>JAUDYM010000005.1:1386463-2772926 GCA_030407015.1 Armillaria fumosa
TATTTCTTCGATTGCGTTGTTGCCTGCTTTGAGGACCTTCAAATCCTGCCCTTCGTACCACGCGGGAGAATCATATTTCCCACCACGTCTTGGAGCCGAGGACGACTCAGATGCAAACGACGGCTCATTGGGGACGGACTTGAGAGTTTCGGGTGTGATGCGAAGGTGTGTTTCGAATAGAATGGAAGGGATACATGGCAACGAGCGCATTGCAAGATTTAGAGAACCTTGCAATAATACCTTGAGAGTTCAAGAAGACATAGAAATGAATACGACATTGTTACCTGTACTCCTTGCACGCTCTATTGTCTCCTTGACAGACAGCCGACCTAGCAAATCCTCCTCCGGGGCTACATTCGACGCTATGGGGTTGGCATCTTCAAGAGAGCCTAGATTACCCGAGCCACCGACGCCCTTCGCCAGGTTCGCCTTCTTGGCTTCTGCTCGTTTCAGCGCAATCGCCTCCCTGATGCTCAGTGGCGGCGGCGGCGGCGACTGCGGCGACTGCGGCTGCGGTGTATCTTCTTGTGCCTTGGGTTTGGAAGGCGTCGTAGAGCGCGTTGTGGATTTTGTACGGGTTCTAATTGGCGTTGTACTATTTTTGACGGGGGAGCTGATACGTGATTTCGTAGGAGTAGAGGGCTGCGGCTTGGGGATGCGAGAAGAGGACACCGGCACGCGAGACATAGCTTTCGAAATCGTCAAGAACAAGTCACAAAAATTCCAAGTCCTTGACAAACACAGTAACGGCCCGCTTTGCCGCCGGCATCGTAGAGCTAAGTTCAGAGCGTCATCATTTGCGAACAAGTAGGTGCAGCGTACTACATATAGAAAATGGAATAACTGATGAAAGCCGAAAAGAACCGATGTGCAGGTTCAAGAAATTGTTTACAGTAAAGTAAGAATTGAATATGAATAAAAGAAGTAATGTTGAAGTCCTTACTGAATCATTTAAGCGTCAACGTCGTATATCGTGCATCTTAACATGTCCACGAAGCCTGAAATCATGACATTAGTAGCCATTTAAGACGATAATCGCTCCATAGCTTACATCGGGTGTTCCGGGCGAGCCTACGCTCTGGTACGGCGCCTCACCCAGGCATTCCGCAAGCGTTACGAGTCGATACCCAGCAGCCTGGAGTCGGTCAATGGCATACGGGAGAACTTGATGGCTAATGTGGCGTGAACTCCCATGTCGACATTTCTCGCTACGAGCATCACTTACACAGTAGTTTCTGGAAGTAATAGTGGAAATCAGATGGAGCATGCACACTAGGAGATAATATGATGTACCGATGGTCTCATGGTTCAGCGGCAGCAGGGTACTCGGGTGCTGGCTAATTACTTGATCGTATCGGGACTTGCTTTCCGCAACGGAAGCGCCTACAGAGTCACCCGAGCTGAAATGAACGGTTCTCAGCATAAACAAATATTTCGACAGGAGGCATGGACTCACTCAAAGTCCCAGATGACCAGTTTCTGGCCCCGAATATAAGAAGCGCTCCTGACTAGATCATTATAGTTGCCGTACGCTGTGAAAATCAAAAGATCGCATGACTAAACGGCACTCCGGAGATGAAGGTAAGCCAACACACGTGGTCGCATGAACGCCGGTACGACGCCAAGTATCCTTTGTAAAGCCTCTGCATAACGGAGATAAGCTGAGAGAATTTCAAAGAATAATGAAAACCTCACGTTCCACGCGCCACATTTCATCATGAACTAAGAAAGAATGTACCTGAGAAACGCGTCCCGCGGTACAAGAAAACACGCACTTTGGTCCCAGGTCAACGTTGTCAGATCACTGTGGCTCCAGGTGTGGGAGGCGACCTGGTGCCCATTATCATACGCGTATTTGACTCGCTTTTGTTCGTCAGCGTCGTAAATGCATGCGTCTGTAGATCACGTAGGTTAACTGCGGAAAATCTCTCATCATTGACTAACAATTGTTCCCGTCTGCGTGCAGATCATCAGCTTAAGAACAAAAAAGCTTGGCCATCGCGTACTGAAGAAGAAGGTTCCTTTGGCTCCCTTGGCTACGAGTGCCTTGCTGACATCGTATCTGCAAAAGTAAAATTGATTTCCTGTTCGTGTCATGCTCCACTGGCTGTTCTTACAGGTAGACCCAAGGGCCATCATCCTGCACAAATAGTTAGCCGCCAGTCAACAATGGTATCGCGGCCACAAAGAGCGCACAAAAGTCAAAGCCACTGTGTTGGGCACTGTGCAGCCGTAAACAACCTGAGCCTCTTGTCGTTTAGACTGAGGTCCAGGAGCGGCAGCTGCGAGCAAGAAAAGGAAGGCAGAGAAGAGTACAGAAGTTAACATGCTTGAAGAGGAGGTCCTGGTGGAGTAGAAAAGGCCAGACATAAGGCTTTTTATATGCGATTTTCAGGCAACATCTTGTGCCGCCCGGGCTTTGAGATCCTGCGTGAACGCCGGATTCTGATCGCTTGGAAAATGGGGGAGTGTCTGGTCAATTTAGAAGGACTAGCTGAATTGAATCATACGGTGTCGTAGATGCTTGGAGATGTAGAACGGAAGATTGATGTAAATCCCACAGAATTGGCCACCTTCTGCGGGTATTTGCTATACGGTAGAATGAGAACCTAAGGGCATGAATGTCCGTTCTAGTGACTCTATCGGATGTCTGACGTAGATTCAGTATGAGCTCTGTCCTCAGAGCACACATGACGCGTATTTGGAGGGAAAAATTGGCCGTTTGTGCCTGTTGGATGGCCCATGGGGGAAGATAGTAATGAACCCAGAGCCAGCTGTGGCTTTTGGGCGCCCTAAAGCGTCGCGTCTGGCATGTTCTCGAGGGTTGATAGCCATCACTCGGCTCATGAACATTCGCGTCAATGCTCTTCTTTAACATAGTTTCTGAGACATACTTGTAGATGACAATCCGTCGAACAGAGTGATGTTCTCGGTTTAGCTTTCAGACGAACCCGGCCGAAGCAAAACGAAGGAGCAGTTGCGAGGATTCGACCTCCGAAGAAAGTCGCGACAAGCGCACGTGAGCGCCAAGCAGGTACGTCACGGCCCACGGATCATCGATCAAGCCACAAACAAGTTATATAAGTCCCAGCGTCAACACAGCAATAACTGATGTCTTATGCAGGTAGTAGTCCGGATCTCGGCCTAGGTAACCATCCAGACAGGCCAAGCACAAGAACTCTTGAGAACTTGAAACCACGAAAGGCCCATGTGAGCAGTAAGAGAGGGGTACATCGCGGATCAAGGTTAACGTGGAGTCGACACCCGACAGATGATTTATTTCAAGGATGATGGACAATAATATGACCACAGGAAGGGACGAAAAGCGTAACGAATAAAGTCATTGTAAGTAAAACTGCTGCAGCGGACGGGGCCGACAGCATAGGAAAGAGTCCACAAAAAGAATAGTCAGAATTATGACTGTCCGTGTTCCGTGTAAATAACGAAGCTGTTTAGCAGCTCCAGGATCCCTGGATGGGAGATAGATTATCAGCGGATGTTTCAAGAAGTGTAGGGAAGGAATGAATAAGAACTTACATCATTCACTCCCGGGCTGCCGACGCTCTGGTACGGTGACTCGCCGAGGCACTCAGCAAGCGTAACCAAGTTGTATCCGGCCGCCTGCAGTTTTTCGATGGCGTATGGAAGCACGTCATAACTGTTTTTCGTCACTGATGAATACTTCGCATACTTTATGTTGGGATCAAAAACTTACGCAGTGGTTTCTGTAGATTGCGTGATGTTCCCATCAGATCCCCATCGTAGAAAAAAAAAAGGTAGGCATGGGACTTACCGTAGGTCTCATGGTTCAAAGCCAGAAGCGTGCTGGGGTGTTGGCTGATAGTACTGTCGTAAGTACTTTCACTGTCCTGGACGGAAGCGCCGACAGAGTCGCCAGAACTAGGAAAGCAAGTTAGCCAAAAAACATTACACGATCGCTAGATGCGCGTACTCGAAATCCCATAGGACAACCTTTTGTCCCCTTATGTAAGAGGCCTGCAAAACAAGATCGTTATAGTTCCCGTACGCTGCAGAAACTGTTATTACCCCCTTCTGAAAGATGCAAGAAATACGAACGGGGCCTCATGAACGCTGGAACAACTCCAACGATTCTCTGTAGAGCTTCTGTATACGCGATGATAACATCAACTTCCTGAACACCGAAGCAAAAATAGACTGACGTTCGACGCGCCACATCTCATCATGGACTTGAAATCAACTTCAATTAAAACACAGGAGTAAGAATAAATCAAGCGACGAACTTTGATCCCAGGTCAGGGTAGTTAGGTCGGGGTGACTCCAAGTGTGTGAGGCGACTTGGTGGCCAGCGTTGAACACGTATTTAACTCGGTCAATTTCAGCTTGGTCGTAAATGCATTCGTCTGCAAAGCGCGTCAGCTGTGAGCGCCGGGGATAAAGGGGACACCCACAATTATTGCCGTCTACAAATAAGACCATGAGCGCGTGAAAGTGGTGAACGAAAGAGCTACGCACTATAAAAGAATGTGCCTTTGACGCCCTTCGAGGTGAGGGCATCACTGACAACCTGTCTACAATGGAGCGTTTGAGCACCGTTAGGAGACTGCGGATAGAATTTTTTTTACGCGTATTCCCAAGGACCATCGTCCTGAAAGAGCGTTAATGAGTGAGGCACAATACAGAGGACAACACTTACAAAGGTAAGTGCGACCGTGTTGGGTTGGGTGCAGCTACTGATCACCTGTGCAAGCTGGCGCTTCTGAGGAGCAGCAGTCGCGAAAGCTGTCAACGTAAGAGTGATGAAGACAGAGGCTAACATGGTGACAATGTGATGGACTGCGGTGGAGAGAGGTGGGGCAGAAAGCAAGGGAATGAAGATAAAAGAGCGACTTTATAAACTGTAGCAGCGAATGTCGGGTGGGACGGATGACGAAAAGACTAGGTCAAGAGATGAGCGCCGAGCGGGTTTGTTTTACCGGTTTGACGATAATATTTCGATGACGTCCCAGCTGACAAGTGATGAAAATAGACCACTTCCTGGCTAGCCCCGCAGGGAACAAAAGATCTTCAAACCAAATCGCTTGCTGATCCTGCGAATTGTCCATCAAGATGCACGAACCATCATGCTTGCATCAAGTCTGCACGTTGGCGCTCGAAAGTCGCGTTTACTGTTTGTTCATTGAGGGTATTCTCCAAAGGGGCTTGCCAAGAGATTGTACCATCAAGGGCTAGAGTGAAACGCAACAGTGGTTTAAATGCGGGAGGCAGGAGCCGACAGGCACATTGAAAGCGCAGGGTCACAGGTTTGTCGAAGGGCAAAAGGGGGCACATATCAACACATTTCAGTCCTGGAAGGGCCAGAAACCCGAAGTCAACAGACCAGCCGGGAGTCGTACATTTACTGAACGTGGCGTAATAGAGAGTACAGAAATACGAGCTCTCGGAACTTGCCGTGGGTGCCCCATTTTTTCCGAGCTTCCCGAGGCTTCCCGCTGAGTAGCTGCCTGAAACGTTTACACTACGCGTTTCGATACCACCACGCAAGGACACATCCTGTGATAGGAGCAAACAACAGAGGGGCAGGGTAGGTATTATTAGCTATACAGAGTCTAAGAATAATGGTGCTACAACTGATGTTTATTTTTATATTTACTTCCATTTCAACCATTAAGAAAATCATACCGTGTCGTTCTATAGCCACTATCTTGGTCCTGGTACGTTTGCGTTCCCGTGCGGATTGTGCATCTCACTAACATTAGTCAGATAAGTACCCCAATCATCCAATCTAAGAAATGAAATGAAAATGCATCAGAAACAGAAGAAATAAGAGATGAACAATTGAACGCACTCGAACCCGCTAGGCGCGTTAGACCACATCGTAATGGTATCATTATCCAACAATTCTTGAGGTCGACTGTCCATAATCTGCGGCGGTGGCTGTCGTATTTGCGTGCTATCTGCAATAGGCATCATTTCATGCATGTCACTGTTCCTTCCGTACTCGTAATGGGTGGATGTGTACCCGGGAGGCGGAACCTGCTCATAGAAAGGCTGGCTCATGAATGAGAAATCACTCTGCACACCACTTCCGTCTGATGGTACTGGTCCATGCGACGATGATCCTGCATACCACCCATGGGAGTCTGGCGCCTGCACTTGGTTCGAAAAACTGACTTGGCCATGGAGAGGAATTCGCCCAAGCTCGTCACTGTACATTGGCAGGGAAAATAGTTGCTGCGACGAAGAGGATGTTACTGGAGCCGGCAGCGGCGATGATTGTGCGGCGGAGGATTCTGAAGATAGGGATTTTGACGATTTTCGAGACACTGATTCTTTATTCGAAATTCTCCGACTTCCAACGATGGCACGAGTCGCTGGAACATCTGTAACTCCGTTTGAGGGGCTCCCACCTGCCGGAGTGACGGATCGCGGGCTATCAGAGTCACGTTCCCGTTTATTCGTTGGAGTGGGGCTTGCTTTGGGGAGCGGTAAGTCTCCGACCGAAGCCAGTTCGTATAGGATGTCCCTTTTAGCAGATGAATAAGCGCCATCGATACTCACGAGACTGCCACAACTCACCATAAACGGCCTGCGAAATGCCATCTGTTGCCGCGGCAGCTTCAGCGTTAACTGAAAGCTCGAATGGAGGAACGGTACGTACGACGATTCCATACTCCGAAGGACTCTCATACACTTGTGTACGTCACCCATCTCCCTATTAGGGTCAATAGAAAGGCCGGACCGTTTCCCGCCCCATATGTTGAAGAGGAGGACGATGCCGGCCGTGAAGACTGGTATCTATGCAATGATCAAATATCAGATATGCTAGAACCAGAGACCAGAGTTCTGCTTACTCCGACGCCGGGGATCTTGCTGCCTTTGCGACTTTGGATATCAACAACGTGTGAGCACGAACGTGCGGCATTTGTGCAAATGGCAAGAGAAGGGAACAACAGAGGTGAAGGATTGCGAGGGGTAGGAATAAAGGGTCTATGTATGAGTATTTGCAAATGATAGTAGGCGATGTACAGGTAAGCGGATTGGTTAAAGAACACGGGGTTGTCGCGATTCGGGTCCCATCGCACTATCCGTGAAGGTAAGCAGAGGAATCTTGATAAAGTAAAACTCATACGATGGTCTGGTATCGAGTCAACCCATTTGTTGAGTGCAGAATCCAACTCCGCGACAATGTGTTGCTCCCATTGTTGACCAACGAAACCGAGTAGAATTTTGGATTTATTAATCGAATACTGCATCGGGAAATTAGCTTGGAGGGGCGTGAACGGACCTCAATGTTAACTCACGATTGTACGCAGGCAAAAGGAGAGGAGCTGGTTGAGCTTCAAAAACGAGTTGAAGAATGCGACATATGATGGCTTTCCAGGTGGCTGTTTGAACGCCTGCTCGGGATCTGGGTGCTCCCAATATTCATCGTCGCACTCAGCAGGAAAATCGATGTCAATACTAGATGAAACAATCAGAAGACATCAAACGGTACCACATAAACGCACTCTTCATCCTGTATTGCGCATGGACGGCCGAGAGCTGAGCTGCTTATTCGGTCCATACAGACGAGGCCCCTTTACACCGACATCAGGAACGGTCAAGAGTCGTGTCAAAGAAGTGCATTCACCAGAAGGCTCGTTTCCACAATTCATCTTCCACGGTGTTAGGACTAAAGATCCGTCTCCTTCGGTGTGCGCCAACATCTTGGGCTAGCCTTATACCGATGCCTACCATTGTCCAGGACGCTTGAGGTGCTGATGAGCCTTGCAGGAACTCCGTAAACAGCTACGCGATGAGGTGAGCATTGTACGGCACCGTATTACTCCGTTCGTAGATACTCACACAGTAGAATTGCAAATCATATAGAGAGGGCGGAGATAGGAGCGACTTGCGCACAAGTTGCACTTGGTCGAACCATTTCCATCCGCTTGAATGCCTTGATTCCTCTCCATCGAGCAAGACACGCATGTCGTTTGAATACCGCGAGGCTACTGCGCATACAAGCAGCAGGACTGCACCAAACATCTCATCCTTCATATGTAGATTTTCCCTGATTGAGCGTTCAAAGGTAGGCCGATGAAGCAAGGGCAGGAATATGTTGACATTCGCGAAATACAATTCGACCAAGGACAAGAGCAAGTCATCCTCCGGGAACGAATACGATGGGAACCTTCCGTCGAGAATATTCCCAGCGCTTTCCCATGGACGGGTTGTCCAAAATTCCGACCTCTTTGAACCAAGAGGGTCCCGCTGCATATAGCCAGTATGGCCATGTTTCAAGTCCATTGCAGTCTTGATCAGTTGAGCACCACTAGACTTGCCGAAGAATCGATAGCCACCAGACTCTGCTTCAATCTTTTGCTGCAAATTGTCGGCTAGCGTCAGATGGTCGAAATCGTCCTCAAGCAACTTGTCGTCGACTTCGTTATACGCTCGGATAGCAGAAGTTGCAATATCACGAGGATGGTAGGCACCACCTTTGGGTCGCATAAGCTCTGGAATGTTACCCGAGTCGAGCGAAGTTGGTAACTTTTCGATGGACCAGGTTTCGCGGTCAAACCCACCTCCAACTTCTTTTGTGAAATCCGCCTCTGGCATGAGCTAAAGAGCAGTGAATATATGATATGAACGCGATTCTCGCAGTACGCACCCTGTGCAGTAGTTTGTCCATCTTCTCTAGCCGGTTCTCCAAGCTCTCGACATATCTGTCAAACATGAGTCCACTGAAACGACGAGAAGATGATGACGGACCCTTTGGGAGGTCCTCGTTTCTGCGGCCGTCGTCAGTCTACATGAATAACTTGGCATTGTGAAGAACCCGCCTTGGCGGCCTCGACATAGGTGCAATCGAAATTGTACGCGATACAATTGGAGCATCGGTTCTCAGGCATTTGTACACCATCACCTAGGATTAAGTTGCGATAAACTTAGCTGACAGTGGATCCCCGGTGAGTGAATTCCTTACATCGAACTGTAAAGAAGACACAGTCAGCAGGAAGCCGGCGGCTCTATCAAGGCCGATAACGCACTCTTTTTCCGTCTGCAGATGTCACAGGCCCGCTGGACGCGCCGTTTCTTGGAACTGGGATTCTGGTCGTGATCATTGTATTCATCGTCGTTGGACGACATGGTGGTATGAATGCAAGCCGAACTGACGAGAAGATCTAGAATAGAAAACGAATTCAGCTTCCTGACTCGGTGCCGTGGAACACATCATCGAGCCGGCAAACGCTTACTTGGATAACTAAGGGTCCTACAAGGTTTGGACTGAATATCAGCAGTTCTGACCACAACCCCGCACTCCGCCGGTGCTGCGGACTACTGCTTTTCCACGTCTTTCCTTCTTCATTTCCGGCTATAGAAGGGTGTAGAATCGTCAAGAAAAAGATGGAATGTCGCTTCGAAAGATCATACGACAGCCTGTTGCTCCGACAACGGACAATATATCCCGTTTCCTCTACTCAATTGTTCTTCCGACATCCAAGCATCAGCTGCTGCTCATCACAATAGTACGACCACTACTGAACAGCCCACAATACTCATCCCGGTCAGTGCGGAAAGTATCATCACGAACTCAGCATTCTCTGTGAAACAGTTCCTCCGAAGAAGGTTAAATATTCAGTAGTCCCGCGGCATGTGCGATTGAATTCACACCATCAGTCCCCGAGTCCGAGTCCAACCATTTATTTAGAGTCAACAAGAGCTGGCTCGTGAATAAATTTATTCCAATGACTGCAGTTAACTGTTATATTCCATTACTATGTACTATGCCAAATTGACACCAAATGAATAATTGTACAGTACATCAGATGTTACCGAAAGCATATCAACACTATTATACACACACAATGGGAAAGTACAAAGCAGTAGGACTAGAAAAGTAGAATACCAGGTGCCAATATAGCCAACGAAAGCTGGGAATATCATTAATGAAGAAAGTGTCCACCCTGAGAGATATAAACACAAACGACAGGGGATATAAAAAATATAAACTCAGGAGGATACAAGCAACAACGATCAATGCAACATATCGTGGCGAGCAAGGCTATTAATCCCATGGCGTGGGATGATATTCAGCAGCCCAACTCTTGTTCCGTGTCAGATTAACCCGTTGAAGCTCCCTCCGCACCGCTTCCCGCTCAGTATCAGCGCCACCAGACCGCCGTCCATCTACCCGCTTTGTCAAATGTACGACGGGAGTAATTGTTGTGATAGGCTCGCGATCAGGTAGCGATGGACTGCTCTTTCTTCGAGGACCCAGGACACTCTGCTTGTAGACATACCGTGACCACAAAAGGTTCTGTCGGACACTCTCGGACATCTCTGTCCTGAGCATGTTCTGCCTTGTCGTCCGTGGTGTTGAAGGTATAGCGGCAACAGGCAAATTGTACGGGAATCCCAGTGGCGCGTGTTCGGTAACAGTCGGAAGGTCCTTAGCGGGCGTTGGTATAGGCGAGGACGAAGCCGGAGGTCGGATATATGGCTCGCTCCTGTGCTCCTTCACTCCTGGAAGTGCAGTCCCTCCCCGGCTACTTCCAAAAATGGCTCTTAGGCGCTCCTCCGCGACACTGTTCGAAACGATCAGTGTATTACCATCCTCCCCGTCAGAATCATCCTCCATCTCCTCGTCCTCCGGCCGTCCCTTACGCCGGTATCCGCTATTTCCAGACGGAGAAGTTCGATCTGCACCCACAGGGTTCGTCTTGACCTCTCCTCTGTCCCGCACGCTCCCGACGGTGATCTGTGCAGAAACGGGCAACGCCACAGCGCTATGGCTCGGCTGTAGTCCTGTATCCTTTCCCATCTGTCTGCTCCTGGATCCAAGTTCGGTACTAGATTCTACACGGCGGTATTGACTGTAGGGTAAACGTGCAGGATCCGGATTCATAAGTTGGCTAAGGAGGCCAGAGTTTGTTCGATTAACATTGGTATAGCTGCCTTTGGGGACCTTGACGAACATATCGCGCTGCCGCGCCGCTTCTAACACCGCATCCTGAAGTTTAGCGGCATCCGGAGGTGGCGGCTGTTGTCGGCGAGGGTTACGGGGCTTAGTAGTGGTATTAGAAGGTGGATGTCGGGTATTTTGACTCGGTTGTACGTTACGGCGAGGTGATACACGGTCGCGTTCACTCTGAGAGATGCTGAGAATGGATCGAAAGATCGCGAAAGAGATTACTCACAGTGACCACCTCGACTTCAGCACTATCATCATCACAAGATGTCCATCCATCCTCACCGGAATCGGTTTCTTCATCTGACTCGTCGACGATAACGATAGGACGCCCGCCTCCAGTCTGCTGCTGCGAGTTTGCCTTTTCCTTGCCCTTCACACTCGGTGGCTTGGACTGACTCTGCTTCTTAACAGGCACTTGAGGTAAAGTTTCGCGTGAGGATTTGCGTGACGGACGCTGGACTCCGTTATGTTCTTTAAGACTCGTAGATGGACTGTTTCTCAGAGGTGTGAAAGCGCCCTTCAACCGTTGCATTTGCATACGTGCAGATGCCTTCTCCTTGACCAAAACTTGGAGATCAGTGCCCGACTTTGTAAGATGTCGCGGTCCATGATCTTTCCCTTTGCCCTTTGACGTACTTGGTTTCGGAGGACTGAGAGCACGGCTGAGTCCAAAATATGTCCGCGTGAGATCGGGCTGTGAACCGGAAGCTTGAAGGAAAGGATCGGACGATGCATCCTCATTGAAGTCGAAGATCTCAGTATCGACAGGCGGTTGGCGCGGTAAGGTTTCCATGGAGGCTCGGCGGCGCAACTCGCGTTCTCGCTCAGCTTGTTTAACACGTTCCCTCTCTCTGGTCAGTTCGCGGGCCTTCATTCGTTCCAACTCTCGTTCCGTCTCTCTCTCTCGTTTCATCTCCGCCTCTTGTTCCTGTCGCCTTCGCTCAGCTTCCCGTTCCCTTTCTCTCGCCTGCAGCCTCATCCTCTCCTCCTGTTCTGATCTCAACTTTCTTTGAGTCTCCAACTCCGCCTTCTCACGAGCCAAACGTTCCCTCTCTTCTCTGTCCATACGCTCCTTCTCCTTGCTCTGACTCAGGGAACTAATTCGTCCATTCGGCCAGTGACCGATGCCGTGATGTCGGCCGCCGTGTACGAAAAACTTAGAGTTCTTGTTGGGTTGGATTCGACGCCTGACGCCTGACGATGATCTTGATTGGACATCACCTGGTTCAGGCTCATCGCTGAAATCGGTATGGCTGCTGCTACTCTCGCTGCTGGAGCGGCCATCGCTTGATGAAGAGCGTGGACGAAGGACAGATCCTGTTGGCAGCTCAGACGTCGCAGACGCTGATGGCGAGCTGGACGAGCCCGACCCAGATGCAGGCGGAGAATCTGACGTGCCAGAAGCAGATGACGGAGAGCCGGTGCCGACATAGAACATACGTTCGGAGGGTTTGAGGGATGCGGCAGAGGCAGTGGGTGCTGGGGGGTAAAGAGACATCGATTGAGTCTGGCGAGATGCTAATGGCGCTGGAGACGGACGAGAGGAGACAGGAGGCTTTGAGGAAGAGGGAGCAGAAGGCGCCTGGGGAAGACTATTAGGTAATGGCATATTTGATATGGTAGACGGCAATACTGGAGTTGCTGGTGGCGTAGGATGAGGAGTAGGGTTGGGCGTCGGGTTAACCACGACAACACGTGGAAACGATGTAGCACAAGGAGAGGGGGTCTGAAGAGATGAAATCGCCGGACGGCGGGACGCGGGTGAAGTTGGCGCGACCGATCCTTCGGCTTGAGGGGCATCGCACGCCGGGATTATGGATATTATCACCGTGTCCGCCGACGGCGTGGGCAACGACGACAGCAGCGTATTACCTTCGGGCCCTTGCTTGCTGCTACTAGTTCGGCCTTGACTTCTGTCAATTTCGCAGCTAGTAATGGGCTGGGACATCCCAATATCTTCAATCAGTTTGCCGATGCACATTCTGTCGTTGGGCGCCTTGACGACTCTCTCGCCCGCTAAGAGACGACGACACAGTCAACAAAACTGCTCGCATACATGGAGCTAGAACTCACCCTGCGGGTGGGAATTGAATGGTGAGCATCTGGTGGCATCTGTGGTGGGCGATGCCGGTGTAAGTGGGCGGTAGGTCTGCGTCTCAGCCATTTCTCGATGCCATAGTCGCCAAGATATGTTTTCAAGACGTCTGCCGTCGTGGAGAGAACTTTTACATTTCGTAAACACTGAATTGTTGAGACAAGTCAGCTCATCAGTGTGCCCTGACGATAACACGAAAACTCACGGAACCAAAGACTTGTTAGAGCCTCATCGCCATCAAGATCTCTGAGCACGTCGGGAGCGACGGCGAGAACAGGGTTAGGGAGCGCGAGAAGCATGGGGTAGGGGATGGCTCGCTCTGCCCTGGAGATGGTGGTCGACAGCGAGCAACTTGGGTTTGGGGCCACCAAAAAAGAGATTCACGGGCCGGAGATCTCCCATTGGTTCCGATCACGTGAGCTATATTTCCGAAGTGTCCGTGTACCCGTGACTGGCTTGGACTGATCGGTATCTTCCGCAGGCGCGCCGCACGGGTCCCTCCGTATTGACAGACCGTCATAATCATTGGAGGGTCACAAGGCAATTACAACAGCAGGTGCACTGAAATTCGGGATATTCGAGACAAATTCTCAACAAGGTTCGGCAGACCCGAATATTCTTCTTGAATTATCCTGGAACTGTCCTGGATTTATTGTTCCAGATTCAAGTCTGCAATATTCTTCTATGGTTGCATGTCTCTGAATGGTTCGTCTCACTGAGATGAGACGCCCGTCTTGTTCCATATATGATTACCTTTGATGTTGTTCTCTGTGGCGTCCCATGATTCCCCCATTACACCGTTTTACGCACCTGTTACAGGCTGTTACATGTCGTAGAACCGCTCGCTGATCGGATCTCTTCTCAGCACCGAGGCAATGCGGGGAAGCGCTCACTTGTGCCCTGCCATGCTGTAACCCGGGGAAACGATGCGGGGTAAATAGCCTATTCAACGTTTTCAGTCCGGGAAATGCTACAAAAGTAGCCAAGTGTTCAGTTATAGAGCTAAGGATATCCAGTGCTGGCCATTCTTCTTCTCCACGACTCATTGCCGCCACCCACCAGCCAGAGCTGGTCAGTTGACCGACAACATGAATGATTAATATCGCACCGGCCAGTCAGCCGACCGTGCATACGTACATCGCACGAAGAGGGCCAGCAACAGGTCATACGATTATGCCTGTCGTTCTCATAAAAGCCTACTTATTGATACCATTATTGAATAGGATAAGTACCGCCCAGGAGTTTAAATCGAGTCCATGCCGCAGATCAATGAAAACCGAGCTTTTACCCCTTCCTTGCTAGCGCTCTGCCGCCATCCGCGGTCCCTCGGTGACGGAACTGCAAAAATTACCGGATGGTGCGATGGTTCATGCATAATAGCCCGCTTTGCTTCCCTTAGCTTCATTGTTCGTGATAATCTAAGACCATATGTAACCGACATGAAATCGACAGACAGCGACATGGGCAATTATTGCATGGGATTTCGACTCCCAACTTGGACCTGTATCACCTGTATATCAGCGCTCTCGCCGTAACCTCAGGCAATCACCAAGCGATCAGATTCACAACTACACGTTGCTTGGATCTGTCAAGCCGGCATGATTTTACGGCTGATAGGTGCCCGGCAGCAACCGTACAAGGCGTGTATAACAAGGACCACGAGTTCGCACTTATGAATCGGCCAACAAAATCTTTCCTCGTTCCTAGGCTCGCAAACACTCGAGGCTGTAAACACAAAGAGTAAGGCCTTTGCCCCGACTGGTCAGTCTGTGAATTGTATTATCGCAATTATTTCTCCGTATCTTACCATGATTAATATAAGTCCAACGATACAACCTACGGTAATTAATAGATTGATAACACCATGCTGCTCTATCTCCACCCCCACGCAAGTCATTAACCCCATATTCAAGACTTCGTCCTGATACATCCAAAAAAAAAAAGCCTGGCAAAATACAAATACCATCGCGGAACCAAATCTTGGCCGCAGGCTCATCCTTGATCATCCACCTGCCGCCAGCTGCGCCACGCTTTTCGCTGTGCTCATGGTCGGCCCGTTCTCGTCCTTGTCCGACTTAGCCGATGACGAAAAATGAGCTTTAGAATCGGAATCGGGGAGCCATTCTTGGAGCACTGCGCATGGACTCCTTCCGTGACCTATCTCCTATTTGCTCTCTGGATGTGATATGCTACTTCAACTCATTGGGATCCAAGTATGACCGGAACTGTACTTTCAGACTCGTCTCAAAGCACCTGTCTCTTCACACACCCTGCAGTTTCAGAAACACGGGCCTTCCATAAGAATCTCACGGAACCGGACAAGAGATACAGAACTTACCGAATATATACATCCACGCTCTCTTTGAACTTCGACGTCCTTTCCATGCAACTGCAGTGGTGCCTAGATGGTGCAATTGACTCGTCGAAGCATCACACAGCAAATCAGCTTTGACTTTATTTCGCGACCCTGCAAGGACCATGGATCATACGTCCCGGCCCGACCGCCTGGGACCTGTACATTTCTTACGTCGAATGTATTGTTGCCCGCGTGCGTAAATGCCGACATGGGCGCTGTGAGCTCGAATTCTGAAGGAGCTAGCGGAGACATGAACGCCTAGCTGACGCACGAACAGGAGATTTACAGCCATAACTCGGCGGAGACCAAGGTTCGAAATCAAAGCCGCTGGTGCTATCAATTTCTGTAAGTGACGTACCTACACGTCTCTAGAAACTCTTCATTAGGAGGAGAGGAGTTAAGAGTGATAGTGGTCAGGATGTAGGAGGGCATGTATACCCAAAGTTGTACCGTACTGAGTGACGATGCGAAGACCAGAATGGATGGATAAGCCCTTGGGTATCATACAAATTCGACTGCTCAATCAGACTTTCCAAGCGTTGATTACAGCAAACGTAAAGTACTGCAGCGTGGTACTTAGTCAGAACCTGGTCATAACAGAAGAGGAAAGAGAACCTTGTACCAAGACTAGTTGGGAATTATCGAACCGAGTTGGATTCGTAAATTCTTCGCGGTCTGCATTCGTTGATGAAGAAGAATGTTCGTACTGAGAGAAGAAAGGTATATCGGTCAACAAGAATTTACAGAATAGTCTGACTCGATAGCACCGATGCATGAAGTCAGAACACGTATTTCAAAGATGTCAGCTTAATAAAAACAAGAAAATGAAGAATACTAGCCAATAGAAGGTGTAGAAACATAATAAAATATAACCACTCGTCAGTCGAGCTCGCAAAATAGAAGATCTCAGTGCGAGCCATCAATTTGCGGGTCCGTTGATCAGCGACAGTAGTTGCAGAATCTGGGAATCATAATGGGATAAGTTCCCTACACTCAGAAGGTGATAGACGTTCGATGATCCCTTCCATATATCGATCCCCAATTCTCACCGACCGAAGCTCGGACAGACCAACCGTGATGAAACGTTTGCAGGAACACAAAATGACAAGACTTGACCATGATCAATATAAGATCGATAAGACAAGATCGGAGTGATTGTCTATGAGCATATCAGAAACAAAAGGCCCTATACATGTCCAAAGAGCTCGGCGCCACACAGGACCCAGCCTTGCCTAAGGACCCGAGAAAATTGCGGTGGACGGTGAAGTTCTGATTGGCCATACGTATGGTCCTGTACTAGTTCAGAATATAGCCTCCGCAAAAAGCTCCGTTCATCGAGGTTGAAATTGTTAAACCGGTCTCGGGGTTCTTCCTGCGACACTAAAAACGATCTTGGAACAGCCTATAGATGATATGATCGTGACCACCACCACAATTAAAGATCAGATTTTACATCTGTGGCGGGCGGATGCCTTTCAGAAGTAAAGACAGCCGTGACATCAACCAGACAGGGGAACCCTCGAGGGAAAGAGAAGGTCTTCGAATTGCGATAATGGAATACCTCGGTAGCGGGCCGTTTCGGGCCGCGATCGATAATTTCAACTTCGCCTGAAACCTTCTTTCAGAGACAGCTCGTGAGCGGGTTGTGAGTCTCGAGCCTCTTGGTCCGCTTCAGCTCCGGTTACATATGAAACACATGGGCAACCGGTATCCTGACGGTTCGTTTAATTTCGGCAATCCACGGACCATGTGTATCAATCCTTTTCAGAAAGTACGATAAGTACTTAGTATCATATCTTCGGGAACCGCTTAATCGCCGATCCAGGAAAGCGCATAGGTACATCGCCTCTGTCGGCTTTTCTGCCTCAGATGCACGTCTCGAAGACCGCCTTCACATAGTCGGCCATCAGACGATGAGTCACGGTAGATGGATATCTATGGCAGAACATGTGAGTTCAACTTCAGTTCATAAATTCTTATGGAAAAATCTTACTGTGGAATGTAATAGAATGTAGTTTCGGGATCACTGCATTGACCTACAGTCGTGGTTTCACTGAGAGTGCAGGCACCCGAGCTTGTGTACCCAAATGCCTCGTACCCCGGGTCCGTGCCGAGGACTGCAGTCCAGAGATTTTCAAAGTTAATGAAGCCAACATTCACGTCCGTGAACTTCTTGGTCAAAGTACCGATGCCGTCGAAGAGATCTTGTTTATAGATTTCGCCTTCATCTGTCACGTTTCCCCGGCCATAATTGTCGACTACTAAGATATTCTTGGCGTACAATGGGGAGTCCGCGAGCATAATCAGCTCATATAGAATATTACTGGCCGTGGTTGGGAAGTCTGAGGCTAGGGTGCTAGTTAAAGGTATCGTTGAACAGCTGTTAAAACACGAACATACCGTCAGCGAGAAGGAAGTCCCTGGAACGTATCGGCGGTAAGGCATCGTCGGCTTAATGGTGTATCAATTAACTCACTCCATGCCGTGGAAGACGATGAACAATGTGCCATTGCTGTCGAGCTTGTCCGTAGAGGAAATGACCAGGTTTCCTGTTACAACGTCACCGTGTAAGCGTTCATATCCGAGGAAAAGCAGAAAACTCAACCTTGATACAGGAAATCTCTCTCATCCAAAGTCGACTTGAAACTAGGATATTGTGTATCATCGACTACTGATTTCGTAACCTGGGTTTCATGAACATGAGTCGCGGATACAGATACGTTGAAGAGAAAGCCCACCGCATAATCCTTGATAGTTGCATTGATGTCGGAAGCCAGATACTCTACCCAGACAGGACCATTGGACATTCGTCCACCGGCCTTGGGGTCCAGAGCGTCGTCCTGTACAGCATCGGCAAGTGTTGTACCATCTTGCTTGCCGCCGTCGGTATATCCGTCCTGTGATAGCAATGGTAAATATCAAACCGTTGAGCAAGAAGAACATCGATTTGGCCTACCCCAAAAGCCACGATCGTAGAATATGAGCTCAGCGAGGAGAGGCCGGAATTGAGGTCGCCCACCTCGCCGTACAGAGTTCCACAAGAAGGTGAGATGACTAGCTCAGCACCAGTCACAAGAGAAGGCAAAAGTAGAAAAGTGAAAACTGAGTACATCGTTATAGGACTTGAAGATTGTGGTGACGGACCTTGGTGCGTCCTTTATAGCTTGCGCAGAGGCACGCCCTAATATCTATCCCAAGACACCTGTACCCTGGGGGACTTTTCTTGGAATGTCACGAAAAATTGTCGTGGTTACACCTCTTCGGGTCTGGAAAGCAGCGGATGCAAAGTGTAATGATGAGCGCATTACCACAAGGTCCCGTCTATCAGTTGTTATCAAGTGTAATAATATCCGAAGATGGTTGGTTGACTGTCATGATACCACACATGTCGTTTATTGGGCAGTTTCATTCGTTCAACATCCGGACCACTTGTTCGGCCTTGACACCTGACAACCTGCACCCCTTCCATACCCCGATAGAGCTGCTGCGCATCGATTTTGCCGTCTTTCCATCCCACATGATCCAAGTATCGGCTCCGAGTTGAATATTTTTATACCGAATGACCTGCTAGATTTTGTGTCCTCAAGAGGTCACTCGGTAAAATGTGCTAGGGTTTCAAAGAGTACCTTCTTTTCGTCAATTTATGCGTACTGAAGATTAGCCTGTTTGACATTGACGCTCGAGCTACAGCCTGAGGTTACTCACTCACAGAGTTTCGACCCTCCGCCTACGGAGTGGCGAAAGAGTGCAACCCTTGACTTTGCAAGCCGAATATTCCTGCGGAAGTCGTTCCCTAGACTGCTCCTGCCAAGTACAGGCGCTACCAGAAAAAGAAATCAAGGTGCCGCGCTATCTCGCACAAACAAAAAGTTCCATCTCAAGGGTCTGACTGAGGCATTTCAGCGGAACAGCCCAGGGTTCACATACGCCGAGTCGCGGATTCTATATCAGAAAAGTTTCCATCTCTCGGGCAGCAAAGCTGTAGTCGAAGCGCTCAGATGCCCGTCTCTGAAAGATGAAGATTTGGAAGTTTGCCTCGACGTACCATCGATTCGATTCTCGTAGTGGCCACAATTCCCATTGCGGTGCCATCCCGCAGCAGGTCGCCGCCGGCGCCATCATCGTCACCATGAGAAAATGAATAACTTTCCGACGATAATTCCGAGGTATAGCGCACCATGCACGTAATATCCTATTCCCTGCATTTTTCTAGTCAGCGTCCCCTCTACCGTGACTTCCATGATGCTTGGGTCTTTGAAATTGTTGAAATAAGCTTTTGGTTTGAAGTGGTATGGACAACGCCCGGTCAACTTGTCGTATTGGCTATGGTCCTCTAGTACATTGGGTTCCTGATTTGCAACCGCGTGGCAAAACGCAAGGAACCTTGCGAGGACACGGCTTCAATTTCGAGGCCAAGCAAGGCACAAGGTTCCTGAATCAGGGGCCATTGTCAAGTTTCAAGTACATAGCGACCTATAGCAACGGAAAACTGCAGGCCATTGAGCTTCTAGAGCAGCCATGTCGCATAGCCGTACTCCGTGCCTGCTACAGGAAACTAATCAAGGTGGATGTCCCCAGGGTAAAATTTCTGTTGCATCAATGTGCACTGTGTCCGACTTCACGAAAATTGAGAGAATATTAATTGCGCTATGACGTCACGCGTCGACCACCACGTGCTTTGCTTCGGGGTAACGACTGAATTAAACCGGAAATGCTTGGCGATGCCTTTGACCCACCATCTCCCCCATTTCCATTTACACCTCCGACACTCAAAGAAAACTGATTTTACGATGTCTCAGCAATCTTCAAGCCAGTCTCTAAGTCATATATCAGCTGTACCAGACACGAGCGTGCCTCCAGCCTTGCTGCAGGGCACCACAATGCTCAAGGTATCAGCGAAGAAGGAGAAAAGGGTGCTCTTTCGTGTAGATCCGGATGAGGGGCAAATCTGCTACGAATCTAAGAAGAGTGGTATCAGTACGTCTTGTTGTTTTAACTCTTACCACGGCCCTGTTACAATTGCATACAGTTCCCATTGAAGCGATCAAGGAGATCCGCTCAGGTCCAGAATCTCGATACTATCGTTCACAGTTCAAGTTGTCGCAAGCGATGGAAGATCGATGGATAACCATCATTTACATCCTTGAGGGTAGCTACAAGACTATCTACATCATTGCCGACACCACCGAGATCTTCAACGATTGGCTAAAGACTCTGAAGAAGCTCCATGCTATCAGGCAAGGCTTGATGACCGGTTTGGGAAACATCGAAATACGAGATACCGTGTGGGAGAAGCAGTATTGGAAAGGAGCGGATCGCCAGGGTGATCAGCGACTCGAGTTTGCAGAAATTGAGGGTTTGTGCAAGAGGTTGAATGTAAACTCATCTCAAGCGGAACTGAGAAAGCTATTCGAGGTATGTAGCCGTTGACTGAGAGCCGGCCATTTAATTGATGATCATTGCAGGAGTCCGACACTCAGAAGAGCGGTTCCCTCGACTTCGACGCTTTCAAGCGATTCGTCAAGTTGCTCAAGAAACGACCCGACATTGAAGCGATTCACAAAGTTTTAGGAAAACTCGATCTACCTACGTTCACAACGTTTCTCCACGAAACCCAAAAAGTAAATGACATTTTCTAAGCTGATCCTTCATTGACTTTCTTGTCAGTCTACTGGCGACGCTTCAGCCATATTTTCCAGATATTCGCCCAACTCTGAGATCATGAGCTTGGATTCTTTCACATCATTCCTCTTCTCTAATGACAATGGTCCGTTTTCCGAACTACATGACCCTGTTTGGCAAGATATGACGCGCCCGATGCCGGAATACTTCATATCTTCCTCCCACAACACTTACCTTGTGGGACATCAGCTTGTTGGAGTGAGCACCATTGAAGGATACATCCGCGCACTTCTACACAGCTGTCGCAGCGTTGAGCGTGAGTATCGATTCTTCTTTCTTGTATGTTTGAGGTGTTCTCATTTGAACGGCCTCTCAGTGGACATTTACGACGGTGAAGATGGGGAGCCAGTGGTTTATCATGGTAAAACATTAACCTCCCAAGTAACTGTGCGGGCTGTATGTGAGGCTATTGCTAAGTATGCATTCGTCACATCACCGTATGCTATCATCATATCCGCCGAAGTTCACTGTGGAGTTCAACAACAGAACAAGATCGTAGAAATCATGACAGCCGTTTTCGGTGATGCAATGATACGGTCGCCGGTGGAAGGAAGGCCGCCTGTGAATCATCTACCAAGCCCAGAAGAATTGAAAGGGAAGATTTTACTGAAGGTAAGGTTTCGCTGTTACACTACAGTCCAATGATTAAGCATTTTTAGGCCAAAAATCTTTATCTTGCAGCTGAAATAGCGGCTGAAAAGGCGCGAAAAGCTGAGGAAGCTCGTGCTGCAGCTGAAGCCGAGGACTCCTGGACTTCGTCTTCGTCGTCCAGTACGGACTCCAGTATGCTTAGCAGCCTCAAATCCCGCTGGCGGCGCGTCAAAAAGTCACAGCCCAAGAACAAGCCGCTAATGTCATTGAAACTGGTATCCCTACTAGTATATACTGTCGGCGTCAAGTGTAGGGGACTTTCGGCGACGGAGACATATGCGCCCGAGCACATATTTTCTCTCTCCGAATCACGAGCGAACAGAACAGAGCCCAGAGCCCTGGTGCGACATACACAAGGACACATGGTGAGGATATATCCGAAGGGAACGAGGGTGAATTCGACAAATTATGAGCCAGTAAAGTACTGGGCTGTAGGTGCGCAGCTGGTGGCTATAAACTGGCAAACGTTCGGTAGGCCTACTGTATTTCTTCTTTGGATACAGCGATATTAATTTATGTCAATCAGACTCAGGGTACATGATCAATCAAGCCATGTACCAACGAAATGGGCGGTGCGGCTACGTACTCAAGCCGGAGGCTTTGAGACCTGGAGGTGAATACTTGTTGGAGAAAAAGACCAAATTCACATTTGAAGTCAAGGTATAGCGCTCTACCTACATACTCACCAAGTCACCGCTCACCAAATCAATACCCTAGATCGTATCTGCACAGCAACTTCCGCTTCCAAAAAATAGCTCCGGACAAGAGGTCGTCGAAAAATCAGTGATTGATCCATATGTGGAGGTATCTCTGCATGTGCCTGATTGGACTCATTCACCCTTCGAGGAGATGAGTGAGGTCCCGGAGGCTGGCAAAACTCGAGACAAGAAAATTTCGGAGAAAACGGGCGTGGTCAAGAACAACGGTTTTAATCCGGTGTGGAATCATGATCTGTCTTTGTCATTTGACTGCATCGGGGGCGAAGGCATGCTTGATTTGATATTTGTGCACTTTGCGGTGCGTGATGATGGGGAAAGCGAGAAGGCGGTGGCGAGGTATTGTGTTCCGCTGGGGAGACTTGGGCGAGGATGGAGGCATCTACCGTTGCATGATGAACAGTTGTCGCAGTTTTTGTTTTCGACGCTTTTTGTGAAGACGGCGTTGAAGGAGGCGTAAAGGACATCTAAGGGACATTTAAAAAGGACTAGAAAGGACTATGTATTGTATACAGTCTCATCTGTACTGGATGCACTTGTATTATAAATCAACAACTACATGACATGAACTCGTTGCGGCACGAATATAAACAGTGTCGGGGCGAGGTCATGGGCCCATAGCAGCACTTGTCAGAACGGCGGTGTCTACGGCACTGAGAAAACAGCCAAGCTTGCATGAATGTAACCTGTCAAGAGAAGCGAAGTTACAGTAAAGCTAAGGAAATGTGATCGCAAATACAGTCTAGTGGTCCAGCTACCCTGTCGAAAGGTGGCGCTTTGATTGACAGATACGGCTCGGGCCTCGACACTAGCATGTGGCAAGAGATGCTGGGATATATCTGGTCGCCGTTACTTCCAAGAAGGATCATGCACGACTTGCAATTGAAGCAAACCGAGTTGACCGTTTCAAACACTGATAAGGCAGAAATTGGGAGCACGTTCCGATCTCCGAGGGTTCTTATAAACCGAAGTGCATATGGAATATGACGTCGATTCCATGATGGACTCGGAGAAGGCCAGCAAAGAATGAGCGCCCTTCGCGAAGCAGCAGTACTTATAGGACTGTTAGGCTAGGCCATGCACAGAATTCTTTTCTTCCTTTCATGCAGGTCACGCGCTACAGATGAATCCAGAACGAATGCTAGGGCCAGTCGGAGCCGGTGATTGAGAGCGTGCAATAAAGTACTGGCCTGAGGATCTGATGGAAAATCTGCTTTGACGTCAGAAAAGTACCGTGCCGTCCTTCAATAAAGACTGGCAGCTTCGGAATAGAAATCCGCAGATGGCAGAATATTTTCTTGCAACAACAAATGAGAGGGAGAGAAGACATTATAGAAATTTGAAAATCAAAATATGAGTGATTAGGGGCTATTGTCAAACAACGCCACGCCCAAGCCACGCTTCTTGCTCCATGATGATTCCGTTTTGCACTCCGATACCCACTATCGACTCTCACGTACGCTTTTCTTTTCTTTCTTCCTTTCACCGTTTCGTCTCGCTGATTCTGCCGATAAAGGGCTGCAGTGACGAGGGCTGGATGAACAACTCGGATTGAGAGGATCTTTGGCCAACAGTGTCGTGAGTACTCGCGAACGATGTCCTCGATTTCTTATCCAATGGTATCCTACAGACGTATTCACCCCTGCGATTTCTTCTGCCCCATCACTCATTTCGCTGCATGGCGCCTAATTCGCTATCCGCTGGTAGGATACACCAGCACGTCCCCCTCGACCCCGATTCGCTATACGTCTGTACCGTGCAACTCGCGACTGGCGCCTTTCATTGGGCTATCATCATCACCGACGCCAACTCCAGAGCAGTTCGCCATCACTGGTACCAAGTCTCCGGTCGGCCATACGCAGAAACGTACGGCTCCCAGACAGTAACGCCAGCCACGCGTACTGGGAACAGCGCAGTATTGGGGTACTACAAGTTGGAGGGATACGTGCCATGCCCCGACTTTATCGACATCTGCCGTAGCGTCTTCACGAGTTATGCCACAGTTGACGAGAATCGCGCACATAACATGACTTGCCGGACTTGGATCCTGCAGGTGCTGATGGGTCTGTACGACAAGGGAAGCTTTCCCGGGCGCAAAGAGAATCGGACCGAGTTTATTAGTTTGGTGGAAACGAAGATCAAGACAATGAGTACCCAGGCTGACAATAATTTCCTGACCCTTTTCTATCAGTCCCTCGTCCATCAATATCACCCTCCTGTTCTGTCATTATAACGAGTACGTTACGCCGATTCTCGATTTACCATCTGTTAGGAAATAAATTTGCATCACAATGGATATGTGATCAGACCGGTAGACAGTTCGTATACTGCCTCCACCGCTTCATCAAAACGCATCTGCTCCTTCTTCCACAAGTTCCACCATTCGAATGTAACGCCATGCATATATACGTTACGGAACATATGCAGCTGCCAGTGGCGGGGTAGCCATCCCGAATCCTCCCAATCAACGATCCCACTCAGTCGGCCGTCCTGTACCAATATGTTCTGGAGCCGCAAATCAGTATGTACCCAGCACACCTGGTCATTTGCGAGACGCTCAAGAGTGGAAGGAGCCGTGTCCGCAACGAAATGATCCAGGTCTTTGAAGTTCATGAGAGCGTAGCAATGAAGTGTCGAAGGAAATGTATTGCTGAGGTTGGAATGGAGAGTCATGGGGTTGGGAAGCCCATGGCCACTGGCACTACGCATAACTTGCCCTTTGCAGTTGTCTGGTTGCTCAATCTGCCACAGGCGATGCAAGAAATCCAGGACTTCTGAAGCCACCTCTTCCAATTGGTCCGATGATAAGGAACGGTCCAACAAATTGTGCCCCGGCAGCTTGGTCATAATGGTATACGTGGTTTCACCGACCACGAAGGAATCGAGCAGCCGGGGTATTGGCAGGCCAGAGCACGTCGCATTCAAGAATCGTAGGGCGTCCGCCTCGGTGCTGACCGTCCGTGGCGTCATCTTCATAACAATGGGTATGCCACACCGAAAGAGGCGAACTCTGTGAGAGTCATTGGATCGCTCGGTCGTGAAAAGGTAGTAAAATGTGAACTTGACAGTGGGAATGAACCTGCGCATAAACCACGAATAGATGGTCGCCGCAATGAGTGACAGTGGCCAGACATGCGATTTTGGTGCCTGCAAGACAAGTCAGAGAATGCTCCTGAAGGGACACGAGGTGTGGGTTAAAAAAAACCTTATCATTGTTACTTCTTTCCATTTCATGCCCGAGTGCGTCCTCGAAGATAAAAGCTAATACGGTAGTGTGAGAGCAAGAAAACCTGACACAGCAAATACAGGTGCTCACGGTAGAATGTCGGGAGGCAGCAGCTGCTGCTCACCACATTTAAGATGCAGTACAATATGGTAACAATCAACGAGCCGGAATGTATCGTGGATAGAGGACATGGTGGCGGAATTTGAAAATGATTGGGAAGGCGTAGCCAAGCATTGTCACCAACTCTTAACTAATTACTACGACCAAGTCCACTAATTTGTTGCTACTCGCAATACTCAAGTTCAAACCTGAGTTGTCCTGCCATGCTGACCTTTCTCTGCTCGAGTCACCATTGAAAGGAGTCCAGGTAAAGGAATATCACGTCGAGGTTACGCCAGGTATGATCATTGGTCACCTGCTGAATTCCATCGGAAGCAAACAAGGTAGGAACCCTTGATTTGAGCTCTTCCATGCGTCTCAGGACCCGGTGTCGTACCAGACCTTCAAAATTCGCTGGAAGATCAATGATTTGCCTTCCCTACCAAAATCATTGCGCCTGTCGACGGAAAACATCATGGCTACTATGGTATCGAACAGAAGGACCGTACCGACAATGGTTTCACTGATGAGATCCCAGTCTCAGAGACCTCCTGATTACTGTTTGTGTTTTCGAATATCAAGCTCTCAAGTGCCGTATATCAAACAGGGGAAAGAATGATGGTCATCGAACATGCAAACGACGACGACTTACTGGCTCAATCGACCCAGAACTTTGGCGAAATACGCCTCGAGACATCAAAACGTCACAGGGAAAGAAAAGAAGAAGGGTACCCCGGTATACTTCCAACCCCCAACCCCGAAGCAGCGGCAAATCCATTAGAGGGAAAAGAAAGGGGCTGACCAAGTAAGGTGGGCATTTCGAGCTCACTGGAATTTTCAACGACGCCATCTAGTTTTGCAGCTCCAGTAGCTAACCCTGAAACGGGATCCTCACGGATGTAGTACAGATGTACAGCGATCGGTCTCCCTGTTGACATCTTTACTTATAAATGCAGACCGTTAGGTATGTTATTGTGGCTCTATCACTCCCTGTTCGATGTTCACACACATGACCAGGTGTACTGCAAGCGAACGGCATTGCGTCACTCCCATGCCAGTGTCGCGGTCAGCTATCGTATCCGATATCATCGACCTCTGACGTAGAGGAGGAGATCGACGCTCTCAAGGTTAGCATTAGAGGTATATTTGTCATTCTGAACAGGCTAGACCGCAGGTTTTTGAGGGCAAAAGATGGCGCCGTGATAATGCTTCGATCGCAGTGCCAGTAAGAACTTGAAGAAGCTCGAGTGCAATAAGCGAGCAATCAAGGTGGAAGATCCAGGTCAAGTTATTGACTTCCTGGAAATAAATGTAAATTGTAGAATCCAGTCGAATTTGTGACTTGGTCAGATAGGTTAGCGAGTGTTTCTTTCATCGTATACTATAGACTCGCGACCCGTTTCCTTCTTCGGGATAAGCGCAGCCACGTGGCGATGCATGGCTGAGCCTACTTAATACTATTGTTTCCGGACACTCCAATTCACGTGATGGTGTTCTTTCTTTTTCTTTCAACTAGTGATAATCGTAGAGACGCTCCTGCATCGATTCTGCTCCATAATTTTGACAGCTGAGGTAGCGCCAGAACAGACCAGAATCACAAGCATGAAGAATGAATTAGCTCCCTGGTTGGGAGAAGGCATGCCTCTCTTGTGGGCAAAGAATTAATACGCAGCTGTACTGGTTTCAAAGTAGGTATATCATCATGATTATTGCACGGTATGTGATTATAATTCTGCTTGGTACTCAATAATTCCCTATTGTGCTTCTATTTGGTGTTACACTGCATTCTGTATGTGGCAATGGGTGACAACATTTTTGGTGGTAAATCCATTGAAATCCAATTTCAGCTACTCTCCTCCTTAGGCCTCCTGAAGTGGGCCCTTGAGTACAGTACTAACTCCACCTTCTCACTGATGGACTTTATCTATGAAGAGGTTATTCCCAGAGTCTGATTTGAGTAAAGTGCCCTAATGAAGAAACCCAAGCTGGGAAGTTGAAACCATGCTGGTAATAAACACCATGATAATGGTCAATTCAGTTCAAAATGCTCAACAGGTGGTATTCTCAGAAATTCAACTAGCAATGTGTTAGGGCCGACTCTCACATGACTCGAAGTCAGGCGATTGCTAAGCTGTCTCGTGTTCGGACAATCACTTTGGCAATGCCTTGGATGATCTCGAGGTGGTGAAAGAGGCGCTTACTGGATAAGCTCTCGGCAAGTGAGCACACAAGTAAAGTTTATGTGGTAGGTAAACCTTAGCTCAAAGCTGAGGTTGTACAGTGAAGCGTAGCTACTTAAATACTAAAGAGTCAGTACTAATAATAGCTACAAAAGTTTTGTAGAAGTTAGGCAGCATGCTAGTTGTACGGTGAGCATGCAATATCATGCATTGTCCATCATAGAAAGATTTGTCAAAGTTGATATCGGCGGTAGTGAGGTGATAGTGCATAAGCATGATGACGCCGATAAGATGAGATAAAGCTAGAAAAGTGAAAAAAGTGAATAAATCGTAACATTACCCTCTCGTTAAGGCAGACGTCCCAACTGCCCTAGGGTTCGCTTGGTGGTTCCTCTTGTGCTTTTGTATACTCCTTTCTCCAATAGTCGTCGATGTAATCCCTCCAGTGTTTGTCATTTGGGGAGGGGTTTTCAACCCAGAATGTCCTTCCATCCTTTCTAAGTACTTGATAGGAGATGACGTTGTCGACGTAACAATGATCAAGTATTTCCTTTAATGTTTTTTCTGATCTGTTGATGACTTTGCGTGCAGTCACGACAGTTCTGGTTTCAGAAATACTGTTTTCATAGTCCTTGATGGCTTCTTGTGCATTAGCCATGTCCTCTTCTCGTACCCATGAGTTATGTTCTCGGGTCCACCCTTTCCATTTTACGAGGTAGTCGGTAACGATGTGCGATTTTTGTCCTTTCTTGCCATGGACTCGGCGGGTGCGTGAGTCCAGGATTTCTTCAACTTCGTATTCTTCCTCATCTTCGATGAGATCTGGCAGTGGTGGGGGGGGCTGTTCTTGGTTTGGGAATGCTGGCAGCATATACGGCATCAGCAACTTCTCATTGAAGCGAGGGTGGATCTTCCAATGGGGAGGGAGTTTGAGTTTGTAGGTGGAAGCGCCGGTCTTTTCCAGGATAAGGAATGGGCCTACATGCTTGTCATTGAGTTTTTTCTTCAGTCGTGGGGGGTGGAGGTTGGTGGCATCTAGCCATACGTGGTCCCCGATGGCGTAGTCCACTGCATCTCTTTTCCTTTTGTCGTATTGGGTCTTCATCTTGCCCACGGCCTCTTCTAATGCCTCCTTGGCTTGGCGATGTACTTCCTGCATGTTTTCTGCGAAGGATTTCACCGATGGATTCGTGAAGGCAGTTGTCTTGATGGAGTCTGGTAAGACTCAGGGGTTGACTCCATAGTTCATGAAGAATGGTGTTTGGCCTGTGGCTGAATGGATGCGATTGTTGTGAGCGAACACCGCCAAAGCGAGCCATTCGCTCCAGTTGGTTTGTCGGTGGTTAATGAAGAGACGGAGGTACTTATTGATCTCTTGGTTAGCTCACTCCATCTGGCCATCTGTTTGGGGGTGGAATGCCGTTGACACATTCGGGGTGATGTCGAGGAGTTTGAGGAGTTCCATCATGAATTTGGAGACAAACTGGGGCCCTCGATCAGAAATCACGGTTTTTGGCATCCCATGATGGGCATAGACATGGTTGTGCAATAGTTTCGCCCATCCTTCTGATGTGAGTTCAACATTGCAAGTGATCAGAATTACTTCCTTCGAGAATCTGTCGACGATCACTAGGATAGCATCATAGCCATTGGATTCAGGGAGTCCGGTAATCATGTCGACGGATATGTGGCTCCAAGGTTCTGTCAGGATTTCATTCGGGTGGAGGGGGGCGGCCTTCAGGTGGGTGTCTGTCTTTGTTTGTTGGCATGCTTCACACACTTTAACATATTTTTCCACTGTTTGCTTGAGTTTTGGCCACCAGAACTCTCTTTGGACGAGTTCTTTGGTTTTCTCGATTCCTGGGTGCCCCACCATGATGTGATCATGGTGGGTCACGATGATTTCCCCACGAAGCTTGTCATCATGGGGAACATAAATGCGGCCGTCGTAGTAGAGGAGTCCCTCTTTTTCAGAGATTCCCTGTTCGTGATCGAGGGAGTTTTGGATTCCTTGGTCCCATTTATCATGATTCCTAGTGATGTCTTTGACGCATTGGTGGGTCTCGCTTGTGGTGGACATAATCATGGCCCTGAAATGTTCAGGTTGGAGGACTATGATGTCGTCGTTGTCCTTCTTGCCTTGGTTGTGGTTGTCTTGTTGGGAGAGGAGATTGGCCTTGCGGTTGGACACACCTGGCTTATGGTGGAGAGTGAAATGATACTCGGTGAGTTCGGTGACCCACTGCGCTTGTCGACGGTTCAACTTCTGGGGTTGGCAGAAGTATTGTAGATTTTGATGATCTGTCCAGATCTCAAAGTCCTCAGCCGCACCCATAAGGTAGTGTCTCCATTCCTCGAGCGCGAGCATGATGGTGAGAAGTTCCTTGTCGTAGATCTCGTAGTTTCGTTCAGTGACAGTGAGCACCTTGGAAAGGAAGGTGACAGGTCGCCATTTCCCATCCTGTTCTTGGCTAAGGACGGCGCCTATGGCTCCTTCACTGGAGTCGGCCTCAACTCGGAATTGGCCCTTTTCCTTGGGTAGTGCTAATACCACGTCCTCTGCCATCTGCTTCTTCAGGCATTGGAAGGCTTCATTTTGAGCAGTTCCCCAAATCCAGGGAGCATTCCTGGTGAGTTGGGTCATGGGGTGGACAATTTTGGAGTAGTCCTTTATGAATTTCCGATAGAAATTCGTGAAACCTAGGAAGGACTGTAACTCCTTCTTTTTGGTGGGAGTGGGCCACTCCGTAATGCCCTTGACTTTCACAGGATCCATTTGAACAGACCCTTCGCTGATGATAATGCTAAGGTACTCTGTTTCCAACACTTCGAACTCGCACTTTTTGGCTTTCAGGAAGAGTTTGTGTTCCCATAGGCGCTGAAGTACTCGCTTGACTATTCGATGGTGTTCCTGAAGATCCTTCGAGAATATAAGGATATCATCCAAGTAAATGGTCACCTTTCCCTCCATGATGAGATCGTGGAAAATGTTGTTCATCATCCATTGGAAGGTGGCGGGTGAATTGGTCAAGCCGAAAAACATGATGGTTGGCTCAAACAAGCCTCGATTGGTTTGGAATGCTGCCTTCGCTTCGTCTCCCTTCTTGATCCGTACATTATTGTACCCCCAGCGGACGTCCAACTTGGTGAAGTACTTGGCACCACGGAGCTTGTCCATGAGCTTGGAGATGAGAGGAAGTGGGTATCAATTCTTAATGGTCATCTCGTTGAGTTTTCGATAGTCCTGTATGGGTCTCAGGGAACCGTCCTTTTTCTTGACGAAGAAGAAGGGGGATGTGAAGGGAGATTTCAAGGGTCGAATACATCCTGATTCCAAGTTCTCGTCAAGGAACTTGTCAAGTTCTTCCTGTTTGTTGCGATTGAGAGGATACACCTTGCAGTTGAGAGTGGACTTGTCATTGGGGATTAGTTCGATAGCGTGGTCCCAGGGCTTACGCTCAGCGAGTTCGTTGAAGTTTTCTTTGGAAAAGAGATCTTCAAAGTCACAATATTGGGGTGGGACCATTTCCTCGAAAGTCCTCTTTGCCTTTCCTTTGTTGACCTTGGCTGCTCAGTCGTTTGCATGATGTATTGCACGGATCTCTAGCTCTTCCTGGAGGTTGACCATGAGGATCATTTCACCCTCTTCCAATTCTTCGTCCCATGGATCTTCAGGATCGGCATTGGGGAGCAGGAATGGGTTCTTCTGACATTGGCATTGAGCGAATATGATCCTACCGGTGGCCCAGTTGATGATAGGGTTGTGGCAGAGGAGCCAGTCATGACTGAGGAAGATGTCGCCTTTGCCGATATTTGTGATGGCAAAGTCAATCCTTTCTGAGTGGCCTCCCATGGTCATTCACACTTCCACGAACTCAGTGATTTCCCCTGCCTTGTTACGTGTTCCATCGGCATTGTATACGGAGATTGGGGCAGGTGCGGGTCGAGTGACGAGCCCATACTTCTTGATGTAGGCTTTGCTTATGGTACTCCCAGTGCATCCGCTGTCGACTAATGCATGGGCCTTGAGGGTTTGACGATTCTCCAGCGTTTCGAGTTGGACATCGAGGAACAACTCCTGGATGCCCTTAGTGCTTACTCAGCATTGGTACCGAATTGGTTGACTTAATTTGTACAGCCTTTCCTGGGCTTCCTCTCCTCCCAACCTCAGGGTGTTCAACAGGTGATCATCGATCTCATTGATTTTGTCCTTGTGAGCCCAGAGGTGGAGCGAAGCGAAGGCTTCTGAATCCGTGCATGCTTCCTTGACTGCCCAAAGGGTCCAGTCCATGCCAAACGGCTTGAACCAGGTGGACTTCGGGGGGGAAACACTCACTGGACTTGATTCAAAATGCCTCACCCTCGACGGTTCTTCTTCCTGCTTCTCTTGCTCCTGGGAGAATGAGGGGAGAAGCCCCTTAGTTCCTTTCTTTTCCCGCTTGACTTGTTCTCAGTCTCGTGCCATCTTGAAGGCGGTGTCGTCCTCCTCGTCGGGGATTTCGATGAGGGTGGTCTTCCGGACCCGTGAACCTCGTGCATCTGAGGCTGGAGTCCTGCTTGATCCTTTGATGGTCAGGGGCCTTCGAGGAGTCTCCTTGGCTGGGGCATGCTCCTTCCCCAAGGATCGTCCGCTACCGGCTACTTCATCAGGAATCGGGGGTTTGGGGAGCGGGTCGCTCCAGGATTGACCGGAAGGTCTATTCGAGACGGAAGGGGTCGTGGACGTCACGTTCTTGTCGCATGAACCATGCTCCCATGCTCCTTCCAGGTCCTTTGGCGCCTGTCCTATGTCCCTATCCTTTCTTGGGTGACTTTCTTCATCCAGGGTCAAGGGCGAGAGAGGCATCGTCTCGACTGGCATGACGTCTTCAGGAGACAGACAGGGGATGCGATCTCTTGCTTCTTCATCTAGGCAGGGAGAGAGGAGGTCGTGATTCCACGACGGCCCTTGAGCATGCGGTGAATCGTTGCGGGTATAGTCGGCAGGCATCGACCTTGTGTCTCCGCCTTCGTCTTGCTGTTCCTGTTTAGCGACGATGGGCTCGACCAGTCCAGGGAGCACCTCCTTCATCCCTAAGGACTGGGAGATCCCCAACATTGTTTGGATGAACTCTGGTCCCCATCGAGTCTGAAGGTCCTGGAGGGTGAGGAGTTCTGGGACAGAGAGTGTTAGTGAAGGAGGAGGATGATTCTCGCTCCGCTTCTGAGGGATTTTATAGATTCTTTCAGGTGGAGCCTGAATGTTTTGTGATTCTTTTCAGGTGGTCTCGGGGGAAGCAATCAAAGCGGGTATATTCGAATGCGCCAAGACAATTGTAGACATACGTAAAAAATTATTACAATCAGGTAAAGTCCGCACAGCAGGACCCAATGACCGACCACCCAGAGAGGAGGATTGGGCTGAGAGAGTGGAATCACTCACTTCTTGGCCTCACCTTTTACCTCCTTGACCTTTGACGTTGAGGGCGTCTTCTCCTCAACCTTCTCATGACTATGTCCATGTTCCTCTTTATCATGCTCCTCGGCCTCTGTAAGCATTGCCCGAAGTTGGGCCGTCGAGTATCTCCTGGTCTTTGGGTCTCAAGGTCGCTTCGGCTTCTTGCAGTCCTTCCCCAGATGCCCCTTTCCTCTGCAATTGAAGCATCGGCCCTCCTTCTTGAGGCAGTCAATGTCCATCGGCTCCCCGGCTCCTCCATAGGTGGTCCATCCTGAACCCGACGATCCTTTGCTGGTAGGTTTGTCGGTCGAGGAACTTGTCGTGCTAGAAGTTCCTTTGTTGGAACTTCCAGCGTTTTGGTTCTTGGGTCAGTCGACATACCCGATTTTGTCAAAGGCAGTTTTTTGGGCCTTCTCGTCATAGATGCTGCAGATGCATTGCTTCCATTCTGCATACGTGGAAGGGATCATGACTCCTAGATCTGCGATGGAGTTGGTGTAGGAGGCAGGTACTCCTCATCGTACTGCTCGGACTAGGGCGCCTCAGGGTCCTAAGTCGCGGAGCTGATCGGCCTGATGGGCCAATTCTTCCAACTTGCGGAAGTATTTGGCTGCCGTGCCGGTCATTCTGAGTTCGTTCATCTGCCTCTCCATTACTTCTTGGAGGGCGGGGTCTCCGTATTCGACTTGTAGGGTGGCCTTGAAGTCGTCCCATGAGCAGTACCGGTACTGCCCTTCAGTATCACTTCGGAACTGAAGGCGGTACTGGGACCACCAGCCTTGGGGTTTTTTGCCAAACAAGGATGTTGCGAATAGTATCTTGTTGGCGTGTGTCGGGTAGTAGGGTCAGAATATTGAGAAGTACTCCTTGCAGGCCCCGGTGAATTGGTGAATATCGTCACCTCTCCCTTCGAAGTCCATGGGGAGTCGGATCAGGGTGGGCTTCACCTGTAGCCAGGGAGCCTGTCCATCCGCTTCCCTGGAGGGCCAGTCTGGTGGGTCAGGGGGGTTGTCCTTAGGTGGTGGTCTTGGGACCGACCATCTGTCAGTTTGGTGAGTAGGGCTTCCCCATCTCTTGGGTGCTGGGGCAGCGGGTCGTCCTTGGCGTCGATTCGGGTCTTCTAGTTCAGGGGGGAGGGGGAGGCTGTTGGCAAGAGCAAAGCTCCTTGCCTGGAGTAGCTTCTGGGCTAGGTCATTGACCAGCTCTGGGAAGGCTGCTTGCTGGTTGCGGTGCTCCTGTCTTCTGGCTTCCGCCTCTTCTTCATCTTTTTGTTGTTGTTCTGCTTCAGGGTCATCGATGGGGATGTCGCTTGGCCCTGCCTGTCCTGACCCTGCAAAGAGCCTACTCACCCCCTTCCAGCCCCGGTTCTGGCACCTCCAGTCGGTCGGCAGCGAGTCGGGCATTGGCCTGGGCCACTCGTACTCAGGATAGTTCGGCATGTTGGGCCTCGTCCCTTCTCCAGGTGGCAAGTATATTTGCCAACTGCTGGTTGAGGACCCGGTCCTCAAGCTTGGTTCTTGCTCGTAGATCTGGGACGTATACTCCTGGGATGGGGCTATAATTGAGTTTGTACCACCATAGCTCCTCATTGGCCTGGAGGTTGAAATGATGTTGGTACTCTTCCTGAGTCTCATCGACGACTCCTCTTCGTAGATAGTCTGCCCGACGAAGGGCCCAAGCCTGGGATCGGTAGGTTCTGTGAGCCATTCACTGGGATAGGGAGAGGGATGGCCAGGCTCGATCTGGAGTCCCCAAGTAGAAGGGACTGCTCTCAATCTCTCGATGGGCAAGTCATCGCTCGATGATGGGATCTCGAGGGGGCTCATCCGGGTCCTCGTCTCGCTGCTGTATGCTGAATGCGAGCGGTGATTCCCCTGCTCTTCTTCATCATTGGTAGCTAGGTCGCCCGATGTAGCAGATTCGTAGGTGTCATCATCGGAGCTCTGCATAGAACCCTGGGTCCTCGTGGTCAAGCGAGGCTGGGGTTGAGGGTGTACTGGGCTTGGAGTGGTTGGTGGGCCTGGAGATAGGAGTCTCTCTACCTCTAACTCGTCCTCGAAGTCTATCAGGTTCAGGGGAGTCGGGGGTGGGGGAATCGGGATCGGAGGAGGAGAGTACAATTGTTGACGCAGGTGTGTCGGAAGTGGTCTGGTTTCTGTAGGGTCGGTGAAGTCTAGAGGGCCCTGGTAAGTGAGCCCTTCTTTGACTCTCCTCTGAGTTGAATGATGTCTGGTGTGTGAGCAGTCATCTTCTGCTTCCTCCTCCCTCCTCTGATGGATCCAGTGAGGCAGCGTCAGAGGCCTCACCTGGTTTGTCAGGATTGACGACCCGTAGGGTCGTCTGGGGGAGGGTCTCGCTATCTGGTTGGGGCTGGGCAATCTCGGTCACAGGTACCTGGCAGAGGCTTTGCTCCAATTCTCTCCTGGCATCCTCCAGGGGTTCGGTTCCAACTCCATGGTATGCTCTAATGAGCTCCTCGATACTTCCCTCAAAAGAGAGAGTACTTCTGGCATCCTCAGAGGAGTGCCGGGTTCCAGAAGGGCCAGCCACTGGGCTGGGCATTCTTCCTCTTCTTCCAAGGTCGGCGAAGGGGCCCTGAAGGTCCCTGGTCAGCAACTCTGGGGGCGTCTCGTAGGACTCCTGTCCGTAGATGGGGTAGTGCATGGGGTACATCGGAACATTGTAGGGGGGAATATAGTACTGAGGGAGAGTTGGAGGTGGGTAGATCAGTTGTCCTCTTCTGAGGGTAATTCCGTGGCTTTCAAACCACTCTCTGTTTCTGTAGTAGATGGTAGCGACTGCGGTCGTTGTTCCAATTACTCCTGCTATCGTGAAAAGGATCACGGCAAGGGTACTTGTTGTTTCGTTGGAGATGTCGGGGGTTTGTTGTAGGGGCATATGGAATCCTTCTTGCATCTAGCATCGTAGAAGGGTGAGGGAAGCTTCGAGCTAATTGTTAGGGCCAACTCTCATGTGACTCGAAGTCAGGCGATTGCTAAGCTGTCTCACATTTGGACAATCACTTTGGCAACACCTCGGATGATCTTGAGGTGGTGAAAGAGGCGCTTACTGGATAAGCTCTTGGCAAGCAAGCACACAAGTAAAGTTTATGTGGTAGGTAAACCTTAGCTCAAAGCTGAGGTTGTACAGTGAAGTGTAGCTACTTAAATACTAAAGAGTCAGTACTAATAATAGCTATGAAAGTTTTGTAGAAGTTAGGCGGCATGTTAGTTGTACGGCGAGCACGCAATATCATGCATTGTCCATCATAGAAAGATTTGTCAAAGTTGATATCGGCAGTAGTGAGGTGATAGTGCATAAGTGTGATGATGCCGATAAGATGAGATAAAGCTAGAAAAGTGAAAAAAGTGAATAAATCGTAACACAATGATGTTACTACTTACTAATTGGGACTTGGGCATGTTTACCATCATTATATGCCCATGTTAGTGTCTCTACAGTCTTGCCATTTGACACAGTATGCCACTTCTTGCTTTGTGTGTCTTTTCTTGCTCACTATGAATGGTTCACCACAAGTAGCCAATAACAAGCATCTTTCAGTGGATGCCAAAGGGAACACCATGGTTGACCTGGAATTTATTGAAGAACCCCTGGGTCTTACTTGAGAGTAAACATATGGCTACCCTAGGATAGTTGTTAGTGACCTTCTGGGTCCAAATTCCCACTATGAAAGATTGCGCAAGCTAGGATGGGGCTTGAATTTGAGTGTATGGCTTGCACATGACCGCTCATCAATGTTTGTAGGCTTTTTCACTTACCTAACCTTCTGAGTCATCAGGCCTCATGATTCACCAGTGAAAGCAAATTTGTTTCCATTAAAGCATTGAAAGGATATGCCACTGAAGTCATCAATATTGGCATTTTGCACAAGCTCAAAGTTCTCCAGCTACTTGTTAGCATGCAGGCACCTACTGCATGGCCTTCCCAATGTCTCAGCCTACTCAACAACTTCATCATGCACAGAAAAGTGACAACATATGGCAAACACTTATGTATCGTCACTGATTTGATGGGAGGAGATGTCAAATCCCTGATGCAAGGTTTTTGTCTTCCTCTTCTATTGGTGAAACATGTTCTCTGCCATATATTGCAGGGCCTAGTATAGGTTCACAGCTTGGGTGTTGCGCATACTGATCTGAAGTTGGACAACATCATGTTCAATATTGATTCCAGCTTGGACATCCCATCTCTGATGGCATGTGACTCCCCTCACCTTAATATCCCTGAGCAAACATGGGAAGGTACCATACAGACTGCAGTTTTGCAGCCTCTACCATTTCTCAGCTCTGTGGATGACCTCCTCATGTGGTGATGAGCCTCTAGGCTCTGTACGCTCAGAATTTCATGAATATTCCTCATAATAACCCATATAATTCCAAAAACGGTCCTTTCAGTCCACCAGCCATTATACACAAAGGCATATTACTTTTATGCAACTTCAATAGTATCCCACAAAGCTCGATATCCTTCCCTTCTTGAAATGCACTCAAATTCATACATGCCATCACTTTAAGGTACATTTGATGGTGGATCACCCAATTCAGCAATAGGTGCTGATAACTGCATCAATGCTGCATCAACATCGCATCATGACTTGACTTGCCAATTTGATCATTCAATTATATGATGTCATATGTGCCAATGTTTGCTTCCCCTTGATATTTGTGGACCACAGTCATTAGAGCCCTCATTTACTAAGGCTGTAACTATGCCAAGACCTCAAGAAACCTTTAGCCCATTAGTATGCATCAGTACAATGGCCATACCCTCACAGCCCACAGTCAAACAGCACCCTAGTATCTGCATCTCGGTCACTCAGGATCAACGTATTTTATCTCCCTTCGGCAACACAGGAGAATAGCTGTTACTGAAAGCTTCAGTTTTACATGTGGACACTCATATACTGACCAAGCTGCAGCCTTACAGCTTTACTAAGTAGAACTAATAATAAAGCAGGACTTGTATAAAAGCGAGATAAAATATTGTAGAGAAGAGGTACCCCAGAGACTGCACAATCTAGCAACCACTAGTTGGTACACAAACAGCTATATCTTGTAAACTCTTTCTTTGTAACTGTATATGCTCAACCAATCAATCATTTTGCATATTATATGCATCACTATAAGCCTAAGGCTGGTTCATACTGTCTGACCACTTTGTTCACCTCTTGTTCTTTCATATTCTCGACCACATATTGCCACCAGTTTTGACAATACAATTTCTGGACAGTTTTATACCAGTAATCATACCAAATGCTCACCATAACACTAGTATAAGTCCTCGTCACTCTACTACATGTATCACGTACCCCATTCCATCTTGTTTTCTTTTATAGGCCGCATTGTCTTCACTTTCACACCATAGGAGTTTAATTCATCTTCACTTTCAACATAGTATTGCCGCCCACTTGGGTAGTCTCTGAGCAGACTTATAGGACCAGCACCATTGACATAGGATCATTTTGACCAGCTTTCATTTAGGATCACCATAGGATAGGATAGGATAGTCCCTGTGTGGACTTATAGGTTTAACATTGACATAGGATAGGATAGTCTCCATGTAGACTTAGTTTTCGGCTTCAACATTCAGTAACATTGTTTCATATAGGACCAGCAACCTTGCCATCGATATAGGACTTTGTTTTCACTCTTGCATTCATGACTACAAAGCCCCTTTCAGTTTTGTCAATGTACATTTGACACTCTTCTTTTAGATTGTTCTTTTGGAGGATCATCATCTAGTGCCAGCATCTAGTTGCATTTTCCTTCTTCCCCACTGATTCTTGGTATTCATGTCATACCGGCTTCAGTTACATCTCATATATTCGAGATCAATCCTGGCGTATAGCCTACATAATTAGTACTCAACTGCTAAAGGGTACTACCTATTAGGCTATCATGTCACAGTGTATTCTTGCATCTAGAGGAATTTCTTGGAGTGCACGGAGGTGTTAGGGCCCAACTCTCACATGACTCGAAATAGGATGATTGCTAAGCTGTCTCACGTTTGGACAATCACTTTGGCAACATCGCAGGTAATCTCGAGGTGATGAGAGGAGTGCTTAAGGAGAAGCTCTTGGCAAGCGAGCAGACAAGTAAAGTTTATGTGTGTGGTTAAACCTTAGCTCGAAGCTGTTACAATTTATTCACATTTTTCCTTATCTTATCTTATCTTGTCCTTTCTTTCCCATCATGAGACTGACATACCCTCACAATCCTGATGCCATATGGCGCACGGCCAGTTGATCTCATCTTCTTCATCTTTTCATACTATTATTAGGCCCGACATTTAGTATATAAGGACCACGAAGTCCACTATGTAACCTCAGCTTCAAGCTATAGTTTAATCAACTCTATCTTGCCGACTCACTCGCTGAAAGGCTATACAATCACACCTTCTCCATATTCTGGACTACCACAGAGATCTCTAAGGTGACTGCCCAAATGTGAGACAGCCTTAGACCTACTCTTGTCCTCTGAATATTGGTCCGGGTCTAACAGTTAGCTTGAAGCTTCCCTACATTAACCTCCCAATCACTAGACGAGGAAGGCCAATGATCATTACCCCCAATTCCACTCCTAGAACCACTATCATAGTATCCACAGTGCTAGAGACCATAATCCTTGCCCTAGCAGCCATAACATTCATTCGCCCATGTTATCGACAACAAAGGCGACAACCCATTAGGAACTATTACCCCAACCTCCCTCGATACTATGTCGGACCCTCCCAACCCCCCACCCCAGAAGAAGGGATTCATGCAGACCTTGAAAGACAAGGTTCTCCAGAAATCCACCGATGATGCAGCATCCATACAGACAGTGAAGACCCGGTCATCCCATTGATCTTATCAGGATCACAAACCACCAGAGCTGAGTCCTCTGATTCTCCCGTTGCAACCCCTCCAATCGCCAATTATGAGCCCTCCACCTCTGTCTCCTACGAAGACGTTATCGAGGCATACGCCAGGGGATCAGACTTTGGAATCGCCAGCGACAAGAGAAATGATAGAAATGCAGAAGGACCTGGACCAACAAGGCAGGACCTCGAGGAGAGAGTCATATCGCCCAGACCCATTCTCCCGGTATGACCCCCCGTGGCTCTCCTCACACAGGCAGGGCCAGGAAGAAATGAAGGAAGACCCCTTAGAAGAATATATCCCGAGCTCTCCTCCCAGGAGGTCATCACCATATGAACGCAAGACTCCACACCCCAAGCAGCAGGCCCAGCGGATGAGGAGGGAGAAGAGTGAAGGAGACATCGACACAAGCTCGTTGACACATACTACAGCACAGCAAATCATACTTGACTGGCAGGCGAGTCATGAACACAATACTGGGACAGGCTCAGACGTGCCGCATGGGCTCAGCAGGACGCCATCACAGAGCAGCTTCAAATCGAATACCAGCAGCGGGAATGAGACCATTACGAGCGGAGATTCGAGGAGAACCCTTTCCATATCAAGGGACCCAAGATGGAGTGGACAGTCCTCTCAGAAGGAGATAGACACGCTCTGGGACCCTGGATCACCTTCGCCTGGAAAGTCCGATTATGGGACTTCGTACAAAGGGGAGGACCTCCAATCTCCACAGACAAGTACGTATCAGGAACCCATCCCAACTACAGAATGGTGGGAGGAACAAGGAGACCACTCACTCCGCGAACTGTGGGAAGAAGAATCCACGAAGACCTCAGAAGAGAGTTACAGGGCCCTGTCCCTCATCCCTATGAGGGACCGCTGCTCCATCCCAGGACCAACTCCGAGCAGAGGAGTCTCGAGGGGACCTTGGATCGGGCCCTCCAGAACCTTGCTGCCAACAGAGAGGTGGCTGAAAGGGTACAGGAAATGGCCGAGTCAAACAACAGAGACTGCCAGATGGCCGAGGAAGCCTGACTTGTGGGTGAAAGAACAAGAGCAGTGGCGGAGCGAAGAAGTAGAAGGGTACCCATGTCCCCTCCCCGACGCTCCCCCTCCCCGGAAGCAGGACCCAGCTTCCCAACACCCCCGCGCCACTGAGCCTCCCCTCCAGAGGCAGGACCGAGCTTCCAGACCCGGCATCAGTAGACTATTCGCCGGAGCAGGAGGGGCAGGAGGCAGAGAAGCTGGACCCTCAGGAAAACAGCCAGAACCAATTAAGCTCAGCTCAGCGGAACTACGAGCGAAGGCAAAGAAGGAGTAAGAAAAGGCCCAAGAACTATTCAAACAACGAACGGAGGCAGACAAGGAACTCCTCGAATACTACAAAAAGTACCCGCATACCCACCCTCCCCGACCCTCAGGTGAACCAGCAGGCGATCCAGATGATGACCCATTCAACAACCTGGAACGATGGTCAATCCCATGACCCCCACCTGATAGGATGCCCCCTGGACCCCCCCCCCCCCTGTGTGGCCAGCAGGAAATGCTGCGGACAATGCCCCCTTCCTTGGGATAAAACTAACCCTGATCAAGGAACCCATCCCATTCGATGGAACCCACTCAGAACTTAAGAGGTTCCTGTACCAATGCAGTAGTTACTTTGAAACCTACCACACATACTACCATTACGAGTCTCAACAAGTGGCTTATGTGACCTCCACCCTCATCAGGGCCATGCTGGAATGGTGGGTCAACCTCATAGATGACTTCTTCAGCTGAAACCTAGGAAGATTCCGATACCCTTCTTGGGAGAGGTTTGCAGAAATGCTTTCCCGGTGCTTCACCGACCCGGCCATCAAAGATGTCCACGAGAAAAGAATGATGGACCTTTGCATGGAAGGGATGTCTGCCACCCAGTATTTCTAGAAATTGGAAATGGAGGCACAGATGGCCAATCAAAGACGCGACGAGAGCCCAAGGGGTCCTCTTGTCACCATGGTATGATGAGGGATCCCGTACAGCTACGCCCGTGCAATCGCTGACACCAGATTCAACATCCCCGAAACCTACCCACAATGGAAGTTCTGGGTCACAACAATGTATGAAGAGCGACAGAAACAGATGCTCTTCAACCAGGTGCATGGTGGAGATAGAAGAGAAGGCAAGAAGACCGACAATTGGCTGAAGAACCAGGGGCAGGGAGGCCACCTGACATCTGCACCCATCCCTGAAAAGAAAACAGGGACCGGAACTACGTACAGAGGAAGCGGGCAGCTGATGGACATCAATCGACTCTGAAAAGAAGGAAGGTGTTTCAACTGTGGCGAGCTGGGGCACATGTCAAAGGACTGTAAAAAGGAAAGGAAGAAGCGACCCCGCAAAGCTTGTACTGGAAGGTTTACCCAGGCAGAGCTGAGGGCCATGATCGAAATAGCCAACGAAGAGGAAGGCAAGAAAACGGCGGAACCCAAGCCTGCCAAGGACGAGGAGGCAAAAGGTGAGGCTGACAAGTAAGCGATTCTACTTGCTCGGCCCAGAACTTTCAGAAAGGGGAAGTGAAGTCGAAGCCCGCGGTGTGGTATCCTTCTTCCTTCTTTTGTAGCAAATTATCATGTATTCATCACATGCATTCAAATATACCCGATTTGATTACTTCCCTTCCCGAACCTGAATCGCCTTTGAAAACCAATAAAAGCCCCTCGAACATCAAGGACCCCCCATCTCCCTCCCCTTCGCTGACCACTTTTGTCCCAGACAAATGTCCTCCCAACGCCTTGGAAGAAATCCCTGGAACCCCTGTCCTTCAGTCGGGTAAGAGCTCTGGGCTGTGGGTGCCATTGACCCCTGAGAGCGGAAGAGGGTACGGCACATCCACGCAGATGCGTATGACCCTCTCGGTCTCTGACCCCTCGGGACAAGTCATGAGAGACTCAACCCCGGTATCTCCAAGCCCTGCCAGGACAAGTGGTGATGGCCGCCCCCTAGCCAAGGCGTACACCTCGCCTAGGGAAGCGATGTCCTGACGACTCTCGGGATCAGCAGAACGAGGAACCGGAAGTACCGGGAGCACAGTATCCCCTAGTATGCCCCCAATGGAATCAAGTGGCATTGGATGTGCAGTGCCACCACAAGTGACCATGGAAGAAGTACCCGACGAAGAAGATGACGTTTCCTACCAACAGTATCTAAAGGCGCAAGTGAAGCAAGACAAAGAAGCACGAGTGGAGAGACAGCCCATACCTCCTCCAGTAAGTGTTTCCCACCCCCTGAACTTCACCTGGCTCCCACCATTTGGTGCGGACTGGACCCTTCAGGCAGTTATGAAAGCACGGACTGACGTGGAGGCCCTATCCTCATTATATATTTGGACCCATCGAGATAAAAGATCTGAAATAAATACTGATCTTTTACATGCCCTTCGAGAAGATGTCCCCTCTGCCATTGACAGATTACATGAGCTGAGGGCCCCAATCCAATACCAACGGCTCCTCGAAACTTCGAGCACCCGTGAACTATTCCTCGAAGCTCAGATCGAGACTCTCACCAATTGAGAAGTCCTCAAAGTCCATGCACTTGTGGACAGCGAGTGTACTGGTAGTACAATAAGTGAGGAATATGTCAGAACCCATAACCTGGTAACCCGCAAAGCCGCTAGTCCCATTTCGGTGTACAATGCTGATGGAACCCGGAACAGAGCGGGGAGCATCACAGAATTTGTGGAACTCCACCTCAGTATTGGGGGGCATAGTGAGCAAATCAACCTAGGGGTAACCAACCTGGGCAAGGGAAACGTCTTCCTAGGACACGACTGGTTCAAACGCCATAATCCAGTCATTAACTGGATGACCGGAAAGGTTCTGTTTGCAAGGTGCCAATGCCAGCGGAATCCATTCCTGCTGCCCAATGCGGACCCCAATGATCGCTGGGACGAGGAGCTAGAGGAAGGTGAAACCATCCTGATGGTCGACCTGCAGGAGGAAATGGAAGTCCGAGCAGTCCATCATGCAAACGATTTGGCCGCCAAGGTGAATGAGGGGAAAATCAAACGGAGTTTTGAAGAAATGGTACCATCCCAATATCATGCATACGAAGATCTATTCTCGAAGGAGAACTTCAACAATCTTCTGAACTGCAAGCCATGGGACCATGCAATTGAGCTTATCCCCAATGCCCAAGCCACTCTAGACTGCAAAATCTACCCTCTCAACCGACATGAGCAGGATGAACTAGACAAATTCCTTGATGAGAACCTGAGTAGCAGGAGGATTCATCCCTCCAAGTCTCCCTTTGCTTCCCCCTTCTTCTTCATTAAGAAAAAGGACAGATCCCTACAACCCATACAAGACTACCAAAAGCTGAACGAGATGACCATCAAGAACCGCTATCCCCTCCCCCTCATTGCTGACCTCATGGACAAGTTACGAGGTGCCAAGTATTTCACTAAACTGGATGTACGCTGGGGGTATAACAATGTTCAAATTAAACAAGGTGACGAGCATAAGGCAGCCTTCAGGATGAACCGAGGGTTATTCGAACCCATGGTAATGTTCTTTGGACTCACAAACTCCCCTGCAACGTTCCAATGGATGATGAACGACATCTTTCACAATCTCATCCATGAAGGGAAGGTCACTATATACCTGAACAATATCCTCATCTTTTCAAAGGATCTCCAAGAGCATTGCCAGATAGTGAAGAGGGTCCTTCACCACCTCCGAGAACATAAATTGTTCCTAAAGGTGGAGAAATGCGAGTTCAAAGTACTTGAAACGAAGTACCTGGGAGTCATCATCAGCAAGGGATCTGTCCGAATGGACCCTATCAAGGTAAAAGGAATCACCGAGTGGCCCAGCCCCACCAAGAAGAAGGAATTGCAGTCCTTCCTAGGCTTTACGAATTTTTATCAAAAATTCATAAAGGACTACTCGAAAATTGTCTGCCCCATGACTCAACTGATGGGAAATGCCCCATGGGTCTGGGGAACAGCTCAAAATGAAGCCTTTCAAAGGCTTAAGAAGCAGATGGCCAAAGATATGGTGCTCACCCTACCATATGAAAAGGGGAAGTTCCAGGTGGAGGCCGATTCCAGTGAAGGAGCCATAGGTGCCATCCTTAGCCAAGAACATGAAGGAAAATGGAGACCAGTTGCATTCCTTTCAAAGGCACTCACCACCATGGAGCGGAATTATGAGATCTACGACAAGGAGCTCCTAGCGATAATGCTTGCCCTCGAGGAATGGAGACATACCTTATGGGAGCCATGGAAGATTTTGAAATCTGGACTGACCACCAGAATCTCCAATACTTCCGACAACCTCAAAAACTCAACTGACAACAGGCCAGGTGGGTAACAGAATTAGTGGAATATCACTTTACCCTACACCACAAGCCAGGAACCTCCAACCGCAAGGCTGACCTCCTTAGCCGACGAGATGACCACGATCAAGGGAAGAGGGATAATGACGATGTAATCATCCTCCAGCTAGAGCACTTCCAGGCAATGATCTTGCCCACCATGAGCGAGATACACCAACAAATCAAGGATGCCACCTGAAGCAAGGAGAACTGGGACCAAGGAATCGCTGCCTCCCTCAATCACGAATGAGGGATAACAGAAGAGGCAGGACTCCTCTATTACGACCAACGCATCTATGTCCCTCGAGACAATGGACTGCGTGGGGAGATAATCGCCAAGCACCATGACCACATCACAGCAGGACACCCTGGGATTGAAAAGACTCACGAACTCATACAAAGGGAGTTCTGGTGGCCAAAACTCAGACGAACGGTGGAGAAATATATTAAAGCCTATGAGGCATGTCAGCGAACCAAGACCAACACGCAACCCAGGGCTAACCCCCTCCACCCCAATGCAATCCCATCCGAACCTTGGACCCATATCTCCATCGATATGATCACAGGATTACCAGATTCCAACAGCTACAATGCCATTCTAGTAGTTGTAGACCGATTCTCGAAAGAAATTGTCCCCATCGCCTGTAACACCGAGCTCACGTCAGAAGGATGGTGTTAGGGCTGACTCTCATGTGACTTGAAATCAGGTGATTGCTAAGCTGTCTCGCATTCAGACAATCACTTTGGCAACGCCTCGGATGATCTCGAGGTGATGAGGGAGGCACTTACTGGAGAAGCTCTCAGCAAGCAAGCAGACAAGTAAAGATTTATGTGATGTTAAACCTTAGCTTGAAGCTGAGGTTGTACAGTGAAGCATAGCTACTTAAATACTAAAGAGTTGGTCCTAATAATAGCTACGAAAGTTTTATAGAAGTCAAGAGGTGTGCTGGTCGGGCGACAAGCACGCAATATCATGCATTGTCCATCATGAAAGTTTTGTCGAAGTTGATATCGGTGATGAGGTGGTGATAGTGCATAAGCGTGATGACACCGATAAGATATGATAAGACTAGAAAAAGGAAAAAAGTGAATAAATCATAACATTACCCTCTCGTTAAGGCAGATGTCCCGACTGCCCTAGGGTTCGCTCAGCAGTTCCTCTTGCGCTTTTGTGTACTCCTTTCTCCAATAGTCATTGATATAATCCCTCCAGTGTTTGTCGTTTGGGGAGGGGTTTTCAACCCAAAAGGTCCTTCCATCCTTCCTAAGTACTTGATAGGAAATAATGTTGTCGACATAATGATGGTCAAGTATGTCTTTTAACGTCTTTTCTGATCTGTCGATAACCTTGCATGCAGTTATGACAGCTCTTGTTTCAGAGATACTGTCTTCATAGTCTTGGATGGCTTCCTGGGTGTTAGCCATATCGTCTTCTTGGACCCATGAATTATGTTCTCGGGTCCAACCTTTCCATTTGACGAAATAGTCTGTGACTAGTCATGACTTTTGTCCCTTCTTTCCATGGACTCGGCGTGTACACAAGTCTAGGACTTCCTCAACCTCGTATTCTTCCTTGTCTTCGATGAGGTCTGGCGGTGGTGGGGGGGGCTGTTCTTGGTTGGGGAACACCGGTGGCACGTATGGAGTTAGAAGCTTCTCATTGAAGCATGGATGGATCTTCCAATGGGGTGGAAGCTTGAGTTTATAGGCAGAGGCGCCAGCCTTTTCCAAGATCAGGAATGGGCCAACGCGCTTGTTGTCGAGCTTCTTTTTGGGGCGAGGGAGGTGGAGGTGAGTGGAGTCAAGCCATACTCGGTCTCCGATGGCATAGTCCACTGTGTCTCTCTTCTTCTTGTCGTATTGGGTTTTCATCCTTTTGGCCGCTTCTTCTAGTGCTTCCTTTGCTTGACGATGTACTTCCTGCATATTTTCAGCGAATGACTTGGCCGATGGATTAGTGAAGGCCATCGTCTTGATGGAGTCCAGTAGGACACGGGGATTGGTTCCATAATTGGTGAAGAAAGGTGTTTGGCCTGTGGCTGAGTGCGTCCTATTATTGTGAGTGAATGCTGCCAATGCGAGCCATTTGCTCCAGTCAGTCTGTCGGTGGTTAATGAAAATGCACAAGTATTTGTTGATTTCTTGGTTTACGTGCTTGGTTTGTCCATCTGTTTGTGGGTGGAATGCAGTGGATGCGTTCGGGGTAATATTGAGTAAGCGAAGAAGTTCAGTCATGAACTTCGAGATGAATTGGGGTCCCCGGTCAGAAATGACTGTCTTGGGCATACCATGGCGGGCATATACGTGATCACGTAGGAGCTTGGCCCATCCTTTGGAGGTGAGTTCAATGTTACAGGTGATCGGGATCATTTTCTTGGAGAACCTGTCGATGATCACAAGGATGGCATCATAGCCATTGGATTCTGGTAACCCAGTGATCATGTCGACAGATATGTGTGTCCATGGTTCGGAGGGGACTTTGTTGGGATGAAGAGGGGTGGCCTTCAGGTGGGTGTCGGTCTTTGTCCGTTGGCATGCTTCACAGGCCTTGACGTACTTTTCCACTGTCTGTTTGAGTTTTGGCCACCAGAACTCTCTTTGAACGAGTTCCTTGGTTTTTTCGATTCCGGGGTGTCTGGCCATGATGTGGTTGTGATGGGAGGCAATAATCTCTCCTCTGAGCTTGTCGTCTCTGGGAATGTAGATTCGTCCGTCATAATAAAGGAGTCCCTCCTTCTCAGATATGCCACACTCATGGTCGAGGGAATTCTGAATTCCCTGGTCCCATTTGTCGTGGTTGCGAGTGACATCCTTCACATGCTGGTGAGTTTCGCTGACAGTGGGCATGATCATGGCTCGGAAATGTTCGGGTTGAAGGACTACAATGTCATTGTTGTCCTTCTTCCCTTGGTCATGATCATCTCGTCGACTGAGTAAGTCTGCCTTTCGGTTGGAAGCCCCAGGCTTATGGTGTAGTGTAAAGTGGTACTCTGTGAGTTCCGTGACCCATCGGGCTTGTTGGCGGTTCAGCTTCTGGGGTTGGTGGAAGTACTGTAGGTTTTGATGATCTGTCCAGATTTTGAAGTCTTCGGCTGTGCCCATTAGATAGTGTCTCCACTCTTCCAGTGGGAGCATGATTGCGAGAAGTTTCTTGTCATATATCTTGTAATTGCGCTCAGTGACGGTGAGCGCTTTTGAGAGGAAGGCCACCAGTCTCCACTTGCCGTCTTGTTCTTGGCTTAGGACGGCACCTATGGCTCCCTTGCTGGAGTCCGCCTCTACATGGAATTGTCCTTTCTCTTTTGGCAAAGCTAGAACCATGTCTTCCACCATTTGCTTCTTCAACTGTTGAAAGGCCTCGTTTTGGGCTGCTCCCCATGTCCAGGGAGCGTTGCTGGTGAGCTGAGTCATGGGGCATACAATTTTGGAATAATCTTTTATAAACTTCCGATAGAAGTTTGTAAAGCCTAGGAAGGATTGTAGCTCCTTCTTCTTGGTAGGTGTGGGCCATTCTGCGATACTGGCAACCTTGATGGGGTCCATACGGATCATCCCTTCGCTGATGATGACTCCAAGGTACTTGGTCTCTAGCACTTCGAATTTGCATTTTTTGGCTTTCAAGAATAGTTTGTGCTCCTGTAGGCATTGAAGTACCCTCTTGACGATTTGCCAGTGTTCTTGAAGGTCCTTGGAAAAGACTAGGATGTCATCTAAGTAGATGGTCACCTTCCTCTCGTGGATGAGGTCATGGAAGATGTCGTTCATCATCCATTGGAAGGTTGCTGGTGAGTTCATTAGGCTGAAGAAAATAATGGTGGGCTCAAAGAGTCCTTGGTTAGTTCGGAATGCTGCTTTTGCCTCATCTCCCTGCTTGATTCAGACATTGTTGTAGCCCCAGCAGACGTCTAGTTTAGTGAAGTACTTGGCGCCATGGAGTTTGTCCATCAATTCAGAGATTAGGGGAAGTGGATATCAGTTCTTGATAGTCATTTCGTTAAGCTTCCGGTAATCTTGGATGGGTCAGAGCGAGCCATCTTTCTTCTTGACGAAGAAGAAAGGGGAAGCGAATGGGGACTTGGAGGGCCTAATCCTGCTGAACTCCAGATTCTCGTCTAGGAACTTGTCGAGTTCCTCTTGTTCGTGGCAGTTTAACGGATAGACCTTGCAGTCCAGCATAGACTTGGTGTTTGGGATTAATTCAATTGTATGGTCCCACAGTTTTCATTCAGGGAGTTCGTCGAAGTTCTCTTTAGAGAAGAGATCCTTGAAGTCTTGATACTGGGGGGGGACCATTTCTTCGAAGGTCTTCTTGGCTTTCCCTTCACTGGCCTTGGCTGCTAGGTCGTTCGCATGATGTACAGCGTGAATTTCTAGCTCCTCTCGTAAGTCGACCATGAGGATGGTTTCGCCTTCCTCTAACTCTTTGTCCCAGGGGTCATCTGGATCGGCATCTGGAAGAGGGAAGGGGTTCTTTTGACATTGGCACTGGGCAAAGATGATCTTGCCTGTGGCCCAATTGATGACTGGGTTATGTCGAAGAAGCCAGTCGTGCCCAAGGAAGATATCCCCCTTGCCGATATTGGTGACGGCGAAGTCGATCCTTTCAGAGTGGCCTCCTATGGTCATCCATACTTCCACGAACTCAGTGATCTCCCCTGCCTTGTTGCGTGTCCCGCCGGCATTGTATATGGAGATTGGAGCTGGGGCAGGTCGAGTGACAAGGCTATGCTTCTTGACATAGTTTTCACTGATGGTACTCCCAGTGCATCCACTATCCACTAGAGCCTGAGCCTTGAGGGTCTGGCGCTTTTCCAACGTTTCGAGTTGGATGTCGAGGAATAATTCCTGGATGCCCTTGGTGCTTACTCGGCACTGGTATTGAATTGGTTGTCTTAATTTGTATAGCCTTTCTCAGGCTTCCTCCCCTTCTAATCTCAGGGTGTTTAACAGGTGATCATTGATCTCATTGATCTTGTCTTTGTGAGCCCAGAGGTGGAGCGAAGTGAAGGCTTCCGAATTCGTGCATGCTTCCTTGATGGCCCGAAGGGTCCAGTCCACGCCAAACGGCTTGAACCAGGTGGACTTCAGGGGGGAAACACTCACTGGACTTGATTCAGAAAGCCTCGCCCTCAACGGTTCTTCTCCCTTCTTCTTTTGCACCTTAGCTTGCGTCATCTTGAAGGAGGTGTCGTCCTCTTCATCTGGGACCTCGATGAAGGTGGTCTTCCAGACCCGTGAGCATCGTGCATCTGATGCTGGAATCCCGCTTGATCCTTTGAGGGTCGGGGGCCTAAGAGGGTCTCCCCTGGTTGGGGCATGCTCCTTCCCCAGAGGTCACCCGCTGTTGGCTGTTTTGTCAGGACTCAGGGGTTTGGGGAGCAGGTTGCTCCTGGAGTGGCCGGAAGGCTCGTCGGGACAAATGGAGGGAGTCATGAGCATCGCGTTCTTGTCACATAAACTGTGCTCCCACATTACTCCCGGGTCCTTCGGCATCTGTCCCGGATCCCTATCCTTTCTTGTGACATCTTTTTCCATTCAGATCAGGGGTGAAAGAGGCGCCGTCTCAACTGGCATAGCGTCTTCAGGAGACAGATGGGGGGCACGATCTTTCACTTCTTCTTCCAGGCAGGGAGAGAGGGGGCCATGTTTCTGCGACTGTCCTCGAGCATGCAGCAAATCATTGCGGATGATGTTGACAGGCATCGGCCTCGTGTCTCGGCCTTCGTCTTGAGGTTCCTGTTCAGCGACGACAGGCTTGGCCAGTTCGGGGAGCACCTCCTTTGTCCTCAAGGACTGGGAGATCCCCGACATTGTTCGGATGAACTCTGGCCCCCATCGAGTCTGAAGGTCCTGGAGGGTGAGGAGTTCTGGGACGGAGAGTGTTAGCAAAGGAGGGGGGTGTAGTTCGCTTCGCTTCTGAGGGATCTTATATGTTTTTTCGGTTGGAGACCGAATTGGTTGCGATTCTTTTGGGGTGGTGGTTTCGGGCATACTAGTGAAAGCAGCAGATGGTATATTCGAATGCTCTGAAACAACTGACATATGTAAAAATGTAATACAATCAGGTGAAGTCTGCACAGCAGGACCTGATGACTGACCACCTGAAGAGGAGGATTGGGCCGAGGAAGTGGAATCGCTCACTTCTCGGCCTTGTCTTTTACCTCCTTGATCTTCATCGTCGAGGGCGTCTTCTCCTCAACCTTCTCCTCGTGACTGTGTCCGTGCTCCTCCTTATCGTGCTCCTCTGCCTCCGTAAGCATGGCACGAAGTTGGGCTGTCGAGTATCTCCCAGTTTTCGGGTCTCAAGGCTGCTTCAGCTTCTTGCAATCCTTTCCTAAGTGCCCCTTCCCTCTGCAGTTGAAGCATCTGCCCTCCTTCTTGAGGCGATCTATATCCATGGGCTCCCTGGCTCCTCCGTAGGTGGTCCACCCCGAACCCGACGATCCTTTGTTGGCTAGTTTGTCGGCTGAGGAACTTGTCACGCCGGTATTACCTTTTGAGGTAGTACTGGCAGATTTGTCCTTGGTCGACTTGTCATAGTGGCCAATTCGGTTGAAGGCCTGTTTTCGGGCCTTCTCGTTGAATATGCTGCATATGCGTTGTTTCCATTCCGCATATGTAGACAGGATCATGACTCCTAAGTCAGCGATGGAGTCAGTGTAAGAGGTGAGTACGCCTCGTCAGACAGCTCGGACTAGGGCACCTTGAGGTCCCAGGTCATGGAGTTGGTCGGCTTGGCAGGCCAATTCTTCCAGCTTTTGGAAGTATTCAGCTGCCATGCCGGTCATCCTAAGATCGTTCATCCGCTTCTCCATTACTTCTTGGAGGGCAGGGTCTCCATATTTGATTTGTAGGGCGGCCTTGAAGTCGTCTCACGAGCAATACCGGTATCGTCCTTCAGTGTCACTTCTGAACTGAAGGCGGTATTGGGACCACCAGCCTTGGGGTCTTTTGCTGAACAGGGATGTCACGAATAGGATTTTGTTGGCATGCATCGGGTAGTAAGGTCGAAATATGGAGAAGTATTCCTTGCAGGCCCCGGTGAATCAGTGGATGTCATCACCTTTCCCTTCGAAGTCTGCAAGGAGTTGGACTAGGGTGGGCTTCACCTGTAACCAGGGAGCCTGTTCGTCTGCTTCTCCCGAGGGCCAGTCTGGTGGGTCAGGAGGGTTGTTCTTGGGTGGTGGCCTTGGGATCGACCATCTGTCAGTTCGATGAGTGGGGCTGCCCCACCTTTTGGGGGCTGGAGCTGCAGGTCATCCTCGACGTCGGTTGGGGTCCTCTAATTTGGGGGGTAGGGGTAGTCCGTTGGCGAGCGCAAAGCTCCTTGCCTGGAGCAGTTTCTGGGCTAGGTCATTGACCAGCTCCGGGAAAGTTGCTTGTTGGTTGCAATGCTCTTGCCTTCTGGCTTCTGCCTCCTCTTTGTCTTTTTGTCATTGTTCTTCTTCAGGGTTGACATCGATGGGAATGTTGCTCAGTCCTGCCCCTCCTGACCCTGTGAAGAGTCTACTCGTCCCCCTCCAAGCCCGGTTCTGGCACCTTCAGTCGATCGGTGGCGAGTCGGGCATTGGCTTGGGCCACTCGTATTTGGGATAGGTCAGCATGTTGGGCCTCATCTCGTCTCCAGGTGGCAAGTATATTCACCAGCTGCTGGTTGAGGACCCTGTCCTCAAGCTCGGTTCTTGCCTATAGGTCTGGGATGTATACCCCTGGGATAGGGCCGTAATTGAGCTCGTACCACCATAGCTCCTCATTGGCTTGGAGGTCGAAGCAATGTCGGTGTTCCTTCTGAGTCTCGTTGACTCCTCCTCTTCATAGATAATCTGCCCTTCGAAGGGCCCAGGCCTGGGACTGGTAGGTTCCATGGGCCATTCACTGGGATAGGGAGAGGGATGGCCAGGCTCGATCTGGAGTCCCCAAGTAGAAGGGACTGCTCTCGATCTCTCGGCGAGCAAGTCGTCATTCAATGATGGGACTCTGAGGGGGCGCATCTGGGTCCTCATCTCGCTGCCGTATGCTGAATGCGAGTGGGGATTCCCCTGCTCTTCTTTGTCGCTGGTAGCTTGGCTGCCTGATATAGCAGATTCATAGGCATCATCAGCTGAGCTCAGCATAGAACCCTGGGTCATCGTGGTTGAGCGAGGCCAGGGTGGATGATGAGCTGGACTCAGAGTCGATGGTGGACCCAGGGATAGGAGTCTCTCTACCTCCAACTCCTCTTCGAAGTCTATGAGGTTCGGGGGAGTCGGGGGTGGGGGAATCAGAATCAGAGGAGGAGAGTATAATTGTCGACATAGGTGTGTCAAATGTGGTCTGGTTTCTGTAGGGGCGGTGAAGTCTAGAGGGCCCTGGTAGGTGAGCCCTTCTTCGACTCTCCTCTGATTCGAATGATGTTTGGTGTGTGAGCAGTCCACCTCCCGTTCTTCTTCTTCCCTCTGATGGTGCCAGTGAGGCAGCATCGGAGGCCTCGCTGGGTTTGTCAGGATTGATGACCCGTAAGGTCACCTGAGAGAGGGTCTTGCTATCTGGTCGGGACTTGGTGATCTCGGTTGCAGGTACCTGGTGGAGGCTTCACTCCAATTCTCTCCTGGCATCCTCCAGGGGTTCTGTTCCAATTCCATGGTATGCTCTAATGAGCTCCTCGATACTTCCCTCGAAAGAGGGAGTACTTCTGGCATCCTCAGAGGAGTGCCGGGTTCTGGAAGGGCCAGCCACTGGGCTGGGCATTCTTCCTCTTCTTCCGAGGTTGGCGAAGGGGCTCTGAAGGTCCTGGGTCAGTGACTCTGGGGGCGTCTCGTAGGACTCCTGTCCGTAGATGGGGTAGTGCGTGGGGTACGTCGGAACATTGTAAGGGGGGTTGTAGAAACAAGGGAGAGTCGGGGGTGGGTAGTGCAATGTTCCTCTTTGAAGGGTGATTCTGTGGTGGTCAAACCACTCTCTGTTTCTATGGTAGATGATGGCAACTGCGGTCGCTGTTCCAATGATTGCTGCTAGTGTAAAAAGAGCTACAGCTATTCGGTTCATGTCTGTCAGGGAGATATCGGGGGTTTGTTGTAATGGCATATGGAATCCTTCCTGTGTCTGGCATCATGGAAGGGTGAGGGAAGCTTTGAGCTAATTGTTAGGGCCGACTCTCACATGACTTGAACAGGCTATTCTGTAAGAATGAGGGGAAATGGACTGGATATAACCAGGCTATAGATTGTCATCTGGTGGGTTATAACCACAGCCACAAGACAGCACTGCCACCACCATAATAGTCATTTCAGCTAAAAGCTGAAAAAAATAATTTAGCACGTAGCGCTGAAATTTTTTCATGAATTGGTACTTGAATGATCCTAAAATGACTCCACATTCAATGACACATTCTCAGAACACTGCCACACCCCAAATGAGAAAATAGGACCTCATGTTATATATTTATGTTTTGATAGACTTTCCACTGGTCAATTAGCCCTGAAAAAAAAAGGACATACTCAAAAAAAAAATATCATTCATTCCATGGCTCCTCCCTGCACATACGAAAATTGTTTTGGCTGGATGCGTCACAGTGAATCAGGATGCACTTACCATGGGATTATAGCATTCCCAATATGGTAGAAAGGAAATTTTTAAAAATCATCATTGAAATAGTATGAATTTTGCAAGTACATGGCTCCATGAAGTCCAGAAATATCATATTGATATGTATTGTATATATATGATTTTTCAAGTCAGTGAAGTGTCCGAGTTCTGTAGTATTTAAAAAGAAAAACAATTTCGATGATTTTTCGGATATTGCCAGACCAAGCAGATGTTCATGCCAATTCCGTACTCATGCAATAAATTGTTCAGCATAGGTCAACTTCACCTTTCCCAGTGCTGCAAAGTATCTTGAATTTTAGAAATACATTAGAATAATACACAGTTTAATTTTCTTAGTGTCCAGTTCAATAAATATCTGGTAATACCAATATAAGTAAACTCCAAAGAAAAAGTTGCAATAAGAATGAGTGATACAGTGTATATTAGGTGTGGTCAACAATACTACATGGAATGTATGCATGTAGTGGCATATCGGTGTGGATCGGAAGGGCTAGAGAAGTAGTATTATATATTATATTTACTGTACAGCTTCTTTTGTACTGTCTGAGAGAGTAGGATAGTGCATGGAGGGCAAACTATAGATGAGAATGGACAAAATACAGAGAAATTTTCATTATATTGAACATACATGGCCCCAATGTGGCCGGATCAACATAAATATTCATAAATATATTATAACTACCAACATCAATGTATTTCGATAGTCGATGACATGTCGGATGGCCTACATCGAGCAGCGGATGAATACCGAGCATGGTTTCCGCTGCTCGATTGAGGTGGACCGGCCAACCGAATGGTGACTGGGTGGCTGTGCGTCATCTTTTTTGACCTTTTACTGCCACCTCGACGATGACGACAACCCTCCACCTCACCCAACAACCATACAACAGGTATAGAAAGGTATGTCATCATATTTTCTGTGCTTATTAATCTTTTTAGGTCCTTTTTCCGCCTGGGAACAGCGACCACAAGAGCCACAACTGAGGACAATGACGATGACGCCCTACCAGACAACGATGACAACCGCAGGGATGGGTAGGGGACTGGAGAATTGGCGGACATGTATGGAGGTGTACTGGGATGCAGCATGAAGGAACGAGGGGCCCGAGGGGGATGCCAGGAGGGAGGGATGGTATGAACAGGTCACCCCCAACATATAGACAGCGACGGCCACCAACAATGACAGCAATGAACAAGCCCCTTTGGGCATCGATGGACGATGCATGTGCAGACTGAATGTGCTCAACGACTCCTGTGCGGCCCCACTACGGCTCCCGCCGCTGGCACCCCCATTCCCACCCAACGTCACCCTCTCCCACCCCACCCAGGATGCCTACGCACCCCATGTCTGTGTATCTCCCACTCTTTGAGTGGGGGAACACAGCTATGGATATTGTTCTGCCTACTGACCCCACCATCACCCGCCACCCACCCACCATCCCAATGCCTGCCCTTTCTGACATGCAGCACCTCCTACGGCACCGCATATGACATGATGACTGGGGCATTGATGGACGTCCACACGATGGGCAGAACGCACCCAACAGCTCCTGTACTGCCCCACTGCAGCCCCCGCTGCCATCACCCCCATTCCCACCCAACATCAACCTCCCTCGCCCCACCCAAGATGCCCACATACCCCAAGTCCATGCATCTCCCACTCTTTGAGTGGGGGAACATGGCTATGGGCTTCTTTTTCTCTTCTGACCCTGCCATGGCCCACCACCCACCCACTGTCCCGAATCCTGCCCTTCCCAACCTGTAGCGCCTGCTACAGGGATCCAAACACCTTTGAAGCCTCACCACCCCCATTTTCGACAACGGTGAATGCAATGGTGAGGACTGTTTGGTCCCATTCCATCTGCCTGCTGTGGCACCGCGGTCAAACCCTGCCCCCCGCCATTATCGCCACCCACTGGTGGGATATGGTCCCCAAGACCTGAGACGACATTCTCATTCGACGGAGGACCTGTCTCCATGCCGAACGTCACCATTGGCAGCCGTGCCCACTATGCGCACGCTGCCCGACACCCTGCCCAACGACGGGCTTTTTTTTTTCCCCAAATTTTTATGTATTTAGACAATATATTTACATTAATATATCTTATTGTTGAGGCTCTTTGGAGCAGTTGGTATGCTGTCTGTCTGACGTTGTTGTTGTGAGGTCCAGGGTTTGAATACCATTGTGATGTCTATTTTGTAAAACATTGTCAAGCAAAACAAAAGGGTAATCCAATTGGGACAGCTCTAATCCAGCTTTTTTTGGTGCCCGCTGTTGTGACTGCAGACAATCCAATCGTGTATTTTTGCAATCTGAGTGATTAGACCATATGACTTATATAGACAGTGAGCGGAGCTAATATGTCAGAGCATATATAATAAAATACAATGCGATGAGACAAATAGACAGTAAAGTGACATTTGACACGACAGAATAAACCAGGGACTTAGTCATAGCATGTACCTGATGGGCACGCTTGGCAGAAAGACTGAAAACCCCTGTCCTAGCACCTACAGTCTAGTCTACCTAGCAAGCTCTGCTTTTAATTTGAAGAACTATATGATTGCACTTAATGAAAACGGTGCGCTCGTTAAATTAAAATGATGTACTGTACCTGAGAAGCCGGTCCGAACCTTGCACGCGAGATAAGATAAATGATAAAATTGGACACATGGATTGATTAGCAGTGTCGGCCAAATACCAGAGTGCCGAGTAACTTGTATACATTGCCTTGTCAACCTGAGAGCTCAGTGCATGCGAGAATCCCTTCTAGAGAGAAACAATAACCCGATGATGAGGCCAGATCTGGGATAGCCACCAGCCATCACCCTGATATGTCCTCGGACTTACGGATAGCGAGCGCGCGCTACTAGTTAAGCGAGCTCACTATAGAAACAATACTATATGAAGAAACTCCAAGTCGGTAGCCAAGTAAGAACTGCGGCAGCGGCGGGCTGTGTGTGTAGGAGTCTATTTTACCTGGGTACTAGCATGACATTTGTAATCAGTAACTTGTTCTAGTATAAATAGTCAGTATATTAGGGTAGTATACAAGTTTCGAACCCCCGAGTTACGGTGTGCACATGGAAAGTGAGCGCTGTGGCAAAGGATTAGTTTGTAGCTTCGAGTGTCATATATAAACCTACGAGCTCACCCAGAAGAATCGAGATATATTCAGAATCTGACTTGTGTGCTTAAGTTCCAAGTGAATAAGAATCAGTGTCGCTGTTCTGTTCCATCTGAGCATTGTTGAGTCTGTTGAGAGTATGAATTGAAGTGGAAGTTCTGAAATCTGTTTCTGTCGGTCTGTTTCTGTTCTGCCAGTCTGTTTCTGTTCTGCTGGTCTGTTTCTGAAATCTGCTTCTGTTCTGTTCTGAATCTGTTTCTGTTCCGAATCCAAGATCTGTTGAAGTGTCCGTGGTTGATATTATCGTTTGAGTCAGTTTTGGATAACCCTACATGCTGACATGTAGTGAGCTCACTAAGTCAGTACTTAGCTGAGTGGTTAGAAGAGCGAGCTCAGTGTTGTTTCGACTTGTATCGTGTTCCATTCTGTTGTAGGACCAGGTCCTGTGTATTTGGAATATTATCATTCGCCTAGAAGGTTGTGCCTCGAAGTAACACCTTCTTGTAAAAAGTTCCTAGGTTTAGGATCAATTGGAAAAGAGTAAACGCTGTATAGCATCGAGATAATAAGGAGCTTTACTAGATTTGAAGCACTAGTAGTCACAGAGTTGATATAATCTCATTCCCCCCATCGCACTTATGAGGGTGATTGTTAGATTGAGTAGTTGTGTGAGTGTGTGTGAGGTTTAGTGTGTATATCATGCTGTTCCGTGTGCTATTCCACAAGTGCCCACAGCCAGCCTATTCACCGCTGGTTGGGGTCGTCTTGTGCAGTGGGTCGGCATGATATGTAGGGTATGTATTATTTTTTTTGAGCCAGTAGAGCAAGCAGGGCAGTGGGAATTCAGGCTACAATGACCTGCACCACCCAATACATCATTCTGCCAAAAGATTTGGCTGAATTGCTATTTTGGGAATTTTTGCCCTACATGCCAGCTGGCAATGGTGCCGGGTTTTGCTGTATTGGCTGGGTGTGAGTGTAAAACGGTTTGGGGTTTAGACTGGTTATAACCAATGGGTTATATCCCTGCTAGGTGTTTTCTATAGAACTGGTTATAACCAGAGCTAACCAGGTATTCAAGTGGAAACAGGTGACTCGAAATCAGGCGATTGCTAAGCTGTCTCGTGTTTGGACAATCACTTTGGCAATGCCTCGGATGATCTCAAGGTGATGAGGGAGGCGCTTACTGGAGAAGCTCTCAGCAAGCGAGCAGACAAGTAAAGATTTATGTGATGTTAAACCTTAGCTCGAAGCTAAGGTTGTACAGTGAAGCGTAGCTACTTAAATACTAAAGAGTTGGTCCTAATAATAGCTACGAAAGTTTTATAGAAGTCAAGAGGCATGCTGGTCGGGCGATGAGCACACAATATCATGCATTGTCCATCATGAAAGTTTTGTTGAAGTTGATATTGGTGATGAGGTGGCGATAGTGCATAAGCGTGATGACACCGATAAGATATGATAAGACTAGAAAAAGGAAAAAAGTGAATAAATCGTAACAGATGGGCCAAACTGCTCCGCGATCACATCTATGCTCATCACGGCATGCCCAAGACTGTCATTTCTGACCGAGGACCCCAATTCATCTCCAAATTCATGACGACACTCTTGAAACTCCTCGATATCACACCAAACACCTCCACCGCCTTCCACCCGCAAATGGATGGACAGACTGAATGTGCGAACCAGGAGATCAATAAATACCTACGCATCTTCGTCAACTACAGGCAGACCAACTGGAGTGAATGGCTCGCCCTGGCCACCTTTGCCCACAACAACCGCGTCCATTCCGCTACCGGTCAAACTCCATTCTTTACAAACTATGGAGTAAACCCCTACATACTGCCAGACTCGGTTCAGACCATGCTGTTCACCAACCCAGCCGCCAAGTCATTCACAGAACGAATGCAAGAAATCCATCAACAAGCAAGGGAGGTGCTCAAGGAGGCTGCAGGAAGGATGATGACTCAATATGACAAAAGGAAAAGAACAGCCATAGACTATGCAATCGGAGACAGAGTATGGCTCGACGCAACTCACCTCCACCTCCCCCATCCCAAGAAAAAACTCGATGACAAATGAGTGGGCCCCTTCCTTATACTAGAAAAATCGGGTGCCTCAGCATATAAACTCAAACTCCCACCACACTGGAAGATACACCCACGCTTCAACGAAAAGCTACTAACACCATATACACCACCCGCATTTCCCAACCAGGAACGACCACAACCACCACCCCTTGATTTAATTGAGGATGAAGAGGAATACGAGGTCGAGGAAGTCCTAGACTCTCGTACACGATGAGTCCACAGAAAGAAAGGACAGAAATCCTGACTCGTGACCGATTACCTCATCAAGTGGAAGGGATGGACACAGGAACACAACTCGTGGGTATGAGAGGATGATATGGCCAATGCACAAGAAGCCATTGAAGACTATGAAGACAGCATTTCAGAGACAAGAGCTGTCATGACTGCCCTAAAAGTCGTTGACCGCTCCGAAAAAACACTGAAAGAGATCCTAGATCATCGCTACATTGACAAAATCATCCACTACCAAGTACTCAGAAAGGATGGGAGGAAACTATGGATTAAAAATCCTGCTCCAAATGACAAACATTGGAGGGACTACATTGACACTTACTGGAGAAAGGAGTTTGCAAAGTCACAAGAAGAACCAACGGATGAATCCTAGGACAGTCGGGACAACTGTCTTAATGAGAGGGTAATGTTACGATTTATTCACATTTTTCCTTATCTTATCTTATCTGATCCTTTCTTTCCCATCACGAGACCGACATACCCTCACAATCCTGACACCATACAGCACATGGCCAGTTGATCTCATCTTCTTCATCTTTTCATACTATTATTAGGCCTGACGTTTAGTATATAAGGACCACGAAGTCCACTATGTAACCTCAGCTTCAAGCTATAGTTTAATCAACTCTATCTTGCCGACTCACTCGCTGAAAGGCTATACAATCGCACCTCCTCCATATTCTGGACTACCACAGAGATCTCTAAGGTGACTGCCCGAATGCGAGACAGCCTTAGACCTACTCTTGTCCTCTGAATATTGGTCTGGGTCTAACAGTAGCTGAGGTTGTACAGTGAAAAGTGGCTACTTAAATACTAAAGCATAGGTACTATTAATAGGTATGAAAGTTTTGTCGAAGTTGATAGTGGTGATGAGGAGGTGATAGTGCGTAAGCATGATGACACCGATAAGATGAGATAAGACTTGAAAAAGGAAAAAAGCAAATAAATCATAACATTACCCTCTCGTTAAGGCAGACATCCCGACTGCCCTAGAGTTCGTTCGACAGTTCTTCTTGTGATTTGGCATACTCCTTTCTCCAGTAGTTGTCGATGTAAGACCTCCAATGCTTGTTGTTTGGGCATGGATTTTCAACCCAAAAGGTCCTTCTGTCTGTCCTGAGTACTTGGTATGAGATGACTTCATTGATATAATGGTGGTCAAGTATTTCTTTTAACATTTTTTCAGACCTGTCGATGATCTTATGGGCAGTCATGACAGTTCTGGTTTGGGAAATGCTGTCCTCGTAGTCCTTGATGGCCTCCTTTGCATTGGCCATGTCATCTTCTCATACCCACGAATTGTGTTCCCGGGTCTATCCTTTCCACTTGATAAAATAGTTGGTTACTAGTCATGACTTCTGTCCCTTCTTGCCATGAACTCGACATGAGTGGGAGTTCAGGACTTCCTCAACTTTGTATTCCTCTTTGTCTTCGATGAGGTCTAGTGGTGGAGGTGGGGGCTGTTCCTGATTTGGGAACACAGGTGGTACATATGGTGTTCCAATGGGGGGGAAGTTTTAGCTTGTACGTAGATGCACCAGCCTTTTCCAGGATCAGGAATGGGCCGATGCACTTATCATCGAGCTTCTTCTTGGGGTGGGGTAGATGAAGGTTGGTGGAGTCTAGCCATACTCGGTCTCTGATGGCATAGTCCACTGCATCTCTCTTTTCCTTGTCATATTGGGCCTTCATCCTGCCTGCTGCCTCTTCCAGCACCTCCTTCACTTGGTGATGTATTTCCTGCATGCTTTCGGTGAATGTCTTCATGGATGGGTTGGTGAATGGTGTTGTTTGGACTGAGTCAGGTAGTATACGAGGGTTTACCCCATAGTTAGTGAAGAACAGGGATTGACCGGTTGCAGAATGGACATGGTTATTGTGGGCAAAGGCGGCAAGGGCGAGCCATTTGCTCCAGTCTGTCTGTCAGTAGTTGATGAATATATGCAAATACTTGTTGATTTCTTGGTTTGTGCATTCCATTTGTCCATCTGTCTGGGGGTGAAATGCAGTGGAGGCGTTTGGTGTGATGTCGAGGAGTTTTAGAAGTTCCATCATGAATTTGGATACAAATTGGGGTCCTTGGTCAGAAATGATGGTTTTGGGCATGCCATGACAGGCATAGATGTGGTTGTGGAGTAGTCTCGCCCATCCTTCTGAAGTGAGTTCCACATTACAGGTGATTGGGATGACTTCTTTGGAGAATCTATCGACAATGACCAGGATGGCATCATAGCCATTTGAATCTGGTAAACCAGTAATCATGTCGATGGAGATGTGGGTCCAGGGTCCAGAAGGTACTTCGTTCAGGTGAAGGGGGGCGGCTTTAGGTTGGGTATCGGTTTTCATTTGTTGGCATGCTTTGCATGCTTTGATGTACTTTTCTACCGATTGCTTGAGTTTGGGCCACCAGAACTCTCTTTGAACAAGTTCTTTGGTCTTTTCGATTCCTGGATGTCCCACCATGAGGTGATCATGATGGGAGGCGATTATTTCTCCCCTGAGCTTGTTGTCCTGGGGTACGTAGATTCGTCCATTGTAATAGAGAAGTCCTTCTTTTTCAGAAATACCTCGTTCATGATCGAGTGAGTTTCGGATCCCTTGGTCCCATTTGACATGGTCGCGGGTCGCCTCTATTAGGGCCGACTCTCATGTGACTCGAAATTGGGCAATTGCTAAGCTGTCTCGCATTCAGACAATCACTTTTGCAACGCCTCGGATGACTTCGAGGTGATGAAAGAGGTGCTTACTGGAGAAGCTCTTGGCAAGTGAGCAGACAAGTAAAGTTTATGTGTAGGTAAACCTTAGCTCAAAGCTGAGGTTGTACAGTGAAGCGTAGCTACTTAAATACTAAAGAGTCAGTACTAATAATAGCTACAAAAGTTTTGTAGAAGTTAGACGGCATGCTAGTCGGGTGACGAGCATGCAATATCATGTGTTGTCCATCAAGGAAGATTTAGCGAAGTTGATATTGGCTGAAGTGAGGTGATAGTGCGTAAACGTGATGATGCCGATAAGATGAGATAAGACTAAAAGGTGAAAAAAGTGAATAAATCGTAACATTACCCTCTCATTAAGGCAGACATCCCAACTGCCCTAGGGTTCGCTCAGTGGTTCCTCTTGTGCCTTTTTATATTCCTTCCTCCAATAATCATTGATGTAATCCCTCCAGTGTTTGTCATTTGGGGAGGGGTTTTCGACCCAGAAGGTCCTTCCGTCTGTTCGAAGTACTTGATACGAGATGACGTCTTTGTTGTAGCGATGGTCAAGTATCTCTTTCAAGGTTTTGTCGGATCGGTCTATGATTTTACGGGCAGTCACGATGGTTCTTGATTCCGAGATACTGTTTTCGTAGTCTTCAATGGCTTCTTGTGTGTTGGCCATGTTGTCCTCTTGTACCCACGAGTTATGTTCTCTGGTCCAGCCTTTCCACTTGACGAAGTAGTCAGTGACGATGCGTGACTTTTGTCCCTTCTTTCCATGGACTCAGCATGTGCGGGAGTCCAGGACTTCTTCGACTTCATATTCCTCCTTGTCCTCGATGAGGTCCGGAGGAGGTGGTGGTGGTTGTTCTTGATTTGGGAATGCTGGCGGCATGTACAGTGTCAGTAATTTCTCATTGAAGCAGGGGTGAATCTTCCAATGGGGTGGGAGTTTGAGTTTGTACGTGGAAGCGCCGGTCTTTTCCAGGATAAGGAATGGGCCTATGCACTTGTCATTGAGTTTCTTCTTCAGGCATGGTAAGTGGAGGTTGGTGGCATCTAGCCATACACGATCTCCGATGGCATATTCCACTGCATCTCTTTTCCTCTTGTCTTATTGGGCCTTCATTCTGCCCGCAGCTTCTTCTAATGCTTCTTTCACTTGGCGATGTACCTCCTGCATATTTTCAGTGAAAGATTTTGCAGATGGGTTGGTAAATGCAGTGGTCTTGATGGAGTCTGGTAGTACATGGGGGTTCATACCATAGTTGGTGAAGAACGGTGTCTGACCTGTTGCAGAGTGGATTCGATTGTTATGGGTGAAGGCGGCTAAGGCGAGCCATTCGCTCCAGTCGGTCTGTCGATGATTTATAAAGATGCAGAGGTACTTATTGATCTCCTGATTGGCCCATTCTGTTTGGCTGTCAGTCTGGGGATGGAAGGCCATCAATGCGTTTGGCATGATGTCGAGAAGTTTAAGGAGTTCCATCATGAATTTGGAAACAAATTGAGGTCCTTGGTCAGAGATGACAGTCTTGGGCATTCCATGACGGGCGTAGACATGGTCGCGTAGGAGTTTGGCCCACCCTGCCGAGGTGAGTTCGACGTTGCAGGCGATAGGAATGACTTCCTTTGAAAAGTGGTCGACGATTACAAGAATGGCGTCGTAGCCATTCGACTCAGGGAGACCAGTGATCATGTTGACGGAGATGTGACTCCATGGTTCTGACGGGACTTCATTGGGATGGAGGGGAGCGGCCTTGAGATGGGTGTCGGTCTTTGTCCATTGGCATGCTTTGCAGGCCTTGACATATTTTTCCACGGTCTGTTTTAGCTTGGGCCACCAGAACTCTCTTTGAACGAGTTCTTTGGTCTTTTTGATCCCAGGGTGTCCCGCCGTGATGTGGTCGTGGTGGGAGGCAATAATCTCTCCTCGGAGCTTATCATCCTGAGGAACATAAACTTGCCCATCGTAGTATAGGAGGCCCTCCTTCTTGGAGACGCTGTGTTCATGATCGAGGGAGTTTTGGATCCCTTGATCCCATTTGTCATGATTGTGGGTGGCGTCCTTGATGCGTTGGTGAGTCTCGCTGATGGTGGGCATGATCATCGCTCAAAAGTGCTCTGGTTGGAGTACTACAACATCGTTGTTATCCCCTTTGCCTTGTTTATGGTCATCTCGTCGGCTAAGGAGGTCGGCCTTTCGGTTGGAGGCGCCTGGCTTGTGGTGCAGAGTGAAGTGGTACTCTGCGAGCTCGGTGACCCATCTGGCTTGGCGACGATTCAATTTCTGTGGTTGACAGAAATACTGGAGATTTTGGTGATCAGTCCAGATCTCGAAATCTTTTGCCGCGCCCATGAGGTAGTGCCTTCATTTCTCTAGCGCGAGCATGATGGCCAAGAGTTCCTTGTCATATATCTTGTAATTCCGCTCAGAGACAGTTAGCACCTTGGAAAGGAAGGCCACTGGCCTCCATTTCCCATCCTGTTCTTGGCTAAGGACTGCGCTGATCACTCCTTCACTGGAGTCGGCCTCTACTCAGAATTTCCCTTTCTCTTTCAGCAGCGCTAGGACTACATCTTCCGCCATCTGCTTCTTTAAGCATTGGAAAGCCTCATTCTGGGCTGCTCCCCATGTCCAAGGGGCATTGCCAGTTAACTGGGTCATCAGGCAGACAATCTTGGAGTAGTCTTTTATGAACTTTCGGTAGAAGTTCGTAAAGCCTAGGAAGGACTGCAATTCCTTCTTTTTGGTAGGCGTAGGCCACTCCGTAATGCCTTTAACCTTGATGGGGTCCATTCATACGGATCCTTTGCTGATGATGACCCCTAAATATTCAGTTTCCAGGACCTCGAACTCACATTTCTCGGCCTTCAGGAATAGCTTGTGTTCCCGTAAGCATTGGAGCACCTGCTTAACTATTCGGCAATGTTCTTGAAGATCTTTCGAGAAGATGAGGATATCATCTAGGTAGATGGTCACCTTCCCTTCCATGATAAGATCGTGGAAGATATCATTCATCATCCATTGGAAGGTGGCTGGTGAATTGGTCAGGCCGAAGAACATGATGGTTGGCTCAAAAAGTCCATGGGTCGTTTGGAAGGCTGCCTTGGCTTCGTCTCCTTGTTTGATCTGGACGTTGTTGTAACCCCAGCGGACATCCAACTTGGTAAAGTATTTGGCGCCATGGAGCTTGTCCATGAGTTCGGAAATCAAGGGAAGCGGATACCAGTTTTTGATGGTCATCTCGTTGAGCTTCCGGTAGTCTTGGACAGGTCGGAGGGAGCCATCCTTTTTCTTAACGAAGAAGAAGGGGGACGCGAAGGGGGACTTGGATGGATGGATTCATCCCGACTCCAAGTTCTCATCAAGAAATTTATCCAGCTCTTCTTGTTCATGTCAATTGAGTGGATATACCTTGCAGTCGAGCGTGGACTTGGCATTGGGGATCAGTTCAATTGCGTGATCCCAAGGCTTGCATTCGGGTAACTCATCGAAGTTCTCCTTTGAAAAGAGGTCTCTGAATTCGCGGTATTGTGGTGGGACCATTTCCTCGAAGGTCTTCTTGGCCTTCCCCTTGCTTGCTTTAGCAGCTAGGTCATTTGCATGATGTACGGCACAGATTTTTAGCTCCTCATAGAGGTCGACCATAAGTATGGTTTCGCCCTCTTCTAGCTCCTCATCCCATGGATCCTTGGGATCAGCGTCAGGAAGCAGGAACGGGTTCTTTTGACACTGGCACCAGGCAAATATGATCTTGCCGGTGGCCCAGTTGATGACTGGGTTGTGGCAGAGGAGCCAGTCATGGCTGAGGAAAATGTCACCCTTGCCGATATTGGTGACGGCGAAGTTGATTCTCTCCGAGTGACCTCCCATGGTCATCTGTACTTCCACAAACTCGGTGATCTCCCCTGCCTTGTTGCGTGTTCCATCTGCATTGTATACGGAAATCGGGGTGGGTGCAGGTCAAGTGACGAGTCCGTACTTCTTGATGTAGGTCTCACTTATGGTACTCCCGGTGCAGCCGCTGTCAACCAAGGCTTGAGCTTTGAGGGTCTGGCAGTTTTCCAACGTCTCGAGTTGCACGTCGAGGAAGAGTTCTCAGACGCCTTTGGTGGACATTCGACGTGGATAGCGAATCGGCTGTCCTAACTTGTAGAGTTGTTCCCATGCTTGCTCTCCTCCCTTTCTTAGCGAAGCAAGGAGTCCGAGGTCGATCTCATTGACCTTCTCCTTATGGGCCCAGAGATGGAGCGAAGCGAGAGCCTCCGAATCTGTGCATGCTTCCCTAATGGCCCGAAGGGTCCAGTCCACACCAAATGGTTTGAACCAGGTGGACTTCGGGGAGGAAACACTCACTGGGATTGATTCGGAATGCCTCCCCTCGATTGGTCCTTCTTCCTGCTTCTCTTGCTCCTGGGGGAACAAGGGGAGAAGCCCCTTGGTCCCTTCCTTTTCCTGCTTGGCTCATTCTCGGTCTTGCGCCATCTTGAAGGCGGTGTCATCCTCCTCATCGGGGATTTCAACAAGGGTGGTCTTCTGGACCCGTAAGCATCACACATCCGATGCTGGAGTCCCGCTTGATCCTTCGACGGTTGGGGGCCTTCGAGGAGTTTCCTTGGTTGGAGCATGCTCCTTCTCCAAGGATCATTCACTGCCGGCTGCTTCGTCAGGAATCAGGGGTTTGGGGAGCAGGTCACTCTGGGATTGACCGGAAGGTCCATCGGAGATGGAAGGGGTCATGGACGTCGCGTTCTTGTCACATGAACCATACTCCCATATTCCTCCTGGGTCCTTCGGCACCTGTCCCGTGTCCCTATCCTTTCTTGGATGACTATTTTCTTCCCAGGTCAGGGGTGAGAGAGGCGCCGTCTCAACTGGTGTGATGTCTTTAGGAGACAGACAGGGGGCATGATCTCTCACTTCTTCTTCCAGGTGGGGAGAGAGGGGGCTGTGTTTCTGTGACGGTCCTCAAGCACGCAGTGAATCATTGCAGATGGTGTTAGCAGGCATTGGTCTCATGTCTCCACCTTCGTCTTGATGCTTCTGTTCAGCGACGATGGGCTCGGCCAGTTCAGGGAGCACCTCCTTTGTCCCTAGGGACTGGGAGATCCCCAACATTGTTCAGATGAACTCTGGCCCCCATCGTGTCTGAAGGTCCTGGAGGGTGAGGAGTTCTAGGATGGAAAGTGTTAGTGAGGGAGGGGGATGAGTCCCATCTCGCTTCTGGGGGATTTTATAGATTTTTTCAGACAGAGTCTGAATTGTTTGTGATTCTTTTGGGGTGATCTCGAGTGAACTCGTGAACGTGGGTATATTTGAATGCATATTGACAGTGATAGATGTACATAAAAAATTATTACAATCAGATGAAGTCCGCACAGCGGGACCTGATGACCGACCACCCAGAGAGGAGGATTGGGCCAAGAGAGTGGAATCACTCACTTCTCGGCCTCGCCTTTTACCTCCTCCACCTTTGATGTCGAGGGCATCTTCTCCTCGACCTTCTCGTGACTGTGTCTGTGCTCCTCCTTATTGTGCTCCTCGGCCTCTGTTAACATCGTGCGAAGTTGGGCCATTGTATATTGCCCACTTTTCGGGTCTCTAGGCCACTTCGGCTTCTTGCAGTCCTTTCCTAAGTGCCTCTTCCTCTGCAGTTGAAGCATCTGCCCTCCTTTTTGAGGCAGTCTATATCCATCGGCTCCCCAGCTCCTCCATAGGTGGTCCATCCCGAACCCGACGATCCTTTGTTGGCTGATTTGTTGGCTGAGGAACTTGTCATGCCGGTATTACTCTTGGGAGTATTACTGGCAGATTTATCCTTGGGCGACTTATCGTAGTGGCCAATTCAGTCGAAGGCCTGTTTTCGGGCCTTCTCATCGTAGATGCTGCATATGCATTGTTTCCACTCTGCATATGTGGATGGGATCATGACTCCTAAGTCGGCAATGGAGTCGGTGTAGGAGGCAGGTACTCCTCTTCGTACGGCTCTGACTAGGGTGCCTCGGGGTCCCAGATCACGGAGTTGATTGGCCTGGTGGGCCAATTCTTCCAACTTGCGGAAGTATTCGGCTGCTGTGCCAGTCATTCTGAGATCGTTCATCTGCTTTTCCATTACTTCTTGGAGGGTGGGATCTCTGTATTCGATTTGCAGGGTGGCTTTGAAGTCGTCCCATGAGCAGTACCGGTATCATCCTTCAGTGTCACTGTGGAACTGAAGGCGGTACTGGGACCACCAGCCTTGGGGTCATTTGCCAAACAAGGAGGTTGTGAATAATATCTTGTTGGCATGCATCGGATAGTAGGGTCAAAATATTGAAAAGTATTCCTCACAGGCTCCAGTGAATCGGTGAATGTCATCACCTCTCCCTTCGAAGTCTGTGGGGAGTCTAATCAGGGTTGGCTTCACCTGTAACCAGGAAGCCTGTTCGTCTGCTTCCCCTGAGGGCCAGTCTGGCGGATTGGGGGGGTTGTCCTTGGGTGGTGGTCTGGGAACCAACCACCTGTCTGTTCGATGAGTTGGGCTCTCCCATCTTTTGGGAGCTGGGGCAGCAGGCCATCCTCAACACCTGTTGAGGTCCTCTAGTTTGGGGGGGAGGGGTAGGCCATTGGCGAGGGCAAAATTTCTTGCTTTGAGCAACTTCTGGGTTAGGTCAGTGACCAGGCCTGGGAAAGCTGCTTGCTTGTTACAGTGGTCTTGCCTCCTGGCCTCTGCCTCTTCCTTGTCCTTTCGTCGTTGTTCTGTTTCAGGGTCGATGTCGATGTCGCTTGGCCCTGCCTCTCCTGATCCAGCGAAGAGTCTACTCATCCCCTTCCAGGCCCGGTTCTGGCACCTCCAGTTGGTCAGCAGTGAGTCAGGCATTGGCCTGGGCCAGTCGTACTCAGGATAGTTCGGCCCGCTGGGCCTCGTCTCTCCTCCAGGTGGCAAGTATATTCGCCAGTTGCTGGTTGAGGACTCGCTTCTCGAGCTCTGTTCTGGCTCGTAGATTGGGGATGTGTACCCCTGGAATGGGGCCGTAGTTAAGCTCGTACCACCATAGCTCTTCATTGGGAAAGAGGCTATGCTGGTTTTGGTGTTCTTCCTAGGTCTCGTCCACTCCTCCTCTTCGTAGATAGTCTGCCCTTCGAAGGGCCCAGGCCTGGGACCTGTAGGTCCCATGGGCCATTTGCTGGGATAGGGAGAGGGATGGCCAGGCTCTATCTGGAGTCCCCAGGTGGAAGGGACTGCTCTCGATTTCTCGTAGAGCAATGCATCGTTCTGTCCGGGGATCTCGAGGGGGCTCATCTGGGTCCTCCTCACGCTGTTGAATGCTGTACGCGAGCAGGGATTCTCCAGCTCTTCTTCGTTGCTGGTAGCTAGGTCACCCGATGTAGCAGATTCATAGGCATCATCACCTGAGCTCGGCATAGAACCCTGGGTCATCGCGGTTGAGCGAGACCGGGGTAGATGGTGAGCTGGTTCTGGGGGAGTTGGCAAAAGGAGTTTCTCCACCTCCAATTCTTCCTCAAAGTCTATTAGGTTCAGAGGAGTTGGGGGTGGGGGAATCGGGATCGGAGGAGGAGCATATAATTGTCGATGTAGGTGTGTCGAACGTGGTCTGGTTTCTGAAGGGGTGGTGAAGTCTAGAGGGCCCTGGTAGGTGAGCCCTTCTTTGGCTCTCCTCTGATTCGAGTGATGTTCGGTGTGTGAGCGGGAGTCTTCCAGTCCCTCTTTCCTCTGGTGAATCCAGTGAGGTGGTGTCAGTGGTGTCAGTGGATTCGTCAGGATTGACAACTCGTAGGGTCGTCTGGGGGAGGGTCTCACTATCTGGTCAGGACTGGCTGACCTCGGTCATAGGTATCTGTTGGAGGCTTCACTCCAGTTCTCTCCTGGCATCCTCCAGGGGTTCTGTTCCAATTCCATGGTAGGCTCTAATGAGCTCCTCGATGCTTCCCTCGAAAGAGGAAGCACTTCTGGCATCCTCAGAGGAGTGTCGGGTTTCAGAAGGGCCAGCCACTGGGCTGGGTGTTCTTCTTCTGAGTCTGATATAGGACTCGGGGCTCTGAAAGTCCTGGGTCAGCGACTCTGGGGGCATCTGATAGGACTCCTGTCTGTAGATGGGGTAGTGCATGGGGTACATCGGAACATTGTAGGGGGGAATATAGAATGTCAGGAGAGTCGGGGGTGGGTAGACTAGTTGTCCTCTTCTGAAGGTGATTCTGTGGTGTTCGAACCACTCTCTGTTTCGGTAGTAAATAGTGGCGGCTCCTGTCGCTGTTCCAATGACTCCTGTGATTGTGAAAAGGATTATTGCGAGAGTGCTTGTTGTCTCTTGAGAGATGTTGGGGGTTTCTTGAAGTGGCATATGGAATCCTTCCTGCATCTAGCGTCGTGGAAGGGTGAGGGAAGCTTCGAGCTAATTGTTAGGGCCAACTCTCATGTGACTTGAAATTGGGCGATTGCTAAGCTGTCTTGTGTTCAGACAATCACTTTTGCAATGCCTCGGATGACTTCAAGGTGATGAAAGAGGCGCTTACTGGAGAAGCTCTCAGCAAGCGAGCAGACAAGTAAAGTTTATGTGTAGGTAAACCTTAGCTCGAAGCTGAGGTTGTACAGTGAAGCATAGCTACTTAAATACTAAAGAGTTGGTACTAATAATAGCTATGAAAGTTTTGTAGAAGTTAGACAGCATGCTAGTCAGGCAACGAGCACGCAATATCATGCGTTGTCCATCAAGGAAGATTTAGCAAAGTTGATATCAGCTGAAGTGAGGTGATAGTGCATAAACGTGATGACACCGATAAGATGAGATAAGACTAAAAGGTGAAAAAAGTGAATAAATCGTAACAGCCTCCTTGACCCGTCAATGGGTCTCGCTGGTGGTGGGCATGATCATGGCCCTAAAGTGTTCTGGCTGAAGGACTATGATGTCATCGTTATCCTTCTTGCCTTGGTCGTGATCATCCCGTCGAGAGAGAAGGTCGGCCTTTCAGTTGGAGGCTCTGGGCTTATGGTGTAAGGTGAAATGATACTCCGCAAGCTCGGTAACCCATCGGGCTTGTCGGCGATTGAGCTTTTGGGGTTGATGGAAGTACTGGATGTTTTGATGATCCATCCAGATCTCAAAGTCTTCCGCTGTGCCCATCAGGTAGTGCCTCCATTCCTCGAGTGTAAGCATGATTGCGAGAAGCTCCTTGTCATAGATCTCATAATTGTGCTCAGTGGTGGTTAAGGCCTTGGAAAGGAATGCTACTGGTCTCCATTTCCCTTTCTGTTCTTGACTAAGGACTGTGCCTATAGCTCCCTTGCTTGAGTCTGCCTCCACTTGGAACTTGCCCTTCTCCTTGGGTAGCGCTAGTACCATGTCTTCAGCCATCTGCTTCTTTAGTTGTTGGAAGGCTTCATTTTGAGCTGCTCCCCAATTCCAAGGGGTGTTGCCAGTGAGTTGGGTCATTGGCTGTACAATTTTGGAATAGTCTTTTATGAACTTCCAATAGAAGTTCGTAAAGCCCAGGAAGGATTGCAATTCCTTCTTCTTGGTGGGCATAGGCCATTCTGAAATGCCCTTGACCTTGACTGGATCCATCCATATGGACCCTTTGCTGATGATGACCCCAAGGTATTCCATCTCCAACACTTCAAACTCACACTTTTCCGCTTTAAGGAATAGTTTGTGTTCCCATAGGCGTTGAAGTACTCATTTTACAATTCATCAATGTTCCTGGAGATCCTTGGAAAAGATCAAGATGTTGTCTAGGTAGATGGTCACTTTTCCTTTATGGATGAGGTCATGGAATATGTCGTTTATCATCCATTGGAAAGTTGCAGGAGAGTTGGTTAATCCAAAGAACATGACAGTAGGTTCGAATAGACCACGGTTAGTGTGGAAGGCTGCCTTGTGCTCATCCCCTTGTTTAATCCTAACATTGTTATAACCCCAGCAGATGTCAAGTTTGGTGAAGTACTTGGCACCACGAAGTTTGTCCATCAGTTCGGAAATCAGGGGCAAAGGGTATCGATTCTTGATCGTCATCTCATTGAGTTTTTGGTAGTCCTGTATGAGATGAAGTGAACCATCCTTCTTTTTAATGAAGAAGAAGGGCGAGGTGAACTGGGATTTCGAGGGGCGGATCTGGCTGGATTCTAGATTCTCGTCCAGGAACTTATCGAGTTCTTCCTGTTCATGGCGATTGAGTGGGTATACCTTGCAGTCAAGGGTGGATTGAGCATTAGAGACCAGCTCAATCACATGATCCCATGGTTTGCGTTCGGGCAGCTCATCAAAGTTTTCTTTTGAGAATAAGTCCTCGAACTCGCGGTACTGAGGCGGGACCATTTCTTCAAAGGTCTTCTTGGTTTTCCCTTCATTTGCTTTGGTGGCAAGATCATTTGCATGATGTACAGCGTGGATCTCTAGTTCTTCCCGAAGGTTGACCATCAGGATGGTCTCGCCTTCCTCCAACTCTTTGTCCCATCAGTCCTCCAGGTCTGCATCCAGTAAGGGGAATGGATTCTTTTGGCACTGGCATCAGGCGAATATGATCTTGCCAGTGGCCCAGTTGATCACGGGGTTATGGCAAAGAAGCCAATCATGTCCAAGAAAAATATCGCCCTTGCCGAGGTTGGTGACAGCAAAGTCGATCCTTTCCCTATGGCCCTCTATGGTCATTTGTACCTCAATGAATTCGGTAATTTCTCCTGCTTTGTTGTGGGTGCCATCGCCATTGTATACTGAAATAGGGGCTGGGGCTGGTCAGGTGATGAGGCCGTGCTTCTTGACGAAGGCCTCATTAATGGTACTTCCCATACACCTGCTATCCACTAGGGCCTGAGCCTTGAGCATCTGGCGGTTCTCCAGAGTCTCCAATTGGACGTCAAGGAAGAGCTCTCGGATGCCTTTCATGGATATGTGCCACTGATAATGGATGGGTTGCTTCAATTCGTACAGCTGTTCTTGGGCCTTTTCTCCTTCCGTCCTCAGCGAAGAGAGGAGGTCATCATCGATCTCATTGACCTTTTCTTTATGGGCCCAAATATGAAGGGCAGCAAAGGCCTCCGAATCTGTGCGTGCTTCCTTTATGGCCCAAAGGGTCCAGTCCATGCCAAACGGCTGGAACCAGGTGGACTTCAGGGAGGAAACACTCACTGGAATAGATTCGGAATGCCTGGCCTCAATTGGTTCTTCAGCCTTCTTTGCTTGCACCTTAGCTTGAGACATCTTGAATGACGTATCATCTTCCTCGTCGGCCACCTCTTCCACGGTGGTCTTCCTTCCCCCAGGGTGCCACGCATCTGACACTTCTTCCTTCTGGGGGGTCCTTCTTGATCCTTCAACGGTTGGGGGCCTTCGAGGAGTCTCTCCAGTTGGGGCATGCTCCTTCCCCAGAGATTGTCTGCTGCTGGCTGCTTCATCAAGATTTGGGGGTTTTGTTACGATTTATTCACCTTTTTTCATTTTTTCAGTCTTATCGCATCTTATCGGTGTCATCACGCTTACGCGTTATCGCCACCCCATCACCAATAGCGACTTCTATAAATCTTTCATGATGGACAACGCATGATCTTGCGTGCTCGTCGCCCGACCAGCACGCCTTTCGACTTCTATAAATCTTTCGTAGCTATTATTAGGACCAACCTTTTAGTATTTAAGTAGCGACATTATACTGTACAACCTCAGCTTCGAGCTAAGGTTTACTTTACCCAAATCTTACTTGTTACTCACTCGCCGAGAGCACCTAATAGTTCGCGCCTCTTTCACCACCTCGGGTCATCCGCGGCATTGTTTAAGTGATTGTCCGAACGCGAGACAGCTTATCAATTGCCCGACTACGAGTCACGTGAACGTCGGCCCTAACAATTAGCTCGAAGCTTCCCTCACCCTTCCACGACGCTAGACACAGGAAGGATCCCATATGCCCCTACAACAAACCCCCAACACCTCCGAAGAAACAACAAGTACTCTCGCAGTAATCCTTTTTACTATAGCAGGAGTAATCGGAACAACCACTGCGGTTGCGACTATCTACTACAGAAACAGAGAGTGGTTTGAAAACCACGGAATTACGTTCAGAAGAGGACGACTAGTCTATCCACCCCCAGCACTCCCCATTTTCTACAACCCGCCCTACAATGTTCCGACGTACACCACGAGCTACCCCGTCTACAGGCCGGAGCACTACGGAACGCCCCCAGAGTCGCCGATCAGGGACCTACAGGGCCCCGTCACCGACTACTTCGTCGAACAACGAGGAAGAACGCCAAGCCCAGTGGCTGGCCCTTCCAGAACCCGGTACTCCTCTGAGGATACCAGAAGCGCTTCCTCTGACGAGAGAAGCATCGATGAGCTCATTAGAGCCTATCACGGAATTGGAACAGAACCCCTGGAGGATGCCAGGAGAGAGTTGGAGCGACGCCTCCAGCAGATACCTACGACCGAGGTCAGCGAGCCCCGACCAGATAGCCAGACCCTCCCCCAGGAGACCCTACGGGTTGTCAATCCTGACGAACCCACCGAGACCACCGACGCCGCCTCACTTAATTCGTCAGAGAGACGAAGAGCGGCTTCAGAATATGATTCGGAGGAGAGCCGAAGGAGGGCTCACCTCCCAGGCCCCTCGCGACTTCACCGCCCCTTCAGGACCGGCCAGGCAACCTTCGATACACCTGCGTCGACAATTGTACTCTCCTCCTCCGATCCCGATTCCCCCGCCCCCGAGTCCCCCGAACCTCATATCTTTTGAAGAAGAAGCGGAGAGACTCTGTTCGCCAGTCCCACCCCCACGAGCTCCCCCTCCACCCCGGCCTCACTCAACCGCGATGACCCAGAGTTCTATGTTGAGCTCTGGAGACGACGCCTACGAGTCCGTTACATCGGGCGGCCTTCGTACCAGCGAAGAAGAAGAATTGGAGAATCCCCGCTCGCATACAGCATTCGACAACACGAGGAGGACCCAGATGCCCCCCCCCGAGACCCTAGAAGCGAGCGACGCCTCGCTCTACGAGAAATTGAGAGTAATCCCTTCTACCTGGGAACTCCAAATAGAGCCTGGCCATCCCTCTCCCTATCCCAGCGAATGGCCCATGGAACCTATCGTTCCCAGGCCTGGGCCCTTCGAAGGGCAGACTATTTACGAAGAGGAGGAGTGGACGAGACCCAGGAGGAACATCGACACCGCCTCAACCTTGTCACAAATGAAGAGCTATGGCTATACGAGCTCAACTACGGCCCCATCCCAGGGGCATACGTCCCCGACCTACGAGCAAGGACCGAGCAGGAGGAGCGAATCCTCAATAGGCAGTTGGCAGCTATACTCACTGCCTGGAGAAGGGATGAGGCCGAACGCACCGAGCTATCCCGAGTACGGGTGGCCCAGGCCAATGCCCGACTCGCCGCCGATAGATTGGAGACGCCAGAACCAGGCCTGGAAAGGGACGAGTAGGCTTTTTGCGGGCTCTGGACAAGCCGGACCCGGCGACATCCCCATCGACCTTCCCGACCCCGACCCCACTGAGACAGAACGACAACGACTGGAGGCCGAAGCAGAGGCCAGAAGACAAGAGCACCGGGACAAGCAAGCAGCGTTCCCGGGGCTCGTGGATGATCTAACCAAGAAGCTGTTGGAAGCAAGGAGTTTCGCACTCGCCAATGGAATGCCCCTCCCCCCCAAACTTGAGGACCCCAACAGGCGTCGAGGACGACCTGCCGCCCCGGTCCCAAAACGATGGGGGAGCCCCACTCATCGCACGGATAGGTGGTCGATTCCCCGACCACCCCCAAAATACCTACCCCCTGATCCACCAGACTGGCCATCAGGGGACGCAGAAGAACAGGCCCCCTGGCTACAGGTGAAGCCCACCCTGATCCGACTCCCCGCAGACTTCGAAGGAAAAGGTGACGATATTCACCGATTCACCGGAGCATGCGAGGAGTACTTCTCCATTTTTTGACCTTACTACCCCACGCACGCCAATAAAATCTTGTTCACCACATCCCTATTCGGCAAAAGACCTCAGGGCTGGTGGTCTCAATACCGCCTCCAGTTTCGAAGTGATGCAGAGGGACGGTACAGATATTGCTCATGGGACGAATTCAAAGCCGCCCTACAGGTAGAATATGGCGATCCCGCCCTCCAGGAAGTCATGGAGAAACGAATGAACGAACTCCGAATGACTGGAACGGCAGCCGAATACTTCCGCAGACTAGAAGAACTGGCTCGCCAGGCCGACCAACTCCGCGACTTAGGACCCCGAGGCGCCCTCGTCCGAGCCGTCCGACGAGGAGTCCCCGCCTCCTACACCGACTCCATAGCCGATCTGGGAGTCATGATCCCCTCAACATATGCAGAATGGAAACAGTGTATTTGCAGTATCTTCGACGAGAAGGCTCGAAAAACCGCCTTCAACAAAATCGGATATGTCGACCGACCCAAGAACCAAAATGCTGGAAGCTCCAATAAAGGAACTTCCGGCGCGACAAGTTCCTCGGCCGACAAACCGGTCAGCAAGGGATCGTCAGGAGGAGGATGGACCACCTACGGGGGAGCCGGAGAACCCATGGATATAGATCGCCTCCGAAAGGAAGGCCGATGCTTCAACTGCGGAGGAAAGAGTCACATGGGAAAGGATTGCAAAAAGCCGAAGCGGCCACGAGACCCGAAAACCGGGCGCTACTCATCGGCGCAGCTTCGCTCCATGTTGACCGAAGCCGAGAATCTGGAAAAGGAGCACGAGAAGGAGGTACACGGACATAGTCACGTTGAGGAAGTTGAGGAGAAGACGCCCTCAACTACGAAGATCGAGGAGGTAAAAGGCAAGGCCGAGAAGTGAGTGATTCCACTTCCTCGGCCCAATCCTCCTCGATGGGTGGTCGGTCATCAGGCTCTGCTGCGCAGACTTCGCCTGATTGTATTACATTTTTACGTACGTCAACTGTTTTAGCGCATTCGAATATACCTGCTCTTGTCACGCAGACACCAAAAACCACCCCAAAAGAATCACACGAAATTCAGACTCCGTCTGAAAAAACATATATAATCCCCCAGAAGCGAAGCGAGACTCATCCCCCTCCTTCGCTTACACTTTCTGTCCCAGAACTCCTTACCCTCCAGGACCTTCAGACTCGATGGGGACCGGAGTTCATCCGAACAATGTCGGGGATCTCCCAGTCCTTACGGACGAAGGAGGTTCTCCCCGAACCGGCCGAGCCCGTCGTCACTGAAAAGGAACCTCAAGACGAAGGCGGGAGTACGAGGTCGATGCCTGTCGACCATGCCCCCAATGATTCGCCTCGCGCTCAGGGGCCGTCGCAGATACACGACCCCCTCTCCTCTCGCCTGGAAGAAGAAACGAAAGGTTGCGGCTCTCGTCGTTCTCTCAGAGACATCATGCCGATCGAGACAGCGCCCCTTCCGTCCACGACCCCACAGGAAGAAGCCGTCGCAAGAAGGGATAGGGATCCGGGACAGGCGTCGAAGGACCCGATGGTAATGTGGGAGCACGGTTCATGCGACAAGAACGCGACGTGCACGACTCCCTCCGTTCGTAATAACGAGCCCTTCGGTCACTCCAGGAGCGACCCGCTCCCCAAACCCCCGATTCCCGACGAAGCAGCCAACAGCGGGCGACCTCTGGGGAAGGAGCATGCCCCAACCAGGGGAGACCCTCTTAGGCCCCCGACCGTCGAAGGATCAAACAGGGTTCCGGCGTCGGATGCGCGACGCTCAAGGGCCCGGAATACCACGATTGAGGAAGTCCCTGATGAAGAGGATGACACGTCATTCAAGATGACGCAAGCCAAGGCGCAAGAGAAGAAGGAGGAAGAATCGTTGAGGGTGAGGCGTTCCGAATCCACCCCAGTGAGTGTTTCCACCCCGAAGTCCACCTGGTTCAAGCCATTTGGCACGGACTGGACCCTTCGGGCCATCATGGAAGCACGCACAGATTCGGAAGCATTCGCCTCGCTTCACCTTTGGGCCCATAAGGAGAAGGCCAATGAAATCGACGACGAACTCCTCGCCTCATTACGAAAGGGAGGAGAGTCAGCACGGGAAGAGCTTTATGAGTTAAGCCAACCAATTCGGTATCAGCGACGAGTAAGCACCAAGGGCGTCAGAGAGTTATTCCTCGACGTCCAACTCGAACCGCTGGAGAATCGACAGACGCTTAAAGCCCAAGCACTGGTCGACAGTGGCTGCACCGGTAGTACTATAAGCGAAAACTACGTCAAGAAGTACGGACTGATTACCCGACCTGCAGCCGCCCCAATCTCTGTATACAACGCAGACGGCACCAGGAATAAAGCGGGAGTAATCACCGAATTTGTAGAAATCCGGATGACCATCGGAGGCCATAGTGAAAGAATCGACTTTGCCGTCACCAATATAGGCAAAGGCGATATTTTCTTAGGGCATGACTGGCTGCTACGACATAACCCAGTCATCAACTGGACTACCGGCAAGGTCATCTTTGCCCGATGTCAGTGTCAGAAAAACCCGTTCCCCTTACCAGACGCAGACCCCGATGACCCTTGGGACGAAGAATTAGAGGAAGGCGAGACGATTCTTATGGTCGACCTACGAGAGGAGTTGGAAATTCGTGCGGTACACCACGCCAACGATCTGGCAGCCAAGGCTAACAAAGGAAAGGCCGAAAAAACCTTTGAAGAGATGGTCCCGCCTCAGTATCGCGAGTTCGAAGACCTATTTTCCAAGGAAAACTTCGACGAACTACCGGACCGTAAACCTTGGGATCATGCGATTGAACTAATTCCAAACGCCAAATCAACTCTTGATTGCAAGGTTTACCCCCTCAACCGGCATGAACAGGAGGAACTCGACAAGTTCCTGGATGAAAACCTTGAATCCGGACGAATCCGTCCGTCCAAGTCCCCCTTTGCATCCCCCTTCTTCTTTGTCAAGAAAAAGGATGGTTCTCTCCGACCCGTTCAGGACTATCGAAAACTGAACGAAATGACGATCAAGAACCGATATCCCCTTCCACTAATCTCCGAACTTATGGATAAGCTCCGCGGTGCCAAATATTTCACCAAGCTAGACGTCCACTGGGGATATAACAACGTCAGGATCAAGCAAGGAGACGAGGCCAAAGCCACCTTCCGCACCAACCGAGGACTGTTCGAACCCACAGTTATGTTTTTCGGACTCACCAACTCGCCCGCTACCTTCCAATGGATGATGAACGACATCTTCCATGACCTCATCATGGAAGGGAAGGTCACCATTTATCTCGACGACATCCTCATCTTTTCCAAGGATCTGCAAGAGCACCGACGCATCGTCAAACGAGTCCTTCAACGCCTAAGGGAACACAAACTCTTCCTGAAGGCCGAGAAGTGTGAATTCGAGGTATTAGAAACAGAATATCTCGGCGTCATTATCAGCGAAGGCTCGGTACGAATGGACCCTGTGAAAGTCAAAGGAATAACGGAGTGGCCCACACCCACCAAGAAAAAGGAGCTACAATCCTTTTTGGGTTTTACAAACTTCTACCGGAAGTTTATTAAGGACTACTCCAAGATCGTACGGCCAATGACCCAACTCACCGGCAATGCCCCCTGGACATGGGGTGCAGCCCAGAACGAGGCCTTCCAACGCCTAAAGAAACAGATGGCTGAGGACGTAGTACTAGCCCTTCCCAAGGAAAGCGGGAAGTTCCGAGTCGAAGCGGACTCCAGTGAAGGAGCAATTGGTGCCGTCCTTAGTCAGGAGCAGGACGGGAAGTGGAGACCAGTCGCATTTCTCTCCAAGGCGCTCACCGTCACCGAGCGCAACTACGAGATATACGACAAAGAGCTTCTAGCCATTATGCTCGCGCTAGAAGAGTGGAGACACTATCTCATGGGTGCAGCGGAGGACTTTGAGATCTGGACTGATCATCAAAACCTCCAATACTTTCGGCAGCCTCAGAAGCTGAATCGACGACAAGCCCGATGGGTTACCGAACTGGCAGAGTACCACTTCACGCTCCATCACAAGCCCGGAGCTTCTAATCGAAAAGCTGACTTGCTCTCTCGACGAGACGACCATGACCAAGGCAAGAAGGACAACGGCGACATCATAGTCCTTCAACCCGAACACTTCAGGGCCATGATTATGCCCACCACCTCGGAAACTCATCAGCGAATTAAGGACGTCACCCGAAATCATGACAAGTGGGACCAAGGGATTCAAAATTCCCTTGACCACGAGCGCGGTGTTTCGGAAAAAGAGGGACTCCTCTACTATGATGGACGGATCTATGTCCCACGAGACGACAAACTCAGGGGAGAAATTATCGCGACTCACCACGATCACATCACTGCGGGACACCCAGGAATTGAGAAGACCAAGGAACTCGTACAAAGAGAGTTCTGGTGGCCGAAACTCAAGCAAACGGTAGAGAAGTATGTTAAAGCATGTGAAGCATGCCAATGGACGAAGACAGATACTCACCCAAAGGCCGCCCCCCTTCATCCCAACGAAATCCCCTCCGAGCCATGGACACATATCTCCGTCGACATGATTACTGGACTCCCAGAATCCAATGGCTATGACGCCATCTTAGTAGTCGTTGACAGATTCTCTAAGGAAGTCCTTCCAATTGCCTGCAACGTTGAACTCACCTCCGAAGGATGGGCCAAACATGGAATGCCCAAAACTGTTATCTCTGACCGAGGACCCCAATTCGTATCCAAGTTCATGACAGAACTCCTCAAACTCCTCGATATCACCCCCAATGCATCTACCGCCTTCCATCCACAGACCGACGGCCAAACTGAATGGGCTAATCAGGAGATCAATAAATATCTCCGACTCTTCATTAACCACCGACAGACGGACTGGAGCGAATGGCTCGCTATGGCAGCATTCGCCCACAATAATCGCATTCACTCATCCACAGGCCAGACACCGTTCTTCACGAACTATGGAACGAACCCCCGCGTCCTACCGGACTCTATCAAAACCACGGCCTTTACAAATCCATCGGCCAAATCATTTGTGGAAAACATGCAAGAGGTACATCGTCAAGCCAAGGAGGCTCTAGAGGAAGCAGCGGGCAAAATGAAGGCCCAATATGACAAGAAAAAGAGGGACGCAGTGGACCATGCCATCGGAGACCGAGTATGGCTAGACGCCACCAACCTTCACCTACCCCGCCCCAAAAAGAAGCTTGACGACAAGCACGTCGGACCCTTCCTGATCATGGAAAAGACTGGCGCCTCCGCCTATAAACTCAAGCTTCCCCCACATTGGAAGATCCACCCCCGCTTCAATGAGAAACTCCTAACACCGTACGTTCCCCCGGCGTTCCCTAATCAGGAACAACCCCCGCCACCACCACCAGAGCTCATCGAAGACGAGGAAGAGTACGAAGTTAAAGAAGTCCTAGACTCACGAACACGCCGAGTCCGTGGCAAGAAGGGAGAGAAATCACGACTAGTCACAGACTACTTCGTCAAATGGAAAGGTTGGACCCGAGAGCATAACTCGTGGGTCCAGGAAGACGACATGGCTAATGCCCAAGAAGCCATACAAGACTACGAAAACAGCCTCTCTGAAACCCAAGCAGTCGTGACCGCACGCAAGGTCATCGACAGATCAGAAAAGGCCGTCAGACAGATAGTTGACTGCAAATATAGGGAAAACCCAACCACGGGCGGCTGGAGCATGTTTTATCAAGTGGAACGCATCGACGGGAAGAAGTTCTGGATCGAAGAACCGGATCGCGAAGTCTGGAAGACCCTCATTGATGATTATTGGCACAGAGAGAGTGAGAAGGAGGTCACAAACTGCATTCAATGTGACGAACAGGACGAGCCCTAGGGCAGTCGGGACGACTGCCTTAACGAGAGGGTAATGTTACGATTTATTCACCTTTTTTCATTTTTTCAGTCTTATCGCATCTTATCGGTGTCATCACGCTTACGCGTTATCGCCACCCCATCACCAATAGCGACTTCTATAAATCTTTCATGATGGACAACGCATGATGTTGCGTGCTCGTCGCCCGACCAGCATGCCTTTCGACTTCTATAAATCTTTCGTAGCTATTATTAGGACCAACCTTTTAGTATTTAAGTAGCGACATTATACTGTACAACCTCAGCTTCGAGCTAAGGTTTACTTTACCCAAATCTTACTTGTTACTCACTCGCCGAGAGCACCTAATAGTTCGCGCCTCTTTCACCACCTCGGGTCATCTGCGGCATTGTTTAAGTGATTGTCCGAACACGAGACAGCTTATCAATTGCCCGACTACGAGTCACGTGAACGTCGGCCCTAACAGGTTTGGGGAGCGGGTCACTCTGGGAGTGACTGAAAGGCCCATTAAGGATGGAAGAAGTCATGGACATCACGTTCTTGTCACATGAACTGTACTTCCACATTACTTCTGGGTCCTTCGGTGCCTGTCCCATGTCCCTATCCTTTCTTGTGACTCGGGAAAGGGGTGGGCCTGTTGAGCGGCTATCTTCTTCCTCAGAGGGCTTGACCAGTTCGGGGAGAACCTCTTTCATCAAAGACTTGGAGATCCCCGACATTGTTCAGATGAACTCTGGCCCCCATTGATGTTTAAGGTCTTGAAGGGTAAGGAGTTCTGGGACTGAGAGCGTCAGTGAGGAGGGAGGGGGATGAGTGTTGCTGGGGTTTTTGCGGTTTTTATATGTTGTTTCAGGTGGAGCCTGAATGGATTGTGATTCTTTTTGGGTGGTCTTGGGTGAAAACGTAAATGCGGGTATATTCAAATGTGTTTTGACAGTGATAGACGTATGTAAAATATTATTACAATCAGGTAATGTCTGCATAGCGGGACCCAATGACTGACCACCCAGGGAGAAGGATTGGGCTGAGGAAGTGGAATCACTCACTTCTTGGCCTTGCCTTTTACCTCCTTGACCTTTGACATTGAGGGTGTCTTCTCCTCGACCTTCTCATGGGAATGTCCATGCTCCTCCTTATTGTGCTTCTCAGCCTCCATGAGCATTGTGTTACGATTTATTCACTTTTTTCCTTTTTCTAGTCTTATCACATCTTATCGGCATCATCACGCTTATGCACTATCACCACCTCATCACTGATATCAACTTCTACAAAACTTTCATGATGGACAACACATGATGTTGCATGCTCATCATCTGACTTGCATGCCTTTCGACTTCGATAAAACTTTTGTATCTAATAATAGTACTCACACTTTAGTATTTAAGTAGCTACAATTTCACTGTACAACCTCAGCTTTGAGCTAAGGTTTACCTACACATAAATCTTACTTGTCTGCTCGCTTGCCGAGAGCCTCTCTAGTAAGCACCTCTTTCACCACCTCAGAGTCATCCGAGGCATTGCCAAAGTGATTGTCTGAATGCAAGACAGCTTAGCAATTGCCCTATCTTGAGTCACATGAGAGTCAGGCCCTAACAATTAGCTCGAAGCTTCCCTCACTCTTCCACGATGCTAGACGCAGGAAGAAATCTGAATGCCACCCCAACAAACACCCGACATCTGTTAGGGCCGACTCTCACATGACTCAAGATAGGACAATTGCTAAGCTGTCTTGCATTCAGACAATCACTTTGGCAATGCCTCGGATGACTCTGAGGTGGTGAAAGAGGTGCTTACTAGAGAGGCTCTCGGCAAGCGAGCAGACAAGTAAGATTTATGTGTAGGTAAACCTTAGCTCAAAGCTGAGGTTGTACAGTGAAATTGTAGCTACTTAAATACTAAAGTGTGAGTACTATTATTAGATACAAAAGTTTTATCGAAGTCGAAAGGCATGCAAGTCAGGTGATGAGCATGCAACATCATGCGTTGTCCATCATGAAAGATTTGTCGAAGCTGATATGGTGATACAGTGGTGATAGCATGTAAGCATGATTACACCGATAAGATGAGATAAGACTAGAAAAAGGAAAAAAGTCAATAAATCGTAACATTACCCTCTCGTTAAGGCAGTCGTCCCCTCTTGGTCACAGAGTATGCAGTTGGTAACTTCTTTCTTGCTCTCTCTTGCCCAGTAATCGTCAATGAATGCCTTCCAGATCTCGCGATCGGGCTCCTTGATCCAGAACTTCTTTCCATCAATTTGTTCTACTTGGTAGAACATGCTCCAACTGCCCATTGCTTGGTTTTCTCAATAGTTACGATCAACTATTCGTTTAATGGTTTTTTCGGATCTGTTGATGACTTTGTGTGCAGTCACGACAGCTCTTGTCTTGGAGATACTGTCCTCGTAGTCTTGAATGGCTTCCTGAGCGTTAGCCATGTCGTCTTCTCGAACCCATGAGTTGTGTTCCCAGGTCCAACCTTTCCATTTGATGAAGTAGTCCGTTACGAGTCGTGATTTCTGTCCTTTCTTGCCTCAGATGTGGCGTGTGTGAGAGTCCAGGACTTCTTCAACCTCATATTCTTCCTCATCTTCAATGAGGTCCGGTGGGGGTGGGGGAGGTTGTTCCTGATTAGGGAACGCTGGCGGTATGTAGGGCATTAGCAGCTTCTCATTGAAGCATGGATGGATTTTCCAATGCGGCGGGAGTTTCAGCTTGTAGGCGGAAGTGCTGGTCTTTTCCAGTATCAGAAATGGGCCGACACGCTTGTCATCGAGCTTCTTTTTGGGGCGGGGAAGATGGAGGTTTGTCACATCTAGCCATACACGGTCTCCGATGGCGTAGTCGACAGCATCCCTTTTCTTTTTGTCATATTGGGCCTTCATCTTGCCCGCAGCCTCCTCTAGTGCCCTTTTTGCTTGGCAGTGTACTTCCTGCATGTTTTCCGTGAATGATTTGGCTAAAGGGTTGGTGAAGGCATTCGTCTGGATGGGGTCCAGTAGGACTTGGGGGTTTACTCTGTAGTTGGTGAAGAAGGGGGTTTGGCCTGTGGCCGAGTGAATGCGGTTGTTGTGGGCGAATGCTGCTAAGGCAAGCCATTCGCTCCAGTCTGTCTGTCAGTGATTGATAAAAATGTGGAGGTATTTGTTGATCTCCTGGTTGGCCCGCTCAGTTTGGCCATTGGTCTGGGAGTGAAAAGTGGTGGATGCGTTTGGCATGATGTCAAGGAGTTTAAGGAGTTCTAACATGAACTTAGATACGAATTGGGGTCCTCGGTCAGAGATTACGGTCTTGGGCATTCCATGTCGAGCGTATATGTGGTTGCATAGCAGTTTGGCCTATCCTTCAGATGTGAGTTCCACGTTGCAAGCGATCGGGATTACCTCCTTGGAGAATCTGTCGATGACCACTAGAATGGCGTCGTAGCTGTTAGATTCAGGTAATCCAGTGATCATGTCGATGGATATATGACTCCATGGTTCGGAGGGGACCTCGTTGGGGTGAAGGGGGGCGGCCTTAGGGTGAGTGTCCGTCTTGGTTCGCTGACATGTCTCACAGGCCTTGACATACTTTTCTACTGTTTGTTTGAGTTTTGGCCACCAGAACTCTCTTTGAACGAGTTCCTTAGTTTTCTCGATCCCCAGATGTCCAGCCGTGATATGGTCATGGTGAGACGCGATGATCTCGCCTCTGAGTTTGTCGTCCCTGGGAACGTAGATCCGCCCATCATAATAAAGGAGTCCCTCCTTCTCAGATACTCCTCGTTCGTGGTCAAGGGAGTTTTGGATCCCCTGGTCCCACTTGCCATGGTTGCGAGTGACATCCTTTATATGCTGGTGAGTTTCACTGGTAGTGGGCATGATCATCGCCCGGAAGTGCTCGGGTTGGAGGACTACAACATCGTCGTTGTCCTTCTTGCCTTGGTCATGGTCGTCTCGTCGACTGAGTAGGTCAGCCTTTCGGTTTGAGGCACCTGGTTTGTGGTGCAAGGTGAAGTGATATTCCGCGAGTTCGGTGACCCACCGGGCTTGTCGGCGGTTCAACTTTTGGGGTTGACAGAAATGTTGTAGGTTTTGATGATCAGTCCAGATCTCGAAATCTTCCGCTGCACCCATGAGATAGTGTCTCCACTCTTCTAGCGCAAGCATAATTGCCAGGAGTTCCTTATCGTAAATTTCATAATTTTGCTCAGTGACAGTGAGCGCTTTAGATAGGAACGTGACTGGTCTCCACTTCCCATCCTGCTCTTGACTAAGGACAGCACCGACTGCTCCTTCACTAGAGTCAGCCTCCACTCGGAATCTCCCACTTTCCTTAGGAAGGGTGAGCACTACATCCCCGGCCATTTGCTTTTTCAGGCATTGGAATGCCTCGTTTTGAGCTGCACCCCATACCCATGGTGCATTGCCGGTGAGCTGGGTCATAGGGCATACAATCTTGGAATAGTCCTTTATGAATTTTCTATAGAAATTCGTGAATCCCAAGAAGGATTGTAATTCCTTCTTCTTGGTGGGTGTGGGCCATCCCGTAATTCCCTTGACCTTGATTGGGTCCATGCGTACCGACCCCTCGCTGATTATGACACTGAGATATTCAGTTTCGAGGACTTCGAATTCGCACTTCTCTGCCTTCAAGAATAATTTGTGTTCCCTTAGGCGTTGTAGGACCCGCTTGACGATTTGTCGATGTTCCTGCAGGTCCTTCGAGAAGATCAGGATGTCGTCAAGATAGATGGTCACTTTCCCTTCCATGATTAAGTCATGGAAGATGTCGTTCATTATCCATTGGAAGGTTGCTGGCAAATTGGTCAGGCCGAAAAACATGATGGTGGGTTCGAAGAGGCCACGGTTGGTTCAAAAGGCTGCTTTGGCCTCATCTCCTTGCTTGATCCGTACATTGTTGTAACCCCATTGGACATCTAATTTGGTGAAGTACTTCGCGCTGCGGAGCTTGTCCATGAGTTCCGAGATGAGGTGAAGTGGGTACCAGTTCTTGATCGTCATCTCGTTGAGCTTCCGATAGTTCTGTATGGGTTGGAGAGAGCCATCCTTCTTCTTGACGAAAAAGAAGGGGGATGCAAAGGGGGATTTGGAGGGTTGGATATGGCCAGATTCTAGGTTTTCGTCGAGGAATTTATCGAGCTCTTCCTGCTCATGGCAATTGAGTGAGTAGACCTTGCAGTTGAGCATAGACTTGGTGTTAGGGATCAGTTCGATGGCATGGTCCCACAGTTTGCATTCTGGCAGTTCGTCGAAGTTTTCTTTAGAAAAGAGGTCCTCGAAATCGTGATATTGGGGTGGGACCATCTCTTCGAAGGTTTTCTTGGTCTTCCCTTCAGCGGCCTTGGTGGCTAGGTCATTGGCATGATGTACTGCGCGAATTTCTAGTTCCTCTCTGAGATCAACCATTAAAATTGTTTCGCCCTCCTCAAGCTTTTCGTCCCATGGATCCTTGGGATCGGTGTCAGGTAACAGGAAGGGGTTCTTCTGGCACTGACACTGGGCAAAGATGATCTTGCCGGTGGCCCAATTGATAATGGGGTTGTGGCGAAGAAGCCAGTCATGGCCAAGGAAGATATCGCCCTTGCCGATGTTGGTGATGGCAAAGTCAATCCTTTCGGAGTGGCCTCCCACCATCATCTGTACTTCTACGAACTCGGTGATCACTCCTGCCTTGTTGTGAGTCCTGTCTGCATTGTATACAGAAATCGGAGCGGATGTGGGTCGGGTGATGAGTCCATGCTTCTTGACATAGTTCTCACTTATGGTGCTCCTGGTGCACCCGCTATCGACGAGGGCTTGGGCCTTGAGGATTTAACGGTTTTCTAACGTTTCGAGTTGGACGTCAAGGAAAAGTTCTCGGACACCCTTGGTGGACACTTGGCGTTGATAACGAATTGGTTGTCCTAATTCGTATATCTGTTCCTGTGCTTGTTCTCCCCCCTTTCTCAGCGAGTCGAGGAGTTCTTGGTCGATCTCATTGGCCTTTTCCTTATGGGCCCAGAGGTGAAGCAAAGCGAAGGCTTCTGAATCCGTGCATGCTTCCTTGATGGCCCAAAGGGTCCAGTCCGCGCCAAACAGCTTGAACCAGGTGGACTTCAGGGGGGAAACACTCACTGGACTTGATTTGGAATGCCTCGCCCTCAGCAGTTCTTCTTCCTTCTCCTTTTGTGCCTTGGCTTGAGTTATCTTGAATGATGTGTCATCTTCTTCATCAGGAACCTTGATCATCATGGTATTCCGGACCCGTGAACATCGCGCATCCAATGTTGGAATCCTGCTTGATCCTTCAGCGGTCAGGGGCCTTCGAGAGGTCTCGCTGGTTGGGGCATGCTCCTTCCCCAGGGATTGCCCACTGCCGGCGTCTTCATTGGGACTCAGGGGTTTGGGGAGTGGGTCACTTCTGGAGTGGCTGGAAGGCTCGTCAAGACGAACGGAGGGAGTCGTGCACATCGCATTCTTGTCGCATGAACCATGCTCCCACATTACTTTTGGGTCCTTCAATGCCTGTCCTGGATCCCTATCCCTTCTTGTGACAACTTCTTCCTCTAGGGTCAGGGATGAAGGGGGTGCCTTCTCGATCAGTGTGGTGCTCCTGAGAGAACGACGAGGGCTGCAACCCTTCGTTTCTTCCTCCAGATGGGGGGAGAGGGGGTCGTGTATCTGCGACGGTCCTCGAGCGTGAGGCGAATCGTTGCAGACATGGTCAACAGGCATCGACCTCATACCCCCACCTCCGTCTTGAGGTTTCCGCTCAGCGACGACGGGCTCGGCCAGTTCAGGGAGCACCTCCTTTGTCCCTAAGGACTGGGAGATCCCCGACATTGTTCAGATGAACTCCGGTCCCCATCGAGTCTGAAGGTCCTGGAGGGTGAGGAGTTCTGGGACAGATAGTGTTAGCGAAGGAGGGGGGTGATTCTCACTTCACTTCTGAGGGATTTTGTAGATTTTTTCAGGCGGAGCCTGAATTGTTTGTGATTCTTTTCGGGTGGTCTCAGGGGAAGTGATCAAAACTGGTATATTCGAATGCACTAAAGTTGTAGATGTATGTAATGATGTAATACAATCAGATAATGTCTGCACAGCGGGACCCAATGACTGACCACCCAGAGAGGAGGATTGGGCTGAGGAAGTGGAATCACTCACTTCTCGGCCTTGCCTTTTACCTCCTCAATCTTCGATGTCGAGGGCGTCTTCTCCTCGACCTTCTCTTCATGACTGTGTCCATGCTCCTCCTTATCATGCTCCTCGGCTTCTGTTAACATTGTGCGAAGTTGGGCCGTTGTGTATCGCCCGCTTTTCGGGTCTCTAGGCCACTTCGGCTTCTTGCAATCCTTCCCTAAGTGCCCCTTGCCTCCGCAATTGAAGCACCTGCCCTCCTTCCTGAGGCGGTCTATGTCCATCGGCTCCCTGGCTCCTCCATAGGTGGTCCACCCTAAACCCAGCGACCCTTTGCTGGCTGGTTTGTCGGCCGAGGAACTTGTCGCGCTGGTATTACCTTTAGAGGTATTACCAGCAGATTTGTTGCTGGTCAGCTTGTCATAGTGGCCAATCCAGTTGAAGGTGATCTTGCAGGCTTTCTCGTCAAAGATGCTGCAGATACGCTACTTCCATTCTGCATATGTGGAAGGGATCATGACTCCTAGGTCGGTGATAGAGTCGGTGTATGAGGTAGGGACTCCTCGTCATATGGCCCAGACCAGAGTGCCTCGGGGTCCTAGATCGCGGAGTTGGTCTGCTTGACAGGCCAGTTCTTCCAGTTTGCGGAAGTACTTGGCCGCCGTGCCAGTCATTTGGAGATCGTTCATCCGTTTCTCCATTACTTCCTGGAGGGTGGGGTCCCTGTATTCGACTTGTAGGGTGGCTTTAAAGTCGTCCCATGAGCAGTACCGGTATCGTCCTTCAGCGTCGCTTCGGAACTGAAGGCAGTACTGGGACCACCAGCCTTGAGGTCTTTTGCCAAACAAGGATGTTGCAAACAATATTTTGTTGGCATGCGTTGGGTAATAAGCCTGGAAGATGGAGAAGTACTCCTTGCAGGCTCCGGTGAATCGGTGAATGTCATCACCTTTTCCTTCGAAGTCTGCAGGGAGTTGGATTAAAGTGGGCTTCACCTGCAGCCAGGGAGCCTGTTTGTCTGCGTCCCCTGATGGCCAGTCTGGTGGGTCAGGGGGATTGTTCTTGGGTGGTGGCCTTGGGACCGACCACCTGTCAGTTCGATGAGTGGGGCTGCCCCACCTTTTCGGGGTGGGTGCAGCAGGGTGTCCTCAATGCCTATTAGGGTCTTCTAGTTCGGGAGGGAGAGGCAAACCGTTGGCGAGTGTGAAGCTTCTTGCTTCCAACAGTTGCTGGGTTAGGTTAGTAACAAGTCCTGGGAAAGCTAGTTGCTTGTCCCAGTGGTCTTGCCTTCTGGCCTCTGCTTCTGCTTCCTCTTGTTGTCATCGTGCTGTTTCGGGGTTGATGTCGGGGAGGTCGATGGGGATGTCGCTCGGCCCTGCTTGTCCTGAGCTGGCAAAGAGTCTACTCGTCCCCTTCCAGGCCCGGTTCTGGTGCCTCCAATCGGTCAGCGGCGAGTCGGGCATTGGCTTGGGCCAATCATACTCGGGATAGTTCAGCACGGTTGGCCTCGTCCCTTCTCCAGGTAGCGAGTATAGTTGCCAATTGGCAATTGAGGACTTGCTCCTCCTGCTCTGTTCTTGCTTGTAGGTCGGGGACATGTACCCCTGGTATGGGGCCGTAGTTGAGCTCATACCACCATAGCTCCTCATTTGGGTTGAGACCGAAGTGGTATCGGTGTTCCTCCTGGGTCTCATCAACTCCTCGTCGTCGTAAGTAGTCTGCCCTTCATAGGGCCCAGGCCTGGGACTGGTAGGTTCCATGGGCCATTTGCTGAGATAAGGAGAGGGATGGCCAGGCTCTATCTGAAGTTCCCAGGTGGAAGGGACTACTCTCGATCTCTCGTAGAGCGAGGCATCGTTCGCTCCTGGGATCTTGAGGGGGGGCATTTGGGTCCTCCTCGCATTGTCAAATGCTGTATGCGAGTGGGGATTCTCCAGCTCTTCTTCTTCGCTGGTACGAAGGCCGTCCGATGTAGCGGATTCGTAGGCATCATCGCCAGAGCTCAGTATAGAACCCTGCGTCATGGAGGTCGAGCGAGGCCAGGGTGGAGGGTGAGCTGGAGGGGGTGGGACTGGCAAAGGGGGTCTCTCCTCCTCTTTGTCGAAGACTATCAGGTTTGGGGGACTTGGGGGTGGGGGAATCGGGATCAGAGGAGGAGAGTATAATTGTCGACGCAGGTGTGTCGAACGTGGTCTGATTTCGGTAGGGGCGGTGAAGTCTCGAGGGCCCTGGTAGGTGAGCTCTCCTTTGGCTCTCCTCCGAATCATATTCTGGAGCCGCTCTTCGTCTCTCTGACGAATCAAGTGAGGCGGTGTCGGTGGCCTCAGAGGGTTCGTCAGGATTGACGACCTGTAGGGTCGTCTGGGGGAGGGTCTCGCTATCTGGTCGGGGCTGGGCAACCTTGGCCATAGGTATCTGTCAGAGGCTTTGCTCCAATTCTCTCCTGGCATCCTCCAGGGGTTCCATTCCAACTCCATGATAGGTTCTAATGAGCTCCTCGATACTTCCCTCATAAGAGGAAGTACTTCTGGCATCCTCAGAGGAGTGCCAGGTTCCGGAAGGGCCAGCCACTGGGCTTGGTGTTCTTCCTCTTCGTTCGTAGAGGTCGGGGAAGGGGCCCTGAAGGTCCCGGGTCGGCGACTCTGGGGGCGTCTCATAGGACTCCTGTCTGTAGATGGCGTAGCTCGTGGGGTATGCCAGAACATTGTAGGGCGGGTTGTAGAAGCAGGGGAGTGTCGGGGGTGGATAGATTAGTCATCCTCTTTGAAAGGTAATTCCGTGGTGTTCAAACCACTCTCTGTTTCTGTAGTAGATAGTCGCAGCTGCAGTGGTCGTTCCAATTACTCCTGCTATCGTGAAGAAGACCATGACAAGGGTACTTGTTGTTCCTATGGAAAGGTCGGGGGTTTGTTGTGGGGGCATATGGAATCCTTCCTGCGTCTGGCATCATGGAAGGGTGAGAGAAGCTTCGAGCTAATTGTTAGGGCCGACTCTCACGTGACTTGAAGTCGGGCGATTGCTAAGCTGTCTCGCGTTCAGACAATCACTTTGGCAATGCCTCGGATGACTCTGAGGTGATGAAAGAGGTGCTTACTAGAGAGGCTCTCAGCAAGCGAGCAGACAAGTAAGATTTATGTGTAGGTAAACCTTAGCTCGAAGCTGAGGTTGTACGGTGAAATCGTAGCTACTTAAATACTAAAGTGTGAGTACTATTATTAGATATGAAAGTTTTATCGAAGTCAAAAGGCATGCAAGTCGGGTGACAAGCACGCAACATCATGCGTTGTCCATCATGAAAGATTTGTCGAAGCTGATATGGTGATACAGTGGTGATAGCGCATAAGCGTGATTATGCTGATAAGATGAGATAAGACTAGAAAAAGGAAAAAAGTCAATAAATCGTAACAACATCCAAGAAACCATGAGAAACGTGGCCATAGGAGCCTTTACCAGAGCAGCAGCATTTGCAGGATTAATCCTTTTTGCCACCGCCATATACTATAGAAACCGAAACTGGTTCAAACACCATGGACTGGGATCCAGAAGACCTCTAACCTACCCACCCCCCACCCTCCTGCATTTCTACATCCCACCTTACAATGGTCAGATTCAGCCCATTCACACGACATACAAGCCCTACCGAAGGGACCAGTTCTACACGCCCCCCGTCTCGCTGAGTAGGCAGGATCGGTCAAGAGCCCCCAGTCCCAAGACCGACATCGGGAACCATTATAAAAGAAGAAGAAGAAGTCCAAGCCCCATTGCTGGGCCCTCTGGAACTAGGCAGTCCTCTAGAATGCCATCTGGGTCTCCCTCTATCGAGAGAGACATCACAGAACTTATCCAGGCCTATGTCAGCCCAGAAACCATTGAATACGATGAATCAGAGTCACGAAGAAGCAGTACACAGGTACTTCCAGCCGAGGGTAACGAGCCTGATCCCATTAGCACATCCCCTACCCATCTGACCCTCTGAGTTACAAACCCTTCTCCGCCTTCAGCAAGCAGCTCTGTCATCACAGAATGAAGCACCGTGTTCTACACCCAGACAGAATATATACACAGGGACCCCCTCTACGACCTCGGCTGGACCCCCTCCGGTACACCTGAGGTATCAAATACACGAACCTCCTCCCCCTCTCCCCCTGAATCCTCCCCCGGAAGGGACCCCCAACCTGATCAACCTAGGGGAAGAACTGGAAGTCGAGGAGATACTGGCTCCCTCGACCAGACCAATGACATGAACCACTCATCGACGAGGGTTGACCCAGCCAACCTCAGAAGAGGACAACTTCAGATCCGCGACATCGGGAGACCTTCCTACTTCCGACGAAGAAGAGCATGGGAGACAGAGAACGCATTCCGCCTATGAAGGATGGAAGAGGACCCAGAACAGCCCCCTAGGGAGCTTGGGAATGAGCAAAGACTGGCGAGGAGGGAGCTCGAAAGCAATCCTTTCTACCTGGGTGCTCCAGCCCGAGCCTGGACCTCCCTCTCCATCCAACAAAGAATCGCCCTCGGACGCTATCACACCCAGGCATGGGCCTGTCGAAGAGAGGACTACGTTAGAAGAGGAGGAATCGATGAGTCGCTGGAGGAATACCGCCGGTGACTACATCTCTTTCCCACCGAGGAGTTATACCGCCACGAGCAGGACTACAGACCGACCCCCAGAGTCTATATATGTGGACTACAACCACGAACAGAGGAGGAGTTACGAACCCTCCAAGGAAACTTGGAGGATGTACTCCGAACCTGGAGGGCTGATGAACATCAGTGAGAACACCTAGCCCATGTACGAATGGCCCAGGCCAATGCCCGACGAGCCACCCATAGAATGGTGCAAGAATGGGAATCCCTGGAAAGGGAAGAGTAGACTGATCACAGGAGCAGGAGAGGCCAGACCCAGTGACCAAATGGAAACCGAGGCTGAAGAACGATGAATGATAGCAGAGGAAGCAGAGGCCAGGAGACAACAGCATCAGGCGGAATGGGATGCCTTCCCCGACTTAGCTGCCAGATTAGTAGCTCAGTTGGAAAGGACCCAGGCATTCGCCCTGGCAAATGGCCTCCCCTTCCAAGAGAACTCCAAGATAAACCTCAGCCCCAACCCAGAGGACGACCTGTCCAGCCACCCCCGAGAAGGTATGGAAGCCTGATGCACCGTACAGACAGATGGTCAGTACCATGACCACCCCCCAAAGACAACCCCCCAGACCCACCATACTGGCCCTCTGGCAAAGCCGATGAGCAATCCCCATGGCTTTCTGTAAAACCCACGCTCATCCGACTCCCCACTGACTTTGAGGGAAAAAGCAGTGACATTCACCGATTCACTGGGGCATGCGAAGACTATTTCTCTATCTTCAAAGCCTACTACCCGACCCATGCCAACAAAATCCTGTTTGTGGTCTCCCTCTTCGGGAAAAAGCCTCAGGATTGGTGGTCTCAATACCGATACCAGTTCTGGAGCAACGATGAAGAACGATACTGATACTTTGCATGGGATGACTTCAAGGTGGCCCTCAAGGTCGAATACGGAGACCCCGCCCTCCAAGAAGTCATGGAGTGGCGCATGAATGAACTCAGAATGACCGGCACAGTGGCTGAGTACTTCCGATGTCTGGAAGAACTGGCTTGCCAGGCCAACCAACTCACTGACCTCAGACCTCGAAGCGCAATAGTCTGGGCCGTCCGATGAGGAGTCCCCACCTCATACACTGATTCTATCGCCAATCTCAGCGTCATGATCCCTTCCACATATGCTGAATGGAAACGATGCATCTGTAATATCTACGATGAGAAGGCTTGAAAGAAGGCCTTCGACAAAATTGGCCACGTTGACAGGCCTAAGAACCAAAACACTGGAAGCTCCAAAGGAACTTCTGGCATGACAAGTTCTGCGCCCGACAAACCCACAGGCAAGGGATCGACGGGTTCGGGATGGACCACATATGGAGGGGCCAGGGAGCCCATGGACATAGATCGCCTCAAGAAGGAAGGAAGATGCTTCAATTGCGGAGAAAAGGGGCATATGGGAAAAGACTGCAAGAAGCCGAAGAGGCCTAGAGACCTGAAAAGCGGGCGATATATGATGGCCCAGCTTCGTGCAATGCTAACGGAGTCCGAGGAGCATGACAAAGAGGAGCATGGACACAGTCACAAGGAGAAGGTCGAGGAGAAGATGCCCTCGACAACAAAGATCGAGGAGGTAAAAGACAAGGCCGGGAAGTGAGTGATTCCACTCTCTCGGCCCAATCCTTCTCTCTGGGTGGTCGGTCATCAGGTCCCACTGTGTGAACATTATCTGATTGTATAAATATCTTATGTATGTCATCTGTTCCTGAGCATTCGAATATACCAGCTGTCGCATTTACAAGTTCACCTGAGACCACCCCAAAAGAATCACAAAACATTCAAGCTCCACCTAAAAAAGACATATATATAGTCCCCCAGAAGCAAGATGAGACTCATCCCCCTCCCTCGCTAACACTTTCCATCCCAGAACTCCTCACCCTCCAAGACCTTCAGACATGATGGGGACCGGAGTTCATCTGAACAATGTCAGGGATCTCTCAGTCCTTAGGGACGAAGGAGGTATTCTCTGAACCGGCTGAGCCTGTTGTCGCTGAACAGGAACCTCAAGACGGAGGCAGGGGTATGGGATCGATGCCTGTCGATTCCATCTGCAATGATTCGCCTTGTGCTCGAGGACTATCACAGAATCATGACCCCCTCTCCCCCTGCCTGGAAGAAGAATCGAAAGGTTGCGGCCCTTGTCATTCTCTTGGGAACTCTACACCAATCAAGATGGCGCCCCTTTCATCCATGACCCAGGAAGAAGGCAGTCATTCAAGAAAGGATAGGGACACGGGACAGGCACTGACAGATCCAGAAGTAATGTGGAAGTACGGTTCATGTGACAAGAACATGATGTCCATGACTTCTTCCGTCCTTGATGGGCCTTCCAATCACTCCCAGAGCGACCCGCTCCCCAAACCCCTGATTCCTGATGAAATAGCTGGAAGTGGGCGATCCCCGGGGAAGAAGCATGCCCCAACCAGGGAGACCCCTCAAAGGCCCCCGACTGTTGAAGGATCAAGCAGGGTTCCAGCATCGGATGTGTGATGCTCACAGGCCCAGAAAACCACCTGCATCGAGGTCCCAGACAAAGAAGATGACACGTCGTTCAAGATATCCCAAGCCAAGGCTCAAGAGAAGAAGGAAGAAGAATTGATCGAGGTGAGGCGTTCCAAATCAAGTCCAGTGAGTGTTTCCTCCCCGAAGACCACCTGGTTCAAGCCATTTGGCATGGACTGGACCCTTCAGGCTGTCAGGGAAGCACACACGGATTCAGAAGCCTTCACTTTGCTCCATCTTTGGGCGCATAAGGAGAAAGTCAATGAGATCGACGATGACCTCCTTTGTTCCTTGAAGGGAGACGAAGGCTTGGCCCGAGAACAGCTCTATGAGTTAGGAAGACCCATCTGGTATCAATGTCGAGTATCGACCAAGGGCATCTGAGAACTATTTCTCGACATACAGCTCGAGACACTGGAGAACCGTCAAGTCTTAAAAGCCCAAGCTCTAGTGGACAGTGGCTGTACAGGAAGCATCATAAATGAGGCCTTCGTCAAGAAACATGGCCTCATCACCAGACCCGCCCCGACTCCGATCTCAGTGTACAATGCCGACAGTACCCGCAACAAAGCCAGTGATGAACCTAGAGACTCCTGCAGGCAGAAAACACAACACCTAAGTGGCAAGTATAATCTGTAACAAAATCTGAAGGCAGGTTCTTAGCGAGTCTAGTCATGCACCTCCGTGCGGTGACTATAGGTCCTAAGATCATAGCTTATTCAAGGCTACTGGGTGTTATGCTCTTGAATAAATGGTTCAAGAAGCAAGCTTGGTGCGCGAACCTCTTCAAGAAGGGAAGGAAGTCGCAACTGTGGGTGTATACTGAGTGGGACAGGCTATATGCTGTGTGCACCTGGTGTGTGTTGAAATCCTGGCTATGGATTCAGTGGGAAGACTCTATACGAATCTATGAAGCTCTTGCTCTATGTGCAAGCAAGGCTTTGTCCAAGATGATGTACGTGCAAGCAAGATGAAGTTCTGAAACTTATAAAGCTCAAGAAGATTCTAATAGCAAGCAAGTCAGTACCAATCTTGAGTCGAACTTAACTGGATGAGCTTCACGGACCTCCCCTCCTATTGGAAAGGTAGCTAAGGTCTCAAGGTGTCTAACTCAATGAGAGTTAAGTGGTGTCATTTCCTAGGCTTGGAAACAGTAGTAGTAGGTGTTAGTGGCTAAAGGCTTCAATCCTAGCTGCGGATTGCTCTTTGAAGTGCACAGGTATGTTCTCGAACTTAAATTGATGAGAATGCCATGCAAGGGTAACCAGTAAAGGTTTCCTGGCGAGGTTTTTGGAGCAGAGGCAAGCTTCGCGAAGTTATAAATGACTTTTAGTGAATATTAGTTCACTAAGTGTTATTTCTCCAATGGACAACAGAGAATTATAACTTCGAGAAGGTATATCGGATGTAGGAGGTGTAGAAGGCAAGGAACAAGTTCGAGGACTTTCTCTGAAGCTTGTAGCCTAGTGTCCCCTCCCCGGTCTCTCTTGGTCTCTCCTATTTGACTTTCTACTTATACTACTGAGGAAATACTTGTATGTAAGCTACATTTGTTCTTTCCTGGTTGATTCACAACACAAGCGAACTATTAATCATCAAATGAAGTATTATTAGCCTTTCCTTACTACTGCTGTGTTGAAGACAGTCAGCAATCAGTCAGCAGCTGTGAACTTCCAACTGTGCATTACTGAGCAAAGCTGATGCTGCGCGAACCTTCTGAGTAATTCTGGGTGTTTCTAAGCCTCCTTGCTTTGTGAAGCAAAAAGCCTTGGTAATATCTTGATTGCTGCTGACTGTAGCAATGAATAAGTTTGCTAACTTTGTCATTTAACTTGTAATAGTTGTGCAGCCATTCCAATTGATCTGGCATAGCCATAGGCTATTTCTGGAGTGTCTTTTAAATAGGATTGATGATCAAGGTGCCTGCAGATCATGGTGCCTGCAGATCATTGCTGCGCCTTGATATGAAGTTCAAAGGAGTGGAGTATCACTAGATCTTTACAGATCCGTGAATTTATGAGCACACAGAGCTGCAAGGCTCATCACCGGAGAGATCACCAAGTTTGTAGAAGTACAGATGTCCGTGGGAGGTCATCACGAGAGAATTGACTTTGCCATCACCAACCTCGGCAAGGGCGACATCTTCCTCAGCCACGATTGGCTTCTCTGACATAACCTGGTCATCAACTGGGCAACCGGCAAGATCATCTTTGCCAGATGCCAGTGTCAAAAGAACCTGTTCCCGCTCCTGGATGCCGACCCAGAAGATCCCTGGGATGAAGAGTTAGAAGAAGGCGAGACCATTCTGATGGTCAACCTTCAGGAAGAATTGAAGATCCATGTGGTGCACCATGCCAACAACCTAGCTGCCAAGGCCGCCAAAGGAAAAGCCAAGAAGACCTTTGAAGAAATGGTCCTGCCTCAATATCACGATTTCCACAACCTGTTTTCCAAGGAAAACTTTGACAAGTTACCAGAGCGAAAGCCATGGGACCACGCGATCGAGTTGATCCTGAACGCCAAGTTAACACTCAACTGCAAGGTCTACCCTTTAAATCACCATGAACAAGAGGAGCTCGACAAGTTCCTTAATGAGAACCTCGAGTCTGGCCATATAAGACCATCCAAATTGCCCTTCGCTTCCCCATTCTTCTTCATTAAGAAGAAGGATGGCTCCCTCTGCCCCATCCAAGACTATCAGAAGCTCAACGAGATGACCATCAAGAACCGATATCTGCTACCCCTCATCTCTGAGCTCATGGACAAACTCTGCGGGGCCAAGTATTTCACCAAACTAGATGTCCGATGGGGCTACAACAATGTGAGGATCAAACAAGGAGACGAGGCCAAAGCGGCCTTCCAAACGAATCACGGCCTCTTTGAACCAACTGTTATGTTCTTTGGCCTAACCAACTCACTGGCAACCTTCCAATGGATGATGAACAACATCTTCCATGACCTAATCCACAAAGGGAAGGTGACCATTTATCTGGATGACATCTTGATCTTTTCCAAGGACCTTCAAGAACATAGGTGAATTGTCAAGAGGGTACTTCAATGCCTACGGAAACATAAACTATTCCTAAAGGCTGAGAAGTGTGAATTCTAAGTGTTGGAAACTGAATATCTCGGCGTCATCATCAGTGAAGGCTCCATCTGGATGGACCCCATAAAGGTCAAAGGCATTACCGAGTGGCCCACACCCATCAAGAAGAAGGAGCTACAATCCTTCTTGGGCTTTACAAATTTCTACTGGAAATTCATAAAGGACTACTCTAAGATAGTACGCCCGATGACCCAACTTACTGGGAATGCCCCCTGGACCTGGGGAGTGGCCCAAAATGAGGCCTTCCAATGGCTGAAGAAACAAATGGCTGAAGACGTAGTATTGGCACTTCCCAAAGAGAGTGGGAGATTCCGAGTAGAGGCTGACTCCAGCGATGGGGCGATTGGCGCAGTCCTTAGTCAAGAACAGGATGGGAAATGGAGGCCGGTTGCCTTCCTCTCTAAAGCATTAACGGTCACTGAACGCAACTATGAGATCTATGACAAGGAACTCCTTGCCATCATGTGTTACGATTTATTAACTTTTTTCCTTATCTCAGTCTTATCGCATCTTATCGGTGTCATCATGCTTACACACTATCACCTCACCACCACCGATATCAACTTCGACAAAACTTTCATGACGGACAATGCATGATATTGCATGCTCGTCGCCCGACCAGCACGCCTCTTGACTTCGACAAAACTTTCGTAGCTATTATTAGTACCAACTCTTTAGTATTTAAGTAGCTACGCTTCACTGTACAACCTCAGCTTCGAGCTAAGGTTTACCTACACAAAAATCTTACTTGTCTGCTTGCTTGCCGAGAGCTTCTCCAGTAAGCACCTCTTTCATCACCTCAGAGTCATCCGAGGCATTGCCAAAGTGATTGTCCGAACGCGAGACAGCTTAGCAATTGCCCAACTTTGAGTCACATGAGAGTCGGCCCTAACAATTAGCTCGAAGCTTCCCTCACCCTTCCATGACGCCAGATGCAGGAAGGATTCCATATGCCCCTACAACAAACCCCTGATATCTCCGAAGGAACAACGAGTACCCTTGCCGTGATACTTTTCACGATAGCAGGAGTAATTGGATCAGCAACCACAGCTGCGACTATCTACTACAGAAACAGAGAGTGGTTTGAACACCACGGAATTACCTTTCAAAGAGGATGACTAATCTATCCACCCCCGACACTCCCCCGCTTCTACAACCTGCCCTACAATGTTCCGGCATACCCCATGAGCTACACCATCTACAGACAGGAGTCCTATGAGACGCCCCCAGAGTCGCCGACCCGGGACCTTCAGGGCCCCTTCCCCGACCTCTACGAACGAAGAGGAAGAACACCAAGCCCAGTGGCTGGCCCTTCCGGAACCTGGCACTCCTCTGAGGATGCCAGAAGTACTTCCTCTTATGAGGGAAGTATCGAGGAGCTCATTAGAGCCTATCGCGGAGTTGGAACGGAACCCCTGGAGGATGCCAGGAGAGAACTGGAGTGAAGCCTCTGACAGATACCTATGGCCGAGGTCATCCAGCCCCGACCAGATAGTGAGACCCTCCCCCAGACGACCCTACGGATCGTCAATCCTGACGAACCCTCCGAGACCACCGACGCTGCCTCACTTGATTCATCAGAGAGAAGAAGAGCAGCTCCAGAATATGATTTGGAGGAGAGCCGAAGAAGGGCTCACCTACCAGGGCCCTCGAGACTTCACCACCCCTACCGAAACCAGACCACGTTCGACACACCTGCGTCAACAATTGTACTCTCCTCCTCCGATCCCGATTCTCCTGCCCCCGAGTCCCCTGAACCTTATATCCTTCAAAGGAGAAGAGGAGACACACCATACGTCAGCCCTGTCCCCTCGAGCTCAGCCTCTACCCCGGCCTCGCTCGACCGCAATGACCCAGGGTTCTATAATGAGCTCTGGCAACAACACCTATGAATCTGCTACATCAGGCGGCCTTCATACCAGCGAAGAAGAAGAATTGGAGAATCCCCGCTCACATACAGCATTCGACAACATGAGGAGGACCCAGATGCACCCCCTAGAGATCCCAGGAGCGAGCGACGCCTCGCTCTACAAGAGATCGAGAGCAGTCCCTTCCACCTGGGGACTCCAGATAGAGCCTGGCCATCCCTCTCCCTATCCCAGCAAATGGCCCATGGGACCTACCGATCCCAGGCATGGGCCCTCCGACGAGCAGACTATCTATGAAGAGGAGGAGTCGACGAGACACAGGAGGAGCACCGACATCGCTTCAACCTCGTCCCCAATGAGGAGCTATGGTGGTACGAGCTCAACTATGGCCTCATACCAGGGGTACATGTCCCCGACGTATGAGCTAGGACTGAGCAGGAGGAGCGAGTCCTCAATTGGCAATTGGCAACTATACTTGCTACCTGGAGAAGAGACGAGGCCGACCGCGCCGAACTATCCCGAGTACGATTGGCCTAGGCCAATGCCCGACTCACCGCCAACTGATTGAAGGCGCCAGAACCGGGCCTGGAAGGGGATGAGTAGGCTCTTTGCCGGCTCAGGACAAGCAGGGCCGAGCGACATCCCTGTCGACCTCCCCAACATCGACCCCGAAACAGCACGACGACAACAAGAGGAAGCAGAAGCAGAGGTCAGAAGGCAAGAACACTGGGACAAGCAAATAGCCTTTCCAGGACTTGTCACCGACCTAACCCAGCAACTGTTGGAAGCAAGAAGCTTCACACTCGCCAACGGTTTACCCCTCCCTCCCAAACTGGAAGACCCTAATAGGCATCGAGGATGCCCTGCTGCACCGGCCCCCAAAAGGTGAGGCAGCCCCACTCATCGAACCAACAGGTGGTCGGTCCCAAGACCACCACCCAAGAACAACCCCCCCGACCCACTGGACTGGCCATCAGGGGACGCAGACAAACAAGCTCCCTGGCTACAGGTGAAGCCCACCCTGATCTGACTCCCCGCAGACTTCGAGAGAAAAGGTGACAACATTCACCGATTCACCGGAGCCTGCGAGGAATACTTCTCCATCTTCCGGGCTTACTACCCAATGCACGCCAACAAAATATTATTCGCAACATCTTTGTTTGGCAAAAGACCTCAAGGCTGGTGGTCCCAGTACCGCCTTCAGTTCCGAAGCAACACTGAAGGATGATATCGGTACTGCTCATGGGATGACTTCAAAGCCGCCCTACAAGTCGAATATGGGGACCCCACCCTCCAAGAAGTAATGGAGAAGCGGATGAACGACCTCCGAATGACCAGAACGGCGGCTGAATACTTCCACAAACTGGAAGAATTGGCATGCCAAGCTGATCAACTTTGCGACCTAGGACCCGGAGGTGCCCTGGTCTGAGCCATCTGATGAGGAGTACCCGCCTCCTACACTGACTCCATCACTGACTTAGGAGTCATGATCCCCTCCACATATGCAGAATGGAAGCAATGCATATGTGGCATCTTTGACGAAAAGGCCCAGAAACAGGCCTTTGATCGAATTGGCCACTACAATAAGTCGACCAAGGACAAACCCGCCGGTAATACCTCCAAAGGTAATACCAGCACGACAAGTTCCACGACCGATAAATCCACCAGCAAAGGGTCGTCGGGAGGAGGATGGACCACCTATGGAGGAGCTGGCGAGCCGATGGACATAGACCGCCTCAAGAAGGAGGGAAGATGCTTCAACTGCAGAGGAAAGGGGCATTTAGGGAAAGATTGCAAGAAGCCGAAGCAGCCCAGAGACCTGAAAAGCGGGCGATACACGATGGCCCAACTTCGCACCATGCTGACAGAGGCTGAGGAGCACGACAAGGAAGAGCATGGACACAGCCATGAGGAGAAGGTCGAGGAGAAGACGCCCTCGACGACGAAGATTGAGGAAGTAAAAGGCAAGGCCGAGAAGTGAGTGATTCCACTTCCTTGGCCCAATCCTCCTCTCTGGGTGGTCAGTCATCGGGTCCTGCTGTGTGGACATTATCCAATTGTATTACATCATTATGTACATCTACAGTTCTAGCGCATTCGAATATACCTGCTTCGATTTCACAGTCGTCCGAACCCACCCAAAAAGAATCACAACCAATTCAAGCTCTGCCTGAAAAAAGATATATAATCCCCCAGAAGCGAGACGAAACTCATCCCCCTCCCTCGCTCACACTTTCTGTCCCAGAATTCCTCACCCTCCAGGACCTTCAGACTCGATGGGGACCAGAGTTCATCCGAACAATGTCGGGGATCTCTCAGTCCTTAGGGACAAAAGGGGTACTCCCCGAACCGGCCAAGCCCATCGTCACTGAATGGAAACCTCAAGACGAAGGCGGGGGTATGAGGTCGATGCCTGTTGACCATGTCCGCAACGATTCGCCTCACGCTTGAGGACCGTTGCAGATACATGACCCCCTCTCCCCCCACCTGGAAGAAGAAACAAAGGGTTGCAGCCCTCACTGTTCTCTCGGAGACCCCACGCCGATCAAGAAAGTGCCCCCTTCGTCCACGACCCAATCGGAAGAAGACGTCGCAAGAAAGGATAGGGATCTGGGACAGGTGTCAAAGGACCCGGGAGTAACATGGGAGCACGGTTTATGCGACAAGAACGCGACACTCACGACTCCCTTCATTCGACTTGATGAGCCTTCTGGCCACTCCAGGAGCAACCTGCTCCCCAAACCCCCGAATCCTGATGAAACAGCCAACAGCGGGCGACCTCTGGGGAAGGAGCATGCCCCAACCAGGGGAGACCCTCTTAGGCCTCTGACCTTTGAGGGATCAAGCAGGATTCCAGCATCGGATGTGCGATGCCCATGGGTCTGGAAGACCACCCTTGTCGAGGTCCCTGATGAGGAGGACGACACATCATTCAAGATGATGCAAGCCAAGGCGCAACAGAAGAAGGAAGAAGAATCGTTGAGGGCAAGGCATTCCGAATCAAGTCCAGTGAGTGTTTCCACCCCAAAGTCCACCTGGTTCAAGCTGTTTGGCATGGACTGGACCCTTCAGGCCATCAGGGAAGCACGCACTGACTCGGAAGCTTTTGCCTCACTCCATCTCTGGGCACATAAGGAGAAAGTCAATGAGATCGATAACGAACTTCTCGCCTCGCTAAGGAAGGGAGGAGGACAAGCACAAGAGCAGCTGTACGAATTGGGACAACCAATTCGCTATCAACAATGAGTGTCCACCAAAGGCATCCAAGAGCTTTTCCTCGACATACAGCTGGAGACCTTAGAGAACCATCAAGTCCTCAAGGCTCAAGCCCTAGTCGATAGCGGATGCACCAGGAGTACCATAAGCAAGAGCTATGTCAAAAGGTATGGACTCATCACTCGACCTGCCCCCACTCCGATTTCCATGTACAATGCAGATGGAACTCACAACAAAGCCGGAGTAATTACTGAGTTCATGGAAGTATGGATGACCGTAGGAGGCCATTCAGAAAGGATTGACTTCGCCATCACCAATATCAGTGAGGGCGATATCTTTCTTGGCCACGACTGGCTTCTTTGCCATAACCCCATCATCAACTGGGCCACTGGTAAAATCATCTTCACCCAGTGCCAATGCCAAAAGAACCTGTTCCCATTACCGGATGCCGATCCAGAAGACTCATGGGACGAAGAGTTGGAGGAGGGTGAGACCATCTTAATGGTTGACCTCCGGGAGGAGCTGGAAATCCACGCCATACATCACATGAACAACCTAGCAGCTAAGGCAAACGAAGGGAAGGCAAAAAAATCCTTCGAAGAAATGGTCCCACCTCAATATCGTGAATTCCAAGACCTCTTCTCCAAGGAAAACTTCGACGAGTTACCAGAAAGAAAGCCCTGAGATCATGCGATCGAGCTAATCCCCAATGCCAAGTCTACGCTCAATTGCAAGGTCTACCCTCTCAATCACCATGAGCAGGAAGAACTCGACAAGTTCCTCGATGAGAACCTCGAGTCTGGCCGCATCCGACCATCCAAGTCACCCTTCGCCTCACCATTCTTCTTCATCAAAAAGAAGGATGGCTCCCTCTGACCCATTCAAGATTATCGGAAGCTCAATGAAATGACTATCAAGAACCGATATCTGCTTCCCCTAATCTCTGAACTGATGGACAAACTCTGTGGCGCCAAGTATTTCACCAAGCTTGATGTCCGCTGGGGGTACAACAATGTCTGGATCAAACAGGGAGATGAGGCTAAAGCCGCCTTCAGGACCAATCACGGACTCTTCAAACCCACCGTTATGTTCTTTGGATTAACCAATTCCCCCGCTACCTTCCAATGGATGATGAACGACATTTTCCACGACCTCATCCACGAAGGGAAGGTGACCATTTACCTGGATGACATCCTGATTTTCTCCAAAGACCTCCAGGAACACCGCCAGATTGTCAGATGCGTACTTTGACGACTATGAGAGCACAAGCTCTTCCTCAAGGCTGAGAAGTGTGAATTCAAGGTACTAGAAACCGAATACCTCGGGGTCATCATCAGTGAAGGCTCCATATGCATGGATCCTATCAAGGTCAAGGGAATCACCAAGTGGCCCATGCCTACCAAGAAGAAGGAACTACAGTCCTTCTTAGGCTTCACAAACTTCTATCGGAAGTTTATCAAGGACTATTCCAAAATTGTTCACCCTATGACACAACTCACTGGCAACGCTCCCTGGACATGGGGGGTGGTGCAGAATGAGGCCTTCCAGCGTCTCAAGAAGCAGATGGCCAAAGACGTGGTACTAGCGTTCCCCACAGACTGAGGGAAGTTCAGAGTAGAAGCCGACTCAAGTGAAGGAGCGATAGGTGCTGTCCTTAGTCAAGAACAGGATGGGAAATGGAGGCCAGTCGCCTTCCTTTCAAAGGCACTAACCATGACGGAGTGAAATTACGAGATATATGACAAAGAACTTCTCGCAATTATGCTCACATTGGAAGAATGGAGGCACTATCTCATGGGTGCGGTTGAGGACATAGAGATCTGGACCAATCACCAAAACCTGCAGTACTTCCGACAACCTCAAAAGTTAAACCGTCATCAAGCCTGATGGGTCATGGAACTGGCCGAATACCATTTCACCCTCCACCATAAGCCAGGTGCCTCCAACAAGAAAGCGGACCTACTCAGCTGAAGGGACGATCACGATCAAGGAAAGAAGGACAACGACGATGTCATGGTTCTTCAGCCTGAACATTTCTGGGCCATGATCATGCCCACTGCGTCAGAAACTCACCAGCGTGTCAAAGACATCACCTGCAATCACGATAAGTGGGATCAGGGGATCCAAAACTCCCTCGATCATGAACGCGGTATTTCCAAAAAGGAAGGCCTCCTCTATTATGATGGACGGATCTACGTTTCCCAGGACGACAAGCTCAGAGGAGAGATCATCGCCTCCCACCATGACCACATAATGGCAGGACACCCAGGAATCAAGAAGACCAAAGAACTCGTCCAAAGGGAGTTCTGGTGGCCAAAACTCAAACAGACAGTTGAGAAGTATGTTAAGGCATGCGAAGTCTGCCAATGCACAAAAACCAACACTCAACCGAAGGCCACCCCCCTCCATCCGAATGAAGTTCCCTCCGAACCCTGGACACATATATCGGTTGATATGATCACCGGACTCCCTGAATCCAATGGCTATGATGCCATCCTAGTGGTTGTTGACCGATTCTCCAAAGAAATCATCCCGATCATCTGCAACATCGAACTCACATCCAAAGGATGGGTGAAACTCCTATGTGACCACGTCTACGCTCGCCACGGTATGCCAAAAACCGTCATCTCTGACCGAGGGCTGCAGTTCGTCTCCAAATTCATGACGGAGCTCCTAAAACTCCTTGATATCACCCCAAATGCTTCTACAGCCTTTCATCCCCAGACCGACGGACAGACCAAACACGCAAACCAAGAAATCAACAAGTACTTGCGCATCTTCATTAACCATCGACAAACTGACTGGAGCGAGTGGCTCGCCTTAGCAGCATTTGCCCATAACAATCGTACTCACTCGGCGACAGGCCAAACACCCTTTTTTACCAACCATGGAATGAATCCCTGCATCTTACCAGACTCCATCAAAACGACAGCCTTCACCAATCCATCGGCCAAGTCGTTTGCGGAAAACATGCAGGAAGTACACCGCCAAGCCAAGGAGGCGCTAGAAGAAGCAGCCGGAAGGATGAAGGCCCAATACGACAAGAAAAAGCGAAACACCATAGATTACAACATCGGAGACTGAGTATGGCTCGACTCCACTCACCTCCATCTCCCCCGACCCAAAAAGAAGCTCGACGACAAACGCATTGGCCCATTCCTAATTCTGGAGAAGACCGGCGCTTCTGCCTACAAACTCAAGCTTCCTCCTCATTGGAAGATCCACCCACGATTCAATGAGAAGCTTCTAACTCCCTACGTACCACCGGTGTTCCCTAATCAAGAACAGCCCCCCGCACCTCTGCCAGACCTCATCGAAGATAAGGAGGAATACAAAATTGAGGAAGTCCTAGACTCACGCACACGCTGGGTCCATGGAAAGAAGGGACAAAAATCACGACTAGTCACGGACTATTTCATCAAATGGAAAGGCTGGACCCGAGAACATAACACATGGGTCCAAGAAGATGATACGGCTAATGCCCAAGAAGCCATCCAAGACTACGAGGACAGTATCTCCGAAACAAGAACTGTCATGACTGCACGCAAGGTCATCGACAGATCAGAAAAGACATTAAAAGAAATACTGAACCACCGCTATGTCAATGACATCATCTCCTACCAAGTACTCAGGAAGGACGGAAGGACCTTCTGGGTTGAAAACCCCTCCCCTAATGACAAACATTGGAGGGACTACATTGATGACTATTGGAGGAAGGAGTATACGAAAGCACAAGAGGAACCCCCGAGTGAACCCTAGGGCAGTCGGGACGTCTGCCTTAACGAGAGGGTAATGTTATGATTTATTAACTTTTTTCCTTATCTCAGTCTTATTGCATCTTATCAGTGTCATCATGCTTACACACTATCACCTCACCATCACCGATATCAACTTCGACAAAACTTTCATGATGGACAACGCATGATATTGCATGCTCATCACCCGACCAGCATGCCTCTTGACTTTGACAAAACTTTTGTAGCTATTATTAGTACCGACTCTTTAGTATTTAAGTAGCTATGCTTCACTGTACAACCTCAGCTTCGAGCTAAGGTTTACCTACACAAAAATCTTACTTGTCTGCTCGCTTGCTGAGAGCTTCTCCAGTAAGCACCTCTTTCATCACCTCAGAGTCATCCAAGGCATTGCCAAAGTGATTGTCCAAATGCGAGACAGCTTAGCAATCGCCCGACTTTGAGTCACGTGAGAGTCAGCCCTAACATCATGCTCGCTCTGGAAGAGTGGAGACATTACCTCATGGGAGTGGCGGAGGACTTCAAGATATGGACCGATCATCAGAATCTTCAATACTTCTGACAACCACAGAAGCTCAACCGCTGACAAGCCCAGTGGGTGACGGAGCTGGCAGAGTACCACTTCACTTTACATCACAAGCTGGGCACCTCCAATCGTAAGGCTGATTTACTCAGTCGACGAGATGACCACGATCAAGGAAAGAAGGACAACGATGACATGGTAGTTTTACAACCCAAACATTTCCAGGCAATGATCATGCCAATGACAAGTGAGATGCACCAATGAGTTAAGGACGTGACCAGGAATCATGAGCAGTGGGACCAAGGGATCGCCAACTCTCTCGATCATGAGCAGGGCATCTCTGAAAAGGAAGGACTGCTGTACTACGATGGATGGATATACATTCCCCACAATGACAAGCTACATGGAGAAATCATTGCTGCCCACCACGACCACATCACCACTGGTCACCCAGGAATCGAGAAGACCAGAGAACTCGTACAAAGAGAGTTCTGGTGGCCAAAACTCAAACAGACGGTAGAGAAATATGTCAAGGCATGTGAAGCATGCCAATGGATGAAGACAGACACTCATCCCAAAGCCGCCCCCCTCCACCCGAATGAGATCCCATCTGAGCCCTGGACCCATATATCGGTCGACATGATCACCGGACTACCAGAATCCAATGGCTATGATGCCATCCTGGTGGTCATTGACCGGTTTTCCAAGGAAATCATCCCAATCGCCTGCAACGTCGAACTAACATCTGAGGGCTGGGCCAAACTCCTGTGCAATCACGTATATGCCCACTATGGAATGCCCAAAACAGTAATCTCCAACAGAGGACCTCAATTTGTCTCTAAATTCATGATGGAACTCCTCAAACTACTTGACATCACCCCTAATGCCTCCATGGCCTTCCATTCGCAAATGGATGGCCAGACGGAACGAGTGAATCAAGAGATTAACAAATATCTCCACCTTTTCATCAACCATAGACAGACTGACTGAAGCAAATGGCTCGCCCTCACAGCTTTCGCCCACAACAATCGGATGCACTCCGCCACTGGCCAAACCCTATTCTTTACCAACTATGGGACCAATCCTTGTATCCTACCTGACTCTATCAAAACAACTGCATTCACCAACCCTTCGGCCAAATCATTCACTGAGAACATGCAAGAAGTTCACCGCCAAGCTAAAGAGGCACTTGAGGAAGCTGCAGACAAGATGAAGGCCCAATACGATAAAAAGAAGAGGACCGCGGTGGACTATGCCATCAGAGACTGAGTATGGCTAGACTCCACCAACCTTCATTTGCCCCGTCTGAAGAAGAAACTTGATGACAAGCGTGTCGGACCATTCCTAGTTCTAGAAAAAGCTGGCACTTCCGCATACAAGCTTAAACTCCCGCCACACTGGAAAATTCACCCCTGCTTCAATGAGAAGCTGCTAATCCCATACGTACCCCCAGCATTCCCTAATCAGGAACAACCACCACCACCACCACCACCAGACCTCATCGAATATGAAGAAGAATACAAAGTCGAAGAAGTCCTAGACTTGCACACCTGTCGAGTCCACGGAAAAAAGGGGCAGAAATCACATATTGTAATGGACTACTTCGTCAAGTGGAAGGGGTGGACTCGAGAGCACAACTCATGGGTGTGAGAAGATGACATGGCCAACGTACAAGAGGCCATCAAAGACTACAAAAATAGTATTTCTGAAACCAGAACCGTCATGACCGCATGCAAGGTCATCGACAGATCTGAAAAGACACTGAAAGAAATACTTGACCATTGTTACATCGATAATGTCATCTCCTATCAAGTACTTAGGAAGGATGGAAGGACATTCTGGGTCGAAAACCCCTCCCCAAATGACAAACACTGGAGGGATTATGTCGACGACTATTGGAGAAAAGAGTATGCAAAGGCACAAGAGGAGCCATTAAGCGAACCCTAGGGCAGTCGGGATGTCTGCCTTAACAAGAGGGTAATGTTACGATTTATTCACTTTTTTCCTTTTTCTAGTCTTATCGCATCTTATTGGTGTCATCACGCTTACGCACTATTGCCACCTCATCACCGATATCAACTTCTACAAAACTTTCATGATGGACAACACATGATATTGCATGCTCATTGCCTGACCAGCATGCCTCTTGACTTCTACAAAACTTTTGTAGCTATTATTAGTATCGACTCTTTAGTATTTAAGTAGCTACGCTTCACTGTACAACCTCAGCTTCGAGCTAAGGTTTACTTTCACATAAACTTTACTTGTCTGCTCGCTTGCCGAGAGCCTCTCCAGTAAGTGCCTCTCTCATCACCTCGAGATTATCTGAGGCATTGCCAAAGTGATTGTCCGAACATGAGACAGCTTAGCAATCGCCCTATCTTGAGTCATGTGAGAGTCAGGCCCTAACACATTGCATGAAGTTGGGCTATCATATATCGCCTGCTTTTTGAGTCTCTAGGCTGCTTCGGCTTCTTGCAATCCTTTCCTAAGTGCCCCTTCCCTCTGCAATTGAAACATCTGCCCTCCTTCTTGAGGCAGTCTATATCCATTGGCTCCCCGGCCCCTCCATAAGTGGTCCATCCTGAACCCAACAATCCTTTGCTGACGGGTTTGTCAGTTGTGGAACTTGTTGTGCCGGTGGTTCCTTTGTTGGAGCCACCGGCGTGTTGGTTCTTGGGCCTGTCGACATAGCTGATCTTGTCAAAGGCTTCCTTTTGGGCCTTCTCGTTGTATATATTGCAGACCTGTCATTTCCATTCATTATAGATGGAGGGAATCATCATGCCCAGATTTGCAATTGAGTCAGTGTACGAGGTGGGGACTCCCCGTCGTACAGCTCTGACAATGGCACTCCTGGGTCTGAGGTTGCCGAGTTGGTCAGCTTGTCAGGCCAGTTCTTCGAGATGTCAGAAGTACTTGGCCATGGTCCCGATCATCTTGAGTTCGTTCATTTGCCACTCCATTACTTCCTGGAGGGTGGGGTCCCTGTACTTGACTTTAAGGGTGGCCTTGAACTCGTCCCAGGAGAAGTAGCGGTATTGTCCTTCCATGCTGCTCCAGAACTGATACCTGTACTGGGACCACCAGTGCTGAGGCTTCTTGCCGAAGAGGGAGATGGCGAATAGGATTTTATTGGCATGGGTGGGATAGTAGGCCTTGAAGACCAAGAAATAGTCTTCGCAGGCCCCGGTGAAGTGGTGGATGTTACTGCTTTTTCCTTCAAAGTCTGCAGGGAGTTGGATTAACGTGGGCTTCACCTGGAGCCAGGGGTCTTGTTCAGTGGCATTGCCTGAGGGCCAGTACAGGGGATCTGGGGGATTATACCTTGCCGGTGGTCAGGGTACCGATGATACGCATGGAACGTATCCACCTGTAGATTTTGCGATTTGTATATATATACTTATCCAATCTATACTGTACTTGAATATCGAGAGCTAGGATTGAGCCTCCAGATCGCTAGCTAAAGCTATCGCTTCGCACTATACAATATACTAAGTGGCATTAGGACTTAGAAAAGATATCGCTATGAGTCAGACCTACCAGCCTAATATATACGCCCTAGTAGGCGAATATATGTCATAACAGTTCTAGTTGCGAGTTAGCTATTAAACCAGGAGTAGATATGCCAGATAAAACTGTGAATAGTCATGATAGCAGGTGGAGCTAAAGTCCATTATGGGACAGCCGATGCTACCGGAATTACCTTAGAGAAAGATATAGCCCTGAAGGACCATGAGGTTCGCATCAATGATGAGACCATACTATCTACCGATCAACCTTCCAGAAATATTCTGACCAATCATGTTGCATCAGACAAGTTCTAGAAAGCTTATAGTTGCCCTTAATCGTGAATCAGCCTGAAACCAGGCAATGTGCGGGTAACTAAGTTATCCCATATGGCAAGATACACAGCATTCTGACTGTGAGGCAGGTAACTGACTGTATCAGCCTAGAACATTAGAAACAGCTAGCTAGACCAGGTTGCATAGCACAGCAGAAGGGTACTTCGGGCTTCCTGTGACCGGTAGTAACTTACACTATAGTATATGACTAAATAGCCGATGATGTGCTCGGTAATCGTACAGAGATAGCTAGAATCTAAATATATACTGAGTGTAACTCATATATACTAAACCCTAAGCAATCCTTGCGCTCACAATCACCAAATATATGAGTTCGGGCGTTTCGAGATCGATAGAAGACCTCTGCAAACTGAATAGTCTAAACTTGTCCACAAATATTCAACTCAAAGATGAAAACAATGAGGATATTCAAGGAAATCTGACTTCAACAAAGCAGATATTAAATGTGTGTGTGGTCTAGTGGTATAATCAAGCGAACTTTGTCTGTTAGAACGCTGAATAGACTTCAAAACTCGAAGTTAGATGGCTCTTTGCCTTGATCTTCCAGTTTACTGACTGATATATGGGCGCACTGGCCTCTATCTTTAGCTCACTGGCTTATATTGGCTGCGATGCCTTCACTTCAAGCTTCGTTCTGAATATACAGCGGTCTCTGCGACTCGCAATGTTTTTACAATCAAATATATGCTTTATATTCTTTAGTGGACTTAGCGATATGCTATTTGTCCGAGACTCGACTTAATACCTCTTAATTCAACCTTAGCTTCTGCGCTATATGGTCAAACTGTGGGGTGGCGAAGCCTCCCGTATATTCGTATGTACAGTCCTTATATACTACTACCGGTCCGTGCTACCTCGGCTATTTAGTCATATACTATAGTGTAAGTTACTACCGGTCACAGCTAGCCCGAGATATCCTACTGCCGTGCTATGCAACCTGGTCTAGCTAGCGGCCTCCGATGTTCTAGGCTGATATATTTGGTTACCCGCCTCGCAGTCGGAATGCTGTGTATCCTGCCATATGGAATAACTTAGTTACCCGCACGTTGCCTGGTTTCAGGCCAATTCACGATTAAGGGGTAGCCATAAACTTGCTATAACTAGAACTATCTGATGCAACGCGATCGGTCAGAATATTCCCGGAAGATCGATCGGTAGATAGTATAGTCTCATCATTGATGCGAACTTCATGGTTCTTCAGGGTTATATCTTTCTCTAAGGCAATCCCGGTAGCGTTGGCTATCCTGTAATGGACGTTAGCTCCGCCTGCTATCACGACTATTCACAGTTTTATCTGGTATATCTACTCCTGGTTTAATAGCTAACTCGCAACTAGAACTGTTATGACGTATATTCGCCTACTAGGGCGTATATATTAGGCTGGTAGGTCCGACTCGTAGCGATATCTTTCCTAAGTCCTAATGCCACTTAGTATATTGTATAGTGCGAAGCGATAGCTTTAGCTAGCGATCTGGAGGCTCAATCCTAGCTCTCGATATTCAAGTACAGTATAGATTGGATAAGTATATATATACAAATCGCAAAAATCTACGGGTGGATACGTTCCATGCGTATCACCGAGGTAGCACGGACCAGTAGTAGTATATAAGGACTGTACATATGAATATATGGGAGGCTTTGCCACCCCGCAGTTTGACCATATAGCGCAGAAGCTAAGGTTGAATTAAGAGGTATTAAGTCGAGTCTCGGACAAATAGCATATCACTAAGTCCACTAAAGAATATAAAGCATATATTTGATTGTAAAAACATTGCGAGTCACAGAGACCGCTGTATATTCAGAACGAAGCTTGAAGTGAAGGCATCGCAGCCAATATAAGCCAGTGAGCTAAAGATAGAGGCCAGTGCGCCCATATATCAGTCAGTGAACTGGAAGATCAAGGCAAAGAGCCATCTAACTTTGAGTTTTGAAGTCTATTCAGCATTCTAACAGACAAAGTTCACTTGATTATACCACTAGACCACACACACATTGTATATCTGCTTTGTTGAAGTCAGATTTCCTTGAATATCCTCATTGTTTTTGTCTTTGAGTTGAATATTTGTGGACAAGTTTAGACTATTCAGTTTGCAGAGGTCTTCTATCGATCTTGAAACGCCTGAACATATATATTTGGTGATTGTGAGCGCAAGGATTGCTTAGGGTTTAGTATATACGAGTTACACTCAGTATATATTTAGATTCTAGCTATCTCTGTACGATTACCGAGCACATCACCAACCAGCAATCCGTTCGGTGGGTTGGACTTCCATATCTCCTTGGGGGTGGTTGGATGAGATGGCCCCTGGGTTGAGACTGGTCAGGGACATCTTGGAGTTCTTTGGGGAGAGGTAGGTTGTTGGCGAGAGCGAACACCCTAGCCCTTTCTAGTTGGGCTAGCAGGCTGGTGGTGAGGTTGGGGAAGGCATCTTTGTCTGCCTGGTGCTGCTGCCTTCTGGCCTCTGCCTCCTCTGCTTCTTGTTGCCGTTGTTCAGCCTCTGTTTCCATTGGTTCACTGGGTCCAGCCTCTCCTGATCTAGCAAATAACCTACTCGTCCCCCTCCAGGGGCAGTTCTGGCACCTCCATTTGATCGGCGGCAAGTCAGGCATTGGCCTGGGCCACTTGTGCTCTTGTCATCTCAACTCGCTGGGCCTCGTCTCTTCTTCAGGTGGCAAGTAGAGTTGCCAGCTGTCAATTGAGGGTTCGGTCCTCCTCCTCTGTCCTTGGTCATAGTCCTGAGTTGTATACTCTGGGTACTGGTCCATAGTTGAGCTTGTGCCACCATAGCTCTTTGTTGATGATGAGGTCATGGTGGTGACGATGTTCTTCCATGATCTCATCATCTTCTCCTCTTGCCAGGTAGTCCGCTCTTTGTAGCTCCCAAGCCTGGGCTCAATAGGCTCCGAGGCCCATCCTCTGGGAGAGGGAGAGCATGGGCCAGGCTCGATCTGGAGTTCCCAGGTAGAAGGGGTTACTCTCGAGCTCCCTTTGGGCCAGTTGTTGCTCAGTTCTGGGATCCCGAGGGGGCTCATTCGGGTCCTCGTCTCTCTGGCATGCCTGGAATGCGAGCAGGGATTCTCCAGCCCTCCTTCTTCACTGATAGCTTGGTCACCCGATGAAGTGGATAAATAGACATCGTCGTCGGAGCTCTGTATAGAACCCTGGGTCCTCAGGGTTGAGTGAGTCTGGGTCAGAGGATGAGTCGGTTCTGATGATGATTGGGGGGATAGGAGTGCTTCCACCTCTAATTCCTCTTCAAGGTCGATCAGGTTTGGGGGACTCAGAGGAGGTGGTGGAGGAGTGTACAGCTGTCGACGTAGGTGTGTCGAGGGTGGTCTGGGTGGTTCGGAATGGGCAATGGATGCTAGGGTCTCCCGGAAGGTGAGCCCTTCTTTTACTTGCCTCTGAATCATAAGAGTCTCTTTGTCTTCTCGCCTCTGAATAGGCGTTGATGTCAGAAAGTTCAATGGGTTTGGTGGGGTTGGTGACCCATAAGGGTTGTCTAGGGGAGGGTCTGACTATCAGGCCAGTGTTGAACCTAGACTTCCATGGCAATGGCAACACCCAAAACTCCGAGAGAGGTAGGGAAATATGCTTGCAGTCACAGTAGTCAAGGCTATGTGTGTTTGCAAGTGGTTCGGTGCACCTCCATGCAGGTAATTCCTCTAGACACAGGTATACACTTTGACTATACAGTCTGAAAGCAGTACCCTTAGCAGTCGAGTACTAAAGGGCTCAGGCTGTAAGCCAAGGGGAATCTCAATAAATGAGATAGAACAAGATCTGGTATGACCCGGATACCAAGAAACCGCTGCAAAAGATGTAGAACATGTCTAGGAAATGTCCACCAGATGTAGGCAACCGAAGATGGTCCTAAAACCGGAGCAATGTCCTAGAAAATAATGCAAAACCGAATAAAACATGAAAATAGTCCTAAAACCGGTATAGTAAGTGTGCAAGGGATATAGTGAATGGTAGAGGTCCTAAAACTGGTCTAGAAAGTGTTCAATAGATGTAGACACTGGCAATAAATCTAGAACTGGAGCGACATCGAAGAAAAATGGTGTAAAAGCCTATAAAATGTGGCAAGAGTATAGACAAGATGTCTCTATGGTGTACCTAATAAAGTGAATTGAAATGGGGGCAATGAACATACAAAAATGAAATAAAACTGGTGGAAATCTTGGCAGCTTAATCTATAAAACTGAAGATATGGCAACAAGTGTGCAGAGCTTTGGAAAAGCAATGGCAATGATGAGGGGAATCCTATGGAGAGTGATGTTGAAATGGGCCTTCAAAGAGGCAATACAATCCTATACTGGGCTGGGAGATGATGAAGCAGGCAATATAAAACCGAAACCAATGAGATAAAACTGGTGTGATGAGGTGGAGACGAGGTGGAAGTGTTAAAAGACAAAAGCAAGTAGTTGGAGCAAAAATGCATGTATTGGGCAGTAATAATGTGATCCAATAATGATTAAGAGTAAAGCAAGCAATGGGGCATAACTGTAGGTGACTGCAATTGACTGGTAATGTAGAACCTCATCGTTAGAGCATATATCCGGTAAATCAAAGTAGTCTCCTTTTTTAACTAATTTTCTACAGAGTCTTATATACTAGAGGTCCAAAATTATAAATAGAAAATATATCTTGGCCTTGGTAAGGCTGTAAGTGAGTAGCTTAGTAAAAACCATAGCAAGCATGTGGAAACTGGTCATTTGAAGCCACGGCATTGTGTTTTAATGCCGGGTTTTTGGAGGGGAAACATATGGGTGCTGTTACTGCTGTGAGAATCATGGGATGCTATTTAACTGTGGATTTTCAATGCGCAGCTCTTCTGCTGAGGTGTGCGCAGTTGCTAGCTGTTACTTCAAGGTCTTGGCAATGAAACAGCCTTAGTAAACATGGTCTGAAGTGCCCATGCACTTTAAATAACTCAGATGGAGGAGGATCAATTAATCACATCAATTTAATTGAAGGATCAATGAAAGCGCAGCAAATCACAGTTCCTAGTGATGTAGCAATGCTATATCTGGTTGATTGTCGATCAGGCATGCCAGGATGTGATGGAGCATCGAAATATGGTGCAAATTCGGCTGGAGAAGAAGATGGAGGGTAGTAGGAGTTATAATCATTATTCTCCAATTTCCGGGAGGAGATTCGAGTTGTAGCATTCGAATATTCATTGAAATTGCCGCTAAATAACTGCTGTATAATTGGCTGGTGCCCAGTAATATTTCTGAGTGGGCTAGAGATGAAATCTGGAGTTTGTGTAGGAGGATAATGGAGTAATCTATGAATTCTGAGCGTACAGAGCCTAGAGGCTCATCACCAGAAATAGAAAAGACAAAAGAACTCATTCAAAGAGAGTTCTGGTGGCTGAAACTCAAGCAAACAGTGGAAAAATACATCAAAGCCTGTGAAGCATGCCAACAAACGAAAACTGACATCCACGCAAAGGCCACTCCCCTCCATCCTAATGAAGTCCCCTCCAAACCTTGGACCCATATCTCAGTCGACATGATAACTGGACTCCCTGAATCCAATGGCTATGATGCAATCCTTGTAGTTGTCGACCGATTCTCTAAAGTGATAATCCCAATCGCCTGCAACATCGAACTAACCTCAGAAGGATGGGCCAAATTATTATGCGACCATGTCTATGCCCACCATGGTATGCCCAAGACTGTCATATCCGACTGAGGACCACAGTTTGTCTCTAAGTTCATGACAGAACTCCTCAAACTCCTCGACATCACCCCAAACACTTTCACTGCATTTCACCCACAAACAGATGGACAGACGGAATGAGCCAACCAGGAGATCAACAAGTACCTTTGAATCTTCATTAATTACTGCCAGACCGATTGGTGTGAATGGCTCACCCTCGCAGCATTTGCACATAACAATCAAGTTCACTCCACCACAGGACAGACCCCATTCTTCACCAACTATGGGATAAACCTGCATGTACTTCCCAACTCCATCAAAACCACCCCCTTCACAAACCCATCAGCCAAAACCTTTGCCGAAAACATGCAGGAAGTACATCACCAAGTGAAGGAGTCACTGGAGGAAGCAGCAGGTGCGATGAAAGCCCAATATGATAAGAGGAAGAGAGACGCCATCAACTACTCCATTGGAGACTGCATGTGGCTAGACGCCACCAACCTCCACTTACCCCGACCAAAGAAGAAGCTCGACAACAAGCATGTCAGCCCATTCCTGATCCTGGAAAAGGCCGGTGCATCTGCCTACAAGTTAAAACTTCCTCCTTATTGGAAAATCCACCCATGCTTCAATGAGAAGCTCCTGACCCCCTATGTACTGCCTGCATTCCTGAATCAAGAACAACCCCCACCACTACCACCCGACCTCATTGAAGACAAAGAGGAATACAAAGTCGAAGAAATCCTAGACTCACACATCCATCGAGTCCATGGAAAGAAAGGACAGAAGTCATGCCTCATAACCAATTACCTTGTCAAGTGGAAGGGTTGGACCCAAGAACACAATTCTTGGGTATGAGAAGACGACATGGCCAATACACAGGAAGCCATAAAAGACTACGAGGACAGTATCTCTCAAACAAGAACTGTTGTGACTGCCCAAAAGGTCATCGACAGATCCAAAAAAACACTGAAGGAGATAATTGACCACTGTTATGTCAAAAAGATCATCTCATACCAAGTGCTCAGGAAAGATGGAAGAACCTTTTGGGTCAAAAATCCCTGTCCAAATGACAAGCATTGGAGAGATTATATTGATGACTACTGGAGGAAGGAATATGCAAAGGCACAGGAAGAACCACAGGACAAACCCTAGGGCAGTCGGGATGCCTGCCTTAATGAGAGGGTAATGTTATGATTTATTCACTTTTTTCTTTTTTCTAGTCTTATCAGCACCATATCTTATCTTATTGCCACATGAACACTGTAATCAACCTTCAATAGGACAAACATGTGTTCCTCACACCACGCACTGTGGTTGTCATGTCAACACTTGTTGTTCTACATGTGGCTCTTCTTGATCCAATCTTCTTCATCTTTTCCATAGCTATTATTAGGCCCAACATTTTAGTATATAAGTAGAACCATTCTCTCTGTAACACCTCAGCTTTGAGCTAAGGTTTAACATCACATAAATCTTACTTGTCTGCTCACTTGCCGAGAGCCATCCTGTAAGTGCCTCTCTTACCACCTCAAGATTTCTACAGATATCACACTGAGTGATTGTCCAAACATAAGACAGCTCAGCGATTATCTTATCTTGAGTCATGTGAGAGTCAGGCCCTAACACAAGGAGCCTACTCTTCCCCTTTCATGGGTTGCCATGGGTGCACCATTCCCAGGGAGGGGAGTCGGGTAGTGGCTTGGGCCAGCCGTACTTGGGTGAGCTCGAATCTCTCTTGCTTGTCCTGTCTCCAGTCTTGGAGTATATCTTCCAGAACTCTGGAGAGCTCTTAGTGCTCTTTCTCGGTTCTGGGTCATAGGCCTGAAATGTATACCCCTGGTTGGGGGCCATAGTATCAGGCACGCTGCTGGTCAGTGGCCCTCTCATAGCTGGGGTGGTTTCATTGGTGTTCCTCCACCATTTCATCAGTTCCTCCTTGCTCCAGGTAGTCCCATCGTCAATGGTTCCATGCTGCAGTGTGGTAGGGTCCCATCATGATGCGCTGGCCCTCAGATAGTTTGGGCCATGCCCTATCGTCTCCTCCAATGTAGAACAGGGACTCCTCTCATTCTCATTCTGCCAGTTGTACCTTGATCTGAAGAGGTTGTGGTGGCTGGTCCAGATCCTCCTCTGTTCTCCTTCTCTTGTAGTGATCCATCGACTCTCCAGATTGTCATTGTCGTAGGTAGCTAGGTTGCCCATGCTCACGGATCTGAAGTCATCCTCATCAAATGTTGGCTGTGAGAATGTGTGCCAGGACTCAGGGCATGGGTGGGGCCAGGGTTAGGTCACTCGACTCACTGGTCAAGTGGATGGTGATGGTGCAAGAGCTCTCCGGACTTCTTCCTTGTCTTCCACATCCCACTGTTGTTGTAGCTCTTGATCTTTCTCATTCATCTCAAGGTCTATCAGGTCCAGAAACCCTTCAGGTTCTGGGTTCAGGGGAGGAGGAGGGGGAGGACCTTGAAGCTGGCAGTGAAGGTGTAAGGGGTCTGTACATGTTGCTAGAGGTGTGGTAGAGATGTGGGTGGGGCTCTATGGAGCGTTGGATTCTCATGTTGAGGTCAGTTGACTCAGAGGATTCTGGGCTGGGGGTGGCCTCGCTTCTTCTGTCAGCAGGGTTCATAACCTATAGTGTCTGGTGAGGGAGGGTGTTGCTGTCTGGGTGGGGCTCAGGAGACGAGGTTGAATTTGCTCAGCCACCATCCTGGCCCAGTAGTCGTCACTCATTCTCATCCATTCCAAGCCTATAATAGGTTCGGATAAGTTCAGTAATGTCTCCCTCGAAAGAGGAAGTAGGAGATGTTGTCCTAGAGGAGTGCTTAGTGCCAGAGGGCCCAGTGATGGGGCTTAGGCTTCTTCTTCCTCTTCTTCCAATGTCAGATTCTGGGCTGGAAGAGCCTGACTGGTTCTCCCTATGCGGTGATGCAGGGGGGGTGTAGAATCGGTCCCTGTGGTACTGCAGGTAGGTTGCGGGAAAAGGCTGAATTTGACCATTATAGAGAGGAATGTAGAAGCGAGGTAGGGGCAGTGGGGGGTAGGTCAAAGGTCTTCTGGGGGCTAGTCTGTTTCGCTTGAACCAGTCTCTGTGTCTATGAAAAATGACAGCAACAAAGATTGCTGTTCCTGTAATGAGAGCAACAGCGACAAAAGTGCCAGCTGCTGCATCTCTGGTTATGTGGTCAATGTTGGGGGTGATTTCAATGGGCATGGGTTTTCCCTACGTCTACCATAAAGGAAAAAAAGGGAAGCTTCAAGCTAATTGTTAGGGCCTGACTCTCATATGACTCGGGATGGGATGATCACTGGGCTGTCTCCCATTCAGACAATCACTCAGGCGATATCTGTGGTAATCTCAAGGTGGCAAGAGAGGCGCTTACAGGAAGGCTCTCAGCAAGTGAGCAGACAAGTAAGTTTTATGTGATTTTAAACCTTAGCTCGAAGCTGAAGTGTTACAGAGAGAATGGCCCTACTTATATACTAAAATGTCAGACCTAATAATAGCTAGGAAAAAGATAAAGAAGATGAGATCAAAGAGGTTGCATGTAGAACAACAAGTGTTGACACCACAACCACAGTTCATGGTGCGAGGAACATGCATTTGTCATATTGAAGATTGATGCATGGAGTTTGTGCAGTGATAAGATAAGATATGGTGAAGATAAGCGAAAAAAGTGAATAAATCATAACAACCTCGAACTTAAACATTGGTGATAGTGTGTGTGTGTTAGAGTGAGAGTTAGCCTCTAGATTGATGATCTAGAGTTGGTTTTCCTTTGCACACTGCCCATTACCAAGCACATCAACATGTATCTTAGAGATATTGAGAATACAGTTGTTTGTGTTTGCTACTTCTATCGCATCAGAATCCCCCAACGAACTTGAGTGTGTTTGTGTATGTAGTGTTAGGTGTGGGTGTGATCAGTGTCTTTGACTCTGTTGCATTTCTAGCTTGTGCATGCAGGCAGCACTTCAATGTACTCAATTGGAGATCTGTTCCCTTCTTTGACTTTTCATTGTACTCCCCAGCATCTGGAATAGACTTGTATAAAGTCCAAGGACCATGCATATCTTGTGTGCAATAGCTTTGAACTTTGCTAATTTCTACCTTGATGTCATCCACATTCTGCATCGATTTATTAAAGGTGTCATCATTATCTGAGAATCATGGTTGATGAATAACACCACAGAAGAAGCAAAGAGAATTCACCTGTTGATGCAAGACACAGGAATTTATAGGGTGGCTTTGTTGTTTCTGAGACTCTCACATGGAAGAATCCATACTGCTTATGTGGGTTGCTATGAAAGAGCTTGCCATAGCATTTGGCACCATCAACATAGGGTGCTATCCTGAGAGGGACTGAGGTGCTGAAGAGGAGTCTGTGTGCACAAGCTAGAAATGCACCAGCATCAAAGACACTGATCACACCCACACCTAACACTATACACACAAAGACACTCAAGTTTGTGGGGGATTCTGATGTGATAGAAGCAGTGAACCAATGAAACTGTATTCTTAATATCTCTAAGATACACATATAGTGATAGTGCTCATATAATATCTAGACTTCTCTAAGTCCAAAGGCTTTTCTCAGACAAGAGGTGCAACTTCCATTGCTGGTGATGAACCTAAACTTCCATGGCAACGGCAACACTAAACTCAAAGAGTATTTGGTTAAATGATGAAGCAACACAGTTGTAGAGGCAATGTGTGTGCGAGTATGTTTGGGGCACCTCCTGTTACAATTTATTCACTTTTTTCCTTTTTCAAGTCTTATCTCATCTTATCGGCATCATCATGCTTATGCACTATCACCTCCTCATCACCGCTATCAACTTCGACAAAACTTTCTTGATGGACAGCGCATGATATTGCATGCTCATTGTCCGACTAGCACACCCACCAACTTCGACAAAACTTTCATACCTATTAATAGTACCTATGCTTTAGTATTTAAGTAGCCACTTTTCACTGTACAACCTCAGCTTTGAGCTAAGGTTTAATCACACACATAAACTTTACTTGTCTGCTCACTTGCTGAGAGCTTCTCCTTAAGCGCTCCTCTCATCACCTCGAGATTACCTGCAACATTGCCAAAGTGATTGTCCAAATGCAAGACAGCTTAGCAATCGTCCTATTTCAAGTCACATGAGAGTTGGGCCCTAACAATTAGCTCGAAGCTTCTCTCACCCTTCCATGACACTAGACGCAGGAAGGATCCCAAATGCCATTACAACAAAACCCTGACATCAACCAAGAAATGACGAACACAGTTGCCATAGCCCTTTTTATGGCAGCAGCAGTTGTTGGAACAGCGACCAGAGTCGCAGTAGCCTATTATCAAAACAGAGAGTGGTTCAAACACCATGGATTAACGCTAAGAAGAGGACAACTAGTCTACCCACCCCCAACTGTCCTCCACTTCTACATTCCCCCCTACAATGTTCCGACGCAACCCTTCCAACCCAACTACCCCATCTACAAGTGGGAGATCTATGGGACGCCCCCAGAATTGGTGAACAACGGGGATGTTTTGTCCTCCGAGTCTGACATCGGAAGACGAAGACAGAGAAGCCCCAGCCCTGTTGCTGGCCCCTCTGGAACCAGGCACTCCTCTGATGATTCAAGGAGTACTCCCTCTTTTGAGGGAGATATCAAGGAGCTCATTAGAGCCTACCATGGAATTGGAACCGAACCCCTGGAGGATGCCAGGAGAGAACTGGAATGAACCCTCCACCAGATACCTACAGCCGAGGTCCCTCAGCCCCAGTGATGAGCCTCTAGGCTCTGTACGCTCAGAATTCACAGATTACTCCATTATCCTCCTACACAAACTCCAGATTTCATCTCTAGCCCACTCAGAAATATTACTGGGCACCAGCCAATTATACAGCAGTTATTTAGCAGCAATTTCAATGAATATTCGAATGCTACAACTCGAATCTCCTCCCGGAAATTGGAGAATAATGATTATAACTCCTACTACCCTCCATCTTCTTCTCCAGCCGAATTTGCACCATATTTCGATGCTCCATCACATCCTGGCATGCCTGATCGACAATCAACCAGATATAGCATTGCTACATCACTAGGAACTGTGATTTGCTGCGCTTTCATTGATCCTTCAATTAAATTGATGTGATTAATTGATCCTCCTCCATCTGAGTTATTTAAAGTGCATGGGCACTTCAGACCATGTTTACTAAGGCTGTTTCATTGCCAAGACCTCGAAGTAACAGCTAGCAACTGCACACACCTCAGCAGAAGAGCTGCGCATTGAAAATCCACAGTTAAATAGCATCCCATGATTCTCACAGCAGTAACAGCACCCATATGTTTCCCCTCCAAAAACCCGGCATTAAAACACAATGCCGTGGCTTCAAATGACCAGTTTCCACATGCTTGCTATGGTTTTTACTAAGCTACTCACTTACAGCCTTACCAAGGCCAAGATATATTTTCTATTTATAATTTTGGACCTCTAGTATATAAGACTCTGTAGAAAATTAGTTAAAAAAGGAGACTACTTTGATTTACCGGATATATGCTCTAACGATGAGGTTCTACATTACCAGTCAATTGCAGTCACCTACAGTTATGCCCCATTGCTTGCTTTACTCTTAATCATTATTGGATCACATTATTACTGCCCAATACATGCATTTTTGCTCCAACTACTTGCTTTTGTCTTTTAACACTTCCACCTCGTCTCCACCTCATCACACCAGTTTTATCTCATTGGTTTCGGTTTTATATTGCCTGCTTCATCATCTCCCAGCCCAGTATAGGATTGTATTGCCTCTTTGAAGGCCCATTTCAACATCACTCTCCATAGGATTCCCCTCATCATTGCCATTGCTTTTCCAAAGCTCTGCACACTTGTTGCCATATCTTCAGTTTTATAGATTAAGCTGCCAAGATTTCCACCAGTTTTATTTCATTTTTGTATGTTCATTGCCCCCATTTCAATTCACTTTATTAGGTACACCATAGAGACATCTTGTCTATACTCTTGCCACATTTTATAGGCTTTTACACCATTTTTCTTCGATGTCGCTCCAGTTCTAGATTTATTGCCAGTGTCTACATCTATTGAACACTTTCTAGACCAGTTTTAGGACCTCTACCATTCACTATATCCCTTGCACACTTACTATACCGGTTTTAGGACTATTTTCATGTTTTATTCGGTTTTGCATTATTTTCTAGGACATTGCTCCGGTTTTAGGACCATCTTCGGTTGCCTACATCTGGTGGACATTTCCTAGACATGTTCTACATCTTTTGCAGCGGTTTCTTGGTATCCGGGTCATACCAGATCTTGTTCTATCTCATTTATTGAGATTCCCCTTGGCTTACAGCCTGAGCCCTTTAGTACTCGACTGCTAAGGGTACTGCTTTCAGACTGTATAGTCAAAGTGTATACCTGTGTCTAGAGGAATTACCTGCATGGAGGTGCACCGAACCACTTGCAAACACACATAGCCTTGACTACTGTGACTGCAAGCATATTTCCCTACCTCTCTCGGAGTTTTGGGTGTTGCCATTGCCACGGAAGTCTAGGTTCAACACCAGGTGTCCAGCAGTGATGTGGTCATGATGGGCCACTATAATCTCCCCCCAAAGCTTGTCATCATGGGGAACATAAACACGTTCATCATAATATAGGACTCCTTTCTTTTCGGATATACCTTGCTCGTGATTGAAGGAGTTGGCAATGCCTTGATCCCACTTGGAGTGATCTCATGTGGCATCCCTGACTCGTTGGTGGGTCTCGCTCATGGTTGGCATGATCATGGCATGGAAGTGTTTAGATTGAAGGACCACGACATCATCATTGTCCTTTTTGCCCTGGTCATGGTCATCTCACTGGCTGAGTAAGTCTGTTAGGGCTGACTCTCACGTGACTTGTAGTCGGGCGATTGCTAAGCTGTCTTGCATTCGGACAATCACTTAGACAATGCCTCGGATGACTTCAAGGTGATGAAAGAGGCGCTTACTGGAGAAGCTCTCGGCAAGCGAGCAGACAAGTAAAGTTTGTGTGTAGGTAAACCTTAGCTCGAAGCTGAGGTTGTACAGTGAAATTGTAACTACTTAAATACTAAAGAGTAAGTACTATTATTAGATACGAAAGTTTTATCGAAGCGGGAAGGCATGCAAGTCGGATGACGAGCACGCAAGATCATGCATTGTCCATCATGAAAGATACATCAAAGTTGATAGTGGTGATACGGTGGTGATAATGCATAAGCGTGATTATGCTGATAAGATGAGATAAGGCTAGAAGAATGAAAAAAGTCAATAAATCGTAACATTACCCTCTCGTTAAGGCAGACGTCCCGACTGCTCTAGGGTTCGCTTGGTGGCTCCTCTTGTGCCTTTGTATACTCCTTCCTCCAGTAGTTGTCGATGTAGTCCCTCCAATGTTTGTCATTTGGGGAGGGGTTTTCGACCCAGAAGGTCCTTCCGTCTTTCCTGAGTACTTGGTAGGAAATGATGTTGTCGACGTAACAATGGTCCAGTATTTCTTTTAATGTTTTTTCTGATCTGTCGATGACCTTGTGTGCGATCACGACAGCTCTTGTCTCAGAGATACTGTCCTCATAGTCTTGAATGGCTTCCTGGGCATTAGCCATATCGTCTTTTCGGACCCATGAGTTATGTTCCCGGGTCCAGCCTTTCCACTTGACGAAATAATCTGTGACCAGTCATGACTTTTGTCCCTTCTTTCCTCGGACTCAGCATGTCTGTGAGTCTAGAACTTCTTCAACCTCGTACTCTTCCTCATCTTCGATGAGGTCTGATGGTGGTGCAGGGGGCTGTTCTTGATTTGGGAATGCCGGTGGTACGTATGGTGTCAAGAGCTTCTCATTGAATCATGGGTGGATCTTCCAATGGGGTGGAAGCTTGAGTTTATAGGCAGCAGCGCCAGCTTTCTCCAAAATAAGGAATGGGCCCACGTGCTTGTCGTCGAGCTTCTTTTTGGGGTGAGGGAGGTGGAGGTGAGTGGAGTCAAGCCATACTCAGTCTCTGATGGCATAATTCACTGCGTCTCTCTTCTTCTTGTCATATTGGGCCTTCATCCTTCTGGCTGCTTCCTCTAGTGCCTCCTTGGCTTGACAGTGTACTTTCTGCATGCTTTCCATGAACGACTTGGCCGATGGGTTGGTGAAGGCAGTCATTTTGATAGAGTCGGGTAGGATTCGGGGATTGGTTCCATAATTCGTGAAAAATGGGGTCTGGCCCATGGCCAAATGGACTCGGTTGTTATGGGCGAATGCTGCTAGTGCAAGCCACTCATTCCAGTCTGTCTGTTGATGATTGATGAAGAGTCGGAGGTACTTGTTAATCTCCTGATTTGCTCATTCCGTCTGTCCATCAGTCTGCAGATGAAAGGCAGTGGACACATTTGGGGTGATGTCGAGGAGTCTGAGGAGTTCCGTCATAAACTTTGAGATGAACTGGGGTCCCCTGTCAGAGATTACTGTCTTGGGCATTCCATGATGGGTGTATACGTGATCGCGTAGGAGCTTAGCCCATCCTTCAGAGGTAAGCTCCACGTTACAGGCGATCGGGATTATTTCCTTTGAGAATCGGTCGACGATTACCAGGATGGCATCGTAGCCATTGGATTCTGGGAGTCCAGTGACCATGTCGACAGATATGTGAGTCCATGGTGTGGAGGGGACTTTGTTGGGATGGAGGGGGGCAGCCTTCGGGTGAGTATCCGTCTTTGTCCGTTGACATGCTTCACATGCCTTGACATACTTTTCTACCATCTGCTTGAGCTTTGGCCACCAGAACTCCCTTTGGATGAGTTCCTTGGTTTTTTCAATTCCTGGGTGTCCCGCCATGATATGATCATGATGGGAGGCAATGATTTCTCCTCTGAGTTTGTTATCTCTGGGAACGTAGATCCATCCATCGTAATAGAGGAGTCCTTCCTTTTCAGAAATGCTGCGTTCGTGATCGAGGGAGTTTTGGATTCCCTGATCCCACTTATCATGGTCCCTGGTGATGTCCTTGATGCGTTGGTGAGTTTCAGAGGTGGTGGGCAAGATCATCGCCCAGAAGTGCTCAGGTTGTAGGACCACAACATCGTCATTGTCCTTCTTCCCTTGGTCGTGGTCATCTCTGCGGCTCAGCAGGTCAGCCTTACAGTTGGAGGCTCCAGGCTTGTGATGTAATGTAAAGTGGTATTCAGTGAGTTCTGTGACCCAGCGGGCCTGTCGGCGGTTCAACTTCTGGGGTTGTCGGAAGTATTGCAGATTTTGGTGATCTGTCCAGATCTCAAAGTCTTCGGCCACGCCCATCAGATAGTGTCTCCACTCTTCCAGTGCGAGCATAACTGCGAGGAGTTCCTTGTCGTATATCTCGTAATTGCATTCGGTGACGGTTAGCACCTTGGAAAGGAAGGCAACTGGCCTCCACTTTCCATCTTGTTCCTGGCTAAGGATGGCCCCGATTGCTCCGTCACTGGAGTCAGCCTCTACTTGGAACTTCCCGTTCTCCTTGGGAAGTGCCAGGACTACGTCTTTGGCCATCTGCTTCTTTAGGCGTTGGAAGGCCTCGTTCTGGGCTGCCCCCCAAATCCAGAGGGCGTTGCCTGTGAGCTGAGTCATCGGTCATACAATCTTGGAGTAGTCTTTAATGAACTTCCGATAGAAGTTCGTAAAGCCCAAAAAGGACTGTAATTCCTTTTTCTTGGTGGACATAGGCCACTCGGTGATCCCTTTGACTTTAACTGGGTCCATTCGTACCGATCCTTCACTGATGATGATGCTGAGGTATTCTGTTTCCAGTACCTCGAACTCACATTTCTCGGCTTTAAGGAATAGTTTGTGCTCCCTAAGCCATTGAAGTACCCATTTTATGATTCGTCTATGCTCCTGAAGGTCCTTGGAGAAGATTAGGATGTCGTCCAAGTAGATGGTCACCTTTCCTTCATGGATGAGGTCGTGGAAGATGTCGTTCATCATCCACTGGAAGGTTGCTGGGGAGTTTGTAAGACCGAAGAACATGACGGTCGGTTCGAAGAGTCCTCAATTCATTCGGAAGGCTGCTTTGGCTTCGTCTCCTTGCTTGATGTGGATGTTATTATATCCCCAGCAGACATCCAATTTCGTGAAATACTTGGCACCATGGAGTTTGTCCATGAGTTCTGAAATAAGTGGGAGGGGATATCGATTCTTGATTGTCATTTTGTTCAGCTTTCGATAGTCCTGAACAGGTCATAGAGAGCCATCCTTTTTCTTGACGAAAAAGAAAGGGGAGGCGAAGGGGGACTTGGAGGGTCGGATACGGCTGGACTCCAGATTCTCATCGAGGAACTTGTCGAGCTCTTCCTGCTCATGGCGATTGAGCAGGTAGACCTTGCAGTCGAGTGTAGACTTGGCATTGGGGATTAACTCGATTGTGTGGTCCCATGGTTTACACTCCGGTAGTTCATCGAAATTCTCCTTGGAGAAGAGATCTTTGAACCCACGATACTGGGGTGGAACCATTTCTTCAAAGATCTTCTTGGTCTTTCCTTCGGTGGCCTTGGCTGCTAGATCATTGGCATGATGCACTGCATGAATTTCTAGCTCCTCCCTGAGGTCAACCATTAGAATGGTTTCACCCTCCTCCAACTCCTCGTCCCAGGGGTCCTCTGGATCAGCATCAGGCAGGGGGAACGGGTTCTTTTGACATTAGCACCGAGCAAAGATGATCTTGCCCATCGCCCAATTGATGACCAGGTTGTGGCAGAGGAGCCAGTTGTGTCTGAGGAAGATATCCCCCTTGCCGATGTTGGTGATGGCAAAGTCGATTCTTTCAGAGTGGCTTCCGACGGTCATCCGTACTTCTACGAACTCAGTGATTTCTCCTGCCTTGTTGCGTGTTCCATCAGCATTATACACAGAGATTGGGGCAGGGGCAGGCCAGGTAATGAGCCCATGCTTCTTGACATAGGTCTCGCTTATGGTACTCCCGGTGCAGCCACTGTCGACTAATGCCTGGGCCTTGAGGGTCTGGTGGTTTTCCAATGTCTCGAGTTGGACGTCGAGGAATAGTTCTCGGATGCCCTTGGTGCTTACTCGGCGTTGGTACCGGATTGGTTGACTCAATTCGTACAGCCTTTCTCGGGCTTCCTCTTCTTCCGATCTCAAGACATTCAACAGGTGATCATCAATCTTGTTGATTTTGTCCTTGTGAGCCCAGAGGTGGAGCGAAGCAAAAGCCTGCGAATCTGTGCATGCTTCCTTGATGGCCTGAAGGGTCCAGTCCGCACCAAATGGCTTGAACCAGGTGGACTTCGGGGTGGAAACACTCACTGGACTTGATTTGGAATGCCTCGCCCTCAATGGTTCTTCTTCCTTCTTCTTTTGTGCCTTGGCTTGCATCATCTTGAAGGACATATCGTCTTCCTCATCAGGGACTTCGACGACCATGGTATTCCGGGCCCATGAGCATCGTGCATCTGATGCTGGAACCCTGCTTGATCCTTCGACAGTCGGGGGCCTTTGAGGGGTCTCCCCAGTTGGGGCATGCTCCTTCCCTGGGGATTGCCCGCTGCTGGCTTTTTTGTCAGGACTCAGGGGTTTGGGGAGTGGGTCGCTCCTGGAGTGACTGGAAGGCTCGTCAGGACAAACGGAAGGAGTCGTGAGCGTCACATTCTTGTTGCATAAACTGTGCTCCCACGTTACTCCTGGGTTCTTCAGCGCCTGTCCCGGATCCCTATCCTTTCTTGCGACAACTTCTTCCTTCTGGATCGTGGGCAGAAGGGGTGCCTCCTCGATCGGCGTGATGTCTCCGAAAGGACAACGAGGGCCACAACCTTCTGCTTCTTCTTCCAAGTGGGGGGAGAGGGAGTTGTGTATCTGTGGCGGTCCTCAAGCGCAAGGCGAATCGTTGTGGACATGGCCAGCAGGCATCGACTCCATGCCTCTGTTTTCGTCTTGAAGTTCCCGTTCAGTGACAATGGGCTTGGCCAGTTTGGGGAGCACCTCCTTCGTCCCTAAGGACTGGGAGATCCCCGACATTGTTCAGATGAACTCTGGCCCCCATTGAGTCTGAAGGTCCTGGAGGGTGAGGAGTTCTGGGACAGAAAGTGTAAGCGAAGGAGGGGGGTGAGTCTCGTTTTGCTTCTGGGGGATTATATATGCCTTTTCAGGCAGAGCTTGAATGTTTTGTGATTCTTTTGGGGTGGTTTCGGGTGAACTTGTAAATGTGGCAGCTGGTATATTCAAATGCTCAAGAACAGATGGCGTACATAAAATATGTATACAATCAGGTAATGTCCGCACAGTGGGACCCAATGACCGACCACCCAGAGAGGAGGATTGGGCCAAGAGAGTGGAATCACTCACTTCTCAGCCTTGCCTTTTACCTCCTCAATCTTCATCATTGAGGGCGTCTTCTCCTCAACCTTTTCCTTGTGACTGTGCCCATGCTCCTCTTTATCATGTTTCTCTGCCTCTGTGAGCATGGCATGGAGTTGGGCCAAGGTGTATCGCCCACTTTTCAGGTCCCTTGGTCGCTTCAGCTTCTTGCAGTCCTTCCCTAAGTGCCCCTTTCCTCCGCAGTTAAAGCATCTTCCCTCCTTCTTGAGGTGGTCTATATCCATCGGCTCTCCGGCCCCTCCGTAAGTGGTCCATCCTGAACCTGACGATCCCTTGTTGGCGGGTTTGTTGGCCATGGAACTTGTCGTGCTGGAAGTTCCTTTAGAGGAGCTTCCGGCATGTTGGTTCTTTGGGCGGTCGACATATCCAATCTTGTTGAAGGCTGTTTTGCAGGCCTTGTTGTTGAATATGCTACAAATGCATTATTTCCATTCTGCATAAGTGGAAGGGATCATGACGCCTAGGTTGGTGATTGAGTTGGTATAGGATTTGGGAACTCCCTGGCGCACTCCTCTGACTATCGCACTTTGGGGTCCGAGGTTGGTGAGTTGGTCGGCTTGGCAGGCCAACTCCTCGAGTCGTCGGAAGTACTCGGACGCTGTTCCAGTCATTTTGAGTTCATTCATGTGTCGCTCCATGACTTCTTGGAGGGCAGGAACGCTGTATTCAATCTTGAGAGCGGCCTTGAAGTTGTCCCAGGAGAAATATCAATATCGATCTTCGGTGGCACTCCAGAACTGGTATTGGTATTGGGACCACCAGCCCTGGGGCTTTATGCCAAAGAGCGATACTGCGAACAGAATCTTGTTGGTGTGGGTGGGGTAGTAGGCTTTGAAGATTGAGAAATAATCTTCACAGGCCCCAGTGAAGCGATAGATGTCGCTGCTTTTTCCTTCAAACTCTCCAGGCATTCAGATTAACGTTGGCTTTACTTGGAGCCATGGGTCTTGTTCGGCAGCATCGCCAGAGGGCCAGTACGGGGGTTCTGGGGGGTTATATCTGGGCGGGGGTCAGGGGACTGACCATCTATCGGTTCGGTGGGTTGGGCTACCATATCTTCGGGGAACTGGTGCTGCAGGGTGCCCTCGGGGTTGAGGTTGGTCAGGGATATCCTGGAGTTCTTTAGGGATGGGTAGATTGTGGGTGAGGGCAAATGCCCTGGCTCATTCTAGTTGGGCTACCAACCCTGCCACAAGGTTGGAGAAGGCGTCTCTGTCAGCCTGGAATTGTTGCCTTCTTGCTTCGGCTTCTCCGGCCTCTCGTATTCATCGTTCTTCCTCCATTTCTATGGGTTCACTGGGTCCCACTTCGCCAGACCCAGCGAATAGTCTACTCTTCCCTTTCCAGGGGTTCCTGTTCCACCACCATTCTCTGGGCGGCGAGTCAGGCATTGGCCTGGGCCATTCGTACATGGGCCAGGTGCTCTCGTTCATGCTCGTCCGATCTCCAGGTTCAGAGTACACCCTCCAGTTCTCTCTGGAGGGTTCGTGACTCCTCCTCGGTTCTTGGGCATAGTCCGCATATGTAAACTCCAGGGGTTGGTCCGTAGTTCTGCTCGTGGCGGTATAGCTCCTCAGTGGGGAAGAGGTGTAGTCGTTGACGGTGCTCTTCCAGTGACTCGTCAATGCCTCCTCTTCTGACATAATCCTCCCTTCAATAGGCCCATGCCTGGGCACGGTATGGTCCAAGGGTGATTTACTGCTGTACGGAAAGGGAGGTCCAGGCTCAGGCTGGAGCACCCAGGTAGAAGGGGTTGCTTTCAAGCTCCCTTCTTGCCAGCCTTCGCTCGTCCCTAAGCTCTCTAGGGGGCTGCTCTGGGTCTTCCTCCAGTTGTCATAGGCAGAATGCATTCTCGGTCTCCCAAGCTCTTCTTCGTCAGAAGTAGGAAGGTCTCCCGATAGCGTGGATCTGAAGTCTTCCTCTTTGGAGGTCAGCTGGGTCAACCTGTGTCGATGAGTGGTCTGAGTTATTGGTCTGGTCAAGGGGCTCAGTACTCAGGTTGCTTCCTCCTCGCTCTCGAGGTTGATCAGGTCGGGGGTGCCCTCTGGAGAAGGGTTCATCGGGGGAGGGGGAGGAAGAGGCTCATTCAATTGATATCGTAGGCATGCCAGGGGGGGGGGGTCCAGCCGAGGTCGTAGAGGGGGTCCCTGTGTATGTGCTCTGTCTGGTTGTAGAACGCGGTGCTCTGCTCTGTGATGATGGAGCTGCTTGTTGAAGGCGGAGAAGGGTTTGTAACTCAGAGGGTCGGATGGGTAGGGGGTGGGCTAGGGGTATTGGGCTCATTGCCCTCGGCTGGAAGTACCTCTGTACTGCTTCGACGCGATTCTGCCTTGTTATATTCAATAGTTCCGGGTCCAACGTAGGCTTGGATAAGTTCTGTGATGTCTCCCTCGATAAAGGGAGACCGAGATGCTGTCCTAGAGGACTGCCTAGTTCCAGAGGGCCCAGCAATGGGGCTTGGGCTTCTTCCTCTTCTTCCATGATAGATTCTGATGTTGGTCTTGGGGCTGGGGGCACCTGACCGGTCCTGCCTATTCGGCGAGATGGGGGGTGTGTAGTACTGGTCCCTTCGGTAGGGCTCGTATGTCATGTGAATGGGCTGAACTTGACCATTGTAAGGTGGGATGTAGAAGCATGGGAGGGTGGGGGGTGGGTAGGTCAAGATTCTTTTTCTGGGTGTTAATCTGTGGTTTTCGAACCAGGCTTGGTTTCTACAGTATATGGCGGTGGCAAAGAGGGATAATCCAACTAGTGCTGCTGCTCCTACAAAGGCTCCTATGGCCATGTTTCTGAGTGTTTCGTCGATGTCGGGTGTTTGTTGGAGTGGCATATGGAATCCTTCCTACATCTAGCATCATGGAAGGGTGAGGGAAGCTTTGAGCTAATTGTTAGGGCCGACTCTCATGTGACTTGTAGTTGGGCAATTGCTAAGCTGTCTCGCGTTTGGACAATCACTTAGACAATGCCTCAGATGACTTTGAGGTGATGAAGAGGTACTTACTGGAGAAGCTCTCAGCAAGCGAGCAGACAAGTAAAGTTTATGTGTAGGTAAACCTTAGCTCAAAGCTGAGGTTGTACAGTGAAATTGTAACTACTTAAATACTAAAGAGTAAGTACTATTATTAGATACGAAAGTTTTATCGAAGCGGGGAGGCATGCAAGTCGAACGACGAGCACGCAAGATCATGCATTGTCCATCATGAAAGATTTATTGAAGTTGATAGTGGTGATACAGTGGTGATAATGCATAAGTGTGATTATGCTGATAAGATGAGATAAGGCTAGAAGAATGAAAAAAGTCAATAAATTGTAACAAAGTCGGCCTTACAGTTGGCCATGCCTGGCTTGTGATGTAACATGAAGTGGTATTCAATGAGCTTGGTGACCCATTGGGCTTGACAGTGGTTGAGCTTCTGGGGTTGACAGAAGTATTGGAGGTTTTGATGATCAGTCCAGATCTCAAAGTCTTCCATGACCCCCATGAGGTAATGTCTTCACTCTTTGAGGGTGAGCATAATTGCCAGGAGCTTCTTGTTGTAAATTTCATAGTTGTGCTCCATAGTGGTCAGTGCCTTCGACAGGAAGGCCACTGGTCTCCACTTCCCATCCTGTTCTTGGCTAAGAATGACATCTATGGCCCTTTTGCTTGAGTCAGCTTCCACACAGAATCTACCCTTCTCCTCAGAGAGGGCTAGTATTACATCTTCTGCCATCTGCTTCTTCAGACGTTGGAAGGCTTTGTTTTGGGCTGCTTCCCAGATCCAGGGGGCATTGTTGGTCAACTGGGTCATCGAGCATATGATCTTGGAGTAGTCCTTTATGAACTTCTGATAGAAGTTCATAAAGCCCAAAAAGGATTGTAACTCCTTTTTCTTGGTGGGTGTAGGCCACTCCGTGATCCCTTTGACCTTAACAGGGTCCATTCACACTAATCCCTCACTGATAATTACACCGAGGTATTCAGTCTCCAGTACTTCAAACTTGCACTTCTCGGCCTTGAGGAATAACTTGTGTTCCTGGAGGCATTGAAGTACTCATCTGACAATCCATCGATGCTCTTGTAAGTCCTTGGAGAAGATTAGGATGTTGTCCAGGTAGATGGTCACCTTCCCTTCATGGATGAGATCATGGAAGATGACATTCATCATCCATTGGAAGGTCTTGGGCAAGTTTATAAGGCCAAAGAACATAACTATGGGCTCAAACAACCCTTGGTTAGTCCAGAAGGCAGCTTTGTGCTCATCTCCTTGTTTGATCCTCACATTGTTGTACCCCCATGAGACATCTAGCTTGGTCAAATACTTGGCACCGCATAATTTGTCTATAAGTTCGGAGATGAGAGGGAGCGGGTAGTGATTCTTGATCGTCATCTCATTGAGCTTCCAGTAGTCTTGTATGGGGCATAAAGACCCATCCTTCTTTTTGACAAAAAAGAAGGGCAAAGCAAAGGGAGATTTGGATGGTTGGATCCTTCTGGATTCCAGGTTTTCATCAAGGAACTTGTCAAGCTCTTCCTGTTCATGGTGATTGAGAGAGTAGACCTTGCAGTTGAGGGTAGATTGAGCATTCAGTATCAGCTCGATTGTGTGGTCCCAGGGTTTGCAGTCTGGTAGATCATTGAAGTTTGCGTTTGAGAATAGGTCCTGGAATTCATGATATTGAGGTGGAACCATCTCTTTGAAGGATTTCTTGGCCCTCCCTTCATTGGCCTTTGCCACTAGGTCATTGGCATAGTGTACAGCATGAATTTCCAGCTCCTCCCAAAGGTCAACCATAAGGATGGTTTCGCCTTCTTCCAATTCCTCATCCCATTGGTCATCAGGATCTGCATCCAGTAATGGGAAGGGGTTCTTCTGACACTGACATCAGGCAAATATGATCTTGCTGGTGGCCCAGTTGATGATGAGGTTGTGGCAAAGGAGCCAATCATGCCCTAGGAAGATATCGCCCTTGCTGATGTTGGTGATGGCAAAGTCAATTCTTTTGCTATGGCCTCCTATGGTCATCCTTACCTCAATAAACTCGGTAATTTCCCCTGCCTTATTCCTGGTGCCATCAGCATTGTATATGGAGATTGGGGTCAGGCCGGGCCAGGTGACAAGACTGTGCTTCTTGACATAGGCTTCATTGATGGTGCTTCCCATGCACCTGCTGTCAACTAGGGCCTGGGCCTTAAGGGTTTGACAGTTCTCTAGCGTTTCAACCTGGACATTGAGGAATAACTCTTGGACACCTTTGGTTGAGACATGGCATTGATATTGGATGGGCTTGCTCAACTCATAAAGTTTCTCAATAGCCAGTTCTCCCCCTTGGCAGAGAGCAGAGAGAAGGTGCTCGTCAATTTCACTGACCTTTTCTTTGTGTGCCCAGAGGTAAAGGTGTGCAAGGGCCTCCGAGTCTATGCATGCTTCTTTGATTGCCCAGAGAGTCCAGTCCACACTGAAAGGCCAGAACCAGGTGGTCTTCGGGGAAGAAACACTCACCAGAATTGACTCAGGGACCATTGCTTCTGGGGCTACTTCTTCGCATTCAACTTGAGGGGGGAGTACTTCAGGGTGCCACACATCCGAGGCTTCTTGCTCCTGTTTCCTCTGAGCTTGGTGCCAACTCATCTGGAAGGAGATGTCATCTTCCTCATCAGGTATCTCCTTCACAGATGGCTGCCTTATGGTCTTCGTCGGGGGCTGTCGAACAGTTTCTCCAGTTGGGGCATGCTCCTTCCCCAGAGGCTGACCTCTACCAGCTGTTTCATTAGGATAGGGAGGTTCAGGACTCAGTTTGGGCCTGGCATGACCAGAAGGCCCCCCTTCGAAGGGAACAAAGGGAGCCATGAGCGTCATGTTCTTGTCGCATAAACTGTGCTCAATTATTACTTCTTGGGCCTTCATTGCTTGGTCCATGTTCCCATCTATTCTTGCAACTAGATGTGGCTTGATGCTGACAGGCTTAGCCAGTTCAGGGAGAACCTCCTTCATCAGTGACTTAGAGATCCCTGACATTGTTTGGATGAACTCTGATCCCCATTGATGCTGCAGATCTTGAAGTGTAAGAAGTTTAGGAATGAAAAGAGAGGGATGAGTGTCGTTGGGGCCTTTAGGGTTTTTATTTGTTGTTTCAGATGGAGCCTGAATTGGTTGCGATTCTTTTGGGGTGGGGGTTTTAGATATACTAGTGAACACAGCAGGGGGTATATTCAAATGCACTAAAACAGTTGACATATGTAAAGATGTATTACAATTGGGTAAAGTCTGCACAGCAGGACCCGATGACCATCCACCCAGAGAGAAGGATTGGGCCAAGGAAGTGGAATTGCTCACTTCTCGGCCTCGCCTTTTACCTCCTCGACCTTCGACGTTGAGAGTGTCTTCTCCTTGATCTTTTCTGGTGCCTTCTCTTCTTCTTCTGCTATCATGAGCATGATGTGAAGCTAGGCCAAGGTGTATTTCCTACTTTTCAGGTCCCTTGGTTGCTTTGGCTTCTTGCAATCCTTCCCTAAGTGCCCCTTTCCTCTGCAGTTGAAGCATCTTCCCTTGCATTTGAGGCGATCTATGTCTATGGGCTCTCTGGCCCCTCCATAAGTGGTCCACCCTAAAGATGTCTGAGCTTTGCTGGCAGGTTTGTTGGCTGCAAAACTTGTCACACCAGCAATGTTCTTTTGGCCACTGCTGGCATGTTGGTTCTTTGGCCAATCTATCTGGCCAATCTTGTCGAAGGCTTCTTTTCAAGTCTTTTCTTCGTAGATACTGCAGATGTGCCATTTCCAGTCAATGTAGGTCTGCAGGATCATGATGCCCAAGTTGGCAATGAAGTCAGTGTAGAAGGCAGGCACTCCTCATCTGATGGCTTGGACCAGCGCACTTCAAGGTTCTACATCATGGAGTTGGTCAGCCTGGCATGTGAGCTCTTCGAGTTGTCAGAAATAGGTGGAGGCCAGGCCTGTTATAGTTAGATTCATCATTCAGCACTCTATACTCGACTTGGAGGGCTGCTTTAAAATTGTCCCACAAGGAGTAGCAGTAGTAGTTGTTTACTTTGCTCCAAAACTGGAGCTTGTAATGGGACCACCATTCTTGGGGTTTCTTTCCAAACAGGGAGGTGGCAAATAAGATCTTGTTTGCATACATGGGGTAGTATGACTTGAAAATAGAGAAGTATTCCTCACAGGCACCTGTGAATCAGTAAATGTCATCATGTGCCCTGTTATAGTTAGCTGGGATGCGGATTAGAGTTGGCTTAACCTGTAGCCAGGGTGTGCTCTCTTCGGCATCTCCACTGGGCTAGTATGGGGAGTCTGGTGGATTATTCTTGGGTGGAGGTTGAGGAACCGACCATCGGTCTGTTCAATGGGTCGGGCTGCTGTACCTTCTGGGTGGTGGTTGGAGGAGCCGTCCCCTTGGGGGGTCAGGTTCTCAGAATTCATTGGGGAGAGAGGGGTTGTTATTGGTGGCATGTTTTCTTATGATTGCAAGCTTGGTTCATAGCTCATCTTGGGCCTGCTGCCACTCCAATGCCACCACTTGTCAATGCTGCTTGGTGGCTTCTGCATCCAGTCACCTTTGTTTAGCTTCTTGCTGGGCTTGAGCACTGGATTCCACTTCTCCTGCTCTGGCCAGGAGCCTACTTTTCCCTTTCCATAGGTTGCCATGGTTGCACCATTCCCAGAGAGGGGAGTTGGATAGTGGCTTGGGCCAATCGTACCTGGGCGAGCTCAAATTGGTTTCATTTGTTTTGTCTTCAGTCTTGGAGTATATCTTCCAGAACTCTGGAGAGCTCTTGGTGCTTTTTCTTGGTTCTGGGTCATAGTCTGGAGACATATACTCCTGGTCTAGGGCCATAGTAGTGGGCACACTGTTGGTTGGTGGCCCCCTTATAGCTGGGATGTCATTGTTGGTGCTCCTCCACTGTCTCATTAATTCCTCCTTGTTTCAAGTAGTCCCATCATCAATGGTTCCATGCCACAGTGCAATAGGGTCCCATTGCGAGGCGCTGATCCTGGGATAGCTCTGGCCAAACTCTGTTGTTTCCTTCAATGTAGAATGGGGACTCCTCCCGTTCTTGCTCTGCCAGTTGTACCTCGACCCAAAGAGGTTGTGGTGGCTGGTCTGGATCCTCCTCTGTTCTCCTTTGGTCATAGTGACCCATTGACTCTCCAGGTTGTTGTCATCATAGATAGCTAGGTCGCCCATGCTCACAGATCTGAAGTCATTCTTGTTAGATGTTGGCTGTGAGAATGTGCGGTGGGACTCGGGGCATGGATGGGCCTGGGACTGGGTCATCTGACTCACTGGTCGAGTGAATGGTGATCATGCAAGGGCCCTCCAGACTTCTTCCTTGTCTTCTGTATCTCATTGTTGTTGTCATTCTTGTTCTTCCTCGTTCATCTCGAGGTCTATTAAGTCTGGAAACCCCTTGGGTTTCAGGTTTAAGAGGGGAGAGTGAAGAGAGCCTTATAGCTGGTGGCAAAGGTGTAGGGGGTCCGAGGGTGCCATGTGGGTCGGGGGTGTGGTATAGATTGGGGTATGGCTCCATGGAGCATCTAATCCTCGTGTTGAGGCTGGTCAGCTCAGAGGAAGCTGGGCTAGGAATGGCCTCGCTTCTTCTGTCAGTAGGGTTCATAACCCATAATGTCTGACAGGGGAGAGTGTTGCTATCTGGGCAGAGCTCAGGAGACGAGGCTAAAGATGTTTGGCCGCCATCCTGGCCTAGTAGTCATCGCTCACTATTATCCATTCCAAGCCCATGATAGGTTCAGATAAGTTCAGTGATGTCTCCCTCAAAAGAGAAAGAGAGAGATGGTGTCCTAAAGAAGTGCCTAGTTCCAGAGGGCCCAGCAATGGGGCTTGGACTTCTTCTTCGTCAACCTCCATTTCTGAGGTTGGATTCTGGGCTGGGGGCATCTGACTGGTTCTCCCTATGCAGCGATGCTGGGGGGGTGTAGAAGCAGTCTCTGTGGTATTGCGGGTAGTATATGGGAATGGGCTGAACTTGACCATTGTAAAGAGGAATATAGAAGCAGGGTAGGGGCAGTGGGGGGTAGGTCAGAGATCTTCTAGAGGCTAGTCTGTGTCATTTGAACCAGTCTTGATGGTAATGAAAAATGACAGCAACAAAGGTTACTGTTCCTACTACTGCTGCTACCGTGAAGAGGGCAGTGATGGCAGTGTTTCTGGTTTCTTTGCTAATGTTGGGCATTTGGGTGAGGGCATATGGAATTTCTCCTATGTCTAGTGTCATAGAGAAGTGAGAGAAGCTTCGAGCTAATTGTTAGGGCCTGACTCTCATGTGACTCAAGATAAGATAATTGCTGAGCTGTCTTGTGTTCGGACAATCACTCAGTGCAATATCTGTAGAAATCTTGAGGTGGTAAGAGAGGCACTTACAGGATGGCTCTCGGCAAGTGAGCAGACAAGTAAGATTTATGTGATGTTAAACCTTAGCTCAAAGCTGAGATGTTACAGAGAGAATGGTCCTACTTATATACTAAAATGTTGGGCCTAATAATAGCTATGGAAAAGATGAAGAAGATTGAATCAAGAAGAGCCGTGCATAGAACAACAAGTGTTGGCATGACAACCATAATGCGTGGTGCGAGGAATATGTGTTTGTCATATTGAAGGTTGATTGTGATGTTCATGCAGCAATAAGATAAGATATGGTGCTGATAAGACTAGAAAAAGGAAAAAAGTGAATAAATTGTAACACCTTGCTGAGGCAGAAGAAGCAGAATCTAGCAACCAAGCCCAGCAAGAAGCGGAGCAGAGGCAACTGGACACAGAAGCAGCCAAACAGTGCTGACAGGTGGCAGTGCTGGAATGGCAGCAAGCCCAAAACGACCTGCGAACAAGACTCGCAGGAGTAAGAAAGTATGCCACTGATAACAACCTTCCCCTCCTTAAGGAATTCCAAGAACCCAACCCACCTCGAGGCCACCCCCTTCAATCCCCACCAAGGAGGTATGGAAGCCCAACCCACTGAACAGATCAGTGGTCGGTTCCCCACCCGCCACTAAGGGACAACCTACCGGATCCCCCCTTATTGGCCCAATGGAGATGCTGAGGAGAACACACCCTAGTTACAGGTCAAACTGACCTTAATCCACTTTTTGGCTGACTTTGGTGGGAGACACGATGACATTCACCAATTCACAGGGGCTTGCAAAGAGTATTTTTCCATTTTCAAGTTCTACTATCCTATGCATGCCAACAAAATCCTCTTCACCACATCTCTATTCAAAAAGAAGCCCCAAGGGTGGTGGACCCACTACAAGCTCCAATTCTGGAGCGAAGTCAATGACTACTACCACTACCCCTCATGAGACAATTTCAAGGCAGTCCTCCAAGTCGAGTATGGGGACCCAGCCCTACAAGAAGTCATGGAACACCGAATGATGAACCTAACTATGACTGGACCAGCCCCCGCATACTTTCACCAAGTTGAGAAACTCGCTCACCAGGCCGACCAACTCCACGATGTTGGACCATGAAGTGCCCTGGTCCAAGTGGTCCAACAAGGAGTGTCCCTCTCATACACCAACTCAATCGCTAATCTGGGCATCATGATCCCACAAACCTATGCAGACTGGAAGTGACGGATCTGCAACATCTATGAGAAAAAGACTCGAAAAGAGGCCTTCGATAAAATCAGCCAAGTTGAGAAGCTCAAGCACCATGCTAGTAGCGGGCAAAAGCCCACTACCAGCATGACAAGTTTCTCACCCAACAAACCAGCTGCCAAGACCTCTTTGTCAGGCTGGACCACCTACAGGGGAGCCAGAGAACCCATAGACATTGACTGCCTCAAGCGCGAGAGGAAATGTTTCAACTGCAGAGTCAAGGGTCACCTGTCAAAGGACTGTAAGAAGCCAAAGTGTCCTAAGGACCCAAAAACTGGGAAGTATACCTCGGCCCAGTTACGGGCCATGCTTACCATTGCCGAAGAGAAAGAGAAGACAGAGAAGGTCGAGGAGAAGATGCCCTTGATGTTGAAAGTTGAGAAGGTAAAAGGTAAGGCCAAGAAGTGAGTGATTCCACTTCCTCAGCTCAATCCTCCTTGAGGGGTCAGGTCTCGGGTCCTGCTGTGCAGAGATTACCTGATTGTAATATATTTTTATGTAGGTCCTTGTTATCTATGCATTCAAATATACCCACCGCATTCACACTGTCACCCGAGATCACCTGAAAAGAATCATAACCTATTCAGGCTCTGCCTGAAAGAACATACAAAAAACCCAAGAACCCCAATGACACCCATCCCTCTCCTCTTCTAACACCTTCTGCTCCAGAACTTATCACCATCCAAGACCTCGAACAACGATAGGGACTGGAGTTCATCTGAACATTGTCAGGGATCTCCAAGCCTTTGGTGAAAGAGGTTCTCCCTGAACTGGCTGAGCCCATTGTTGTGGAAGAAGATAACCCCTCAACAGGGCCTCCCCATTCCTGAGTTGCAAGGACAGACAGGGACATGGGACAAGCATTGAAGGCCCCAGAAGTAATGTGGGAGCATGATTTATGCGACAAGAATATGACACTTACAACTCCCTCTGTCTCTAGGCCTTCTGGACAAGCTGGAGACAGCCTGCACCCCAAACCCCCGTGTTTGGACGAAACAGCCAGCAGCAGACAACCTCTGGGAAAGGAGCATGCCCCAACTGGAGGGACTCCTCTAAGGCCCCTGACCATCAAAGGATCAAGCAGGACCCCCCAGAAGGAAGAAGTGTCAGATGTGCAGCATCCTGGGGGAAGAAAGACCACTATGGAAGAGGTGGCCAACAAGAAAGATGACACAGCATTCCAGATGTCCCCGCTAAAGGTGCAAGCAAAGAAGGAAGAAAAATAGCCTTGGCTGCTAGAAGTCTATATGAAATATGTCAGTTAACAGATTTAATTCATACATCAGGAGTGTCAGTGGACTAACCCAGCCTATATAGGGTATTTTCGCAGTACTGCATGGCATATTAGTCAGCATAGGACTCTGGACCAGGTGATGTCATCACCAGAAAATCCAGCAGTTTCAGGACTTGAACCCAGGGCCTTAAAAAGACTTCCAATGATGTTACATGACTTAGCCAAAGCACACATATTAGCCACTATACCATACTGGCATTATATATGTATATAATCATCTCTCTGTATAGCCTCCCTTTCTTAATATTTATAATATATTTATAATATCCCTCCCTTTGGTGTGCTTTGATGCACATTTTCTTTCCTTATTGGGATAGTCAAATCAGCCCATCAATTGCACCCAGAACTGGCTGTGCTATGGCATTGATGGCATCAATATCAGGACATTTTTAGAAACATTTGGCATTTTGGCTCATTTGGGGCTTCCTCAGACTACTGGGTGGGCCAGGTGATGGTACTAGTATATGAATAAACATAAATAGCATAAAATCTAACACTTTGGGGAGGTATGGGGGCCCTGGGGAGAGGGTAAAAGGGGTAAAATAGTGAGAAATAGCAAAAAAAAAAAAAAAAAAAAAAGAAATTGCATTTGGGGGGTGCTGCATGCATTGAATTGCTTTGAAAACTTCCCCAATGCGTTCTGAAGCATCATAAGTCTCCAACCAATGCTTGGTTTTATTTGTGGGGCTCTAGGTTTGATATAAAATAGTGAAAAATAGCAGAAATTAGAGAAAATAGCATTTTTCGGATGCTGCGTGCATCCAATTGCTCTGAAAAAATTACCAATAGATTCTGCGACCTTGAAAACCCCTACATGGCCCCTTGTTATATTTGTGGGCGCTCAGTATCGATCATCAAATTGATATTACATTTTAAGGGGAGCACATATCAAAAGCCATATTTCCAGGCATCGGAAAACTTCGGAGTTAAGTCCAGTGTATTCCTAGACCTTGAAAACACCCAGAAAGGGCCAGGATTGCAATCCAGAGTTGCAGAATCCATGATGAAAAGGATGAAACTGAATTTTGTGAAAGTTCATATAGCTCACATTTCTGAGTGTTGGGGAAGATAATACTGGTACTAGATATACAATACATACTGTATAATAGTGTGTACAAAATCCCAGGGGGATACAAAATGTACTGACAGAGATATAAGCAGATCTTTCCAAAAATGAGGAGAAGCACACTCTAGATTTCAATGTTCTGGTCATCTTATAGGCCGGGGACTATCAGATTCAGATTCCTTGTCCCAAAAAACATTAGAGTGATCTATCATACCTGGGGTTCATTTTTACTAGTAGGTAATCCATATACAGCAGTATATCTTTGTGCATAAGTAGAGCACACTCTTTACTTTGGAGTTTAGACATATGAACCCCATGGATGATGGGTGGCCCTACTGTTTTTTGGGACAAGGAATCTGAATCTGATAGTCCCCGGCCTATAAGATGACCAGAACATTGAAATCTAGAGTGTGCTTCTCCTCATTTTTGGAAAGATCTGCTTATATCTCTGTCAGTACATTTTGTATCCCCCTGGGATTTTGTACACACTATTATACAGTATGTATTGTATATCTAGTACCAGTATTATCTTCCCCAACACTCAGAAATGTGAGCTATATGAACTTTCACAAAATTTCAGTTTCATCCTTTTCATCATGGATTCTGCAACTCTGGATTGCAATCCTGGCCCTTTCTGGGTGTTTTCAAGGTCTAGGAATACACTGGACTTAACTCCGAAGTTTTCCGATGCCTGGAAATATGGCTTTTGATATGTGCTCCCCTTAAAATGTAATATCAATTTGATGATCGATACTGAGCGCCCACAAATATAACAAGGGGCCATGTAGGGGTTTTCAAGGTCGCAGAATCTATTGGTAATTTTTTCAGAGCAATTGGATGCACGCAGCATCCGAAAAATGCTATTTTCTCTAATTTCTGCTATTTTTCACTATTTTATATCAAACCTAGAGCCCCACAAATAAAACCAAGCATTGGTTGGAGACTTATGATGCTTCAGAACGCATTGGGGAAGTTTTCAAAGCAATTCAATGCATGCAGCACCCCCCAAATGCAATTTCTTTTTTTTTTTTTTTTTTTTTTGCTATTTCTCACTATTTTACCCCTTTTACCCTCTCCCCAGGGCCCCCATACCTCCCCAAAGTGTTAGATTTTATGCTATTTATGTTTATTCATATACTAGTACCATCACCTGGCCCACCCAGTAGTCTGAGGAAGCCCCAAATGAGCCAAAATGCCAAATGTTTCTAAAAATGTCCTGATATTGATGCCATCAATGCCATAGCACAGCCAGTTCTGGGTGCAATTGATGGGCTGATTTGACTATCCCAATAAGGAAAGAAAATGTGCATCAAAGCACACCAAAGGGAGGGATATTATAAATATATTATAAATATTAAGAAAGGGAGGCTATACAGAGAGATGATTATATACATATATAATGCCAGTATGGTATAGTGGCTAATATGTGTGCTTTGGCTAAGTCATGTAACATCATTGGAAGTCTTTTTAAGGCCCTGGGTTCAAGTCCTGAAACTGCTGGATTTTCTGGTGATGACATCACCTGGTCCAGAGTCCTATGCTGACTAATATGCCATGCAGTACTGCGAAAATACCCTATATAGGCTGGGTTAGTCCACTGACACTCCTGATGTATGAATTAAATCTGTTAACTGACATATTTCATACAGAATTCTAGCAGCCAAGGCTGCAAGAATTGATATCTCTTACCCCTCATCTCAGAACTCATGGATAAGCTCTGTGGTGCCAACTACTTCACTAAACTAGATGTCCGGTGGGGCTACAATAACGTCTGGATCAAGCAAGGGGATGAGGCCAAGGCAGCTTTCCAAACAAACCATGGCCTCTTCGAACCAACTATCATGTTCTTCAGCTTAACCAACTCGCTGGCAACTTTCCAATGGATGATGAACGATATCTTCCATGACCTCATTCATGAAGGAAAAGTAACCATCTACTTGGATGACAGCCTTATCTACTCCAAGGACCTTCAGGAGCACCGCTGCATTGTCAAGTGCATACTCCAGTGCCTATGGGAACACAAACTCTTCCTCAAGGCCGAGAAATGCAAATTTGAAGTCCTGGAGACCGAATACCTAGGAGTCATAATCAGCGAAGGATTGGTCTGAATGGATTCGGTCAAGGTCAAGGGGATCACCAAGTGGCCCACGCCCACCAAGAAGAAGGAATTATAATCCTTCCTGGGCTTTACGAACTTCTATTGAAAGTTCATTAAGGACTACTCCAAGATCATATGCCCCATGACCCAACTCACCGGTAATGCACCCTGGACCTGGGGGACAGCTCAGAACGAGGCCTTCCAGCGCCTGAAGAAGCAAATGGCTGAGGATGTAGTACTAGCGCTCTCGACGGACCAAGGGAGATTCAGAGTAGAGGCCAATTCGAGCGAAGGAGCAATTGGGGCCGTCCTTAGTCAGAAACAGGACGGGGAATGGAGGCCAGTTGCCTTCCTTTCCAAGGCACTGACCATAACTGTTAGGGCTGACGTTCACGTGACTCGTAGTCGGGTAATTGATAAGCTGTCTCGCGTTCGGACAATCACTTAAACAATACCGCGGATGACCCGAGGTGGTGAAAGAGGCGCGAACTATTAGATGCTCTCAGCGAGTGAGTAACAAGTAAGATTTGGGTGTAGGTAAACCTTAGCTTGAAGCTGAGGTTGTACAATGAAATGTATCGTCTTAAATACTAAAGAGTCGGTCCTAATAATAGCTGTGAAAGATTTATCGAAGTCGAAAGGCGTGCAAGTCGGGCGACGAGCACGCAATATCATGCGTTGTCCATCATGAAAGATTTATCGAAGCTGTGGGTGCGGATACGGTGGAGATTATGCGTAAGCATGATTACGCCGATAAGATGAGATAAGACTAGAAAAATGAAAAAAGTCAATAAATCGTAACATTACCCTCTCGTTAAGGCAGTCGTCCCGACTGCCCTACGTCTTCCTCCCAAGACTCGCTATCAGGTTCGTCTTGTTCGTCGCATTGAATGCAGTTTGTGACCTCCTTCTCGCTTTCTCTGTGCCAATAGTCATCGATGAATGGCTTCCAGACTTCTCGGTCGGGTTCCTCAATCCAGAACTTTTTTCCGTCGATCCTTTCTACTTGGTAGAACATGCTCCATCCCCCCGTAGCTGGGTTTTCTCGATACGATCGGTCAACTATGCGTTTGACTGTCTTCTCTGATCTGTCAATAACCTTGCGTGCGGTTACAACGGCCTGTGTTTCGGAGAGACTATCTTCATAGTCTTTGATAGCCTCTTGGGCATGCGTCATGTCGTCTTCCCGGACCCACGAGTTATGTTCTCGGGTCCACCCTTTCCATTTGACGAAGTAGTCTGTTACCAGATGCGGTTTTTGTCCTTTCTTTCCTCGGACTCGCCTTGTGCGTGAGTCGAGAACTTCCTCCACCTCATACTCCTCTTCATCTTCGATGAGGTCTGGTGGTGGTGCGGGGGGTTGTTCTTGGTTAGGAAACGCCGGTGGTACATACGGCGTTAGGAGCTTTTCGTTAAAGCGGGGATGGATTTTCCAGTGGGGTGGGAGTTTGAGTTTGTAGGCAGAAGCGCCGGCCTTTTCCAGAACGAGGAATGGACCGACGCGCTTGTCGTCGAGCTTTTTCTTGGGACGGGGAAGGTGGAGATTGGTGGAATCTAGCCATACTCGATCTCCGATGGTGTAGTCCACTGCATTCCTCTTTTTCTTGTCGTATTGGGCCTTCATCTTGCCCGCTGCTTCCTCCAAGGCCTCCTTGGCTTGACGATGTACTTCTTGCATATTTTCGGTGAATGCCTTGGCTGAGGGGTTGGTAAACGCGGTTGTTTTGATCGAGTCCGGTGGAACTCGGGGATTCGTGCCGTAGTTGGTGAAAAAGGGGCTTTGTCCCATGGACGAATGGATGCGATTATTGTGAGCGAATGCCGCCATTGCAAGCCATTCGCTCCAATCCGTTTGTCGGTGATTAATGAAGAGGCGGAGATATTTGTTGATCTCCTGGTTGGCCCGTTCGGTTTGGCCGTCGGTCTGGGGATGGAAGGCGGTAGACGCGTTCGGGGTGATGTCGAGGAGCTTGAGAAGTTCCATCATGAATTTGGAGACAAACTGTGGTCCTCGGTCAGAGATGACAGTTTTGGGCATACCGTGATGGGTGTACACATGATCGCGTAGGAGTTTGGCCCATCCCTCGGATGTTAATTCGACGTTGCAAGCAATGGGGATCATTTCTTTTGAGAATCTGTCGACAATTACCAGAATGGCGTCGTAGCCATTGGATTCGGGGAGTTCAGTGATCATGTCGACTGAGATATGAGTCCACGGCTCGGAGGGGATCTCGTTGGGGTGGAGGGGTGCGGCCCTTGGGTGAGTGTCCGTCTTCGTCCGCTGATATGCTTCACATGCCTTGACGTACTTTTCTACCGTCTGTTTGAGCTTTGGCCACCAGAACTCTCTTTGCATGAGTTCTTTGGTTTTCTCGATTCCCGGATGTCCGGCCGTGATGTGATCATGGTGGGAGGCGATGATTTCCCCTCTCAGTTTGTCGTCTCTGGGGACATAGATTCGTCCGTCATAGTAGAGGAGTCCCTCCTTCTCGGAGATGCCGTGCTCGTGGTCAAGGGAGTTTTGGATCCCCTGGTCCCACTTATCGTGGTTGCGAGTGGTGTCCTTTACGCGTTGGTGAGTTTCGCTGGTAGTAGGCAGGATCATTGCCTGGAAATGTTCTGGTTGGAGGACGATAACGTTGTCATTGTCCTTTTTCCCTTGGTCGTGATCATCCCTTTGGCTTAACAAGTCGGCTTTACGATTGGAAGCGCCGGGCTTATGGTGCAAGGTGAAGTGGTATTCAGCCAGTTCGGTAACCCACCGAGCTTGACGGCGGTTCAGCTTCTGGGGTTGCCGGAAGTATTGTAGGTTCTGGTGATCGGTCCAGATTTCCACGTCCTCGAATGCTCCCATAAGATAATGTCTCCATTCCTCCAGTGCGAGCATGATTGCGAGTAGTTCCTTGTCGTATATCTCGTAATTTCGCTCTGTCACCGTTAGTGCCTTGGAAAGGAAGGCAACTGGTCTCCATTTCCCATCTTGTTCTTGACTAAGAACCGCGCCTATTGCTCCTTCGCTTGAATCGGCTTCCACCCTGAATTTTCCTTTGTCCGTGGGGAATGCCAATACCACATCCTCAGCCATTTGCTTCTTAAGGCGCTGGAAGGCCTCGTTCTGAGCGGTCCCCCAGGTCCAAGGCGCGTTACCAGTAAGCTGGGTCATCGGGCGTACTATCTTGGAGTAGTCCTTAATGAACTTCCGATAGAAGTTCGTAAAGCCTAGGAAGGATTGCAATTCCTTCTTTTTTGTAGGCGTAGGCCATTCCGTGATTCCTTTGACCTTTATGGGGTCCATTCGTACCGACCCTTCGCTGATGATGACGCCGAGATACTCGGTTTCTAGTACCTCGAACTCGCACTTCTCAGCCTTCAGGAAAAGTTTGTGTTCCCTCAGGCGTTGAAGTACTCGCTTCACGATTCGTCTGTGTTCCTGAAGGTCCTTGGAGAAGATTAAGATGTCGTCGAGGTAGATAGTGACCTTCCCTTCCATAATGAGGTCATGGAAGATGTCATTCATCATCCATTGGAAGGTGGCTGGCGAGTTCGTGAGTCCAAAGAACATGACCGTTGGTTCAAATAACCCTCGGTTGGTGCGGAAGGCGGCCTTGGCCTCGTCTCCTTGCTTGATTCTGACATTATTGTATCCCCAGCGGATGTCCAATTTCGTGAAGTACTTGGCACCGCGAAGTTTATCCATAAGTTCGGAGATAAGTGGGAGGGGATACCGGTTCTTGATGGTCATCTCGTTCAGTTTCCGATAGTCCTGAACGGGTCGGAGGGAGCCGTCCTTTTTCTTGACGAAGAAAAAGGGGGAGGCGAAGGGAGATTTGGAGGGGCGGATTCGACCCGATTCCAAGTTCTCATCCAGAAACTTATCGAGTTCTTCTTGCTCATGGCGATTGAGTGGGTATACCTTGCAATCGAGCGTGGACTTGGCGTTGGGGATTAGTTCGATCGCGTGGTCCCAGGGCTTCCGTGCAGGCAGCTCATTGAAATTCTCTTTGGAGAAGAGATCTTCGAATTCGCGATACTGGGGCGGTACCATTTCTTCAAAGGTCTTCTTGGCCTTCCCTTCTGCGGCTTTCGCGGCTAGGTCATTTGCGTGGTGTACGGCGCAGATTTCCAGTTCTTCGCGCAAGTCGACCATTAGGATAGTCTCGCCTTCTTCTAATTCCTCATCCCAAGGATCATCTGGGTCGGCTTCAGGTAAGGGGAACGGGTTCTTTTGACATTGACACCGGGCGAAGATGATCTTCCCGGTGGCCCAGTTAATGATGGGGTTGTGACGGAGGAGCCAGTCATGTCCAAGAAAGATGTCGCCCTTGCCTATGTTGGTGACGGCAAAGTCTATCCTCTCGCTGTGGCCCCCTATCGTCATCCGGACTTCGACGAACTCGGTGATTACTCCTGCCTTGTTGCGGGTCCCATCGGCGTTATACACGGAGATAGGTGCCGGTGCGGGTCGGGTGGTGAGTCCATACTTCTTGACGTAGTTTTCACTTATGGTACTCCCCGTGCATCCGCTGTCGACTAGTGCTTGAGCCTTGAGGGTCTGACGATTTTCCAGCGTTTCGAGTTGGACGTCGAGGAATAATTCCTGGACGCCCTTAGTGCTTACTCGTCGCTGGTATCGAATTGGTTGGCTTAGTTCATAGAGCTCTTCTCGTGCCTGTTCTCCCCCCCTCCTTAGCGAGGTGAGAAGTTCGTCGTCGATCTCATTGGCCTTTTCCTTATGGGCCCAGAGGTGGAGCGAAGCAAGGGCTTCCGAATCGGTGCGTGCTTCCCTGATGGCCCGAAGGGTCCAGTCCGCGCCAAACGGCTTGAACCAGGTGGACTTCGGGGTGGAAACACTCACTGGACAAGATTCGGAACGCCTCGCCCTCAACGTTTCTTCTTCCTGCTTCTCTTGCTCTCGGGACGAGGGGAGAAGCCCCTTAGCCGCTTCCTTTTCCCGCTTGACTCGTTCTTGATCCCTTGCCATCCTGAAGGCCGTGTCGTCCTCCTCGTCGGGGATTTCAACGAGGGTGGTCTTCCGGGCCCATGAGCGTCGCGCATCCGACGCCGGAGCCCCGCTTGATCCTTCGACGATCGGGGGCCTAAGAGGGTCTCCCCTGGTTGGGGCATGCTCCTTCCCCAGAGGTCGCCCGCTGTCGGCTGTTTCACCAGGATTCGGGGGTTTGGGGAGCGGGTCGCTCCAGGAGTAACTGAAGGACTCGTCAGGGGGACGAGTCGAGGAAGCCGTGCACGTCACATTCTTGTCGCATGAACCGTGCTTCCCCACTAGCGTCGGGTCCGTTGGTGCCCGTCCCGGATCCCTATCCTTTCTTGCGGCATCTTCTTCCATTCGGGTCGTGGACGAAAGGGGCGCTATCTCGATCGGTGTAACGCCTCCGAGAGAACGACGAGAGCTGCAACCTTTCGTTTCTTCTGCCAGGCGAGAGGAGAGGGGGTCGTGTATCTGTGACGGCCCCTGAGCGCGAGGCAAATCATTGGGGGCATGGTCATCAGGCATCGACCTCGTACTCCCGCCTTCGTCTTGAGGTATCCCTTCAGCGACGACGGGCTCGGCCGGTTCAGGGAGCACCTCCTTCGTCCCTAAGGACTGGGAGATCCCTGACATGGTTCGGATGAACTCCGGTCCCCATCGAGTCTGAAGATCCTGGAGGGTAAGGAGTTCTGGGATGGAAAGTGTAAGCGAAGGAGGGGGGTGTGTCTCGCTTCGTTTCTGGGGGATAATATATGCCTTTTTAGGCGGAGTCTGAATGTTGTGTGATTCTTTTAGGGTGGTTCCGGTCTTCTGTGGACTCGAAGCAGGTATATTCGAATGCGTATTGACAGTGATAGACGTACGTAAAAAATTATTACAACCGGATGATGTCCGCACAGCGGGACCCGATGACCGACCACCTACTGAGGAGGACTGGGCCGAGGAAGTGGAATCACTCACTTCTCAGCCTTGCCTTTTACCTCCTCGATTTTCGTCGTCGAGGGCGTCTTCTCCTCGACCTTCTCTTCGTGCGTGTGTCCATGTACTTCTTTCTCGTGCTCCTTTTCCAGATTTTCGGCTTTGGTCAGCATGGAGCGAAGCTGCGCCGACGAGTAGCGCCCGGTTTTCGGGTCTCGTGGCCGCTTCGGCTTTTTGCAATCTTTTCCCATGTGACCTTTTCCTCCACAGTTGAAACACCGGCCTTCCTTTCGGAGGCAGTCTATGTCCATCGGTTCTCCGGCTCCTCCATAGGTGGTCCATGATCCGCCCGACGACCCTTTGCTGGCGGGTTTGTCGGGCCCGGAACTTGTCGCGCCGGAAGTTCCTTTATTGGGACTTCCGGCGTTTTGGTTCTTTGGTCGGTCGACATATCCGATTTTGTCGAAGGCGGTTTTCCGGGCCTTTTCGTCGAAGATGCTACAGATACGTTGCTTCCATTCGGCGTATGTCAAGGGGATCATGACTCCTAGGTCGGCTATGGAGTCGGTGTAGGAGGCGGGGACTCCTCGTTGCACTGCTCGGACCAGGGCGCCTCGTGGGCCCAGATCTCGGAGTTGGTCGGCTTGGCGGGCCAGTTCTTCCAGTCTACGGAAGTATTCTGCTGCTGTGCCCGTCATCTTGAGCTCATTCATGCGTCGTTCCATTACCTCCTGGAGGGCAGGATCGCCGTATTCGACCTGAAGGGCGGCTTTGAAGTCGTCCCATGAGCAGTACCGGTAGCGATCTTCGGCTACGCTTCGGAACTGTAGCCGGTATTGGGACCACCAACCCTGAGGTTTCTTGCCAAACAGTGAGGTTGCGAATAGGATTTTGTTGGCGTGAGTGGGGTAATAAGGTCTGAAGATTGAAAAGTACTCTTCGCAGGCTCCGGTAAAGCAATGGATGTCGTCGCTTCTTCCTTCGAAGTCCGCGGGGAGTCGAATCAATGTAGGCTTCACCTGGAGCCAGGGAGCCTGTTCTTCTGCGTCCCCTGATGGCCAGTCTGGCGGGTCCGGGGGTAGGTATTTGGGGGGGGGTCGGGGTACAGACCATCTGTCTGTGCGATGCGTAGGACTTCCCCATCGTTTTGGGGCTGGTGCAGCAGGTCGTCCTTGGCGCCTGTTGGGATCTTCTAGCTCGGGAGGGAGGGGCATACCGTTGGCGAGTGCGAAGCTTCTTGCTTCCAACAGTTTTTTGGTTAAATCATCAACGAGCCCCGGGAACGCTGCTTGCTTGTCCCGGTGCTCTTGTCTTCTGGCCTCTGCTTCGGCCTCCAGTCGTTGTCGTTCTGTTTCAGTGGGGTCGGGGTCGGGAAGGTCGATGGGGATGTCGCTGGGCCCGGCTTGTCCAGAGCCCGCGAACAGTCTACTCGTCCCCTTCCAGGCCTGGTTCTGGTGCCTCCAATCGATCGGTGGCGAGTCGGGCATTGGCCTGGGCCATCCGTACTCGGGATAGCTCGGCGCGGTTGGCCTCATCCCTTCTCCAGGCAGTGAGTATAGCCGCCAGTTGTCTGTTGAGGGTTCGCTCCTCCTGCTCGGTCCTTGCTCGTAAATCGGGGACGTATACCCCTGGGATGGGGCTGTAGTTGAGCTCGTATAGCCATAGCTCTTCGTTTGTGACAAGACCGAAGCGGTGTCGATGCTCCTCCTGGGTCTCGTCAACTCCTCCTCTTCGTAGATAGTCTGCCCTTCGTAGGGCCCAAGCCTGGGAGCGATAGGCTCCGTGGGCCATTCGCTGGGATAGGGAGAGGGATGGCCAGGCTCTGTCTGGAGTTCCCAAGTAGAAGGGGTTACTCTCAATTTCTCGTAGAGCGAGGCGTCGCTCGCTTCTAGGGTCTCGGGGGGTGGCGTCTGGGTCCTCCTCGCGTTGTCGAATACTATATGCGAGTGGGGATTCTCCAGCTCTCCTTCTTCGCTGGTATGAAGGTCGCCTGATATAGCGGACTCGTAAGCGTCGTCTCCGGAGCTCAACATAGAACTCTGGGTCATAGCGGTTGAGCGAGGCCAGGGTGGAGGGGGAGCTCGAGGGGGTGGGGCTGGCGATTGGAGTCTCTCCTCTTCTCCTTCGAAAGATATAAGGTTCGGGGGACTCGGGGGTGGGGGAATCGGGATCGGAGGAGGAGAGTATAATTGTCTCCTCAGGCGTATCGTAGGTGGTCTGGGTGCGGAAGGGGCGGTGAAGTCTTGAGGGCCCTGGGAGGTGAGCCCTCCTTCGGCTCTCCTCCGAATCATATTCTGGAGCCGCTCTTCGTCTCTCTGACGAATCAAGTGAGGCAGTGTCGGTGGTCTCGGTGGGTTCGTCAGGATTGACGACCCGTAGGGTCTCCTGGGGGAGGGTCTGGCTATCTGGTCGGGGCTCGCCGACCTCGGTCGTAGGTATCTGCTGGAGGCGTCGCTCCAGCTCTCTCCTGGCATCCTCCAGGGGTTCTGTTCCAACTCCGTGATAGGCTCTAATGAGCTCATCGATGCTTCCCTCGTTGGAGGAAGCGCTTCTGGCATCCTCAGAGGAGTGCCGGGTTCCGGAAGGGCCAGCCACTGGGCTTGGCGTTCTTCTTCGTTGTTCGACGAAGTAGTCGGCGAAGGGGCTCTGTAGGTCCCTGATCGGCGACTCTGGGGGCGTTCCGTAGTGCTCCGGCCTGTAGACGGGGTAGTTCGTGGTGTACGTCGGAACATTGTAGGGCGGGTTGTAGAAAATGGGGAGTGTCGGGGGTGGGTAGATTAGACGTCCTCTTCGCAAGGTGATTCCGTGGTTTTCAAACCACTCTCTGTTTCTATAGTAGATGGTTGCGACTGCTGTCGTTGTTCCGATAACTCCTGCTATCGTAAAAAGGATTACGGCGAGAGTACTTGTGGTTTCTTTAGAAATGTCGGGGGTTTGTTGTGGGGGCATGTGGGATCCTTCCTGCGTCTAGTGTCGTGGAAGGGTGTAGGGAAGCTTCGAGCTAATTGTTAGGGCCGACGTTCACGTGACTCGTAGTCGGGTAATTGATAAGCTGTCTCGTGTTCGGACAATCACTTAAACAATACCGCGGATGACCCGAGGTGGTGAAAGAGGCGCGAACTATTAGATGCTCTCAGCGAGTGAGTAACAAGTAAGATTTGGGTGTAGGTAAACCTTAGCTCGAAGCTGAGGTTGTACAATGAAATGTATCGTCTTAAATACTAAAGAGTCGGTCCTAATAATAGCTGCGAAAGATTTATCGAAGTCGAAAGGCGTGCAAGTCGGGCAACGAGCACGCAATATCATGCGTTGTCCATCATGAAAGATTTATCGAAGCTGTGGGTGCGGATACGGTGGAGATTATGCGTAAGCATGATTATGCCAATAAGATGAGATAAGACTAGAAAAATGAAAAAAGTCAATAAATCGTAACAATAACGGAGCAAAACTACAAAATATACGACAAAGAGCTCCTCGCAATCATGCTCACGCCAGAAGAGTGGAGGCATTATCTCATAGGAGCGATGGAGGATTTCGAGATCTGGACTGATCATCAAAACCTACAGTACTTCCACCAACCTCAGAAGTTGAACCGTCACCAAGCTTGATGGGTCACTGAACTTGCCGAATATCACTTCACCCTACACCACAAACCTGGAGCCTCCAACTGAAAGGCCGACCTCCTCAGCCGGCGAGATAACCACAATCAAGGAAAGAAGGATAACGACAACATCATAGTCCTTCAACCCGAACACTTCAGAGCTATGATCATGCCCACGACAAGTGAAACTCACCAACGAGTCCGAGACCTCACCTGGTGAAGAGCTGCCTGCATGCACAAGCTAGAAATGCACCAGCATCGAAGACACTGATCACACCCACACCTAACACTACACACACAAACACACTCAAGTTTGTGGGGGATTCTGATGTGATAAAAGTAGCAAACCAATAAAACTATATTCTCAATATTTCTAAGATGCACACGTAGCAATAGTGCTCATATAAAATCTAGACTTCTCTAAGTCCAAAGGCTTTTCTCAGACAAGAGGTGTGACTTCCATCGCTGGGCCTCAAGGCAAGGGTTGTATAACAATACTCAAACGTTGCCAAACATAACCACAACTCTCTAGACGTTGCACACAACCCAAATAGTCACCGCAAGCAACAAACAACACACTAAACATGACTTAAAGCACTGCACTCTAAGCAGAAACCGAAACACTCAGACAATCTACAAGAGCCACAGGGTTTGAACCTATGCGCTTGAGCTTCTAACCAATCATAGACCCACAGGGTTCTAACCTATGCGATCCAGAGAACACAAATAAACACAGAAAACCCCGTCCGACAAGCCAAAAGGTTTGAACCTTTGCCAACTTGCAGAATTAACACAAAGCGAGCACTAACCAGACCAAAGGGTTTGAACCTCTGCCACCTGTAATGCCTCGCGTCACACAGAAACCTCAAGAACTTGAAAGAGTGCCCTCCAAGACACTATATTCTTATTCTCAGTATAGAGCGCAGTCAAACAATCAATGAAACTTAAGTACGGAGTGCCTCACTAGCCTTCTTGGCCTCGCTCGTGACTCAGATCACTCAAATTTATATCAAAGATGGTCTATATTCTCTTGCTCGAAGCTACAAACAACTCCAGATGCTAGAGCGCATGGCTGAAAAGCTTTGCACCGTTACACCGGGGGTCTGAAACTTGTACACTACTTCTATACTACTATATTTATACATTCTATGATCTACAAATTAATACAACTGATTATAGTATTATTTCTTCTGCAGCCTTCTATTCCTTGCATCCTGCGCATGTCATCTGAGCATGCCATCACTTGGCACTTAGTCAAATGTCTGACTCGGACCCAGACTGGGTCTCACTCGTGGTTGTGGAGTCAGCTAGCACTGCGCGCAGTGTGTTGACACATTACTCGTTATCTCCTCGGAGTGGCAACCTATCATAAGGGCCGTATTTTCCTTTAATCTTATTATTCTAGGTTTTCTTAGTTGGTGGGGATACCTGCTCCATGCCTGGGCCTCATGCTCCTCGGCTGAAGTCGGTTTTCTCAGGTTTATTCCTACTCAGACATTATTTCATCTCGCGTGCAACTTGCCGGTTGATCTGTGCCTTGCGCGTCATAGATCAATGCATCATGTAGTTCTCTTAATATCATGCATGTCTCTTATTAATTCTTTAAAGTGCATCTCCAGTCCATTCCTAGTGCATTCAGTATCAAGCACTGAGCTCTTATGCTTAGGGTGACCTCAGGTAGTATCATTCTAAGCTAGAGCATGCGCTCTACCAATCGTCACTTAATATATTTGACTGCACAACTTTGTAGCATCGCACTCTTCTCTATTCTGCTTTGTCCTTGTAACAGGTTCTTGTAAAAGGTATGTATTGATACATTTTGTGAAATTACACGTGTAAATGCACTGAGAGCATGTCACCGGGATCACGGGAAGTGGCAGCCATAGCAGTCAATATCATGTATCAAATGGTGTCAATTGACAGAAAGCTGATATAGATCCAGACTGTCAATTGACTGGTCACCTAAATAAAGTATCTCTGTCACTGTGACCAGAGTAGGACATCATCACACCCTCCCCTTTGATGGCTGTTGCACTACCACCCCTCTCCTCTGCTCACTGTTAGCCTCCCTCCCTCTCACTGTTGTGCACTTTTTTCCTTTTTAGGAAATTTGCTTCCTATGCCTCCAGAATACTTGTGGGCCTTATTCCTGCCCTCCCACTCACTGTTTAAGTCTGAAATTAGATATATAGGGTCTTCTAAAAATATATAATAGGTTAGTAAGCTGACCCCACCTCTCCCACACCCCTGGATGCTGGATTCGGAATGGAGAGACTGGATGTAGTATGGCAGTGCAGCCAATTGATGGGATCAGCCATCAATATCAGTCTATTTTTGGAAATATTTCAGATTGGAATGGTTTCTGGATACTGGATAGGCCACAGAATGGTACTAGGATATGTATAAATATAACTAACATTGAATTGAGCCTTCTGGAGATGTATGGGAGCCCTAGAGAAGGGGTAAAACAGGTAAAATAATGAAAAATAGCGAAAATAGGTGAAAAAATTGCATTTGCGGGGTGCTGCATGCATTGGATTGCTTTGAAAACTTTACCAATGTGTTCCGTGACCTTGAAAACCTCTAAATGATACTGGGTTACATTTGTGGGGCTTCAGAATTGATCTAAAATAGTGAAAAATAGCAAGAATTGGAGGGAAATCGTGTTTGGGGGGTGCTACATGAGTCGGATCGCTTTGAAACATTTACCAATGGATTCGGCGACCTTGAAAACCCCTAAATGGCCCTTTGGTATATTTGTGGGAACTCAGTATCGATCATCAAATTGATATTACAGTTTATGGGGAGCACATCTCAGAACTCGCATTTCCAGGTGTCGGAAAACCTCAGAGTTATTTCCAGTAGGTTTGTATACCTTGAAAACCCCCAGAACAGCCCAGGAGCACAATCGGGATCTTCAAAATACGAAGTAAAAAGGGTGAAACTGAAATTTTGCAAAATATCATATAGCTCACATTTCTGAATGTTGGGGAGGGTAATACTGGTACTAGATATACGATACATATTCTATAATGGTGTGTGAAACAGCCCAGGATGATGCGAAATGTATTGACAGAGATATAAGCAGATCTTTCTAAAAATGAGAAGAAGCACATTCCAGATCTCAATGTTCCGGTCATCCTATGGGTCGGGGACTATCAGATTCGGATTCTTTATCCCAAAACCCAGTAGGGCCACCCATCATCCATGGGGTTCATGTGTCTAAACTATGAAATAAAGAGTGTGCTTTACTTATGCACAAAGATATACTGCTGTATATGGATTGCCTACTAGTAAAAATGACCCCAGGGATAATGGATCACTCTAATGTTTTTTAGGACAAGGAATCCAAATCTGATAGTCCCCGACCCATAGGATGACCGGAACATTGAGATCTGGAATGTGCTTCTTCTCATTTTTAGAAAGATCTGCTTATATCTCTGTCAATACATTTGTTAGGGCCGACTCCCATGTGACTCATAGTTGGGCAATTGGTAAGCTGTCTCGCATTCAGACAATCACTTGGCCAATGCCTCAGATGACTCGAGGTGGTGAAAGAGGTGCTTACAGAGAGGCTCTCAGCAAGCGAGCAGATAAGTAAGATTTATGTGAAGGTAAACCTTAGCTCAAAGCTGAGGTTTGTACAGTGAAATTGTAGCTACTTAAATACTAAAGTGTGAGTACTATTATTAGATACAAAAGTTTTGTCGAAGCTGAAAGGCATGCAAGTCGGGTGACGAGCACGCAATATCATGCGTTGTCCATCATGAAAGATTTGTCGAAGTTGATATGGTGATACGGTGGTGATTGTGCATAAGCGTGATTATGCTGATAAGATGAGATAAGACTAGAAAATAGAAAAAAGTTAATAAATTATAACATTACCCTCTCGTTAAGGCAGACATCCTGACTGCCCTATATCCTCTTCCCAGGGTTCGTCGTCTTCCTCCTCTTGGTCGCAGAGTATACAATTGGTGACCTCCTTCTCGCTTTCTCTTTCCCAGTAATCGTCAATGAATGGTTTCCAGAGCTGTCGATCGGGCTCCTCAATCCAAAACTTCTTCCCGTCGGTTCGTTCTACTTGATAGAACATGCTCCATCCACCTGTGGTTTTGTTCTCGCGATAGCTGCAATCAATTATTTGCTTGACCGCTCATTGGGATCTGTCGATCACCTTGCATGCGGTCATGACTGCTTGCGTCTTGGAGATGCTGTCTTCGTAGTCTTTAATGGTTTCTTGGGCATTGGCCATATCATCTTCCCGGACCCATGAGTTGTGTTCTCAGGTCCATCCCTTCCATTTGACAAAGTAATCGGTTATGAGTCGAGATTTTTGTCCTTTCTTTCCACGGACTCTGCGTGTGTGCGAGTCTAAGACTTCCTCGACTTCGTATTCCTCCTCATCTTCGATGAGGTCTGGTGGCGGGGCAGGGGGTTGTTCTTGGTTCGGGAACGCCAGTGGTACGTATGGCATTAGAAGTTTTTCATTGAATCGCGGGTGGATTTTCCAGTGCGGTGGAAGTTTGAGTTTGTAGGCAGAGGTGCTGGCCTTTTCCAGAATGAGGAATGGGCCTACACGCTTGTCGTTGAGTTTCTTCTTTGGGCGAGGGAGGTGAAGGTTGGTGGCATCGAGCCATATGCGATCTCCAATGGCATAATTGATGGCATCCCTTTTCTTTTTGTCATATTGGGCTTTCATCTTGCCCACAGCTTCCTCTAGTGCTTCCTTCGCTTGACGGTGTATTTCCTGCATATTTTCTGCAAACGATTTGGCCAATGGGTTGGTGAAGGCGGTCGTTTTGATAGAGTCCAGTAGGACACGAGGGTTCGTTCCATAATTGGTAAAGAATGGTGTCTGGCCTGTGGTGGAGTGGATTCGGTTGTTATGCGCGAATGCTGCTAACGCAAGCCACTTGCTCCAGTCTGTTTGTCGGTGGTTGATGAAGAGTCGGAGATATTTATTGATCTCCTGGTTCGCCCGTTCTGTCTGGCCGTCGGTCTGGGGGTGGAAGGCCATTGAGGCATTCGGTGTGATGTCAAGGAGTTTGAGGAGTTCCGTCATGAATTTTGAGATGAATTGAGGTCCTCTGTCAGAAATAACTGTCTTGGACATGCCATGATGAGCGTATACGTGATCATGTAGGAGCTTGGCCCATCCTTCGGAGGTTAGTTCAATGTTACAGGTGATGGGGATCATCTCCTTGGAGAATCTGTTGACAATTACCAGGATGGCATCATAGCCATTGGATTCGGGGAGTCCAGTGATCATGTCGACTGAGATGTGAGTCCAGGGTTCGGAGGGGACCTCGTTGGGATGGAGGGGGGCGGCTTTAGGATGAGTGTCCGTTTTTGTTCATTGGCATGCTTCACATGCTTTAACGTATTTCTCTACCATCTGTTTAAGTTTCGGCCACCAGAACTCTCTTTGAATGAGTTCCTTGGTCTTTTCTATTCCTGGGTATCCTGCCGTGATGTGGTCATGATGAGCGGATATGATCTCTCCTCGTAGTTTGTCATCTCAGGGGACATAGATCCATCCATCATAGTATAATAGTCCTTCTTTTTTGGAGATACCTCGTTCATGATCAAGGGAGTTCTGGATCCCTTGGTCCCATTTGTCATGATTGCGAGTCACGTCTTTGACCCGTTGGTGAGTTTCGCTTGTGGTGGGCATGATTATCGCCCGGAAGTGTTCTGGTTGAAGGACAACAATATCATCGTTATCCTTCTTTCCTTGGTCATGATCGTCCCTTCGGCTCAATAAGTCAGCCTTGCAGTTGGAAGCACCAGGCTTGTGGTGGAGAGTGAAATGATACTCAGCAAGCTCGGTGACCCATCGGGCTTGATGACGGTTCAGCTTTTGGGGTTGGCGGAAATATTGTAGATTTTGATGATCTATCCAGATCTCGAAATCCTCCGTGGCTCCCATGAGGTAATGCCTCCACTCCTCGAGGGCGAGCATAATTGCCAGGAGTTCCTTGTCGTATATTTTGTAGTTTCGCTCAGTGACAGTGAGCGCCTTAGAAAGGAAAGCGACAGGCCTCCACTTCCCATCCTGTTCTTGGCTGAGGACGGCGCCGATTGCCCCTTCACTTGAGTCGGCCTCTACTTTGAACTTCCCGCTCTCCTTAGGGAGTGCCAGCACCACGTCCTCTGCCATTTGCTTCTTGAGTCATTGAAAGGCTTCGTTCTGAGCCGTCCCCCAGGTCCAGGGGGCGTTCCCCGTCAGCTGAGTCATTGGGCATACAATTTTGGAGTAGTCCTTTATGAACTTCCGATAGAAATTTGTAAAGCCCAAAAAGGATTGCAATTCCTTTTTCTTGGTGGGTGTGGGCCACTCCGTTATCCCTTTGACTTTTATCGGGTCCATTCGTACTGATCCTTCGCTGATGATGATGCCGAGGTATTCAGTCTCGAGTACCTTGAATTCACACTTCTCTGCCTTGAGGAATAACTTGTGCTCCCTAAGTCATTGGAGTACCCGCCTGACGATTCGTCAGTGTTCTTGGAGATCCTTGGAGAAGATCAGGATGTCATCAAGGTAGATAGTGACCTTCCCTTCCATGATAAGGTCATGGAAGATATCGTTCATCATCCACTGGAAGGTCACTGGTGAGTTTGTAAGCCCGAAGAACATAACCGTCAGTTCGAACAGCCCTCAGTTGGTGCGGAAGGCGGCTTTGGCTTCATCTCCCTGTTTGATCCTGACGTTATTATACCCCCAGTGGACGTCCAGCTTTGTGAAATATTTGGTGCTGCGAAGCTTATCCATGAGTTCGGAGATAAGCGGGAGGGGATATCGGTTTTTGATTGTCATCTTGTTCAGCTTTCGATAATCCTGAACTGGTTGGAGGGATCCATCCTTCTTCTTGACGAAGAAGAAGGGAGATGTGAAGGGGGACTTGGAGGGTCGGATACAACCAGACTCGAGGTTCTTGTCGAGGAATTTATCGAGCTCTTCCTGCTCATGATGATTGAGTGGGTAGACCTTGCAGTCGAGCGTCGACTTGGCATTGGGGATTAACTCGATTGCATGGTCCCATGGTTTGCATTCTGGTAGTTCGTCGAAGTTCTCTTTGGAGAAGAGGTCTTTGAATTCATGATATTGGGGCGGTACCATTTCTTCGAAGGTTTTCTTAGTCCTGCCTTCGGCGGCCTTGGCTGCTAGATCATTGGCATGATGTATGACATGGATCTCTAGCTCCTCTCAGAGGTCAACCATTAGAATGGTTTCGCCTTCCTCTAGCTCTTCATCCCATGGATCTTCTGGGTCGGCGTCTGGCAATGGGAAGGGGTTCTTCTGACATTGACACCAGGCAAAGATGATCTTGCTGGTAGCCCAATTGATGATAGGGTTGTGGCGAAGGAGCCAGTTGTGGCCGAGGAAAATGTTGCCTTTGCCGATATTGGTGACAGCAAAGTCAATTCTTTCAGAATGGCCTCCCACCGTCATGCGCATTTCTACGAACTCAGTGATTACCCCTGCCTTGTTGTGAGTTCCGTCTGCATTGTATATGGAAATCGGAGTAGGTGCAGGCCAGGTGATGAGCCCATACTTCTTGATGTAGTTTTCACTTATGGTACTCCCAGTGCACCCACTATTGACCAGGGCCTGAGCCTTGAGGACTTGGCGGTTTTCCAGTGTTTCGAGTTGGACGTCGAGGAAGAGTTCCCGGATGCCCTTGGTGGACACTCGATGTTGATAGCGAATCGGTTGGCCTAATTCATAGAGTGCTTCCTGGGCATGTTCTCCTCCCTTTCTTAATGAGGCGAGGAGCTCATGATCGACTTCATTGATCTTTTCTTTGTGGGCCCAAAGATGAAGCGAAGCGAAGGCTTCCGAATCCGTGCATGCTTCCCTGATGGCCCAAAGGGTCCAGTCCATGCCAAACGGCTTGAACCAGGTGGACTTCGGGGTGGAAACACTCACTGGGTCTGATTCAGAACGCCTCGCCCTCAGCGGTTCTTCTTCCTTCTTCTCTTGTGCCTTGGCTTGCGTTATCTTGAACGATGTGTCATCTTCTTCGTCAGGGACTTCGACCATTGTGGTATTCCAGACCCGTGAACATCGCACATCCGATGTTGGAATCCTGCTTGATCCTTCAGCGGTCGGGGGCCTTGGAGGGGTCTCTCTGGTTGGGGCATGCTCCTTCCCCAGGGATTGCCTGCTGCTGGCGTTTTCATCGGGACTCGGGGGTTTGGGGAGCGGGTCGCTCCTGGAGTGGCTGGAAGGCTCATCACGACGAACGGAGGGAGTCGTGCACATCGCGTTCTTGTCGCATGAACCGTGCTCCCACATTACTTTCAGGTCCTTCGGTGCCTGTCCCGGATCCCTATCCCTTCTTGTGACATCTTCTTCCATCTGGGTCGTGGATGGAAGGGGTGCTATCTCGATCAGTGTGATGTCCCCGAGAGAACAACGAGAGCTGCAACCTTCTGTTTCTTCTTCCAGGTGAGAGGAGAGGGGGTCGTGTATCCGCAATGGCCCCTGAGTGCGAGGTGAATCATTGGGGGCATGGTCATCAGGCATCAACCTCATGCTCCCACCTCCATCTTGCAGTTCTGGTTCAGCGACGATGGGCTCGGCCAGTTCGGGGAGCACCTCCTTCATCCCTAAGGACTGGGAGATCCCCGACATTGTTCGGATGAACTCTGGTCCCCATCAAGTCTGAAGGTCCTGGAGGGTGAGGAGTTCTGGGACAGAAAGTGTAAGCGAAGGAGGGGGATGAGTCTCGCTTCGCTTCTGGGGGATTTTATAGATTTTTTCAGACGGAGTCTGGATTCGTTGTGATTCTTTTGGGGTGGTTCTCAGGGACTGTGTGAATGCGGCAGGTATATTCGAATGCATAGATAACAAAGACGTATGTAAAATATTGTTACAATCAGGTAATGTCCGCACAGCGGGACCCGATGACCGACCACCCATAGAGGAGGATTGGGCCGAGGAAGTGGAATCACTCACTTCTTGGCCTTGCCTTTTACCTCCTCAATCTTCGATGTTGAGGGTGTCTTCTCCTCGACCTTCTCTTCGTGACTGTGTCCGTGCACCTCCTTGTCATGCAACTCATGCAACTCCGCCTCCGTGAGCATCGTGCGAAGTTGGGCCGTCGTATATTGCCCGCTTTTTGGGTCTCTAGGCCACTTCGGTTTCTTGCAATCCTTCCCTAAATGACCCTTTCCTCCACAGTTGAAGCACCTGCCCTCTTTTTGGAGGCGGTCTATATCCATCGGTTCCCTGGCTCCTCCATAAGTGGTCCATGATCCTCCCGACGATCCCTTGCTGGCGGGTTTATCAGCCGAGGAACTTGTCGCACCGGAAGTTCCTTTATTGGAGCTTCCAGCGCTTTGGTTCTTTGGTCGGTCGATCTGGCCGATTTTGTTGAAGGCCTGTTTTCAGGCCTTCTCGTCGAAGATGCTGCAGATGTGTTGCTTCCATTCTGCATATGTGGATGGTATCATGACTCCAAGATCAGCGATGGAGTCGGTGTAGGAGGCGGGGATGCCTCGTCGGACAGCTCAGACTAGGGCGCCTCGGGGTCCTAGGTCTTGAAGTTGGTCGGCTTGTCGGGCTAGCTCTTCCAACTTGCGGAAGTACTTGGCCACCGTTCCAGTCATTCGGAGGTCATTCATCTGCTTCTCCATGACTTCTTGGAGGGCGGGGTCACCATATTCGACCTGGAGGGCGGCTTTAAAGTCGTCCCATGAGCAGTATCGGTAGCGGCCTTCAGCATCGCTTCAGAACTGAAGGCGGTACTGGGACCACCAGCCTTGGGGCCTCTTACTGAACAAGGATGTCGTGAATAAGATCTTGTTGGCGTGTGTTGGGTAGTAGGGCCGGAAGATGGAGAAGTATTCTTCGCATGCTCCGGTGAATCAGTGGATGTCATCACCTTTCCCTTCGAAGTCTGCAGGGAGTCAAATCAGGGTGGGCTTCACCTGTAACCAGGGAGCCTGTTCGTCTGCATCCCCTGATGGCCAGTCTGGCAGGTCAGGGGGATTGTTCCTAGGTGGTGGTCTTGGGACTGACCACCTGTCGGTTCGGTGAGTGGGGCTGGGGCTGCAGGTCGTCCGTGTCTTCGGTTGGGGTCTTCTAGTTCGGGGGGAAGGGGTAGTCCATTGGCAAGTGCGAAACTTCTTGCTTCCAATATGGCTTTTGCTAATTCAACGGTGAGCCCCAGGAAGGCTGCTTGCTTGTCCTGGTGCTCCTGTCTCCTGGCTTCTGCCTCTGCTTCTTCTTCTTGTCGTCGTGCTGCTTCAGGGTCGACATCGGGAGGGTCAATGGGAATGTTGCTCGATCCCGCCTCTCCAGATCTGGCGAATAGTCTACTCTTCCCCTTCCAGGGGTGGTTCTGGCACCTCCAGTCGACCGGCGGTGAGTCGGGCATTGGCCTGGGCCAGTCGTACTCAGGATAGTTCAGTGCGGTTGGCCTCATCCCTTCTCCAGGTAGCGAGTATAGTTGCCAATTGGTGGTTGAGGACTCGCTCCTCCTGCTCGGTCCTTGCTCGTAGATTGGGGATGTGTACCCCTGGGATGGGGCCATAATTGAGCTCATATAGCCATAGCTTCTCATTGGTGACGAGGTCGAAGCGGTGGCGGTGTTCCTCCTGAGTCTCATCGACTCCTCCTTGCCGTAAGTAGTCTGCCCTTCAGAGGGCCCAGGCCTGGGACTGGTAGGTTCCGTGGGCCACTCGCTGGGATAGGGAGAGGGATGGCCAGGCTTGTTCTGGAGTTCCCAAGTAGAAGGGATTGCTCTCGATTTCTCGTAGAGCAAGGCGTTGTTCGCTCCTAGGGTCTCGAGGGGGAGTGTCTGGATCCTCCTCGCGTTGTCGAAGGCTGTATGCGAGCGGGGATTCTCCAACTCTTCTTCTTCACTGGTATGAAGGCCGCCCGAGGTAGCGGATTCATAGGCATCGTCTCTGGAGCTCATTATAGAACCCTGGGTCATCGCGGTTGAGCGAGGCCAGGGTAGAGGGTGAGCTAGAGGGGGTGGGACTGGCGAAGGGAGTCTCTCCTCCTCTTCATCAAAAACTATCAGGTTCGGGGGACTCGGGGGCGGGGGAATCGGGATCGGAGGAGGAGAGTACAATTGTCAGTGTAGATGCACTGTAGTCAACCTGGTAGGTCCGGTGGGGGCGGTGAAGTCTCGAGGGTCCTGGTAGGTGAGCCCTTTGTCAGCTCTCCTCTGAATCATACTCCGGAGTCAATCTTCGTCCCTCTGACGAAGCACGTGAGGGGGTGTCGGGGGTGGGTTCATCAGGATTGACGACCCATAGGGTCATCTGGAGGAGGGTCTCGCTATCTGGTCGGGGCTGGGTGACCTCGGCCGTAGGTATCTGTCGGAGGCTTCGCTCCAGTTCTCTCCTGGCATCCTCCAGGGGTTCCGTTCCAACTCCATGATAGGCTCTAATGAGCTCCTTGATGCTTCCCTCGTCATAGGAAGCATCTCTGGCATCCTCAGAGGAGTGCCAGGTTCTGGAAGGGCCAGCCACTGGGCTTGGCGTTCTTCCTTGTCGTTCGACGAAATAGTCGGTGAAGGTGCCCTGTAGGTCCCAGGTCGGTGACTTGGGGGGCATCTCGTAGGACTCCTGTCCGTAGATGGCGTAGCTCGTGGGGTACGCCGGAACATTGTAAGGCAGGTTGTAAAAGTGGGGGAGTGTCAGGGGTGGGTAGATTAGTCGTCCTCTTTGAAAGGTAATTCCGTGGTTTTCAAACCACTCTCTGTTTCTGTAGTAGATAGTTGCAGCTGCGGTCGTTGTTCCAATTACTCCTGCTATTGTAAAAAGGGCTATAGCAAGGGTACTTGTTGTTTCTGTGGAAAGGTTGGGGGTTTGTTGTAAGGGCATATGGAATCCTTCCTGTGTCTAGCGTCGTGGAAGGGTGAGGGAAGCTTTGAGCTAATTGTTAGGGCCGACTCCCACGTGACTCGTAGTTGGGCAATTGGTAAGCTGTCTCGTGTTCGGACAATCACTTGGCCAATGCCTCGGATGACTCGAGGTGGTGAAAGAGGCGCTTACAGAGAGGCTCTCGGCAAGCGAGCAGATAAGTAAGATTTATGTGAAGGTAAACCTTAGCTCAAAGCTGAGGTTTGTACAGTGAAATTGTAGCTACTTAAATACTAAAGTGTGAGTACTATTATTAGATACAAAAGTTTTGTCGAAGCTGAAAGGCGTGCAAGTCGGGCAATGAGCACGCAATATCATGCATTGTCCATCATGAAAGATTTGTCGAAGTTGATATGGTGATATGGTGGTGATTGCATGTAAGCGTGATTATGCCGATAAGATGAGATAAGACTAGAAAATGGAAAAAAGTTAATAAATCGTAACAACATTTCGCATCATCCTGGGCTGTTTCACACACCATTATAGAATATGTATCGTATATCTAGTACCAGTATTACCCTCCCCAACATTCAGAAATGTGAGCTATATGATATTTTGCAAAATTTCAGTTTCACCCTTTTTACTTCGTATTTTGAAGATCCCGATTGTGCTCCTGGGCTGTTCTGGGGGTTTTCAAGGTATACAAACCTACTGGAAATAACTCTGAGGTTTTCCGACACCTGGAAATGCGAGTTCTGAGATGTGCTCCCCATAAACTGTAATATCAATTTGATGATCGATACTGAGTTCCCACAAATATACCAAAGGGCCATTTAGGGGTTTTCAAGGTCGCCGAATCCATTGGTAAATGTTTCAAAGCGATCCGACTCATGTAGCACCCCCCAAACACGATTTCCCTCCAATTCTTGCTATTTTTCACTATTTTAGATCAATTCTGAAGCCCCACAAATGTAACCCAGTATCATTTAGAGGTTTTCAAGGTCACGGAACACATTGGTAAAGTTTTCAAAGCAATCCAATGCATGCAGCACCCCGCAAATGCAATTTTTTCACCTATTTTCGCTATTTTTCATTATTTTACCTGTTTTACCCCTTCTCTAGGGCTCCCATACATCTCCAGAAGGCTCAATTCAATGTTAGTTATATTTATACATATCCTAGTACCATTCTGTGGCCTATCCAGTATCCAGAAACCATTCCAATCTGAAATATTTCCAAAAATAGACTGATATTGATGGCTGATCCCATCAATTGGCTGCACTGCCATACTACATCCAGTCTCTCCATTCCGAATCCAGCATCCAGGGGTGTGGGAGAGGTGGGGTCAGCTTACTAACCTATTATATATTTTTAGAAGACCCTATATATCTAATTTCAGACTTAAACAGTGAGTGGGAGGGCAGGAATAAGGCCCACAAGTATTCTGGAGGCATAGGAAGCAAATTTCCTAAAAAGGAAAAAAGTGCACAACAGTGAGAGGGAGGGAGGCTAACAGTGAGCAGAGGAGAGGGGTGGTAGTGCAACAGCCATCAAAGGGGAGGGTGTGATGATGTCCTACTCTGGTCACAGTGACAGAGATACTTTATTTAGGTGACCAGTCAATTGACAGTCTGGATCTATATCAGCTTTCTGTCAATTGACACCATTTGATGTATCAAACTGCCTGCTACAGGTGGAAGTGGGACCAAGAAATTGAAAACTCCTTTAACCATGAATGGGGAATCTCAGAAAAGGAAGGAATCCTGTACTATGACAGGCACATTTACGTACCCCGAGACAACAAACTACAGGGAGAGATCATCGCAGCCCACCATGACCATATCATGGTGGGACATCCAGAAATCGAAAAGATGAAAGAACTCGTACAAAGAGAGTTCTGGTGGCCAAAACTTAAGCAAACAGTGGAAAAGTACGTCAAGGCTTGCAAAGCGTGCCAACAGACCAAGACCGACACCCACCCTAAGGCCGCACCCCTTCATCCGAACGAAATCCCCTCGGAGCCCTGGAGCCACATCTCTGTTGACATGATCACCAACCTCCCCGATTCGAACAGCTATGATGCCATCCTCGTGATTGTCAATAGGTTCTCAAAAGAAATCATTCCTATCGCCTGCAATGTCGAGCTCACTTCAGAAGGATGGGCCAAACTCCTACACGATCATGTTTACGCATGTCACAGCATGCCCAAAACAGTAATCTCTGACAGAGGATCACAGTTCGTCTCCAAGTTCATGATGGAACTCCTCAAACTTCTCAACATCACCCCAAACGCCTCCACTGCATTCCATCCCCAAACAGATGGTCAGACGGAATGAGCCAATCAGGAGATCAATAAATACCTCCGCCTCTTCATTAACCACTGACAGACCAACTGGAGCGAATGGCTAGCCCTGGCTGCATTCACTCATAACAATCACATTCATTCCACCACCGGTCAAACCCCGTTCTTCACTAACTATGGGACCAACCCCCACGTCCTACCAGACTCCATCAAGACAACCGCCTTCACCAACCCATTGGTGAAATCCTTCATGGAAAACATGCAGGAGGTGCATTGCCAGGCCAAAGAGGCACTAGAGGAAGCGGCCGGAAGGATGAAAGCCCAGTACGACAAGAAGAAAAGAAACACCGTCGATTATGCCATTGGAGACCGTGTATGGTTAGACTCGACTAACCTTCACTTGCTATGCCCAAAAAAGAAACTTAATGACAAACACGTCAGCCCATTTCTGATTCTGGAGAAGGTTGGCACCTCTGCCTACAAGCTTAAACTCCCCCCTCATTGGAAAATCCACCCACGCTTCAATGAGAAACTGCTGACCCCATACATGCCACCAGCATCTCTGACACAAGAGCTGTTGTGACCACTCACAAGATCATCAACAGATCCAAGAAAACACTAAAGGAGATACTAGACCATTGCTATATCAACGAAATCATCTCATACCGAGTTCTCAGACAGGATGGACACACCTTTTGGGTTGAAAATCCCTGCCCCAATGACAAGCACTGGAGGGATTACATTGACAATTACTGGAGAAAGGAGTATGCGAAAGCACAAGAGGAACCGCCAAGTGAACCCTAGGGCAGTCGGGACGTCTGCCTTAACGAGAGGGTAATGTTACGATTTATTCACTTTTTCCCTTTTTCTAGTCTTATCTCATCTTATCGGCATCATCATGCTTATGCATTCCCACCTTCCTATTGCCAATATATCAACTTCACTAAAACTTCCCTGATGGACAATGCATGATATTGCATGCTCGTCATCCAACCAGCATGCCTCTCAACTTCGACAAAACTTTTGTACCTATTAATAGTACCTACACTTTAGTATTTAAGTAGCTACATCTCATTGTACAACCTCAGCTTCGAGCTAAGGTTTACCTACACATAAACTTTACTTGTCTGCTTGCTTGCCAAGAGCTTCTCTAGTAAGTGCCTCTCTTACCACCTCAAGATCATCCAAGGCATTGCCAAAGTGATTGTCCAAATGTGAGACAGCTTAGCAATAGCCCGATCCTGAGTCATGTGAGAGTCGGGCCCTAACACAATCCTGCTCCTTGTGATCCTTTGCCCATCCTTTTCACACCTTCTTTTGGCCTGCAGAGAGAAAGGGTTGTTTCTGTGCAACACATTGATGCCAAGGCCTTGGCAATGACCTTCTCACTCACATCAATGCTGACTTCATTACTGAGGTCTCTGAGTGGCAGTTGGTGGTTTTTTACAGCTGCACAGGCAAGACAACGAGATATACGTTCATCAATCTTCTTCGGCTGTCCACTATGGGGTAGATTTTTGATGGAACCATGCTCCCTGTACTTCTGCCAGATTTTTCATGCTGTCTCATATGGAATGCCTGTTACGATTTATTCACTTTTTTCACTTTTCTAGTCATATCTCATCTTATCGGCATAATCATGCTTACGCATTATCGCTGCCATATCACCACTATCACCTTCGATAAATCTTTCATGATGGACAATGCATGATATTGCATGCTCGTCGTATGACTAGCACACCCCCCAACTTCGACAAAACTTTCGTATCTATTAATAGCACTCACACCTTAGTATTTAAGTAGCTACAATTTCACTGTACAACCTCAGCTTCGAGCTAAGGTTTAACATCACATAAATCTTTACTTGTCTGCTCGCTTGCCAAGAGCTTCTCCAGTAAGTGCCTCTTTCACCACCTCGAGATCATCTGAGGCATTGCCCAAGTGATTGTCCGAATGTGAGACAGCTTAGCAATTGCCTGATCCTGAGTCACATGAGAGTCGGGCCCTAACAATTAGCTCAAAGCTTCCCTCACCCTTCCACGACGCCAGATGCAGGAAGGATTCCATATGCCCCTACAACAAACCCCCAACATTTTCACAGAAACAACAAGTACCCTTGCCATGATCCTTTTCACAATAGCAGGGGTAATTGGAACAACGACCGCAGCCACAACCATCTACTATCGAAACAGAGAGTGGTTCGAACACCATGGAATTACCTTTCAAAGAGAACGACTGATCTACCCACCCCTGACTCTCCCTCAATTTTACATTCCCCCTTATAATGTTCTGATGTACCCCACACACTACCCCATCTACAGACAGGAGTCCTACCAGATGCCCCCAGAGTCGCCAACCTGGGACCTTCAGAGCCCCTTCACCGACCTCGGAAGAAGAGGAAGAACGCCCAGCCCAGTGGCTGGCCCTTCTGGAACCTGGCACTCCTCTGAGGATGCCAGAAGTACTCCCTCTTATGAGGGAAGTATCGAGGAGCTCATTAGAGCATACCATGGAATTGGAACAGAACCCCTGGAGGATGCCAGGAGAGAATTAGAGTGAAGCCTCCACCAGGTACCTGTGACCGAGATCACCCAGCCCCGACCAGATAGCGAGACCCTCTCCCAGGTGACCTTACAGGTCATCAATCCTGATGAACCCACCGAGGCCTCCGACACCGCCTCACTGGATTCGCCAGAGGGAAGAAGAGATGCTGGAAGAACCCCACTCACACACCAGACATCGTTTGAGTCAGAGGAGAGCAGGAGAAGGGCTCACCTACCAGGGCCCTCTAGACTTCACTGCCCCTACAGAAACCAGACCACATTCGACACACCTGCATCGACAATTGTACTCTCCTCCTCTGATCCCAATTCCCCAACCCCCGACTCCCCTGAACCTAATCGACTTCGAAGAGGAAATAGAGGTAAAGAGACTCCTATCCCCAGGTCCCCCATCGACTCCGAACCTAGCTTACCCTCAACCCCAGCCTCGCTCGACCATAACAACCCAGGGTTCTATGCAGAGCTCAGGCGACGACGCCTACGAATCCACTACATCAGGCAACCTAGCTACCACCGACGAAGAAGACCAGGGGAATCACTGCTCGCATTCAACACACGCCAGAGAGACGAGGACCCGGACAAGCCCCCTCGAGATCCCGATGTTGAGCGACGACTTGCTCATCGAGAGATCGAGAGCAGTCCCTTCTACCTGGGGACTCCAGATCGAGCCTGCCCATCCCTCTCCCTATCCCAGTGAATAGCCCATGGGACCTACCGGTCCCAGGCCTGGGCCCTTCGTCGGGCAGACTATTTACGAAGAGAAGGAGTTGATGAGACCCAGGAGGAGCATAGACATCGGTTCGACCTCCAGGCCAATAACGAGCTATGGTGGTACAAACTCAACTATGGCCCCATCCAGGGAGTATACGTCCCAGACCTATGAGCAAGGACCAACCTTGAGGAGCAAGTCCTCAACCAGCAACTGGCAAATATACTTGCCACCTGGAGAAGGGATGAGGCCCAGCGAGCTGAACTATCCTGAGTACGGCTGGCCCAGGCCAATGCCCGACTCACCGCTGACAGATTGGAGGTGCCAGAACCGGGTCTGGAAGGGGACGAGTAGGCTATTCGCTGGCTCAGGGGAGGCAGGATCAAGCGACATCCCGGTTGACCCTCCAGTTGACCCCAAAGTCAAACGATGACGAAGAGAAGAAGAGGAAGCAGAGGCCAGAAGGCAAGAGCACCAAGATAAGCAAGCAGCTTTCCCAGGGCTCATCAACGAACTGGCAAAAACCCTATTAGAAGCAAGAAGCTTCGCACTCGCCAATGGGTTACCCCTTCCCTCCAAACTAGAAGACCCCAACAGGCGTCAAGGATGCCCAACTGCCCCTGCTCCTAAAAGGTGGGGGAGCCCTACTCATTGAACTGACAGGTGGTCAGTCCCCAGACCACCACCAAAGGACAACCCCCCTGACCCACCTGACTGGCCCTCAGGGGAGGCAGACAGACAGGCTCCCTGGTTACAGGTAAAGCCAACCCTGATCCGACTCCCCACGGACTTCGAAGGAAAAGGGGACGACATCCACCGATTCACCAGAGCTTGTGAAGAGTACTTCTCAATATTCCGACCTTACTACCCGACGCATGCCAACAAGATACTATTCGCAACATCCTTGTTTGGCAAAAGACCCCAAGGCTGGTGGTCCCAGTACCACCTTCAGTTCCGAAGTGACATTGAAGGACGATACCGATACTGCTTGTGGGATGACTTCAAAGCTGCCCTACAAGTCGAGCATGGGGACCCCGCCCTCCAAGAAGTAATGGAGAAGCGAATGAACAACCTCAGAATAACTGGCACGGTGGCTGAGTACTTCCACAAATTGGAAGAATTGGCCCACCAGGCTGATCAACTCCACGACCTGGGACCCCGAGGTGCCTTGGTTCGAGCCGTACAACGAGGAGTACCTGCCTCCTACACCGACTCCATTGCCAATTTGGGAGTCATGATCCCCTCCACATATGCAGAATGGAAACAATGCATATGTAGTATCTACGACGAAAAGGCTCAAAAACAGGCCTTCAACCATATTGGCCACTATGACAAGTCGACCAAGGACAAACCTGCTGGTAATACCCCTAAAGGTAATACCGGCGCGACAAGTTCCTCGGCTGACAAATCGGCCAGCAAAGGATCATCGGGTTCAGGATGGACCACCTATGGAGGAGCCAGGGAGCCGATGGATATAGACCGCCTCAAGAAGGAGGGCAGGTGCTTCAATTGCAGAGGAAAGGGGCACCTAGGGAAAGATTGCAAAAAGCCGAAGCGGCCTAGAGACCTGAAAAGCAGGCGATATATGACAGCCCAACTTCGCTCGATGTTGACAGAGGCAGAAGAACATGACAAGGAGGAGCATGGACACAGTCATGAGAAGGTTGAGGAGAAGATGCCCTTGACATTGAAGGTTGAGGAGGTAAAAGGCGAGGCCAAGAAGTGAGTGATTCCACTTCCTCAGCCCAATCCTCCTCTCTGGGTGGTTGGTCATTGGGTCCTGCTGTGCGGACTTTACCCGATTGTAATAATTTTTTACGTACGTCTACAATTGTCTTGGTGCATTCGAATATACCTGATTTGATTACTTCCCCCAAGACCACCCAAAAAGAATCACAGCCCATTCAGACTCCGTCTGAAAAAACCTACAAAATCCCTCAGAAGCAAAACGAGACTCATCCCCCTTCCTTGCTTACACTTTCTGTCCCAGAACTCCTCACCCTCCAGGACCTTCAGACTCGATGGGGACCAGAGTTCATCCGAACAATGTCAGGGATCTCCCAGTCCTTAGGGACAAAGGAGGTACTCCCCAAACTGGCCGAGCCCATCATCACTGAATTGAAACCTCAAGATGGAGGCAGGGGTATGAGGTTGATGCCTGATGACCTTGCCCGCAATGATTCGCCTCATGCTTGAGGGCCGTCGCAGATACACGACCCCCTCTCCCCCCACCTGGAAGAAGAAATGAAAGGTTGCAGCCCTCGTCATTCTCTCGGAGACATCATGCCGATCGAGATAGTGCCCCTTTCGTCCATGACCCCAAAGGAAGAAGATAGTCATTCAAGAAAGGATAGGGACACAGGACAGGCGCCGAAAGACCCGGAAGTAATGTGGAGTTATGGTTCATGCGACAAGAACGTGACGTCCATGGACTCTTCCATTCTCAATGGGCCTTCCGGTCACTCCTGGAGCGACCCACTCCCCAAACCCCTGATTCCTGATGAAACAGCCAGCAGCGGGCAATCCCCAGGGAAGGAGCATGCCCCAACTGGGGAGACCCCTCGAAGGCCCCTGACCGTCGAAGGATCAAGTGGGGTTCCAGCATCGGATGCGCGATGCTCATGGGCCTGGAAGACCACCTTCGTTGAGGTCCCTGACGAAGAAGATGACCCAGGCCAAGGCACGAGCAAAAAAGGAAGAAGAACCGTTGGAGGCGAGGCGTTCTGAATCAAGTCCAGTGAGTGTTTCCTCCCTGAAGTCCACCTGGTTCAAGCCGTTTGGTGCGGACTGGACCCTTCAGGCCATCAGGGAAGCGTGCACGGATTCAGAAGCCTTTGCTTCACTCCACCTTTGGGCCCATAAGGAAAAGGTCAATGAGATCGATGCTGACCTTCTCTCCTCGCTTTGGAAGGGCAGAGAAAGGGCCTGAGAACAACTTTATGAACTAGGGAAGCCCATCCGATATCAACGCCGTGTATCCACCAAGGGCGTCCATGAACTCTTCCTCGATGTTCAACTAGAAACGCTAGAGAACCGCCAAACCCTCAAGGCTCAGGCCTTAGTGGACAGTGGGTGGACTGGAAGCACCATAAGTGAGACCTACGTCAAGAAACACGGACTCATTATCCGACCCGCACCCACCCCGATCTCTGTATACAACGCCGACGGAACATGCAACAAAGCCAGAGAGATCACCGAGTTCGTCAAAGTGAGAATGATGGTGGGAGGACACAGTGAGAGGATCGATTTTGCCGTGACCAATATCGACAAAGGCAATATCTTCCTCAGGCATGACTGGCTTATATGACATAACCCAGTCATCAACTGCGCAAACAGGAAGATCATCTTTGCCTGGTGTCAATGTCAAAGGAACCCCTTCCCACTGCCTGATGCCGATCCAGATGATCCCTGGGACGAGGAGTTGGAAGAAGGCGAAACCATTCTCATGGTCGACTTGCGAGAGGAGTTGGAAATTCGTGTGGTACATCACACGAATGACCTAGCGGCCAAAGCCAATGAAGGAAAGACAAAAAGGACTTTCAAAGAAATGGTTCCCCCCCAATATCGTGAATTCGAGGACCTATTCTCTAAAGAAAACTTCGACGAGTTACCCGAGCGTAAACCCTGGCACCATGCCATCGAGTTGATTCCCAATGCCAAATCAACCCTCAATTGCAAGGTCTACCCTCTCAATCAACATGAGCAGGAAGAACTCGATAAATTCCTCGACGAAAATCTAGAGTTGGGCCAAATCCACCCCTCCAAATCCCCCTTCGCGTCACCCTTCTTCTTCGTCAAAAAGAAGGATGGATCCTTATGACCGGTTCAAGATTACTGTAAACTCAATGAAATGATGATCAAGAACTGATACCCACTCCCCCTCATCTCCGAACTTATGGACAAACTCTGCAGTGCGAAGTACTTCATGAAATTAGATGTCCGTTGGGGCTATAACAATGTCCAGATCAAACAAGGAGACGAAGCCAAGGCAGCATTTAGAACCAACCGCAGTCTCTTTGAACCCACAGTTATGTTCTTTGGGCTAACCAATTCACCAGCGACCTTCCAATGGATGATGAACAATATCTTCCATGACCTCATCCATGAGGGGAAGGTAACCATTTATCTGGACGACATCCTGATCTTCTCCAAAGACCTTCGGGAACACCGACGAATCATCAAGCAGGTACTTCAGCGCCTCCAAGAGCACAAGCTATTCCTAAAGGCCGAGAAATGTGAGTTTGAGGTGCTAGAAACCAAATACCTCGGCGTCATCATCAGCGAAGGCTCTGTCTGAATGGATCCCATCAAGGTCAAGGGCATTATAGAATGACCCATGCCCACTAAGAAAAAGGAGCTACAATCCTTCCTGGGCTTTACGAATTTCTACTGGAAATTCATCAAGGACTATTCCAAGATCGTTTGCCCCATGACCCAACTAATGGGTAATGCGCCATGGACTTGGAGAGCAGCACAAAATGAGGCCTTCCAGCAACTCAAAAGGCAGATGGCAGAGGACATGGTACTAGCCTTGCCGAAGGAAATGGGTAGATTCTGAGTAGAGGCAGATTCTAGCGAAGGAGCAATCAGCACCGTCCTCAGTCAAGAACAGGACAGGAAGTGGAGACCAGTCACTTTCCTCTCCAAGGCATTGACCGTCACCGAGCACAATTATGAAATCTATGACAAGGAATTGTTGGCAATCATGCTAGCACTGGAGGAATGGAGACACTACCTTATGGGGGCGGCGGAGGACTTTGAGATCTGGACAGATCATCAAAATCTACAATACTTCCACCAACCCCAGAAGTTGAACCGCCACCAAGCCAGGTGGGTCACTGAACTTGCAGAGTATCACTTCACACTACACCACAAACTGGGTGCTTCGAACCGCAAGGCGGACCTCTTATCCTGAAGGGATGACCATGATCAAGACAAGAAGGACAATGATGACATCGTAGTCCTTCAGCCCGAACATTTTAGAGCCATGATCATGCCCACCACCAGTGAGACACACCAATGCATCAAGGACACCATCCGAAATCATGACAAGTGGGACCAAGGAATCCAGAACTCCCTCGACCACGAGTGGGGAGTATCTGAGAAGGAGGGGCTCCTCTACTATGATGGACGCATCTATGTTCCCTGTGACAACAAGCTTCATGGAGAAATTATTGCTGCCCATCACGATCATATCACCGCTGGACATCTGGGGATTGAAAAAACCAAGGAACTCATCCAGAGGGAGTTCTGGTGGCCGAAGCTCAAACAGACAGTCGAAAAGTATGTTAAGGCCTGTGAAGCATGCCAATGGACAAAGACCGACACACACCCAAAGGCTGCCCCCCTCCATCCAAACGAAATCCCCTCTGAGCCCTGGACTCATATATCCGTTGACATGATTACGGGACTCCCCAAATCCAATGGCTATGATGCTATCCTAGTAATCGTCGACAGGTTTTCCAAAGAAATTATCCCTATCACCTGTAATGTTGAACTCATGTCAGAAGGGTGGGCCAAACTCCTACAGCACCATGTCTATGCCTGCTATGGGATGCCCAAGACAGTCATCTCTGACAGAGGACCACAGTTCGTCTCCAAGTTCATGATGGAACTCCTCAGACTTCTCGACATCACCCCGAATGCCTCTACCGCCTTCCATCCCCAAACGGATGGTCAGACAGAACGAGCCAACCAGGAGATTAACAAGTATCTCTGCCTGTTCATTAACCATTGACAAACTGACTGGAGCGAGTGGCTTGCCCTAGCAGCCTTCGCCCACAATAACCACACCCATTCGGCCACAGGCCAAACACCATTTTTCACTAATTATGGAATAAATCCCTGAGTCTTGCCAGACTCAGTCCAGACAAATGCCTTCACCAACCCCTCGGCAAAGTCATTCACTGAGAACATGCAGAAGGTACACTGCCAAGCCAAAGAGGCTTTAGAGGAAGCAGCAGGAAGAATGAAGGCCCAATATGACAAGAAAAAGAGGGATGCGGTGAACTATGCCATCAGAGACCAAGTATGGCTAGATTCCACCAACCTTCATCTACCCTGCCTGAAGAAAAAACTCGATGACAAATGTGTCAGCCCGTTCCTCGTCCTGGAAAAGGCTGGTGCCTCTGCCTACAAGCTCAAACTTCCCCCACATTGGAAGATACACCCATGCTTCAATGAGAAGCTTCTGACGCCGTATGTACCACCAGCATTTCCCAACCAAGAACAACCCCCTGCACCTCCACCAGACCTCATTGAAGATGAGGAGGAATACGAAGTCGAAGAGGTCCTGGACTCATGCACCTGCCGAGTCCGTGGAAAGAAAGGACAAAAATCGCGCATCATTACTGACTACCTCGTCAAGTGGAAAGGATGGACTCGAGAACATAACTCTTGGGTACAAGAAGACGACATGGCCAATGCACAAGAGGCCATCGAAGACTATGAAAACAGTATCTCCAAAACCAGAACCATCGTGACTGCACACAAAGTCATTGACAGATCTGAAAAAACATTAAAAGAGATACTTGATCATCGTTACGTCAACAATGTCATCTCCTATCGAATACTCAGGAAAGATGGAAGGACCTTCTGGGTCGAAAATCCATCCCCAAATGACAAACATTGGAGGGATTACATCGACGACTATTGGAGAAAGGAGTATAAAAAGGCACAAGAGGAGCCACCAAGCGAACCCTAGGGCAGTTGGGACATCTGCCTTAACGAGAGGGTAATGTTACAATTTATTCACTTTTTTCACTTTTCTAGTCATATCTCATCTTATTGGCATAATCATGCTTACACATTATTGCTGCCATATCACCACTATCACCTTCAATAAATCTTTCATGATGGACAACGCATGATATTGCGTGCTCGTCATATGACTAGCATGCCCCCCAACTTCGACAAAACTTTCGTATCTATTAATAGCACTCACACCTTGGTATTTAAGTAGCTACAATTTCACTGTACAACCTCAGCTTCAAGCTAAGGTTTAACATCACATAAATCTTTACTTGTCTGCTCGCTTGCCAAGAGCTTCTCCAGTAAGTGCCTCTTTCACCACCTCGAGATCATCTGAGGCATTGCCCAAGTGATTGTCCGAACACGAGACAGCTTAGCAATTGCCCGATCCTGAGTCACATGAGAGTCAGGCCCTAACAATGCCAGTGAGAAGGGCACTTTCATTTAATTTGTGTGTAGCGAGCATAGCACCAATGAACTGGTTTTTTGCTGCCTCATCATGTTCGTGTCGCATTGTGTCTTTGGGCATCAGAAAAAGAAGCAGAATGACATTTGCGGAGTAGCTACACAAACAAAAAAATAATGATTGGCCATGTCCATATTCAGTAGCAGCCATCACTTTCGCCGATCATGAGTATTTTCTATTTATAATTTTGGACCTATAGTATATAAGACTCTGTAGAAAATTAGTTAGAAGAAAGGAGACTACTTCAATTTACCAGATCTATGCTCTAACAACGAGTTTATATGTTACCAGTTGATCCCAGTCACCCACAGTTATGCCCCATTTCTTGCTTTACTCTTAATCATTATTGGATTACATTATTACCACCCAATACATGCATTCTTGCTCCAACTACTTGCTTTTGTCTTTTAACACTTCCACCTTGCCTCCACCTCATCAAACCGGTTTTATTTCATTGGTTTCAGTTTTATATTACCGACTTCATCTTCTCCCAGCCCAGTATAGGATTGTATTGCCTCTTTGAAGGCCCATTTCTGCATTGCTCTCCATAGGATTCCCCCCATCATTGTCATTGCTTTTCCAAAGCTTCGCACACTTGTTGCCATAGCTTTGGTTTTATAGATCAAATTGCTGAGATTCCCACCAGTTTTATCTTGTTTTTGTATGTTCATTGCCCCCATTTCTGTTCACTTTATTAGGTACACCATAAAGACATCTTGTCTATACTCTTGCCACATTTTATAGGCTTTTACACCATTTTTCTTTGATGTCACTCCGGTTCTAGACCTATCGCCGGTGTCTACATCTATTGCACACTTTCTAGACCAGTTTTAGGACCTTTACTATTTGCTATATCCCTTGCACACTTACTATACCAGTTTTAGGACTATTTTTATGTTTTATTTGCTTTTGCATTATTTTCTAGGACATTGCTCCGGTTTTAGGACCATCTCTGGTTGCCTACATCCGGTGCACATTTCCTAGACATGTTCTATGTCTTTTGCAACAGTTTCTTGGTATCCAGGTCATACCAGATCTTGTTCTATCTCATTTATTGAGATCCCCCTTGGCTTACAGCCTGAGCCCTTTAGTACTCAACTGCTAAGGGTACTGCTTCCAGACTGTATAATCAAAGTGTATACCTGCATCTAGAGGAATTGACCACACAGAGGTGCACTGAACCACTCACAAACACACATAGCCTTGACTACTGTGACTGCAAGCATATTTCCCTACCTCTCTCGGAGTTTTGGGTGTTGCCATTGCCACAGAAGTCTAGGTTCAACACCACATGCCACAGAAACCACTGCCATTGACCTCACATCTGATGGTAATGAAGCAAAGACAGACAACAAAGAATCAGAAGCTCAAAGGTCCAGCTCTTTTTACTTAAAATCAAGTGTTGGAACTCATCAACAACAGGATCTCTAGCCAAGAATACAGGCTACTGAGGGAAAACAGAAACAGTGAGTGGGCCCTTCCAAAAGCAGGAAGAAGATCAAGCTTGAGCCTGTGAAGATGGAGGACTTTGCTGGACAAGTTATTGATTTGATGTGATGGCCATGGCTGTTTGTTCAATTATTTTACTAGTAGGTCAACCCCTTGCTATGGCAGAAAGCATTACTGAGATCATTGATCTAGTTTTTTTTGGTTAATGGCAGTGCACTGAGTAGTATTATAGTATACGGCTTCTTATTCTATCCAGGAAATAATTGAAGGGCTCTTGTGTCTTGGGTGTCTGATCTCCTCTTATGAATAAGCTTTGTGCACTTCCTACTGCACACTGGTCTCTGAATAAATTTCAAGAGATATCATGGCTGCCATAGCCATCCATGAATTGCATATTTTGAACAATCAGATCACAATTGAACAGAGGAGTCTTGTGCAAGTTATTTGTAAGAAAATGAGACCCAACACTCCTGCTGGAGCTGGAACTAGTTGAACATCTTCTCATTCCTGTTGCGGAGTCTGAGAGAGTAATGAGGTGCTGGATGTCCCCCAAACTTGACACTCATGAACTTTGGACTTGGCATCATGGTATTTTAGGACTTCAGGCAACAATTCCGATGTCAGTCCTGTGAAATGTACCTTCCTGGCATATGATGAGAGTGCACCCTGAGCTGGCTATGCTGTGCTCAGAACAATTTTTTGCTAGAATAGTATGTCATTCAATAGGCTCATTTACCAGCCAGTGTTCTGCCCATGTGGCTCATGGCTTTGCTTTCACAATTTGGGTGGAAGGGGCTGGTATATTCCAAAATGTTTTAGAGGGTCATGCTTGATGTGGCATTGGACTTAAGAGTTATTTTGTCCATTGCCCATGTCATTTCTCTTTCAACAGCGCTCCCTTCATTTTTTTGCCTATCTGTGAATGTAATACTGCATTATATGTATATACTGATGAATACCAGTATTTAATCAATATTCAAGGCCTTCAAATCCAAGTCAAAAAAATTATCATTGAGCCAAAGTATGGCACATGATTATTACTGTTATGTGACATTTGTGCCCTAGTTCACCCATGATAAGTTGTCATCCCACTGTCACTGTTCCTCCTCCCTTCGAGTCACCGTTTGTCCCAGATGCATCATCTCAGCCTCAGATAAATATATCAGCTATTCACTACACTACAAGTTAAAATGGAGAAGAGTTTGCCAGCAGGGCAAAAGCAGCTCATTAATATTTGAGACCACCGCTCAAATTTACGACGTTCAATCAGCAAAATTTTTATAAGTCCAATGTCACAGCCAGTGTGACCCTCTAAAACGTCTCGGAATTGACCAGTCCGTTCACAAGCTCACCGCAACCAAAAACCATGTCAAACTCAACCAATCAACCAAACAACCACATTAGGAATTAGCCACGTGAGGTGTAAGTTTGTGAACGTCGACTGGCAAGCGAGTGTAGTCATTCGATATTCAGCCGCGGCGAGAGTAATATTTCGAACAACCACTTCGGTAATTGGACTGCCTCAGCAAGATCACTGCTCAGCGATCTCGATGGCATTTCAGTACCAAGAGATTGGGGCTCCCTTGTGCACCTTCCTTCCATACAGATATATAGTACGACTATGAGTACGCCAGATCCCAATGTCATCTGAGTTAAACGTTTGTTACAACTGCTGTCATTGTTCTCATCACTAGGCCGGAAATTACGGCCCTGCTAACGCCAAGTGGTGCAGCTAATGGACATCTTCACAAAGTGGTCTTGTGGTTGATGTCACGCTTCTTCCACGTCTGTCCAACCTTTGAGCACACCCAACATAGAAAGCGGATAAATAGCTCACGAAATGGTATGCACTCGTAAGATCCCAATGTTGTGCATCCGCTTCAACACGTCTGCTTCAATTGTTGATCCGTCACCCGTATCAAAAGACACATCCATGACTACCTTCCGTAGACTGGAATGGGTGAGAAAAGCCTTCTCCAGTTCCAGCCATGGCATAACCGTGAGATCATCCACTGAATGGATACGAAGGCTTAAGGTCACGTCTTCAACCACGTTCGAGGTGATAGTTGAAAGAAGGTCATGCAGAACCAGTCTCATGATGCACTCTCCGTTACACGTGAGGTCGATATTTTCAACGTGAAGAGTGCGGAGGTCAGTTTGACAGGACAAGTGGAGCGCTGTGGAGACATCGGCTAAATAAGCATTGGAACGTATTAGCTTGGCATAGCAGCAATGCAGGGTACTTACCAATTGGGATCGGTTTCTTCTGGTGACGTGAGAATGACAGCAGAAAGTGGCGAAGTTTGGTGCCTAAGGTATCGAGGGCGCGACGGACGTAAGGCAGGTCATCGAACGTGATGTTCCGCAAGCGAACCGTGCGTATGTCCAACGAACGTGCGGCGCCAAGACACGCTAGGAACACCGGTATGCCTTCATCGGCATTAAGCTCCACGGTCTTCAATCCTGAGGGGATAAGCAACTGTTCTGCTGACTGAACGGCGTGTTCTAGGCACTTGGAGAAGCGAAGATGCGCCGAAAAATGCTGGAGAGCAGGAAACCTGCATAAAATTTGCACGATGGTGCGCAGGTCGTGGGAAACGAGAGAATCGAGCTCAAGCTGCTCGAGGCGAGTGAACTGTCCGAGCAGAGAGATAATGTGGTTCTGGTCTGGAATTGGGTATGCTGTCCAGTCGACGTTGGCCAGTCTGATGACGCGTACATTTGAGACACGGGTGAGACTCTGAAATTTCAGCACCCTGTCAAAGGGTATGTTCGCCATCGAGGAACGTGTGGCATTGTCGTCGAATTCGATCCGTGAGACATACGATGTGAATGTGCATTCTGGTGCTTCGAGGAGATGGAAGAACTGTGAAGCCCGCCAAGGCCAGAGCTGGACGGTGGCGAAGCCATTGAATCGACTACGAGCGAGCCACTGGGAAGAGACGAGTGCACATGTATTCAATGACGAAAGGTAGTCGCGAAGCAGATCGATAATAAAATCAATGAGCTCTGGAGGAATCATGGCAGGAACTAAAGGGCGAAAAAGAAATGCTCCAATATTTATATCGACTGTATTGCTGTGATGCCACCCACATGACCCCGTGTATTACGCACTGAAACTCAGTGGTTCAGGTCGGGTAGAGACAAAAATGGCGATGTTCTGAGCCCAGTGACCGAAGGTAAACGGATGAAAGAATGATCCATCTTTCATCGCACCCAGCACCTAAGAATACGAGACCCAGCAAATTGAACTTCAAGGTTAGAAGGAGAGTGTCGCACGTGGTCTTTCAATTACCAATTCAGCCTTCTACCATCATCATGGCTTCCAACGGCATCGAAACAGAAATGCAGACAGTCACTGTCGTTGCGCCAAAGACTCAGAAAAAGGCGAAAAAAATGAAGCCAGCTCGTAAGCAGGTCAAGCCAGGCGAAGTAGAGAAGAAGGAGACACCCCAGACGGGGAAAGAATACAGTTCGTTGAGTTGTTCCTATTCCTTTACCTTCGTGCTCATTGTTCTCTCAAAGATATTTGGTACAATAAATGGGCTGGCGGTGACAGAGAGGACAGCTATTCCAAGTGCGCAATACCCTACTGCATTTTCATCGGCTACTCACCTTTTCTTACAGCAAAGTAAAATCACAAACGAGATGCAACATCAAGAAAGACTCTGGGCTGACCCGCGCCAACATGACTGGAATGAAGTACTGCTGCCTCTTCTTCGCCCGTGGATGCTGCCCATACGGTTGGGAATGCGAATATTTGCACTGTCTCCCCGACCCAGAGGACGCGCTGCCTGACAGCTCCAAAGATTGTTTTGCGCGAGACAAATTCGCGGACTATCGTGACGACATGGGTGGTGTGGGTAGCTTTAATAGGATGAATCGTACTCTCTACGTCGGACGGATTAAGGAGACAGGGAATGGCCTCGAGACGGAGGAAGTCGTTCGGAGACATTTCAAGGAGTTCGGGCAGATAGAACATGGCCAGTAGGCATGTTTTACTAGCTTCCTATCGTATTAACTTCGTTCTATAGATGATTCCGAGACAGGGTGGGCCGTCAAGGTACTGCAGTACCGAAGTGTTGCTTTCGTCACCTACGTGTCTGAACTGCATGCACAATTTGCCAAAGAGGCAATGGCGTGCCAATCTCTAGACAACGACGAAATTCTCAATGTTCGGTGGGCTACGGAGGATCCTAATCCGACTTCCAAGGTCTTGGAGAAGAAGCGCCTGGAGACGATGGGTCAAGAGGTCATCCGTTCCAAAATGGACCCTCGTATTGTTGATGCTATGAGGACGATAAGAGCATTGGAAGATGGCGACGTACTTGACGAGGAGGGTAATTTAGTGCAGGATGATGGGGAGGACAGCGGGGAACCTGATCGCAAGCGCCGGCGGCTGGAGGCTGAAACGTCTTCTCCATCACCACCTCCGCCGGAAGCACCGTCAAAACCAGTTGGGCTATTGAGCGCAGATGCCATGGAGGGCCTTAAATATTTCGCAGAGATTCGGCAGCAGAATGGCGCGTCTTTTGTGCAGCCTAAAAGTGTCCCAACAGCACCAATTGGGCTAAGTCTTGCTGGCTATGGAAGTGATGATGAGGATTAGATCCTCTGTGTCCTTATCTATGTTAATCACAGATGTAACTTTAGTCTTGGCCTCCCCCACTACCCTCAGCGTCGCCCTCTCGAATGCTTTGAAGATTTACAAATTCTTTACCCTCCTCTGCAGCGTCTGCCTCCGCTTTCTCTTTCAAATACTTTTCAAACTCCCAATCTTCGGAGTCTTCTTCATCATCATCTTCGAACCATTCGGGGTTGTATTGGAACTAGACGTATAGTGAACTTATGCTCGTGATGCCAAGGTGACTAAATCTTACCAGATCTCTGCCACTCATACCGACGTTCTTTCCTGCGGCATGCTGAGTATCTTTGGCTTTGCGCAGAGCTTCTTCTTCCGCCTCTTTTTTGTCCATACGTGTCTTTTTCCAGTGGGCGAAGGTTTCGGGCGTCACTGGCGTAAGGTTAGGACCAAGTTTGTGGCGCTTGATGGTGGGTGAATCATAAAATCATCCTCTTACATTAAGAAAACATACCTCAACTTCAAGGAATTCTTCGATACTAATGGTATTAGCCTTCGCTGCGGCTTCCATAGCCTTCCTTTGGGATTTCAGGACGAAGCCAGGCGGTAGGGCATGTCGATACATGCAATTTTCGCCATTTGGACATTCCCAGAACCAGCCGAACCTGCGTGTGATCAGAAGGCACCGAACGACAATATGACCCTCAGACATACTTTTCCGTTTCAATGGCTTGAATAAAATGTTTGCAGACAATCTGCAGAGTATTAGTGCTGCAGCATAGGACGGCGCGCTACATACATCTGTAGTCGTCCGAGGATTTCCTGTTTTCGAGAGCACGACACTTCGGAGTTTCTCTTCGTCCCATGTATCCATTGTATCTGTAGCACCTAGTCAGCCATGGTAACCACCTGAGATTGCATAACTTACCTTTAAGTTTCTCCTCTCTCGTATCCTCGTACAAATTCTTCTTTTCCACCTTCCGACCCACATTGACGTCGTGGCTGAACTTACATTTGCTTCCCTTCTCACAAGTTCCTGACTTGAAGAACACACACAGGACCGTCTTGGGGTCGACACCAAACGGCACTTTCTGGGTCTGCACCGGCTTGAAGAATGCCGCTTCCTCCTTTTTGCGTTTTTCTTCATCCAACTTTGCCTTCTCCCGTAAAGCCTTTTCCTTTTCCTTCTCGAGGGCAGCGCGGGATTTACCTGTAACGGCGGCTTGGGCCTGGATCTGGGCTACTTGCTGCTTGACTTTGGCTGATTTATTTTTCTGGCGGGTTGGGTAAGCAAAGAGTACGCAAAAATAGGTAGAGAAACGGACGTTTTTCATTCCAAAGGTCTGGACATCTTAGACGATTAGCACGGTGCATCAAGGCATCGACGGTCGATTCACCTTGTCTTCCTTGACCTTGTTGGACGATCCACTTGCCTTGGCATTTTTCGGTGGCATCGTGGAAGAGAATCAAGAACGCTGCTGACGACAAGAGTGAATGGAGGAGCCAAGTGGGCTTTCGGCGCTCTCCGATTGGTGTGATTTGCGCATGACTTGCACGGTGACCACCATATGCTGCAATTCGACGATTTCCTTGCCTGGATTGAAGTCGACGGCGACCACTTGCCTGAGTACCGTGTTGAATATTCCCTGGAGAAAAGGCAGGTGAAATGCTGGATACCTTCACAAGCAGGCAAGCTGTTCGTCTGTCTTGACGACGTTGTTCACCGTCTCTCTTAGACTTTTCCTGTGCATTGGCGACACAGGATTTGCCAGTTTGCTACTTCTGGTAGACTCCACATTGGCGGATCTTTTGCTGGCAGCCGGCTGCTGGAGGCGCCTGGTCGTCCTACATACAGGCCCTCTGATGTAGTGTCATTGAACTCTACACGGACCTCAGCGACAACAGCCCGGTCGCTCTTATTTTCTTCCGTAGAACTGACTGGTATGAGAAATAACTTTTGATTCTGGTTCCCATGGAATTCTCATGACGACGAACTGCAGGCCGCAGACTCCGTACAGGACTTGGGCGAAATCAAACTTGAGATATGGCAAGTTAGCTGCCTGTTTGTAATCAGAGGACCAAAGCCAATACAGACCTTCAATCCTGTCGACGAATTCCACGAACGGTCCAAGAAAGCAGTCCTTCACTCAGTACAGTAAGCGTGGATATTTTTCTGTTTTGGAACATGTATAAAATGTAGTAGATTAGGCGCAGAAGTGCCGACAAAGCCTGTGGAGACAGTCCAGACGGCCAAAGTTTGTGAACAGATCACTTTCATATTCCGCTATACACCATTAGGTGAGCTTGTGCCCTTGACAATAGTGTCCTTTAAACTGCCAACACTTGCTTAGACATATTGCAAGCAAACGGGATAGCGCCGAGTACGATCAAGCGTCCAGCATCACTGTCACCATCTCCCATCCTTCCCAAGTCCGAACTGTCAGAGCATGACGCTGATGAGGAGATTGCGGCGTTGGAGGTATGGTACTCTTACATTTTCTCCCTTTACTCGTGTCAAAAATCACGCAGGAGCGACCCCGCCAACTGAGGAAACGCCAGAAACGCAAAGCGGTAAAATAGAATTCAAGCAGGAAGATTCTCATCTGAACGGGGAGATTCTTGATTTGACTGGTATTGCTAGCTCCTTTTGCCATCTCTCTCATATTGACTGGATTATAAAGACGATTGATAAAACGGTTTGTATAGAATGGCAATGTGACATGATTTTTGATATATGGGACGTTATCTAAATTCGAGGTTTCATGATCCCCCGTTGACATATTGCACTTTTGATGCACTACTGCGATGCTTGAAATAGTCGTACAATACGAGTCACCCAAACCATCCACCCACTTTTCGCAGGTGCTGCGCAGCGCGGACTTGGCGGAATTTAATAAGACGTAGGCGGAGCCGCCTGTCTAACCGCAGTGATATAGCTACGGCGCAAGTCGTTAGACCAAAGGTGCTGGCGCGTCTCTTCTCATACTGCTCCGCAGCACCTTCAATGGCCTTCGTCACTCTCTAGCGCAGTCGAGGAGGTGAATGACAATCTTGACGTGTTTCAAAGTACCCTCGAGATGTGTATAAAGCAAAGATGTCTGCGCCTTGAAGTATCACCAATTTCCTCACTTCTTCATCGAGATGGACAACGAAATCGCTGCTCTTGTCGGTATCCCACTATATTTCTTTTCCTGAACATGTGTGCTTAAATGCATCTCATTAGGTTATCGACAATGGTTCCGGAATGTGCAAAGCTGGGTGTGAGTTTTTGGTATCATCATCACTTTCTCAACTAACGCGTACTTGTAGTTGCTGGTATGATCTACTTTTCCATGCGGTTCTCTCTGAGCCAACGATTCCCGGTCTCATTCTAGGCGACGACGCGCCTCGTGCTGTTTTTCCGTCAGTTAACCGACTCCTAGCTAACTCTGAATCTTAACCAACATACTTTCTAGATCCATCGTTGGTCGCCCCCGTCTGCAGAGTGTCATGGTCGGTATGGGTAACAAGGATTCTTACGTTGGGTAAGTGTTCCCTACTATCAGCAGCCGATGACCGTTGCTTGACCTAGTCTATCAGCGACGAAGCACAAGCCAAGCGAGGTATCTTGACCTTGAAGTATCCCATCGAGCACGGCATTGTCACCAATTGGGACGATATGGAGAAGATCTGGCACCACACATTCTTCAACGAGCTCCGCGTCGCCCCCGAGGAACACCCGGTGCTTCTGACGGAGGCGCCCAAGAATCCCAAAGCCAACAGGGAGAAGATGACCCAGATCATGTTTGAGACTTTCAACACACCGGCGTTCTATGTCTCCATTCAAGCGGTCCTCTCCCTTTACGCTACGGGTCGTACCACCGGCATCGTTATGGACTCAGGCGATGGCGTCTCCCATACCGTCCCGATTTACGAAGGCTTCTCCATTCCACACGCTATCCTTCGCTTGGATCTCGCCGGTCGGGACATTACTTATCAGCTAGTCAAGAATCTAGGGGAGCGAGGGTACAACCTAGGCAACAGCTCTGCCGAACACGAAATAGTTCGTGACATCAAGGAGAAGCTCTGCTACGTTGCTCTCGATTTCGAGCAGGAGCTGGATACGTCTATGAAGTCTTCGGCGCTCGAGAAAGATTATGAGTTGCCAGATGGTCAAGTTATCACCATCGGAAATGAAAGGTTGGCTATCTCTCACCTGTTGCAGACATTCGTGCTAAAAATTATTCTAGATTCCGTGCACCCGAGGCCTTGTTCAACCCTGCGATGCTTGGACTGGAGGCCGTTGGTATCCATGAGACTACGTGAGTAGCTTGGTCAGAGTTGGAACGTCCTAACAATGTATTTCAGGTACAATTCGATCTACAAGAGCGATTTGGACATCCGCCGCGAGCTGTACAATAACATCGTCCTCTCGGGAGGGACTACTATGTTTCCTGGTCTGCCTGATCGTATGCAGAAGGAGATGACTGCTTTGGCCCCGACTAGTATCAAGGCATGCCGTGCACTAGCTTCTTCTTTACTTGCTATTAACCCGTATCTTTGTTTTAGGTTAAAGTTGTCGCGTCTCCTGAGAGGAAATACTCCGTCTGGATTGGCGGCTCTATTCTAGGGTCGCTCAGTACGTTCCAGAACATGTGGATCTCCAAGCAGGAGTATGACGAGAGTGGACCCGGTATCGTCCATCGCAGTGAGTTTCTCACTTGTACCAGTTGGCCTACTTCATGCCTGATACGTTTAATTTCTAGAGTGCTTATGAGTCCCTCGAGCTTACTATCGGGCTTTCCATATGTAGTTATACTCCGATGTTTCAATGCAATATTGTTTGCTGCTATATTTTGAGAAGACCGGAGCTTTGTATCCGTGTCACAGACAATGGAACAGTGATGGATAATTAGGCGGGACAGTGTTCTATACAAGCTGTAAGCATCCTAAAGATGAAAAACAAGTGAAAGCGATCGATAGCAATGTGGAAATAAGGATTAAGGGAATAAGATACGGAGAAACGATGTGCTGATAGGTAATTCATAATCAAGGTTAAACCGTCTAAACAGTCAGATCGAAGTATACGTTCGAGAGTCCAAAAGGTTTAGTATACTCGTCTTTGATCTCAGGTGCAGGGCCTTCTTGCGAACCAGACGTCCCATCGTTATCGTTACGCTTGGGTAACCATATTATAAGTGTGTATTTGTGCAGCGAGTTGATAAAGCGCACCTGAGGAATTTTAGGGAAAACAACAACAACCTCGTCAAGCTTTATGGCGTCCCTCGATACGTATGCATCATCTAGACCTGTCAGGTCAATAATATGTTCGTCATTCTTCACTGTCTTATTGTTTTTCATCTATAAAGATCTTAGTAACCTGATGCTCTGAAAACAGCAACAACGAACATATAGGAATTCGATTTCTTCATCTTCTATCACGATGATGTCTTTGATGTCCGATTTTCTTGTGTCATGGACTGGTTGGGCAGGTTGAGGCCACGGGGCGATCTCCTGAGCTTGTAACACCTCTGAATGGCAATATCTGGTTAAGTTTCAAATATATGAATTGTACCAACGTACCGAGGGGCCGATACTTGAAGCGAAAGGTAACAATGGGATCGCCCTTCGGCTTTGTGAAACCAAAAGGTCTGTGCCGACTCCGACTGATACTCTCAACACGTTTCGGTGACCCGGGACTGGGGTGATCTGTCATGTAGGTGTAGTGTTTACAAGGAGAAGGCGTCGCACCTAGCCTCATGGTCAATTCCTTTCTTATTATGCTCGTGATACACGCGACGAGTGAAATCAGCCCTTTGACTGATATTCTTCAGAGGAGGACGGTGATTGCGACTCCGGCGTCGCTCGACGCGATAGAGTGCTACTTCTATTTCACCAAGACTCAGGAGAGCGGCGACGTCGAGATATGCATCGTCGTCTGGATAGAGGTCAGCCAAGGGCGGGTTGCCGAAGCAATGGACTCGCCCGTAAGATTGAGTATTGTGAACATAAACGGCCTCTTGGAGTCATCCGAATCCCTGACACCGCCAAGGAAGACTTCGCTTTTCCGCAGAGAGTCGATGTACCGAGGCGGGTAGGTAGTGCCGTCGATGGACGGGTTTCCTCGCGTAGGTAACGAAACGACAGAGTCTTTCCAGTGAAGTCGAAAGGTCTACAACGTTGCAGCATCGGAGGCTGAAAAAAATGATATGTATGCACCTTGTTGGCCTCCGACGCGATCCAGCAAGTGACCTTAGTGCCGTCGACGGTCACTCCATATTCTTCAGCCTCAACGCCGTCAATGACTACCCAGGCAGAGAATTCACCGAAAGTAAGCATGTATCGTAGGCAGTATGTGTATGTTGGCAGAAAGGTGCTTGGTAGTAACGTAGTAACATATCCAAACAGCATGTCTAACATGTCAACGCGTCGCGACATGGGCAGACACAGTCACATGTGCTTTCTCAACGCCAAGGTGCCGAGGTCTGTCCAGTATGTATTACACGATGTTTGACGCGTTTTTATTAACGATATTGCCTCTAGTCCAAAATAAGCTGACAGTTGTTGTCAGCTAGCAAGTTCGTGTAGTTCTGCGAAAAAATTGAAACGGCGATCTGTACGCTAGAAGAGCTCTTCTGGTCTTTGCAATAGTTGGTGCTTCTCGCAAAATCCGCCCAGAGGCAGACAGGCAATAACTCCAACGGTGTACCACGCGCCATAATCTGGGTGGGATCCAGACTTGAGGGTTCTGAATCTTACGCCGCAGTGACTGCAGTTCTATCTCTTGCCGCCACTGTTGCTTGCTCGAGAAAGAACGAGATCGTCACAATGACGAGTCGAGAGCTTCACGAAGCATCCCCGATCGATTGTCACAGTACTGCTGTCGCCTCGCCAACTGTCAGCCTGTTGCTACTCGCATGTTTCTGCACATTAACCCGCTGTTCCACTCTGGATCTTCGGTGTTCACAACCCTGAAACCTAACACGTTCCTAAGGAATCGCGAACTATGACTCAAAAAGTGATTCCTTCTAACACCAAACAGCTACGGACGTTTACCAAGAACTGTGCGCTATATAGTTCTTATTCAACTAGCTGCCGCATTCTAGCAATTTGTCCTAGGATCATGGGATCACTTCTGGTCTGGGTGAACCTGCGAGGAGTGTTCTACGCGGCTTCCACAATACAAATTTTGCCTAGCATGTCTTCTGCCAGGTATAAAACATGCCTTTTAACATGCTACTTCAGCGCGCTCGGCGTGCCTCATGTGTTCACTTCGTAGTCTATAAAATTGGCCTCTCTTGATAGCCTCTCACTCCCAAGCAATCAAATGGTCGAGCGACTGTCACCTTACGACCTATGTGTGCCGGATGCCATTAACTGTGTCTCGTCAAAGGATGAAAATGAGCCCTCCGGTATTACATCGTACTCTGCCTCTGCCTCTGCCTCTTCAGCCGATCCCTCAGAGAGGCTTCATATCTCAGTGACCATGTCGTCGCGCAATAAGCGCGCCCTACCCCCGTCGTGTTCGCCACCCATGACTGTCACATCTTCGCCCACCAAGCACACGCTTAACGTACGCCTTCCGCCTGACATCCAGCCCGAGATGGTGACTATATCTGCAAAGAAAGGGGACAAGCTGAAAGTAGTCGCTGATGCATGGCATATGGAAAACAACTGTAAGCTCATTTGGCAAAAGTCTCAGATCTAATCTTAAATTAACCAGGTCACTGCGAATGGCTAATCACGTTCCCGCCACTTGATGTTGACATGTCAAAGGTTCACGCCAAGTTTGGAGGTGACGGCCTCCTTACCATCGATGTTGGTAGACTTCGCAGGTATTCCTAAGTGCTAGTCGAGATCTCGCGCGGGTTCAGTGACACTTTTGAGTCACTGGTGGACAGGTTCATGTACTCGTAGGGACGTTCGAATGCGTAAGCTCTTGCTATCCCGTTATATATAATTACTCAGAACAGTGGAATTTGGATAGTAATTCGGGCGGGCATGGGTTGATTTCGTGTACTATTGATTATATATTGGTAGCTTTCTTCCTGTATCATATCCTAGCTCATTGAGTGTCGTAGCAGATGGTCTCATAAACCGAGGAGGATTTTATCCCTTCGGGAGGGAAGCCCGGTCACTCCTGCCGCATGGTGCTGGATCAGACCAAGATCAGACCAGCATTGAATGATGGACACCTAACCAGACCTGTAGTAGCGCTTAATTGAACTCGCAGGAATGAAAGCCACTAACAGCCTGTTAGAGAAACTTGCAGTTGTTTAAATTTGAGCCAACTGAGTGAGTGCTCTTGAAAGAAATTAGCTCTCCCACGAAGTGAAACGAAGTCATTGCCCCGGCACTACAACGGCAGGTTGTTAATCAACATGAGCATACAGAGGCCATTACACGCTAAGTTCTCTAATTTCGCAGCTATCCCCACCGTTCTGTGATTCAGTTCAAGTGGAACGGTGCCATCTCTCCACACTCTTTTATAAAAGCATGGACAACCTCGAAGAGGCAGGACCTACTGGACGCACTGTCGACATAGAACTCGGAAGCGGCCAAGAGGTCATCACTATTGATTTGGAGGACTTGGACCCAAATCCCAAGGATGTGCTGGATCTATTAAACGAAGGGCACCCAGGTGTCTGGGTGTGGACGAAGCTCGCAGCAGAATATTGGAGAAAAGGGTACCTGGAAGCAGCCGAGTTGATTGCGACCACAGCAATACAAGGTGTGCCTTTAGTGCTGAGAGCTCGAGGGAACTCGTTGAACTTTGTGTAGTCGTGACGGCCGATGGATTTCCCGCTACCCTTGCACCTATATATGCGCTGCTTGCCAACATCCAAGTGGCCAACGCACGGACAGCGCCAAAAATCGTGCTTCACAATGCCGGTGAGTGCATATCTTATTATCGTCTTTCCCGTACCTATGGCGTGGCCGTCAGAACAAGATATCTTGGCTAGCGCGAAAACGAAGGATGATTTTCATCGTGAAGCAGCTCACCTGTTGAACAAGGGTGATCGGTTGAGTTATACAGAAGGAGGGTCTATGATCAGCAGTACGCTTGCGTTTTTGACTCGAGGTATGGACTCTCCTTTGCAGTACATGCTTGTGGCTTAAGTTCTGCAGGTATCCAGCAGTTAGCTACCCGCTCCATGGACGACGCTATGCGTTCTTTCGAAGGTGTTTTGGTGGAGAAACCCACAAATGTTGTTGCTCTGCTTGGAAAGGTCAGATTATAGCCATGTTACGCTTACAGCGACTGATGTCACCAGGCCAGGATTCTATATGCGCGTAGAAACTATCCCCTGGCGTTGCAGACATTCCAACAGGTTTTACGAATGAATCCCCGCTGCCAACCGGACCCCCGCATTGGTATAGGTCTATGTTTTTGGGCCCTAGACGACAAAGCCAAAGCAAAATCCGCTTGGCAGAGAAGCTTAGAAGTGGTGGGTACCTTTACTTCCTTGCTTTTTACTGCTTAAGATGTCTTTAAAAGAATCCTTCGGAATGGGCAGCACAGCTTCTTCTAGGTTTGGAGTCTATCAATGCGAGTAAGAGCGATTATTCCTCTGAAGCAACACGCGTCCATCTGTTTACTACGGGGACAAAATACATCGAGAAAGCCTTCCAGCAATCTAATCGAAACAATGCGGCGGCGGCCAATGCACTATGCGAGTTCTTCCTTCAGAAAGGCGATGTGACGAGGGTACGTCGACAAACTGGCCAAGTCCACACTCATCTCACGTGACATAATAGAGTCTCAAGCTTGCTGAACGTACAATTCAGTTTGCCGACACGTTAACGGTTCTGACCGAAGGTTACATACGAGCCGGCCGTGTTGCCCATGCTCAGGGATCTCTCACCCAAGCTCACAAGCATTACTCAGTCGCCCTCGAAGGACAGCCCAAGAATATCTTGGCAAGTATAGGATTAGCACAGATACAGATCAGCAATGGTTTGTAGACTTCATCCCCTTTCATTTTTACATATTGAATTTCACGTAGATGAACTGGCGGCGGCTATACACACGCTCGATACTCTTATCCAACGTCCCAACCCTCAGGATTCTCTGGAGGCCACACTCATATTGGCATCTTTGCGCGCTTACCCTCGTCCAGGTGTCTCGAGCTCAGATCTCGCTGAGGAGAAAACACACGCCCGAGAACTGTTCGAACGCGTCAGTAAGCGGCTAGAAATGGACGAAACGAAAGCAAACGGACAGGTTCGATCCAAGGTCTCTCCCATCATCAGCGAAGACATGGATATGTATGTGGAAATTGCAAAGCTATGGCAAGACGAGAACTTGGATAAAACTGTCGCCGCATTAGGAGAGGCATTGAAGATCAGCAACTCGTCAGGCAGCGTGGGCCAAGTTGACGTTCAGTTGCTAAACAATCTTGGTGTGCTGCGTCACCTTACGGAACAATTGCCAGACGCAAGGGTGTTATACGAGAATGCCCTTATCAAGGCAGCTAGTCTCGGTCCTGATATTGGTGAGGGTATTTCAGCATCCATCTTGTACAACCTTGCCCGAGTCTATGAGGACCAGGGAGAAGATGGCTTGGCTAAGGATGCCTATGAAAAGTTGCTTTCACGACATCCAGAGTATGTTGACGGTAAACTTAATTTCCAGTTTCTATTATTTCAGCACCAGTTTGACATACCCCTCTAGCCAAAATACGGCGAGCTCAAATGCTCACTAATTTGCGGCGCAACAATGACGCACATGATCTTCTGAAACAGGCGCTAGCTTCGCAGAACAAAGATCTCAATGTCCGCGCATTCTATACCTATTTCCTAATTCAAAGTGGCTTGCCCAAGCTCGCAAAAGATTTCGTGTTCACAACCCTGAAAGATCACGACAAACACGATGTCTACTCACTTTGTGCGGCTGGTTGGATTATGTACCAGCAATCGCGAGAAAGTCGAGACGCTACATCCAAGGGTGCTGACGACCGGCGCCGTGGATTCCAGCGTTCTGCCGAATTCTATGAAAAGGCGTTGTCGCTAGACCCACTTTGTGCATTTGCAGCTCAAGGTCTAGCCATCGTCACAGCAGAAGATGCTCTCGGTACTCTCAGTGGCGGACAACCTTCGTCGAATACGGATGAAGCTCTGAAACGACTACACAACTCTCGCGAAGCCCTGGACGTGTTCGGAAAGGTTCGAGAGTCACTGAACGACGGTAGTGTGTACTTCAATATGGGGCATTGCTATTATTCTCGTGATGAATATGACCGGGCGATCGAAAGTGTAAGTTTCGTTGTTCGTCTACGAAGAGACGAGCTTATATTATCGGATCTAGTATGAAACAGCTTCTACACGTTTCTACCATGGCCAAAATGTATCAGTGCTTCTATGTCTCTGTCGTTCATGGTATGCCAAGGCAACAAAAGATCAGTCGTATAAGGCGATGACCACGGCATTGCATTATGCTCAAAAGGTCAGCATTCCACCGAGCATCTCTCTTTATCGCTTACTAAGAGGTTCATATAGGCCTTGCACATACAGCCTAATGACAAAGCCATCCTTTACAACATCGCCATGATTCAACAGAAATCGGCTGAGATGCTCTTTACCATTGACCCTTCGAAGCGAACATTGAAAGACTTGCGCCACGTAATTAACCAGGCAGCTCATGCTCAGAAGTCAGTGTATATGTTGACCCATGCAATGTCACTCTTACACTTGTTCACAGAATCTTCGGTTCTCTTGCTTCGGACAAATCAGAAAATGTCCCATATAGTCGCGATATAGCTGATCAAAGACGAAAGTACGGTGACAGCATGCTCCGAAAAGGCGATGAACATCTAGCCAACCAGAAGCAATACGAAGATCGTGCACAAGCTAAATTGTTTGATGCACGACAGAAACGGCAAGAGGAGAGGGATCGGATGGAAGCCCAAGAGGTCGTTTTCTCGTTTTTTGTGATATTATATACTGACTGCGAGTAGCGCGAGAGGGCCGAGCGAGAACGTTTGGCGGCAGAAGAGCTGGCGAATAAACGACGACTTGCTCGCGAGCAAGCTCAAGCATGGTCCAGGGATTTGGTGCGGATGGACAGCGATGACGAGAAGGAAAAGCGCCCGAAGAAATCAAGAAAGGCGAAGGGCGAGGGGGCTGCAGGAAGTGGCGATGAAGCAGAACCTAAGAAAAAGCGGAGAGGGAAACTACGGAAGAACAATGAGCAAGCTAATGGAGAAGGAGAAGGAGACGAACCTATGGCTACGTTCAGTGACGACGACGAGGTTGAGAAACCTAAGAAGCGTCCGTCGAAGAAACGAGTTGTGAGAGACGACGATGAGGAAGAGACGGCTGGCGGTCCTCGGAAAAAACAATTGTATGTTTCTCTTTTTAGTCCGTTCTGTAAGACTGCTTATGCTTCGTTCTCTTATAGTAAGAGCAAGGAGATGCTCTCGGATACTGACGAGGAGGAGATGGATGTATCATGATGTTGCATATGTTTATTTTTGCTGTCTGCTTATATCTGTATTATCTAACTTCCTGTTCTCGCTGTTGATTCTGCTTTTTGGCTCTGCTACGCTGCGAAGTCTTACCTAGCGTATGTGAGGGATTACCATTTTTATCACAGTTCTGTTAAGTATGGCCTAGAGTTCTGGGGTTTTCTGTAATGGCGTACCCCCCGTGTGGGGTCGAACAGGGGTGTATTACGCAACTACGGAAGAACACGATCAAGTCTTTGTTGACTTCCTACTTCGACGACCCGGTAGATCCAGCGGTTCATTTGCAGGCGACTATAAGCACTCGTCCTATCTTCTAGATTTCATTGGTGCGCGGCGGACTGTGATGTCCAATCAAGGGCATACCAGAGTGACATCGAGTGTCGACTCACATTCCATCCATACGAACGACTCCGACGAGGGGCGCTGCAATGCTGTAGCGTCAGCTATGGCTATTGAACAAAACCACAACCCTTTCCTTCGCTGGTTAATGACATTGTGCTCAGGTATCATTCTCGACATTCGCGCCCGAGCACCCCATTTCGTTAGTGATTGGACCGATGCGTGGAATTATAGAGTTATCCCCGCTACTGCGTTGATATTCTTTGCCAAGTGCGTATTCAATGTGATCTGCCAATTATGCAATGTTGATGTCGGTGTAGTGTTCTTCCTGGAATTGCTTTCTCTCTAGATCTTATAGAGACTACTGGACAGTATGGCGTCGCCGAGGTGCTCGTCTCGTCCTTCATGGCTGCATTCATTTTTTCCGTTTTCGGTGCTCAACCCCTCACGATTGCCGGCGTCACAGGCCCCATCACAGTCTTCAACAAGACTATTTATGACATTATAGAAAAGCAGACCAACGCTCCAGTATACCTTCATTTCATAGGATGGGTCTATCTGTGGGCAGCTATCATCCATTGGATCACCGCGATTTTGAATTGTATGTCGCCAGTAAAGTTACGTAGGCATAACTTCTAACGCTGCACAGGGTGTAATTTTCTCAAATACGTTACCCTCTTTTCCTGTGATACCTTTGGTTTTTACGTCTCTTGGGTGTACCTCCAATATGGAATACAAGTCATCACGAGGCAGTTCAAGGACAGCACCTCGTCTTCTATACAAGGGACCCTCGTCTCTATTATCCTCGCTATTCTCATGCTCATGGTGTCATTCTTGTTCCAATCACTCTCCGGGACAACATTGTTTCACCGCTACGTTCGCCGTTTCTTTGCGGACTATGGCATGCCTATCTCTTTGGTTGCGACTTCTGCCATGGCATACTGGGGCAGGTTTAATTCTGCTAATCCGCTGACCCTGCCTGTCAATGGCGCGTTCGAAGCTGCTAACGGGAGGGAGTGGCTCGTCAAGTTCTGGCAACTGGAGGGAAAATGGGTGGGCGTCGCGCTTCCATTCGGAATCGTGCTTTGGATCTTGTTCTTTTTTGACCACAATGTTTCGGTGAGACACTTGCGCCGTCTCATCTTACCCACATGACACAAATGTTGTTTAGTCTCTTATGGCGCAAAGCTCCGAGTTTCCTCTTCGTAAACCTCCTGGTTTTCACTACGATTTCTTCCTGCTCGGAATCACGACGTTCATCGCTGGACTCGTCGGCGTTCCAGCTCCGAATGGGCTGATACCTCAGGCTCCCATTCATACGACGTCGCTGATAGTAATGGGGCGACGCGTCAAGAAGGCTGATGAAGAAGGGCCTTGCGACGAGAAGAGTCAAACGTTTTCCAGTGTCGATGAAGTGCCTGTCGCCGTTGTGGAGCAGCGAGTGTCCAACCTTGCTCAGGGTGCCCTGTGTCTTGTTCTGCTCTCGAGTCCGTTCCTTCACGTATTGAATCTCATTCCTCGAGGCGTGCTTGCTGGACTCTTGTAAGCGTTCCACTTATCCATGATGATCCCTCTAATATGTGTAGCTGGTTTATGGGCGCAGATGCCCTCCGGGGAAACGGCATTACGCAGAAACTCTTGTACTTCTTCCGGGACAAGACATTGACTTCTCAAAACGATGCTTTGCGCAAAGTCAGAAAATCGCGTATTCTCATATTCGTTGCCATCCAACTTGGTGGTTTTGGGGCAACGTTTGCAATTACTCAAACGATAGGTCAGCTCTGGTCTAGCTTTGTTTCTTCTCCGGTGCTTGCTAATCCCACCAAGCTGCCATTGGGTTTCCCGTGATTATCATGCTGCTCATTCCTCTGCGTACACTGGTCATCCCGCGATTACCATTTACAAGTGAAGAGCTAGCTATTTTGGATGGGCCTACGGCGTCCCCGTTCGTGAGTCTTTTATAGCTTTCAGACTCCAGTCCTGTCTGATCAAGTTGATGCAGACGATGGAATCGGTTGGGGGCCTTGCTGACTAAATGACTATATAGCAGAGTACTCTTCGAATCCTCTATAATACTTACAACTCACTCACGATGCCCACTGGAAGGACATTAAGCCGGAAACTACTCGATGCCAGCAAAGTAGGTATAAGTACACTAGTTTTTGACTTTCCGCCCTTGACAGCTAAGTACACTTGCCATCTGGGGCATGTGCCTTGTCCAATTTAGCAGGTGTTCTATCGATCGATCATTTCCTACGTTCAAAGTTCACACTTCTGCAAACTTCTGCTGTTCATACAGCCTATTTGACATCGGTTCGCTATGTCAATATTCACAATCTATTATGTAATCTCTTCCTTCACCCGTCTTCAGGGTGAGATGGCCGAGCGGTCCAAGGCGTGTGACTCGAGCGATTACGTGTTGTTGCGTAAGCAGCTTGTCCGGTATGGGTTTCTCATCATCGTATGATGGCAGGGGTTTGAATCCCATTCTCATCAAAATTTTGTTTCGAGAGTTGTCGTCGAGCCGTCGAGTCGGACGGAGACTGGAGTTCCATGAGTCATGAGTGGCAGTAAGGACCGAGATTATTAAACAATGCCACTACAATCTGAAGTTTAAATCAATCAAGTTACAACTTCAACGGTAGCGACCCCGCACGCAATCCGAGGCAGTGGAAAAAACTGTGTTGTTACTCTCACTCCTTTGCAAGGAGGTTGTTTCGATAAGGTAATTTGCAATGTAGCGAAGAACTACGCGACTCATAGGACGTCTTGTATTTTATGCACGTATATTGCTGACAACAATTTCATAACGAGGGTCAGATAAGCCCTAGTGGCAAGGACAAAGAGGCAGGCCCTGTATCTTTCACGCATGGCGAACTGCGGAAAACTATACAAGTCAAAACAAGCGCCAAGCATGGATGAATGATAAGCATGCAGCAACCACAATATCTCCCAGAAATATGGACACAAGACTTGGTGCGAAGTTCTACAGATTAACATGACACCAACTAGACCTAGGTGAACGGAGAGCCTTAGAACCACTTAGAAGACTTGGGGCTCAGATCGAAACAATTCCGGATGCTGCCAGTGGGCCCTGGTAGCATCCAGGCGACAAACCATTCGGTGAGGGCGCCGACGGAAACAGGAGGCTAAACCACCTGTTTATAAACCCACCCCCACGGATCATGAGAGGTCCTGTATCTCATTTCGTAGACCACAAGCACAGCCTTCATTGATTACGAATAGCCAAATGGACTCTCTGTCCAAGTACTTCGGAGTCTCGATCCTCGGTCAGTCTATCTCTCATGCACTTCTGATGGGACATCGTCATCAGGACACAAATGATAACAGGTATTTGGCGGTCAGGCCAGTGGGATTCAATAGGAAAATGGCAGAAAGTCAAAGTCTACTTACTCATTCTCGCAGCGCCGACACACACAAGCGAAATACCAATCTCTAGCCAGCTCCTCGCGGCGCTTCTTGACGGGATCGCTCGCATCTATATAGCTGATGCACAACTCCTCTCCAGCCTCGATATCCCGGGTGGCATAAAAGTGCATCGAGCGTCCTTCCCGTTGTTTGCGGACATTAGGAAAACAATCTGCAGACGATGAGGCTAAGTCAATAGAGATCAATACTAAGCACGTACCATGGTTGAAATACGACGCCTTGATGTACATCGCGAATCCTAGCATCTCGCTATCCCCCGACGTGGACATATCGTACAGGCCAAAGGCGTTCCCTTGATCGCGCCCAAGAATAGCACGTACAGTATCCACTGTCACATACGCATAAAAATCCGGCACTGTTTGCGCCGCTTTGCGGAGGAACGCATATACCCGTATTTGAGAGTCAAGATCCTGTGGACGCCCACGGATGTACTCGAGTTCGTTATCCTGTAGCTGTATGAAGTCCGCCCATTCGTCCCCGCCCGTGTATCGCACCATGATAACAGAGGCAAGAAATCGCACGGTATCAAGCTCTAGCTCTGTCAAAGGCTCCAAGTCGAATGTGGATGCCGCCCAAACAGCATCGAGATCTGTCTTGCTGGTAATGTTCTTCGTGGAGCAAGATTCCTTTGCTTCACCCTTGAGCGATCTCGCCAGTCTATCCACCGCAGCGTGCATTTTCCCCAGCAAACCATCTCCATCCTGCCAGGCATCACGACACTCTATGGAGCAAAACCATACTCCGGCGCCGTCACGTCGAATGTTCCATGCATTCCGATTACTGTCGAATGCATAGGAGAAGCAGTGGCCACAGACTTCCTTGCGAAATACGCGGTATATCACGGAGGCGTAGGGAGATGAACAGGTGTAGATGAATGCGTTTTTCGGTATGGATGTCGTTGCAAATAAGCCACGTCCTCCGTATGCCGTCTCTTTGATATGCAGCAGATCAGAATACATGCATCCGGGTGGCCGCAGCAGGTGGAGAAGCGTCAGCTGGGGTGGTGGTTAAGAACAAGCCAGCTACTAGTATGTAGAATGAAAAATCAGCGACAAATGATAATAAATAAAATAAATTGGAAATGGTACGAGGCCTGAGGCCTGAGGGCCCGGGAACCTGGGTCCTGCGGCGCTCCCTGTTCTTGAACCACCAACTTTTACTTTTTCAAGATGCTTCGTTATAGGACTTTCCAGGTATCGGGATGCCAAGCTCGATGGCTCAGCTTTTCAGCCGCGACCAATGTTGGATTAAGCTTCAAGCTTGGCTTATATAGGTCGTGAATAAGCTCTTCACTCAACAAGTCAAATATTGCTAGTTCCTTGAAGGTCTACTTGTGAATAGCAGGTAAATGACTGCACCTCGCCCGACTCGTAAAGAAGAACACGGATGAAATCCGTGAGTTGGAATTCCCACAAAGTGTTCCTGTTCTTAAACATTCCTTGAACAGACTACTTAGAAAAAGTTCAAGTTTCTACCGCATACCGGGGGGTCATATCTGTTATCGACTTTCCCCAGTCGACTATGTATGCCAAACTGAGATCTGCGCGTCAGATGAGCTGTTTCGCAATTTAAGCACCAGGTTCACTTTTCGACTATCGTCTCTGAACACCGCGGGAATGCATAACATATTACTTACGGAGGACTCTCAGAGTTGTGGTCCCGGTCAGCCGAGTCTACTATCTTTAAACAGTCCATTTCTATATAAACGGTTGTCGCTGCCGTATGACAACGCACGCATCCGAACTTTTTCCCATCCCATACATAGTACATACGCCTACACCATGGAAGGAGGCAGCAGATTCCAGAATATTCCGGTCTCCTGTCAGTCTCTAAACTATCTTTTTAGTCTTACTCCCTCATCTTATACTGCAGGGCTCGCATTCGTCGTATATTGAGGCATTGTGCTATTTGGATATAACATGTGTGTGGATATTCTCGAGTACTGCCTTTCGAGCTAGGTATTCATGCTGTTTGGCTTTTATTAGCGTTGGTGGCAGTATTGTTAATCACCCATACTTCCAGCACCATTTTGGCATGTACAACGCCGATGGGACGAAGAATACGCATAAAGTGAACAATATATCATCCAACGTCGTGTCCTCTTTCTAAGCTGGAACCTTCTTTGGCGTCTTGGGTAGTGTTCCGATATCTCGTAAGTTCTTATCTTTGACTTTTTCTATCCGAAGTTCATTGTTGTATACTTGGAAGAATATACACCTCGCTCGTATACTCTCTTCTCTTCTGTATCGGTGCAGTGCGTCTGTTTCTGCTCCATCTTTATTCATCGTTCGATGTGCGATGAGCGCTTAGATTCTGACGACTGCCGCCGAATCCCCATCGAATGGCCTTCCCCTTATCTATTCCGGGCGCGTCATATCTGGTGTTGGAATAGGTGGTATTTGGGCTGTAGCTCTAGCTTATGTCTCCGAGTGTTCACGCAAAGACGTCCGGGGACGAATCACCGGGCTGTTCTAGATCATGCTGACCACATCTTACTTCACTCAAGAACCTCGCATACTTGCGAAAACTCCCACCCACTTCTGAGCAGGTCCTGCACGAGATGACCGAAATACAAGCCGTTGCCGAGGAAGAGTGCTTGGCTCGTGAGGGTCTGCAATGGCAAGAGGCATTTTTCGAAAAGGGAAACCTTATTCGATTCGTGATCGCGTTCGTTATATCCCTTTTACAGGCATGGTCGGGCCAAAATTGTGCTGTCTCCATTTGTCCTCGTTTTCTCCAGCTAACCCACACTCTTTACTATTTCAGCCGTGAAGTACTGCGCGCCCCAGATATTTGGATCCATCTGTTATACCGATACAAGAAACACCCTTCTAGCATCAGGGGTCTTTGGCATCGTCAAATTGGTATCCTTGTTATTATTGGTCTTCTTCGGAATTGAATGGCCTGGAAGAAAACTATGCCTAATCATCTCTACGTTTGGAATGGGCACCTTGTTCTATATCGTTGGTGTACTTCTGAAAGACACACCCACCACCCGTGACCAGTTCCACGAATACTTCAGTATCATCCCCCGATGCAGTCAGCCAAGCTACGGTAGCCATGATATACATATACGTATTCTTCTACTGTTTGGGATGGGGGCCACTCCCATGGATTTACGTATCGGATATCTTCCCGACCAGGACAAGGCATTACGGCTTAGCATTGGGTACTGCATCTCGGTGGCTGTGGAGTAGGTCGCTCGCATCACCTATCCGTTTACATTTAGTTGATCAGGCGAAAGGTTTCGTCGTGTCGAAAACCACCCCAGACATGATCAGCACCTTGGGTTGTCACTAGTTCCCAGATAGAAACCCAGCTGCAATTCAACCGCAGTGGTCTCTGCATGAGCTGACGCAAAACGATGGTCTTCATATTGATCAGTGATTCGCTCGGTATCGGAGCTCCATCCAAACGCTTGTCGGGCTCTCCTACGTCACCAGCTGTTTGAAAGTGAATTATCTATGGTGTCAGTGGGTTTGTGGACTGCGCGAATCTGAGTGATGTTCGTTTCTGAAGGAGTACGCGGCGCGTCTGGTGTAGACTTTCTACGATAGTGGTAGCCTTGTTTTTAGCGCGCCCCTCCCTTGTTATCACCGTCGGTACCGTTACGTCAGCTACTATGTATGGAAATACTTTCCCATCATCTATTGAACCAATACCACCGCGTTTCTATGCCGTCCCTCATGCTCCTCTCACCATCCAGTGACGCCACGACTCGAGCTCTCTCACGGAACAATCCTGAAGGCATTTAAGTTGTCAAAGATGTCATGGCAAAGCAAATACCGAGCTGGAAGGATGGTCTTCGGCCATTTCAAGAGCAACCCGTTATCCACATCCTCAATGGCGAAGGTGTCCTTGTATGCACCGTGACTGGTGAAGGAAGCTCGGCTCTGTTCACCATCCCAATTCCGTTCCATCCGTGGCAGAAACGCGCCAGGATGGATCGTTAATGGACGTGATCTATTTACGTAACGGAGCCGACGGCGATAACAAGGCCCCCACAAAAACAACAGACTTTATGCCACTCCCCTCTATAGGGGTGTATCGTCCGTCTGTCTACGAGAGACTATGTCTAGCGACCGTCGACCGAAGGAGAGCGACCTACATAGAACTACGGTGCCACAGCTGCCTGCAGTTGCGCGACGAAGATCACGAGATACTGAAGTGACAAGTTGTTTTGACAGACTGGACAGACCAAAGCACTAAGCAAAGACGAAGTCACGAAATGCCACGGTAACTAACGTAGATGTTCGGCTTTTGCCGCACTACCGTGTTTGCGCCTCACTCTAACTTAGTTGTGTCAAAGTTCTGTCTCTAGTAAGTAGGGCTAATAATTCCCGGTGGTGTTAATGACATATCATTTAACATCGGGTCATGGCAGGGTATTTATTCACTAGGTTATTAACTGTTAATAAATCCTGTGTGAAATAATGTTAATAATATGTGAAAATTTAACTTTTTAATGAATTATTAATAAAAGAGCGGTTAAAAAATCAAGGACTGATTAAATCATGTCCCAATCAATTTCATTCACATCCTTTTCAGCTCCATTATCATTGCTAGCAGGCCTTGGTGCTATCAACGACTTGACAAGTGCTGCAAAGACTGCTGCAGGACTGGCTTCTGAGGCTGATGTAGGAAGGACTTTCCTTAGACATAGGCATTGAAATTGATGTCGGGATTGAGCTCAGGTATATCCAGAGTATCCCCAATGTCATCAGTATTGGTTACTGATTCATCATCCTCATCCTCTCTTTTGATTGTATCCACTAGATGCGGTTTGTAATGCTTCTCCTGATAAAGATGTATAAGGCCTTGCCGGTGTGGCTCTCTTATTCAGATTGTTGTCCATGTTTTGGAACTTGATGTTTGGTGGCACTTTTGATTTACCTTCCTTCTGGTAAAATTTGTCAATGAACACTTAATATATCACATAGCACTTAAAACTTACTTGTTGACAAGGGTGCTGACCTTCTGGTTGCTCCATAGTGGGGAGTTGAACCAAGTAATTTTAGATCCGGTACACTCATCAGGCCAGTACAGAGAAGATCTTGATGGTGAAAAACTGTAATTCTGGTTAGGAACGTATATAACCACATAACAACTTGAAAACACAACTGACAGCAAGTGTACGAGCCTTTGGATGAGATGCCAATGCTTCCCACCATTCCAACACTGTTTGAAAAATGAGAATGAGGGGCAAATTTTCGTGGCTCACAAGTGGTGTTTTAGAGACAAAGTTAATTGTGTGCTTTTTTTCCTGGCTACTTCAGGTATTTGTAGGTATTTTCAGGTAGTCATCAGTATTTCAAGGTATTATCATGTATTATCAGGTATGTTGAAGTAATGCAAATTCCGGCAATCAATACTTTGACCAATTTCGGTAGCATACTTCAAAATACTTCTACCTGCTTTTACTTGGCTTTACTGAATTCTTGATGATCCGAGAAGTCAGTCACTCTGTGGTTTCCGAGGTCCAAATCCAATATCCATATTTCTGATCCGACCAGTTACCAATAGACGACACTATGGCCCTCACCGATCGGAGATGTACTATATATGGGCACATGCACCCTGAGGACCCCATAACAGTCATTCCATTTTGGGCCTATGTCAATGTGCCCACGGGAATGCGAAGTATTTCCTGGTATTCTTAAGTAGTGCACTATCTCAAGCTGTCGCCTATGGCATTCTACATCTGTACCTATCATTACTTATGTTTACCTTGCTTTACTGTAAGCCCATCCTCTACTATGACGTACTTACTACAGTGTATGACGCATACATATGTCACTTATGGACTAATTTCTGCTTCGTTTTAGTACGATATCTCTCTCTCTCTCGTATAAAGACTCGCTAGATACAGATACCTCCCTATTCTTTCTTTCCCTCTTCCCTTCACTTAGGCGCCTACCTCTTCTCTCCTCTAAATACACATCGTTCATTGCACTTGTCGTTCCCCCATGAGTTTAGTGTTCCCTGTCGTTCACAACAGGGTTCCATTTACCTCTGATTACTTACAAACATTTCATAATACCTGCATTTACCTGTGAATACTCATTCCAAGGCAGAAAACTTGAAAAATATGTGATTTTGTCTATAACCCACAACAATACAAGTGTCAACAGACAGCATAAGCCCGGCAAAGTGTTTTGATATTTATTCACATTTATTAACATTTATTAACTAGGGGGTTTAGGGTGCTCTGTTAATAATTTGTTATTAACAAGGTTAATAAATCGATGTTAATAATTTCCAATTTTTTAGCCCTATCTTAGTCTCTAGTGGTGGGCTCAAGATATACATTGTCAATGGTTAGTATTTCTCTCTTTAAGATTACTCATATACTATCCGTCTCGATGCCGCCTCCTTCAAGTCGACTTGGTTGCCGGGGACGCCATCTAGCGTTACTTATCATGGCGGAATATCGAGTGACTCACAGTGGTGTCAAACTTTTTTCTTGACTGTCTCTGAGGCTGGGACCACTGACTTTCAGTCGAATAATGAACTCACTCAGCTTTACTGGCTCACTTTCGATGTGAGTCGTGACGTTCTTCATTACTGGAAGATTCTTCCATGCAGTCACCTATTCTCTCGCTTCTTCTGAGGCCAAGTTTGGCTTCTTCCTTCCTATCTTGCTGCATCCTTCGAGATCGTTGTTGCCCGCTGCATCAGACATCTAGTCACCACCACTCAAAGCAGATTCTTTTCAGGCTTGATGGTCTTGAATGTATGTACGCATGGCCGCTGTTGACTCCCTTCAGCATAAGCAAGAGCCATAAGAAACACGATACTCCCTCCCCTTCACCACTATATGCGCTGCTGCTGTTCTGCTGCTTTCACTGGGATCTACATCCAAAAACTCAACCAACAATTCTAGCAGCTCTTAGCGTCGGGTTATATAAAAGTATTAATCTCGGAGGTCCCTGAGGACGACGAAGTTGTTACCCGTCGTGATTCTCGTGGAACTATGCAGATGGAATGCGCGATTACGGCGTCTCGTACTGGATCCTTCGTAATGTCACCTTCGTCGCGCTACCAGACTATGGGTTATCGAGGGTACAACGGAAACAGTGAATTAGGAGAAGTGGCTGAGCGGACGCAGGAACATTCGGTCTTAATCCACATCCGAAAGCATACCCTATGTGGGACAGGTACAGTCATTGATAACAAGACAGCTTCTGGATGCTGCCCTGGCGCGACACCATGCATCGATGATCCGGCTTTGAGATATAATTCTCCGTCGACTCCGATTTGCTTCTGAACGACTCGGGAAGACGGTCCGGAAAAGAGTGATCAACTGATCATATAGCGAGAATGCATCCGGTTTGCTTTGTTGCTGGCTTACTCCGACTACCATGGCTGAATTTACGCCTGTGCTGTTAACCCTGCCGTCGTTCACCCCCTCGCTTGCAGTCGAGGTAAAATGTTGCCCAGTAATGCTGTAACTACGATTACTAAATAATCCTGGATCAGGTTCTACCTCACGGCTTGACCATTCATCGTTTCATTATACAAACTGACGGTCGAGTAAGTTCTCTTTCAGGTTCCCTCCGTCCTGACTCGAGTTTTCCGTACCAGACCCACGACATCGTGGTAGGCCCAGAGGCACCTGAAGATCACACCACCCAGAAGTATACCAACACGATCATTGGTCGTTATGCGAACCGCGTGCCAACAGGAACACATAAACTGCAGCGGAATGGATACGAAGGTGTTCTTGTCGCTCAGGCGAACGGTTTGTTTCCGTCGTTACTGTTGTAGTACCCAGTTTACGAACTATCTGCAACAGAAAGTCCCAGAGTGTCGCTGCACGGCGGTCCAATCGGATTTGATTCGCTCCCATGGACGCTCCTTTCTGCAGATACCCCACCTACACTTTTCTCCAAGGCGGAACTCGGACATTTTTCGGGGGAAGAAAATAGCTCTCATGCTATATTCCGTCTGGTATCTCCGAGCGGGGATCAAGGCTATCCAGGAAAGCTCACTATTGAGGTCTTGGTTTCCCTGCTTGCTCCGGAGCCTCAAATAATGGAGGCTGGCAAGGAATTTAACTTAGGGAGCTTAGTGTACGTGTACAGGGCAAAGGTGAACGAAGGTGTGACTGCAATCAATTTGACACAGGTGAGTGACTCTAATATGGTGTAGTCTAATACCTAACAAGCGTAGCACTGGGGATTCAACCTTGAAGCTAGTATGAAAGAGCGACTAGGATCTGACGTCAAAAACCATAATTTGAGCTTGAAGGTACGCATGTTGAACGGATTTTAGCGACGCTTATAAGGATCTTATTTTACAGGCCGGCCGGATCGTTTCCCGAGATTTGGATAGTCTTCATACTGGGAAATATATCTCAGTCGCATCAGCACCTGAACATGATCACTCCGGAAAGAAGATTGGCGACAAGTATCCCGAACCGGGTTATGGTGAGCATATGCTGCAGCTACAGTTTCCTTGGGTCTTATCAGATACCAGATGACTTCTATGTCTTTGAATCTCGACCCATCGATGTTCCCAAGCGCGTACCAATCTCAACATTCTCGGACGATTTTGACCTCGTTAAGAGTATCATCACGCCGGACACCGTCCATTCCCCAGTTGCCTTGCTTTCATCAGACATTTCTGGATTGAGCTTGGCATTTCGTACTAATCGTGCGTGTTTCCTGCTATCTCACCCATGCTAGGCATGATGCAGCGTTACAGAATCTGGAGTAATGTTTTATTCCAATATTGGTGCAGTCCCGGAAAGAGATGCCAGGAAGAAGATACATGGAGGGTCTGGACTCAAAGGCGATGGCCTCGCTCCAGGAAGTACGTTATCACGACTACTTCTTTTGTTCCCAGTTGAGCGATGTATATAGCTGCGGCATTCCTCGAATTTCACGGCGTGCTGAGCGCATTTCTAGACCCTTCGAAGAAGGACGGAGAGGATGGTCTATTAACCCAGGATGAATTGTACAATAATTACGTCCGTTGCGATGTGCGGTTCAAGGCTCCGGTGAACTGAAAACAGAACATGTATGTAACAAGATGTATTGTATGGACTTTGAATACTGTAGCCTGTGAAAAATGCCTGAAATGACGAACTTGGTGATTATCGCCCTGATCTTTGCCTGATCTCATCCAATTTACCACGACGTCCACCTGGACCGGACCGCAACGGCATGAAAATTACCGCTTCGCAGACTTATCTCTGCAACCCAGTCTACTTTTCTCGAAGGCCGGTAAATGGCATGGAGATCACATGGCGACATTGAAAGCGGAACTTGAGCACCATAAATCAATTATCCTCTTCCTGTACATCCATCGATGGCTGCCCTCGAACCAATCCCGGTCTTCACCCAACTCAACGACCTATACGGCAACCTGGGAACAACAATAGACCACGCTGCACAGTGGAACAATCTAGCAGAGGAATTCCAGAAGAGATTTGGCAAGAAACCGGCCTACATCGCCAGAGCACCAGGCAGGGTCAAGTGCGTACTGATATTCCTGTATATTTTACGGATGGTGACATTCTTCTAGCTTGATAGGTACTTGATATCAATCCACAAAATAGACCATCTAGTGACCATTTCTAGGCGAACATATCGACTATTGTCTCTTTGGTGTCCTCCCAGCAGCGATCGAGCGGGATATCCTCATTGCATGTGCCCCCAAGGCTCATGCCGACCCGGGCTACGTCGTAGCAGATAATTTGCAAGACAAGTACACCAAGCAGGCATTCAAACCGTCGCCTAAACGCAACGGCAGCGTGTCGAGCATCTCGAGTATAGACGACGAGGACGTTCATGCAGAAGAGTGGCATCTGGAGATCAATACGACGGCACTGAGATGGGAGAGTTACGTGAAGGCAGGATATTATGTATGGCCTTTCTTTGCGTTCAGCTTGTTCACCTGTAGGCTGATGTCTTGAATATAGGGCGTCCTCAATAATTACTTTACTCCATCTAAAAGGGGAGACTCCGACCCTGCCTACCCAATCCCTGTCGATCTTCTAGTGACTGGTACCGTTCCTGCTGGATCAGGACTTTCATCGAGTGCGGCTATGGTTGTCGCTTCCACCTTGGCTTTTTTGGCAGTCAATGGAAAGGTCTGCCCTCGTCACGATCGGTACACGCTCTTCTGATCTCGACTTAAGCTGGATGCCAACATCGCGAAGGATGGTCCAAACAAAATTAGTAAAGGCGACTTGGTGAAACTGGCGGTGGCTAATGAGAAACGCGTCGGCAAGTCTTCATATCCCTGTTTCACTGAGGGCTTATCCTGATTTTTTGTGTGACGTAGGCGTGAACAGCGGAGGGTATGCATCCATAACTTTGATTTTGTCCATAGTTTCTGATTTTATATATCAGGATGGACCAGGCAGCGTCGGTTATCTGTACCCCCTCCTCCGCTCTCTATATAAGTTTCTTCCCTTCCTTGTTCGCATCCCCAGTTCCTTTACCCTCTGGCGCCGTCTTCGTGTGTGCAAATTCTATGGTCGTCTCAGACAAAGCCCTTGGAGCAAAAAGGGGTTATAACCTACGTGTTGTTGAGACCCTTGTCGGTGCCCGCGTCCTAGCTAGACAGCTAGGTCTCCCTTTAGGCGAAGGAGAGAGGATCACGTTACGCGAGGTAGCTGGACGGCTTGTGGGTGAGGTGGCAGACCAGGAAATGAGTATCGAGAAATTGATCGAGGTGTTAGAGAGGATGGATATGGAAGTGGACGGGCTGAAACCAGTAGGTCGCAATGAAGATGAGGAACTTGGTGTCACGATGGAAGAGATGATTCGCATGTCTGAGCTGTCGGAGGAAGAATTTCATGAAATATACCTGTCTTGGGTTACAGGTATGTGGGTGCCGATAATACTGGTATCATGGTTAACACCTTTCCTCCTGCAGTGGAGGCAACGCATTTCCAGCTGTATAAACGAGCCAAGCACGTCTTCTCTGAAGCGCTACGCGTGCTCAAATTCCGACAAGTATGTCTCGATGCTGCGTCGTCACCACCGGAAGCTGTCATGCAGACATTGGGTGACTTGATGAACGAGTCCCAAACGAGCTGCCGCGATCTGTATGAATGCTCGTGCCCTGAACTCGACAAACTAACTCGATTGGCTCGAGAGGCGGGTGCAGTGGCTAGCCGCTTGACTGGTATGCTCAGTGTGCTGGACATGCCTGTGGCGAGTCTTACATCGTTCATTAGGTGCTGGATGGGGCGGATGCACCGTTTCCCTTGTTCCAGAAGGACAGGTTGATGTGTTCATCCAAAAGGTCAAGGATACCTACCCGCCTTATCAAGCCTTGGAAGGCGAGAGACTGAACGAAGTTATCTTTGCTACCAAACCGAGTAGCGGTGCTTGTGGTACGTTGATTCTAGGTCTGTGTCCTGTAGCAGTTGACAAATCGCTTTTCTTAGTATACAAGTTTGACGATTAGTCCTTACATAAGCGCTATACACTATGCAGTGGATGGGCTAAGGGCTTATCATTCCCTTGCACTACGTCGTTCTAAAACAAGTTTTCGATTGCCGCAGAATCCAGATTGATGGTACAAGACAAAAAGACAATGATGTTGGGCAGCAATTAGTACTACCTGACCATTTCCTTCAGAGTTTCTATCCGTTGTTCATGACAATCAATGCATGATTCAATCTATGTCACCTTTAAATGAGTTGACGGCGTGTAGCCACATACATACTCTGCGACGGAGGGATGGCATGCTCGGGTTTTACCGACTCAGCTAGCGTCTCCACGCCATTTTCCAGAACCCCTACGCGTAACATGGAAAGCAGCTGTAGATGGATTATTAGCAAAAACTTAGCGATAAGTTAAACCTCAGCGTACATTATGGGCCGCGTTTGAATGATCGTAAACGCCACCGAAGAAGGCGGGGGTCATGTCCTTGCCTGCACTTTGTTTGAGAATTTCCGAACCTCCGGGATGCTCTTTTATGAAAGAGGAGACGTCGTGGATGAAACCAGCGATCAAAATGAGGGGGCAATCCTTCGATTCTTTTTGGACTAAATATTTTTGGATCAATAACATGAGTAGATGACCAGTTATACAGACATACATGTATCCCAGGTAATGACCGGAAGCTTTTCGGTCGGCTGAGGCCAGATGATCTCTTCCTGGACGCGTTTGAGGTTCTTCAGCTTCATGGTCAATTGGCCCTTCTTAATTTCGTTGCCGGAGAATGTGCGAAGGTGACTAGCGAACCCTAGGATTTTACAAGCTGCGATGAACCATTTGGTGGGGTCAAATTGATACCACCGAATCGCATTGCGATAGTCCATGGGGAACTGGTGGTGGAAGTTGTGATATCCTTCACCCATTGTCACGATGGCTGTGATGAAGTGGTCCCTAGGAGTCAACCTGTCGTCGAAGGGAGCTGATCCAAGGTAATGAGCAACAGAGTTCAACGCAAAGGTACTCTGGGAAATGAGTGTCAGCAAGTTCCAAAAAGAACAAGTAGAGACTGACATGATGAGCGAAGGTCATACGGAGCATCGTCGCGAAACAGAAGCCGCCAATCCAATCTCCCCAGAAATATCCAGGGACTACAGTAGGCACGATGATCGCCCAGATTGGGAGAAGGAAGAAGTACCACGAATGTTGAAGTTGGAGGAGTTTGTCCTTTCTCAGGTCGGACGCGTCTGCAGGGCCGGAATGCAGGTCGGTGATGAAAACCATCCATCCAAGATGGTTCCACCAGAATCCGCGGTTAGCATTGTACGGGTCCTTGTCGGTGTCGGTATACCGATGGTGAGAACGGTGGGAACGAGACCAAAAGAAGGCTGATCCTTGGGCCGCGCTCGTACCGGCAGCAAGCAAAAATAACTGTAAAGGAATAGACGCGTTGTAGGACCTATGGGACCACAGGCGATGATAACCTTGGGGATTGTCAGTCATCACTACGTAAGCATAAAATGGGGCGACGGACCAGCCGTAACACCTAAACCAAGCCACATATGAGCGATTAGAAAAAACCAGCAGACTTCAGCGCGCAAGGGCATACCTAACATGGAGAAGACGTAGTACAGGACCGAAAACGCCGCCGTTGCCCGAGATGATGGAGCGTAGAAGAACCCCGCCATTCCCAGCAATGGAGTAATGATGAAAACCCATACGTTGAACCAACGAACGCCTTTGACGGGCGGGAAGTTGTCAAATATAGTGATCCTCATCCTGAACGAGATTCCCTGTTGGAAGGTGTTCAGCGTAGGGTTCTGAAAGAGGTTCGTGCTGAGAACTGAGGCGCTCTCAGTTGTTGGAGCTATCTCTCCTCGAGTTTGTGTCCTTTTATCGCCAGATTGCCCCAAAGTTGTGATGAGCTTCCGGGAACCCGCGTACCCTTAGAGATAGTATCCACAGATAATTGAATGGCCAAGCATGCCCAACCCTTCTTGCCGTTCAACCGCATTCATGTTGATGCCCCAGGCGTCCTTGATCGCAACTGTATGACAGCGTGTCCATTACCCTTATTTAAACCGGCTATCACCCCCGAGGCCTGAGCGCTGAACTTGTGCAGGGATATACTCATGTGAGCGTAGTATCGAGGGCCTGTCCGAATTCCAAGGGTCCAAACGCTAGCGGCTCTCCGTTATGAGATATCGACTATTCACCTCCCGGGGGGAGGTCTTATGTGTGCGATTCTTATAATCCCGATGCAATCATGACAAAGAAATACTGCAGGTTCCGCAATGTTAGGGTGCAAGAATGTCATGTTTTAAGTGCTGTTTACGTACCCAGGGATTAAATTAACTTCCAGAACTCCAGCCTCTTATCCAAGAAGCATGAGCTTCGGATGACATCGTCAAAAGCGTCAAAATCATCAAATCGATGCTTTCTTCCTGTTCACATTCATGACTTGGATGCAAGTATTGGAGGATCTCCGTAAGTTGTCACCCTGCACGGCGCTCAGAGTGTGGAATAATTCGTGATCTAGAACTGGTCATACCGGACTGATACTGGTAAAAGAATAGAAACTTGGAGTTATTTTTAGATTCATCGCGTCGGCTAGGGTCTGCAGGGAAGCATATATGTAAAGTTTCTCCTGCAATTTGGGCAGTAAGGTCAAGCTTTAGATGTAAGACTTACTTGAAATATAACTCGTTAATCATAGGCTTATCACCTCTTTTCCATGACATTATTGTTCCAACTGAAAAAAAGAGAGAACCTGACAGCTCTCGAGAAAACAAATACCAGACCTGAATCGGAGGTAGAAATAATCGTTGTCTCGACCAAGCGCTCCAATTTCCGGTATGATATACCGTAAGGACCAGGGCGGAGTCCCACTCCAGTGACCTGAACAATATAATGCTATACCCAACTGGCAGGACGGCGAGCTCCACACGATGATAGCAGGGTTACCGTGCTCTAGAGCAGACCGAGTTGATGCGTTTCGAACTGTAAGCACTGCAAGATGAATACAACACTTTTTAATCATGCTCCAATGCTTTTCCATCAGCTCACTCGGCAGTATCTTCCCGCATTTAATAAGGAAAATAACGTTACATACCCCAGGTGATAAAGTAGATGTTCCGCCGAATGGCTATTATAGCGTTTTCTGGGCACCCAAGGTACGTGAACCGTGGCCTTGAATACAGGGAAATGCCTTTCGGGGCTGGTAAAGGCTGTAATGAACGACCAGTATACTGAATTCACCAAAATTTTGGGGTATAGAGGACCATTTGGAGAGTTGCGTGAAATGCGGGGTGGAGGCCACGCCGATACCAGGGCCGGATAAAGTTGAAATATGCAACTGATCATTGGAGTTTGCCTACCTGGGTGTCAAAGAATCGTGTTTTAGTATACTGCTACAAGCAAGGCGGATAGTGGTAGTCGTTGAAGAGCTTCGCATTCCAGCACTGCAAAGACCTGAAATACCACATCGCTGTCAACGATGACCCTTATTAAGCGGAGAGCCATAGCAGTCGGTGGATCAAATGCCAAAGTCCAGCATGTCGAAAATGGATAGCGCCAACAATCTTGCACATCAGAAGGCATCACCCCAATTGACGCAGCCTCGCAACAGATAAGACTGAATAGTCGCGTAAGGCTACTAAATCATTCACCTTTAGACATATGTATTGCCCAGACTTGAGATAACTCTTGCGAATGGTACCATGGGTAGCAGCAAGGGCCAAGACAACTTCAACGCATGTTGGATCACCGGACCGAGTGTTGTGACTTATTGACATCTATTTCCCTTTGAGGTTCCTGAGATACCACCCGTCATCGAGTCCTCGCAATATCGCTCGCGTTCGCCGTCAAGACTAGCGGTTCAAGCCACATCAAGTAAGTGTTTCATTGAAACTATGCATCGATATGTATGCTATCCAGGTGTTTTGAAAAAATCCGGCGGAGGATTAAGGCTGGATGCACTCTTGAAGTTTTGGATGACGCTAATGCTTGCACTTTTTCAGCCGGCATTCTCGTTTTAACGGTGCGCACCTTTTCAACCGGAGGAATTTAGGAAATCTGACAGTATTACTGTCCCGTAGCTTTCACTCCACTATGATTATTTCCAAGGAAAACCGCCGAAAGATCTATGAAAACCTCTTCAAAGGTGTGTTGACTTACAAACTTGACGTCATTTAAATGTACAACCTTTTCTTCCAGAGGGTGTCCTTGTCGCTAAGAAAGACTACAATGCTGCCTCCCACGAGGAACTCAAGGACGTTCCCAACTTGCAAGTAATCAAGGCCCTTCAAAGCCTTACCTCGCAGGGCTTTGTCAAGACCCGTTTCTCGTGGCAATGGTACTACTATACCCTCACACCTGAAGGTGTTGAGCACCTCCGGGAATGGTATGAAGTCTTCTTGGATAGTCCAATGCTTCTCGCTCAATGATGTTCAGGCTGCATCTTCCCGCTGAAATTGTTCCCGCTACTCATAAAAAGGCTGCCAGGCCACCCCGCCCCGCAACTGTTCGTCCGGGAGGAGGAGAGTACCGTGCGCCCCGCGGTGACCGCGATGATTACCGCAAAAAAGAGAGCGCTGGTGGTGATTTCAGGCCCTCGTTTGTTGGCGGTGTTGGTCGTGGAGCTCCCAGGGAGTAAAGGGCGGATCTGTGATCATATCTCTTCCTTATTACATGCAATGCACCTTTGACCATCTAATTCTCTCCGTTGAGTATCGCAGTCCAATATGAAGAGTGCCCGCCATCTTCAAACTTAAAATCCAAGGAGCTGCATTCAACTGTGATGAGAAAAAAGCTATCAGCTAGTACTTCCTCGTGGAACCTTCGAGGCCTTAGTAGGATTCGTACAAAAATACCGGAATGTATGAGTTTCGGCGCTGAGGGTAATCAAGGCACCGGAAGCATAAAGAAAAGGTTCTAAATATGCGCAGCTTTATTCTGATACGAGTTTACACATTTAGTTGGACTACGCGTACACCTTTTCCTTGAAACCGGGGAGAATGGTAGCCGTACGGTACTCGATGTTGTCCTGATAACCTTTTGTCCTCTGCCACGTTTGCTTGGCAAAGGTCCATTCTGAGAAAATTATATTGCCCCGTCAATGTCCGGACGTTGCATGGGAATACAACTTACCTTCCATCGTCGGCACCTTATTTCCGCTAGCTTCAAACTGGTTCTGGGTGTACCCTTCGCGTTGCAAAACGATGGATTCCTGGATGGTGGTTAATTTCACGTCGTTGTGAGGTCTTCGAAGTCTATCAGTATCTATGGAGCGATGGAACTGGAGAATAGCGATACCTGGAGAAGTACAACAGACCCAGACGGTCAACGTGTTGCTGGTCTTTGGGTGGGACAGTCACACTACAGAACCGTCGATTAGTAAGAGTTTAAGAAATTAAACAAGAGAAGCATACCGATGGATCGTGCTCTTGACGTATCCCCCAGTCAGGAACGTTAACGCGTCGCAGGTATTGACGGTCAACGTAGCGTCCTGAGGCTTCACCCATTTCCACTCGTTTGTCGAGTGGTAACGGATCTGAAGCGCTGCAACCGGCTGACGGAACAGGAGCGTGAAACTGCCCAGGTCTAAGCAAATGTTGAGTATACATCGTAAAGAACGCCGGGGAATACTATTTACCAGTATGGCCGATTGACCAGTTCGTAAGCTTCTTGTTTTCCTCTTCGGTGTATTTCGAATACTTCATGTATCTCAGATGATCCTGTAAATATTTGAGTATCACGACTGGCGCGCATATAGTTTAAGAAAGAAGCCGTACCTCGCTCTTAACCGCATATTGATGGATTTTGGTAAAGTAGTCCTCAGGCAGTTCCAATGCAATTGCCAAAAGCACATACAGAGGGTCCAAGACATCAATGTGCAGCGACTGAAAAGAAGCGTAAGTTTATAAACTAAGCACAGTAAAGTTTGCTCTGACCCTCGCAAACTCCTCGACTTCCTCGATGTGATCCGCCACAACCGGGGGGTGTACTTGAGGGAAGAAGCCATTGAATTCTGTAAAGGAAGGGCATCATTAGGAAAATCTAGGATGACTAAATGGAATTGTACTAGGAATATTGTAGATCTCTGTATGGTCTCTCAACCCCGTTTCAGGGTCAATGCTGTAGGTGGTACATCAGGATCGAACTCTTTAGTGTCACACAAGGTAAGACAAACATCCTGCGACCCGCCGGTACATAACCATTGAACTGGCCCTTGTCTATAAATTGACCAAGAATTAGCCACCTTATTGCTACAAAATTGTTAGTCTAACCTAATCCCGCGGGCGTATATTTCGATTTTTCCTCCAATGGGAGATCATAAAAACGTTTACCGAGCGCAAACTGCCTGTTCACGCGTTCTTGAGAGATATTGAAGTTCTTGACATAGAAGAAGCCTTTCTCGCGAGCAGCGTCAATGAGGGTCTTCGCAAGCTCTTTCCGGCCCTCGGGAGTGTTATACAAGCTCAAGTCGACGGTGACGAGCTCTGCCCAGTCCAAGTCTTCCTGTTGTAGCGCCGTTAGAGAAATTTAACAAAACTGCAGCTGCCTAACCTTCGTCTCAGGGACATACTGAAAAGATCCAAGCTGAGGCGTAGCAACAGGCATCGTGAGATAAGTATGGTGTACGGTACTTAGTAAAGACAGGCTTTTATATCAAGCAGGCCTGCGGATTCCCGGTAAAGGTCAAACCTATGAGTGCATATCAGTGAGGTGACTCAGCTGGACAATCACTACATCGTGAACCGACATGGTGCTATACGCCTATGTGTCAGATGATGGGTGATACCAGCGCTATCGGGATCTTAGAACCGAAATTGCCCATGGCCAACATTGCTGGAATGTCGCATTGCTATATTCGCACCCTCTTGAAACACTGGGACATTAATTTGTACCCAACATGAGTATGTTGGTCTGCCCTTGTATAATCACGAACGGACCCTCCTTCATTCTTCGTCAGTCTCTTTCTCTACTTTTGAAGTCACTGACTCCGAACGTCCGATGTCATTTGTGCTACATTCCTCCAGCTGCTTACGAGCTCGCTTAGCATCGCGGTTTTGAAAGTACAAAGTCGCCAATGCCGCACAAACTGTGAAACCGCATAAGAATTGTAGAACTGGGAATAGGCGTATGTTTCGAAACTCACTCATGCCAAAATTGATGCAAGCGGTGGTTACATTGCCCTTGAAGACGCTACCACAACATTAGACTGCATCACGATCTATACATATAGGCATACCGAGGTTGCTCCACTTGTGGGAATATCAATCTAAGCAGGTGTTAGATACGCAAGAGAAATTGGAAGGACAGGAATCACATCGGGAGCCAAGCCTGAGACAGTATTCAATTAGAATGAATGATAGAATCTAAAGCAGCGTACCTGAACTGTATATGCAAAGGTGTTACAGCACGCGACAACGAACGATCTCTCTTCGAAACAACTTGAGTATAGTTACACTCGGATTGATCCTGAGGACGTACTTTCATTATCGCTACCGGTAAGCTCGTTGGCCCAAGCAAGTATAAGACCGGACAATCCACCGCAAACAGAGGTCTAAAAAAGGTCCAGCGATGACCGTTTTCGATAACAGGATCAACGTACCATGTAATAGAACGCCCAGCGCCTAGCGATGTGAGTATACAGAGGTGTCGCTGCGAGCACGATACAGACTATGATGTTCCAGGTCTATGAGAGAGCATTAGAGTCATGTATAATTGAGTAATGTGATTATTTACTCCAGCAAAAAGCATTGGAGGCTAACGCTTTTCGTTAGCGTCAGACCACCATGCATATACCAAAGCTAAAATTCACTGTCAAACACCCCAGCATTCGACGATTTGTAGAGAACGCACTCGTGATGACTTGCATTACATTGATACCGAGAGGATAACAGTTTATTTGCCCGACGGTGTATACTGTATGTGTTTTGGTGTTGAAGCTTTTGAACCAGAAGATCATGGAATTTGTAGGGCCGTTGCCGTTATTGAACTAGATCGAAATCAGCGAAATCAAAAGTGGAAATAACACCACCGACAAGAACGTAGACTACAGATCAACTAACTCAGCTGTTTATAAACGTTTCAAGGTGATGGAACTTACGGGGCACAAGTGTGTAGAGGTGCCATGTCTTGAAAATGCCTAGGACCTCGATGGGGCATTACTGGGGATTCATAGCTACACAAAAAGAGCTAACCTTCGCCTTGGTAAACTTGGTTGGGGGCTTCCTTCCAATTTCGTCCATGCGTTTTCGAGCCAAGACTAGTTGTTGTTCCGTGTAAAAGATGGACGGCTTAGTATTGTGCGGAAGATCTGCACAATGTATTGTAAGACGAAGATAGGATTGTAAAGGTCTCAATGACATACCTGGCATTATCAAGTATCCAAGCAGTGCGATGGGAATCGTTATGATGCCGTCGATGATAAAAAGCCCTACTAGATTGAGTCCTAGTGGCTAGTCCGAAACACGTAGACTCACATCTCCAGCCCGCAAGACCGTGGACACCGTTCAAGCCATTGTAGGCTGCCTGTGGCAATTCAATTAGACTGTCAAACGACGCCTCCATCGAATCGAATTATACCGTCTGTAAGAAACCACTAAACATGGGTCCAATCGCACTGGCGGTCTAGTAAGATGTCAGATCGACAAATATACCCGATCATAAACGAGGTCCATACATGAAATATACAAGCGCGTTTGGCCAATTCCTCGGGTCTGTACCAGCTGCCAATGACGTATTGTATGGCAGGATAGAATGTTGACTCGGCCAATCCTTCCTGGAGTTAGTCTTCGGACTTAGCGAATGAATATGTGCCCTCACCGACGAAAAACCGCAAAGCACATATTGAAGAAAAGTTGTTGGTTGTTGACAAAAGCATAGTGAGAATGCTCCATATGATCTCCATGGTGGGAATCTGACAAAAGTCTAGGGAGAGTACGAGCACGGAAGGTGAAGGATACGCACCCACAATGAAGGCCTGATCCTCGTTATTAGGAGACTAATCTGTATTGAGCTCGTCTGATGGTAAACGAAGCAATCTGACACGCACTTAGAAGGAATCTGTCCAATGACATATCCGCAAGTCCAAGCTGTCGTGATATAGTTGTATTCGTTCCCATACCTAGATAAAATTAAAATCAACCATTTAGGTGGCAGAGAGAAACTGTACAGATTTAAACTAGAGAAGTATGAGATGCCAGCAGTTCAACAATACGAAAAGGAACATACTCTTCTTTCATTCCAGAGACATACTTCGATACGAAGAGAGGTGAATTTATGCAAGTACGCAAACAATAGAAGCAAACTCACGGCATTCTAGTTTACATATCAGCATAATTCACCAGCATGAATCCGTGAGATACGTACCGTGACATTTTGTTGGTCTAAGTACGTGCTGGCACGGGAGGTAAGTACATGTTTTATGAGGACGGCTGCGCGCGATGACTTATTTGCTAAAATATGACAAGGCTGCGTAAGTTAGCAAACAAGCGTCGAGTTTGCCAAGAAACTTTCGCTCTTCCGGCGACTTGTCCCAGGTGTCCCTGCAAATCGTCAGGTCAACATGTGTCCGCATTAAGGAATGCCATAGCTCACCAGATGTAGCTACGAAGAGGTCGTTTCTTGGCAGGCAGAGATTCAGGAGCCATGGCGATCGTCATTCAGAACAGCGTTATTCGGGCGTTAATTATATACGTATACGTATACGTCAGGCTCCCTTAACCCTTATCAACTAGCCCCCAGCCACATGGACGTAGTAAGGTAATTAAGGTGCGAGTGTAGGTCTCTCTGGCAAATTTGCGCTGTTTGAAAAATAATTCATATTACTGGAGTTGCGTGAAACGTACCTCTTGTTCTAGATATGAAAAATGCAGCGAGAGAAATCGAAAAGAGGAACGGCGTCCGACCCGTTGTTGCCTGGGCAAATTCTTGTTATCTTCCCAGTGGCTGGAAGATGGGTTTAAAGCGGAATATGCAACGAAACGTGACGATGGCACAAGAAGACGTGCCCAGAATAGAGTATATACGCCATTTTGTCAATGCATGATGGAATTTAGAGAAGAAGACAACTTGTTGACGAGTGTGTACCGAAAGGTTGCATTTCAAAGATTTCGATCGCCCACGGCAACCTCGGCGCTGCTTTGTAAATTGATCTTCCCGTCAAACGAATCGTCTGACATCGTGATGGTATTGGCGGTATTTTCAAAGCAGAGGGTACTAAACAAGAAGATAAAAATTTAACGTCCAAACTCGTGCCGCAAGAAAGTATGAGATAGTCCGTCTAAAACACAATAATTGTTCACCTTCAACAGGTCCATGTAGCCTGGGAACCAGGCGTTAACAGTCGACTGAGAAAATTAAGATTAAATACGCACATCTTTTGTGCCGGCCTTTCCAACGCTTAAATATGCGGGTAGGCCAAGACATTCTGCAACGGTGACAAGCTTGTAGCCTGCACCTTTCAAAGCCTCAATGGCGTGGGGTAGAACGGTGGTACTATGGATGTGTCAGTACTGACTACAATGTTAATGATAACCACTTACGCGCTAGACTCTGATCGAAGTTGGAAACGACAGTGAGATTAGATACGTGAGTACAATCTCAACCACTAACCATAAGTTTCATGATTCAGAGTCAGAATAGTGCTGGGACGTGTTGCCACGAAACCATCATATCGTGAATTACTTTGCGCAGCAGACGCTCCAGCGGAATCCCCAGAACTAGAAACGGAACGTCAGGCCGAACTTATACCGAAAAGATGAGCGAACTTACTCGAAATCCCAAATGATTACGCTTTGATTATGTGCAGCAGCAACCTGCAACACGGTATCTGAGTAACTGCCAAATGGAGGTCTCATGAATGCGGTTTTGACTCCGAGTATTGATTCCAAGGCCTCTAAAGTCATATTTAGTTGGCGATCCACCAGGGATCGGTTCACTGGGACATACTATCAACCAGAGTAAATTCATTGTCAACTGCACAGAGACGTTAAAAATCTGCTCAATTTCAACGCTTGGTCACATACCGTCGTCGCGGGACAGAGTGGCCAGATTTTTATGGGCCCATGTGTGTCTTTATTCAGGTTTAAGTAGCGTGCATTCAGAGAGTAGATCATGCCTCACGAAGAAACTTGATGACCCTTCGAGTATGCATTCTTGATTGCTTGCACCTCAGCGTCCCCATATATACAACCAACTGCAAGATATGTGCGTCAGTACTGGAAATACTGTCCGGAAAATATTCAAGACTCACAGTTATTTCCGTCTCAACGTTGATACTGATTAGCTTCAAACCATGTTATAGATAAAGTCGATACGTACTAACAAAGAAAGTGGCCTTGGCGTCATTTGCATCAAGGATATCGACAATTTGTGCCCTAAAAAGCATGTATAAATGATGCGGCACACTTTGAAGATCATATGTGACGTACGAATAGATATAAGGACCGTCATCCTGAGTAGCATCAATGATGTGCACTTTAGTGTGATTGGGAGTTGAACATACAAATGTGATCGCAGCCGTTCTCGGAACTGAACAAGAAGTGATTACACTGCCGACCTGTCTTTTTGTGGGGTGTGAAAAAGCTGTGACAGCCAACACAATGGTAAGGAAAGCGGAAGACAACATTGTGACGATGAGAGCCGGAATGAAGGCGATCAAAGGGAAGGATGGGAAAGAAGGAAAGACAAACTCACCTTTTATGTGTCTGGACAGGCAGACTGGTTTCTCCTGGACGCTAATGAGCTCAGACAGACAAGGCGGTGATCACGATTGGGCGAAACCATAGAGTGTACAGCCAGTTCCTTGGCCTTTCAGTACGCTGAATGTTTTAAATTACGAGGCGACCGGCAGTCTCTGTCAGTTGAACCACCAAAGACTCTTCGAGCCAGACATCGAAAGTAAGAAGTAAGACCAGGATGTAAAGCCAAGAAAGATCTCTTGATCAAATTGCTGTCGAGCAGCCTAAGTCCGAGCCAGAATACATTAATCCTAATCCAGATGAAAAGCCAGTACGGTGAACAGCCATGTTTCAGGGAGAACCTAAATGGGAGCGGGCACGCCGCGCACTGCAGAAACAATGTAATTTGCAAGAATTGTGTGTGCGTCTATAACCAATGCATGCGGAAGGGGCTAAAGTGTCTTGCCAAGTCTTGGCGTAGACGATCCCGATCATACAAGATGTGTGTTTAGATTCAACGTGCCGCCAACCAATCCACGCCTGAAAGCATACTAGATACTGATCTGAAGGAAGTGGGTGAACCCATGAAAACGAGAAAACAACATTCAAATCAGAAGTGAGATAATTGCCTCGTACGAGAAATTCGGATTCGGGAACCCCACTCCTCAACTCCAGCATTTTTGGGCGGAGCGTGAGAGTGTGTGGCAAGATCAGTTAGCGCTTAATGCCTACAAAACCACTCCTTGGAGCCCGAGTTCAAGGACGGTGAGAAGGTTTGGTTTTGGTTTTGGTACCGGCGTAAGGTAAGCTAATGCGCTGTGGCCAGAAGGAGTACTGGCTGGTAAGCCTGTTATGTTCATGTGATATCCACGCTTAAATGTCCGGACCGGTTTCTCCGCGAGTTGTGGGAAGAATTGGGGAACAATAAAATTCACCGAGGCAGTGCAATTATCCGTTTTTGTACATGAACGCGAACGTCAATCAGGTAACTTTTAGTGAGCGACTGCAGCTGTTGCACGTCCTGCGATTCTCTGAATACCGCCATCCTACCGAGCTCATTGGAGATGAAGATGCAAGCGAAACGCTGCGCGCTCTTGACGTGATCGCGAGCTGCATCGCCACTGGCACCGAAGGCGAATCATTTGCCGCGTCCCTCGATCCAACTACCTTTCCATCCACAGTCATTCTGTCAAAAACAGGCACTATCACAGAAGAAGACAAAAAATTCATTTCGTCGTTCCTTGACGCGTTTACCAGCTCCGATACCCACAATTTTCGCCAGGTGTTCCCTCTTCTTTTTTCACGTTGTTTTGTCAACATGAAAACACGCATGGAAAACCTCTATGAAGCGGCCCATCATTATCTTGCGCACCACACTGCGTTGCTTGAAGCGTACCAGCCACTATCATTCAAGGAAGAATTTCCTTATTTTCACCTTCTCGACCCAAATCACGAAGGCCGTGAGTTTGTGGCCACTTTTCATATGCTCTTCGCCGACATCGAAAAAGTCGCGTCTTGGCCCTTTCACCGCGATTCTCCTGTAAATTCTCACTATATTTACACCCGGCTTCATGTCTTGAGCGTTATTATCGCCTCCTCGCGCTTCATATCGATCCAGACTGAGCGCGTATTCTCGGAGAAAACCAAGGCTGCTGATGAGCTGAAGAGGTGTATAGAGAGGATCAAAGAATATATCGGCGGCGTGAATACGCTGATTCGTCGAAGTAGACAAATCTTCCCCGATGGTAATATACCGGTCAGATGGGTTGGGAGTACCAGCACAGAGGTCGATCAGTCCGTCAACATGCCTGCGACGCCATGGATAGCTCTGGAACATTTGGGTTTTAATTTCGACATAGGGAAGCAGCAAAACATTATTGCCCAGCTTCCTTCGTTTGAACTTGATTGGCAACCCACTTGCCACCCTCGTATGCACGCAAAGATTGCTGTCCTCAGATATTTTCATGAACGGGGCCTGATGCCGTTAGGCCTATGCCCAATTGGCTGTAGCGAGGATTGCTGTTGGTGTTGCGACCAATGGATGGGCCGATACAATTCGCTTTATACAACGCGATATGTCGCGAGTGGCGCATCCGTTAAAATTCGCATAGATTGGGAGATGTCTGGTCTGGTGTCGCCCGATTTTTTTATGCACCATGAGCTGGGCTCCCATATCAAGGTCCATAAACAGGTCACAACTCGACGTCGCAAACGAAGCTCAACAACACCACCAGTAAAAAACGCCCTGCAGAAGATCGAGGAGAGCCGAGAAGACGATGTTTGAGTGCGGGAATACTAGATTAATATTATGTAAATGCCGCTGTTACTAACGCAAAGCTACTTAGCATTCAGAGGAACGTTAACGTGAGTCGCTCGTGAATGCAGCGACTCCCGACTATAATTAATGAAGAAGGTGGGAAAAGACTACAAAGGCTCTATGTATACAGACGGTAGGTACGAAGACAAAGAAGTTCAAGCGACAGTTTTTGGTTAATGATACAAGTACAGATGCTTACCACAGCCCAGAGAACCAGTCACGACACAGCAAGAGACAAGGAATGGAAAGGACCACGATGAGAGAAACGACGGACCGGGCGGGCTCAGTGTAGGTACTTTTCATTCAGCCGATGAACCTCCCTGGCGAGATATGGCCAGGAAAGTGCTCTGGAAAGCTCTTCCTTTAACTTTTCCCCATTATCGCCCGCACGTTGTTTAGCGAGCTTCACCTCCCACCCGCACAAGTTGTACAGCAACCGCATGTTCGGTTGGATCAGTACGGACAAACGCCGGGACCGCACAATGAGGTATGCTTCAACCAAAGATATTTGAAGGTGCTTCATCACATAGGCGATCTGTCGGATAGTGTTACTCAACCAACAGTCAGAGGCATGATCTACGGCACTCACGGTCACGGTGGCACTCCGGGAGACGCCGACACGACAATGGACTAGAACCTTTCCACCTTCTTTCCTAGCAGTATCCATCCAGTGGCATATGGGTTCTAGTTGCGGCTCTAGGGTGTCTATCCCATCGTCGCATACGCCTTGAATGTCCAGGACCTTGATGCGCCCCGCGCGTTCTTCGATCCACAAAGAGCCATGCCTCCCGAAGCCTTTCCCTGGTACAAATTGTCCCGGAACTTGCGAGGGCGAATTTATGAAGTGCGTGGTCAAAGGATAATCGTTCTCAGGATCAAAAACATGTTCGCCGTCGGGATGATGCACATTGGGAGGCGGAATCAGAGCGCACTCGCCAACAGACACAACATGGGTTATGCCGAGCGCATGAAGCATGTAAACATTCGAGGCATGATTTCTGAAGATAAGTGTCAGTAAATACTGTCACGGCGAAAAAAGCGCAGATGCTTACAGATTTCCCAAGTACAAGAAAGGAAGGACTCTGCTAGGAAAGCTCCCGTCAAATCTTGGGTCATCGAACCAAGTCTGGTGATCCCAACCCAGCAGTGAGGAGGCAGGCAATGTACTGGCCCGGGGGCGCCGTCCCGGGCCAGACTTGACATTTGAATCGTGGATATCGTGATCTTTGGGCACACTAGTAGAGATAGCACCACGTTGCGACGGAACAACCGTCGGAGATGGCGTTTCGCGCTGATCGGTGACTCCCCATCTGGCGAAATACGGATTGACACCAACGCCCACATGGCCCTCACTCACGGATAGGTGTTCGCGGTGATTAGAGAAGTATTTCATTCCACGCACACCCCGATCCCTTTCTTTGCCACGTTCCTCCATTTCCCATCTTCTCAAGATCCCCAGGTCTGCTCCATAGACAAAGAAGCTCCGCTCCTTGGAGACTTGAAGCTCTAGATATGCTTCAGGGAGGGACAGGTTCTTTAGAGATATAAGCAAGCATAATGCGAGGACGGACGATTCGGTGTATCCATCAGATGAATAGATGAGGATCTTCAGAGGCCGAGAAGGATGATGTAGCGGAGTCGAGCCATTGTGCGCTGTTGATGGCGGAGGAGATGTGAATGATCTGATGCGCACGTTGTTGGAAACAGAGGTAGTAGCCGGTGCGGTATGGAGTAGAGGAAACGATGGTGCAGATGACAGCAAGGACCAACGCCTCCCATCGGATTCTCTCGTCCCAGATTTTTTGCCCTTGTCATTGGATGCTCGGTCTTTCGGCGAGACAGGCGTGAGCCATTTGTCAAGGAACCGGACCAGCGCTTTCATAGAAGCGGTATTAGAAGGCGACGAAGGAAATGGAAAGTGAATTATAGAATTGGCATGCGGCGGTGGACGTGGAGGGATTTCGATATCCTCCTCTATGGGGACATTGCGTTCAAGAAGGACCTTCTGCCGCCAGCGCGTTTCTAATCCCTGAAGTTTTTCTTCTGCCGCTCGAAGATGTGCAGGGCTAGGAAATGGGGCAAGATCATGGCACTCGATGCAAATATCGTATCCCGGTGCATTGGTGCGATGACGCGCTTTTCCCTCACTGTCTCCGAAGCCATAGTCAATGTCATATTCGTCTCCATCACCTCCTCCAATGGGTGTCGGCACATCATTAGAGTTTCCAAGAAATACTTGTCCGAGTAACCTTCCTGGTTGGGCCTCAATGGAAGGTTTAGCTTCACCTTGGTCGACATGGTGTTCTGGAATTGAGTCGGCTCGTGGACGAGGGCCAATGCGCAGTATCTCGCCTGCTGTTGTGAGGTCTCGCATTTCTTCTTTCTCACGGACGGCGAAGTTGATAGTGTTAGGTTGTAAGAGAGAGGGTTCAGAGGGGCATTCTTCAAACCACCGACGCTGAGTGTCGCATCTTCGAACAAGGTGTCTCAGCGCCGAGTATGGGTTTGTGAAATCTTCAACTGTGGCGTCAAGAATAAAGACATTGTAGTCTAACAGCCGTGTTGCAGGAGAATCACTGTAGTCTTGACCGCGTCTGGGCTTCAAATCGAGTCGAAGCTTCTCCTCTCTCTCCGCCTTTTTACGGGCGATGGCAGACTTGAACCGTTCCGCTAGCCTCTTGGCATTCTCCGAGTTCTTTGCACCACCGGGAATTGGCGAATAGATCACGACATCGGACAGAGTGGCTAAGATTGGCTACACGAACGATTCGATCAGCACCCAAACTCCGGAGAAGAGAGGGTCACGTACAACTTGAATGCCGAAGTTCCTCAAAGAGATGCCTTCCGGAACACAAAGCGGTTGGAACTGCCACTCTTCGGTGCTTGATTCTGACAGTACGGGCGCGATAAGCTCCGCTGGTCGAAAAGTCGATGTCAAGACAGGAGGGGCCGCCCTGCGCCCAGAACTTCGGTGGGGTGATGGCCTTGTGACCAACATTAGTATAAAAGCATAACCGACAAAGAGCGAACTAGAACCTACAAATCTGATATGGGAGAATCGGGAGGCGACTTGAGAGGTGGCGGAGGCTTCATGACCACAGGATGCATATGTTGGGGCTGACTTTTGTCCTCCTTCTTGTCTGGAACACCGATGCCAACAATCTCCATCACCTCATCCTCAGCATGCACAGCAACGCTGTCCATTCCATTGGACATCTCCACGTCTATGTCGATATCTAAATCCATATCATCAAGGTCGTCTGACGATGTGTCAAGGTCATCATTGTCGTCATCGGTGTCCTCATCCGCCGACATGCAGAGCCCGTCCAGGTCGTCCTCGCAGACGACGGTCATGAGACCACGGTATCTTGGCACGTCGTCCGACGACGAGAAAAACATGTTCTGAGCAGGGTTGGAGCCTTCGAGGCCGTGTAGAAAGGGGAAGAGGGCATTGTCTGGGGCATGAGACACGAGATAGCTGTGGTGAAGGTCGGCGAGCTGCTCAGGGGTCAAGAGGGGGATGGGGGAAGAGGACGCAGGCACGGTCGGGAGACTCATGAGGAAAGACTCAGAGTAATCCAGACCATGAACTGCCGTCATCGAGGAAACGTCGTCGTCGTCGTGAGGAGCAATGAAGAAGGAGCTGTTAACAACTGGCCAGGGAGCTCGTCGTCGCCGTTGTCGTTGAAGGATAAATTAGATTCAACAGCCAGACGTGAGAAAAGAAGCACAAATGAATTTCATCACCATCAAATCATGTATGTCAGCAGGCTTACTTATATCAGCTCCTGATACGTATGTCTCGATCGATCATTTTATTCCCCACCTTGCCTTCTGTTCAATATGGGTCTGCCGAAATTGGTTGGTATTCCTCCAAGTCTCAGATCAATCTCCCACTCCTTATCGCGCAAATGACCTCTTTATTTCATCAATTCATCACGCCTCTCTCACGCATCATCTGGCATCACCTCGAGGTGCGTTCAGAAATACATCCGTTCAACGTTCCGTAACTGGCGTCACCTGTATCTGACCGATGATACTCATCTCGTACACCAATTTAGAGATCTATATTTTACGACATATAAGATTTGATGCTAACATACTAGTAAATGGTTGAAACGGCGTAATGCTCAGTTACCGACGTGAGCCCTTTCTTGTAAAGCTCTCTCCGAGTCCGCTTTATCATTCCAAGGATGCAAGATAAGAGGAGATCATATGATATTTGTACGATCGTACAAGCGGATACTGATCGCGGAGCCCCTGAGAGGGCCCCGCACGGTGTCATGAGACTTGGAGTACACTGGGTACGAGTTCCGCGAGTAACTCTAAACCGGTTTGTAGGTTGCTGCCAACAGGCCTACTATCATAGCGCTCTATGCATATCCGCTTTTGCTTTAACAGCGGTATTATGATCTAGACGCCACTACCTTCAGTCTTTCAAATATACATAACAGGTTCGCATTATGATGCTGTGCAAGTGTCCAGACTGAGATTTACGGTCGAGTCTTCGTGATGACCGCAGCCATCCTAGCTAGAACCCTTTCCTATGGCAACATTGCAAGTCCATCAGAATATGTCACTAAAGGCTGACTGGAACGTCAAGATAGCACTTCCGGATATTCGAACACCAAAACAAAATGCTGTTGTATCGAAAAATGATTCTTCATCTACACTCAACGCCAGGAGCAAGCAATAATGCTACGTCTGCCTACAGTTGAATGCCGTACTGTGGGCTTGTGATCATATTCATAGATCGGACGCAATTCGCGATCGAGGCACACTAGTCCTAAAAAGGAACGGTATAGTTTGCTCTTGTTAGTTACCAGCCAGCTGTACAGTTTCTCGGCAAAACCCTAAATCACGACCCAGCAAGTTCGTCAAAATTATCGGCAACGACATCCAAGACCTCAAGACTCAAGACATGGCCTCGAGACCCACCGTCAACGTGCGCTCTCCCTCTGGAGGTCCGTCATACTGTCCTAGTCGTCATGGATTGTAATGCTGAATGTCAAATTTTTAGAGGCATCCACCTCCCTTCCTCTCCCTGCGGTTTTAACCGCCCCAATTAGGCTCGATGTCGTCGCCCAGGTGCACAGTGAGTAACGGTGACATCTATGGAGACTGTCTTCTGACATAGTTGATTCCAGAGAGTATTGCCAAGAACAAAAGGCAGGCGTACTCTGTCAGCGAAAAGGCTGGACACCAAACTAGTGCAGAGTCTTGGGGTACTGGACGTGCTGTAGCCCGTATTCCCCGTGTTGGTGGTGGAGGAACCCATCGCTCTGGCCAGGTGAGTTTGCAATTTTCACTGTATTTTTCAGCTAATTTACCGTCGCTTTAGGCCGCCTTCGGTAACATGTGCCGTGGAGGTCGTATGTTTGCGCCCACCAAGACCTGGCGCAAATGGCATGTCAAGGTGAACCAGAACCAGCGCCGCTTTGCTGTTGTTTCTGCCTTGGCTGCCTCCGCTCTTCCCTCCCTTGTTCTCGCTCGGGGTCACCGTGTCGAAGAGATCGAGGAAGTTCCCCTCGTCGTTTCGTCTGCCGCCGAGTCGTTCAAGAAGACCAAGGAGGCCGTTGCCCTTCTCAAGTCCCTCCATGCCTACCGTGACGTAGTGAAGGTCTCCAACTCGCGCAAACTTCGGGCTGGTAAGGGCAAGATGAGGAACCGTAGGCACCGTCAACGTCGTGGTCCCCTTGTTGTGTACAATGAGGACAACGGCATCGTCAAGGCGTTCCGTAACCTCCCCGGTGTTGAACTTGTCAATGTCAGACGCCTAAATCTCCTCCAACTCGCTCCCGGAGGACATCTCGGCCGTTTCGTAATTTGGACAGAAGGTGCATTCAGCCTCCTCGACGAGGTTTTCGGAACCTTTGACAAGGCTTCCGTCTTCAAAAAGGATTATTTGTCAGTTAATATTTGTTTGATGACCCTCATGTTCTCATTCTCTTACTAGCCTCCCCACCGCCAAGATCACCAACCCTGACATTACACGTCTGATCAACAGTGACGAGATCCAATCCATCGTTCGACCTGCTGGGCAGAAAATCCAGAAGCGCCCCTGGACGCAGAAGAAGAACCCCCTCATCAACAAGGCCGTTCTCTTCCGTCTGAACCCTTATGCCAAGTCTCTTCGCAGACAAGAGCTTCGTAAGTCGCGTGCTTCATATCAGTGCTAATTCTTATTTATTCGTGTTTCAGTCAAACAGGAGCGCCTGAAGAAGAAGGGAGTAAAGACGCCCAAGGGCACTGCTGCTGGCGAGGCCTTCCTCACCACCCTACAGGCCCCTTAAATATTCGCTAGGATGTTTGGGTTCATGGCTATTGTTCGACGATACATACAGCTTTCTATATGTCTCTCATGTATTATGCACTATGCAATGAGACTCCTCGTAACACTTGTGAATGGAAAGGTTTATTAGCGAAAATGTATGACTACAGTGGTATATAGGTGGAAGTACGATCTGTAATTGCCTGTAGGACCTGTATATTCTCTGCCTCAGCTGGATATTCAGTTATCTACCCTGCCTTTGCTTTTCGAAGGATTGCTTGGTACAGATTCGTACGCATTCGATTCTGAATGGTCCGGATCCGTTTTCTTGATGCTCCCGCTCTTCCCATTATGTGAATGGCTATGATCTCCACATGAGTGGCCCTCATCAGAGTCACTCTCGTCTGACGATGAGTCTTCATCCGAGGACTCGTCGAACCTTCTAGGCTTGTGGTATATGCAACAAACTGTATAATGATCAGACACGTCGATGATGAAAGTGAGGGACATGGACGCACTCTTGCTCTTTTTCTTCCCACAGCCTTCGTTATCAACTACGTCCTCACTCCATGCAACCCTGGGCTTGCGACGTGCACCCCGCAAGCGGAGGGAGCCAACGGTGGGGACACTCGAAGAGGCTTCACTAGGCGGTGCATTGGTGACGGTGAGAATCCGTGAGCCGTCATTGGGCGAAGAAGTGGAAGGTCGCATTTGTGTTCTGGACGACATGGATCAAAACTCTACTCGTGGTGGTGGTCGATGTTTTGAACGACCGCAAGAGGTGGAGACCTGACTAAGCGAACTTTATGTGCCGCCGGCACAATGGCAAAAAATTTTGGCCTTCCTTCTCAATCTTAATCATGTCGAGTAAACTTCATCGCAACATGGCGCATAAACTCCTTATCTGAACTTATAATGGCATATCTATGCGACTCTGTGAATCATGATTTAACGCGGAACTAATAAGACAACAGTACAGTGAATACGAAAGCAATGATGACTGGGGGTATACCGTGTGCAGACGAGGCGGAAATGAGAATAAATAAACAAGGCCCACGAGTAAGGTATCCGCCCGCACCGTGATGGTAATACAAGGCAAATGCGTCGTTAGGGCACATGCGACATGGAAAAGGCGCTGTAGTAGATCTAAACGCCGAAAACGAAACGAAAGTTGTGAAAGAGATGCTCCTGGCTCAACCATAATACACCCTGCATCATTGGTGAATTTCGTGTTGAGACACAGCAGAAGTGAAGCTCACCCTCTGGATGTTGTTGATATCGGCTGGAAATCTGTCCTGCCCGACTCGACAAAATGGTTGACCGTGTCTAGCCAGTCCCCTCGCGTATCCCAAGATATTTTCGAAGGGGGATCGACTTCGACAGGCATCACCTGGCTGACACTGCCGCATTGAATGATGACCACAAGACAGCCAATACCCCCGCCGTGACGACAGCGATCTTCGCGTCGCTGAATATCGGATATCACGAGGGGGTCGCGGATGTACGACCGTGGGACGATGTGAGCATTGGAAACAGAGAACCTAGCATCAAGAGTGTACAATCAGCCTTGGTCCGAGGGTACGGAGAAGATAAGGATGACTCACCGGCGATGAGATTCGCTATGGCTCCGGGGGGAAAGTTCGAGTAGCAGACAGCTTTGTCGGATGTTGGATGGAAGGCGCTTTAATTGAAGCGCTTGGAACCCAGCCCATCCAAACAAAGCGCTATGGGCAGAAGTGAACTTCCGCAGATTGCGGGCAATATTTTCCTCGCCGTATGTGGCAGCGGCCTGCTTCGTGGATGATATTTGGCCAGCAGTATGCTGACATATGGGTTTGTGCGTCGGCCAGTGAATCTTCTGGCATTCCGGAGACTAGAAGAGTATGTTCAGCATGATAGATATGGTCCGGTATTAACTGAAGACATACGCAGTATTGTGTTACGAGCTAAAGTGCAGATGACATGGTCAGCAAGAAACATACGGAGAAAGACAGACGACATACGCAGCCTCCGCATAGCCGAAACTTAGGACCAGCAGGGGACTCGACAGCACGACACTGGTCACACATACGATAGCCACGGGCCTTTTGATGGTGGGTAGGGGGGGTGTTGTAGTTGGCAGCAGCGGGCTGAGAGTAGTGAGGCATGGCTGAGAAGGCGACTGATACGACTGAGTATGTGACTCACTGAAAACCATCGCAGCAGGTAGAGATTATATAGGCAGATGGGACACTCGTGTCCAAGTTGGGAGGATAGCTGGAGGGGTAATAGATCGAGGTGGAGAACAAAAAAGTAACCAAAAGGGTGGCCGGGGCTGAAATTCTTTTTGTTGTTTGAGACATTGGAGATACGCGCTGATACAGACCGGTAAGTGCAGATGCTTCCAGAATGCTAAGACAATACAGCCCGTTCGAAGCATCACGACATACCACAAAGACAAAAAACAATCATTTTTCTCACCTGCCTCTTTCGGCCACTGACACAATAACCGCCCTTTACCAAATTGTTTGCTCGACACTCCAACAATTAGCTTCAATTAGCCTACAATCCAAGCACAATTGGCGTAGACGTATTCGACTCTCTTTCACATTACCCCAATTAAACCCGCTCAAAGCAATCGACCAACTGGGATGCCCCTGCGAATCGTTCCGTTCGCGACCCCCATTGTCCTTCACCTCCTGGTGTGGTCCGATGCGTCATTAAATATGCCCGGTCGGTCTTGATCTGCTCGCGATGAATTCTACCGCAGGATCCGCTTCCCGAACGCCTCATGGTTTGCTCCCTGAACACGTGGGATCTTTAAAAACATTCCTTTGTTAACGTCTTCCCTTCCTTCTGCTCCCCGTATTCATCTCTCATTGACCTGGTTGCCTTTACTTTCTTTGACTTCCTTTCAAATGGTTACCTCGCTCCCCTTAACCATCCCGATTACCTGCCGTACGTGCCAGGCTGTCGGACGAACTTGGAGCCTCCAGATAGGTCCGACGGACCATCGATCATCCAGTATACATTCGCGTTTTTTAAACTACCCCATTGGATTCGGGTACGATCCAGCTCATCAGGTTCTCTCCTTCCTCTCCTGACTAGGAAACTCTGTCTTCCGTGTACCTGGACACTCACTGTCGCTAGTCGAGACTTGAGGGCTTGGTCATGGACCTACCAACTCTTCTAGGCTATTTCGCGTTTGAGCCGGCCTCGTTTTACGTGCGCGCGCATCTTCCCGATACTATACTCGTCCGGGGTGTTTACTCATCTTTCTCGGACCGTTAACTGAAACCATCTCGCGCGAAGCTCACCAGGCGCCGCTGCCCCCTTCATTCATCATTACTCCCCTTCAGTCGGTCCCTTTGTCCTATTTCTGACTTATCATCAGATGATGCTGAAAAACGCCTCGTTGCTGTCTCTGCGAGATTGGCGGAGTGATTACTTGCTGATAAAAACGAGGCCCAACGATACCATTACTTTAACGAGCCGGCGGTTACAGGGACTCCAATTGATTGGCCGGAGTTTCTGAGGAAGTGCTGTTTCAAATGCTGTGAGGAATCAAATCGCTGTGGATCATCTGTCATTTGAAGCTTGAGAATATCCTTTCGTGGGTCCGATGTGTGTAGCGGGTTTGTTGCGGTCTGTACCTCGGCGCTCAGGGTATTTCCCAGTACGTTAAAATTGAACAGCAGGCTCCCGGCTTTCTCGACTGACCGTTCGCTCAAGTGACTTTTTGCACTGGTTTCTCCACACATTTACGAGAGGGAACCCTTCGACTGCGAGTCATTGCTCCTACCAACTTGTGGAGACCAACCGGCCGGAAAGTAGCGGAATCGGACTACGAATGTTTAAATGATCAAATGACGCTTCAGAACTCTATGTCTTTATCTTACAATCTTATCCCTTACCCAGGTCCAGACCGTGTGCTCACATTCACCGGGAAGTTGTTTGGTGCAATATCAGGGCACTTTAGCTTGACGAAGTCGGTAGGTCGGTTTAACTTCAGTATAGAGCCGATACATATACGACATGTTATTTTCCCCCGATGTTGTCTCGGTCTGTATGATATCTGATGCTAAATGACACTCTTCATGAACCAATCAAGATATCCTGGGCATCATATCTTCGGATTGGAAGTTGCAGATAAGATCGTATTGTAGGTACCATTTATGCGCTGTAAAACTTCATGTGCTGTAAATCCTTCCATTCCTACTTCCAGTAAAGGGACGACACAGTGCGAGAATCCACATACGGCGATACTCATAATCCCACCCTTGTTCTGGTTTGGCATCTGCCCCAAAATTTGTTATTCCATGACGCATCTATGGAGAAGCTGTATGATAGATCAATACACCACCATTGTTCTGTCATGGTACCAACATAGGCTTAATTTCAGTTAGACAAAGCACCATTACCGACGCATCAGCTCTCGCCGCAGGTTAACCGAACTTCAAATTCGCTGTCACGTTGGGAGGTCCAAAAGTTCAAGATGGAAAACAATGGAGGAATCTGAAGGGTCTGATGAAATAACACCTCCAATGCCGCGAAGGTGGGCTGACCATGACAAGTTCATGATGTGGCCCAAAACCTCGATACGAGACTGTAGTAGGCGCTTTGTAGATTTTTGTAGATAACTATTGTAGGTGTTTTCTTCGTGCGGCCACCGACACCCCCTTTAGCCCCTTCTCCCCGCTGCATCACAGCCACAGGCTGTCGGATATTAACGGACGGTTTTGATTAGATTACGATCACTCTTATCGAGAATCTCCGTGTCCCATCTGCTGTTCTTAAGTACCCTTTAAACGACTAGACACCATGAACTCGATATTGGCTAAATAAGACGGACGCAGCGAAGCGGCATGATGCACTCTTAGTCTAGACCGATGGTCCGAAATGATATCACGCGGCACCCTGCGGCAAGGCGTATTATAAACCCCTTTTCGTGAAATTCGGTTTCTTACCCTCGGCTCTTCACCTGCTTCGTCAGACTTGGAGAGCAAGATAGACACTGCTGTAGGTTTTCTTTCCCTTTTGACTTTACTCTGAATGAATCCACCATTTTTATAAGGCCCACTAGACCGGCAGAGGAGTCATCTTTTCCCATCACTGATCCCTCCGGATTACGCTACTACACTCTCATTCATAGCTCATCGATAATTTTGCCATGGACCATCTCCCCGCAGACCATTTCCTCTCCCTTCCCCGGCCTGACATTTTGATTGGATCACCGGGTGGAGTTGTTGATACCACCACACTTGCGGCCCATGATTTTGACGTAGACAATCGGACTGGTTTTATGCCCCCTCACCCCCCTTTGGCGCGACTTCCGGGGCAGTGGGAACCATGGGAAGCTATATTTCAGGAAGCGCAGGAATCCGGGCTTCAATTGGGCGACAAGCCAGGACTCACGGATGCCCAATGTCGCGTCTCGGAAATCTGGCGGTCCCGAGTCCGTAATGCAAGTTGCTAACTTATTTTACCGAATCCCCGTAATGACCTGTTTCATTAAGCTTCCCTTGCTTCCGATTGATGATCTGAAGGCATCAGAAGTTATGCTCCGACGTGGTCGACATGTCCTAGCATGGATCATGCATTTCTATATACACTCGCTTCCCTCAAATGCATCCATCGTAATACCTAGACCCATCACGATACCTCTGCTGAAAATTTCAGCTCAGCTCCAGCTCCCTCCCGTTCTCACATACTCCGATGATGTCCTGTACAACTGGGACCTCAAAACTCCCTCCGAGTCCCCCGCTCCGGCATTGGACAATCTTCGCAGTCAGAGCCTTTTCACTAATACAAATGACGAGCAAGAATTTTATCTTACCTCTGCTCGTATGGAGTTGCGTGGCGTTGAAGCGCTAGAGCTGATGCGAGCCACCATGGACGAAGCTTTCGTAGGGGACGACATCGCTATGCGGCGTATTACCGGATTCTTGCATCGCCTGTCGACGGTCATCGACGAACTCAAAGTCCTTCTCCTTTCCGTTCGCGAGGGCTGCAATCCAGAAGTGTTCTATCACGACATCCGTCCGTGGTTCAAAGGCGCTGATTCGAATCCGCAGAACCGTGAGTGGATCTTTGAGGGTCTGGACGAGTTAGATATGACCTATCCTTCGGAGCTTTCCGGTCCCAGTGCAGGCCAGAGCTCACTCGTCCATGCTTTGGATATCTTCCTCGGTGTGGATCGCTACTCCCATTCGTCAAACATAACAGGCGAAGGATCCAGTAACATATCAGCGAAAAAGGCATTCCTCAGCCGGATGCAATCATACATGCCGCGCCATCATCGACACTTTTTGAATCATCTTTCCAATAACCCGCGACCACTCAGAGATATCGTGATGGGTGGAGGAGACCAGAAGCTACTGGCGGCCTATAACGAGGCTGTTGAGTCATTGAAGACTTTCCGAGATGCTCACATAATTATTGTGACACTGTACATCATCGGCCCCGCCGGTCGCGCTAGAAGCCAGCAAGAGAGCGAGACACCACTGAAAGGGACCGGAGGAACTGAACTTGCGAAATTCTTGAAGGATGTCAGAGACAGTACAGCAGGGGCTCTGCTGAATGCTGGAACACAAGCAGATCCATAGGCCAGCATATGGTGACCTACCGTGTGTAGACAGTTTACCAGGGAACAGAAAGAAGAAATATGTATTCGCTCTTTGATTCTGGATAACGGGGTGACAGAGGACAAGTATATGTGGAAAAAGCTACAGTGTCTTCTCTGAATACACTTCAGATGCAGCGGCAGAATGCAGAGAGATTATAGCACGGCGAAGGCTAAGGAAATGAGCATTAGTATTTCGACGCTGGAGACAGCTTTCACTGACCCCAATTGTTCATCGTAGTACTCTCGCAGCTCTCGATAATGTTGCAAACGATTACGTTTATGAACAAGGGCGAGCAGCATGACCGTGACAACCAGGACTTTTGTGAAGTTTATGATAGGACCCATGGAAACTAGAAAGATGCTCACTTCCGATGATACAGATGGCCGTTAGAGCGTACTGCCAAGACTGTATTTTCAAGGGAGTCTCAGGCGGATCGGCACAAAATCCTCGTGCACAATTTCTCTATTAAAATATAGTAAGTGCTTTATCTATGCCTACAAGACATACCGAAACACATTCTTCATGGGCTTGACAAGAATACCGAAGAGCCCTAGCGGCTTCGCAGACCATGGTGGCCTGACTGCAGTAGTAATCAGGAGCCTTGCAATTGTCTCTGATTATCGTGTTGGTATATTGTTGTCCGTTGAAATTATCCTGGTAAGTAGTGTTCTCCGCGATGCAGGGTTGTCCGAGAGTCCCATTAGTGTACCTTCGAAGCATCAGTTGACATCTATTAAAAACCAGCCGACGAACATGCACGTTGACTTCAAACAAAGAACACCATCCATATCGGATGTAGGGTCTGCCCAAAGAACTGGCGGGGCACACTGCTCGTCCCTGTTCAGCTGGCACGCGCCTCCAACAGATACTAGCGGCCAACAGCCGTTTCCTTCGTCGGGACAAAAATTTCCAGCATAGCACAGAGGCGGAAGGACATCTTGTTCAGAGTATCCAAAGGGAAATTCGTCACGTCGACAGAGCCTAGGAAGGCATGTTCCGTTTTGTGCTGCCGAGCAGTAGGTCATGTAGGAGCATTCTGAGATGAACTTGAGAGAGACTAGATCCACATGATCGCGAGAGCTCGAGCAATTGACACCGAGAACACTGCCTGCGAAGAAAAAGCGAGAGGACAAGAAGGCAAAATAGGTGAAGGGCGACACCATGGTTGTAAGAGGGAAAGTCGCGTTCGCACAGCCACCATGGCCTCTCTTTCTTCGACCATCCACCCGTCGTACGGCTTTCACCCTACCGTCATCACCAGCTTCCATGACATCAGCCTAGAGCCTTCATGCACTCTCTTTCTTCTGCTCACCCTTCCATCTCTCGTTTTTGTGGATCCATATGAACTTGCCAACTACAAGGACTCCTACACATTTCGCCATGCAGGCCCGTCCAATCTGGAACTTCCAGTCTCTGCCATTGGGCCAAGCAACTCGCACGTCTTCGTTAATGTATCGTACAGGGCCGTAAAGGAAGGTTCACTCCAAATTCCGCTGCACCTGCGATATGGCGAAGTCAGCGTAGATGGTTTCCAAGCGGTAGATGTTTCTGCGCCTGAAGGATACGTGATTTGTGGTGCGTATGTAGTGCCAAACTCATGGTCGCGTCCTAAACTTACCTCAGAGGGTCGCGCCAACTCCGATGCTGGGTCGCGTATACCTGAGGAGTTCACAACGTTCTTTCGTCAATCGAGTGTATCACGTCTCTCGCCTTCACTTGCATCAGACTCTGTCTTTCACGTCCAAGCACCAGTTGGTAGACCTGAAGATGCTTCTCAGGTCGAACTGGGTACCGCAGTTACCATTCTGCTGTGCTTCGTCTACCTCGTCCATACATTATACAAGACTACCTTTCGCTTGGGCGACACAAACCATCCAAAGTCTTCGTAATCACCATCCCGTATGCTATCATCTCGCAACAAAATGTGAACGAAAATCAAATTTATTGCAGTACTACATCTGAATGTAGGGGAGTAATCCGGTATAGTTCTCCGGAGTCATCAATTATCACCCCGAATATCCGGTAATTACTCGCCACCCGTTCGTTGATTAGGCGAACGGAAGACGTAACTATAGGCGCATCACCAGAACCAAACTAGTGTGGAGGCGTAAAGGCACTGTTTGGGCAGAAAGTGGCCAGAAGAAAGAGGTAAAGAGGACATTGATATTGGTAACAAGAAATGATGAGTAGATGTATTTGACGAATAGGTCGATTGTCATCGTGGTTCAAGACAAATGACTGGCTGCGAAAAAAAAAGCTTATAAAAGGTGGCGCTATTGTGCAAAGGCTTCTAGCGATAACAATGCGCACGGACCCTTTCCTTGCCCACATCGAATCTGCATTCTTCAGTGCACTACCATGGTGCTAATCTGTTGCATATTACGTCAGGCCACTATCTATTTCAAGGTGTTGTCTTCGCTAGTAGCCGCAGAGTAATGCTTGACGAACGCTGACGAAATTCGAGGGTCCTAGATTCTCCCCCAAGGGAAGTTGGAGTGCAAATCAAACTTGATTTCCTTCCACTTACATACTGCGGCGAACTACTTCGGATTCCTCTACCGCTTTCCCACGCAACGCCAGGTCTGTGAGAGATTTCTTGTCATAGTCTTGGGGTGATCCCTTCAATCGCATCCTGTTCCAACGTGATGTCACGAGAACTCTTCAGGAGCTTACCCAGCCTTGATGAAAATCCATGTACGTCAAATGGGAAAAAGGCGTCAATCGTCGGGTAAGACCCGGCCGTCTCACATTTGAAACGTTATTAAGCCAGCATTTCTGCTTCGAAATGACCGTCTGTGGCTATGGACACCGCTCTGATTCACTTGGAGGACTTTGACATATCTCCTGACACTGGCTTTCTTGGTAGTCAGCCCCATGTTCATCTCACAGGTGAATGGAAAGTATGGGAAGACCTACTGGAGGATGCCATGAAACGCGGGCTCGTGCTGGGCGAGAATGCTGCTTACTCCGAGCCAAGGTTAATGGAGTCTGCTCGATGGCGTGCGCGCGTTTGTGAGGTATGAGGTATCTCTTTACCTTTTTAACCCCCGTGTCCATCCTGATTCACTTTCGATAGGCGCCTCTGCTGTCAGCTGCCGTGCTAGACAATTCGGTTCCAGTTCTTAGGCGTGCCCATCATGTTCTATCGTTCATCCTACACTTTTATGTGCACACATTGCCTCCCGAAACTGCCATCTATATCCCACCATCGTTGGCCATCCCACTAGCGCACGTCTCTGACGTTCTTGATCTACCACCCGTGATCACATACTCTGATTTAGTCTTATACAACTGGACAACAGACTCCACTAGCAACATCCATTTCCCCTCCGCATTTTCCGGGACGGCTGACGAACAAGCCTTCTACCGGGCGTCCGCCATCATTGAACTGCGAGGCGTCGAAGCACTAGACCTCATTCGTCAAATCTTAGACAATATTCGTATCAGTGCCCCTGCCGTCCAAATCATTAAGGCACTAGCGAACATGACTATTCTTATTAACGACTTTAAGACGGTTCTCCTGGATTTGCGGAAGGACTGCGATACCGAAGTCTACTATCAGCAGGTGCGGCCCTGGTTGCGCGGTGAGGATTCGCTACCTAGGAAGTGGACGTTCCAAGGTTTGGCAGGTGATTCAGACGAAGCATTCAAGGAGCTTTCAGGCCCAAGTGCGGGCCAGAGTACACTCATTCATGCACTGGATATATTCTTCGGGGTAAATAACCACCTTACGAATGGAAGTACATCGCTTTTTGGGAGGATGCAACGTTACATGCCACAGGAGCATCGACGGTTCCTAGATTGCCTGTCTTCTGCCCCTCGGTCTCTGCGGGACTTGATTAAAGAGTCCAATGACCGAGAGCTGACGGACGCATACAATAGCGCGGTGTCGGCGCTAAAAGCATTTCGAGATACGCACTTGATCATCGCAACTTTGTATATCGTTGTTCCGGCCAATAGGAAGAGGGTGTCGAAGGAGGTCGAATATCTAGGGACGGGTGGTACTGGGTTAGTACCTTTTCTAAAAGGCGTTAGAGACCGTACAAAGGAGAGTGTATTGCCTACGGAGTAAGCAAGTATTTTGGTATGTTACTTCATTCATTTCTGGGATCTATACTCAATTTCTGGGTCAGGTTATCCGATAAATTTCATAAATTTCATTACCCATATTGTCGTGTTATTGACATCCTTCTTTTATCTTATGAAACTGACAGAGGGCATCTGGGTTAATTCTTACAACGAATGCCTTTATATATTCCCGCTCCCTCTCGTGGCCCGTGTTAGAGAATGACAATTACTTTTGGTGTCTACGGGATGTCAGTTGCGTGGCAACAATACTCCACCTTCGCAAGAAACGCCCAATGCCAGTTTCGAAAGCCCTACATAATTGTCTTGGAAAGGAGTGTTCGAAAAAAAGAATGACTGGAAGGTGGGACATGATACGTGTTATTGTTACTTGTGAGTCTCCGAAGACACGTCGAGCTTAGTAAAATCCCTTATGCCTCATGCCAGTTTTACTCACTAATATAATACAGACTACAGGAATCTCAGTGAGGCTTGCAATAAATGTAGTTCTCGGCCGGGTATGTCGAAAATTTACGCCCATCTTACGAATTTCGGGTATTCTTCAAGGGAAAATCAACTTGAGGAAGTAGAGTAATTCATGTGGGTCCTAGGAGGAAGATCGTAACGGTGCCGATAAAAATAGACGTCAGTCAACAGTCATAGACTACGAATGAACATCGATGAACTATTTCAGGGGCTACGATATGGGACGTCTGTAATATTTATTTCACTGTCAGCATTCGAACATGCAATTTTGTAAACAATCCTGAGAAATTGAAGTAGCTTTCCATATCAGCCGGAATTTATTACCGACTTGAGTTTCCATTGGCTCTATTCACAAACGAATGTGAGGAATCACGAACTTGATTAATGGTATTTACAGCGATGTTGAACCATACTATATAGGCGCAGTAGGAGACGTCGTTGTGACTCTTGAGTTGAGGTGGTCGGAGATGCTTAGATTTAACAAGCGGTAGTAACCGTACTTGTATAGACTGTGCAAATCAGTTATGATATTTTGGAGCTAGAGGGGCAATATATGTATTACATGACCGCAAGCAGAGGCGGAATCATCGAATTCTTGATGCAAACGAGCACTGAAGCTGAAATCAAGTGACAACATAGGGGTCGCAACTTTAACGCGCCCTCGGCCCGACGCCCCCACGTGTCTTGCTTATGTAACTGATTTTTAGAAATTTTATGCGGGGACGTTCTGGTAATTTCCTTCATCTTCCCTTTCTTCCGTCTCGTTCACTTGAGATTGAAACTCTCCTTACTCCCTCTTCTCCAACTCTCTTGCTTTATAACACTAAAAGCTCTTGTTGAAAGGTGCGTCATTGTCTTAGCCAGCTGAAACCGTACGACGAGCTTGCTGACGAATGGTTTTGTTCCTTTTCATTCCTTCTGACCTTAATTCTTCTCGTGACGTTGGTATGTCGTATGTTCTTCTGTACGTTGGTGTCATGTCCGCCTTCCTGCGCTTGGTGCCGCATACCCGTGGTTCATTCGACCCTGCTTCTTACACCCGCATACCTCCCAACAATTTTCATTCAACATCATCCAGATGCACCACCTCTCCTCCACTGCTCGTCTTTCTGCGCGAAAGATTAGTGGTGTTCGATACGCGCACAAAGAGATCAAATTCAGTAATGAAGGGCGCGCGGCAATACTTAGTGGCGTCAACATCCTCGCTAACGCTGTTAGCGTAACTTTGGGACCCAAGGGTGCGTTCAGACCTCACCCTTATATATGCAGGACTAATTTGGGTTGGCTGCAGGCCGCAATGTGATCATTGAGCAGAGCTTTGGCGGCCCGAAGATAACGAAGGGTAAGTAACTGACATAACCGGTGATATACATACATAGGTTACTGATACGGGCATTAGATGGTGTCACGGTCGCTAAGGCTGTTACGCTGAGGGACAAGTTTGAGAACCTAGGCGCCAGGTGGGTATTCCGGGCATACGAGGAATACAGCATGCTAATGCTTTGCAGACTCGTTCAGGATGTCGCACAAAAGACCAACGAGATTGCTGGAGACGGAACGACAACGGCTACCGTGCTAGCGCGTGCTATCTACGCTGAGGGTGTCAAGAACGTCGCTGCTGGGTGCAACCCAATGGATCTTCGTCGGGGTTCGCAGGCAGCAGTAGAAAAGGTTGTCGCCTTCCTTGCAGATAAGACAAAGACGATCACAACAAGTGAAGAGATCTCCCAAGTCGCTACGATCAGTGCCAACGGTGACATTCATGTCGGGAGTCTAATTGCGCAGGCGATGGAAAAGGTCGGCAAGGAGGGTGTCATCACAGTTAAAGAGGGAAAGACAATTGAAGATGAGATTGAAATCACGGAGGGCATGCGGTTCGACCGGGGATTCATCAGTCCATATTTCATCACGGACGTTAAGGGTCAGAAATGCGAGATGGAGAAACCGTTGATCTTGCTCAGTGAGGGCAAGATCAGCGTGCTCGCTGATATCCTGCCGTCTCTGGAGATTGCTGCTCGGGACAGACGGCCATTGGTCATCATTGCTGAAGATGTTGACGGCGAGGCATTGGCTGCTTGTATTCTCAACAAGCTCCGCGGTCAATTGCAGGTCGTCGCAGTCAAAGCTCCCGGCTTCGGGGACAACCGCAAGAACATCCTTGGCGATTTGGCAGTCCTTACTGGTGGTACCGTATTCAGCAATGACGTTGATATCAAACTCGAGAGTGCATCCCGGGAGATGCTTGGCAGCTCCGGTAGCTTGACAGTAACCAAGGAGGACACCATCGTTCTCAATGGCGAAGGGGAAGGTCGGGCAATCCAGGCGCGGTGCGAGCAGATTCGAGGTCTGATTGATGACAAGGGTACGAGCGACTACGATCGTACACGTCTGCAAGAGCGTCTCGCGAAGCTGAGTGGCGGTGTCGCTGTCATCAAAGTCGGCGGCAGCAGCGAGGTCGAGGTTGGAGAGAAGAAGGATCGGTATGATGACGCTCTTAACGCGACGCGTGCTGCCGTTGAAGAGGGTATCCTTCCTGGTGGCGGTATTGCACTCCTCAAGGCCTCGCAGATTCTAGACAGTGTCGTGACCACCAACTTTGACCAAGAGCTAGGTGTCAGTATCATAAAACGCGCCCTCGCTGGACCAGCGCGCGCAATTCTATCGAATGCTGGCGAGGAAGCCAGTGTAATCGTTGGCAATGTGCTAGAGCGGTATGCAAGTGAAGATAAATTCAGCTGGGGATACGACGCGAGCAAGGGCGAATATGTTGACATGGTCAAGACCGGCATTGTTGACCCGCTCAAGGTTGTACGCACAGCGCTTGTTGATGCATCCGGTGTCGCCAGTTTGCTGACGACCAGCGAGTGTTCCATTGTCGAAGCAGAAGTTGAAGAGAAGGGCGGCGCACCGATGGGCGGAATGGGCGGCATGGGTGGCATGGGGGGTTTCTAGGCCTTTAAAAAATATTACTAATATGTATTGCACCCCACTCAATTTAATCCCATCACATGACTCACACCCCTGAATCTCGTTATCCGTCACGTCACACCACTGACAACTTTTGACGACCTACGAAAAACGAACGCGATGCCCGCCCCAACGTCGTCTCCTGGTTTACTATCACCAATTCCTGCGCTATACTTGTACCCTCTAAATGACTCGTTTGTACCGAAACACATTTCCCTGCAGTCGAGGGTGAAAATTGGACGTCAGACGAATGCAAAGACGACACCTGGAGAGAGGAATGGCTATTTCGATAGCAAGGTCTTGAGTCGACAACATGCGGAAGTATGGGAGGAGAATGGCAAGGTACATATACTACTGCTACCAGATATGCAACTACTGACTTAGTGGCAGATTTACATTAAAGACGTCAAAAGTTCCAACGGGACCTTCATTAACGGCGAACGACTCAGCCCTGAAGGCGTGGAGAGCGAGAATTTCGAGTTGAAGAGTGATGACATCGTCGAGTTCGGAATCGATATTGTCGGCGAGGACAACAAAACAATCGTGCATCACAAAGTAGCTGCCCGGGTCGTGTGCGTGTATACAGAGCAGGACGCGATGGTTGCTGCACGGTCGGAGCAGGCCTCGCATTCACTAGGTCCCGCTCCAGTATCCTCATTTAACCCTCCTGCACCCCCTGGACCTGTACCAGGACGACGACCAGGCGGGCTACAAGCCATGGGAATGGGTGGGATGGGTGGGATGGGTGGGAGTATGCGTCCACCTGGGAAAAGTGGTCTAACTTTCGAGCATATTCTGAGCAGATTGCAAGGGGAGCTTCAGAAGAGCCGGGAAACTGGGGCGGAGCTAGGGGCACTGACAGGCGCCATGGGGGAGATCGGGGAGGTATTGGGCGGCGGGTCAGGAAGTGCAATGCCGGTGAACGGAGCTCTACCTCCGGTCCGGCCTCCTGCGCAGGTGGTCGAGGAGCGTACAGAAGAGAAGGAAAAGGAGAAGGAAAAGGAAAAGGAAAAGAAGCGGGAAGATGAAGGTGCAGCAGTCATGGGTGAGGTCCAGAAGCAGCTGGCTGATACCCAGCACGCTTTGGATGTCCATGTTGAGAAGGTCCGGGAACTGGAAGAGAAACTCAAGGAACAGGAAAGTATGTGGCGAGAGATTCGGAGTATGATTGTAGATGGCATGACCAAACGAAACGAGGTAATTCTCACCGCCTGCATCCATATATTTTTCTAACGTTCTTAGGTCGACGATGATGAGGATGACGCGCAAAGCGTTACTACGATTACGGAGCGAGAACTGGAGACAGTTGAAGAGGTTGACGAACGGGAAGAAGACGAGCCACAGCAAGAGCGAGTTCGTCCCAAGACGCCAGAACCAGGCATGATGGACACGACGAATACAAGACATGACTGGTCTTCTGTTATTGATGAACTCAGCCTGAAAGTAGGACGATTAACAGACCAACTCGCTGGAACACTCGAAAGCGCGGGCTTACTTCGGGCCCAGCATGAAGCCGCACAAGACGTTATCCGTGGTCTTGAGAAGAAGGTCGAGCGACTCGAAGGTCTGCTTACCGAACGGGACAATGAACGAGAAGAGCGAGAACGCGAACGTGCTGGTCGATGGGAAGATATGATACGTCGAGTGGATGAGATCGAGCGGCGGCAGAAAGAAGAGAAGAAAGCAGAGGTAGAGGTTGTCAAGGTCTTCCAGGGTGACGGGCCGCCGAGTCCTCGAAGTCTTAGCAGTGATTCTGACGGGCATGACGGTGGGGGCAGCGGGAGACCAAGAAGGCGGGGGCGACGGGGGCAAAGTTTGAGTGTCCCGCCACCAAACGACCCGGATGTGGATGAGGATGGATACGTGAAGGTTGAGGATCAAGCAAAAAAACAAAAATTCAAAGAGGCCAAGGGCAGGCAAGAGATGTTGACTGTCTTTGGTGTGATTGTGGTTGGAATGGCAGTCGCCGGGGTGGTATGGAAAGTCAAGGAGTAGACGCTCGCTGGGAACACTTTCATTTCTGGTATTTATTATTTATGTTATGCACGTTACTGCTACCATACCTTAATCTTTCATTTTGACAAATTTTTCTCCAAGTTCCAGACATCAGCGGTACACGACGCTGATGCAGTACTCTTTCTGAAGCGTCTAGGAATATCATGTCAGCTGCACAGAACGGATCGAGGTATGTAAGGTGGTTTTTCAGAGAGCATTCACGGTGATGAGGACACTAGCATCCCCCAAAGGCGTCATGATATCATCGCAACTATGCCGGCAATTCCAACTCTTCCAGTAATGGAAATGGAAATGCATTCTTCTCCATGAACCGTATGAATATCACTCGCTCAGCGTGCGTTAATCGAGGCTGTTACAGGACAACACAGCCTTTATCCAAGAAACAAAGAGCACGCCCTTGAGATTCTCTCATCAGCTCGCTGATCAGTCTCAAGTCTTTCCGGTATGACATAGACAGTACAGGATATCCTGAGCCCCATGCTCCGGAACAAGTTTCAACTGGAGAAGATTGTCTTCGAGGCAAGAACAATCATGTATTCCATCCGAACCATACTAGACGATACACTTTGGGAATTTTTCATGTACTACGATGTCGGTATGTCTAATGAGTTTCTCAGCTGCCCTGCCTGATCCGGAAGAGGTGCCCGAGGACGTTGTCCCGCATCTGCCAGCGTTGGAGAAGTATAGTTCTGGACACTAGAGAACTTTATCTGGCAGTTGGGGTTACCTTATACTCTCCGAGTTGCGAGTCAGGATATGCTCCGGCTTTACCTGGAACAAAGTCGTAACCATAGTCGTTCGAGGAGATCTTTCTGTCACTTGAGTACCAATCCTCTTCCACACCATCTATTCTCGGTCGCACACAGCATTCAATATCTAGCGGCAGTCGTTACCTTCCCGTCCTTTGAGACAGGTTTCATTGCGCTCAGAGGATCCTTTAATCGATTGCTCTTCCGACTGGAATGTGACAAATTGTTTCCTATAAGCCGCTTCAACCTATTTTCGATGATACCACGGGGAAAGTATTCAATAAGGCACCCTGGTGATTACTTCTCTTTAGACGTCCATGTTATTTCAGACTTCCGTTCAAGCATCCTATTTTGGCATTTTGATACGGCAACAGACGATTTCCAGACATGGTCTTTGCAACATATGCCCCATTTAGGTGATCTGTGTTTTGAGATCGGCCAGAAGATGGGTATCATCACGTTACCGCGTCGGCACACGAAGTTATCAATAATCGAAGAGCCCTTCTGTTGCCAGCTCTGCAAAGGCTCGAGTTGCTTTTTTGCGGTGCATATTAACCTAGATTTCCCATCACGATCACATTTATATCAGTGAATTATTCGCAGGCGCAGAAGAGTCTCGATCAAGAACACCACACATCTTTTCCTAGACTTTTTTGCGCGGGTTACACATTGAAATTTCCCGAATATGATTTTGAAGATGTCCCCTGAATCAACATGGCAACACCTTCCGCAGAACATCAATCAGCGTGTACGACGACAATGTCATAGTAACTATTATCAAGTCCTGTCTTCCTTCTGTCGTTCAGGTGTTAGGCAAGACTCGGTGTAGTTCGCTGTGCACCTATGGTTGAATATATCTCTACCAATGTTTGCTGGTGCAGCGCTATATGTTTGAATTCTTTAACTTGATTGTTTGAAGAGTAAGTAACATCTCGGACAATCGGTTGCTTTGAAATGCTCTAGTTCTCTTCGGATTCTTTGACGCGCAGGTATACCGGGTTTGAGGAAACAGGTCGATTCAAAAAGAAGAGTTCTTATTTGATTGAAAGTATATGTTGAATTTAGTAATAGTGTTAATGTGTGTAAGTTGCCCGCCGGGAACTCAAGACGGAATTCTCACCGTAGGTAGTTTTGTGAACAGCAATAACAAGTTACAAAAATTATCATCAGTACAGGACATATTACCAACGAAGAACAGGTCTAACAATGTGCCAGTGAGGGAAGATTCTCCGGGATGTCCAGGCTCATTTTGATTTGTGCTACAACCCGACGTGTGAATGAATGCGGTTTGACATGTTCGATCAGTTCGAATATAATATGATGGCGGAGCCGCAATCAAATTTGATCGATAGATGAATCTATCCTCTCTCTCATGCACGCAAGATTGCGTGAAGCAGATCGGTGAGGATGCTTCGCATAACTTGAAGAACCCTTACTATTCTCAATTTTCCTTCGCACCACTGCATCACAAAAGTTGCTGTCTACCAGTTCAGAACTCATCGCATTCCGATCGTGAATACGGGGTGCATCTTGGCGTATCCCCGCCATGCCCGATGTAATATGGCGTACCAAGGCCCTTGAGGTAACTAGTCAACTTGAAGCGAACATGCCACTGAAACGGTCCATTTTGGGGATTGGAAGGCTTTTGAAAGGAAGTTGGAATAATATAGAAGCAACGTTATCTCGACAGTCTCGGAGGGCCAGTATGGCGAGAGCAATACTTTGCATGTGGCTCGCAAGGCTGATACCGACAGAACTACAGAAAGAAGTCACAATGCACGTCTATAATGCAAAAACAAGCAGCATATTCCAAAGACCCACCCACCCACTATTTTTAGCATCAAAGCATTAGGGAGTATATCAAACATGTCGCTGATCAGAACGGCGGATTGACGGGAGAGAAGGTGAAGCCCAGACACGGCGTTGCTGCCCGCTTTGGATCTCAGAATGGTACCTGCAGCCTGCCTCAAAATTTAGATACGCAGATGATTCAAACAGCAACTTGAAATCCACCGAACGATTTTTTATCGAGTAATACCGATATCGATGCGGATGAGGACCTATGCAAATGTGTGGCGTGTAAATCGCTCCGCATATTCGGAGATATATTCAGCATATTTTTTGCCGAGCATAATTGGCCCTAGCGACGATGATGCACGATGAAGGACCCCACAGCTTGTGTCCGCTATAAGAAGCAACCGATTTTAGTAGGATGGCTCAGAGCGCCCCAAGTTTGCAGGGACGCAAAGACTTTAGAATAATGTAGGTAGGCCGCCATCATCGGCGAGGTTGAACATCGATGGATCACAATAGACAAGAATTATCAACATGTCAATTAGGTGCAGGAAATTTCGAGCGACACTCTACCTCGCCAAGTTTTGGAATGAAGCTAGGACTCCAATTCAAGTCTGTCCAGTTGTGCGCAACCATAATCGGCGCATGGGTATGGCGACACAAGGCTGTCCCCGCGGCGCGTTTCCCACCATCAATTTTGAAGCAAATCCCGCAACTCAGTTTTCAGAGGAATAGTTGGTGATTGTGTCAAGGGGGAAAAGCGACGGGTTGAGACCCTACGACCTGCCAGTGAATGTTACGTGAAGCGGCTGGGCTGAGTTTGAGTGTAGATTCAGCGGTAGCCGACATCAAAGAAACCTTGGACCCAACAAGCCGTAAGGCGGTGAAGACCCAAGGTACCACACTTTGGGCCACACAGAAGAACTAGGTCATCAACGACGACACGGAAAAAAAATTCGATTCAGGACGCAGCAGAGAATCATACGAGGAATAGTAGTTGAACGGCAGATCCTCTCGAGCAAGTACGTTTTGAGCCATTACATCAGTTTCGTTTTCAAATCAGAGGAGCACATAGTTGTCTAGTTTGACGGTGTATTTTTGGATGTGCAGTGAGTTAGACGCATCGATACCCCCAGCACATTTGGAGGACATCGAGGCGCGATCTTCAAGGTGCTAGACATCTTACGAACGATGTCTACTGGGGCCCGGGCTGAGATAGACTCAACTCGGCTGGCCTGGTAAGAAAGTCGGGGGTCCGTGCGAAGACCGTTCAAAGCGGAGGATCTCCAAGGCGTGATCGAAACTATTTCTCTCATATTTGCTCCAGATCGCAGTACGGTAGAACCTTAGGCATCGGATAGTTTACGTCAAACGCTTTGAGTGAAATGATATCGTCACTGATAGGGACCTGAAGAACTCATCAGCTCCAAGCTCATTGGACGCCTAGTCACACACCTTTATTTCTTATCTGGGCATAATCGACGTGGGAGTGAGTGTAAGCCCACGCCGCAAGGCAGCATTCCAGAATCCGTTTACGGCCCGAATGTTGCCATTGTGAGGTCGGTACCCAGCGGGGAACCAGTAAGAAGGCAGGTCCTCGAGGACCTTCGTCAGGTTCAGGTCAAGTTACCCGTTACTGATACGGCCTCCTCCTCCGTCGAGCTGAAAAGGAAGTCTTGATGACAAGCTAAGGGCTAAGTTTAATTCTTGTGCATCTCGTTGTCGTGTTGGTAACCTACATGATTCCTGCTTGTCACCTCAGGGACATTGAAGTTCGTTATTCTCATTACCTCCGTCGGCCATCCGCGTCGGCTATTACGAGCAATCCGGAGTCTCTTCTGTCCTCGGTGTTAGCTGCACAAATATTAGCGAAAGGCAAAAGAACTGCCAGATAAAACTTTGCTATGCCGTGACGAATGTTCTTAGCTCTTGATGTCTTTGGATTGAGCCCGACAGCAATAACAAGGCTGTCGGCGAGTTCCTAGATTCCTCATGGACATAAACCAACGTCCTGTCCCCTTGATGCGGTTCCTTGGCGCATCGTTCTGTACAAGGTCACGTCGGCTGATATCTTCATCCTCGGCAGTACATTTATTCATAGCCAATGATGCGCTAGTCGGGCAACCCGTTTCTTTGCGACCATCGGATGGAAGTGAACATATGCGTTCACAGTGATTTGCCGCTTTGGTATAATACTTGGGTACCTTCGAATTCGATCCAGAAGGTGTTGACAGACGTGAAGGCTAGGAACTGATGTGCATGACAACATGAATGCATGTTTGCAATCTCCCATGAATCCGAGGTTTCCATCATGTGCTAGTGAAAGAAGATATGGTCGGTTGCTGCATGGTTGTTGGCTTGCGATTTCTGGCGTATTTTGGATTGATGCGAGTCGTATTCGGGTGAGGCATGATAACTATAAGCATGCTCCGTAGTTGCTGAACGACACCTCGATATCTACGTTGTGCAATCACATTTATTTGATCGCTTTGCGGTTGATGCACATGGGACTTGCGCATAGGGTCCAGACGCTGGGATATCGAGCAGCAGAGATATTGGCCTTGTACGTACAACAATTGTCACACTAGAAACACAAGAAACACAGCACAAACACGGTCAGACAAACAGCATGTAACAGGGAGAAAAAACTGAAATAACAGATAGAGAGAACGAGAGGAGAAGAATAGTTCATCAGCCTCTTGCTTCGGCTGCGTCTACAGCTTCAAGTAGGTCATCTACGACGCTTTCTTCAGGCTCCCCAGACTCCGCAGCGACAGCGTCCTCACTCGTACGTTCCTTGTCGGCCTTATCTGACTTATCAAGCCCCACTACTCGGACCTGTGCCTCTCGCATGTCGATATCACCATCGGCGTCGATCTCGTCAACTTCGCCGTCAGCGTCGGCATCGGCGTCGCTCTCCTTGCCGGAGCCGTTAGAGTGAGAAGGGGTTATGCGGCGTACAGAAGGAGTTTCACGCTCGACGGCAATGGGAGGTAAAGAAGGAACGACTATGGTATCGGAGCGATGCACACCAGTAGGGGACGCACGATGGACGGTTGGAGAGTGATGAACAGACGAAGAAGAAGAGGAAGAAGGCCGCGGCATGGGATTAGAGGGATGTGAAGGCGATGGTGAAGGGTGCAACTGAGGCTGTGGAAGGTTGTTTCGCGCAAGTTGAGGGTTTAGGGTTTGGGAGGCTCCAAGAGTGCCCCGTCGTTCGAAACGTTTCATTTTTTTGCGACATCTATTGACCATATTTAATAAAATGAGAATGTGGTGCTTGTTAGAAAAACATACCGGTCACATACAGTTCCAGGGCCCATTGGCCCCGGACCCCATTTCTCGACACACTTGTCTTCTTTGTAGCGGCCTGGCTGACCGCAGCTGCGACATATTCTCTGGCCTTGCTCATTGGTTGGGGGATAGATCTTCTGTTCGATGCCTACAGTGATAGAAGGATGCGCTGAGAGAGAGGCTGGATGAGAAGAAAGATGCGAAGAATGGGTGAGAGATGGTTGTTGAGTTTCAAGGACCTGACTGCCGGGATTGTACTTGCCCTTCTTAGTAGGTGCGCCAGTGACGACTGGAGCGAAGACATGTGTCTGATACTGTTGTTGCGGGAGAACACCATCGGGAACGAGTTTTCCTGTACCGGTGCCGTTGCGGCGAGGTGGCGGGTGCGTGTACATGGCGCCTTCGTCGCGATCAGCAGCCTGCAGGATCATCTCATCAATAGATGAATGGGATGATGAGCGGGAGTGAGACCGATGCGGACGCTAACGGAAGGGGTCAGGGATTGAGCGGGACATCCCGGAAGACGCTCACAGATTCATGCCGACTCTTCTTTGCAGCATGCCCGCCCATCTCCATGCTGTCTGACCTTGGTCTGACTCGCGCACCACCTGGTGTCTGCGGGCCCTTGCGAAGCATATGGGTGCCTACGGGCGGCAGCATGCCCTGGCTCGAGTAGACCTTATCCTCGCCGCCTGCGATATCACCGATAGAGGGCACAGGGATGACAGGAAGCTCGCGAATAAGAGCGCCACCGCCGACGCCCTTGCTGACGATGTCGACGCTCCTGTCGAGGGCGACTCGCGCGTCCTTGCTGTGGGCATCGAGGACAGAGAGATAGTCCCGAAGCTGGAACCAAAGATCGGTAATCGCCACCCTTCTGGCCATTTCCTCGTCTCTGAGACATTCTGCACTGTATGCACGTTGCTCTAGGCCCCGTATCTTGTCGTGAAGATCCTGGGACGAGCCGCTGGGCGACGCAGCATCGAATGCCTCTGCGAGGCTTTTCCAGTGGTCTGCGCGTCGTTTCTCTTCTGCAAGAGAGTGGCGCAAGGCCTCGATTTCCTTGTAGCTGTCAGTGAGAAGGCCTGCTATCTGGCTGCGAGAGGAAGGCTGGGCATCCGAACGGTCGCGGTCGCGGTCACGGGTAACGACATGATTGGTAGAAGGAAGGGAGGGAGGCGGAGGAGGGGACATTGGGGCGAAAAAGACGGGGCGCGGAAACCGGGGCGCATGGTCTTTATAGGCGCCATCCGCCTTCGCGTCGTTAAAAAGTCGGCCCGTCGTCACATGGCCGACCGGGACCCCGGATACCCCAACCCGCCTCCGACTTCTTCGACCCCATCCATCAGAACACCCTGCCTCGAGGCGTTCGCATGTACTCCCTTGCCTGATCCATCGAATTCAACTGATTTCACTTGATCAGTTCGTTACCTGGCCCGGCTCTTGCTCCGTCGTGCTCGCCGCCTCCACCGACAAAACACAACCTCGTTATTGGCCACGGTATGACCCGGCCCGCCTCCGAGACAGTCTCATTCATCCCCCTCGAGATCCCAATATTCGATGCCGACAATGACATCAGCAATTCGGTATTTCACCATCCAATTCAGGTCCCGCTTCGGCCGAGCAGTACACGAATGATATAGGCTGGCGCTGGACCCTCAAGCCCCCACGCCGATCCCGGCCAACTATCTCATTGTTAAATGGTAAATCTGATCAACCTGAACAGCTCCGCGTACCACGCCAGGTTCACACTTGGGAAACCGTCTCCGCCCTGGAGTGCGCGCAGTTAAACTACCACGATCGCGAATAAACGACTGGCGCGTCGAGGTTTCGACCCTAGGTTCAAGTGGCGCATATGGAACTCTCCTAAAATTCTGTACAGTTAATATTCATACAAGACTGCGACCATGTCAATCTATAGGCCTGGGCGCAGTAAAGGGCGGGCCGTCCGACGGGCGTTCCGGTGCTTGGCACCGACTTGGTACACAAACAATGATGCGTCATCGATCGAGATTCGTACTTTAACCAATTTCAGCTTCCTTTGACTATTAATTGTGATTCTACGTGAATCGACTCCGGGTGAGGTGGAGGCTTTTCACTGATAATCACAAGTCGGACCCTAATCCTGGCTTGCTCAGAAGAACTCTCTTCTTTCATTTTACTCTCGCTTCATCGGGTATTTTAAAGACTCGAACAGGAAGAGTATTCTGCCTCTGATCAAAGTCCCTGGGAGCGAGTCCGACCAGAGTCCGGCGGCAATTAGGGAAGACTGGCCTCTGATTAGGTTGAGGTCAAGGTCGTGCTTTCGCTGTGGACTTTTAGAGACCTTAGCGGTGTACGTGTATTTCACACCAACTGGGGTCGCGACTTGTCGTCTGTCATCGCGGATCTTAGGCCTCGGACGGACGTGGTCTATGGAAGCTCCTCGTACATGAATTGCGAGCCACCGTGATGCTTCCATATCAGCGACAGCGCTGGAGGGCCAAACGACCTGTTAGTGGTTCATCACACAGTTGGCCCTATCCACCTTTCCCTTGCAGGAGCGCTTCGTCCCAAATTGAAATACCCCAGCCATTACCTCCAGCTGGACGCCGCATCACTTCTATGATATCCCTAATCCCGCCTTTGACAAAGGATCTTCCATTTGCAGATAGTCGTGCGCCGAGATTATCGACACTAACCCATGGTTCCCCGGTCCCCGCGTTTCCATGTCCTACGAGCGTCCAATCCGCGACAGATTCCCGCTCGTCGCTTGGGTCCGCACTAGACGTGAATAGCAGCTCTTGCAGGTTATGGTTGAAACGCGGCGCGGCACCGTGAAATGGAAGGTACCCACTCGCTGTTGTTGTTGTTCCGCACCTGCCTATCTTCCTTCTACGACCATCAAATGTGGCCTGTAACTTCTTTATGACGCTGTTAACGAGATACTATGTGAGGGACGCTTCGAGGATAAACGTGTTTCTAAGCGTGACATAAACTTCCAGTTCACAGGACTACTACTCTCACTCAGCCGTATGCTCCGAATGGCCGCTGTATTGCAGATGGTTCGGCCTCTCATCTTTCGTACCTTAATTCTAGCGGGAAGATGAGCCTATGCCGGACAGAAGGGTCATGTTTTTCTATAGCACTACTGAATTACTAGTCTAGAATGATACGGCTCCGCTTTGGGTTGGAGATCAGGTGCTACAATATCTACAGTATGGATACCCCATATCAAAAATGGTCGCTATCCAAAAATGGTATGAGCGGCGGGAATTTGCGCCCTGGGAGAAGCGATACGGTCCCGCCGGCGCAGGCGAAACCCGTTGATAGCCTGAAAGTGCTGACACTCTCCTGTTCATGTAAGGATAGCGCCGGCGGAAGGTCGGGTACAGTTTCGCTCTTTCAAGGCTATGGCGCCACCCAGGGACAGCAAATGACGAGTCCCATCGATAACAACCTTGCGCCGTGATGCAAGAAACGACGTGGCGCCTACAAAAGTACAAAACACACGTCCGACATGTCGGTCAGGAGTGTCGATATTGCCGTGATCACCAATAACGAGGGGGGGTACGAACAGAGCAGTGTCAGAAGTCCCCAAAGGTGGCCGCTAATGGAAACAAACACCCATGCGCACGCGCGCGACATACCGATGGGGATACCCCCACAACCGTGAGCGGGTGAGTCCGCTACCCATGACGAGAAAAGCATCAACGTGAGGCTGGAAAGAAGGTGGATACTTGGAGGCTTGTCCACCTATGAGAAATAGGTCCGGCACGGGACGGTGGCTCCCCAAAGCCGTTAAATTCACAAGCCTCCCGGACCCGACCTGTGTCGCGAGAAAGGCAAAAAGTGAACCACGGGAGGAACAAGAAAGGTAACAAAATAAGTACGGGCCAAGCTCGGAAGCGGATTTTGTTATCGTTCGTGATCCATCTTCTTCTACGATATCAAATCATGGAGGGCTGATTGCTCCAGGAGGGCAAGGCGCATACTTTACCGGGCGCTGTACCTTCAAATGACGTGAAGGTGGAGCATTGGTCTTTGCGGAGGAGGGAATGAAAAGAGGCATGATAACATCCCGTGGGTGATAGGTAGGTGACACTGACGTTAGCCTCACGTTAATCGTAGGGGAACGAGCTCTTCGCATCATGACGCAGGAGTTGAGGCGCCAGACGTGCGGGGGTTACCATTCACCCGCCCGGACGCTTTACAAAGAACGGTCGAACCAGACCCGATATGGCGAAAAAGCCTGTGAGAAGGGTCGTTCGATTTCGCAGCATTGTGAAGAGATAAAAAAGATCGCTGATTTTCGCTTCGAGCGGCAACCTTGATGAGATGCTTTAACTAGAGTGTAGGATGAGAATGTAGGCGCCATAAATCCTACTAGTCTTTCTGTCTAGCTGAGAGATGAAGACAGCAATCTCGACAGCTCAGTAATCGGACTGGACAGCCTCCAGCCTCGATAGCGCCATCCCGGCCTATCCGCCCTGCCCGTCACATGAGCGCTCAAAATTATCCCAGGACCCCGAAGAGCGTTTAATTGCCAAGACTGATCTCTTGTGGTCCTTTCCCCTGACGTCGGGGTCTTCAAGGATCACAAAGCCTCGTGTAGAGCGCCCGCCCATCTGAGCTCGAACTTCAATCTGATAAGCAGCGAGGAAACTTCCCAGCGAGAGAGGCCAAATAAGACACCGCATTGAACGCATGGTAAGCACGTTCTCTGCCATCCCCATCCCACTCTGCTTGATATGACAATGATATGAGCTACTTTCATTTTTGGACATCCAGTGTCGTTGGTGGGTCGGAGTGCAAAAGTTGGCGCGGGGACATTAACGCATTTCTATTAGACGTTATTTCGAGAGACGGAACAACGTACTAATGTGATAATATGTCGTCCAAGTGGCAGTGAGGACGGCGGATCGGGAGTAGAAGGAAAGAGTTTGCCGTGCTTCAGGCGGAGGTGTGGGATTCTTCTAGGACCAATTGGAGTTGTCCATCAACGTCGATTACTGAAGAGGAAAGCGCTGGCACTGGTGCAAACACGATCCGGAAGCCCGAGCGAGAAGACGACGGTTAGACAGGGTAAATGACGGCCCCGCGTCCAGATTGGCGTCACAAAGCCGCTAGTCAAGGTTCGACGTAGCGAGGGCAGTCGTCAACGGCCCTAGCTAAAAATCCCGACTACATGGTCCTCTTCGGTCAGCGAACTGAAATACAGCCAAGTAGCTCAAAAGCCTCATTACGTGACAAAGCGTCGACAAAGATCCCTCCCAGCAAAAAGGAAGGCTAGCGCCCGGAAGTGAAGAGGCCGCCGAATGTGACCTTCGAGCCATTGGTAAGTACGGTTTTTTAGAACTTGAGAAAAAGATTACTCGCCGTGAACTCGACGAATGTAGCGAATTCTACCGTTTTACCAATGGCTCCAAGGGAGACAGGTCGACGTCGTGAAAGTAGCACAAGTGGAGACAACTAGGCGTTTGGGACACGTCGCACGCTGTGACGTGGGAAAGGCGGAAAGGCGTGTATAACGAAACGGTGGAGGCGACTCTGAGGCCGTGTTTTCCGAATTTGTTCTTCAGAATGTACAGAATATAATATCTCTACGGCTCCGGTGCTTCGATTCTTCACCTATAAATGAGACCCGGTACCGCAAACTTTCCCCTTGGAATCTGTCTCCTTCGTCGACACTTACATCCACTTGTTATTCCAAGCCGACCCTCTGCGGACTACTGCGGGCCGGCTGTCGTATGTCTTTTGGAATTCGCCAACTTGTTTATTGTTTTTCTACTCCGTCTGCCACGGAATATAGTCGACATCTCGAGAGCTTGAACAGCGGCAACTTTGCAGAGAAATGGAAGAGCCAATGATTTTCAAAGATGTTCCCGTCATTCTGTTACATGGCGTCTTGCCTCACCTGGTTCAGTGTCACCCTCGAATGCTGGTCCCCCGTCTCCGATGCTTAACCGCAAGAGTGATACTTACAAGTGACGCCGCAGCGCGTGTACTACACCGACTGTCGAAGCATGCTGCGCCGCTTTCGGGAGATTCCAGTAGTTGAGACAGGGTCCGTGTCGTTGCTATATAGCATCGTGTCCCCCTTTACTTCACCTCCTCTTGAGCTTCGAGTACCGACTTCGTGGATATAACCAGTTTACCTTTGGCCTTTACTTCAGCATCCGTAGCTATTTCGAAACCTTTGGATCGTCAACATTAGAGATCCATCGGGAAGCATCAACGACCAAAGTTCGTTGGGGAGCTCGGCGATGAAGAGACAACAGGTTTGATGATAAGCATATTTTATACCGTTCGCCTAAGCACGTGGGAGATTGTTATTGTATGTTCCTCGCGGTGCAAGGATTTGCGGGAATGTGACTTGATAGATGAGGGCCTCGAACCTCGCGCCGGCGAAGAATACCTGGGTACACAATCCAGGAGTCTGGAACCATGTATTGACAATAGTCAAAAAATATTGTACTCTGTTCAGTGTTCTCTTCGGTCAAGCGTTAACTTGTGACTGCCTTCTGAGTCTCTTTCAGCTCCACCGTGACCAGGAACGTTCAAATTGATGATGGAACAGGGATTCTTCTGTAGGCCAATTTGACGTAGAGGTACCGCAATACGTACCTAGATTCCGAGGAGAGTTAGGTAACGGCCAGTCGTGGATTATCGCTACCACTTGAAGTTCTTGGGGCAGGCCGACCGTGGTGGCAGAGCGCCTTGAAAGACCTTTGGTTACGAAGCAAGTAGCCGAATTCGATAAAGTCCTAGAAACCGCAAAAAATGAGATACGAGTCTTCTGAAACGAAGATTGTATATGGGGTAAATTGGAGTGCCAGGTCAAGGGTACTAATTTTGAGAAATCTGGTGCAAGGGGCATGGGTTAAATTAAATAAATGAGTGTGACCGTGACCTGGTCACCCTTTAAGTCTGCTGTGGTCAGTCATGTCGCAGAAAATGGCGCTGGAAGCCCTGCTCCTCGAATCGTTTCCAGTGCCGCCTTCGTTTATTCCCCCGACGCCGTTGACGCCGACGAGCTCCATTAATCCGCCGCCATCCCGCCCCCCCGCGACGCCCTTACCGCCTGTGCCAGGTCCCTCTCGCTTCTCTTTTCAAGATAGCCAACGCATTCTTGGTGCCCGTGATGACTCCCTTTCCAGCATTTCCATGCAAGACCTCCCTTCAGACGACGGCGACGACGACGACGACCTCAGCGCGATAACTACCTCTCCCATTCTTCCCACCCCCCAGTCGCCAAGGGGAAAGTCGAATCACTCATTCATCACGCCGACCCGTAGCGCCAAACCTCTGTCGCGGTCTACTTCTGCCATTTCAACCAGTGGTCCCGCTAGAGCTCACTCACCGGATATCACGACCATAATATCTCGCACGCCAAAACCTAAGCGGAAGGCATCCACTACTTTCTCTCTGCGTTCCACTTCCACTTCCAGGGCTCCGTCATCAACCTCTACGAGCGGACGTACCTCCTCACCAATAGGGCTACCATATGACCGGTCTAGTAGAGCGACGACATGGGAGGAGACAGACTTCATTGACGATTATGGAGAGTTGGAACGACAGCTGGAAGGTGAAGGCACCGATTCGGATTCCAGCTTGGACTTGCATACGCCACTGCCGTGAGTCGCGCGACCAGTTTTCGGTTCTTTGATCTGAACTCTTCTCTAGCCATCTTATGGTCAAACACGGCTTGCTTTCGCCCAACTCGACCCTCTTACCTCGTGCCCAGTCCATGAATTCAGTCGATTCACTATTGATAAGTGAAGATGGCGTCATGATGGATCCGCGAGCGAGCTTGGTTAGCGTTGGTCAGTTCGCGAATCATGATTGTTGACTTGTGCCTGACAGTTGCTGTCACCTCATCTAGACACGACCAAGTCTTCGATTCTGAAAGATAATCGGGATACTCCTCGACGCAGAGTTCGACACAGAGACGGTAGGCTGTTGAGAGGTGGCATTGGTTTGACTACAGGTCTAGGCTGGAGCGATAGGTACTTAACTAGTTTGGGCTTCCATTGCTGTCATTTTGACTTTTTTCCCGTATCAGCGAAGACGAAGATGCGCCCTCGGAACTGACAAGGAGGATATCGTCGTTGAACTTGTCGGCCCATCGTCCATCTTCGACACTGTCCGAGAAGAACCTCCGTACAGTCAGGTCTTCGACTACCAGCCTCAGTTGGCGGTCTACAATGTCGTCGGGAACGGTGGCTAGATCCTCGTCGACAAGTTCCTACTACCCACCACCCTCCTCTTTTGGGGTGTCGCTTCCTAGGTCTCGCGGCTCTTCCACGTCAACCTCTTCATGCAACCCACCGCCGGTTTCACTGCGAGGTTTTGATAAGGCGTTTCGAGGGGGACTCATGAAGGAAGAAGAACTTTACTCCCCGACGAAAAGCACAACTGGTTCGAGCCCACCGTCAATAAAATCGACCTTCATTGACCGCGATAAATCGCTACCGTCCCTTCCTAATCCCAAAACAGGCTCAATACGGAGACCCGCGAAGACAGTGACAGTGACACCGCTACCCTTGAAGGGTGAACGACTCATACCTTTGAAGGTGGAAGGAGAAGCAACGCGGAAGAGGACGCAGAGCCTATTTACGGGTGCACCAAAGACGCTGCAGCTACCCAGAGCTGTGATTGGACGAGATCGACCTGCGGTTCCCGTCCCGCGCGTCATGGGCGGATCGTTAAATAGCAAGCCAAAACCGAGAACAGGGACAGGGATGGTGTACAGGTCAAGCGGAATTGCCCTCTAACGCCTTATATTTCATTTCGCTATACCGGGTCGGTTTGATTGAGACCCCATCCATCATTTTACTCTCTTTCTCTATTTGTATTTTTTCGTCATAGGTATGTATTGTCGCTGTTATATCTAACCAACCACGTATACCTCCTACACTTGGATTCCTTAACGTTTTTATATCCTTCTCGTTCACTCTACTACCACTGTTTTGTCCCCCGCGATCACATTCTTTGTACGTATAAACCTATATCTATACGGAACCTGTAATACTTTCATTTCCAAGTCAATAAATAGACGGATGGGCTTACTAGAGAGCACTTGGTGTGGCGGATGATGGAGTATCACTTACAATTGGTGGCGTATCATTGCTGTCCACCGTTTGTCGTTTCAGCATAAAATGGTAGGAGCAAGTCTGTGCCGACAGTGCATCATCTAAGAGCCCTTTAGATCCCCTACCATCTGTCCTTAGCAGTATATCTTGCCGATCTTTGCAATTTCAATCTAGGATTCGTCCAAGCATGAAAAAATCGTATGATTACACAAGAAATAAGTTAGTGGTATATAGGTAGTCCTTATCGCGCGTCGGGGAAGAATTCCAGCACCGCCCAAATTACACCCACCGACAACCCAATAATCAGTAAGACGGCGCCACCCAAGTACATGAAGAGCTCCCACGGCAGTCCCTCCGGCGCTTGTGGTGCCTGCACAGCTAACCCATTGCGTATGTCTTCCATTCGCTTTTTCCGAGATAGCTCCTTCCCCAGTTTACCCTCCAGCTGGACAATGCGTGATCTGGCATCCTCAGGATCCAGCCGGTGAGACGCTCCGTCACTCGAATAATTGATTTGGACAAAGGAGGGATAATGATGTTCACACCACTGCTCAATCTGAGAAGGGGCGTTAGGGAAAACCGCGGACGCGAGGGAATTACGACGTACCTTTCCACATGCCACGGATATCCTCAAGAAATTGGGATCTTGGGGTACTGCCTTGGTGTGAATTTTACGGCAGTAATCCCGGAATATATAAGCAACTTCTCGTGGATTTGTTGACCGCATGATGAGCTACGCCGCTCAAATAAATAGAAGAAACTGGAGACATTCAGGAGAACTTACAGAAGCAGCCTCCGCCTTACGGATCTTGATATTTCGTTGGAACATTTCCGTGTTCATAAAGCAAAGCTCGAGAGTCGCGATGGCCATGGTCGCAGGGATGGCGCAAAAGTTGAATATCGTCTGATTTCTCAACACTCGAAGGTAGTCAAGCGCGTCAATCAAGTGTCGCATTGCGTCTAGAATCATGGCACTCTGAGCCCACTGGGCACTTTCCTTCGTCGATTGATCCAGAGCGTGCATCTCGTGCATCTCGTCGAATCCGTACTTGCCCCAAATTTCCTTGGGCCAAAAGAACCGTTTCTCCTCAACGTCCTCGCGATAATCACGAATGATGTTTGTTTTTTGGAGGAGGAGACCCATGGAGTTTGACATCTCGAGCTGGGACGCGAGCCAGGGCGCCTCCTTCTCTGAGGCCGAGAAGATACGAGACAATCCTTCGCCCACAAGACCTGCGACGTAATGGCAATAAAGATCATACTCCTCCGTCGTCTCGAGATAAATTTTGCCTGTCGTAGCGGCCTTGTGGGCGTAATCCGCCATGCCATTTTCCATCTTTTCGGTGATATCGACTATGACAGCCTTGTACCTGCAAGGAGTCGGAAAAATGGTGGAAAAAGAGCGACTGTGAAGCTCACGCTGGCAATAACGAGTTTACCTCCTCCACAACACAGTCATATTCGACTAACAATTGCCGATCCTTTTCCTTGGGTCCACATCCATCGTATTTCCACCCAGGTGTAATGGTATGTTTGTGGAACGATCTCAACATAGGTTGTTTGACATCGTCAGGGATAGTCATGTCGTCCTCAATGGTGTCGAGGCCACGCAGTACAAGATAGAACATACATATCTGAAGTGGGATATCAGAAAAAAGAGCAATAAGAATACGAATGATAGAATACTGACTGTTCTCGCCAAGTCACCGTCAAGTTCTTTGATGACCGCTGAGAAACTTCTGCTTGTCTGGTCCAGAAACTTCCAGCACTTGCGCATATTCTCTCTGTCCCATCCGCTCGTTGCATGCTCCTTCACATGGGTGATATCTCTCTTCTGTTCGTGATATAACTTGAATTGTAGGAGCGTCCGGAACTCCGTTGGATGTGTGAGGAGTAAAGCAACCCACGTCGTAAAAGCCATGGTCGTGTGAATAAAAGTGGAAGGAAGATGGAATGAAAGAGAAGTGTACGATGTGGAAGGAGAAGGAAAGGGGCAAGGCAAGGGTATTTTTCCAAAGGATGGTACGATTGAAATTTCGCCTCGCGGACCGCCAACCCGGACGCGTCGCCTTGTCAGGAACATCTGCCGCCACGCACCACAATGACATCACGCCATCTCGTCTGTCTCTACTGATGTTCATTCCATTTACAAAATAAAAAATACAGACACGAAAGCAAGACTATTATGCGAACCTATTTTTACCAACTATGTATGTCCACGAAAATTCGACAGTCGTCACACTAATGGCTCCTAAAGCCGACGTCATCAAGTAGTCCCGAATCCTGCATGAACGAACTCCATCGTTCGTCAAGTCGGGAATCCCGCGATGCTAAGCCCAAATCGGCTAGTGCAGGGTTGCCAGGTTGGACGTTGGCTTGGGAGCTGGAACCAAAAGGCGGCTGATACATCTGTGGAAACTGTGTGGGTGAATTGTACTGAGTACTTCGGTAAGAAGATGGATATCCATATCCAGGATCAGAGGGAGCTGGACGGCTCCGGTCGTATGAATAAGAGTACTGAAGGCTGCGGTCTGCTACAGGAATATACCCCGTTTCGCGTGGAGGGCGCTGAGAGTTTTGCCTAGACCAAACCTGAGTCCCAGACATCGATGGTACTGAGTTAAGCTGAGTACCATCGCTCACATCCGGGAACTGAGTGAAAGATGCGCCGGGCTCGAAATCCCTCTGTGACTTTTTCAATCTCTTGGCGGAGACGAACCGCGTGTGCCCTGCGAATATTGACAATTCATCATCCGCGTCTTCTTGCTTAATATTCCACAAGAGGCCGTCTTTATCAACAGAGAGGGGCATGGGTTCGTTTTGGGCTGCAGCCAGGGCATGTCGTGCCTTTTCGCTAAGCTTGACGAGGATAGGCTGGGATAATCCAATCAGAAGTATTCTCCCATCTCCTCAAAGAGACTCACGAGGGCCTTTGCAGCTCGCCTGCTATGTGTAGCTGCCTTCGAGAAGAGGATGCAGGCTTGTTCAAGCTCCGCCATGGCAGATGTTGCCAGAGGTGACCTGGGACCCCTGGTCACGACGGTACCGAAAACCACCTAGGCAACGAGAATTCGATGGTCATGGGTGTGGACAGTTAGGTAACTTAGTACATACCGCCGCGGAGAATGCGAAAGTCCACATGGTCCAGAACTTTGCACAAGAATTTGGCCACATGGAGAATTGTTCACGAACGGATTTAAGTATCGTTGCAGAGGAGCGATAGGCTGCCAGAAATGATGGAGCATAGGTACTTTTAAGAGGATTGACAGGCTGTTCGATGATAGCTTGTGCGAAAAAACTTCGGTGAATATACATTAGAACTTTATTCAACTTGTCAGCTTCGCCCTCTCAAAGATTGAAGATAACATACCCGTTTCACGTATATGATCGAGGACGCATCGTTGAAATGAGGTTCCAAGGTCGTTTTTCTCTGCCATTCCGGTTGGCAATGGAAATTCGCGCACTTTGCGATCAAGTTCCATGATCGTATTATAGCTGGGCGCCTCCGCAGTCAATGTCCGTGCGGTTACTTCGGCAACGCACTCGGACGCAAACCGGAATTGCCAGATTTCGACTTGGGACGCGGGTTATCAAAAAGACCCACGAATACACAAATCTACTCACATTCACAGCCAGGGGAACCACCGTCTTTTTGATCATCATATTGAGGAAAACTGCAATCGATGTATGCGAGAGAAAATGACGGCGGCCTTCCTGTGTTGAGGCTCTGCAGATAGAGCGTAAGGTGGTTGCGTCATAGCTCTGGATTGTGGCTTACCTGCCATACGTCTGCAACGAAGAGATCCCAAAACAGTATTCGGCGACGTTGGACCATTTTCGGTGGCAGACCCCAGCGCTCGCTGTCTCGATCTAGAAAGTTGACAAGTTGGATCAATTATTTGCCGTGGCTAGGGAGTGAGATTACACATACGTAACCCAATCTACAAAAGAAGCTCAGCAGAAAAATCATTGAGAGAAGCACTGTGGACCCACTGTCTGAGATAGATGAGCGGCCAAGGTGATGAGAGACCAGGTCATCTCCATGCTTGGTTCGCTGGTAGTGTCACTCCCGCTCATGGCATTGTAAATACTCATAAGGTGTAGGCATTGAATAGTGACGATAGAAGGCTTTTCTAACACCGGCTGTAGGGAAATAGCTGCGCGCGAGAGTTGGTGGTAGTGCTCAGCGTGTGCAGTCGACGGTTCGTTTTCCACAAGCGCACCAATAGCAAAGATCATAAAGATAAGAGATAAATCGTGAGGTCCCCCAAACTCTTCTGAAGGTTGCTTGCGATAAATCGTGGGCAGCATATCGTCAATGAGCTGCTGGCGGGTAACACCTCGGAAGATCCATGCTACCTGCTCAAAATACGTTTCTCCGAGAGATTGAGCGCGCTCCCAAGGGGGTAGATGGGTACGAATCATATCTTGGACGTCTTCGGATCGACCCATAGGGGTAAAGGGGAAAGACTGAGAGAATAGAGAAAAATCTGTCGAGTGGCCAGAAGTGGTAGGGCTGACTGAGGCATGCTTTGAATCAGGGCTATGGGCGCTGCTTGTCGGAGAGGTTTGTGACGAGGCTATTAAAAGGCTCTATGCTTGGGTAAGATAATCAACGATGGCGGTAAGAAGGCGGTCTGCTCACCTCGGAACCTCCTGTTGGCCCAAAGAACCGTGATATTCCGTGGTCAGAGATGGACAGAGTTCCAAACGCGTCGATGACCTCCGCAGGTTGTTGTGTCGTAGCATCATCTGAGGCACTATTCTCTTCTGCCGTATGTTCTTCGTTGAAGATGAGCTCGTCTTGCAAAAGCGGATGTCGGTCGGTTGAATGTTGTGAATGTAGGGAGGAAAGGGCGTCCTCTAGCTGTCGTATTCTGCCACTCAGTTTGGCGATTCTGCGATGAAGATGCTCCGTAGCTGCAAGAACAAAGCGGGTGCCCTGGCCAGTTGCCAGACTGCCTGTACAAAGCTGAGCATTGCGGGTAACTATGGCGGCCGGAGTGGCTCACCGTTAGGGCACAGGGCGGCGCAGCCCCTCCTCTACGAAAAAAATGAGCAGCGATTCGCATATTAAAGGAACTAGTATACCTGGCAAGACTGACAAGGAATTTGTTTGTCGCATTTTATCTTGAGCCTTCCTGCAAGTAAGAATTAGACTCTGTGCGATGATCGCAATGAAGACTCGAATCCGTACGACATTCGGCACACGAGACCTGATAATTATCTGTGAGATAGACGGAGAATAGTCGAGATAAAGAACGTACCTCTCCTATAAGATGCGAGTGCACGGTGAGTACTGCGACACGACGGAGACGCCCTGAGACACACCTCGGTTCCGTTTCTGCTCTAGCTCCCGTGCGTGGGTACCGTCGAATTTGAACTCGTCTACTTCTCGGCGACTGGCGCGTCGTTTTAGTTTCGTTTTCTCGGCGGGCATTCGTGAGGACAGAGGAGGAAGCAAAGTGCACCTACCCTATGGCTTCTTTATTTCACACTTGTATGGGAAAATAATAACACAAAAGGAGCCAAATGTATATAAGGCCCCCGAATTCCGTTCTCAGTAACTTTGTTGACATCCGGTCCTCATACGTCTTTCCATCACTCAGTCCTATCTTTCGTACATCTCTTCGCATCGTTCATGTATAACCTGTTGATTCTTTTTCTCCCCAATCGTGACAATATTTCTCCTATAACAGATTCCCACTTTCTTGATGAACACCTTACACATGCTGCGGAGACAACTTTTTGACGTCTTTCGGCAGTTACACCGCCTTCCTGTTCCCCGTCGTACTTCTTCGTGCTGTCCAGAGGCGTTCAAAACCTTCATTTTGACGGCTCCGCCCCATGTGCGCTCCCTGTCATAGGCCTTTCACCTAGTTTGTTCGACTGCGTAACCAACAGGTCCATACTTCCCTGTTGATCCTTTAAGGCTTGATCTGGCTGCGGATAACGTAACTGCTCTTTCCCCTTGCCCATTTCTGATCTGACCCAATGGAGAGCTTCACATGTTGCAAGCTCATCTCCGCCAATAGGCAATGAGGTGAGAAGGTCGCTGTCTTGACGACAATCGAATTTGCATTCATATTGACAACATCCGCCCAAATAATAAATGAGCATCTCATTATTGGGAAGACGGCTATGGTCTCACCGAGTCTCTTTGCCCGGGCATGACTAGGGTTCATTCGAAATGCTTTATCGTATGCAGCCCCATAAGACAAAGACCCCGGAGATTGGTTTATTTTGGAGGAAGACAAAACATGACCCTGTTGTTGCGATGAAGTATGTAAACGACGGTCCCATAGCGCCTCTGATCCAAAAAGAAATGATCACGGCCTCACAAAAGACACCGCTGATGACAAGTAAAGGTAGCTTGGGAGCCCTAACACTGACGTGTATCCTGGGATATGAATCATGATATGATGATTGTCCGGGAGGATGGCCCGAGAACATAAGCGCCTTCTTCGAGCCAGGATGGCATCGCTTGAAGTACAAGGTCAGAAAGTCAACGTACATGCGGCCATCAGTTCAGAATTTGAGTTTCCTCAGAATGGCTTGGAGCTCGGGTCAGTGGCGCAAGAATTGGGGATTCGGTTGGTCGCAGATATCCGTGCCCCCTGGTGCTCAAGGCTTCTCTGCAGGGTGGGTCAGGTACGGAAACACTTCGCGCTCGTGGTAATGACACGCATATTTCAGTATGTCTTCGTTGATCCAATGGATTGGTATCGAGATAGGAATGGAACTAAATATAAATCAGCACGGAGAGTTCGGAATACCCTCGGATATAGGAAGGATCCACGAGGTGATTGCCATCCTTCAAGCACAGATGGCGAAGACGACATGGAGGGTATAGTGGGGTGCAGTGTGGCCCCGGCCAATGAACCGAATGCCCCGATGGCGTGTTCTGACCTCAAGGAAACAGGGCTGACGTAGATCAAGAGAAGCCAGAGAGACAAATTTCATAGAGAATCCAGCATAGGGTCGCTGAACAGAGGATATACGTCTGCATGGTGCCATTAGGGACGGAATATTACACTAGAGATCCTTCACAAAACGAGTAATCAGAAACGCATATGCATAGTGAAAAATATATCACTCAACTCAAAGGCCAGATTTTGGCATGACTTCCATGCATCAGTGTTGTATGAAGTCTAGCCTAGTCAGATGCAACGTGTCAAAGTAAACCTCTTGGAGTGTCTCTCTGTTCGTACGATAAAGTGTAATGTGCTTTTTTCGAAGTTGTGAAGTTTGGCTGAAGCGCAAGTTTTTTTGCAAGTTATCGATCATGGTGGTTCAGGCAGGCAGGCAGGAAAGTCGTGACGTGACGCTTTGTGACTCACATAAATCTTTCCTGTACTACTTTATGGCCTAAACAGTACCCCGACTTCTCGTTTAGTGCTGCATTCGTAGCTCGTCTGCATTGTTGTACGATACTCATAAAGAGCGTATATTCACTTTATTAATTATATATTCTTAAATGGTCTGTAAACTTCGTTTCTCTGTTTGGCGTTCACTGACATCTTTCCTACCTTCCAGCCTGCTTGCACCGATTGTGGAGGAACTGTTATCGAGTATGATGCAGCCGCGGGAAACGGATTCTGCGTTGTGTGCGGGACCGTTATTGAGGAGAATACCATCGTCAATGAGGTCGTTTTCGGAGAAACTAGCTCGGGAGCGGCCATGGTACAGGGTTCATTTGTCGGGTTGGGTTCAAGTGAGTATCTCTTGTGTATTATGACGGGATTGATTGAACGTGGATATGTAGCTCACGCCAGGATGAGTGGTCCGTATGGCAATAGGGGAAATTCCGAGAGTAGGGAACAAACAATCGCCAACGGTACGGTTTCATTTTAGCTTTCGGGTTTTTCCATTGCTCAAGATCCTTAGCCAGCAAGAAGATACAGAGTATTGCGAATGTCCTACGTCTATCAGAGAGCGTCTGTCTAGCCGCAACTAGAATGTACACACTTGCTGTGGAGCACAAGTTTACCAAAGGTCGCAAAAGCATGAACGTCGTTGCTGTGTGTCTATACGTCGCGTGTCGACAAAAGGAGACGCGGAACTATATGCTCATCGACTTCTCTGATTTACTCCAAGTATGTGCTTCATATGATTTTGCCGTGTGACATTGACAGTGCATCTAGGTCAATGTATTTGAACTTGGTCATACATATCTCCAATTGGTGCAGACTTTGAATCTTCGACTTCCTCTTGTCGATCCATCTCATTACATATCCCGCTTCTCTGCCTTGCTCGAATTTGGTGACGAAACTCACAAAGTCGCCACAGACGCCGTACGGCTTGTGCAACGGTTCGACCGCGACTGGATGACTCGTGGACGGCGGCCTGCTGGCATCTGTGGTGCGGCCTTGATACTCGCCGCGAGAATGAACAACTTCCGGCGAAGTATGGAAGAGATTGTCCAAGTCGTAAAGATTGCAGATACGACATTAAAGAAACGCTTGGACGAATTCAAGAATACGCCGAGCGGTGAGCTGACTGTTGGCGACTTTCGGAGCGTGTGGCTAGATGAGGAGGTTGATCCACCCGCGTTTACAAAGGGACGGGAAAAAGAAGAGGAGGAGCGATTGATCAGAGAGGGCGACAAAGAAGCCCTCGAGAAATTGAGAGTGAAAAAGGGGAAACGGAAACGGAAACGGAAAAGAGAAGAAAGCGACGAGGAAGTAATTCCTGATATGTCTGAGCGGGCTGCCAAAGGTTTTGATTCATCTCTCCTGAACGAAGGAATTCTATCTGGAACAACAGTGGACCCAACGCCTCTCTTCTACCCTGCTCCTGATGATGTTCCTATTGATCCCACCTTTCTGGAGATGCCTTCAGTACCTGAACCTACCGCCATCGACGAGACGGTGTCAACTGCAGTAGCAGAGGAGGTGTCTATGTATCTTCATAATCCTCAAGGAGCTATGCTGAGCGGGGCTCTAGATGAAGCAGAGCAGAGACGGTTAGCGGGAATCAGTGTGGTCGATGAGCTTACGGGACTTGACGAAGAAGAGCTCGATCGGTTCCTGTTAAGCGAAGAGGAGGTAAAGATTAAAGAACGCGTATGGGTGGAGTTAAACAGAGATTACCTGGAAGCATTGGCAGGTGAGCCTTCTGCTGTCGTTATCTTGTCTATTATGTTCAACGGACGTTTCAGCTAAAGGCGATCAGTCAAATAACACTACCAGAAGCAAGAAAGTGAGTTGCACCCCGTGGCGGGAGGAATGTTTTCATCCATCGTGGTGCTTATGAAATCTTCATTACTTTTCGCAGCGCCGAAAAACGAAGCCTCGGGATTCAACCACCGCTCATGGTGCGACAACTGCTGAAAGCGTGAAGAACATGATGAAGAAGAATCCCAAATACAGCAAGCGTATCAATTACGATGCATTGAAGGATCTGTTTGTGGAAGGTGGAGGTGCCCCGACCTTGGACGAAAAAGATGAAGCCAATTTGTATACCCTGGACGACAAGAGCGACGGAGAAAGTGGAGGGGCCCTTCTGGTCATTGAAGAAGGTTCGGCACCTCCTCCTCCACCGCCGCCGCTTGAGGATGACAAGGATGACGACAAAGAAGATGAGGACGCCGCAGCTGACGACATAAGCTGGGACGACGCTTACGAGCAAGAAGTCTAAAATAGTATGTACAACGGACATCAAGTGTACATGTATAGTTAGCTCGCTTCGCTGTATTGGTAGATTATTCTGCTCGCGCTTGTAATGAAGGGAAATCAATATGCATTATAATGTATTTTATCACAGGAATAGCAGGGGATGAATCTATTCTTCCTTCTTGGACCCGACACGCTTCTCAGCCTCAGTGATGGCGGCGTTGTCAGTTTGAGGACCGGAAGCTGTACATAATGGTTGAGCACACACAAGGTCAGAAATTTTGACACTTACCTCCTCCGAACAATCCTGGTGGCGATTTGAAGGGGCGCTTCAAGTCACCTTCAGCCGGCTTGCCAAAGACATGGATAGCGACGAGCTTGGCATCATACAAATTTTTAAGGCCCATGAGGGACTGAATGAAAAGGGGTTGCGTGAACTTCATGTAGCCATGTAGGAAACCCATCATCGCAATGCCCATGTATACCGACCGCAGCTATGGAGGGTGGTGAGTTCCAGGAAATAAAATCTGGGGGTGTAAGTACCAGTTTGGACGTTTCGACAAGATCGTAGTCCCGCACAGTCGTGGTTACTAATTTCCCTTCTTCTCCAGACTAAAAACAATGAGACACGCGTCCCTTCGACTTTGATGAAGATACATACCATCGGGGTTGCGGGCTCCACTATTATTGCTTCTTGAGAAACCCAAAAGAAAGAAGAAGGATATCAAGGTAAACTCACCGTATTTAAGAACCGTCTGGTCATTCTTCCGCTTAATCTGTATCACTGAATATTGAGTGAATTCGCGCACACACAGCGTACAACGTACCATCATGGATATATAGTAGTATATTCCCAAGATGATAAACTGGGTCGCGAGATATCCAATCCGGGCATAGTTGAGGACATCCGGGTCGTCGAAGGGAATTTTTCGGGCCACTGGACAGCACATAACCGAATTTGATCAAAGAAGACAAGACGATGAACGTGGTAAAATACCTTGCATGGCACCGAGGGATATAACAAGATTCTGTATGCCAGCGTTCATTGTGGACCAGGAAGAGAGGGGGGGCGACGACGGCAGCGATGATGACCGTCGACCAAGAAGCGTACGTGGAGTTGTCGTTTATTTGCGTTTTGCCAAACGTGGAAATGATGTCATCAAAGACGAGGACGTTCCTTTTGCGCTTGAGCCCTTTGAACTCGTACAGCTTCCTCCATGTCCGAACTTCCCCAGCTCCTCCTTGCCTCACTCAATCCAGCTACTCGAAAGCAGGCTGAACAGAGTCTCGACGCGTTTAGCGCTCAGCAGGGGTTTCTTTCCCATCTTCTGCGCCTGGTACTCGACCAGTCACAAGAACGCGCCGTCAGGTTATCGGGGAGTGTATATCTCAAGAATATCGCGAAATTGAAGTGGGAGGAAGTGGGTGTACTGTATTCCCCCTCTGATTCGTGTTTTGACCTGCTTTCTTTGCAGGATGTTCAGCCACTCGCAGAGCAGGACAAGGTCGTCTTGAGGTCCGAGTTGGTGCCAGCCATGCTCGCATTGTCTAACCCAACGGAGAAGGCAATACGCGCGCAAGTCGCTGAATCTGTCTCTCTCATAGCAGAACTGGATTTCCCTGAAAAATGGCCAAATCTCATTGATGTACGCCTTTCCAGATCTGTGCTGTCGCGTACTGATCGTGTGCATGCAGCAATTGGTGTCGTCGTTATCTGCAACAGATTACAATATTAATGTTGGTGTTTTACAAACGGCGCACTCGATCTTCAACCAGTGGCGCGCGCACGTCCGTTCTGACAAGCTCTTCACCGAGATAAACTTTGTCTTTTCAAAATTCATGGATCCATTCCTCCAGCTATTCCGGCAGAGTGCAACCCTTCTTCTTTCCAATCCCAGTCCGAATCCCGCGCTGACAACTCCCACTTCCAACTACATGACATTGGCTCAGTCCATGGTGCTGCTCATCGAGATCTTCCACGACTTCACTTGTCAAGATCTGCCGCCTGCCATAGAAGATACTCATGCCGAATTCTTTGGAACAACACAGGGATGGTTCCATAATTTCATGCCTTGGAATCCGCAAGAGCTCAGAGGTGATGTGGGTTAGTTTCACTGGGAGCGATTCGCATATCTCACTGTTTATCCATGTATGTTCAGGCAGACGACCCTACTCCTTCTCTTCCCTCTCAGATCAAGACCAGAATTCTGGAGATTGCTGAGGCAGGTCTTTCACTAACCATATATCGCTGTTAGCTCACTCGATTTTCCAGCTCTTCCTCAAACTTTATCCTGAACAACTTCAACAGTCCGGAGCCGTGCAGACATTGGTGCAAGATGTGTGGAGTTTAGTGGGATCGAATCAACTACCAAACATCAGTGATGACCATGTAGGTCCCGTCCCCTCTTCATGGTTCTAATCGACTGTCGTTAACTTGGATTTGTCGGCACCAGCTGGTTTCCCAAGCACTCCGGTTTATCTCGACTGCTATCCGATCAGGACACTACCAGTCTCTTTTCTCCTCACCAAACATTGTTTCCTCCCTGGTGGAAGGAGTTGTTGTGCCCAACACTTCTCTTCGCGAGCATGATGTTGAACAATTCGAGGACGACCCTCTGGAGTACATTCGTCTCGACCTTTCGCTTTCCTCCGCTGGAACCGATCTGGCCACGAGACGACATTCGGCTGCTGATGTACTGCAAGCCCTGGTGTCTAGCGGCTATGAGACCGCTACGACTGAAATTGTCGGAAAATGGATAGAAACAGGTCTGAAGCAGTACGAAGCTAACAAGACAGAAAATTGGAGAGCGAAGGATAGTGCTATCTATCTACTGACAGCGGTTGCAACAAAGGGTCAGACGACCCAACAAGGTGTAACATCGACGAATACACTTGTCGACGTTATCAAGTTCTTCTCTGAACATGTTTTCCAAGATTTGGAGGCATCTGCCGGCACTGTTCACCCTATTCTTCAGGTTGATGCCATTCGCTTCCTCTACACTTTCCGAAATCAGGTATGCCTCTTATCATTCTGATTTGTACATGTACTTGACAATTTTTTGCAGTTAACGAAGCCTCAACTACTGTCTGTATTGCCACTTCTCATTCGCCATCTCGGGTCAGCCAACTATGTTTGCTGTACATACGCCGCGATCACTATCGACCGGATTCTTTTCATCAAGCAGGGTGGTCAGCTACTGTGTGTCCAGTTCTTGTGATGTCGTATTGCTACTGATGACGGCCACCTGCAAAGATTTACTCAGGCCGACGTCCGCGACTTCGCTGCTGATCTTCTCAATGCTTTACTGACAAAAATTGAATCCGCGAGAACACCTGAAAAGATGGCGGAGAATGACCATTTAATGAAATGTGGGTTGCTTGTTAGACCGACTCTTGTAGTAGCTGACACGCAGTTGCTAAAGGTGTTATGCGTGTAGTCTTCACAGCTCGTGAAAGTTTGACACCTAGATATGAACAAACGCTTGCTCGTCTTGTTGCAATTTTGGGCGTTATCTCCAAGAACCCCAGTAATCCTAAATTCGATCAGTACATCTTTGAAAGTATATCCGGACTGATCAGGTTTGTCTTTCTCCCTGTTCTAGGTCTGGTTATCTAACATCTCGTTAGGTTCATAGCAAGCGAAAATCCAGCTTACTTGGCAACTTTCGAACAAGCACTGTTCGGTCCTTTTACAGTCATCCTACAACAGGACATTGACCGTGGGTGAAAACATACCTGTCAGATTTTGGGATTCTGATTGCTCGTACAGAGTACATTCCTTATGTCTTCCAACTTCTTGCTCAGATGCTTGAGATGCATACAAAGGATGTGCCTGCGGAATACCGAAGCCTCCTTCCCTTCCTGCTCATGCCCGCTATCTGGCAACAGAAAGGCAGCGTTCCGGGACTTGTCAAGCTGCTGAGTGCATACCTCTCGCACGATAGCAAGGAAATGGTTGCGAATAGACAGATTGCGACAGTGCTCGGTGTGATTCAGCAACGCCTAATACCCTCGAAGCAGAATGACGGTTGGGGTTTTGAACTCTTGCGAGCAGTTGTGCGATATGTTGACGGGTGGATACCTTTTCACTTCTGCCCCTCGCACAATTACTGACGAAATCGAATAGGGCCAGCCTTCAACAGTACCTCAGAGATGTTATCATGACAATACTCAAGCGAATGCAAGCGACCAAAACGGACAAGTTTATCTACCTCTTTGCCCAATTCCTACTCTTCTCCTTCGCGATCGACGTTCCGGGCGGTCTATCGATCGACTTTATCATCAGCACCATTGAGAGCATCCAGACCAACTTATGGTCACAAATCCTCATTAACTTTATTCTTCCGGAGGCTTCTAAAATTCCTGTTAAGGACCGCAAAGTCGCTGTGGTTGGACTTACTCGCTTGCTCACGTGCACACAGTACATGTTGCTTGAACCGAGCGTTCGGACGTGGTCCCCTCTGTTCACTGTCCTCGTCAGACAATTCAACGAGCCGCAGTATCTTGAGGGTCCAAAGGATGACACTGCCGTGGGTTTGACGGATGTTGACTATGAGGAGGCAACGGCTGGCTACCAGGCCGCATTTTCGCGTCTCGCTGCGTCGGAATCAGCGCCCGATGACCCTGTTGCATACGTCCGGAATCCCAAGCAATACCTTGCTGAGCGTCTAATGGCTATGGACAGGCAGAAAATGGGAGTGCTAGTGTCTTCTGCGGACCGGGACGTTGCGGGTCCTTTTTTGCAGAGTATGGGTTTATAGAAAGGATTAGCTATGACACTGAAACGTAAATTGGTTAAGGAGTGAGATAATATCATGTGTATACATCAGAGTTTCAACAAAATGACAGGTACATCTAAGTGCTCATGTTCTCTAGGCCAGGAAAAACACCCCAGTTTCGATTAAGAAGTGACACTTCAGACGTGATGTAATCTGATATCGGGTCGCAGTTTCATGAACCGTTAGCCACAGACAGTCACTAGTTTAAATGAATCCAGGTGTCTAAGGGAAAAAAAAGTTAGCGGCGGTAGGAGTAAACAAGCGCCCAAAAAATAATCAGAATGGTTCCTGTGCAGTTATAAATGCAAGCAAGACAAGCCGGACGTAAATCAAACAACTTTCCAAGGACCTGGATGAGGCCCTTCAAAGAGTCATATGGCCCCGGCGATACTTCATCATTTGAAGAAAAACTGGAATGGTCGGATACATACCATTAGGATACTAGAACGCACTACACCCAAGGAAAAGACACATTGAAGTCTAGTCTAAGGTCGAAAGTTGTCCACCTAGGCTAAGTGCCGACGACGCTTCATTGTTTGTCCTCTAAGTCTGACGGAGAAAAGAGCATCTCCGCTCCGCGGGTTTAATGCAGCAGCACGTAGGTAACATCTTCAAATTCGTTCGCCACTGTCGCCATCGACTTGCAGGATGTTGCTAGTAGGAACGGACGGCCTACAGAGGTGCCAGAAAAATAAAGCTTGTTGGAGTGAAGGAAGGGTTGGAATTTTCCCACGAGACGCGTCTCTCTTGCTTACGTCTATGTTGCCTGGGACCAGCACTTGTAATTCTTGGAACAAATTGAATATGACGACAGCGGTAGAGAAAAAACCGCTGTTAATCATTGTTAAGCGACGACAGTTTACCTCGACCCTTGTAACTTTATAAGGCGCCGATATGTTCTTGTCTCTATTCCGACCGCCGCCATGCCTTCTGCAGTCAACAAGCCTGCTCCTGGAGTCTCCTTCTTCTCTCCCCTTCAGGAAACTGCATCTGGTACTGCATTATCTAAGGGTGTCCCAAGCCTCTTCCAGCCTCTCACTATCCGTGGAGTTACCTTCCAGAACAGAATCTTCGTATGTGCCGTCATTTTTGTCCGATTCTGCTTGCTGATCATTGTTAGTAGCTTTCCCCAATGTGCCAGTACTCTGCTGTTAATGGTCATATTACACCTTGGCACACAGCCCACTGTACGAATTTTTAAACGTTAATCAGATCAGCACTTAGTCACGTTGCAGATGGTGGTATCATCACCCGCGGACCAGGTCTCTCCATTATCGAAGCCACTGCGATTCTCGCCAACGGACGTACCTGCCCAGAAGATCTGGGCATCTGGTCTGACGACCACGTTCGCACCCTCACTCCTCTCGTCGAGCTCGCTCATTCCCAGTCTCAAAAGATTGGTATCCAGCTTGCCCACGGAGGCCGCAAATCGTCCACTGTCGCACCTTGGCTTTCTGGGCAGGCTCTAGCCGAGGAGAACGTCGGAGGGTGGCCCACTGACGTGGTCGCTCCATCGCCTATTCCATGGGCAGCGGATTATGCCACCCCCAAGGAAATATCGAAAGATGATATCGAAGATTTACTTCAGGCGTACAAAGATAGCGCACTGAGGGCTGTGAAAACTGGTTTTGATGTTATTGAAATCCATGCGGCACATGGATACCTCTTGCATGAATTTTTAAGTCCAGTGAGCAACCAACGCACGGACGAGTACGGAGGGTCTTGGGAGAACCGTGTCAGGCTAATTCTGGAGGTCGTTGAGACAGTCAGGAGAGTTATCCCCCAGGATATGCCCCTGTTTTTCAGGTGACTCGCTTGGTGTTTTCTCATAAACCTGAGCTGACGTGTTCTTACAGGATATCCGGCTCTGAAGGCCTAGAATACCTCGATATACCATCCTGGCGCTCAGAAGATACCGTTCGTCTCGCATATTTACTCAAAGATCACGGCGTCGACTTGCTCGATGTATCGTCCGGCGGTAACTCCTCCCGGCAGCGCATCAAGGGCGCTCCAGCGTACCAAGCTCCCCTTGCTCACGCCGTGAAGCAGGCAAATATCCCTGGGCTTATCGTCAGCACTGTGGGAAGCATCACTGACGCTACACTCGCTCAGAGTATTTTGGACGAAGGCAGGGCGGATGTCATACTTGTTGGCAAGGGATTCCAGAAGAACCCAGGTCTGGTATGGGCATGGGCAGATGAGCTGGGGGTTGACATTGCCATTGCGAACCAGATCTATTGGGGATTTTATGGGAGGAGGAAGCCTAGGAATGTATCGAGTGCTTGATGTTTTAATATACCATTAGACAGAGCCAATTGCGTTGCAAGAATTTGAACATTGATCTGTGACGCGCTTGCCACGCGACCCTTTTTAATGTGGACCGCTAGGACAAGTCGACTGCTTCTGAGTTGTGCTGCTCTTCGCCCAGCTCCTTCACTTGCTCGCCATTATCGGCCTTTTCGTTGTCAAATACAACGGCGACACGTCGATCAGCGACGATACAACTCGAATTCACCTTCCCAGTCATTCTCCGACCCTACCCGCCCTGATCTCTTTTACCATCTCATCTACCCAAATTCCGGCTCGGAACCTATATTCGCTGTATCATTCTTACCTTATGCACCTCTGACACCTGATTCACCAACAATTATTGGCTGGCTGCCTGCGCAGGGCACTGGAGAGGAGTCTGGTCTTAATGATTTCACTGAGAATCGTGCGTCACGGTTTCCCTGGCTCTCTTGTTCGGAAGTTGAATAAGTACATAGACAAATTCCGGGACGTGTTGCACCAGGCTATACAAGACGGTTTGCGGGAGGGCGTAGACGAGGTACAGCAAAATGGCGCTACTCAGTTACAGAATGGATGGATGCATATACATGGTGTGTCTTCCGGATTCTGTCTATCCTGCCTTCCTCGTTTTGACACTCATGAAGATGAACGCAATATTCCGCCATTAGGGCGCATCGGCGACCCGGATGACATTCTTGCCTCAGTTCTCGTCGAGAACGGGAAGGTGTGTTATGTCCAATGCGACGCGCGACGTGTTCTAATTAATATTCTCTGTAGATACTTGCCAATACCTACCAGCCCATGCCAGCGTATCGCTTCTGCACCTCCCACGGTGTCGTTCAATTAACGCCTGGTCTGAGTCGAAAGCTTAAATCTCTCCTCGAACAGCTTAGCGCATAGATAACGCGTGTCTTAATCTGTGATTCGAGGAGCAAAAGGATAGGGACAAATGCTTTACAAGTTTAAATGTTGTTCGTTCTCAAAGCCAGATTCTCTCTGGAAGGCGACTTGGTGCGGTCTCTTGGTCATTTACAACTGGCAACCCAATCCGGTCATGCCTGAGTGTTAGTTACACCTCGGCAGCTGCATTTGTGATACTTCTCAGAGATATCGCCGTGTCATAGCGGTAAACAAGTGCTTCTGAGCTATTCACGCGTATCACCATCCCTTTCTTTCAAGTCTGGTGTCTGTGCGTCCTTCACAATCGCCATCTACGAGTTACAATCTCTCGGTTCGTGCCGCAAAAGGATTCGCAGCTCGGCACAGAGGGCAGCAACTTTCCGTGTCCGCGTGTCCTCAATGATAGAGCTAAACGTAATTGTGTGAGATGCCTAGGATATGTCTTACGTTTTCAATGCCCTAACTGTTTCTCGCTCGAGCCTCATCGCCCTGATACTTTCATTGTACTGATACATATTCATTAATTGTCGAATAGCCTTTGACTAGGCCTCCAAAATGATGTACACAAATGGTCCTCCACCAATTCTTCGTATTAGAGCAATGCTACTATGTGATTGGAGTATACTTCAACAGAAGTTAAGCAGGTCATCCTCAGATTCGGTTTCTGTGAGTTCTGGCAAAGAACCCTCGAATGCATCCCGAAAAAGCCCTTCCATTCTAATATCCTCCACCAATGAATGGTCAAATCCCACACATTCTAATCGAATGATTTCTAGACCTTCATCTCCACGAACTAGAGCGTCAATAATATCTCTAGTTCTTAAATCCTGCCCGTTCTTCGGCCTTGTCTTCAGCCGATCCATCATATTCTTAACATTGGAGTCGGTGACGGATTGCTCGCACTTTCTCAAGCTGATCCTCGCTTTTACAGAAAGGTACTCGTCAGATTTCTGGACTAGAATCTTTTGAGCCCAATCTTGTTTCACCTAGAAAAGATTAACGATACCAATTAAACAGAAAATCGAAACTACAAAACGAACCTCATCGGCCTGGTCTATGAATACCTCCTTCGTCACTTTATCACAGAGCACGCCCTTGTACTCACCGTAGTAAGTCCAGAGTGCTTGGGTCCCTTCTTTGACGAAGAGTGCAACAGTCTGCTCCACTACATGATGTCGCATCGAAAACAATAATCCATGCGCCCCCGGTCGGTAAGGTAACGCAGGATTATACCTTTTCTGAGGCAATGCAACCATGCGCTTGCTGAGAGAAGTTCGGCCGGATTTGAGATGTGCCAAGAATGCTTGAGGCGCCACGCCGTACTTTTCCAACAAAAGACGGCGCGTAACGATACAGCGTGCATGGGGTGGAGGATCAGCTATGAATGCCGGTATATGAGAGATTAGGGAGGCAACGAGTTCTTTGGGTGGAATAAAGGTAAATTTGTCCTTCTGTGTCGTCTTGCGTCAATGCGACAGACCCAGCATATACAAAAACTTGGCTGTTTACCTTGTTCTTGGGTATAATAGGTCTTTCTGTTGCAGGCGAAAGCTTTCTCTGGGTAAATCTACTCGGAACTTGAGGCTCGGACATCTAAATGACGTCAGAACAGGAATAACTGATGCAGCGATGTTGTACTTACCGTACGTTTCAGCCTATTTCTATGACCGAACAAGTCACCGTCGGACACATCTCTCGAACAACGGGGGCCCCGAAGTGAGGCCGGTATCTCGACATATGGCCTACGCCGGATTGAGGGTTTGATGTCGACGGGAGAGCGTTGTGCAGAAGGGGGCTGAATATTTATGAGAAACTGTTAATGATAGTCTTAACAATGACTGTCCTGTCCTGGCGGTGGTGTCATCGGAAGAGAAGACATCGAAGGCTCTGGTTCAGTCTGGCTTCGGTGAGATTATGCCCCAGATAAACCAATGGTCGACAGACCTGCAAAGTCGACGAAATAGCTTTAATTGTTGTACGAGATGCCATTGCAGGAGAATGCAGTAACAGTTCACTATTCCTGTCTCGCTTGATGCAGACATTGGCACCGTCTTCTTGAATCGCAGCACTCAAGTCATTTGATACAATTTCCTTCACCAAAGGATGAACCAGATTTCCATAGTTTATCAGGGGAAATACTCACCATATCATCATGATACCGCCTCAGTTGCCTTCTAAGGTCTTGGATTTCGCACTGAGCGCTTTCCTCCCGTGTCTGTGTCTCTACCAGCAGCATTCTCACCTCATTGTACCTTTTAATATACCTGTCACGCTCTTCCACAATATCGGCTAATTCGCGCTGAGATCTTGCATACTTTAGTTCTAGTTTGAGTGACATTTTAGCAATTTTCAGTGTGTCGAACTGATGGAAAGAACAATCAGAGTCTCGGCCCGGAGATCCGTGACATCGCGGTCGACGCGTCATCAACTTTCTTGTTAAGTTACATCGACAACAATGGAGGCACCCTCGACATCCTCTGGCAGCATGGACCAGCGGCGGAAGGATGCGTTGCAGAGCTATCGTGAAGTAACTAACTTACCTTGTTCTTGATTTCTTCACTGAAATTTCTTCGGTCAGAAAATGCGGCACCACGAATCGAGTAGCGAGAATCTGAAAACTCGTGAGGTTCAAGTATTTTCGCAGCGTGTTTGGTGGCTCACGTCTCTCAGTCCGGTTCTCGCTCAAAGACCTGGAGAAGGAATACGAGAAGACTGAGGATGACATCAAAGCTGTACAATCCGTAGGGCAAATAATCGGCGAGGTCATGAAGCAGTTGGACGATGACCGGTGTAAGTATTTGTCTACGTGGACCATTATCTAAACCCACTATTTTTATGCCATTTTCTAGTCATAGTAAAGGCATCGTCGGGTCCTCGTTACGTGGTTTCATACCGCCCAGCCCTCCCTGCTGCCAAACTCAAAAATGGCACTCGAGTATCTCTTGACATGACGACCCTTACCATCATGCGCATACTACCCCGTGAAGTCGATCCTCTGGTGTACAAGATGAGTCTGGAAGACCCTGGTGGCGCTTCGTTTGCCGGTATTGGCGGCTTGGGTGAGCAGGTTCGCGAATTGCGCGAGGTGAGAAATCTTCTTTTGTCGCGCTCTATTTCTGAACTCACGCGTCACAGATTATCGAACTTCCCCTTCTGAACCCTGAACTCTTCCAACGTGTCGGAATTAAACCTCCGAAAGGTGTTCTACTCTATGGTCCTCCCGGGACTGGCAAGACTCTTCTGGCGCGTGCTGTCGCAGCTACCCTACAAACGAACTTCCTCAAAGTTGTTTCATCTGCTATAGTAGACAAGTACATCGGCGAGAGCGCCCGAGTCGTACGAGAGATGTTTGGCTATGCCCGAGACCACGAGCCTTGCGTTATTTTCATGGATGAGATCGATGCTATCGGTGGAAGACGGTTCTCCGAAGGCACAAGTGCTGACAGGGAGATTCAGAGGACCCTCATGGAAGTGAGCTTCCGTATCACCTGCATACTCCTTGTGTCACTGATTGTTTGAACAGCTGCTAAATCAAATGGATGGCTTCGATTCCTTAGGACAGACGAAGCTTATCATGGCAACGAATCGACCGGATACATTGGATCCCGCTCTCCTTCGTCCAGGTCGTTTAGATAGGAAGATTGAAGTGCCGCTACCCAATGAGCAGGCAAGACTTGAGATCCTCAAAATCCACGCTGCCCCCGTAAATAAGGGCGGCGAGATCGACTACGAGGCTATCGTCAAGGTGCGTTCGGGTTCCGCATTAAGAGTCGCTATTAATATCAACGTTGACCAGCTGACGGATGGATTCAACGGTGCGGATTTGCGCAATGTTATAACTGAGGGGGGGATGTTTGCCATAAGGGATGACAGGTGGGTTTTAGTGTTCTACTGTTCCAGTTCTTCCAAGAACTGACTATAATACTTATCTTTTCTTAGAGAATTCGTGAATCAAGAGGATCTGACGAAAGCAGCAAGGAAGGTTAGCGATGCGAAGAAGCATGAAAGTCTGTCCTTCCGTTTTCTTCTAGTATATATTTACTAATTTTTGAATATCACAGCTAAATTGGAGTATTCTGCATAAATTCTTTCCTGTCTTCTTTCCCATGGTCCCCACATCTTTCAATACACTATTTGCGACTGTGACTATATCTTACATCGATGGTGCGATCTCCTTGATGACTTACGATAGACACAAGCCGGGAATATGGTCGACTCCATTCTAAGTACTTCTCAGACTCCGTCACAGTAGAAGCTATTCAAGGATCACCATCAACGAACCAAAAGTGTAGTGCGCGTGCATGATACCGACGATATCCATCAGAACGAACGGAATGAAAGCATACACAGCTCGGGAAAATCAATCTTGCGACGAACTTGTGCGGGAATATAGCGATGGTAAGCAATGCAAAGTCGTGGGACTCCGTCAAGCGAACTGTGATTCCACTTCGATTGGTGAGCTTCACTCCTTCGTCCCTATAAATCAAACTGGTGGCGGCCCAATGAGACGCGGGCTTCGCAATTGACGTGGCGAGGTTCGTAAATCCGGCCATATGTCAAGAAGTTATGGCTTGCGCTCTCAGGGACATGAGGCGAAAGGGCTGTAGAAAGCAGAAGGAACACAATTCAGACAACTTATCTATTACATCTCAGGGGACAGCTTCGGCCACGATTTGGGGTGACAAACGTGCCCCGTAGAACGCTGGAGTCGTACGGTTGGCAAGATACCTTGAACCATCATACTTCTTACCTAGGGACGACTCAATTGCAGAAATGATACCTCTTTTCATCCCGTACGACGGTGCCACTGCGGATGTTATCTTCTGGAAAACTCACAGCCCCCCTTTCTCACCTCTCATCCCGCGTCAAATGATCATCTATCTTGTTCCGCTCTTCGAGGATTAGTCTGAAGATGATGACGAATTGGGGTTACTAAGTAAAGGTTAGTAGTGGCGCTAGTAATGAGTGAGATATGGCCATGGGATGGCTAAATTTGTACCGAAGATAGACACCGTCCACCCCAATACTCCCATGAAGGAAATTTCTGATGTAGGCGTTATCTTCCAGCCGCAGAAGGTACGTACTGACTATTGAGGAAGCATTAGACCAAAAACGATATTGTCCCATACCAATACTCGCCGTGAGACTTGATGCACGTCCTTGGTGTGTGGTGCCGTATAGTAACATGGAAAGCGAGAATTGTGTTAGTATCCCTGCCGTGAAATGGTTCCTTTCACGCTCGGATACTACACTGCTAAGACCCGAAATATAGGTGTATTTATATACCTGTTAGCATCAACTTGATTCGTGCCAAGATGGAAAGGGAAATGATAGAAAACCGAATATCGTCCCGGCCGATGGCGTCAACATCCTTAGGCTCATTAATGAAGCTCTAGCCGGACAAAACGCTAACTTGGTGTATGGCCTAGGTGGTCACTTTCCGGTCGTCTGGATTCTCTGTTTGGATTGGTTCAGCATTCCAGGATTAGCCATATGGATATGTCCAACTGCAGCGCAGTCCAAGTTTCGAGTCTAATAATGCATTGAATGTAGTTTAGGTGGAGTTACAACGTCGGAACGGTCTAATAGGCTCCTAACATCAGCGTCCGAGGCTCAGCGCAACATTGAAAACATTACTTGGAGTTTGATGATCATTTGTGAAAAGTTATTGGGCCGTTTCCCAGTGTGAAAATGTGAGACTGATGGCATCGCCGTCTCATACACAAAGGAGACTCACTGTAAGCATCGCGACGGCCATCCGAAATATTGTCAATGTAGTTCATAAAATGGTACCCATATACTTTCAATGAGCTCGTTGTACTATCGAAACCGGTACTTGTGCCTGTTAGGACCGCCGGGCCTTTCTCAAACAAAGTGAGTGGTAAGGATCTGCGGCGAATGAGACGGGGAGAATAAATACGAAATATAGAACTTTGTATGCCACGAGATCTCCGCAGGAAAACAGGCAGATAAATCGGTAAGAACCAAACAGTCAGTGCCATTAGCGGCCCGAAATATCACAGTTCCTTATCATGATGGGAGCAAACTCTCCTGGAAAGATCCTAATGCCTCTTGCAATATGTGGCTGATTTTTCATGAAAGTCATTGCCGATCAAGTATTGAGGTTGACGATCATGCGTCATGATCGGTGGTGCTATAACCATGTCTGAGGCCCGGCTTCCTTTCTTCACATTTCGCACCCCGAACTTCGAAATCCTCCATCTCCATATAGTAACATAACACTCGCATTTCGTGGGCCGCAACCTGCAACTCTCCGGTAGATCCGTAAATTTTAATTATCCGGAATAACTACTTATATATGCTTCTACAAAAATGTATTCACAAATGCACTTCTATCCCCTCTTGACACCTTTGCCGATGCCCATCCCAACACGGACAAGAGTTTCGAGTGCGGCCTGACCGTTAATTAACAAGTCTTCGTCCCACTCCACGGCACCTTTTTCAAATAGTACAACAATGGTGGATCCACCTAAGAAAAATAAGATATGGTCCAGTGTCCGGCTGAATAAGAAACCTTACCGAAAGCAAAATATCCGAATTCTTGGCCCCGTTGAACATAATCGCCTTCCTTCACAGTTGTTGCGATAGTTCCAACCATCATAGCACCGACACAAACAGCCATCACGCGGCCAAAGTGAGGACTATCAATGGGAACGATCTTACGCGCATTCTCTCCGTAAACGTCCAGAGCCGTTCTGATCGCTTGAGGCTAGCGGTAACACACAATGAGCGCTTGTATCCATGGAAGACGAAGTCTGTGGCTTACATTAACTGTATAGTACTCGCCGGCAATGTATTTCATGGGTCCAATCCTACCTTCTACAGGTGAGTGGAATCGGTGATAATCCTGAGGCGCTAGTCGGAAGATAGCCAAAGCACCGCCGTTGTATCGCTCGGCTTGATCCTTATATGCGTCACCCAACAGTCGAGAAACAGTGAATTCACGACCTTTGATCCATAGACGAGTCGCCTCGCTGACGGTTTCGAACGCCATCAAACGACAGTCAGCAGCACTGACAAGCCGATAAGGGTCTTCGGGACTATCAACGGGCCTCGCAGAAGGTTTCAATTTCCTTTAAAAAGTCCTTATAAACGATTATGTGCTGGGCAGCGACAGAAAAACATACCTATAGAAAAATTCGTTGAAGTTTTCTAGGGAAAGGATCAGTCACGCGATCACTTATTGGGAAAAGACCAGCATACTGAAGGAATCCAGGGGATCTAGAATCTCATCCACCTTGAGTCCGTGGAATTCAATGAAGGCAGGAATGTCGCGGGCAGATTCAGGTGTATCGTACTTGATTCCTTGTTTAATCGACAGGGATTTTAACAGGCGCCGAGCTGTTCGCAAGAAACATCAATTTTAGTTATAAGTGAGAGAAAAAATATCTACCTCCGTTGCCTTCCATTCGACCTTTGGCCCCCTGATGTTCATATAAGCGTTACATACCAACGGAATCCGAGCTAAACCCACCTTGTATAACAATCGAATACCTAGCCTTACGTATACTTGCATCTTCTCCTCTTCCAACTGACCTGTCATCCTGCTTTGAACGATGATATTGGCGGAGTTCTGTAATCGTTTGAGCGATACATCGATACGATGGGTGGATGCTTACAGCGCCAAGCTTGTAGTCACCGCTCGAAATCTTGCCGATGATCTTAGTGTACCATTTCCGCTGAGCTTGGCTGGCAGTAACAAAGTTGCCGACAACTATGCGGTCAACCTTGTTCCAATCCTGGCTTGCACAGATGGCAAGATGTGTGATGATATCAACTTCGGCCTTCGAATTGAGCCTGGGTCGATGGCAAAGTGGACAATTTTTAACATTGATGACACGTTCGAGCGACGCCTCGGAACCTGAAGAACTGGTAGCGGACAATGTAGAACCAGACTTCGACTTGGATTTTGTCCCTCTCCTGAACTTGGACTTCTTCGGAGGTACGGCCTCGGATTCGGGAGTACCGGAGCCAGAAGACTCGTCCTCGGGTTCAGAAGATGAATACGAGCCCTGCCTAGCCATTCCGCCGATAGGGTCGGCGCTTTCGCCCGTAGGTGTCCCCGAAGCAGTATGTACAAGAGGTTGCTGTGCAGACTCAGTTGTATATGACCCTGAAGCAGCAGGTTGTGCTTTCATCTCCGCGCCGCTAACCACATCACTGGTTTCCGGGCCCACGGAGATGCTCATTGGAGGCCCAGAAAAGTCAAGGTGGTCCAGTGGGAGTTCATTCCCTTCTCTGTCCGACATCATAATCATGGGCGTCGCACTAACGCTGCTGTCAAGAAGGGCGTCATCAGCATCTAACCTCTTCTTTTCACTGTCAGGTCGACCTAATTCCGCTTCCAAACATTGAATGGCTTCGGCGATGGTTAACTCATCCGTATGAGAATTTTTGTTGAAACGCGTCCAAAACGAATTGACGGTCAAGCGGGTGAGGGTCGAACCGAGAGAATCCAGCATAGAAGTAATTTCAATGTGAGATAACGATCCTGTGTCATCAGTGTCATATTGCTTGAGGAACTGTCGCCAAAAACGTTGACGGAGGGCAGCATATGGTTGGTACATGGCCCTATCATTCAAAAACACCTTAGTCGGGAACATGGACCAGGTGAAATGACATACCGAACAGAGATAACTGGAGCGTGCTTAGCTTCCCAGGGCATATCTTTGCCGGTTGTTAATGGCAGCTTGAAGTCCGTCATTGCTTGATCTTCGTCAGTGGCAGGGTATAACCCAGTCTCTTCATCGGCCTGAGGTGCGTTATCCAACAATTCCTTGAGGTCGAAACTTGCGTCTCCAATGTGATCATTGGACGAGAGTTTGTCCCAGTCTAAGATAGTGAGCTGGACTTTAAAAGCTGTCTCATATCGCCTAACATGGAATAGCAGCTTCTCGTCCCAAACAGGGCTGAGAGAGTGACGAATAACGCGGGTCCGAAAAACTTTCTTGCCAAATGAAATGACGACAAAGGGATCCATATCCCACCCCGTGCGTGTCACTGCGAAATTGAAATCACTTCGGATCAGTACTCTTCCATGCAAACGAAGCCCTACTCACTGTTTTTCAATTTGGGCAGATCTTCGGCGGACTTGATCTCCAACATAACGATTCCGACAATGTCATTTGGACCACTGAAGCTATATGGTTGCTTCTTCCTTTTCATACGTCCACCACCTTCGTTACTGCTACCACTGCTTGTGCCCGGCGTACTGCTAGAACTTGTGCCCCAGTGTCGCTTGAACCTTTTCTTCTTCTCCTTTTCCAGATCTGAGCCTGGTGTACCTGGAGGCATCCCTGTATCAGAAGTCTCGCTTGACGGGTTTGAGGTCGAGGTTGACCGTCGTGCGAACTTCATTCTCATGAAGCTGGGAGAAGGTGTCCCAATCTTTGGTGAAGGAAACCGCTTGTTCTGGGGCGCCACCACAGGCGAAGCTGGTGTAAATTCGAGCTGAGGAGCAGAAGGATGAATTTCGGTCTCTTGTGATGCAGGGGTATTGGTAGGGGTAAGAGGCGAAGTGGGACCAGTAGAGAAGCTAGCTGCTGGGGTTGTGGGTGTGGTGTTGGGCGTGGGGGTTAGGACGGGATCGCTTTCGTCTAGAGCGTCGGCAAACTCCTCATCGTCAGAAGAGTCAGAGTCAGAATCCGATGAGATACCGCCGTCATCTTCGTAGTAGTCAGCCACTCCGGCGTGAGAGCGCACGGTACCAACACCTTCGGTCTACAAAGTTATATAAATGAAGCACATACTTCGGCAGACTTCCAAAACTTACTGGTGGTGCAGATACTAAAGAAGGCCGAGAACGCCTGATGAGTTCTGAGAAGATCTCCTCGAACTCCAGAAGGATCTGTGTTTTGGGCGGCGAGACGAAACCGAGTTTAACTTGCACAGTCCCGGCGGCTTTCATTCCATCTCGTGTCGAAACAAGGTTTAATGAGAATGCCTGAATGATTGTGGCTCGACACACGCGTCCGATAAGCAAACGATTGACATACCGTGTTATCTGGCTCATCAAAGCCGTACGGCCTGCTATTCGCGAACCAGTCCTCCAAGGGTAAAGCAACCTCGCCCATGTAGTCTTTCTTCATCAACATATCCTTATCCCAGGCCACCATCTCCAAGACACCTAGCCTATCGGCCAGGGAGAGATAGATGGGAAAGTCAAATGTCGCATCCTTGGGCGCATAGATCGGTTGAAGTGTCTTCTTCGCCACAGGAGTCTGAAATCGTGAGTTCAAAATAGACACGACGATGAATCTAGCGGCACATAGTAAGTTCCTGTCACACGATAGTGAAATGAGACTGTATACGCACGGATCACTAGCTCCGTTCCTATCCTTAGCCAACATGTCCTTGCAGCCAAGAATCTGCAGCCTGAGGATCACTATTGGGTCCTCTCCTGTGATAGGCGAAAGCGTATTACGCCCGCTCCCACGACCGCCGCCAACAAGAGTGCCAGCACCGCGCACAGGAAAGCGTGCAGCGCTCTTGAGGGCGCGCTTGAACTTCATTGCCTTGGGAGCCATCTCGTGTCAAAGAGTGAGAATTAGATTGTTCTAGGGTAACGTGAGAACGTGAGACGCGCCCAAACTGCCGAATGGATGCAGTTAAATATACGATGCTAGACAAAAGCGTATTCACCCGCAAGAGAAAGGAAGAGAAAGGAGTACTTCAAGTGGCAGTGATTGGTAGAAAGACTTAAGAAGCACTGAAGAAATACGAACGGCTCCGCACAGTATTTGATCACGTCACCCCACATGTCTCATCGGCCGGCACCACAGTAAATTTACGTTCAGTACTGCCAATGCAAATTGTCCGGGATACAGCTGCCAACTACACCGAGTAGAGAAATACTGATTAACACTGTGCTACGGGAAAAGAAACGCTAGTGGTCCATGTGTGTAGAGTACGGCCAAGTAAACAAAAGTGAATCACGGGTAAAACGAGTGACGATGGTCTGAAAGTCATGAGGCAACAAATGTCTTTGTCATGAGAAAGGGCGAATCGTGCGTAACTCATGAAAGGTACACAGCAGACAGAATGATGGACAACAGCGCAATACCCGAAATCGTCACCTGGGTAGCACCATTGCCAGTCGACGATGCACCAGCACCAGAGGCGGTACCGGAGGCTGTGCGGCTAGTACCAGAAGCACCAGACGAACCACCTCTCGATGTGGATCCCGAGGTATTCGCAGAGGTAGATGCGCTGCTAGTAATGGTTGGTCCGTCGGTAAACAAGGCGGTGCTGGCGAATGTAACACAGTTGCTGGATGCGGGTACCCTGGCGGTGTACGGCATGGAAGTGATGGCGCCAAGGGATTCGGCAGGCTGAGTGTAGGTCATGACAACGCCGTTTGAGGTATAGATACCGGGAGGATCCTGGTTATCGCCCTGGCACGACTCGAAGACGCCTGTCTGAGCGTTGTTGGGGGCGTTGTAAGCACAGCCGATACGGTCGTAAATGTGTTGACAAAGATCGGCTGGGTTGGGGCCAGATGGATCACAAACCTTGAAGCAAAAGGCGTTGCCACCCATGAAGCTAGATACTTTTTAGTAAGAAGGATCACAACGCAGTTCGAGAGAAAGGCGCACTTGTGCCATTCAATAGCTTGCGTGAAAGTGTTGTTGTTGCCGCTCCAGCCGAAAGAGTACACAAGACCGCCCATGGGATTTCCACGCTAAAAATGATCATCAACACGGAGAAAGTTGTGAAGGATGGGTGGGTGGACTTACGAGATCAGCACCATGAGGATCCAGTTCACCTCCGAAATCGCCATCTTGAATATTAATTTTTGTCTGGTCAATGAAACCAACAACCTGAAGATACCCTGGTGTCTTCATGAACTGAACACCTTGCAAGGTACCCTCTGGCATCAAACGTGTCCCACGGCCTTTTTTAGTACACCACGCAACCTCTTCCCCCTCAGTGTCGGCGATAGTGCTGTTTGGCTTAGACGGAGCCCACAGGCAGAAATCTTTGAATAAAGTCTTAGAAAGAAAAGGCATAGACAAAGTAGAGATATTCACCATCGAGGGCGTTCAAAAAAGACGTTTGGCAAAGCGAGTCTTGGTTTTCTGTGGTCGAGTTGCACTGGTTGTAACCAAACTGCGTTCCTCGGATCAGGCCTTGGTCGGTATCAACTTGATAGGGCTAGGGTTTACGCTCAAAATCAAGAATGCAGATGTGAAGAGTGTGGAGCGTACTATTTCAGAAGGGTAAGCATAATGCTTCGATGCTAGGGGCGTTGCCGGAAAGGTCCCAGTGACAGCCTGGGCTACAACAGAGGGGGCCGAAAGCGCAGCGACTGCGAAAGAAAGAATGACGGCGGCCATGCCCAAAAGAGAATTGCCTCGGGGAGGGAAAAACTAGCGAAAATAGAACCCGAAAGGGCGGACGTTACTGAGGGTCGTTGCGCAGTCGGTCGAGTTGAAATACTGACATCAGCGGACTTTGAATTACACGTGTTGCGCACAGACCATATGCGCGTGATCAACTTGAAACATGTATGACGCGCTTCTATTTTTGACGCGTCTCAGCTTAACCTCGCACCACCACCATCTCTCTTCAATTGCCCTTAAAATTGTGTCATTCATGCCGAAAACTATCAAAGGTATTTTCTCTGCGTCTCTTTTCAAAAACTAGCTCTTAGATTCCTCTGTCAAAGCCGCGTCCAAAGCGTCCAAGACCAAAACCGGTGAGTGTATGCGCCTTTCGCTCACCGACATAACGCCCATACCAGGACAGTCAAGGAAGCCAAGACCCCCCGCGAGCCTTCAAAATATCAACAGTTCATGTCGGTCCAGTTGAAGCTTTGGAAAGAACAGAATCCTGGCAGAGCCCCCACGGATGCGATGAAGGAGGTTCGTTCTTCTTCATGTCTCTACCTGACTATACGCGCATATATCCAGGTTGCTGTGATATGGAGAGACTCTCCTGAGAACCCCAACCGCGGCAAGGCACCGAGACCGAAGCAGAAAAAGGCTGCTAAGCCTGGCTCCTCATCCGAGCCATCGTCGCCACCGCGCTCATCAGAGAGCGCGCCCAGCAGTGACCTTTGATTTGTAGTTGCTTCTACACGACTCTGTTTGCTTTTGGACCCTACTATATGTCCCAGCTCTTGCTCATTACGTTCACGATGTTGCTTATGTTTCTGGATTCTGCTGCATTGGACTTTTGTAGCTCTTTGTTGTTGTTGCCTGCTCTGGACCCTTGGCTGGAGATCTCACGATTGTGTCTGTGTCTGTCCTATCCCTGATGTCAAATTGTATCCATGTTTGCTCCGTATCTCTCGGAATTAAACACTGACGTTCGTGAGTCTGAAGGGCCTCTTCTTTCAGAATCTAGCCTCCTGCGGTAGATGATGCAATATTTTTTCTTCTGCATCAGTGTATTCGTGGCATGCTAAGAATATAGAGCACAGTTTCGAAAGTCGGCTCGGTTTCTTCATGACCCCCACCAAGAGGCTATTAGTAGTATTATTAATACTAGACATGTTAACATCAGAGAATGACAAGGTGTAACTGTTAAGCAAATGTAATTTTTAATTGGCGGTGCCGCGCATTTGTCGACTTTTCAAATTTATGCATGGATATTTCGTCTTACCGAGACCTCTAGAGTGTTGTGGGTACGAGAAGAGGTCGAATTTTGGCGAAGAACTTGAATTTTGAAACCACACGATCGCGCATTGTTTGTCACCGAATTCTGAAACAAATTGATGAGTCATCAACTTGCTGAACTCTTCCAAACCTAACTGCCTCACTGCTACCTGCCTCTACAATCGTTTTCGACGATGGGTAAGTCAAGCAGCCATTTCATGCTATTGTCTTGACATCAAGTTTAGGTATTCCCAAGGTTCGTGTCCTTTGCCAATAGCTGGTAGACCGAAACACGCAGTGACCTGTCCATGTTCAGTTTTTCAGATACATATCGTGCGTGACTCTGAGAATGACACCTTATCGAACTAGACTGACGGCGTTTCAGAGAACGCTATCCGCTAACGTCCCAGCTTATTCAGGAAAACAAGATACCTGAATTTGGCAAGCTATTTCATCATTTTGAAAGCGTCTCTTTGACCAAACCGTTGGTACAGACAATCTCTACCTGGACTTCAACGCAATCATTCATAACTGTTCGTTTTTTGTTGATGCATGTCCCAGGACTTAGCGTAACACATCTCCAGGCTCACATCCGAACGACGATGATGCCCATTTCCGACTCTCAGAGGAACAAATATTCACGTCTATTTTCGCGTATGTCGACCATCTTTTTGGGAAGATAAAGCCAAAGAAGCTCTTCTTCATGGCTGTTGATGGTGTTGCCCCGCGCGCCAAGATGAATCAACAAAGAAGTCGGCGGTTCAGGACGGTAAAGGAGGCGAAAGAATTGAGAGAGAAGGCCGAGGCCAAAGGAGAGAAACTGCCAGAGGAGAAAGCATTTGATAGCAACTGTATCACACCCGGTGCGCTTCCCTCTCTATCCTCATTTTGTGGTCTGACAATGATTCAGGGACGCCTTTTATGACCCGTCTCTCCGAACAGCTACGATATTTTGTGAACAAAAAGATCACTGAAGACTCAAATTGGCGAAACGTTCAAGTGGTTTTGTCCGGACATGAAGTTCCGGGCGAAGGTGAACACAAGATCATGGAGTATATTCGACTTTCTCGGGCACAACCCGATTACAATCCCAATGTCCGACATTGTCTTTATGGCCTGGATGCCGACCTTATCATGCTTGGCTTGTTGAGCCATGATCCACATTTTTGTTTGTTGCGTGAAGAAGTCAAATTCGGCCCGGCGTCTAAGAAGAAAGGTGGAACCAAGTGCGCCCTCTTCTCTCTTTTTTGACCCGTTCACTCACGAAATCATAGTTTGGAAAGTATCAACTTCTATTTATTACATATATCTCTTATGAGGGAATACCTTGATCTTGAATTCCATGAAATCGAACACCGGCTGCCATTTCCCTATAGCCTCGAACGCGTCATTGATGACTTCGTTCTTCTGGCCGTTTTTGTGGGAAATGATTTTCTCCCAAACTTACCCGATCTCCACATACATGAGAATGGCCTGGAAAAACTGTTCGACGTATATAAGACGGTCTTGCCTGGACTAGGTTTGCCTTCACTCTTTAACGCCACGGTATACATCTGACATATCGCTAGATGGATATCTCAATGAAGGAGGGAAAATCAACCTGCTACGGCTTCAAGTGGTCTTGGACGAAATGGCCAAGTGGGAGCAGGAAGTATTCGAGAAGGAGTATGCGGACGTAAACTGGTACAAAGGCAAGCAATCTAAACATGTACAAGAGATGGAGCTGGCCCGCAAACGGTCAAAATTGGGTGCGCCGAAGTATTACCGTACCACTCGCCTATGCACGCTTATGGTTATTTCCAGTATTGACGCGTCCGCAACGTCTGATTTTTGAGAAGGTTCACGAGTTTGTGCTGAGCAATGACAAGAAGGGCAAATTGGCACTGCCGAACGACTTTCCTGCGCGAGAACGGAAATTCATTGGTTCTTTGGCAGATGAACTCCATTTGTCCATCACGTGGGACGAGTACGACGAGAACGTGAATTTGGTTACTTTGAGGTTTCCTGGCGTTTTTGAGGAGACATCTTCTTTGAAGGAGGATGGGCAGGAGGATGACAAGAAGGAGGATGGAGATGAGGGAGAGTGGGAAGATGTCGATGAAGAAGACGAAGAAAGTAAAGCTGCCATTGAAAGGATCTTGAAGAAATATGCAAAGGCGCCTGTGATGGATGAGGATGAAGATGGGGGCTTTGACGCAAGACATGAACGATCTATCCGGGAAAAAATGGATGAATGGAAGCGGAATTACTACAAGGTGCGGCTTTTGGTCTGCCTTTGAGCATCGGTTAAACGCCAATATCAGGGAAAACTAGACATATCATATGATGATCCGAAGGCAATGGGCGCTCTCACATATCGATACGTAGAAGGTCTTCAATGGGTCATGCATTACTACTATAGTGGAGTGGCGTCATGGGGATGGTTTTACGACTATCATTACGCGCCTAGGATATCAGGTTTGTGAACTAGATATCTTTCGTGGTGAGTTGCTTAACACTTCGACGAATTCCAGATCTTCGAAATGTAGACAAGATGACGTTCAACTTTGAACTCGGAAAGCCATTCAGACCGTATGAACAGCTCATGGGAGTGCTGCCGGTGGCTAGCAAGGATCACATACCGCTAGCGTATCAGGTATCTGTTGTACCTACTCAATCTACGTTAGTGATGGCTGATAAGTTTCTAGGATCTGATGTATGATCCTAACTCACCCATCTTGGATTTTTACCCCCTAGAGTTTGAGCAGGATCTCAACGGGAAAAAACAAGAATGGGAAGCAATTGTCAAAATTCCTTTCATTGATGCTGAACGCTTGCTGAAAGCGATGGCCTGTAAGCTTTATCCATAATTCTTGCGTTAATGACTATTAAGATCCACCCCGTAGCTCGTGAACATCGACTGACTCCTGATGAGAAGCGGCGCAATGGCTTTGGTACTAGCACCAAATTTTCGTATAAAGTTGGCGGCGAGCCTACTCTATACCCTTCCTCTCTGCCCGGGTTCTTTCCATCACTGCATCGTTGTATGTGTGTGATGGAACCATTCGATCTGCCTACGCTGAATGGATTGCACCTCATTGATGGTTTGGTCGAGGGCGTTTCACTGGGCGCTGATGCACTGGCCGGGTTCCCCTCCCTCAAAACCCTGCCACATACATCAGTTCTTGGTTTCCATGGCGTCAATGTGCACGGATCGGAGAGCAGAAATAAATCAATGGTCGTGCACATTGAGAATCCACACGAAGGCCGCAAGATTGGTGATATCGTTAATGAAATGGTCGGGCAACGGACGTTCATTGGCTGGCCCTTCTTACAGGAGGGCTTAGTTGTGGCGGTCTCGGATGCTCTCTTCAAATATGAAAAAATGTCCGTGGTCCCCGGGGCCGCACCGAAGGTTGTGTCAACACCACATTCCCCTCAAGGCTTAAACTTTTGGAAGATGAAGGCGGACCGAATAGAGCAGGTATACTCGAAGAAGTGTGGGGTGATCACGGGAAATGTGGAAGTCCTTCTCCACGTCCGGCCATTGAAAGGTACCGTTCTTCTTTGGGGGTATAAAGTTCAGTGTTCTGATAGGCATCGTAGGTTTAAAGCGTCTGGACGATGGTGCCTTCGTGAAGGATTACGAAGACAACGAGAAAGAGACGGAGCAGGCCATCCAGATGACCTTGGGTCATGTAACATCTGAAGATCCCCGGTATATTGAACGCCCTGCGCCGCCACTGTCAGAAGAGTTTCCCGATGGGAGCAAGATCTTTTTCTTGGGTGAGCATGCTTATGGCGTTGCTGCGCAAGTTTCCGCCACTACAGAAACGTCCCTTTCCGTCATACTTGCAGTGCGTGCTCTGTAACATTTGCCGATTAATGCCCGTGGGCCTGATTGTGATCTTTATCAAGTTCTTCCCGACCGAAAAGTCCGAGAACGACAAGTTCAAGGCGATTGTCCAGGACCGGACTTCTGAGCGGTATTATCCTTCGTTCAGAGCTGCCGAGATGGTCGGCATTTCTGGGCGTGCGGTATCAAAGATCACGTCGAGCTTTATGGTTATAACTTCTGACGGTGTAAAGAACAATCTGGGTCTGAGCTTGAAATTCGAAGGGAAGTCGATGAAAGTAATTGACTACTCACGCAAGGACGGTCGGAACTGGGAATTTAGTGAGAAGGCAATTAAGCTCATAATAGATTACAAGGTATGTCCTAATAATTACCGATTTTCACCTGTTGATGTCGTTGACAGACGAAGTTTCCTGATATCTTCCGTTCACTTGATGTGCCCGGCGATGGTGGGTCCTAATAGAGACGTAGTTTGTGCATATTCTAACATTATCTTAGCCATGGCCAAAGCGTCGGAAGCATTGCCAGGCCAAGATTCCGATGGGCGTGTCCGGGAAATCAAGGCTTGGCTTAAGACTCAAGGTGTTCGTGATTTCGAGCCTGTATCGTTGTTTTGCGATCAACTGACAAAGGTGACCACACTCATTCATCAAGTTCTATTACATCGACTGAATGTTCTAACAGAACATGGTCGACGAAATCCAGAAAGCGGCCGACTCCTTCAACGCAAATAAGTCTTCTACGGCCATCAAGAAGGCAATCGTCAAAGGTATCCCTCGGCAGGCGGTTCTCAAGCCTGCTCATGCCGTTTATCGCCTTCAAAATCAACATTTTGCTCTCGGAGACAGAGTCACGATGATACAAGATTCCGGAGCAGTGCCCTTGGCCGCTAAAGGCGTTGTCATTGGGTTGAATTCCAAATCCATGGATGTGGTCTGGGATGTCCCATTCATGTCAGGAACTACATTGGGCGACAAGTAAGCCTTACATGTGTTGTTTCTATCCTAATCACGAACATTCTTCTTTTATTCAGATGCTCACAGTATCGGGGATTAACGGTTGACTTCAACTCATGTCTTAACTTGACCAATCCCCAGTTTGTCACGCCTACCAATCCCAAGGCACCTCCACCACCAGCAATCACAACACCTTTCAACCCACGTTTCGGCCCGCGCCCCGCTATTCCACCTGCACAAGGACAGCCAGCCGCTTCTGGTTTTAGGCCAGCTCAGAAGTAAGCCTTTCGTAGAAACACATCGACCATGCTAATTCTTCGTTCCCTCAGACCATTTTCACCTATTTCCATCATGTCGAATCCTCGAAGAGGTCGTGGTGGGTACGTAAACGGACGTGGCGCGGTGCCGACAGGAGCTCCTCGATCGTCAGTGCCTGGAGTTGAGCCCTCAAAAGAATCATCTGTCCCGTCTACGAACGGCGCAGCTGTGAATTCGAGACCAATCCGTGGTTTCAGCCCGGGACGAGGACGGGGAGGGTTCGTCCCCCGGGGCAGAGGAGCGTTCATTCCTAACATTGATCGTGGCCGTGGCAATCCTCCATATCGAGGTCGAGGTCGTGGGTCATTTGCCGCTCCCTTGCCATCATAAAGGACGAGTTCCTGTTTTACTGTCGTTGTGTTCCTCCCGTACAATGATGCTAATTGCTATACAAGTTATCTTATTGTTGTTGTATTCTATCACTTTCAGTATGCTCGGGATGTCTATCTACATGGGGTTACACTATGAATGTCGGATAATTATGGAACTCGCCCGCGCGAAACTCAAAGGAGGTTCATAACCATTCAACGGTCTGCGGATTCTCAGATTAGTTCCGGCCTTTTTCACATAGGTAAGAAATTCGCACCGCCGGTGGCTTTGAAGAGATGTCGTAGGTAACACGATTAATGCCTGGCACTTCATTGGTAATACGGGACGAGATCCGGCGAAGGACCTCTGCTGGGAAAACATACCTAGCGACGCTCGTTGAGCACACTGCATGGATTAAAGGTCGGGACATACCAATCAGCGGTCATAAAATCTTCGGATTGTACAGCGCGCAGGGCGACGACCTTCGAACACAAGAATCAATTGAAATCCGATCGGCGGAGAAACAGAATTCGGACATACTTGCTCGTAGGTTCTCTGGTCACCCATAACTCCAACAGCTCTCACAGGTAATAAGACGGCGAACGCCTGAGCAATCTCATTATATAGCCCAGCTTTACGAATCTCCTCGATATAGATATGATCAGCTTGTTGGAGTATCTTGACCTGATCGCGTGTGACGGGCCCGAGGATCCGTATTGCCAGTCCAGGGCCAGGGAAAGGATGCCGTTGAACGAGGGGCGCGGGAATAGACAGTAAGCGTCCTAACGCCCGGACCTCATCTATACATGCCTGACATGAATGAAATCAGTTGTGAGTTATGTAAGTCGTACCTTTGAAGAGTTCCCTCAGAGGTTCAATTAACTTGAGCTTCATATCCTTGAGGAGACCTCCAACGTTGTGGTGCGTCTTGATCGTAGCACTAGGCCCTTTAAAACTGATGCTCTCAATGACGTCGGGATACAGAGTGCCTTGCAGTAACCACTCCACTCGTCCTTTTCCGTCCTTCACATCTTCAATTTTCGTTGCTTCTTCCTCAAAGACATTGATGAAAGTGTTGCCGATAATCTTGCGCTTTTTCTCGGGATCTTCTACCCCTTCCAAGCGTTGAAGGAAAAGGGAGGATGCGTCAACGACTGTAAGGTTAACGCCAAGGTTCTTGTTCAGCATCTCGTCAACCTGGGCGGCCTCATTAAGGCGAAGAACACCATTATCCACCATGATCGCGTGAAATCTGAGATATCTCAGCTAGGTCTTCACGGCGACGAAACCGAGGAACCCACCTATCACCGATGGCTTCATGCATGAGCTTCGCGGCAACGGTGCTATCCACCCCACCGCTAACCGCTCCAATTACACGACCCGAAGAGCCGCAGATATCTCTGATGCGGTTGATTTCCTTGCCAATAAATTCTTGCTAGAGATATATTGGTACACACGATCAGAGAGGGCACATGTAGATACACACCATCGTCCAGTTAGGTCTAGAACCGCATATTTGCAAGATGAATTGGCCAATAACTTGTTTACCGCGGGGGGAGTGAGTGACTTCCGGATGGAATTGGATCCCATAGAATGGCTTAGCACTATGAGCGATAGCAGCGTATGGAGCAGTGCTCGTATAGCCAATAGCGTGGAAATCGGGTGGCATTTCCGTAAGTTGGTCACCGTGCGACATCCATACCTGTGAAACGATCAGAAAGCGCGTGATTTTTCAAGTGCAACTACGCTTGCCTGCATTTCGTCCCCTAGACCCTCAAATAAAGCGCCGGCAGATGAACCCGTATCTTCTGCCTTGACGATCTGAATTTGGGCAAATCCGTACTCTCGGTGATCGCATTTCGCTACTTTTCCATTCATGGTCCACGCCATTTCCTAGAGCCATGTGTCATCAGGACGGGAAAACAACCGTGGCGCTTAATCAGGTGCACCTGCAATCCGTAACAGATGCCTAGGACAGGAACCCCCAAGTCGAATACTGCCGGGTCAACATGAGGCGAGTCCTTGTCGTAGACAGAATACGGTGACCCAGACAATATTACACCTTGGAAGCAAGTTAACTTCCGGTGCTTTGGAAAACTTGCAAATGGAGACCTTTAGGCTTGAAGTCAAGATCACGAATCTTCACTGTACAAGGCATTAATTCAGCATAGACATTGTGTTCACGACATCGTCGAGTAATAAGATGGCTGTACTATGGTCAACCTTTCAGTAGAATATTTTAAAATGGCCTAGAAAGCTACCTGGGAGCCAAAGTCAAGAATCAAGATAGTATCGAAGGAATCGTGTATTTCAGCCATGGTAGAACCCACGATAGAAAAAAAAGTTCGGATAAGGTTCTACTCGGAGTGTTCCATTTGAAATTTCTTCCTGCTTTCACATCACGTGACATTCGCGTCCGAAATTCTCATCTAAGTATCTTTGAAATTTGCAAGCCACCTCTTGTTACCCAACCATCATCATGATTGTGCCTCTGCCGGTTCCTGGTCCTGACTTTCCTTCCTCTTTAACGGCAAAAGGGTCTAATACAGACACTAAGCTTTACTTCATCGGCCTACGTCTTTCTCTACCAGGCCGATTGGCTTTCAAACCAGACGGCGATGAACGGCGACTTGGACTGAATAAATCGACTGCAAGCTCTCATGGCCTACCCTCAGCTTTGCCTTTCTGTTCTCTGGTTTCATTCCGGTGGAAAGTTCTAACCGCGAAGACCGAGTCCCGTCATCGTCTACAGAAGCAGGCCGTTGACAATTCATTCTCCTGAGTGCCTGCAAACTTAGTCGCCACTCACAAGAATTCTTTTATCACGTCTGACGTGTCGCTTCGACCCAGTTCCTGTGCCTCTCCCTTGCTGTGAGTTTCCCCAACGGCCGCAGTCATAACTGAGACTGTATCTATGTCTAACAGCTTATGCATGCGATCACTGCCACGTTATCGCTAAAGGCTGATAGACGGCGCTGGGAATTGGCGCGCGTAATTTCACGTGAGCATGGTCCTACGCGATGAATTGCGTCGGCTAAATCAGAATGGACGCGCGACAAACGACGTGTTTCACACACTGGTAAGGAATCGTATTATTCATAATGCGGATCATTCAACACCAACACGATAGCCTGCGCTTACAGCCAGCACTGTCATACATTGTTTGGAATATATGGGCGGTCACCATTGACAGCCTACCCGTCTACCCTCTAAGCGACAATTTGGCACTTGATTACTTGCTTTCCATGTATCTTAATACCTGTTATCAATTGCGGCTTGTTGAATTTTCATAGTCTTCCTAGTCCGTGTGCCAAGGCCAAGGCCAAGATCTACTGCATTCCGTCTCATTCAGCCGTGTTCTGAGGACCCTTCCGGTATACATCTTTTGGTAAGAAACGATTCCTATGAACGCAACGTGACATCTGGTATCTCTCCCGTATTCTAAGTCCGCTTGGCCCACTGTGGCGTGGCCCCCTGGGGTTCTTAGAATTCTGTCCTTTTTCTAGAGTCTACCACAGTACCTAGGCACAGCGAGATTCGTGATTGGGCGAATTCGCACACTATCATGGAGCGACGTTCGGCGGATGATTATTACGCTTGTTCCTGCTTGCTTTCTGTGGCTTCTTCATCGTGGATTTCCAGGGCTATATTCGGCGATCTGAAAGGCATTCAAGCCCCGCAATGATGACGACGTTGATGACCTCTGTCTTGCCGAAGCGCTGCAGGGTCAATTAACAGGACATACTTAGCTCGATGATTCTTCTCGCGGGTTGACTCAAATATATACAGCAATGGGAAGCGGGCATTTGCGAAACTGCTGTTGAACTTAAGCGAGAATCGGCATGTGATAAGTGCGTCGCCAAAACTTTGGGGACAGGTGTTAAGTTGAAGCTCAATGTTCATGGGCAGGCCTGACGGTTCTACTTGCACCGGTATTACGACTGAAAGCCATGCTGGTTGGCTACATATTTGCCTGTATTTGAATCGGAGCCTGACGCCGTGGACTTCCTCCGAGGTCTTATCTGCTTGGATATGATCAACATTTTTATCCTGATCACATCGGGAAAGCAAAGCCTCGTCGATTTTGGATCTCGCCGAGGAGATCTGCGATGTACGTCTTTTACATATATATTTCATCTCCCTTGCAACTACGTGTGTACCTTTGTTAAGCATCCATAGCTAACCGACGGCTCCCTCCATTTCCAAATAAATGGACCCGCAAGCCATTCTGCGTCTCTGAAACAACGAATCATGGGATTCCGGCGCGTTTCCTTTTCAGCGATGTGAACAGTTGCATCTCATGCTGACTTTCAATTCCGACCTGCAAGGGCTGCAAGGGCTCAAGTCTGTTAGGAGCAGGGGCTTTCGTTATCATGCACTCACGAGATGTACGAAATCTTCCAGCGCTCATTTTCGTTATTGAGCCCTCAATACAAAAGGACTAGTTCCGGTTGTTTGTGGGGAAAGAAGAACTAATCATGGCAGAACGAACCTTCTTGCCTTGAATCCCGGAACACGACTTGGAATAGACAAGTAACCGGAATGGCGGCGAGGGCTCCCATATCCGATGCTCCGACCATCCGCCGTTGCTTACCTCGATCGGCCTGCATGTCAACGCATTGATCTCCACGGAAGGCCTTCGAAACAATTCACCTACCACCACCCTTGAGTACCATCCTGAATTTCCCAGGGCTACCGGTTGCGCATTTTTGGTTGATAATTGACTATTAGCTTTGTATGTCAGGGCTGGCTTGTGGGGTCGTCCGAGGGGCGCAAAGCTCAAGGGACCAAAAATAACAACTGTTTGAAAACGTATTATAGGCCTTGCTCTTGAGATCCCTTGGTTCGGACGTGATCTTCCGTGTCATCAATATTCGCCTGTACCATAATGCAACGTCTTCCTTCCCGCTTAGAGCCGTTCCGCGCTGCGTCCCGAACGCGACCAAAAAGACAACTCCGTGAGATCGAAGAAGGCGTATATACGAAGAGATCAGTCTGGAGACCAGTGACCCTGCAAGCACAGATGAGAACCAATGACGCAGATTTTCCGCAATACGCTTGATGGTCCCGAGGGCAAAGTGGTTACAAGTTACGCCGTGACGAAGAGGCGATGGTTCCTCAGGTACACATGGCACCCAGATGGGTATAGATATATCTCTCGATTGGTTATCCGGCTAGCGCTTCGTTTCAGCCGAACCGAGAGCCGAAAACATGGTCATCGCTTTGGTCACTGCGCAACCTATTAACCTCTAATCACAGCGGCTGTCATGTCTTCACAAGCGAGGCTTCAAGCAGGAATGTCGAGGCCGACTATATCTTGAAACAGGGTTCAAGTTCCATTTACGACGAACATGGAGGAGGCCGAAAAGGTACCTCCTGATGCTCCATCGGATGCATCGCAGTTGTGATAGCAAATCTCTTCGAATTTGAGGTGTACGTTAGGTTGAAGGCCGGAGGAGAGTGCACGTTTACGCCGAGGGAGTAAATCCAAAAAGGAAATCCAGGCGGGGACACCCGTGTGAAACATCATCTTGATCACGCCTCGGCAACATTAACCATCTTGTTCACGTTTCTCCTCGCTCCTCGGTCAATCCGTGCGATTTTCCGTTTTGAATTGGCACATTCGAGAGCAAAAGGTATCGATTCTGGCCTCACATGAAGTTCTGAAGCTCGACTACTAACAATATGTCTGACTCTGTGACTGTACAGCGTGAAGGATTGATCAATCCCCATTTGTTATCTTCGCGGACCAAATATTGATCATATTCGGGATCAGTATTTTTCGAGTAACGCGGAAATTATCTGTAAAGCCGTCCAAAAATACTTTTCTTGGCCTCTCCGTAAAGCCGGTAACAATGACAATTACGCTTTCGTTTAGATCTGGTACGTGGGAGTTGGAAATGCCACCACTCCTCCGACTCCCTGATTTGGCCAATTTCAGCGGCAGCGAGGATTATTTAAACCATGCTGTCAATCTATCCTCCAGCGCTTGATCTGCCTCGAAACTTCTCCAGTGCAACACCACCATGGCTGCAGTCAACATGCTCTCTCGTGAACGTCGATCCTGGACTGCGAAAGAGGATCAACTACTCCGTGAGGCCGTACAACGCGGTCAGTTATTTGGTTTTTATACTCCCCATTGCCGATGTTGACTCTGGGCTGTATTTTATAGAGGATCCTGGTAACCCAAATCCCTCCAAGTGGCATGCTATAGCCAAGCATGTTCCTGATCGCACCAACAAAGATTGTCGCAAGCGTTGGTTTGCCAAGATGGCGTCGGACGTGGTCAAGGGCGGGTGGGCGCCGGATGAGGATGAGAGACTTGTGAAAGCTATTGAACGATATGGTACAAGGTATATTGTTCTTCCCGTTGCCCCTCTGGAGTGTGCATTTATCTTGTTCGTACAAGATGGTCTCTCGTCGCGTCGTTGGTGCAAACCCGGAACAGTGATCGTGAGTGCTCGATCTAGCTGTACACGACACAAATCTCACATTTGCGCCTTGTCTACAGAATGTGCCAAACGCTGGACTGATACTCTGAACCCCTCAATCGACAGAACGACCTGGACCCCCGAGGGGGTAAGTTGTCGCATTCTACCTACTCGCGCAGTGACTCATGCCTTTCTGCAGGACGCGCTGTTGATTAGTGCTGTTAACGAGCATGGAAAGCTGTGGACCAAAATCGTCAAAACATACTTCCCTGGTCGAACAGGTCTTTCCGCTAAGAATAGGTATGAGTTCGCTGTTCTCGGGATTGTGTCTCTCCTAACAAAGACTGCCCATACCAGGTACAATAGTATCACTCGCTTCAACTCTGACCGTGGTGGTCGCAAGTCATCCATCAGTTCCTATACAACACACCGAAGCTCCCATTCCGAAAGTGCGTCCTCATCGGCGAGTGTTTCTCCCATCACACCTTCGATTCCCATTCCCGAAGTCCCGAGCTCGCTGTTTTCCAAGTCACCAACGGGTTCACCTATCCCCTTCTCACTCGACCAGTCTAGCTGGGAAGAGCCATCCTTCGGACCTCTTTCAAGTTACGGATCGTCTCGGTCGCAGTCGGGATCCCGTGTGGCAGGGTCAGTATTCAACTCGTTCGAGAATTCCGTAAATCAGAACGTTCCTCCGTTCCATGAGGACTCCCTCCTAGCATTCCAACCTACGAATTACGATCACTCATTTTCCTCCCAACTTCCGGATGGTCAAATCAGTAACTATGATTTTGCGTCGTCGGAGGCCCTTCGTGCCGGCCCTACTCTACCTCACTTTGGTGCCATTTCGGCATCATTCGACAATGTGATTGGGGAGCACTGGGCGAGTACTACTCAAGTTTACGATCCCAACCACTGGGAGCGATACCGAGTGCCTCCGGCAGGCGGCGCTTCATCGGTGAGTACAACCCTGTTCATAGATGATTCTCTAGCTCATTAGTGCCGCAGCCATACTTGTATTAAATCATCTTGGATGCCTGTGACCCTCTCCTTTTCCTCATCATTGTCATAGCTGTATACTAAGTACTGTACATCATTTTTGCATTCACTACCTATTCTAGATCACTGGCACGGGCATTGTTTCAATCATTCCTCCCTCCCCATACTTTTGGGATGTAGAACCACCGATAAGTATTTCTATAAGTATAGAACCGCGATGGTCATAAGCCACACCTTCTTTGGCCCTGTATTGTAATAGGCAAAAATTATACAAGATTTTAAAACGAGTTAGAGCTAGGGCGGAGATGTATTTTTGAGTTTGAAAATCTTGATGATATCTCCTCCGATGGAACACGGAATAAAGGGTTCCTTCCGGTGTCGTGAGCGCGACTATGTCAGCTTTGCTACGTCAACGTCCATGACTCACGGAAGGCTATATTCGATGATAGTGCGGGCCGGGGCCTCGACTTAGTGCAAGGCTGTGCCGCGCTAGGCTGACATCACTCCTTCACAGCCACACTTCTGGTACAAGATGTGCTGTAATTGCTGTTTGTTCCTCTCCCTGATTCACGAACATGTCTGAAGGATCGTCATCGCAACGTAGAGAATTGCTTTCTGAGCAGCACATCCAGGAAAGCTTTCATAGCTACCTCAAATCATCTCTCACACAGGCCAAAATTGAACGCCTCTTAGATGAAAATATCCTAAGTAGTGCGGAAGGCGACCTAATGATTACCGGTATGGCGTCTCTTAATTCATTGTGACGTGCTGGGACAGGCTCTTATTCCTCATGTTATAGGGCCTGCCTTGTGTCTTTATTTTGCTGCTCTTCGATGCACTACGAACCCCCCTTCTGTACCTCTTCCCCGGCGGAGTAAATCGTCAGAGCCAACGGAGCTTTCAGCAGAAAACTGTCCCCCGGCATTCACTTCATTTCTTTCTGTATGGGCCAAATCAGTGCCATCCATCCAGGGACTAGCACCAGAACACCAACATGATCTAGCGCGTATCATCTGTGGGCTCGAACCGTTATCTGTCCCCCCATTGCAATCATTGCTGGGTATTTCCGCAGACTTGCGTGCTGTAGCTATTGAAATCAGCCAAAGGCGGTCTTTTCAAGATCAATACGCCTCTGATCTTCAAGCAGCTCTGGATTCAGGGAAACCTCTCAGTAGCCCCAGATCAGTAAAAGCTTCGTTTGTTCCGCCACCCTCCTACGACGCGCCTCCATCGTCCCACCGAACATCTCCTCGGCCATCCCTCGACGGGAGACCTCCAACGCTGCCCCAGCGCCCAGGCCACGATGTACCCCCGCAGTCTCCGGCACATCTATCACCACATGTTGCAAGCGAGTCAAGTGGATGGCCTTCACGCAGTCCTTCTCCCACCATCTTAGCGCCCAATTCACCTGCAATTGAGTTCATCCGTGAGACATTGTATGCGTCTTTAGCAGACGCTCTTGATCGACAACCTACCCTTCGCGCTCTGTTGAAACGCGATCCTCCTCGTGCGTACTTCGCATCCGTAGCTTTTGCAATCCTTGACGTTGCGACCACGTCTATGACGCCAGAGGGAGGGGTGGTTGGTGTTCTTGGACAGCCCTTGATGCTTTCGGATTGTCCAATCCAGCTTCAGCCGTTCATGATGGAACTCGCGGCGATTCGAAGGGATTCGAAGGAACTCGAAGCGGAAGACGATAAAACTGCGATGCAATATGCGCAGCAAGGAAGGGACATACCAGCGCCAAGGATGGAGAGAGTCCGGAAAATCTTAGAAGAAGGTGTTGGATATAGTGATCGCCACCGGGATGAGGAAAACGGCAGGCGAAGTGTTGAGGGAAAAGCCGTTGCGTTCGCAAACCGCATCAATGCCCTTAGTCTGGGTATGACCAGGTTGAAAGCGTTTAGGGAACGACAGGAATATGTCTTCACAGTCCTTACAGGGATAGGTTCGAACTGAATTCTCTGTTCTTTTCCCTATCGCCCGTTCTACCGATAGCCTCTACAACTAATACTAACCTGCATGTATCGATATCTCTATTTGTTTGTAGCGTCGTGTATCTTCTGCATATATATAAAGTTAGATGGGAACCTTGTGGTCTACTGGTGGCCCTGGTGGCCTGCACATCAAGGGCAGGCTGAGGCTGAAATCGTAACCAAGAAATGCGGGACCTACTCGCCGGGTGCATTATCATTATGTTTTGCCAAGTCCTTGTCTATTCTCATGCGGTACCGATTTCCGAGAATAGCCGGCCCGGGCGCTGAAGGCGATAGCGAATTGGATGCCTTGCCGGAAATTTGTCCTCAGTTTGTAGTCGTGCCTATTACAAACGCCTTCCAAACACCCGCCACTGAACGTTCATCGGTGTTTCCAATATTGTCCATTCAATCAGCGCTGTCTTAGTGCTTGAAAAGTCTATTGCGAAGAGACTCGCCGTGGTTGACCGACGCGGTATACTTACTATCAAGGTACCCTAAGCTATGCCATATACACTGATATACACCTAATTATTCGCGACATGCACGGTTGGTACTGGTCACGATGCCATTTTGATTTCTGCCTGACAATAATAATGGCTTCGCCTGAAGCATCTTCGTGGATTCGTACTTGCGTCTCCAACTCATCATCGCGTGTATCTACCATTGATATCAATTTATGTTTCGACATGCAGGACGGCCCCCGCAAATACCGAGCGACCCACTTGGTGACCTTTCAAAGTGCCTTATGATTCAAATATTCATCGTCAAGTCCCTATGGCGTCAATAAATAAATGGGTCCCGATGAAGGGAACATTATCATTGGATGCCGATGGATTCATTAATGTCATACTTATTATGAATGAATTACTTATTCGATCAAGGAACGGACGTCGGTGCTCATTGCAACTGTTCGACCGAGCAGGTCTTTGCTTCCACGTGCATTGTGGGCTTGGTACAAGACTGCCATCGAATCGATGCCCCTAATGAAGGGCTTGTTGCCTGAAGTCTGGGCATAGGAGCGCTCAAGATGACGGTATTTATTTTAGGATCCGACCCAACGTTAATGCTTTGGTGCCTTTGTTACGAAGGAAGGAAGTTTTATTACCCAACGGTGCTCCTCAGCAGAAGCGCGCCGGTGTCTGTACTAGTCCTCCGGGTGGCAAAGAATGCATCATATTATATGTAGTATATGTAGTATGCATGGTCTCCAATTTCCTACGATCGTCTGTCATATGCTAGCTCTGATATCATTTAGTTGGCCTGGTAACTTCTGCTTTCCAAAGTTGTTCAGGACTTCAGGGCTTTCATTGACCGAAGCCGGACTTGCAGGAAGTGATATGTCAGCTTTTGAATGAGGATGTCCGTGTTCTAGTATAGAACCTGGATCGATCAGAATAACTCCCTCCCTCCTCCTGGGCGGTACTATGCATTGTAAGTTACATTTAGGAACCCCGATGGGGCCCGAGAGGAGCCAAAGATATCAGAATCATGTGCAGGCTGAGGATACGCATGCGATAACCATGCGGTTGTATTTAACATTTCTGGCAGAAGTCACCTATCACAATTCTGCACTGTTGCCTTAGTCTGCTTCCTGTTTCATACAGCACGATGACAGAACATGCTTTCTGACAATAACACTCGGTCCAATTTGAATCTTTCCACTACACTATTCTAAGTTGTCTACAGAGCTATGAGCGCCTGACTTCCTGGTTAAATGCCGACAAGTCAAAAATGGTTAGATTTACTAGTTTTGGCCACTGACGTGCGTACTTTGAGCTACCGGCAGGATGTGTACATATGACCGGCGGGTAAGCTCGGGGCGGGCGTGTCTGCTTGTAGATTCTTTCAAATTTACTTCCGTTCGTTGGGGTGACCACTACCGCTTAGTATCACTGCGGGGCTTTTTTTAAAGCAGTGCTATGGCGTCTCAAATACATACCCTGCGGCTGGACATTCATTGTTCGAACACAGCTCGGGCATCGGTGGGTAGCTCAAGGCATTTGAGATGGCGTAGTTGATTAAGGTAGCACGCTGAAGCATAGTAGGATGAACTTTGGTCGCCGGGTCTTTTTGTCCCTCGTTAATCCAATTAGTGATTTTGCAATGGTATCTATGTTTTAATAGACATCCCCGCTAGACTCGGACTCCCAAAGCATTAGCTGGTAATCAATCAGATGCAGCAGTGCGTTAAGTTCCCGGAAGAGAGGTAGCTTTCACCGCCGATTGAGGGTCGACCGCTTCATCATCAGGCGATGGTAACGGCGGATGGAGGCACCGCCACGACTTGTGGCGGCACTACAGTATCTGTGCACGTACGCTCAATGCTTTCAATGACCCTCTGAAGATTACCAATTGTAGTGTAAGGAAACACTCCGACCGAAAGACAACGAAACCTCGCTCACCTCAACCATATTCAGCCAGGTTTAGCCGAAGCGTCGTTCTCCACCGCTGCCAATATTGATTGCACGTGTTACTGCATAATGGAGAGAAGGCACAGAGATGTCAACAAAAATAAATTCAGATTTAAGTTTTGATGAGAACTGCAAAGCGATGCAGTAAGACGATCGGAGAAGACGAGAATCTAAAAAGAGAAGCGAGACGTAGTAATGGAACCCCGGATCAGTATCAAAAAACATTGGACGATCATGTACGAGTACCCCGAGCAAGAATACTTGATTGGCGAACAAGAAGAATGCTGTAAAAGCCGCGGACGTCCGACCAACTACATCGGAGGGGCGGTACTAACCCGCCGTATGTCTTGCATTATGGGCTCCCGATTTTGACCGTTTCAATAGTGTCATTCGCCGTATTTTCCGTATTTCACCGTATAGAGCATTCCACTAAACTATCTCCGCGGAACAAGACACTCGGCAAAATAGCAATTGATTGGCATGGAGACATTCTCTAGTGTTTCTTGACGGCCGCTGCTGAGAACCGTACCAATAGCACGGTAAGCTGTGAGTACCTTTGAGGCAAGCGAGTCGTGATAACACATGTATCTGGAACTAATGGAATGTCGCTTAGCTCGGCAAGTCGTAGGCTGAGTCTAGAGTACACCGATATTGGCGCGAGATTGGCGGAGTGTCCTTTTCCGGTGGTGTCTTGCTGTAGCAACGCCAACGTCGGTATTTTTATAGTACCAAACTATCCAACGGGTAACAGATAGAAATGGAACACTGTTTGTCCAAATCAGTAAGCTGTGGTCACCAGTCCATAAATGAGTACAGCACATTATTATAAGTCGATTAGATGAATTGAACGTCATCTTCCCAAGAGGTCCTAGAATATGGGGTCCATGCATGTTACAGTAGACCCTTGCCAACTGCTCACCGCATCCAGAACGCCACGGCATTGAAATCTATCCAAGCGTGATGACTTCTCTACCAGAAGTTAGAGCTGCATGCTGTGCGTCTAGTCCCAGTCCCGAGTCCTAGATCAGACAATCAAAATCCTGACTCTACGCGAGGTGACAAGAGCGACAATCGGAGAGTCGTTGATTTTTTTGGGAACCCAGACAGAACGATATTTTGACAGGTCGTTGTCTGATGCACTTTTCAGCGGCCAGTAACAAGCGACAAGTAAAGCAGGGATGGTCATCATGTCTGATAATCGACGTATCAAAGTTGCACGACTGTTGACGTAGCATTGTGTCGCCGACGCTTATACGGGCAGAGCAGTCAGCTTGAGCCTCAGCATGATGATGCCATCAAACTGTCCTTAGTCAGAGGATGTTAGTAAGTAGACCTCTCGCAGTAAGAAAAAGCAGGACCAATACTCATGAAAAGCAACGCGCTAGGGCCTTCGTTAAAAGCGGAAGGTTGTGAAGGTTGTGAAAGCCTCGATCGGGAAGCCGCCATGGATCGGATTCGGGCCGAAACGGGGTCAGGTGATTGAGGTTAAGTCATCGGGCACAAGTGTAACTCTCACTGTACACCATATGTTCTTCGTGTTCGCCATGTTTTCCACGCATAGATTTTAAGTCAGCAACTATTACAGCAGAAGAGAGTACCATCAGTAAGCAAACTCCCGGAAAGCATCGGCATTCCCAAGGCATCCCGGATAAATTGAACCGTTCGAACTTCTCGATCTTTCTCCCAAGTTCTAACCACCAACACACCCAAAGCTAAGCACTGAAGGTCGATCATGGTCTTGAAGCTCTACGGTTCGCCTTTTTCCACTTGCACGAAGCGTGTTGCCACAGTTCTCCACGAGAAAAAGGTTCCTTTCGAGATTTACTCTATTAATCTCGCTGCCGGGGAGCACAAGACGCCTTCCTTCTTGGAAAAGCAGCCCTTTGGCGTCGTCCCATACATAGTAAGACTGTTGCTTCTACACTGTAGTATTTATACTGAACGAGTCGTAGGATGACGACGGCTTCATTCTCTACGAGAGCAGGGCAATAAGCCGATACATCGCACTCAAGTATGAATCCCAGGGCACGAAGCTCATCCCCACCGGTGACTTGAAAAAGATCGCACTATTCGAACAAGCTGCCTCCGTTGAGCAGAGCTCATTCGATCCTTATGCCACTGCCGTTGGGATGGAAAAGATTATCAAGCCGTAAGTGCCATTGACTGCACAGGAGAACCCTCCTCATTGTATCGAAAGGCGAAAGGGAATTCAAGCAAACGAGGCAACCGTCGAAGCTGCTCTCACCTCTTTGTCCGCCAAATTAGACGCCTACGATGTTATCCTCGCCAAACAGAAGTACCTCGCCGGAGATGTAAGTCAATCAAAACGAGACCATCTGGCGCACAACATTGATTATTATTATTATCATTATCGGAAGGATCTTACCCTTGCTGATCTCTTCCACATCCCTTGGGGTGTTCTTCTCGGCGTCGCTGGTAGCGATATCATGGAGAGCAAACCTAACGTAGCCAGGTTAAAGTTTCATCTCCTTATGTTCTACTGTTTGCTCATTCAATCTTTTTGATAGATGGTGGAAAGACATCACATCGAGACCATCGTGGGCGGCCGTGAAAGATGGTGTGAACAGTGTAACATCTTTCTAAGCGAAGATGGACGTTCTGTCTGCTGACTTCGTTTACATGTAAGAGGGATAAGAGATGAGCCCAACATGACAAATGAATTCTAATATTCCAGACTTCGAGGATAATATCACCGTAAGGAACTTTCCATTATGCGTCCGCATTGTCCAGAACCGAGACAAAGAGCCACGAAAGGCGACTTATGATGGCCGCCGATACAAACATTGTCGTCAACCCAATCCATTGGTGCCAGAAGCCAGTAAAGGAGCAGTGAGAAGGGATAGTATAATACAGTTTCTGTGATGGGCGTACAAAACAAAGCCGAAGCCAAAACACACCAACCGTCTGTCTATGTAAGTAGTAAGTATATAAAATACGCAGGTAGTACGAATGATGCGATTATGATATTGCCAATGTTTCCTTCCACCGCTGCGCAATCTCCTCTCCCCCAAACACCTCGTGCAGAACTTCTCTCACGTCCTCAACATATACAAACTTGATGCCAACCTTAACACTCTCAGGGACGTTTTCCTCGATATCTGCTCTATTAGCTGCGGGTGCGATAATAGTCTTGATACCAGCTCGGTGAGCGGCTAATATTTTCTCCTTGAGGCCCCCGACTGGAAGGACCTGTCCAACAAGGGATATCTCCCCTGTCATCGCTATATACTTGTCAGTTTGGGCAGGATGAAGGTGGTTAAAATAAGCCTACCGATATCCGGGTTTATTTTTGTTTTGGTAAACAGCGAGACGAACGCTGACAAGATTGCAGTCCCTGCACTAGGTCCTTCCTTCCCAATGCTGCCCTCAGGCATGTGGACGTGGATATCCCGATCCGTCAGGAACTGTGTCTCTGCGTCTGGAGTGATCCCGAGCTCAAATGCATGACCTTTGACCCAGCTGAGCCCAATCTGTGCGCTCTCCCGGATAACCTCGCCAAGTTTGCCGGTGAGTTGGAGATTGCCTTTCCCAGGCATGCTCTGTGCTCAATTTAGACGATGGTCATCAGACGTGTATGAAGTTGACTAACCATAGCTTCAATAGGCATTACTGCGCCAGATCCATTGCCGAGGTATCCAAGACCAGTACTCACACCAGGAGGAGGGGGATGCACATACATCCTATCCTTTTGATATATCGGTGGACCAACGTAGTCTTTGAGGGTTTCCGGAGTTATCCTAACGTGTACTGTGCCAGGTATCGACATAGGCTTGCGCTGCTGGGTCGTCACAGTCATCCTCTCACCGGCGGGATCCGGATCGGCTGATGGCTCGTTACTAGGAGGTTCTTGAGACTCGACAGTGGTAGTGGACTCTGCGGCCGACGACGACGCTGAGGTGACCAAAGGTGGCTCTGGTAGGCCCTCTTCTCCGAGATCCTGAACAAGTGTCAAAGCAGCCTTCCGGTATATCTAAGGTCCAGAATAAGATAATGTAGACTCAGTGGAGACTCAAACATATCACTGACCTTCTCAATATGCTTCTTCAAATTTCGAACACCGCTTTCTCGGCAGTAGTACTTGATAAGTACGTCGATAGCAGTAGGGTTCAGGAGAACATCAGCGTTCTTCAGACCGGAAGCTTCTCTGGCCTGAGGCCCGAGATATTTATCCGCAATGACTGCTTTCTCCTCCGAAACATAACCGCTAACTTCAAGGACCTCCATACGGTCAAGGAGAGGTGCCGGGATAGTATCAAGATTATTGGCTAGCAAGTACTTTAGAGAAGACGATTGAAAAAGAGGGTATTTCCTTACCTGTGCAAACGAAAAGGACGCGCGACAGGTCAACAGGAACATCCATACTTCGCGCGAAGTCATGAGCGAAATAATAGAATGATAGGCGAATCACGTACTAGTGGTCTAAGAAGCTGTTGTTCTGTTCTGGATCCAACATCTCCAGAAGTGCACTCGCAGGATCGCCGTTGATACCCCTGCCAATCTTGTCAACTTCATCAATAAGGACAAGAGGGTTCTCTGTTCCAACACGCTTGAGCGCCTGAATGATTTTTCCCGGCAGTGCCCTTAAATACCCAGATGAGACGAATGAACGGTAGAAAAGGCATACAAACATACCCAACATATGTTCGACGATGTCCTTTGATCTCAGCAACATCGGTCAAGCCACCAACTGAGAACCGGAAGAATTGCCTGTTGAGCGCGCGCGATATTGATTTTCCAATCGATGTCTTTCCTACACCGGGAGGTCCAACGAGACAAATAATCTTTCCTTCAACCGTGCCGCGTAACTTTCCAACAGCAAGGAATTCCAAAATTCGATCTTTAACGTCCTTAAGGCCATAATGATCTTCGTCTAGAACAGTTTGTGCGTGTGAGATTGAGTAGTTCTCTGGCGAGTGCTGACCCCATGGAATCTAAAGGGATGGTTCAGGATGACGATACAAAATATCAAGACAGAAACGGCGCACTTGAGTTAGCCACTCCAAGTAGTTCCTGGTCACATTTGCCTCAGACGCAGCAGGTTCTAAGCCAGCGAGCTTGTTGATCTCCTCGTCAAATACTTTTCTAACAGTCTCCGGCATTTTTAAAGAAGCAGCTCGCTCCTTGAACTTCTCAATAAGCTTGTCTTTCCCGTCTGACTCCATACCCAGCTCCTTCTTGATACCCTTGAGCTGTTCCATCAAGTAGTACTCTCTTTGACGCTTCGCAATTTTGCTGTCAACATCCCGAGAGAGTTTGCTTTGAAGCTGGGCATTGATAAGTTCCTTCTTCAACACCAGCAAAGCCTTTCGCAAGCGATCTTCGACGACCAAGCTCTCCAGGACATCCTGTAGTTCGCCAACTTCCCCCGTTGATACCGCAGCAGCAAAATCTGCCAGCTTGTCGGGTTCATCGAAAACATTGGACGCGATCTGGTTAATCGAAAAATTGGTGATCTGATCACGGAAGAGAGGGTTCAACTGGGCAATGTCCTTGAAGACGGAGACGATTTCAGACATAAAAGCGCGTATATACTGATTGTCCTTGTTGTATGGCTGAGTGACAAGATTTTCGACCTCGACGATGGATATAGCGTGGTTGTGCAAGAAAGAGGTTTGCAACGGTCCTATCACGCCATTAGATCAGCACTAAGGAATCAGAACGAGCGTATACACACCATGGAGGGTCTGAGGAGCTGTTTCCGCCGTTGGGGTTACCGGAGGAGTCACAGTTTGAACGTCTTCCTCTCCAACTGGCTCGACGGTCGCAACACCACCGGCCTTGACGAGGGATGTAATCTTTATCCTCCGATGAGGATAAAGCACAGCGGTCAGACCTTCTTCCTTGTCATCCTGGCCCCCAGCACTGAACACGCTGGTTATCTGAGCGAACACACCGACAGGATGAACAGTATTGATGTCCGTAATGACATCACTGTCGATGTTCTCGTCCTTCAGAAGAAATGCGCCAAGATACGGTTGTCCCCGTTTCATCATCTCTTTAATAGCTGCGACAACTTCAGGGTTACGAACGACGACAGCCTTGTAGAAACCGGGGAAAAGCGGGCGACGAACGATGGGGAGAGCCAGGACCTGAGGATAGATTTCGGGAACAGTTTGCTTTGCAATTGCTGCTGGCGACGACGGACGTGACGATGAGGGAGGCTGGCTTGAATCTCCAGAGTCATGACCATCAGAAGACGAAGAAGCGGGTGGAGAGGATTCGGAAGATGACCCTTCGGAAGGATTCTCGTCGTTCTCAGAACGCAGCCGCACCTGCTCGTCCGAGAGCTCTTCTGGATCCTCTATCGCTTTCTCGTCTCCCTCGGAAGGAAGGTCCGTTGGTCTGTGTTTCGAGTTGATCCAGCGAGGGTTATTGAGGGATGGCGTCCGGTAAAGGAACGTCGGAACAGACGAGGAGAAGAAACGGTGATCCAGTCGTTCCAGTATGCGGTCATGGACGAGTGACGACGGCCTGTACACGACATTGAAGTATGACAAAGCGCGTCGAGGACATTGTTGTCGGAAAGACAAGGGCGCACCCGGCCGTATGCCTTTTCCAATCCAGCTCATGGACAACACAATTGTAAGCTCCTCCCTCAGCTGAGCCGTAAACTGGAAACCGTTGTAAGCCCCGGGGATGGATAGGTCTGAGCAGCGGAGAAAAAGAGAGAAAGAACGATAAGAGAGAACTTTCTGACTGACGCAAGCCAATTCTAGCGTCTGACAAAGCGGCACAATTGCCAAATCAGACTGAAAATTAAATCATCAGAATTCGAGATAAGACCAGGCACTCTTCTTAAATGTAATTTCTTCTCCTCTTTTTTCCAGCTAAGTAGCATATTTGAGTCGTGGTCAACTCTAAAATATGATTCCCAGCTTGAATTTGGTGCAAAAGAGTAACCCTCTGTCATCGGAACCTACTCAGTGAGTGAGTATGGTCTCAGTATATCTCAGTTTATACCCAGAGTGATGCAGGGGGAGGTAAGATGGGCGGGGTATTCTGGGAGATCACATGCAACCTCTTGGCTTCAGCAAGTGGACAGGGAAACAGGGTAGCGGCAACTCATTCAAGCATTAGCTTGGACGCATGTGAGATGCGATGTTTGTTTCTCTTACTAAGAGGTTTCTGTTGCGATCGAATCCAAATGCATAATGTCAGTGGGCACTAGGATTGACGGAAGCTTACTACTTGCTACTTCAAAAGTATTTACCTCATATCCATCATCCTTTCGTCTACGACAGACCAAAGGTTCTCCACTTGCGAATAAATTACCCAAATGCATTGTCCAGTTTGAATAAAGCAATATCATGCCGCTAATTCTTCAAGAGTTCAGTTGCAGACTATCAAGATAAACCTCAAAAAAACCAACCTAACGTTTACTCTTCCTCATCATCTGTCAACTCTTCACCTCTCCTGACCCCACCATGCTCTTCGTACCCATCCTTTCGTGCCCACGAACGACCGTCCGTATACGGTTGGAGCCTCAGAGGAATAATGAGCGTATATAGAGGATACTCCTCGAGATTGAAGAAGAGCTTGAGGTTTTTCCGTCGTCTAACTGGCACGTAAGAAACAAGCTAGACTGGGCCTAATCAGACTCACCCTAAATCATAACTATTAATGAACTCCTCTCCCCGACTTCGCGCAACATGTTTGTATACCTCATGATCTTGCGACTCGACAGACGTCTCGGCAGCGGATATAGCAGCCAAGTGCCACACGCACATCACACCCACTGCGAGGCAGAGCACGGCAGAGAGGATGTAGATGAGGAGATATAGTGTCAATGACACTCTGTATGGCCAGGAAACATGCATGCCCATCACACCAAGGCCAACCAGGAGCTGCGGATATCCCGACAGAACAAAAGCGAACGTGGCAATAACGAGGTAAGTCATGAACATGACGAAATGACGCTCGTTATGAAGGCCTACACATTGGTTGATCCCTAGGTGACATTAGCACCAGTGAAACGAATGAATACAATGGGGAACAAACACTACTTTCCCATTAGCATAAAAGAGCAACAGAAAGGACACATGGAGCGCACAGGACAATGATGATCGTACTTTAGTACGCATCTGTTGCATATCCGACAATGATGGGCGCGTTCTGGCCTCATCATGGAACATTTGCTGCATTTTTTTTGCGCAGCTTTCGTCGTCCTCGCATCGACACCTACGCGTCGCTTTTTGGCCGCCCAGAATCCTCGTATTGGGGATACATCACCGTCGACGAAGCCAGGCGGGACCGTACACACCCACCAGTAGTGTGTCCACATGTTAACCGCTACAAGGACACACAGAGGTATCGAAAGAAGAGGGTAAGGGAGGCCAGGCGATATTACGTCGACTGCACCGGCATCAGGACGGGTTCAAAGAACTAGAAAGCCACGCACAAAAAGTCACGGTCCCAACGCTCATCAATATTACAGCCAATGCCACAAAAAACGGGCCAGCCGCGCCGGTAACACGGTCTCCTAGTCGCTCCAGAGTCTTGAAGCATCGAAATACCGTACGCGAACAGATCATGGTAAGAAGCAAGGGTTGTAGGCGCTTGTTTACTCATCACGACGTCAGTGCCTCGCCGTGTCAACAGATCGATATTGAAAAGTACAAAATGAAGTAAGAAAAGCAATAATAAAAATGAATCAGATTAGATAGTAGCTCATGTCCTCCCCGGTGTACTCCCCCTCTTCGGTGTACGCGGTGTAGGCGGCGGGACACCGGTTAACCTTCGTTCACTAACACCCCCGCCTCTCTCCTCCACCCTCTGCACCTCCCTGACTGCTCTTCTTGCTGCATCACCAACCATCGCAGGTGGACGCTCACGGTCTACTGTCCACAATGCTCTAAACAGGTCTTGTGGTGGCGGTTCTCGTGTCGGAGCACCTAATGGACCCGGGGGATTCGAGTTGGACCTTTGTGCAAGGCCGGTGGACAGATGGGCAAAACGTTCATCGAGTGCACGCTCGGCTACCGATGCAGTCGCACGAGCAGCGTTCTGATATGTGTTCAACATGTCCACCTTGAACTCGACATCCTGGAGTAGCGTCTGTATCTCTGGCCTGTCGTTGCCATTGAGTATATGTTGCGCAAGCGCAAAACTGGGATGGTTGGAGCCAGTCTCCTCCTTCTGCTTTCCCTTGGACTTGGAACTGATGAACGCATCGTAGAAACTCCTGGCCTTTTTCCATGATTCGTCTTCTTCCTGCGTCCTGTCAAGGAGACATTAATACAAAGAAAAGCAGTAAAGTGGAGGCTCACTTTCGGATCTGTTCAGTATATGTCACCTCAAACCGCCGATTGCTCATGTTCTGCTCATTCTCCCGCAATGCCACTGCCGGTGTCCCATTCCCACTTCCTGAAGTGCCAGAAGACGACGTCCTGACATCGACTTGCCTCACCGCCAATGATCTTACTATCTCTTCTTTCGCCGCCTTCATCCCCCGTGCCGCTCCTGGATCGAGCCCTTCCTCGTTGCCTGCTGCCCTCAGGGAGCACCAAACGAGTAGCACCCTCATCCTCTCTGCATCCGGTAAGTCCACGTCGATATGTTTGAAAAAAGACCGTTCATGGACACTCGGATGTGGCTGGCTGATCCCTGTAGACTCAAAACTTGCGCTGACCCGCTTCCCCCGGCCACCCATGGAACTGCGTCGATTGGGAGTCCGGCTATTGTCGTCATCGTTCCCCTGGTACTGGTTAATGGCAGCCATGGCACCCCCGCGCATGGCCTTATTTCGTTCAATCATCGGACTGTCCGTCTCCAAAGCGGCTAGTGGCTCTGTTCTGTCAACGCTCTTTCCCTTTCCCTTCCCCTTACTCTGGAGGACCCTTGCGCTCTTACGCAGATGGGAATTCTCGTCCTCCATCGCACGAACGTCGGACGCCATCGCAACGGGATCTCCTGGCGATGAAAGTATGTCCCGTGAACGGTTGGTCGAGGGAGGCGGTGTGGTAGGACGCGTAGGCTTCGAGCTGGATGGTTTCGCAGCCTTTGGTTTAGCTTTGTTAGTAGGTTGCTGGGAGTCTGCGCGTAATTTCTTTGTCGGCGGCTGGGATGTCGAAGGGGGTGGTTGCGAATTTGAGTGTCCGGGTTGCGATTGTGCACGAACGATGATGAGGCCACCGGGCTGCTCCTCCCCATTCAATACTAGACGTTCGATAAGTAAAATAATCCGATGCGCTAAAGGAAACGAGCGCACGTTTCCGTTTATTCCCCTAAACACGAAATATTAGTTAAGATAGTACAAACTACGGTATGGAAACCAACACACCGCATCCTTCTTCGCCTTCTTCGCCAGCGGATTATCAGAAAAGTCGCCCTTCCGTTTAGCATTGGCCTGTGATGATGACATTGTGTTTGTTAGCGTACTGAGCATCGCCCGCCCCTCGACGGTTGTGAATGTTCGAACGAAAGCACGTAGAGCGGAGTTTAAAATTGAAATTCTCACGATCGCATGATCAACACAAGAGGCAACTGTCACGCGTGACGGGACGCGTTCTAACCTTCGCTTCGAATAGCCGTATGTCCTGCCCTGCTGCAAGCTACATATCTCCAGCTGTTAAGAATATGGTTTCACAGCCACTTAAAATGACGGCTATGCTGCCTTTTGTTTTACCTTATTTTGATTTTCATATCGATCACAATCACTTCTTGGCTTCGTACCACCACCACCTACGTATTTGTCCACGAATTACGTTCGTTCAAGCCATACCTGTAACGTTATTTGTGCCTGCCGATGTCTATTCCCAACACCAACATGCTTCAGCTTTGGTTCAGGTATTCTCAACCTGTTTAGTATTTGATCTTGCAGAACGAAGTCCGCTCAGTACATTACACATTTTATTACATTCTATAGATTTTCTATAGATCTGTCCTTGTCGTTACCTGCCAGTACACATTACACTCTTGCTTTGACGGGAACCAGCTCAAATGTGTCCCAGAAATCCCTTGAATCTAAAGCACGACCCAGCGTGCTGATGTCTCTCGGAAGGGCCCGGATAGATTCATCGCGCATCAGTTCACGAACCCACTGCGCCTTTTCCTCGGACCATGCTGAGGCAATGTCCCACCAATCATAGACTCTGCTGTCAGTCAGGAGCCACCGTTGGCCGACGGTTTTGGATGGGTTCAGATGCACCGCAAGTATCGCGCGAGCGACGTCTTGGCCGTGGATGAGATGGAGGCCGTCCTGGAGTCGCCGCGATGATGGGGAAATTCGAACGAAATGACCGACAGACGTACCTTCGCTTTCAAGGCCTCTTTCGTGGGCGCAACTCGTCCGACATAGTTCTTTGGATCCCTCGTTCCACCCCACAGGCCCGAAAGACAGAGGACGCTGCTCTTTGTCTCAGGCAGGGCCAGTAATTCCTCTTCCAAAGCGACTCGTGGAGTCTTCGTGAACGGTGAATGGCGATCGTACCAGTTGGTCGAAGTGGGTTTGGGGGTATTTGGCTAGATTGACGCTCAGAGATGAACATGAAGGTAATATCAAACGCACTGGGTTGTCCCAGATGCTCGTGGTTCCCAGCTGAACCCACAATTCTTGCCCGCCCCTTCCGTCCTTCCTTGCCTTCTTATATCCCTGCACCAACCTTCCCACGGCACCCTTGGTGGTTAATGGGAATGTTAGCAGTACGGTCTTCGCATCCGGCAATTTTTTGCATTGCTCGTCTAATTTCTCTTCGCTTTCATCGTCTTGATCAAAGTTGAATGGAATAGTAGCATAAGGGTCAGTGGATCCTGAACGTGTCGTGGCGGCCCAATTGACGTTCGTCTCCACGCAAAGTGGTATGAGAAATGTCGCCGTCCAACCCGCACCGAGAATGAGGATGTCTACTGGGGACGAAGATGACATCTAGGAACAACCGTGACCAAGACATGCGCCCCTTCTGAGGGTTGAATATCATATGATCGTTTCCGCATTCGAACATGATGCCGATCTCGGATCGCCAACCGACCTGGCAAGGGGGAAAAATATAAAATAAATGACCATGATACTGGTTCCAGTACTTCGAGTGAGTTTCCAAGCCTAACGCTTTCAATCAATCCGCTAAATTTGGGCAAGGGTTGTACACTTAGATGTCGGTTAAATGTGTTCGCGACCTGGCTACATATCCGGTTGCATTCAGTTACTGAAGTTGAATGTTCTATTCTTTTGTCGCCAGCGTAGTCTTCTCTAGATCATGATGGTGGTGCCCCTGCACCAACTGAATGTATCATGTGGGGGGCATCACAACACTGAAAAGCTGGTGACTACACCAATCCCACACTGACAATGGCATCTGGGACTACTCACCTCCTCGCTCTCACCTCTCTCATTACTGCTTCTATTCAAGAAATTATCTCTGCCTATCCAAATATCCCACATCCGGACTCTACCTCCCTCGGCATATACGATGATCCCGAAAGTGTTCCTCCGGAGCTCTCCAAGGCTATCCAGCGCGTTGAGGCAGCGTGTGCACAATTGAGTTGTGCCGTCGCTAGCCCTGGACATGTCATCGTCAACGTATGTTCTATTTTCCCTCGTCTCTCCTTTTACTGATCGGTGAGCAGAAATCACTCGCTGTAAGTTCCTGCCAAGCCATAGCGGATTCTCGCTAAGCGGTGAGGTTCTATAGCACGCAGAACCTGCCTCTCTTCTCGTCGTTACTCAGGCCCGCATCGCAGACTATCTCCTTGATAAACCTGACGGACTTCATATCTCGGAGTTAGCACGACTATCAGGACTGGACGAAAGCAAACTAGGGAGAATTCTTCGTTTGTTGGTAACAAGCCATGTATTCCGTGAAGGTCTGTTATATTTTCACGAAGCTAAATGTTTGAACCAATGAGTGTACTTCACCAGTAAAGCCAAACGTATTTTCGAACAACCGATTGAGCATGAAGCTCTTCAGTTCGGATCCGGTCTCAGATATTGTCAACCTACTGACGGACGAAAGCCTGACCGCATCGTCCCATCTCAACGAGAGCATGACTGCTCAGGAGGGCTCGAAGATCCCATTCGAGCGCGCAACAGGACTTCCATTCTTTGAATATCACAAGACCGTACGTCTCACCGTGTTATTCTATTCTCGTCCAATATAACGTCTGCTTTCTAGCCGGAAGGAAAGGCAAAAGGTGATCGTTTTCCCCGTGCGATGGTTGGTTGGGGAAATGTTACGGGCAAAGGATTACTGGCTACGGTTTATCCATGGGAACATCAGCCAGCTGATATGACCATATGTGATATCGCTGGGGGCAACGGACACGTTACAATGGCCTTGATGAAAGCGCATCCGCACCTCAAAGTGGTACTACAAGATCAGGAACAAGTAATTGCAATGGGGAAACAATTCTGGAATCAAGAATATTCGGAGGCAGTAGAAAGACGGAGGGTCGAGTTCGTACCTTTCAATTTCTTCAAAGATACTGCGGTAAAGGGCTGTGATTTCTATTATGTATGTTGCCCTTATCTTTGTGGCCCCCTTCTCATGTGCACCCCTGATAGATCCGCTCCATTTTGCGAGATTGGCCCGACGAACAGAGTCTTTTGATCCTCAGCAATGTGAGGAAGGCTATGAAGCCTTCAAGCAGGCTTATTATCCGTGAGTCCTTTGTTCAATTCGAAGTTTATTTTTCATGTATCTCTTAATAGACGATACTGTTCTTCGACAAGTCGTGCGCACAACATCACCCTCTCCTAGTCGGAAGGACGTTACTTTCCAAGATGTCGCCCCGGAGCCACTTTTACCGAATTATGGTGCTGCTCGCATACGAACGTACGAGCTTGATATGATCATGATGAACCTCCTGGGGAGTGCAGCACGGACTCTTGATGATTTCCTTTCGCTGTGTGGCACATGTGATTTAAAGTTTGAGAAACTTTACGAGGCGGGGGAAACTGATCTGATTGAATTTAGTCCGGTATGATGCTTCTAGTGCGCATAGCCACATATTTGTGATGTACCAAGTTCCAATGACGAAGTGTTCCTTTGAAAACTACTGAGTGCGAGGGGAGATTTCGGAAAGTGCCGCCTTCTAGCAATCGAACCGGACAACGCCGATCCCTCCAGCACTCTTTCGTCAACTGTCATCATACGTTCCATGATCGCCTTTCGTGTTCTTGATAGTGCCTACAACGGGATAGCTTCTCTGATAGTATAACACGCCAGTTTGGCTGGCATGCTACAGCGTGCAGACTCCTGCAATCCTACTGACTTAAACAACTGAATCAAGTTTTCGGGTTTCTGATGCTGCACGTCATCGGTCTTCGAGGGTGAACTTAAGATGGACATCATTCAGGCCTGCTCCCCTCTGCAACGTTTCAAGTGAAGCTCCCACGCCAATGGTACGCTCTGCCATCTATCTACTCAATACCTTGCTGACGAGGTGTTGCCATCGTCGTCAACTGAATTAAAATATCGCATCATCCGTTTTCCCGAAAGTTTTTTTTAATCCCCTGGCAAGCGCTTTGTTCATAGGACCTTGTCATCAAATAATATGTAAGTACGCAACGTGCTGATGCTATCATTATCAGGACAATCTCCAAATACTCATGATCGAGAACATGCAATTACAGGACGGACATAAATCCCCTCGCTTTGTACCTCAGATGCTGGCGTTATTTTAAGTACATGGAGCTGGCAAGATCCCTCTAAGTCCACTTCCTTGCGCAGTCCGTCATAGTCTGGAAGCAAGTGTACAACAGGCCTACCATCTAGTCCAACATCCCTCGACTTCACTAAAGTCTTCTCTGGGGCTCGTTTCGGGTGGGACTTGATGGCTCGAAGCATACGAGGCATTTTCTCAGCATCTCAGAATAGTTTTACCGGGCAAGCGATCTCTGACATGTCCCCTAGCAGCTGCCGTCTGATGAACTGAAAGGATACGTTAGGAGATGGCATCTTTGTATTCAAATTATATTTTTGTGTCACTCCTGGAGTTCTTATTTTATAGCACCTACTAGTTGACCGGATGCTGTCGTGTGTCACTCTTTCGTTCTTAACTACAAGGCTGATCGCAGTCCATCATCGGCATCAGATGGATTCGAACAAGGCCATGTCTCCCCTTGACCTTAAATGAAGTTTTCTCGAGAAAATTGCTGTGCCCTACAATCAGGTTCCACTTGCCATCATGGAAAAACCCCAGGTTCCGTCGATTAACGCTCCAGTCATCTCCTTTACCGAGATTCTATCAAGAGCAGCCCAATGTGTCCCATTAGCTGCGCTGTCTTCTCCTTTATCTCCGACGCTACCTCGGTATTCTAAAACACCGTCCATTGAACAATTGGATGAAGTATTGCCGACGATGACAGATCCCCGGTCATTGTTCATGATTCATCATGATTTACGCCACCGTGAACTACATGGTTGGTTTACCAAATCAAATCAAAATGTTGGAGCAGTCCATTTTCCAGTTGTCATCTCACAATGCTGTTTTACTGACGTCGCACATGACGTTGGTATACTGCGCTGGTAATGCTGATGAACCCAACGCAGTCCCCGATATCTCGAGCTTTCGCCAGCTCTTAAAATTGCTCATAAAAACCTACAAAACGCAGTGTCCGTCCATATAATGAATTACTTTTCTCAGTATATAGCGATGGGGGGATGATGCTTTGTTCGCCACACGATTTGTTGGAGAGATAATAAAGAGATTATTGCGAATTAATTCATGTCGCTTCCTTATCTTCTCCGGCTTACAAGGCTTGCATTGAAATTCTATGTACCATATGATGCGGAAGTACTGAGGGGTTCAAGTTTCGACATAGCGGTGAGTTTTGCCCGGGATTGAATATGTATCCATCGTATCACATCCATTCTCGTGTTCATGGTGCAAATTTAAGGAAATCTCGGGCTTAAGCAATGGTTGAACATCTCCGCTCGGTTATGATTCTGAATGAACTCAGCAGGAAGGTGAATGGATCGTCGGCGGACCACGAAGCACGTGACCGCGAAGTTTCTGAGCAAATTCAAATTGTACTTGAACATGAACTTCATCAGATGTAGTGGCTCCATCTGTTATCAAGGCTCGAAATAACCTGCCACCGAATTTGTCATGATCTGCGTATTGCATCTGTAGCGTCTCGAAGGACTGCTGAAGGCAAGTGGGAGTAACTCAAGCGGTACAATGATTTACCCCTTCGTTTTTCAAAGCTCGCTCATTGTTCGATAGATGTCTGGCCTCCATCGAAAGCAGTAGACGGTAGTGTAATGCGCGTTTCCACCTCAGAGAGCGACATGTAAACAACAAGACACTGAAAATACGAAGAGGCCAGCTGGAAATTCTAACAAAGGTCGCGCTTTACCCCTTGAAGACCGGGGGAACTGGCGGAACGCTGTATGGGCTTTTCAGTGCGGATCGTATGGAGCAACGAGGAGAGCTCAACTAGTCGACCATACCTATGCCGATACCTCACGAGTCCACCTGTATCTCCGTGTTTTCCTTAGATGTGCTATACCGCATCCTTGGGCTTACGGTAGCTAGAGTTACGATGTTTTGTCACCAGGGCGAGCATGCTGATACGACTTTCGCGCGCGTGAAGGCGGAAATCAGTGATATTTATGGGATTAGTGTGGCGGAGAGGTCCAAAATTGTGTTCACACCGACCTGAGAATCCGGGGTGCAGGCCCTACTGAATATTCTATCGCGTGCGTCTGCGTAATTTCGTTATTCTTGGTCGTAACTAATAATTATCCCCGCAAATGTCAAGGGGCATCATCTTCAGTTTCTCGCTACGCTCATCGTTACGTTTTCTTTGTGTTGATTGACAGCAGTTCAATGGGGCGTTTCATGAAATCTAATATCCGCATGCTTGTTTAAAAGATCCATTGCATGCTTCGTGTGCCAGCGCTTGCCCTCCATTATCTATCTTTCTCCAGTCTGGTGTCCCCATGCCGGCTCTTTTCTCGCTCATTGCTATAATCACACTCCTTTTGACATGTTCTTATGCTGCAGTTCCTGCATATTCAGACCTTCACGTTGTAAATCGGAATATAGCACCTGATGGATTCAATCGCTCGTAGGTGGACGACACGACGTCAAGCTCTTGAAACTAAGACTTTACTTCCAGTGCTGTTCTCATGGATGGAGTCTTCCCTGGACCTTTGATTTTTGGATATACAGCATGTTGCCGTTGCTGTGTCCTAGTATAAGCAATATTCTGACTGCGGCCCATACGATAGGGAGGACGATTTCGCTTGAACGTTATTAATGACCTCACCGACAATACCATGCTTCGAAGCACCTCCATTGTGCGTCTCCACATCCATCTCTGTCTCCCTGCTCATCTGCCCTGCAGCATTGGCACGGGTTCTTTCAGAAAGGAACCAATTGGGCTGACGGGTAAGGCGTACCCCAACAATATTACCAATTATACCAAAATGTCTGGCAGTGTTTCTTTCGTCAATCAGTGCCCAATCATCCCCAATAATTCGTTTTTATACGATTTCAGTGTTCCCGGACAGGCCGGGACATTTTGGTATCATTCTCATCTGTGTAGGTTTTGTCATATGTCGACTATCATATTGCTAACTTCTCGAATCCAAGCTACGCAGTATTGCGACGGACTTCGTGGACCTATGGTTGTCTACGACATACTAGACCCTCACCGTTGGCGCTACGACATTGATGATGGTAAGGATTTTCTCTTCTGTTCAGATCTATTGTTAAAGTTTCCCGTAGAATCTACCGTCATTACTCTGGCTGATTGGTGAGTCGAGTTCTATGATTGCACAGAAGCTTAGCAACATACATCCCTCAGGTATCATACCCCGGCGCCTTCTGCTGGAACATTTCCTACCGCAGAATCTACCTTGATTAATGGACTTGGTCGCTATGCAGGCGGACCAGCGTCATCCCTCGCCGTGATTAATGTCAGGAGAGGAGTTCGCTATCGTTTCCGTCTGATCTCACTCTCCTGCGACCCTAACTATACGTTCTCCATCGACGGACACACCATGACCATCATTGAAAGCGACGGAGTTAATACCCTACCCGTTGACGTTGATTCACTGCAAATCTTTGCCGGACAACGCTATTCGTTCGTTCTCCAAGCCAACCAGCCCATTGACAACTATTGGATACGCGCCAATCCCAACGCCGGGTCGACCGGTTTTGAGGGCGGCCTCAATTCAGCCATTTTGCGATACCAGAATGCACCAAATGTGGAACCGACCACGAATCAGACCACCAGCACGAAGCCACTATCCGAAAGCTCTCTTGTGCCTCTTCAAAATACAGGTGCTCCTGGACGGCCTGTACCAGGTGGAGCCGATGTGAACATCAATCTAGCCATGTCGTTCGACACGAGTACCTTTGATTTGAAGATCAACGGGGTAAAATTCCAGCCTCCCAGTGTACCCGTCCTGCTGCAGATTATCAGTGGTGCACAATCCGCCCAAGATTTGTTGCCTGCAGGTTCGGTGTATACATTACCTGCGAACAAGGTGATCGAATTGTCGTTGCCCGGGATGACGGTAGGAGGACCACATCCTTTTCACTTGCATGGCGTATGTTTCATTTGCTATGTGGGATTCGTTGACCAACCATGATTTCAGCATACGTTCGATGTCGTGCGCACAGCAGGGAGTGAGACTTATAATTATGTCAACCCCCCGCGCCGCGATGTGACTAGTACCGGAACGACAGGCGATAATGTCACTATCCGGTTTACCACTGACAATCCTGGGCCTTGGTTCCTACACTGGTAAGCGTCGATTTATGGTACCATTCCATTGTCATCGCTAATAGTTCCTTGTCAGCCACATCGATTGGCATCTTGAGGAGTGAGTTGATTAGTACCAGTTCCTTGTCACCGCTTCTGGCTTATGCGATATCTGTTTTTAGTGGTCTAGCCGTGGTGTTCGTCGAGGATGCAGCCGACACTTCCCGGATGAATTCCGTCCCAAGTAAGCCACTCCACTGTCGTCGAGAAGTCTTTTACTAATTGAACCGATTAGATTCTTGGTCCGATTTGTGTCCCACCTACACAGCAGAAAACCCTGATACATCGGTGCAGATTGTTGAAAGCTGAGAGTGATTCTGGTGTAGATCTTATGTGGACACTTTTTATATCTCTTTATTGGCACGAATGGACAATCTGTAACAACGCGGACTTTCTACAATATGTTAGCGACGGTTTACGAAATACCCAAGTTCCAACTAAGCGGATAATCTACAGCTTCCGGCTGAGCCGACGTGCAACGCGTCACGGCAGCAGGCTGTGTTAGTTTAAGTACTAGGCCCCGTGACTTCATTTAGTACTGATACGCATCCGCAGCTGTAAATAAGCAGTGTAATCTGCTCTCAGTTGGTATACGCAGCTTTCCTTCAATCCTTGGCTTCGTACTCGCCATGATTGACGATAAGCCTCCCTTCCCGGACGACCTCGTACCGGCAGATGCACCTCCTTCATATGACACTATTACGAGCGCGAATACTCCAATAACCGTCGACTCGAAGAACCGACCTGCAAATGCTATCGCTGGTCCTTCCTCAAGTCGGTCTCCAGCACCATCTCCCAGCACCCAACGAGCCTTCCATGGAGGCCTGGCCGCCCAACCGCCTGGTTTCCCATACAGCTGGTTCTCTTCCCGCTCCTCCAGAGAAACCAAGTCCACCATGACATCACTCATCCGCGACCTCGTCCGCCCAAACTCATCTCTGGCATGCAACGAAATCCTCGCCAGTTGCGCCGAAGCCTGCACTTCTTACTCCCTCTCCCTCTCGTCTATCCTGCAGGAAAAGTTCTGCGAGGGACACACACCCTTATACTGGGCGATCATAAACAAGCCACGGCAGACGGAAGAGGAGAGCGAAGAGCTCCTCTCAGCTCTTCTCCACCACTCCGTACCACTAACACCCTCGACGATATCCGAGCTCCGTCTCGCATGCCTCGTCACCTCCAGCCAAGATCTCTTCCGGCACCTCCGGCGCGAGCTCAAGCCCCTCTCAGGGACAGACACTATGCTCCTCGGCGCAGCAGGCAGCGACGACGTCCGCGTCGTGGACACCAACGCCACCGAGGGCGCATTCGCCGCCGAGATCGAGATCAGCCAGTTCCAGAAACGCATGCGCGTGGGAAAAGAGGTGGAGGTGGAGTTTATTGCCCAGGCGCGGATGTGGCGGCTTTCGTTCTTTGTGTCGGCCCAGGACAGGCGTCGGAGTCCGCGACGCGGCTCGTGGTGTGTCGGGCTGTCTTTGATGGAGAGCAGTTTGCCGACATGGGTCGATTCGAGGTTGGTCATCCAGGATCATCCTGTGATAGTCGAGGAGGAGCAAGCAAGGCCGAAACCAGCAATTTCTCTGAGGATCAAGTCCCCAGGGGAGTTGGTCCCAACGAATGCTTTCGCTCATGCCCACCAGACAAAGCAGATAGTCGTGTCATTGGACGAAAGTATCATGGGTCAAACCCTGCAGTTCGGGTAAATAGTCGTACTCCTTCTCCTTCTCCTTATTCTGACTATCATCCAGTGGAACGTCGTACATTGCCAGTGATGAAGTTTTGCGCGCGCGATTAGAAACCCGTTTATGCAAACCAGGTCCCGAATGTGTTATCATGTGAACTGTATCCAGTCAAGGCAATATGCTCCTCATCGCAGAAACGACGTTGAATCAATGAGGTCAAGATTACCCGAAATAATCAACAACGTTCCTAAGCCTATGGTGATCCTTTACCTCGTCGAATTCGCTGATCCTTCCGTCAATAATCTGCCGCGTAAACGAACTAGAATGGGGGTCAGATGTGTGAGCTATCCATCAAGATATTTCCATTTCACCTCTTCCGCCCGCACCCCGGAGCCGCACTCAGGAAGAAACTCGCTTTCATCCCTATCACTTTATCCAGGATCCCCAGTACACCACTATCCGCCATCAATGGCTCGCTGCCCTCCAATCTCTCTTCCAACTCCAAGATTTCAAACCCTTGCAAGTCACCGCCATCGTCAAACGCCCCCAGCAGTATATCCACAGCCTCAGTATGCCGATCGCCGAAATCCTTAAAAGTGCTCGACTTGCGCGTGGCTGCCAAACGCGGTCCTCGTAGGGCGTACGGGTAATCACTGGCGAACCAGACTTTGCGAATATCAGCCGAGTGGAGGGCGTCAATGAGAGCGTATGCGCATTGTGAAAGTGCATCGTGTGGAACAGACTCCATTCGCCAGTGTACCATGACGTATTCTTCCTGTGGAGCAAGTCTTGATGCGAGCGAGAGGAGAGAGGGAGAATAGGCAAGCTGCAGAGTGCTAGAAGCCGGGAATATGGGGTACCGAAGATCATAGTTCACGACCAGGACGTCAGGTTCTCCCTGATATGTCTGAACAATAGCCACAAGTTCCTTGAAGATAAGTTTTTTGAGTTTCGAAGGGTTCAGGTACACAGCATCGAACCCGCGGAAGTCTAGAGTACCGAATTGAGTTCCCAAGCATTCAGGAAGAGAAGAGATATCATTCTGGACAAGATGAACATTGATTTTATCGATAGTCACCAGGGGCGACGTCATGTTGGGGCTGGCTTTCCAAGCGAGAGTGAGAATCTGCGCGCTCTGACGGGAACTTCCCCGCTGGAAGTCTTCCAGACTAATCACGTCCGCGCCGGCCAGCCTGAGCTTCTCGACGTCGTAGTACGTGTCGAAATCCAGCGACTGACAAGCCCCCATACGGCTTTTGCCCACTTTGGGAAGCACGACGGTTCGGTTGAGCGCTTTCGCTAGCTGGATGATCTGGGCGAGGTGTGAGCGCGCTTTGGATTCCTGTTCGGATATCCGGACGGGGAATAGGAACCGGCTTGGGCCGTCGGAGGGTTCGGGAATTTGGGTGATGAGGGGCGGCCACTGGGAGGAGCGGGAATCGCGTATGGGACCACTGAGTTGGTTGAGAAACGTACGGTCGACAACTGGGGGTTTCCATGGCGCGGGGAGATACGCGATGGACGCGGAGGTATTGGGTGGGATCGTTTCTCGAGGTGCGTCGGTTTGTATTGCCATCTCCTCGTTCGTGTATTTGACATGCGTTGCTACGCGTAGAGACCGAAAATGAAGGAAAGAGCGACACATCCAAACAAGCAGTGAAAAAAGCGACAGTGATAGGCAAAACAGCAGTCTTCGACGACGGATTCGGTGCCGATGAGAAAGACCTGGGCGTCCTTTGAAGTCATCTTGCAGGAAAATGGGACCAAGTATTGGATGAAAGTCCTGTGATTTCGCCCGAGAACGCAGGGAGGGACTTGGCCACAAAGGCGTCATGGTAGTTATTGGTTGATCGTGTTTTCTGCAAATTTGTTTAGCATTGGATAAGCCGATACGTTTACTTCAGATTAACCAACATGTGATAACCCGAAAGACACGAATCAATTGCGTTCACACATGGAGATAAATATATATTACAAAAAGTCCAATTCATCCCAGTCTATTGCTTGGAGCTCCAGCACGAAGCGTTGTAGTACTCGCTATCGGCCTTGTCAGCTTCACAATCGCCCTCCCACGCCGCGCTGTCGATATATTCCTCGTACAGCGCACAGATGAACTGCTCCGCTTGTTCCTCAAGCGAGAAGGCTGATAGAAATCTGTCAGATAACGGGCGAATATGTATGTAAAACCGACGTACCCTGGCAAGAATTGCACTTGTCATGAGCCTCGCAGAGCGTCTTGCAATCTGAATTAAAAAGACCATGAGCGAAGGGTCCACAATCCCTAATACGCGTGCTTACCGAGCTCGAAAGTATCCTTGGAGACATACCCAGTAGTAACCGGAGTATACTTACTCGACTTCCACCCATTCCAGTCGTTCTTATTCTCAAACACCGCCTTCCACACGCAATCGGTGTCGGGCCACTGCTGGGGGCACTGGAACCCGCACTCGGACTAGTCAAAAACCAAAATCAGTCGGCGCAAGTCATGATTATCACGGCGGGCGCGGACGTACGTCTGTCAAGCAGGGGCAGTCCTTCGACACGTCGGGAGGGCACTGCTTGCCGCTGCCTAACCACGTCCAGGCGGGCGTGAACGCGGGTGTAGTCGGGATCTGAGGAAGAACGGCGGGATCATCGCGGGTAGTGATGATGCTAGAGAAAGCGGGGGCGGCTAGAGCGGCGAGGACAGCGACGAACTTCATTGACATGTTGATAAACACTAGTTGTTGGATTGGGAGCGAGGGTTGCTGAAGGATAACAGCAATTCCATGGCCATTTTATACCTCGCCAGTGTCTCGAGAACGCCCCAGGAAGAGAGACCGCTTCATGATAATTTTCAGGCGTGGAGAAAGACTCGGACCTTTTTTCTTGGTATGACAAAAATAGATTAGCCTGCATCCACCGATCGTTCTTTTTATAAAATGAAACGTGACCAGTACTACTCCTTCCTTCCGGTCTCGGAGGGTGCGACACTACTCCTACTAGGACAACCTCAATTTCAAGTGCGCTGAGTGAAAGATCTGTTTGCTGGGGATTTCTCAGAGCCTCCTTTAGGGTCTTGAATGTGATTTCACCTCAAACTTTGCGTCATCGTCCGAGTCACCACTACGAGCTCAGGCTAGGATGCTTCAATTACGATTAAAGGCTTTCAAAAATCTGTCGCTAGTTTCCTAGTTTTCCACCTCTTTTCCCGGCTATTCGGACATCATATCCTCGCACTTGTCGCCCACCCTTTCCGCAAAGTCTCATCGTAGTTTCACTATTACCAACCGAAACTCCAGCCCCCAATGATGTACCACCTGCATGTGATCCACTAGTGGTACCCACCGTAATTATTATGATTTTTAGGCATGGGACGCGACTTGGAAATGTCTTTCTCGAGCACCACCATGCTTCCACAGTCTGTTCTTTGACTGGCAGAAAGGTATAAAACGGCCTGCAAGAATGCCCACTTGGATATCCTCCAGCCATCTATCAACATGTCAATCAAGTTCGTCGCTGTCCTCGCCGCTCTCGCCGCTCCCGCTTTCTCTAGCGTCATCACTTCCCGCGATGATGCCGTCGTGGCCCAGGACCCGACTAGTTTGTGGACGCCCGCCTGGATGTGGTTAGGCAGCGGCAAGCAATGCCCTCCCGACGTGTCTTCAGACTACCCCTGCTTGACCGACGTACGCTCCCACCTCATTCCCCAATATATGACCAGGACTAACTTTTGTTCAGCCCGAGTGCGGATTCCAGTGCCCCCAGCAATGGCCCGACACCAGCTGCGTGTGGAAGGCCGTTTTCGAGAACAAGAACGACTGGAACGGATGGAAGTCGGGCAAGTATACCCCCGTCACTACTGGATATGTCTCCAAGGATTCTTTTGAGCTCGGTAAGCACGCGTATTAGCTATCGTGGACCCTTCGCTCATGGTCTTTTCAATTCAGATTGCAAGACGCTCTGCGAGGCTCACGACAAGTGCAACTCTTGCCAGGGTACGTCGATTTTACATACATATTCGCCCGTTATCTGACGGATTTCTATCAGCGTTCTCGCTCGAGGAGCAGGCCGAAGAGTTCATCTGTGCGCTGTTCGAAGAGTACATCGACAGCGCGACGTGGGAGAGTGACAGCGTTGCAGAGGATATCAATAGCAAGTATTACAACACTGGCTGCTGGAGCTCCTAGTCGTAGATTATCGGACTTTTTGTAATTTATCCTGTGTGACCGTGTAATTCATGCGCTGTAGTCCGTCCGACAAACCCTATAACATCACCCTCTACCAACCAATCAGCCACTTGCCAGCAATTCACACAAACACGCACCTCGGACCCAAAACCCACATGACGATCCCCAGTCCCGCAAGGAGCTGCAGGGCCCTCACGGTCCCAGATATCCTGCTAAACGCGATATGGGCCTTGTGCTCCTCGGAATGGCGGTGAGACACATTCTGGTACGCTGGGTGCGTCCGGTCGCGTGGGAGTCCGAATTCCACCCCAGGAGTATGCTGGCGATGAGGGTGCAGTGGGCGGGGCTTGCGAGGTGTCCAGGCAAACTTTGCGCTGGGCGGTCTGTTCCTCGTCTCCCAAGTGGTGAATGTTGTTCGATGCTCGCGTGGGTGGGGTGGGACGACAGCAAGGGACCTGTCGTAGGCGCGCCTCTGCCTGTCGTCGGACAAGACAGCATACGCCTCTGAAGCACGGCGGAAATGAGACGGAGAATCGGGGTCGTCCGACAAGTCAGGATGATGTGTCTTGCTCAACTGCAGCCAATCTCAGCAGACGCCCCCTGCAGTTGTCGGCTCACCTGGTAGAAAGAAGACTTTATCTGGGCCTTGGACGCATTTCTGGGCACGTTGAGGGCGTGGTAGTGGTCAATAATCATGGGGTATCTAAGTTACGTAATTATATAGGGCGATAAATGCATGCAAGCAGCCACCTGCGATAACAGGCAGCGTTAAATTGTCATCCAGTCCAAAATCGAGCGACTCGGCCAAGGCACTGACCAGCCCCGCGTACGCCCCAAAGAGTGCCGTCCCGACCCAGCCCTTCTCCGCGGGCACCCACGACTCGCCGCCAATCCCGCCCCAGAACCCCAGCACGATCGCCGAGCCCGTCGCCGCGGCGGCGGCGAACCCGGCGAGGCTCTTCTTGCGCGACCACGGCAGCTTCGGCGTCGCCCGCCCGTACATCCGCCCAAACGTGCTCGCGGCCGTGTCTGCCCAGGACAGGATCAGGATCGACACCACCGCGACGTCGAGCGGCAGAAAGGTGAGCACGATGTTCACGCCGAGGATGTAGTAGATGACCCCGTTGGTCTGCGTGAGTTCGCTTGGCCGCATCAGGGGCCCGAGGAGGATGTTGTACAGGCCCGCAAACGGCGAGCGGGGCAGCGTGAGCCGGAGGATGTCGGCGGGGAGGATGACGCACAGAAGGGACGTCCACAGCACGCGCGTCACCGGCGCCGGCGACCCGCCTGAGACGTACAGGCACACCGTCCCGAAGCCTGTCCCGTCAGCCCAGCAAACGCTTCATAACGACGAGCTCACCTATCGACGAGTGCAGCACCTTGCGCGGTATCTCCCAGTCTGTCTTTTCCTGGCCCTTTTCCTTCTTTTCGAGCGGTTCATCGTCGTCAGAGGACGGGTTCGACGAATCTTCGTCTACAGTGTGTTCGCCCAGACCTTCCAGGGTGCGTATAACTTTACGTGTTATCGTCTGGACGCCAGGTGTGGGCGACCGCGATGCGGACATGGTAGTGGTACAAGATCAAAAGAGGACACTCAGGGGCAACTACTCATTCGGGTAATTATACTATCTAGTAAACATAGCCCAAAAGTTTTCCACCAATATTTTTGCGACGTGCCTCTTCGTGGTCCATGATCCCACCAGAAGTCGTCTGAAACATGGTTAGCAGAGAAGCATATCACAGAAAAGTAACCCACGAGAATGATGATTCCAAACCCACGAGCAGGCAACAACAAGTTGACCCAGCTCTCAATCTCATTGTGCTTGACGTTGTACCGGGGAGAAATGACACCCGTCTTGTTCAGCCGCCCATTAAGCTGGATAACAATCTTGCCAGAGCGGTGGTCGTCGATGATCTCAAATTCACCGATGTACCCTGTAAAAAGAGTTAGCATCGTCCACAAAAAGATATGCATGTAGCCCCATCCGTGAACGCCTGTCCCTGCAATAGGACACACGCTGTATGGTTATCCGGGACATCAATATATCGGAATCGTTAAAACGACGCCAGCGTGCTATAGCGCCAACACCGTAGTTATCGTCCGAAACCAAAGTGAGAAACACCCACCATGTCTCTGCATGACGCTCAAAAACTTGACCACGACCTTGGACGAAGGCCGGATGAGGACCTGGCGCTTGCCGCGGCGCTCAGCGTTGACGATATTGTTCAGGCAGTCGTTCTACCTTGTCGTCAGTTTACAAGACTCCGATGCAGAAAACTACGTACGAGTACGGAGACGCGAACCATGACGTGTCGGTTCTTTTTTTCTGTGAGAGACAAGTGTCAGCAGCCCGGGGAGTGTCGCGTTGGCGAGTCGGCCGGGCAGATCAGACGCACCTTGAGGAGGATGGAAGGTGGATGTTAGGCTAAATTTGATTCACCGTATAGTGAGCGAAATTTGGTTGGCGTGGGAACCAACTGTACAGTTCCCCAAGCCACCTCGGGACTTGCCGCCCCCATCCTCAACTCTACATCTCTCCACCGTCCACACATTCAGCAAGATGGGCCGCGTTCGCACCAAGACGACAAAGAGGGCATCCCGTGTCCTCATCGAGAAATAGTACGTCCTTCCTTCACCGCGCCCCGACCCACCCTCACACGCCGCAGCTACCCCCGCCTCACCCTCGACTTTCACACCAACAAGCGCATAATCGATGAAGTCGTATGTCACGCCCTTCCATCCCTTACCTCGCTGACCTTCCCTAGGCCGTCGTCCCCTCCAAACGCCTGCGCAACAAAATCTCCGGCTTCACCACCCATCTCATGAAGCGCATCCAAAAAGGCCCTGTCCGCGGCATCTCCTTCAAGCTCCAGGAAGAGGAGCGCGAGCGCAAGGACAACTACGTCCCCGAGGTCTCTGCCCTCGATACCAGCGCTACCGGTTTGGAGGTCGACGCTGAGACCAAGGTGCGTTTTTATGTTGTTATCTATACCTTTTGGCTGATGCGTTTGGTAGGAACTCTTGCATGCGCTCAACTTTGATACGATCCAAGTGTCGGTCATCCAGCCGGCCGTCCCGGAGAGGGCACCCAGGAGGGAGAGGAGGAACGTCCCTGGTGCTGGGCGGTAGATCTTTATGCGTGTATGCACTTAATCGTATGATATGAGACGTGGTATGCACCGATATTACTCGAGTGATATGCCAGCTTCACTCTCGAATGAGCACTACTTCCAAGAGCGTAACAGATGGAATCCTGAACAGGGCTGCACTTACCTTCGAACTTCCACTTCTTCCCGAAATTCTGCTCCAGATGTACGCCCCAGGCTTCAAGCTTCAAGCCCGATCGTCTCGCACCTCCGAGGCTCTGATCTTATACGCTCATTTTCCTGTTGAAATCACAACATTAGTCAACCTTCTAGCTCACCGTGCCAGCCTTCTATCTACCGACGCCTTTTTCTGCTAAACTGCCGCCAAGTAACCTGTCAAAGCCCCAAAATTAGGCACAACTCACCGTCTGTTCTCGACTATTCTTTTAATAGGATCTTTATAACTATCCCTGGTCCAGAGGAGTACTTGTCATGTCCAGACTCGAACATTTTGACGGCTGGCGTACTCGAGCAGCACATTTCGCTCTCCGAAGAATGTTAACCTTTCGAAATCAGGTCCAAGAACACAAATCAGTACCGTAAAAGGCGACGCAGGTACCCGAGTCGTTCAACCCAATACACTCTCCGGCGTAAATCTGACATGGTCGAGGTCAGTTTCGCTTACACATCTCCCTTACTCCGAGCTCAAAGCCCTTCACCAGTACCAATGTCACTCTGCATTGCACGAGTCCGAGCGTGAAGAGTGCCTGCTTCGACACAGCCGCCTAGAAAGAAACTCCACACCGCTTATGTCGATGAAACTCGTGAGGAGTTCTTGGGATTTGCAAGGGAGGATGTCTTTTAAACGAGCCACGGAACGAGCCTCATCGCTACCCTACTATTGCCGCTTGACTGATGAGGGACGCGAAAGCTTGTGCTAAGGTACTACACCCACCGTGCCCTTGATGGAACCTTTATTTCTATTCCGCTCTTCTCATTCTACATATGCTTAACACCAGGGATGAAGCATATAAAACCCGCAAGTACAACCTACTGCATAGTACACACCAACAGTAGTACAGGATGATTTTCCGCACCGTCGCACTCTTCTCCTTGTTTTCTTGGGCTGCTGCTCTAGCCAACCCCCTCGCGACTAGAGACCTCCCGAGCTCCATCGAGGTTCTGCGATTCACCGCCGACAGCATCACCAGAGACAGTGCGGTCTTCTGGCAATACCCCTTGGCCTCCTCTGCTAATGTAAGTTCGCATTGTGAATCGACACCACTCTTCAAAGCTTTCATACCCTCTCATCTTCTAGACCGTTCTCACAGACGTTATGACTTTCAATTCCGAGGTCCAAACCGCACTCACACAAATTCCCGTACGCTTTCTCTCCGTGTTATCTCTTTATCAACTAAGCAGTTACAAAACTCTAGAATACAACCATGTCCGAAGAAGACGCCGACAGCACACGTCGTACATTCCTGGACATCTACTACGACACTCAAGACGGCTTCAACGCGCTCTCCATCGCCTCAACCTACTTTGCACCCTTCGGGCTCGTCCCGACGCTCTGCTGCTTAACCGAATGCATCCAAGTGGGTTTACACACCTTAGTCAACGAGACTCTCGCTGTTACACCCGTAAGTAGTTTCCCCTCCTTCCAGTGTCATCGCCGTCACGGTACTATCTCCTACAGGAAGACTACGTCTCTCCCATCCAGACCCTGGCCGGCCCTATTCTGTCAAGAGCGGATTCTGTTGTTACGTATTACTGCTGAGTATGCAATTGGAAGATGGACAGAAAAGAATTTATTCATGTATAGCCTGGATGCCTGCGTCCATAAAGGAAAAATACTTGTACTTCTCGCGCAATCATGGTGCGATCCCTTCCCTGCGGCGTTGGCTGGTGAGGGGAACTGAAAGCTTGTGATGGGGCACAACTCGCCCTTCCACCCTCCGCGACAAAATCTCCAGCCCCATCCCATGAAGCGTATCCGAAAGGCTCCGTTCGCGGCATCTCCTTCAAGAGAGCAAGGTGCGATGGCTTGGGTCTGAAGGGGCTTTCTTGATGCTGCGGTAGGAACTTCTCCATGCACTCAGCTTTAAAAGCAGTGCCCACTTGCTCGTCCTTTGGTCAGTAAATATAAGTACGTACTGCTACTTCAATAAAATCTGTTAAACGTTCGCTTCGCAATGTCATTCGTGGCTTCAACGTATCTGCCCTTACATTACGGGAGAGTGTCTTTTCTACTCGGCATCACTGCTGCTACCCTCGTCTGCATTTATGTAATGACATAGTCTATCTCATAGACTTTCCAGGCAAAAACCACGGATAAAACTATACACGAGCTTTTAAATGACTAGCAAAATGTGTCGGGATTTCCGATAAGTAATGGTAAAGCCGATGGACTCTGATTTTGCCATGGTCAGAAGAATGCATCAAAATCTCTTCTCTATTCTGGTCGTTTCTTTTTCATTTTGCCCGGCGCGAATCAGTCACCTGCCAGGAGTGATACTTCAAAAAGCGTAGCAGATGGAACCGTGAGAATCCGGCCCAGAGAACTCAGAACTTGTGGCGCGGCTTGCCCTCGTTTTGAAAAGTTGGCAACTTGCTCTCAAACATCCACTTCTCATTACCAAAATTCTGCATCAAACGCGACACTCCGTCTCGAGCTTCCGAAACTCTTTTGTTCTGATCCACGGAGCGAAATGCATTCATCACGATTTTCCTGCTGAAATGACAGCAAAGTTCGCAATCCAGTCGGGTCTGTCAATTCTATATTACTTACCTTCCTAGCTCATCGGGGCCTTCTATTATACCCGCGTTCTTTGCCAAAGTTTGTGTTCACCCGAAACGAGACCATGACGCAACACGTTCTATTCCCGACTAGATAATGGGATCTCTACAATCATTGCTGGTCTAGAGGAATACATTCCATAGACTCGAATATTTCGCAGATTCCTAGACACGTTCATGCAGGAGCTTTGTTGGTTTCCGCTGGCGAAGAAATCAGCATCGGGGTGTTAGAGATTTACCCGCAAATACTAAAGGGGAAACTTGAATACTACCAGAGGACTGAGGCAAGTCAGTTCTTGACCGGCATCGGTTATGCGGGGGTACAAGTCACAGAGGACAAGTTGACAGTGCTTGATAGATGCCGTAGGCCCAATCTTGTTCATCTCGAGCAGCGATGATCAGCAGGTTTCGCTCTCCGAGATGATAATCATAATATAATGCATTCGGTAAGTGCGCTTCTAAGGGGGTACGGAAGATGGCCACAGTACCTGAGTCGTTCAATTTGATACACTCTCCGGCGTAAACATGACATGGTCGAGGCCAGTTTTGCTTACAAATTTCCGATACTCCGAGCTCAAAGCCTGCAGTTGCTCTACATATTAGTAGATGTCGTTTTACTTTGCGAGACTCAGAGTCCGAGCGTGAAGCACACCTGCTTCAACACAGCTGCGCAGAACGACGATCTATACTGCCTACGTGGGTGAACTTCTTTTGCGAGTTTTTAGGATTCGCAGGGGGGGGGAGGTTCTTCAAACGTGATCGACAGAATGATTCTCGTCGCTACAATAGTATTGCCGCTTTCACTAATGAGGAAAGCGAAAACTTGTGGTAAGGTACTATACTCAATTCTCGAGCTCATCATGCCTTTGATAGGACCTTGATTTTTATTACGCGCTTCTCATTCTGCAGATGCTTAACACCAGGGACGTAACGTATAAAACCCGCACATCCGACGTTCTCTCGTTGCTACTCGCCAACAGAAGTACAGAATGGCTTTTCGCACTCTCGCACTCGTCTCCTTGTTTTCTTGGGTCGCTGTAGCTGCCTCCCTTACGTCTAGAGACCTCCCGAGCTCCATCGAGGTTTTAAGATTTACCGCCGACAGCATTACCAGAGACAGTGCTGTCTTTTGGCAAAACCCCTTGGCTTCTTCTGCTAATGTAAGTTCGTCCTTAGTTCGATGCCAGTCTTCAAAGTTTCATACCATCCATCTTTTAGACTGTTCTCTCGGATGTTACTGCATTCAATTCCCAAGTACAAACCGCACTCACACAAATTCCCGTACGTTCTTGTTCCATATTGTCGTCTTCGTTCTGTGAAAGCAGTCCAATCTCTAGGCTACAGTGATGTCTGAAGAAGATGCCGATAGCACACGTCGTACATTCTTGGACATCTACTACGATACTCAAGACGGCTTCAACGCTCTTTCCATCGCTGCGAGCTACTTTGGACCGTTCGGGCTCGTCCCGACGATCTGTAACCTAACTCAAAGCATCAAAAGTGGTTTGCATACCTTAGTCAACGAGACTCTCGCTGTTACACCTGTGGGTGGTGTATTCTCCCCCGAATGTGATCAACAGATCTGAACTTGAGAACTACAGGAAGACTACGTTTCTCCCATCCAAACCTTGGCCGGCCCCATTTTGTCGAAGGCGGATTCAGTTGTTACGTATTACTGCTAATCATGGATGCATGCAACCGGAAGAAAGACAAGAAATATGTTCATCCTTGTTCAGCCTGATAATGTTATCCTTCCTGGATACTTGCTTCAATAAAGGAAAATGCTTATATATCTCTCAACCTCATACTAATCATGGCACACCGCGCCCCGGAATTCAATCAAAACACATGAGCACTCAACCAAGAACTCGAGCGTTTGTGCTAACGCAACGGCATAGCATTTTATACAGCATCATGTTCGAGGATCATGAGTCCGATTATAGCTTGCTCACTATTGCCGCATTGACTGATGAGGGCAGCTGAAAGCTTGTGATAGGCACAACTCACCTTCGCTGATTGCTTCACACCCATTCCGGTGATGAGGACACCGGGCTTGCCACCGCTGTGATGAGACTTGAAGTTGACGTCCTTCATCCACTGTTTGGCCTAAAATCAAATTTTTTAAATAGAATGAAATGCGGACTCTCTTTGGGCTTTGGTCAGAGAGTGACTTTATGTGGTCGTGATGGTGGTCGCGCTCCAGCTTCATGAGAAGCGAGAACATATTCAAGTCCTTCCTCTCAACGACTTAAGGACGTGCCTTGTCCAAGACGAACCATTCCGAAAAACACCATGCCCGAAAGTAGGAGTTCACATACATATCGATTGCGCTGAATATAAATATTACAAAAGTCCAATATCTATCCCAGCCTAGGACTGGGCGTTCCAGCAAGAAGAAGTGTAATACTTCTTGCCGTCCTTGTCATCGTCACAATCTTCCTCCCAGGTCGAGGTGTCGATCAACTCTTCAAAGAGCGCACAGACGAACTCCTCCGCAGCTTCCTCAACCGAGAAGGCTAGCAAAACTATCAGTGACGGTCGTGACACCCTGACTACGGGGGAACACACCTTGGCAAGAGTTACATTTCTCGTGGGCCAAGCAGAGGTTCTTGCAGTCTGGTTCAAGTTAAATAAAACCAGCAGCATACTCGGAGGAGAGGCAAGCTTACCGAGCTCAAAGGTATCCTTCGACACGTACCCAGTAGTAACCGGAGTGTACTTGCCCGACTTCCATCCACTCCAGTCACTCTTGTTCTCAAAGACTACATCCCAGGTGCAGTCGGTGTCAGGCCATTTTTGGGGGCATTTGAATCCGCACTTGGACTATGCCATAAATCCATCAGAGTCGGCGCAGAGTAAGTAGGGAGACGAGACTTACATCCGTCAAGCAAGGACAGTCCTTTTTGACGTCCGAGGGACACTGCTTGCCACTGCCGGGGAAAGTCCAGGTGGGCGTCCAAGCATCGACGTCCCCGTTGTTGTCTCTTCCCTTGTGGTGGTTGCCTTTGACGTGTTTGGCGCCTTTATGTTCAGTCTTGTGACCGGTCTTCTTGACCGTACCCGAGAGGACGGGAGCAATGAGTACAGCGAGAGGAACGAGAACGGCGACTGAGAAACGCATGGTGATGAGATGTGAAGTAGGTAGTAGGCAAAGTTGTTGGGTTTGCCTGGTAGAATGCTGGCATTTCTGTCGGCTCTTTATACTTCAGCGCGTAAAGCCAGAGCTGGTCCCGGCAGATATTCGCGATCATGAGTGTCTGACGGTAGTTGACTTGGAACTGCGGCGTCAGAACTGCGGGCTGTAGGTAGAGACGTTGCAGGAAAAGACATTTCACGTATGTAGGAGGTAGTTGCATTTCAAGTTACAGGAATTTACGGACAGATTGTGTTCTGTATCAGTTTATGCGCAGGATTAGTCCAAATTTCACGACAAAGACACTAACTGACATACCACAACTTGAATCATTGGCGGCAGATACAAGTTTCACGCTCCACCAGTCGAAGTTCAAGGGGGGTTTAACCCCGTTCACGATTGGTATTTCAAGCGGCTCAAACTCTTGAGAGCGATAGCTATGTCGAAGATTGCGACAAGACAACACGCGGGGTGATGCAAGCCAGGGCAATTCAACGCCTGTGTTATACTGGTGAATACGATTTGATCTGCAACTACCAGATACAACACCAAAAGCATTTGAGTGAACTAGCCGACATACCATAAGCCATGATCGTTGGCGAACTTCCATCTGAGTCTGAGAAGGAACGGGATCACTCATGATGGATATTCTAAGTGGCTCAAACATTTAGATCGGTAAACTTGTCGAAGATTGTCATAAGACAAGGCCAGTGGAGATGCAAGCTGGTATGCGACGTTTCCAGGTGAGACAATGCAAGGCATTCGAATCGCAGCTACTGCACATGCGCACAAGTCGCCAAGTTCCATGGAAGAGAAAAGTATCGCCACCCTTAGTGGCAGAGGTTCCGGCACAAAGTGTCATAATCCTTCTTGCCATACTTGCTGTAATCTGTCGTCGTCCCTGTTATCATTTCCTTTACACTGGCCATTCTCGATTTCCCACTGAGTGGCAGTACTGGTCATCTAACAACTTACAGACGAGCTGCTCTGTCCGTTACTTGATCACTCCAAGCCATCATTGTCATTGTCGCCAGCCAGAGAGGGTAGAGACAGCGAGAGGGATAAGAATAGCGACAGAGAAGCGCGTAGTAACGAAGTCAGCTAGACAAAGTTGGTAATTCCAGCACCTTTTTATATTTGTTCAGATGCTTGGCAGTGTCGAATGTGACAGTGCCCAGTAGAAATTCAGGGACGCCAAGATCTCGCTTCGAGTCTAAATACGGTGTAGGCAGTCTGGGGATGGAGATTTTTGCAGATTGAACGCTCAGGTAAGGTTCAGCCAGAAACTTGAAGCACTGGACGTCAAAAGCAAGTTAAGTTTGAAGTTCCAGATAAATGTAAATGCTACCTTGAAACCTTTAGTGTTGACTATCGATAGCATTCAACGATGACAAGCTTTCGTTGCAACTTGCAAGTTGGGAATGGCCCGAGAAGGACTCAGACCAGAGTAAGCGAATCGGCAAAGGCCGTGACGCGTGAAGGCCTAACCTGGAGTCAAAATTGAAAATACCACCACCAACAAAATCTTAATTGCACATTGATCTTAGTCTCCTCCGTACGGAAATACTGTGGAGAATCGTTACGGAATCTTGGGCGATCGTCGGGCCCCTGGTCTCTGGTGCAGTGAGGACGTTCGGAGGACCGGTCTCTAAAATCGTTAATGAAATCTTCGATGGGTCATTTTCAACTCCACAGCCATCGGTAAAGTGAAAAATCTTTGCCTCTGAGCAGTGTTTCTCTGGCGTGTTTGCTTATGCTTACGCAATGCAAAACTTGTCGGGTCTCGCAACCAGAAATTTCCCGAGTCATCAGTTGTTCTTCCCAGGGCTGTCACTCTATGTTTTACAGTACAATCGAGACTCGCTCGCGTAGCGTCCCTCCTCTACCCCTTCATTACGAATATGCTCCTTTGGACTCTTGTGCTGTTTTTCAGCATATTGGACTGGGATCTACGCCCACGAGCTAGATCAACGACTCCAGCAGCCACTCGGTGACAGATTACATCGAACCAATCTCCGAGGCCCACGATGGAGTATGTCAAGTTCACTATCATACTTGCCACCGACCTAATTATGGCGAAGCGGGTTACGATAACCAGATTACTTTAACGGAGTCTGTTGCGACGTCGATGCGACTTGTTAGTTTGACAGTCGACGCATTATAGTTGAATTCAGGTGTTTTTGCGCTCCCATTCACTCACCACTGTCAATCAGATGGGATCCGCGATGGTCTTTCTACTGAATCTCCGTAATGGCACCTCTATGGCTCTACCGACTACGGGATACTGGTCTTACAGTGGCAACAACGGATTAGAAGGGATCACTGCACCTATGGCCGATGGAGGATTAAATCAGATTAGACCACCGATAACGGGATTTTAGTCAGGTTCAGCCCCAGGCTCATGGTACTATTCTGTTTTTCAACAATTCAAGTTCAACAGGAAACTATAGAAGCACCTGGATATACCTTGCTTGGGTGAGATGTCCAAACATTTAATTCGTTATATGTGTTCTGACTGTCTTTCGTAAATTTAGATCTAATGATGATCCTGACGATATTCCGAAGGTGTGTTCAAGTTCTCTAACGCCTTTTTAAACTCTTAATCGCCCATTAGTTTGGTAATCCGACCGACCCGCATTGGAAAACTGGAAAAATTCTGGATTGGACTGATATGAAAACTCGAGGTGTGTCTAGTGTCGCGTCATCCTAGTTCACACTTCGGACAAAACCGCAGCGTCGCAGTGCTGGCCCATTGTTGGTTGGGAAAGTACGTACCAAACGAAGTTCCTGATTTGTACGTCAGAAATTCCTCGGGCAAGACAATACGCCAGCCATTCGCGGACGGCAAGGTGAACATGGCTACCATAGTATTAGACGCGCCGAGTCATGACACAAACATTTGTTGGTCACTTAGCGGCCATCGCGGGATGCAATGAAACGATCATTGTGTATACTCATAGTAAGTTCATTCAATGATGACTTGTATGGTGGAATGTAACCATAGAGAATAGATGATGGGCCCTCAGTCATAGAAGAAAACGGCGAGTCACATTGACTTTTTGTTAACTCTTGTTGAATAATGAAACCTCAGGTCCTATTCTACTCCTCACGATGGTGGAGCACATTTTTCGTAATCGACCAAGGATTAGTATCGAGTACGCTCTTTTCTCTTCCTCTTGTGATGTCTCTGTTAACACCGCTTTGGCTTTGTTATTCCGACGGGACACATTTCCGGTGATCATCTGAGTGAAACACTTTGGATGAAAGAACGCCCCGATCTATTGAAAAACGCTGTAGCAGCAGTCGTCTGTGAACATTGTGGAACGATCGAATGGAAAGACAATTTCAGCACGGAAGCTCCAGAATTCAAAGCGACTGAGAAGCTAGAGCCTGTCTGGACCGTGGCGTAAGTGTCGCTTTCGTCGCCGTCTTCATCGTTCTCACCTCGTCGCTGGCATCTTATCTCAGAAACAGCTCAGATCGAAGCACTTTACTGCGTCATTCATACATCCATCGTTTGAAGGAGTCGATCCAGATATTTGTATTGCTCTTCTTGCTCCTAAAACGGTAAATGGTGTTCGATCCAAATGGTAGGAGCTTTTGTGCTTCATTCGAGATCGTTGTTAGTGACGTGACGTCCTTAAGGCACGGAGCCGGCGGGAGCAGCAGTGACAATGGGGCGTTCACATCTACCAACAGTCGGCTAGGGATCACCAGTTGATGAGATGCTGTCTCGTCTGATATTCGTCGGATAGAATTATGCCACAACCTGATTTGGTGGGTAGAGTAAGCTGTCGATACCAGTTACGGTGCTCGAGCAGATAAACATCATACTGAGGCTTATTACTTTCTTAGATAATAACTTTTTCAATTGAACACAGTTAAGTGTGGCTCAACTGATTGTGTATCTTTTCTACTGCCAGTTATTTGGAAAATAGAGGTTTTGGTGCTGTGGATTCGCATATCTTTCATCATAATATCGGCGGATTCTGGTCATTAGTCCTTAACAGTGTGGGACCTCAAGCTGTAAATAATCTACGGTGTGTGGAGCAAGCAAATCTATATTTTAGTACATAAATTATATCCATACAGCCAGTCCGTTGCAAGGAGTGGGTTAAGATCAAGAAGAATAAGATATAAGCTAATAAATAGACCAGCAGGAGCTCCAAGAGGGCTTGTAGCCCCAGGTGCTCCAATCGCTCCAGTCGTCACAGTCATCCTCCCAGGTAGAGAGATCGAGGATCTCCTCGAAAAGGGCGCAGATGAAGACTTCAGCAGCTTCCTCGAGGGTGTAGACTGTCGTCAACTAAATGTTAGCTGGAGTCGCGTCGAAGTACAATATGGCTTACCCTGGCAGGAATTACATCCTTCGTTGGCGTTGCACAAATTTTTGCAATCTAAGAGCACCCATCAGCGAGTGTACAGCAAGAAGAAGAAAATAACCTACCAATCTCGTACGTGTCCTTGCTGACATACCCAGTCGAGTATGGGGTCTTCTTCCATCCGTTCCACCCGTTCCAATTCTCGTAGATTGGGTGCCAATTATATTCCGAATAGTCACAGGTCGGTTCGGGACATTTGATCAGCCCAGAGGAACCGCAGACAGGCTATAAGGAAAGTGCACGTTAGTGGATGGGTCCTGACATGAGAGAGGCTCGCGCACTTGGGTAAGACAAGGGCAATTTTCGGGAATGCTGGGATGGCAGGTATTGTTGTTTCCAGGCCAGCTCCAACCGGGCGTCCAGGGAGCCCAGTCGCGAGCATGAATGCTGTCTTCCTTGCGCGCGCTGATGGTGCCGGCAAGAGCTGGTGCGGCGGCGAGGGCAGCGAGAGGAATGAGTGAGAAGATCATGACAGTTCTTAGAAGGTGAGGCTCGTGTGAAGCCTTACAGTGATGTTAACGGTTCTTTTATACCATTCCGACTCAGGCTAGAGAATTGAATTCTTGACTGATGCTGTGGAAAATCCAGCGAGGGTGGCGATGCAAATATGGAATAACTGCATTTGAGGCGGTCTAGTGCAGTTCAAGCTGGGGAAGCGGGAAAGACATTTTGAATGGTTGGTTCCGCAACGCTAAGAGTATGCCAAGAGAAGACAGGTTGTTGGCTGTGGATTCTTAAGTTCAACCTGAGTCGCGCAGCTTTCGCACTGGCAAGGCGCGTAAAAGTCAAATTTCCGATCGGGTATCATCATTGTGATTGTATTGACCAGCTAGTGAGAAGAACTTGGGTTGAAGGGCAATCCGCTATGAAGACTCGTGGAAGATAGTAGCAATGCGTGAAGACTCGGAGCTGAACCAGACAAGAAGCAATGGAAAGACCAGGGGGAGATAGTTGAAACGAGAAAGCGGTCGTTGTAACTGTCGGGGCAAGATAGGCAATGTGTAATTCAGATGCGCTTGTTTACGTATCATCCTTACCATAATCACACCCGACAAGGCTTTTTACGCAGGATCCCCCAACGGTGGTTGGCACCATTGACCGAAGACCCTCATTATTAGGGAGCAGTTTAGAGTGTCTAAATATGGTCCATCACACCTTACTCAATTTCTAGCCAAGGCTGCCAAGCAATATTCCTTTAAATGAAAAGTTCGGCGGTACATGTTCGCAGGATGGAACACGAGATGCTAGCGCAGTGCATTACATACATTGGGCGGTGCTTGCTTTCGAGGCTGTCAACATCTGTTCTCACGTGCTGTGTGCGTGCAAGTTGAAGTTGGTGAAACGCGACAAATCCATGTTAATTCGCGGGTATGTCTCTCCCGCTGATACTCGTTTCGCTATACCTGCGATGAAGAGCCTATTATATTCGCAGAATTTGTGTCTCTCCCGTCTTCGGCTCTTGGTGACTTGCACTGCACATATTGGATATTTTGATTTTGTCCAGCAAGACCGAATGTACATCTGGCGACTCTTGAATTCAACTTCGTCGGACTAGCATCACCGTACCGGCACCTGATATCTGTGAATTAATCTTCACAGCATCCATGAGTTCACGTATAAGAGGACCTAAAGGTTGCACAGACAATCCTCATAATCTTCGTCATGATTTTTGCGCTCATTCCTCTCGCTGCTCTCATCGCACCTGCCCTCGCTGGCACCATCAGTGCTCGCAAGGAAGATAGCGTCCAAGCTCGCGACTGGGCTCCCTGGACGCCTGGTTGGAGCTGGCCTGGCACGTCCGACACTTGTCATCCCAGTGTTCCCGAAAATTGTCCTTGTCTTACCCAGGTATGCTTTCCGAGTCTCATTGCTGGATCCCTCCACTAACGCATATGTATTTCTAGCCCGTCTGCGGCTCCGGGAGCCTGATCAAATGTCCTGAACCCACCTGTGACTACTCGGGGTACAACTGGCGCCCAGTCTACGAGAACTGGAACGGGTGGAATGGATGGAAGAAGAACCCTTACTCGACCGGCTATGTTAACAAGGACACGTACGAGATTGGTAAGTTATTTTCTTTTTCTTGCTGTACACCTCGCTGATGGGTGCCCTTAGACTGCAAGAACCTATGCTTGGCCAACGAGGGATGCAACTCATGCCAGGGCAAGTCTCATTGTACTTATGGTGCGACTTCGACTGACATTTGATTGATGATAGTCTACACCCTCGAGGAAGCTGCTGAAGTCTTCATCTGCGCCCTTTTCGAGGAGATCCTTGATCTCTCTACCTGGGAGGATGACTGTGACGACTGGAGCGATTGGAGCACCTGGGGCTGCAAGCCCTCTTGGAGCTCCTGCTGGTCCCTTTATTAGCTGGACACATTTTATTTATGTAATTTCCTTGATTTTAACCCACTCTTTACGACAGGCTGGCTGTATGAGTATTTATGGACCAATATATGGACTTATGTTGTACCATTTAATGGAACGCATGCTAGGACACCCGCGTCTGTGGCGTGGGAACTTTGCCCTTTTTCTGAGTCTGCCCATGATACTGAGGCATCTTGCCCTCCGAATTCGACCTATCCTTCAACACCGTCTCATCAGCTACAAATCCTTCGTAGACACCCATAAACTATGCACTATACGAATCGATAATATCCCTAACGGCTACGATATTCCTCGCGTCCTCAAATCCATCAAAGCAAACCCAGTGGAAAGGCTCTTTGCAGACAAGAAATGCCTCATCATCCGATTCCTTTCCTACGAAATGGCGATGCGCTGTATCGAGGAAAACGATGGTGTCGATGGTATGGCGTTGAGACTGATTGGCCAGATATCTGACCGGTCGGCGTTCTTGGTCGCTGCAGTTGGATATGGGATAACACGGACGTGTATTGTTGAGAATATTCCTCCGGGTATCAGGTCAGGAAATTTGAAAACTATGATTACTCAAGACAAGCCTATGGAATACTGGAAACTCGATAAAAAGAATCTACGAGCTGAGATGCGCTTCATGGATGTTTATCACGCATGGCTTGTACGTCGTTCGTTTGTCTTACACGTAGCCCTTTATGCATTCCTCCACATAGGCTAGCGCTGCTATCAACCAAAATTCTACCCTCAATCAGTGTCGGCTGACCTACACCGACGAAGACGACTACTATATGTTTCCAGAGTGGTTTGCACCCCAGGAATTGGATCAGTCGTACGTCCGGCGGATCGTTGCTATAACTAACATCCAATCGGGGATGTATAAAACGTGCTGGGAATGGACCCAGGAATTCGACAAGATATCTCCTACGTTGGTCTATAACGGGTATTGGCCCGGCCGTAATGTGAGTTTGTCCTCATCGGCCCACTAGACCTACACAATATTCAAACTGATCCCAGGAAATTTTGCTCACCTTTGCGACGTCGGCGGCTGCACGGCAGTTTGTGGACACTTTCCAGACATTAGCAGATTCACTACCCGTTCAGCTCAAGGTGGAAGAGGACATACGAGATCCTATCAATCGTAGTCTTATCACAGCTCTGAGTCTCGGCGCCTCTCGAAAAATTGTCGTCGAGATGGATCAGGGTCACCTACGGGAGTGGGATGAACACATAAAATCTTACGGAGCTGTGAGAAGGGTTTCGGCACATTGGTCGTACGTTTTCGCTCTTCTGCTTGAATGGACTTTCTGAACCGGAAGCAGAAACACGACCTCTCGAGGAGAGGTAGTCTACGAATTTGATAGCCTGTTCAAAGCTATGCGGGCACTCTTTGTTTTGGCCAAGCGGGGGAAACGGTTGCCCCAATTTCAGGGTGTCCGTCTCAACTTTTGCGGCGCCAAGCACCTGGAGCCCGTTGAAATAATGCAGCGGTGGTGATACACTGGCGAAGAAATTCATTCGGGCAGGTCGCTTGGACGTCTGAACGTCGAGAGCCCAGACTTCACAGCTTCGTGGGTCAAAGACAGTTAAACAGTGGGCAACATACCTGCCTTTTGGTGGATAAAGATCAACAGCTTCGTTGCAAGGAGAATTAACTTCGTATTAGTTTTGAATGTCGACTTTTTGTTGAATGTAGACCATGTATGTTCGCAATTGCAGGTGTATACTACCTCCTGTCGCAAAGCGTGATTTTTCAAGTCAAGCACAAATCTTAGATCATGGATAGTGCTGACCAACACTTCTCGGTCCCAAAAAGATGGAAATTGTACGTGATTTTGCCAGAAAGATGTCCTCTTTCTTCTCTATCACTATACAATTTAGCAGTTTAGCGACGTTGAGCTCCTGAAAAAGTCACTGCGAAGTCGAAAAGGATAGCAATGGTCACAGAGTCAAGCTTAAGCTGTTACGGTCTTCCACAGGGTAGGAAGGGGGTTTTGATCTGATGTTTCCTATGTTCGACAACAGCTGGGGTTGTTTGGTGGTAGACTTGCCTTGTGTTAGACAGTAAATAACTAGCAACTGAATGGTAAACAGTATTTAATTTCATAGCGCAGATGCTTGCATCCTTGCGTTGTGCGTACTTGATGATACCATGTCTAACAAGGAGGGGATGCGTACCAAAGCAATAATTAATTCGATGCATGTGAAATAATGAGTTTGCGTGGGTGTGCCTACTTGGTGCTAATGTACATATATGAGTCAGTCGGACGGCTACCTAACGACGACGATTAGAACCCCAACCAAGAGCGTACCGTCGCATATAGCTGATGTGCAAATTGACGGGGCGCGGCCGTAAATCTCTCAGAAAACCAGGCTTCTTTCAAAGTTTGTAAACTGTCAGCTATCCATTGTGAAACCTAGTTTTACATTAGACAAATAAAGCAGTGTCAAGGAGAGAAAAGCTCACATGCGCAGGCTTTTCAGAAGACTCGCTCGGTGGCGCTTGTGAAGTGGAAGGAGGGTCGATGTCTCGAGACTGCGAATAATCGTCGACTTTGGGAGTAGGTTGATGTGCTGGTGTTGGCGCAGGAATAGCAGGCGATCCTAAAACAATTATCCCATTCTGGTTTGTTTCCGCTTCGATAGCTGGGGCGCGTCTCTGTACGACAGGTATTGCTATCGACGCCCACGATTCGGTGAGATCAGGTGAAGACGGAGTTGGTGATTCTCCACGGCGTGTCCTCAAATCTGTGAATGGTGATGATTGCGAGATACTTCCGAGATCTACTGGCTTCGCGGTTACAAATAACTTGAAAAAGCAGACGTCCACGTCTTGACCGTCCGGTACGGTAAACGTGAATGGATTCATGCCGCCGTTTCCATAGCCAAGCGCTAGAGTTGATCCCTTCTGGAGGCAACTATCAACGGACCCCTGCTCCTCCTTCGAACTGCTGGGGCTCATTTTTGAGGAGTACCAGGCGTCTGAAATTCCCAAAGGATGTCAGCCATAGCATCGGAATGAACTGTGAGAAAGTACCTATCTCAAAGCTGGTAGCGTCAAAGTAAAAGAGATACACATAGAGATCCATATCGGAAATGTTACGGATTGTGAATCCATAACTAGGAGATCGGTTCCAAGGAAGAGATGTGTCTACAACGAACTCAATCGTTTTTCCCTCTTCCATAGCGGACAGTAAATTGTCGCCGACTGGATTCAGACTGCGTCCAACACGCTGCAGCTCCTTCATCTCGATGGAAACAAATTTATCTATGGGCAGTGGACTTGGAATCGTGATCTGAGCGATAAAGCGAGCAAAGCGGTTGATGACGCTTCTGATGTGTGCGATGTTGTTGGTTTGAGAGACACGAGGGAACCGCGAGGCGAAGCCGATGTTCGGACTGAAGAGATGGATTTTGTTCCCTCGGTCGAAAAAGACGACTTCGTCTTTCACCGTCAGACAAAGGTCTGCATCCTCTGGGGTTTCAGCGGCGACAACAGGGACCGCAATCCTAGGTTCAGAATCCTCAGTGAGGATTCGGGTGAGGAAGGCCGAGTCATTGCAATAGGCGCGGAAGTTGGCACCAGAAGCTTTCTGTAAACGTGCGTACCAGACGCGACGATTCTTGTTGGAAGTTAGGAACGTAGGGTCCAGTGGCCCGAGTCTGGAAGTAAACATCTCTACTTTTCTGATTGTGGCACTTGCGAGCGGATGCTGCAAGTCGGAGAGGTCTGTCCTGAAGATTTCAAAGGTAGAGCCAATAGTTATGCCATGAAGCAGTCCGGCATGGAGCACAAGGTAGGATTCCCCACTTTCATGGCGGCATAGAATCATAGAGCTATCAGCCGGTTCTTCCCAAGAGTCGAACAGACGTCGGAGGGTGTGTCTCCCTTCCAAATGAGGTGTTTGGCTACGAGTTACTCAGAACAAGGTGGCGCGATTCAGAGCAACACTCACAATGGTGGCATGACTAAACGATGTATCAGTGACCTATACGTCAGTTCGTTGACAGGTGTCTTTCCCATGATCTTGAGCAATGCGCGAGTAAAGATTCCGTGTCCATCTACCTCCCAGGCCGATTGACGACGATTGCATGCTGCCAAAAGTACATGCGAGTCCCAAAGAGATCCTGAAAATCCTGACGTGATCTTCACCCCAGAAGATCCACGGGAGACCATAGTAGAATCGCAATTAGCGGAGAGTTTTGGAGGATTAAGGATCCGACGCGACTTCGCGTTCTGTAAATCGGCAGGTTGCGTTCCACGATTGATGCCAGCTGCATGACAGCAGTCGAGGACCAATGTCTGGTCAGCCATGAATTTCATCGTCGACTTAGGAATATTCTAAAGTTACGCCACGTACAATATTATTCCCCTTGGCCTTTGCCAATTCCAGTAGCAGGTCACTGATCGTTCGATCAGGAATACCCTCTACAACCTTGTCATTGGCGTCCAGAACTCCAATATCTGCGGGACACAGCATTTCTATTTCGTTATCATAAGTTTGCCAATCTGTCCATTCATCTGGCTTGGTTGTCACCGCGCCATGACCGGAATAGTATATTATGATAGCGGCCATTCCTGGGACAATCCTTGAATCAGATACGAGTTTTTTGAAGCCGTCAATGATAGCTTTTCTTGTCGCCTGACCATTGCGGAGATTGATGATGTGCTCCGGTGGGGTATGCAAATCTTCAAGAAGATATTTCTCAAACTGCTCCGCATCCGCAACGGCGGCTACTAGATTTTCATACCCCTCGTATTGGTATTCGTCGATGCCGATGATCAAAGCAAAAGTGCCGCGAGTCTCTCTATAAGTTGAATGATCAGTCAGTCTTGGTATCAACGTAGCAGTACTAACGGAGTAGGGGTTTCACAGCTCAGCGTTGTTCCTTTGGCTACCCAAGCATGTTCAGTTGGAACGTCTACCACGACTAGATCAATTACAATGTCAAAGTGAGAGAAAAGAGGGCTCACCAAGTTTGTTTACTGAAAGCAGATTGTTCTCTACGGCATAGCTCGCAAACTGAGCATCAAGCGGATTCTGGCCCTGAAGACATTGCTATGTTAGCCAAACATGGAGTAATGAAATCATCAACTTACATCTTTCACACTACCCATCCAGTGCCCGTCGTGAGTGAGTGCAACTTGAGCACCGGAGAACTGCGAACCAGGAGAAAGATTTGAGCCAATTATGCGTTTAAGGAAAATACCTACATGCTCCAATATGTAATTGTTGACCAAAACTGACGGGTTGATGGTCTAGCAAGTACACATTAAAACCGGAAAATGTCGAGTGAAGCACTGGTGCTCACTTTGTACGGCTTGGAGGATATCAGAAAAGAGGTATTTGTTTGTCGATTGACGTGAGAATAAGGAATGTCCGAGCTCGAATCAGTGTTCGGTTTGTCGTTAACGCCACCATGATAGCCAACTGACTGCCGTCGCCGCTTAGAACCTTTGGTAATACGTCGAAAAGGCACTGCGGGTCCAATAACCAAGCCTTGAAATGAAGGATCTGGTCGCACCGAAATCGAGTAACCACGTAAGAAAATCGTCTGGCTAGCGGGCATTCCAGGTGTCCCGGTAAAGGAGCTCTGTGCATGGATATCTTGTTGTACATCCCAACGGTAACGTATCGGACCATCCAATCCTGTAGCTGAAAACTTCAGGAGAATAAAAGATGAATCCGAGTCTGATGGCCGCGAATAACAAGCACGGCCCCAGGAAGGGCACCTGTCGAATCCAGTGACAAGATACAGCATGCCATTACGGATTTGTCGTTGCTGTGCGGGGCCATTGAAATATTTGTACCAGCTATGAGCGTTGGCAGCCGCATATTCTTCGAGAAGATAGGGGAAGACCGAGTCGTATCGCTCGGCACCTTCTGGAAGGACAAGAATGGCGGCTTGAGAGGCCGAACACGTAAATTCATACCCACGTCCTGTCTCGAATTTTAGGCGGATGCTATAGAACTTTTGTCAGCAGAAGCAGATCATTCTAAACACACAGGTAAAAACGTACGGTAGGTTCTGGTCCGGGAGCGTCGACAGCTGGCGCTCAGAAGAAGCGGTGAGCACTTTATTTTTCTCGTGCATTTCCAACTGTTTCTCTACAGCAGGTTCCGGGATGCCAGTTAGCGGGACGAAGTCGGGAGGAATCCTGCCAAAATTGGAGAGATCGTTCGCATCCGTGCACACATTGAAGAGATATTCAAAACCGCCCTCATCGGTGAGATACCCAAGGTCGCCAACTCGGGTTCCATTGTTTGAATAAGTAGGAGGAAGGTTAGGATCATAGTCCGGAAGCCAAAGCGGATAGCCGTGACCGAGAGTCGACATAAACTGGACATAGACCTTATGGTCGTATTGCCTCGCCATTGGGAATAACTGATGGAGCTTGACTCATACGGTCTACTTATACTTATACACACGCCTCAAAGTTGCGGCGTGTGTTAAGCATGGAATCGATCAACTGCAGGCTGAAACATTGCTAGACGTCTCCCACATGTGAGGGTTTGGAAGTTTTAATGTGAGCATAGAACAGCATTCTGAGTGGCAAGTTATGTCATACTACGTCCTTTCATTAATTTGCTATCGATCCAGAAATCGGCCTGCATGTCTCCGAATATGTAGCGATGAGAACGTCTCCTAGAGTATACCTTATACCTTGAAGATACCATGACTGGTCAATCAGCTGAGCTTCAAGATACGCTCCGGAAAAACTCCGAGCAGCCCAGGGCGTCTATATAGCCATCGCCGCTCCGAAAGACAGTCACTAGAAGACCGAACTTGAAAGTTCTATAATGCAGCGGGGGTGAAACTGGCAGCTCAAGCAGGGCAGCGCCATGAAAATGAACTACTGCACTCCTTGCGATGAAAGCGCAAAAGCATCGGGTGAAATCCGGACATCCACGCTACATCCAGGCGACCCGACACCTGTTCTGAAACTGAACGATGCCACGGCATCGTATTAACATGGTGCGAGACTCTAAGGTCCTTTTCAGTTTGCCTCCAGCGGTGCCCAGATAGGTATGACTTGCGAACTAGGCTGTGTTAGTAGTAGTGTTGGGGCCTTAAGACACGGGGATGAAAGGGAAGATGAAGTTGGAATAGCTATGTCATTCCGAGTCGATCACAGAATTGAGGCACAGAGAGGGGATGGACGAGTGGGATGTACAAGGAAACAATGATGTCGACAGAAACGGCAGTATCAGGAGGAAAGAGTGTGAGTCACATCGAAGCCGACGTCTTGTATAGAGGTTCTTGCGCTTGACAAGAAACGACGGACATTGGTGGTGAATGTATGACCTGGCCGACAATTAATCGATATATCGCAAAGGTAATTCGAAATCAGTTGAGATGTCAGTGGAAACATCCCGGCGATGACCTGGTGGGAAGGCAGGGGATGTATAGCTCTAAAGGATCGCTAAAGGGAGACTTGGTACACATCAACCTGCTCTGGAAGGCGTCAGGCTTTAAATATCAATTTGCTTCAGAGGATTGAACAAACACACCACCTATACCCAACCCATCCAGATCGGTATTCGCAAATCTCCAGAGTGGAGGAGCACCGTCGGGTAATAAGGCTTCCTTCCCTCCTTCCTTCCGGAGGCAAGGACTTAGGTCAGCTCAGGTTGCCTCACCACCACGCGTCGCGCGTCTGGTAGACTGGTACAAACCAAAGATTGAACGTTGAATCCCCTGAGCTTTGTCAGCGTATGTCGCGTCACCGGGCCGAGTAACCAACACACAATTCAGTTGTCTTTCAAGTTTTAACTTCCACTGCATATATTTCAATGTTACATATTTGATGTGCTAGTATAATGGGTAGATTATGAGCTCTGTCGGTATCGGGGTTATGAGGTTTCCTAAATTTATAGCAGTATTTAAGTGCGCTTTACAGTCAGAAATCTTCTCGCCGCAATATTTACTGCATAACAAACTTCTAAAGGTCTTTACATCCAGTTGAGGAGCCATTGCCACCACTGGATTGAGAAACCAGTCAGGACAGCTTATCACATGTAGATGAATGGAACATTTTACTCACTTCCATCGGCTCTGGAGGCACATTCTGACCAAGAGCTTGCGAATTTGTAGCATCAGTTGTACCCGTGTACCCCGGGGAAAGGGAAGGAGCCGACACGGAGTGAATAGTACTGGCGCCTGTGCCGCATGGATCCCTGGCTGTGACGGGTTTCTGTTCTGCATACTTCTGTACAACAGAGATGGTCTTGGAAGCCCAAGAATCCGGCAGGACAGGTGGGGGTGACGGGGGTTTTATCTGTGTCGCGCCTCTGGATTTTGCCAGTAAATCGTGTACAGATGATTGTACTATGCTTCTTAGGTCTACTGCTTCAATGCTGATGAAAAATTTGAAGAAGCACATGTCGACAGATTGATTCTCTGGAATGTTGAATCGAATTGGGTCGACACCAGCTGATCCGAAACCAAAATCAAGCGTTTCACCCACTGGGAGGCTAGCGTCGATAGGAGTAAGGCATTGATCATCTCCGAGATCCGTGCCTGTCATCGGGGTATACCATGGATCTGAGTAGCGCTCAAATGTAAGTGATAGCAGGTAGTACACGAAGCACGAACATACCAATCGCTAGTGTGGTAGCATCAAAGTAAAACATATAAACATATAGATTACGACGGGAGACATTACGAATCGTAAACCCATAATGACATTTCTGCAAAGACACATCTGACTCTGCAGAAATTTGGACGGGTTTGTCATCGTCACGTAGTAAATTTGGTCCGACAAGTTTTGACTTGTGTGTATCGAGTTCTTTCATTTCAATAGAGATGAACTTGGTTATGGGACACACATTTAGTGTGGAGTCAAGGTGAGCAGTGAAATGAACATAGTGATTGGTGATGTTCCTGATCTTTGAGATGTCATCAATGCTGGAAACAACGTCAGGGAGACGTGAGGGAAGGCCATTGCGTTTTTCACTCAGAAAAGTATTTCGGCCCCCCCGATCAAAGAAAACTGTTCTTGCATCCCCCTTTCCCTCCACCATTAAGCAAAGATCTGCTTCACCTGGGGCTGTAACAGTGGCAGCAGCTAACAAGAGCTTTGGCGGCCCATTATCGCCAAGAACGCGAGTAAGGAATTTTGCGTCGTTGCAATAGATGGCAAAACTGGAGCCGGACTTCAGTGTTACCAATTGGGCATACCAGGTACCATGTTTGTTGGACTTGAAGGAATCGGGAGGGGGATGTTTGAGCTGAGAGGCAAAGGAACCTACATGTGTCACAACTGTGCTGGCTATAGGTGGTACCGGATCGGATACTCGATCCGTTGAATATATGTGATAGGTAGAACCAGCAGTGACACCATGAATGAAGCCCGCATGTAGGAAGAATTGACCGCTTTTGTAACTGCACGCAGTTCTAGGACTATCTGGGATATCCAAAGGGAAAACACACTTTGATGGATATGCTTCCCGTCCAGATGCAGTCTTTGGCTGACAATTGTTGAACAAAGGTCAAAGCTATGCAACGGAACACATACTGTGCTAGTAGCGGCATATCCAGACAATGCATCAACGATTGGTAGGTCAGTTCACCCTGAGCCGCATGTCTTCCTCTCATGACCTTAAGCAGCGCGTGAGTGAACAGACCTTTTCCATCTACTTCCTTCGCAGTCTGAAGGCGACTGCATGCCGCCAATAGAATATGCGAATCCCAAGGAGTGCCTGAGAACCCTGAGGTGACTGGTACAACCTGAGAGGCAGGAACAAATCTCCGTATGGTTGAATCACAATCTGGCGAAATTGGGGGAGGCTTGAAGAGTTGGCGGGATCTTGTGTTTGGTGCATCGCCACCGCCCCGGTTGATGCCGGCAGAATGGCAGCAGTCAAGTATCAATGTCTGAAAAGTAACGACATTGGCATTGGTGACGATAATGAATTTTGATTTTTTAGGACGTACTATATTATTCCCTTTGGTATTTGATATCTTGGCGAGGAGTTGGCTGATTGTTCTATCCGGAATCCCTTCTATGACATTCATTTCTCCGGATCCGTCTGGGAGCCCCATATCGCAGGGGCAGAGCATTTCGATTTGGTTGCCGGAACTTTCCCAGTTTGACCATTCTTTTGGCTTGTCGGTGGCGGCTCCATGCCCGGCAAAATATATGATGATTATTGCCTGGCCTCGCACTATTCTTGGATCTTTCGCAAGGTTATGGAATCCTTGAATGATGGCTGCTCTTGTCGCCGTCTTATCGCGAAGGGTAGTAACATGCTCTATCGGAACCCGCAGGTCCTGAACAAGGTATTGCTGAAAAGCATTGGCGTCGTCGACTGCACCTGTAAGTTGAAATTCCTTGTACTCGTTAGCATCATATGTATTGACACCAATGACTAGCGCGAAAATGCTGGGTATAGAAGTGAGCAGATAATCATCATGTTTTAAAGATCAATGAACTTCGTTCCAAATGAATCCTGCTCCGAGCCGGGCTGTCACTGGTTTAAGATAAAAACAGGAAAGTGATGAGCGCTACATACATCGACATCCATTTCTGGTACTGGCTGACTAGCACTCGGATTCTGCGACAAAAACATCAGCAAATTTAGGCAATTATGAAGGCTTCTATGCGCATGAGACTCACCGGATTTTCGCTCCTCAAAGCGGCCTTATAATCTGATAATACCGTGATACCTGGACGGATTAGTGCTTAAGGAGAACATATGGCGTTAATGGGGTCAGAGTTGAAGACTATCGATGATCTTGTAGACGATTCCAGCTCCAGAGAAATCAGCCTCGTCGGAGACGTTCAGCTAAGGCCCTGATACAAATGACTGGACCGATGTCGAAAACGATGAGATGGAAGTGCCTCCAACATCTTTCGATAATCGTGGCAACTGTGACCCCCTAGACTTTTGGTATTCACCTTGTCCTGCCCACTAATACTTGTACGGTTGCAGCCTAGTCAGAAGGCGGGCGGATGTCCAAGTCAGCTAGATTGCAATGGGGGCTGCAGTGAGTTAAGTGAATCGCAAAGGAAGGATAGATCTGCGAAAATAGCAGGCAGAATTGTATATATAGTGTATCACCACGACGAGTGCCTGGGATATAATGGTGGCTTGATGGTGGCATCGTATCATGCACCCAAGAACTTGACTCGCTAATTTTGGTATGCAGCTCCATGTTACTTACCATAGGCCTCATGGCCACCTGGCGCCTATCTTTTCTGGCGTTAAGCTTCGGGTGAAAAATTTTAAGCGCGCTTCGCCCGTGAACCGGAAGATCAATGATGTCATTTAGTAAAAACGCTTTGCTACTAATTATACAGAACAAGATGTGTCTGTTTCGGTTTCTAAGTATTAGTAACCCTGTCTATTCTATGAGATAGTACTAGTGTAACTCTAGCAAGGCACGTTGCAAAAGGGGTATCGAGTGGAACTAGATAATAAGGCGGCAGGAGGTCTTCAAAAGCCACTTTTTCCGACGGGAACGGTACTGGTGACTGTATGCGGCGAAAACGTGGAGATGGGAAACGCAGATGGGTGAACAGGAGGGGAGGAAAACCACTGCATTGAAAACTATATACTTCTGTTTCCAGTGAACAAGGGATTACGGATTGGTTGGCGGAACCCGTCTCTGAATGACAGTAATTGTCTTAGAAGCCCACGGCCTATCGAGAACGGGTGGGGATGGGAGGTAGTTCCCACCACGCCGCATCATCAAAGCCGAGAAAGGAGATGGTCGCGAGATACTTCCAAGGTCTACTGGCTGAGTAGTCACGAAGAACTTGAAGAAGTAAACATCCACTTCCTGGCCGTCCGGTATAGTGAATGTAAAGGGAGACATGCCGCCATTCCCAAATCCAAGAGTAAGTGTTGAATTCCGTTCCAGGTAAGTGTCGACAGATCGCAGTTCACTGTTACTCGAGCTCATATTTGAGGTGTACCACGCTCTGGATGGCATAAAAGCTAGGTCAGCTAGTGTGTAGGACGTGAAATCAATGCGTACCTATCTCAAGGGTAAAAGCGTCAAAATAAAACAGATAGGCGTATAAATTGATGTCAGATTCGTTTTGAATTGTGAATCCATAACTCGGGCATTGATTTGGAGGAAGAGATGTGTCTACATTGAGTTGTATGCACTTGTCGTCTTCGACAGTAGATAACAGATTTTCGCCATCCGGGCGGAGGTTAGATCCAACAAGCACTAATCTTTTCATTTCAATGGAGGCGAAGTCGGGCATGGGAAAGGGACTTGTCATCGTAAGATGAGAGGAAAAATGTGCTAAGTGATCGATGATGCGCCGTATCTCGGCAACGTCATCGATACTGGAGCAATAGGCAAGTCGCGAGGGGAAACCAACACATGAGCGGAAGAGGCTATTTCTGCGGCTCCATTCGAAGTATACAGTTCTTCTTTCCAACACTATACAGAGGTCCGCCTGGTTCGGATCTTTGGTAGTGCAGACGGGAACTGTAAACCTCGGTCCTTGGTCCTCCGTCAGTATCCGGGTCATTAAAGCCGGGGGATTGCAATGTATGAGGAAGCGGGCCTCAGAAACTTCTATCAACCGCGCGTACCAGATGCGACGGTTTTTATACATAGCGAAGAATGCAGGCTCTGATGGAGTAAGATAGGACGCAAAAGTTCCTACTTCGTCCACAACTCCAGTCGACAGTGAATGGGAGTCGGAAGCAAGGTCTGTCAGATATATCCCGAAAGTAGAACCTTTCGTGATACCATTCAGGGACCCGGCGTATAATGGAATCGCCCATCCTCTCGACGGCAGAGAATTCTTAAGTTTTCAGCAGAATCTCGGGAGGAATCAAAGAGAAACCGATGCAGGTGCTTGCCTTCGAGGTGTGGCGTTTGGCCAGTATCAACACAAATTCAGCTCACGGTAGTATCAAAGATTAGACCAGTACCTACAAGGGTGGCATTACAAGGCGATGCATCAATGATTTATACGTTAGTCCACGCGGAGACGTTCTTCTCATGACCTTGAGCAATGCGCGAGTAAAGATACCTCGCCCATCTTCCTCCCACGCAAATTGATGACGGCTACATGTAGCCAATACGATATGCGAGTCCCACGACGAGCCTGAGAAGCCAGAAGAGATGCCGCGAGATCGGCGAGAAGTGATGGTAGAGTCGCATTTCGGAGAAATTTGTGGGGGCTGAAGGATTCGACGCGATCTAAGTCGCGCGTCAGGATGCTGCAAACCACGATTGATACCTGCAGCATGACAGCAATCGAGTATGACCGTCTACAATGCATTAATATTGCGCATATGACATATCCAGTGTGTGCGACGTACAATATTATTACCCTTGGCTTCTGACAGTCGCAGGAGAAGTTCGTTAATTGTTCGATCCGGAATCCCTTCTATGACATTATTGTATCCGTCCAGGAGGCCCATATCGGCAGGACATAACATTTCGATTGTGTTGTCAGAAGTTTCCCAGTCAGTCCATTCGCCTGGCTTATTGGCCACAGCCCCATGCCCAGCAAAGTATATCACGATAGCGGCCCTGCCGCAGACAATGTTTGGATTTTGGATGAGGTTTGTAAACCCGTCAATAATAGCCGATCTTGTAGCTTGCGCATTGCGAAGGCTGATAATATTTTCTTCCGGAGTTTGCAGGTCCTCCCGGAGATACCCTTCGAAGTTATCGGCGTCATTAGCGGCCCCTTGCAAATTTTCGTACCCCATAAATTTGTATTGGCTGATACCCATGACCAGGGCGAGAATAACGCGAGTTTGTCTGGCATGAGAAATCAGTAGGCGCCTATACCAACAAAGATATCTTACTGGACTCCAGAGGCATCTCGCCCATCTTTCTTTGCCTCTGTGAGGTTTCCAAACTCCACTTGATTCTGGCGTCATGAAAACGGTCAGCCAGTGTAAGCTAGAGTTGAAGGGTCACAGGCGTACGTGGTCTACGTTTCTGTTCGTTTATGTGGAGGCATACTACAAACGTCCAAGGACTAGTAGCGAAAAAACGTTAATTAGTATAGTACATCGGTATAAAGGCCTTCGTGACTTACATTATTCAAAATGCAAACGCTCGTGCTGTCGGACTCCGACCTGATGACCTACAATGATATATGAGATTAGCAGGGACGAAGTGGCAACGACATTCACCTCGTCGTGTGTAGGCAACTTCTGGAAGGATGGGACAGCATTTCTAGTCGTACCGGCTGTCACAGTATCAATGGCAGCGCTCATCCGCGGTGACTTGGACCCGCCGAAGGGTTCCCCACTGTTAGAGCTTCCGTTATTTTTCAACTCTTCGAAGGGTTTTCCAGGACCTGAGGCCGGTCTCCTTATCGTATCTTCGGTTATATTAACATCCTGGTATTGTATAGCGCTCACAATTTTGAAAAAAGAAAACGATTAGCTCACTTCAAAATCCGGGGCCGAGCCGCTTGACAATACGCGGGCATTTTCCGTACAGGGTATGTCCGACCTAGGCGCTAGAAGTTGCTTAGAAGAGTTTTCGTCGCTCTCGATGACCTGTGCTGATCGAAGCGGCGATAATTTAAATTTATATCATGACAAAACTGTACTAACCGCGATTTGATTCGCCTTTATAGTATGCCAAAGGGTCATCAAATATCGCAGCACCCAGTTTGGCGGCTAGGCGCTGAACGGTGTGGCGGACACGCCTGCGAGTCATTGTAGTTGAGAATAGGTGTTAATTTGTTTTGTCATTTCACCAGCCGTATATATTTTATGTAACCGTGTAACACGCGAAGTCAACGGGACTTCACACACGCATCCGAGATACTTGTCCGTTATACGATGCATGTTGATCGGTTCTTCAGTAAGTAAGTAAGAAAGATAGATCGTGTTCATCCGCTGTACCTATTCATATCATAATTACAGAAAACGTATAAGAATACACACAGCTTCGTAGTAAGTAACAAGCAAACGACACAGTTAGAAAGAGATGAAAGGATAAAGAGATGGACACTATCATGACCCAGATGATGTAGCAGCAACACGCTTCTCCACTACCCGTCGGTGCGTATTATTTCTCAGATGTACCTCAAAGTTTGAAAGAGTCTCGCCCGGACCAGGCTTGTACAACTACATGCACGAGTCAGAAGTAGCCGGCGAGCCGGAACACCAGAACACACCTTGCCAGGACAATCTAGACATTTAATCCGCCACTCTGGGTCACTATTCGCGGTAACCTTACGGAGAGCCACCTCAAATTTATCAGATGGGAAACGGTATTGAATGCCTTGCATACAGGTGGCTAGCCATTGAGGGGGCTGGGTACCGGCTATCGTCAGAACACTTTTTACAAAGACGACGGCTCAAGTCTGCTCACCCACGATCGTTGAGAAGGTGGTCCCGGAGGCCCGGATTGACTTGGAGGTGGCGCTGATAATTCTTGGACAGAGGTCGGGGCATCCGGCGGCGGCGGTGATGTGGATGCAGGCGCAGGAGGGGGAGCCGAGGAAGCAGGCGCAACAGACGGTGTGTGGCTATTGGTCCCATTCGTCTTCACTCGCTGAGCTAAAGGTGCTTCCGACGCGCTTGAAGTCGTTGACACAGGAGAAAGGGCCGTTTCCGCTTTCGACGGAGGAGGCACAGGGGACAACCTTGGTGCAGGTTCTTCGTCTGGTTTGATTGGGGGAGACTGAGGCTCTGAAGCTGGAGTCGTTGGGACCGTCCCGCTCTGTGCCCGCAGCGCAGCAGCACCTCCCTTCTTCTTGCCAATCGTTCTTGCAAGCTCACTGTCCCGTTTGACATTCGAATGGAAATCAGGATCCGTGTTATATTCGACGGGCCGAGGACGACGATGGCGATGCCAGAACTTGCCTAAAACAGAAGTCATCAGTATCATCGCGAGATCCATATTTAAGCACATACCGCAAGTACCGCATTGTGACTTATCACCCAATGGACCTTTCCTCCTGCCAATGGCAATATTCTCAGGACAACCACAGTTGGAACAGTGCCATACACCATCTATGAAGTTAGCATGCTGACCATCAGCGAATTCCTTCTCCTTTGCCTCTCGTTCCAACTCTTTCGCCCTCTTTGCTGTCACCACCTTCGGGAGAGTGTTCATGGAATGTGCCGCATCACCATCTAATGTGGAAGATGCACCATCTGCAGCGGTGGAGGGAGGCACCGCCGTGAGCTTGGACCGTGGACGTAAGACGGACGGAGGTAATGGCGGAGCCTTGAAGTGTCCTTTTGGCTTCTTCTCCTTGGGAGCGGCAGGCTGTGGTTGCTGGGGAGCAGTGGGAAGTGTTTGAGGAAGAAGGGGTGTCCCGTTTTCGGATGCCACCATATTTGCAATGGTGAGTGAAGCAGCTGCAGCTGCAGCTCGGCGCGATGTGGGCGCATTGGCCGCAACTTGCAGCGCAAGAATAGCAGGATCCAACTCGGGGAACCCAATGGCAGGTGTGCGATAGGTCCTAATCGGCTCTCGGTCTGGTAATGCGACGCCCCGCCGGCCCCTAGTATTTCGTTTTCGCCGCTTATTCATGTCTTTGTCACGCTCCTTCTCGTGCCGTTCGACTTCGCCATCACTAAGATAGTTCAGCATCGGTGTAAACGACGGTACTTGGTCTAGTGCTCGAGTGCCGGATGATATGCCGGGAAGGAAGGACGTCCGTAACTCATCATCTTGTATCGGCGTACCATCGGAAGGATGTCCAACTAGGAAGAGGGACTTTTGGTACGCTTGCACCTGTTCTCGGATAGAGTGGGCAATTGCAGTTCTGAATCAACTTAATTATGGCGTTTTATCTAGAAACGTGGAAAACCCACCTAAATTCACCGCCCAAGCCCAGTTCCTGAACATATATGTCCGCGAAACCTTCAGGGGACGCATATGGGTTTTCTATATCCCATTCAAATTGGTCATCAAGCTTCATCGCCCCGACAATGATATCCAACTAACACAATTAGTTTAAAAACCTTCCAAATGGTATAGCTCTGGAAACTAACCTTGATGACAATCCTCATATCGTCGTGCATCTCGTTCTCATCCATATGGAAGTCCTCCACACCCAGGAGTTGTTCGTCTTCAACCACTTTCCGTCGTTTTCGACCTTTCTCGGTTTCATCAACGATAAAATCTTTCCTCACGCGTTTTCGCCACTTTCTCCACCACAGCGCACTCTCCTCGTCCAATTTTCCTGTCTCCGGCGCGCCCGATTCATCGTCAGCAACATAATCACCTCCTTCGCCATCGTAATTGGTCGAATGTGCTTTAAAATCACTGAGTTGATCCTGGATAGATTTGACGATAACGGAATGATAGCTCGAAGATAGGCTATAATCTTCAACCACAGATTGTGCGAAATTTTCTGGAGTGATCACAGGGTCTATGATGAGAGTCAGCTGTCGAAGTCTTGTGCGTAGACGGATAGCCATACCGTTCAAGTTCCAAACGAATGTGTCCCGCATTTTATGATGCTGCTCGACATCAAACTCTAGTCGGATGGGTACAAGCTGCTCTGGTAAGTTCGCGTACCGAGCGTCGATCTTTCTAGGCCTGATAAATGATAAGCATCGGAACAGATATAAGATGAAGAAAAGACACACAGCTTCACGCCCTCCCTCTTAACGACTTTACCTCGCCGGCTATCTCTCCTAGGCCTTGAATTAGGATATCTGACATCGAATCCCCTTCCCCGGTTACCCCATGGCGGTACGACGGCTCCCAAACCCACATTGATGCCGCCTCCTCTTTCCCACCACCTTTTGCCTAGCGCTTCCCGCTCCGCTGCCATCCGCTTCCGCATCTCCCCATACACATTCTCGTACTCCTTATCAAGCTTCATCCAATCCTTGACATCGTTAATTTCAGTTTCGCTCAACTCGGGAATGAGTTTCAACGAATCTTTGAGTGGTACGGTAGTGACTTCTGTTATGGCAGGATTTGTAGGCGGCAATGGAGGGAGTTTTGCGACAGCAGGTGTAGGAGCCGCTGATGCTGCAGCGGAAGCAGAGCCCGCAGGGGCCACAGTTGGTGCGGCCGACGCGGGTGTAGGAGCACGAGTTGGTGTAGACACAGAAACAGAAGCACTTGGAGGAACGGGAGTCGGGATTGTAGGCGGGCCGGAGGGCATGGGCGCAGGCACTTGTTGAGGTGCTTGCTGGGCCGGCGGGAGAGGCTGTGGTGTCATCAACGCATTCATATTTGTTGGAGTTGCCGTCCGCGGAGTTGTTGGTGTTTGAGGAACAGCATTCACTCTGTTCGGCGTTGGTGTGCCTTTCATAGCACCATTACCACCGAACCCAAGACTATTTGAACTCGCCGACATGGGTCTTGTCGGGGAGATGATTCCGGCTGTGCCAATTGGGTACCCACCACTGGTTGCACCCGCTGGAGGAAACATGCTAGGGCCGGCGCTGTCAATCCTTGGGCTTCCTGTAACGCGAGCACCGACAGGTGATGTCTGACCATGCTGAGGATACATATTCCCGGGCTGTTGATCAGGCATCGATTTGGGAAACATAGAAGGGTTGGGCCCTCCTCCACTGTTCATCATCTCTCCGAGACGACTGGGTGGACGGACTTGGTCGACACTAGGAGTTCGCCTCATACCCATGGCAGTTCCCGGACGCCCTCCTGGTGGCGGAGGCGGCATCATAGTGGGGCCATGAGAGCTGGCACTGGAAGGTCTGTCGTTTCCAAACCCAGTGCCATGGAACTGCTGCTGAGGTTGGGGCTGAGGCTGCTGCTGGGGCTGTTGGTTCATCATACCGCCCATCTGCGCCATCATCTGGAGCTCTTGCTGTCTCTGTCGTTCCTTGAGCTTCATCGACACCCGCTCCATCATAACCTGCTTGTCGTGCTGACTGAGGCCTGCGAACTGTTCACGGGTCATGCCTGTCATTTGGAGCATCATGCTGAACTGCTGCTGCTGATGCGGGGTCATCATTTGTGGTCCGTGAGACGGCGTAGGAGTGGGCTGGGGTTGACCCATCATGGTGCCGCCATTCATGCCACTGAATTGATTCGGGAAACCACCACCGCCGCTCATCGAACCGCCGAGTGACGTCGCGGTGATTCCACTCATCGATGTTCCGGGGCGCTGCATGGACATGCCGTCGACCATGTTCGTAGGCGGGGCGTTGCCGGGGGCATTCATCATGTTCGGTAACGGGGTCGATACGCCCATTCCGAGGCCGCCCATGTTCATGCCACCCATGCCCATGCCCATCCCTGCAGCATTGAGATTGCCGCCGCCACCTCCCATGTTCATCATGTTCATGTTCATTCCACCACCACCACCACCACCGTTCATTATTCCTCTCTCGCGAAGGATCTGGGCGGGGCTCATACCTCCGCCACCTCCACCCATCATATTCATGTTGGTGGTCATTCCTCCTCCCATTCCAACCCCCATAGCACCCCCCATGCCTCCACCCATGTTTCCACCCATGCCGCCCATAAGTTGGGCGGGATTGATACCTCCCGCGCCAGAGAGAAGAGCTGCTGGGTTGATACCCTGGCCATGAGCTTGTTGATGAGGGAAGGTGGGCTGCGAAGCCGTAGGGTAGGATTGATTCATGTGTTGTAAATTATATGTTTTGACGGTCCTGTCAAGGCCATTGCTTAGTGAAGAGGTAAATGTGGGACGATGTACTCACTGTCGATAGGTTTCCAACGAGTCGCAATTCCTGTAATGGGTGTGAGTACTGCACTTGGAAGGAAATATCAGCATATTGTGTACTTGTCAGAGAAAGTTGCCTCTCACCTGAAAAAAAGATCGAGTGGTCCCAGCGAGGGGACAGCACACGTATACAGAAGAAACGCTCACCTGTATACACGACTAAGAGGCCATCAGTATGGTAAAAGGGCAGGAAAAGAAAGTTGCATACAATGGGTAGCACGATGAGCAGACTCTATTAGTAGCAGCAAGGAATCAGGATACCACGCGTAATCTTGGGAAGGGTGCAGACAGACCTCTATGGTAGCATATCCAAAGAAACAGAGAGATAATAGGAAACAAAAGGGTCGCGAAGACGGGACGAGCACTGGAAAAGCGATAGCGTGGCGGGATTGAGCAGAAGGTGTCGGCTTGCGCCCTTGTTGAAGCTGGTTCACAATCAACCGACGTCTGTCACGTTTTTGTCACACCCGGGTCACGTCACCCGTTTCCCGACGATGGGCATCCCAAACGGTACACCACCATCTCAAGCAGAGGCAATGGCTACACCGACGGGAGAAGGTCATGAAGGGATAATTTCAAGTTACATTCGCTTTACTCCCGGCGTAGTTTTCACTCGTTTTATTTTTTCTGATCAAGATCTAGATCTTACGTCCGTTTTCCGGATATTGCCTACTCCCCCTCGCAGCCTCACGAGTCCATTTCAAAGGGGTGAATACCCGCGTTCTCTCGAGACTATCGCGACAAGGTCGCAACTCGTTTTTTGCCCTCCCCCTTGATGCTATGACTCCCTGGGATTTTTCTTTCCTTTTCTTTCTTTCTCTTGGTTATCGCCATTCATTCTGAATCACACGGAGACGCCGCACGTATTCTACTACAAGTTCCGAGCGGACGATCCTCCTGAGTATGAATGCCCCACCTTTGGTTCACCCGCTACCATATCACGTCATCAATTATTCTGCCAAGTGCCCTGACTGAGGGTCCCCGACTTTCACATCCAGGCAGCGTCCAGTCCAGTCGCAGGCCCAATATCCACGAGCTACATCTATATTTCAAGCTTCTCTGACCATGCGACTTCGGAACACGAAATCGTTTGCAAGGTTTCGATCGTCAATTACGCGTCCAAGGGCAACAGCATCTTTCCTTATCCAGCCATCTTGACTCGTCCGGTTTCGAACTGACAAGAATGAATCCGAGCCAATTGACGGTATTGCGCTCCGATATCCGCCAGTCACATTCTCAGAACCACGCACCCTTGTCTTAGGCCGAGGTAACGACCCGAACGCGGAATCGGTCAGTAATTCATTTTCATCATGTGTCGGCCTCAGTCTTCACATATCTTTATCCAGGCTGAATCAAAGGAGACGTGGTGAGAAACTGTCGCTACATTATTTTCGTCCAGTGACCGCTCAATTCGGAGCGATGAGTGAACGTTGTACAACGTGGTCATGTTTGCCATATCCTTCCAGTTGTTATGCTACAACGCCCTCCATCGTAAGCTTCAAACTTTATCGTGACTGCATCATCTTTTCATACTCCAGTCTCGTTGCAAGGCGCTAGAAAGAAGTATTGAGGAGGTCTATCGCAGGAAAACAAGCACTGTACCGGTTAATCCCTCCAGTCCCGTAACATTCCGACAAATGTACTCTGGTGCCTCATTTTCAGGGCCCTCGACATCAAAGTCGTCGAAGAATACACCAACACAGCTTGAGCTACACTCGATGTCTACAACTACGTCCAGCATCATGGTTAGATTCACTCCCTTACGAAAACAAGCGGACGTACTCTCGTTGGTCACCGCGGTCCCGCTCCAGTTCAGGAACCGTAAGTTCGCAAAAGTGAGCTGAGATGGTAAATCACCGCTATCAATAGCGCTAAACGTTTTGATCCAGAATGCTGCATGCTGCATACCTGTGTCCGTTGTTCGTTTGATACAAATGGAGCGGCCGGTTCACCCGGTCCAAAACCACGTTCTTGGCAACAATGTTGGATACGGAGCCTAAGTTCATCAGATGCGATTCTATGAATGTGTATATGCACACCTTTTCCTCCCCCACCACCTGTCGGTGGGGATCCATTGACAGTACCAGTCCAACTTTTGAAGTAGACCTACAGATATCGTAAGCCGCTTTGCATCGTCATGCTATGCGCATATCCACTCACGCCGTTCGCCATGTTAGGTTGCACTTTTGGGTCTAATCTTAACATCTGCGATGCATCTGTCAGCCATTTATATGCAAGACAGAAATTGTACTGACTTGTAGGTCCTCCAGATGAACGTTGTTGACGAGGTCGCTCTATGAATCGTTATCATCTGGTAAAATAGAACATGGAAGGCACGCACCAGATTGTAATATTGCCCCAAAGAACCAAATGCAATCCCGTTTCCTCCACGACAAGTAATGTTTCGAGCAAGTATGTTGGTGGAATTCTGTCGTCATTAATCAAAGAATGCAGAAAGCAGAGCTTAGTACCTACTCCTTTGATAGCCAGGCAATCGTCTCCACACGTCACATCCCAATCCAACATTGTAACATTGTCGCTTCGATATGTGTCTATTCCTGGGGGAACATTGGCCTCTATTCGGAACAAATACGATCCACTGACCATCAGTATTAGGAACAATACTAAACATCCTCCATTCAGTGCTTCATCGAAACAAAGGGAGGATACACCCACTTCTGACCCGCAAATTCCGGATTGACATTGGTTGCGTTACAAAGCATCCCTTCATATCTTACACCACTCGACTCGGCTACAGCGTTACACCAGAATGGCGGCGACTCGATACGAAAGTTCTTCACCACAGAGTCGAACGCGCGGTAGAGAGTCAGAGAAAGAGGTCGGCCATCACCATCTTCCCTGGTGTGTGTCGTGAAGTACTCCCACCATGACTGTCCAGCAGCGTAAGCGTAGATGACGTATGGCGGTCTATCGGACACACCTGTCCATTACCTTGGATACCACCCTCGTTATGCGCGTCGATGGTAAAGTCGGATCCTGTCACTACAAACCACGAGGCTTGGCTCTGGCAGGACTATCAGGTGGCGGAGCTGCAGAAGGTCGGAAACGAGGCACCTGTATGAAGACGACCCTGTACGTGCTCTCCGCATCCAACCAGTATTCGATGTCCGGCTGGAACTGAAATGCGCCGTAGTTTATATCAATCAAAGCCGCCTTAACGAAGATGAGACCCTTACGCTCAAATACCCGTACAGATCGACCTTGGATGAATGCAAATCCCACGTCATCTTTCTATTGATGATCGAGTTTAAAGTGTAACACCGATAAACGGATCTAGGGATGGGTACCTGGTAATGTTATATATTCCGGAATTGAGCACGGTCCAACCGTGTCGCCCGCATTCCTCGATGGCTCTCTCAACCTCCATCGATAATTTGTTAGACGTATTTGGGGAAGAAAGGATGCAACGCACTTGTTCTGTATCATCAAGACCTTCTCCTAATGGACTAATCTCGCATTTCTTCGCTGCAGACGGTGGTGCGACAAGTAACAGTGTGATCAAGAGCTCAAGAAGGGGGAATCGCATTGTAGTGGAGCACGACGTATTCTTCGTGGTAGGTCATATATATTTAAATCAGTTGTTTTTGCCACTGTTCTACCGTGGTCACATTAGGTGCCCGTCTGATGAGTCACGAGCGAATAAGCATACAAGATGGCATTGCTACGGGCCGGTATATAGTAGTACATTACAACAACAAGAAGAAAAAAAAAGGCAAATGTCCGTCTCAACCAAAGGAAATGCAGCGACAATCTCATTCTTACCATTTTGCTATACGGAGGTCGAAAATCAGTCGTCGAAAATCCCACTACACGGGCTCTTTTTCCAGAGCCGTCTATACGACGCATGCACGTCGGGTGCCGCGCCGGGCATCAACACATTCCTCTTCGGACATATCCGGTTCGCGTCTTCTTCTCCTTCCTCTTCCACGATCTCCAAATCACCGCTCTTTACATACGGCCTCGCAATCTCGTTGCATAATTCATGTATGCATTCGACCCCGTATACTTCTATCCAAATCTTCGCCAGCTTCGCAACCACGCTGGTGACGTTCTCCGCCTCCGTGTCGACCACTGCGACCGTGTAGCAGACTTCTACTCCCTTGGACAGGCTTGTTAACGTCCAACACTCTTCCAGAAGGCTATCACGGAAGTACACGACGGACTTCGTCTCTTCCCAGGGAAGCTTCTTCAGTCCGGCTCGCGTACTCGCACGTCTTGTGCGTTTGCACCAAATCTTGGGTGTTGAACGCACAACTTTGCCTTCCTTGCCTCGGCGGGATAATACCATGAATCCCTTCTCTCGAGTGCATGCGTCGATGAACGCTTCAGCCTTTGGATCGTTTAAGGATAGGCCCATACAGACGGTGATGTTCATCTCAGTCTCCGACCATTGCGGCGTGTGGTCGATGATGTCGTTATATTTGGTAACAGAATAGCGATGACTGAAGTCTGAATATTCAAAGTAGTTGACAATAGAGCCGCAAAGCATGAGGATGCTCGATCCATCAATGTTGTGATAGCATTTGAGCGTAGATTGATTGAGATGGGTCCAGGTAAGGATGGTATATCGAGTCAAGGCTATCACTTCATCCATCTACGCGCTTAGTCAGTAGCATACACCAATGAAATGGAAGGGAATGTAACTGACTGTCTGGCAAGTTTTCCGAAGACACCCGTAGCAGCGAATTATAGAACTGAAATGAGCCCAGCTGCGAAGCGGTCGGGGATCTGTCGTCAGGTCTTTGTAAACACGCCCACCCAAGACGACGACATAACTCGCGGAATCATCCATCGGCCTCAGGGCGTCGTCGATCGCCGCTCGCACCTGGTCTGTGAGTAGTTCCACAAGAGACGTCCAAAGCTTGGAAAGTGTTTGGACCTCCAACTTCTCGTCCCGAAGGAACTCCATGACTGAAATGTAATTCTGAGATGTGACCATGAGCGACGCGTCTGTGTACACTATCCGCCGGATGATAGAATTGATGACTTCGAGTCGCTCATGGTGCCACTTGGATTCGGGATAGGTACAATACCTCGAGATTCGGGTGTAGATTTTCTCTCTTAGGATAGTAGCTTTTTCTCGTAGCGCCACCTCCAAGGGATCCTCCACTTCGATTGCACTATCACGATAGCCATCACAATCGTTTGCGATGGACTGCGATGGATTGGAACATTCGTCGGCCTTCTTGGCTCTTAACGGGGCCTCGTCGTATCCCGAACAATCTACATCAGGCTTCGACGTGTCCATCGGCCGCTTGAGGACCCAAAGCGCATTCTGAGATGCCAGAATGAGTTCGTAGGCCCGGTTCTCTACTTCTTCCAGAACCCTCTCCACTTCTGATTGCTGTCTTATGAGCATTCGCCAGAATTGTTTGTGTCCAAAGTCCTTCTGAAACATGAGAGCGGACAAAAGATGGATGGTGTGAAACAATGCGTACCATATCGTTTCTGAGACGGACATCAGAAGTGCTTTTCTATGCGTTGCGGAGGAAATGCTTACCCGAAGAAGCGTTCAGTAAAGTATGCTCTAGCATCAATGCATCTATTTCGCCAGCAGTCAGATACATTGCACGAACGTTGAACAATGATTCGCACCTCGTTACCAAGTGATACTTGAATACAAGGACCTTGTTCCAGGATCGTAACCTCTCCAATGACATGCATGACCTGATCTTCTTCGAATTAGTACAAATGGTATGTTGGTCGAAGGCATTGAGAGCGGAATGGTGGGCCTTGTAATTAACGTAGAGCTTAATGCGCTCCTACGAGACAGCTTCAGCGAATATTACCAGGGAAAGGTAAGGGGATTCGGACTTCATTATGACGAGCGCACCAAAGGAATCCTGGTTGGGTATTCACGTTGCAAGGTCTCTTGCGAGAGTCAAGGGCAGCACAATGCCCCGAGCATTCTTGAAAGGAAGGCATTGATTCGAGGAGTTGGGGCTAAGGGGGGACGTGATGGTAATGCAAAGGTGACGACATTAAGTAGCGCCGTGACAAAAATTACGCCAGTCTACATCCCACAATGGACCTACTCCCATCATGTCATCTGCGACGCGTACCGCGCAAGTAGTCACCGTAGGAGAGAAAGAGAAATGACTGGGGGGGTCCTCATGGATCGCGTCAAGTGGGGGGACCGGTGGGCTTTACAGCACCGGTCATATGTGTTGAAATAGCCAATTCAAGATTGGACTCTCCCAGATGACTGTAAATATCGAAGTCGGATTACTCGATGCACAGAATGCATCAACCACGAATAAAGGTAAGTATCAAGGATTGACCAGTCTGCGGTCACTGAAACTCCGATCGGAGTTGCAATTTTCGCCGATGTTGACTTCCTACAGGTCGCCCGACGCGATCATTGCCTGTTCCTCTGGTAAGTCAATATCATACCTCTAAGTCCATGAAGTCAGATTTGGTTTTTGGTTTAGAGAATCATAATCAGGAATTTCTGGCAACATTAATGACCCAACTTTGGGATTGGAATTGAGCTTAATTGCCGGGATATGTAGAGTCTTTCAACAATAAATCAAGGAGAACAGAGGCGAATTGAAGTAAAGTCTGCATATGCCACTAATAGTACAGGCTGGCTCCAGAGTTTGTGCCGATCCGACTGCCGAAGTGCCGACGGCGGCGCTCCTAACGCTGTAACGGCGACATCGGCACGTCGGGTCACAGCCAGCCATCCGACAGGTCCGACCAGGACTTTTTGTCATTGGGATTTACCCGAGTTTATGCCCACAGTTAACGAGACACACCTTTGACCGTGAAAGTTTACAATAAATGAAACATAATTATCAGATGTGCAGCAGACAGAAGGTGGTAAATGTGGCTGTGCCATATCGCTTCCCGATTTCAAGATTCCGAGTCGCCGATGGGGTATTGAACTTATGTGGTATATGGCTATCCTCCTCAGGTCAGTAATAAATGGGGATCGAAGTATAGATTTCAGCACCCTATTTCCAGCGCTGAAGAGCTTGTGCCGCCAGTGTAGGAAAGGACTTAGCGATGTCCGGACTGATAGTCGAACTCGGATTTGGATTCGGACTAGCCGGTCAGTCGGCCTCCACTCCCACCCCGCCATGGCTCCCCCGATTTTGAGCGGAGCAATGAAATTTTTCTAGGAGCGAGTAAGAATCGATGAAAATGCCGTGTTTGGATACTTTTGGTGGCAATCAAGGACCTCTCACGGATTTGAAAGAATTGTTGGGAGAAATGAATAAGACGATGAGTGCGTATATCTTCGTGTCAGCAGACGATGAAGTATACAATTCTCTGGAGACGATACATGCGAAGACTGTATTACGATATCCAGATCACATTGCTTGAGCGAGGCACTGAGAGCATGTTGCCATAAGGAAACCTATTCAAGAGGAAAGCGTGTCATGATGCAATTTTAACCCGCTGTCAGGTCTCAAAATATCAGAGGTGTGTTGGTAAGGAAAAGCGAATCCGAAGCCTGTGGATCACCGCTCATTATGCAATAATGATAGCAGATGCGGTCATGGCATCCTGTACATCAAGCAGATTGGAGAAGGGGGATATTTTGTGGCGTAACCATTCCATGGAGGTCGATACTATTGTCGCAGCAAGGTGTTTGGATATATAGGGAAAACTACGCTGAGGCCATGTAGATCTCTGCCGGCTCTGTATTCAAGGGCTCCAGAGCAAAATCACCGGGATCTGGGGGTAGCCGTAGAGAAGGTACCCATACAGAGGAATTGCATCACGGATATGGAAATCGACCGAATTAATGCATGTGGTGCAAAACTTGGTGTTAGGGATCATCAAGTCTCATCATCGTTCTCAGACCTAGCAGTGAACACCGCCCACTTTTAAGCCAACGTCAGCCCATATGACCCTAAATCGGCTAATGCCAGATGTCCAGAGTGGAAACACGCGTAGCCGGCGTTGTGTCGGCGTGGCAGTGACTTGTATAAGGATTGAATCATCGATTTTCTCTTGCACCTACACTTCCATCATCCCAAGAGAAGGCCCGTTTCGTATACCGGGCTAAGATGGGTGCCCAGCAAAGTCGCCGTCAAAGTACAAAGTCCCAGCGTTCGAAGACGCCGCCGTCTAGAGCAGAATCCCACGTAGTCCTACCAACGTCAACTGCACTAAAGAGCCAGATCACAGCAGTCTTAGCAAAAATGCACAACGACAACACGAGGGAGGTGGTCGTTGCTCAGAAGGTGCGTACCGATTTAGAATGTGGCTGTGCCACGCTTTAATTGTAATTCTGGATGAAACGAGACTGATCAGAGATACCATCTTGCTTTCCACCTTCATCCTCCCCCTTTTCCTCTTGTTTTACCCTTATCTGGAAACCTTTTCGAGGGTCGCATTTCCAAGACAGGAGCGCTCACCATCACGTTTAGACTCGACCGTCTGAGCCATCCGTGACCTCCACATATTCAGAGCAACCAGAGACAACCCCAGCGACAATGGCTCCAACGAATGCTACCGTTCCTTGCCAGGTACATCCGCCTGTATGCCCTCAAATTCCTGACCGTATCTTTCCATCAGTATCGCACCGGCAAGACCCTTGGAAGTGGGACATATGCCATCGTTAAGGAGGCCATCCATATCCAGACTGGCGAGTACTTTGCTTGCAAGGTCATTAACAAGAAGCTCATGGAGGGCCGAGAACATATGGTACCGTGTCTTGCATCGTACCTGAGGGCAATCCTACTGACTGTTGCTGCAGGTCCGGAACGAGATCGCCGTCTTGAAACGGATTTCCAGCGGACACAAAAACATCGTAACTCTCCGCGACTATTTTGAAGTGAGTATCTGTCTTATCTAGTCAAGCGATAACTCACAGAGTACCATAGACCTCTCACAATCTCTATCTGTGCTTTGATCTCTGTACCGGCGGAGAGCTTTTTGACCGGATATGTGCCAAAGGCAACTACTACGAAGCGGACGCTGCGGGTCTCGTTCGCACCATTTTCCAAGCCGTCCAGTATATTCATTCCGCTGGTATCGTTCACCGTGACCTCAAACCAGAAAACCTTCTCTTTCGCACAAAGGCCGAGGAAGCCGACATCATGATTGCAGACTTTGGCCTGAGTCGCGTAATGGAGGAGGAAAAACTGAACATGTTGACTGAAATTTGCGGAACGCCAGGCTATATGGCCCCCGAGATTTTCAAAAAGAGTGCGTGCTATATCTCGCTACGTGGCATACACTGCTGATCACAAGCATAGCCGGCCATGGTAAACCCGTCGATATCTGGGCGATGGGTGTCATAACCTACTTCCTACTTGCGGGATATACACCCTTTGACCGCGATTCCCAGCAGCAGGAGATGGAAGCTATCATCGCTGGTGACTACAAATTCGAGCCTCATGAATATTGGGCCAATGTTAGCGATACCGCTCGGGACTTCATTCGAGATTGCTTGACAATCGATCCTTCGAATCGTCCCACAGCAGCGCAATGCTTGGAGCATAAATGGCTTGCGGACACATTGCCTCACTTCGTTCCTGACCCTGAGAGCCCAAGTGGTGGTCCGACTGATCTTCTACCACACGTCAAGAAGGCTCTCAATGCGAAGCAGCTGTGGCGCAAGGCGGCATTCAGCATCACTGCGCTTAACCGGATGACTGCCCTCGCTGGTAACAGCCACCTGGACGTGCAGAAGCAGGAGCTGTCGGACAATGTGCGACTGTACAAGGAGGAGAGCGCGAAGGAGGTCATGGAGGTAAGGCTTCTCGTATCTACGGCAGCTATAATACGGTTGACAGGACGTATCAGAATGCTTCCATCATGCATCATCACAATATGAATCATCCCACCGAGTCGTCTTTGGACATCAGGGAGAGTCTGAAGAAGACAGATGATATTTCGGTTGATGGAAAGAGCTCGGACACTTTGACAAGTAAACTTGCCAAGGTCAGTCTGGATACAAAGGATAAGGAGGCGAAGACGGTGTAGAGGCTCATGGACTTTCGCAATGCTACTAGGAACGGGCTGGCAGAAGTGTGTACTGAATAATATGAACTTCATTTGATATCGTGCAGACTCGGCATGAAATCATAGACCCGGATGCAATCGTAAATCATTGGGGCCACGACGATGATGGTACCAGCGGTCCGGCACAGTAGCGCAGTCCGAAGATGGGACCTATGAGGACCTACAACTTATACGTAACGCCGAGTCTTTACCCTAGTCCGCCCCGTAGCATTCACATGCTTGCAGCAGCTGATGTGCCAGCGCAGCATGATGTCGGTTGTCTTTCCGTCTTCCCTGGCAAGACTTGGAGGTACGTAGCGACTTCTGCTTGCGCTAGCTAACTATTGAATAAAGTTCCTTCTAGATTGTCATGGCTGAGATCGATCTAGACGACCAGCGAGGAAGTAGAACCGATGACCTACTCTCAGTGCTTTCTGTATTGAAGGCACGTTACTTTATTGGATTATTTCGGGTTTTTTACTCACTATTCACAGCCAAGCGACGATACCTACGACTCCACCTTCAGTCAACAACATGCCTTTTTTGAGAAGGCTACAACAATGGTTAAAAAGATATATTGTATACACGACTCGCTGCAAGAACTACTATTCACCCTCTACGATGCTTCACACAACTGTACCTGTTCACTTCCTAAAGAACTTTGTGATATCTTCTACCAAGGACGGGATTACATCGTGAACACAATGCGTCGTATCATGGATTCCATGAGTGCGGTCGACGGTGCCCTGCGTTCCCTTGACAGAGCTCTCAGCGACCCCAGCTATACCTGGGCGGAAACCTGGCGCTACATCGCCGAGTTCCGCCAATCCGCTCGTGCTGCCGAAGAACAATGGTACCAGACCCGCGCTTACCTCGTTGACGAGTTCACTGTCTCCCTCCGGAATCACCTATTTTCACCCTACAATCCCCTCCCCCGCCTATTCTCATGGACTGTCCATCTCAAATCCGGCGTCATCTTCCCACCTCTCCAAGCGTGGGGACTCCTCGCTGAGAAAGTGGAGGAGATATGTGGGGCGATGGATGAAGTGCTGGAGATAGTGGGCGAGGTTGAGGGGTTCCTTCTCAATGTTCGGCGGAGAATCCTGCGTGTTCAATATGATGGGAATGCTTTGTCGCCCGAATTGCGAGAGCAGGTAGAGGCGGCGGGACATAGACTTCGGTGGACCTTCACCTCACATTATCTGATAATGGATGATGGTGTCACAGATATAGCTTCTATATCTGCTAATATTGCCAACGAGTCTCTTTCGGAACCTCAAGATTCTTGGTCTCAGACGGTAACCAAGGGAGCATTGTTTGGAGTGGGTTTCATGGTTTTGAAGAATCTATGGGAGGAAAGCACAGGTGTCCCTGCTTTCTCATAGAGGACGCATCAGGGCCAGGCTACTGATGTACAGACGCCGATTGGCAGCTATGCCTATGTTACACTGGGTATTTTGTTACTCGACAAGTAATTATAGGCATGAATAGAGAAAGATAAATACATTATACCGTAGATAGGACTTGTTACGCAGCGTCAGCCAATGGAGGACGCCGTAAATCAGTCTGGGTAGCGAGTTTTCTTTGCGAAAATGACAAGAACTGCAAACAGTGACGAGATTGCAATGCCCATGAAAATTGCGCCACCCCATGCCGTCCTAAGGGAAGCGAAGTCGTTGTCGGGAATCATCAAGGCCGTGTATGCGTGACTCCGCAATCCGATGTAGCTGCTATTACACCAGCAGTTTGAAAACCCATTCCCCAACTGTGCTAAACAAAATCCAAATAGGAACAGCGCATTGAGGAACGCCAAGGTCTTTCCTGTTCGGGAAAAACATCTGGACCACACTACCAACCCGTCATCATGATTTGGCGATGTAGTGATACCGTTAATTCTAGTTGTTTCCCGGTCCGACGCCAAGCAAGTTTCCGATGAAAGCGTAGTCGGTGAGGATGGATAAATCAGTGGAGGGTCATTTGGCAGATGTGGCGCCGGCATTGGGATTACGGGTAATGGGAGGTGTGGCACTGTCTTCGTTGCGATCTCCACAGCAGGACGAGGTCGAGGCCATGCAGAAGAACGTCGAGCTAACCACGCGGATACAACCATGCACCACCACGCCACTGTCGAAACCAACCCATAGACAAGGAAACATAAAGACCGACATCCTAGACCTACAAGAGACGTCAGAAAGAAATTGGACAGAAATTCATGTATCGGTACCTTTCGTGGGCGTAAAATATATGACAACGAAGCCTGACGCCGTCGTACCCCATTGAACCACTAACGCTGCAATGGACGCTTTTAAAACCCGACACCACACGCTATCTCCTTGATACTCCAAAGCGGTTTCACGATAGCAACGGGAGATGATGACGTCCTTGGTACCACTTCTGTGCTTATCGTCGATGGCACCGTTGCCTCCGACGAGTCCACGAGCATGCGCCTTCTCGGCAACAGAATGATACGACTGGAAGTAGTCGAGCACCACCTGATTTAGCCAATACACTCGTGCGAAGTCAAATATCGGCAGAGTGCGGTAGATGTCATCGTTTGGGAATTTCCAGCAAGACGTACCAGGCTTGCAGAGGGTTATTGGATGCTTATTCGGAGGACACGTGTCAAATTTTTCGGGTGTGTCTGAGGCAATAACAGCATTACCGCCTGCGCGTAGTAGCTGACTTTCGAGCCAGCGCCTATCGCACTCAGGAGATAAGACTATCCATCCCACAACGACTGGATATAGCCAGAGCCAAAGAAGACCTATGCTTTGCCCGCTGGCGTTGGAGTCTTGGCTCGGACTATTGAGTGCATCGATGATGGTGAGGATGAAAGCGATCAAAACCCAGATGAGATTAAAGAATGCAGAAATCGTCCACCCAAGTCGTCGTGCCTCCAAAGATTTAACAAGCTCTTCCCACCATGCATCATTTTGTGGGAGGACGATGATAGACGCTAGGACGTTGTCTGACGGTTCAAAATAAAAACAGCAATGCTGGAGAGCATTGAAAGCTCTAGCAGTGTAGTTGCGGTTGGGATACCGCTTCGCAGCATCGAAGAGGCGACCGATCCAACGAGTGTTGATGGCAGAAAGAGCAAGGGAATAAATGATGAGGGTCGGTGATCCAACGGCCATAATGATGTAATTAGCGTTTTCGAACAGGTCGTTTGCGCCAAAAGGTAGCTGCGACAGTAAAGCTAACCATGGAACAAGCCAAGCGCTCGATTCCTGAGCAAACGCTGGGAATGAGAAGGGCTCTGACCCCCGACCGCACGCACGATAACACAAGTCAAGTGTTACGGCAGTCGCGTCACTCGCATTCTTTCCGATGGGAATTGGACGTCCGTCGTTATCCAACAGACCGACCATCCCATAGTTCCCCGACTGGATATCATTTAAACAACCCTTGAAATTGACACCACTGGCAGCTTCTGCTGAAGATATGAGCAGTAGCACCCAGACAAGCAGATCTGTCGATATGCCATGTCAATCAACCGTATATGTACGGCCATAGAGAAATAGATACTCACAGGGCTTTGTAGAAGACATGTACGAGGAGCCGTGCTAGAGGTGTGCAGAAAAGCTGTCAGATCAAGGTGAGAAGGGAGTCGCATATCTACCCGCAACCTTTGTTCAGCCTGTCTTGTAAACGCTGCGGTGGTACAGGGTCGTTATCTACATCAAGCACCTTTAGAATGTATTGACACAAAGATCAGTGCAATTGAAATGACTCACCGGGGACGATACAAGCACAGCACCCATTCATGGAGCACGTCAATAAATGAACGCCGCCCGAGGCGATACAAAGTAGTGCTTGAGCTGTGAATGTTTGAATGCCGAGGAAGAGGCTTCGTCATTTTGGGATAATCGAACCCAAGGATGTGGATAAGGCATGCATTTATTCAACATGAATAGCCACTTGTACGGATACAAATTAATCTTAAGGGCGGTGCGGGGAGTTCTGAGCATCAACCGTTTCAGTAAATCGATGGCAATGATGAAGAGGATGTGTTTGAGAAATCTAGCCACTAATGTGGTCTGCTGATGGAAGAGGTGGGAATTTAACGGATGGTAATGTCATCCTCGAACACGCGTACTCCATGCGTGGCGTCTGTCAGGAACATGGAACACAATGTAGACACCGTGTTAGGGTGGCGCGCAATGGCAAGCCATATATATTTCTGTATCAGAATTAGTGGTCTTTTGAGCTTGCTATGGATGTGCTGGTCCGGAAAATACACAAGAGGATGCGACATTCTCAAAATGGGAAGCGACTAGTTGGAGTAAAAACGCAGTATACTGCGCATATAAGGCCAAACCTAGGAGAGATGACTCGAAACACGGTTTCCTACAATATCCTGGAGCTGTGTAGACGGAATGGCATCCGGGAAAGCCTTTCTCGTAAGCCTCGTCTGACTCTGCTGCTCGTACGCAAAAGCGTATCCAATCAGGTCGAACTCGGAGAATGCCGAAGCGAAGAATGACAATCCAAATGGGACTCCAGGTGCCGGATATACGGTCTCAGGACCAGCACTTTCGATCGTGAAGTTGTCAGGATAAAACCCCAAGGGGACTAAAAGAACGTCAGGAACGAAGGTTCACGAGTTTCAGCCTTACCGGTCACAATGGGGTATCCAACGATGGCTGAGGGACCATCAGTTCCTCAGAAGGGGCTGAGGCACTGCAACTCACCTGCGATGGTAGTCGTGAATCCTTGAGAGGGAAGAACTAGCGCGTCCAGGTCAAACTCTTTCAGGGCGGCATCGATACCCATACTTCCGCCAAGCGATCGATCGATCGATAGAGCGTCGAAGTAGGTGGAGTTGAAACCTGTAGTAGCCTCGGATTCTATCAACCTAACAAAATCTTCAGAAGGGGTCTTTGGTAACATGCAACAACTGGACACTTGCTCAGACTGATCGGTGAAATTAGTTGGTTCCTCTAGGTCCGGGTGATCATCGTTGAATTTGATGAGGTCGGCAAGAGTGCGTACACCAGAAGGGTTCTTGATTAGGCCGGCAAAATATCTGTTCAGTTCAATCTTTTCCCAATAAGTCAATCAACTGGCGGCCGCGATGAAGTAAAGGTACCTTAAAATCCACGTCTAATACAATAGACTCGTTGTTAGACCTCAGAATATCCTCCGCCGAGGGAAGATCTGTGGGATCCACCACAGTTGCTCCGAGGAGCTTGATTGTCTCAAGAGCGTCTTCAAAAGCGTCCAAGACCGGTTGATCCAATCCAGCCAACGAGGGGTCGAGGAAAACCTTTCTGGGAACACCGATCCGCTTGCCAACGAGAGCGCCCTTCCTAAGCGCCTGGGTGTAATCCGGGACAAAAGGTGGTTGTGCCAAAGTAAAATTATCGTTAGGATCCTTGCCAGCGATGACGGATAACACAATAGCTGCGTCTGCCATTGAACGCGTTATAGGTCCAATTGTATCCTGATGGGATGAAATGGGTATTACTATGAAATCTTAGGTTCAGCCTGATCATTTGACGCATCCAGGCTCATTTACCCACCTCCGGCCCTCGATGTCAAGCCCACTGTCGGTTTTATACCCGCAACGTTGTTCTGGCTCGCTGGACAGGTGATGCTACCATCCGTCTCGCTGCCGAGCGTCACTGCCACTAGACCAATCGACGCTGCTATGCCAGATCCAGAGGACGAACCACACGGATCTGCACCAGGAAAGTATGCACCCTTTGATTGTCCGCCCCGCCCAGACCAGCCTGACGCTAGGCGTCCGCGGAAATGGGCAAATTCAGAGAGGTTGGCTTTGCCAAGAATTATAGCACCTGCTTTGCGAAGCCTTTTAACTACGCCAGCATCTTCGGGAACTATAGAATTAAGCAGACTGAATGAGCCTGCTGTGGTGTTCATCCCTGCGCGACCAATGTAAGTGCGACATTTTGGAAAGAAGACAAACTACCTTCCGAAGCAACAGTGGCAATATTGTCCTACAGGACTCCTTAATGATAGCATGTAACCACACGAGGACGACGCACCTTCAAGAGAATAGGAATCCCATGTAACGCGCTTCGTTTTCCGAGTATGGCTCTTTCAGCATCCATTTCTGCCGCCTGGGCCAACGCCGACGGATTTGTTTCAATCACGGCTCGAAGCTCAGGCCCTTGGAGGTTGACTTCGTCGATTCGCGCAAAATAGGCCTATAATTTGTTGCAGCTTCAAATGCTTTTGAAGAGCGACGAAATTCATACCTCGATTAGGTCAACGCTGGTGAAATGCCCTTTATCCAAGCCTTCCTGCAACTCCAACACTGATGCTTCGTAGAGATCTGGGAAAAAATCTTGACTCAAGCTCGGTGGTGGAGAGCTTGCATGATATCCTGCCATCAGGAACGAGAATGCGAGTACCAATGCCAAAGCGACCTTCATCTTGTTCTTGCGAGGGAGGGGTTCGGTTCTCCCATCGAGCTTGAGGTTTTTATCGCAATATTCTTTCCCAGCGCCATGTGGAATGATAAGAGCGTCGTCCAGAGTCGGAGGGCCGCCTACAAACTGTCCCACTTGGTAGTCGAATGAGAATCAAAAAGGCAACATATCCAAGAAGATAAACATACATAACCAAGACATCGCATTAAGACTTCAAGGGGCCTAGTATTAGACGGCGGTCAAGATAATACCGAAGACTGAGAAAGATAAGCCATGAGAAAAAACCACTCCATTGACGTTGCGTGTCTGGTCCAGTGATAGTGATTGGTAAAGATATCTGTTGATGTTGTAACTGATAAAAATAGGCGATCATCATGATCGTGAATTCGTATGCATTAAATTTTATCCGTTACACAGACTACCCGAGTCTACAAATTTTTCCCTATAGGGCCGTGGTGAAATAAATAGCTAAGAGTTCATCCATGAGGTATAATGTCATATCCACATTCCCAGAGAAGATGATGCTCATGTCGAAGACCGTGGAACACGAAATGCAAGCAGAGCGTTTACAGCGGCTTTCAATGATAACCTTGGTGACGAGATAGGCTGGATTGTCCGAGGGATGCTGGCAGCATCTGGATTGTCATCGGCAACTTCAAGGGATGAGTATCGATAACATTTACGCAATTGAAGAGGCTCACCGTAAAGCACGGGGGCATCCAACTTGGTATCAAAGTAAAGGGTTAAAGATCCCGAGGTCAAGAACTGCCCGCACAACCTCCCAGCTTCTCCTTCATGTGCTATCACGCACTTGGTCCGGATGCCCTGTATTCTCAGCGCCACCTCGGCTCCGGCTGTACCATAGTCCATAAAACAAGCTTCGAAGCAGACTGGGCCACTCACGTTTCAAACTCCCAGTATACCCTAGTGCTATCAAGGTATCAGGTGGGACGTGCGACTTTCCGATACCCGTATCGAGAATGAAATTGGTGACGATAGAATTCCGTGGCGTGCCGCTGTATTTTGAGCATGGTGATGTGTCAAGCTCGACAGCGAATCGCCAGCCCATGAGACCCGCTAGTTTGCCGTGTGAGATACGTAGGCCTGCACAGGGTATCGTAGTGATATCTGTTGTTGGCGTCACCATGTCGGCCCCCATCACTTTGTTAAGTTCTGTCCGACTGAGCTGTGGAGTGGGCGATGATGATTCTGATATGTGTCGACGATGATAGCCCCACTTTTTAGGAGATGAGGGAAAACTATCAACGCTGGGGGCGCAGGTGCTGGAGGCATCGGATCTGTGGCTGTAGAACGAGCCGGAACCCTTGCGAGGGGATGTAGTAAATTTCTCGTCGCCATAGGTATAGCTGTCCATGTCGTATTCTTCCAGGAACTTGATTTTACTGTTGGTGGGTCGATACAGTATCCCAGGGGGCTGTTAATGAGGGTCAGAAAAGAAAGAGGGTATTAAATAACAATGTGGAAGTAAAGCGGCCAGGTAGCCAGGGCTAAATCAGGAGGCCACGAAAGAAGACTCACCACTCTCAGCAGCGGAATGATTCTACTGGAGTCAGCATGCACACCTTGTATGACACGATCGGCATGCAAGGCGTTGAGAAAGATGGTCTTCTGCAGAGTCGCGACGCCCTCTGATTGCCGGCCTTGTCGTATCAACACGCAGCCTTTATTGAATTGGACTTCTGCAAGATGAAGAGAGAAAGCAAGGCCAAGTTCATCGTAGTGTCTGCATTTTAATGGTAAGACGGACGCTAGTAGAGCAGGCAACAAAACGGACACCACGCTGCCTCCTTTCATCCGCGATTCTGCCTCGGTAAAGTCGTCCAGTGCCTTGGAGAGCTTGTTCAGCGCGTGATAGCATACGCCACGTTCATAGTACCTGATTAGAGATGGAAGTGAGCTGGCTGCAGCAATGCAGGTGACACGACGCACGCAAGCACTAAGGACGGATCTAATGTAATTGCCCTGGTCAAGGACTTGACCGCTTCATTGTAATTCTTGATTCTTCGCTGTATCAAGCCCATATTTACCCAAATTCTCGCCGTATCAGCAATCTCCTACTACCGATGTAAGTCCCAGAAAAGCTGAAAAAGGACGCCTCAACTCGCCTGGAACAGCATCAGAGCCTCAGCAAAGTTTTCCGCATCATTTGCTGCCAGTGCCGCGTTCCATGTCCTGAGCTCTTTCTTCAAAGCAGCTAGGGCCATTACGGAGCCTGTCCTGAATGGTGATATAGGGAAGGATGGAAAGGAGAAGTAATGGTCGATATCGGAGTGTGATGACCGCCATGGATGGCTCCGAACTTGTTTGCTATCGCCGGCTTCGGTCAATTACTTCCGAGTCGAACTTGTAAGTCGTCGATCGAGGCCTTGATCGTTTTTGTTTTCATTGCAAGTCCTTGCTTATTCTCCTGCCTTCTTGGACCATCTGTGCCATTTTCTTCATACTGTTTGGATCACTCCGAGACTTGAATATGGCCCCTTTGCGGCCTCCCCTAAGGCTTGCCTCCTTGGATCTTGACTCGTCACTTGAAGTCGACGTCTAATTGTTATGATGTATATGCTGCTTGCATTGATACAATTGCTCTCTCAGGCCCGAGATCGGTAGTCATAAGCAGTAACTCCGGCGCTTTCGCTCCAGTTCTGCCAGTGAGTTCGCATGCAATCCGATTCGCAGAGATCGAAGAACACTACTGAGAAGCGCATATGACACCAGATTTTACTCCTTATCTACATACATAACTATCAATCTCTTCTTGGAACCTGGATGTCCGACATCGCACTGTCTGGCTTGTTGCAACCGCATCTCATTTCTGACAAAAGGATCATTTCGTACCTGACCTCTTGTCAAAACACATATCTCCAGAGTGATGTCCAAGTTGAAAGTGAGCATGGTCCACATTGAGAACGAAGTTTACCATCATTAACCCCTATTGTCGATGACGTGACCGAGTTCAATTTGAATTTGAACCTACTTAGTCTCCCACCTTCACCAGTACAACTAGGCCTGCGCCCTCCCGGCTTTGCTTGTGGGACTCTTGGCTTGTACGGCACACATCCATCCATCCATCCTCTTTTCATAAAATGACTGATGCACGGCACAAATGGGATTCCATCCTTCTACTTACATTCCAGCCAACAACTCTTTGGAAGATGTGTCACTTGACGAACTTGCAGCACGTAACACTGAAGGATACACTGCGGGCATCTCTCATCTTCTCAAAAGCATAGCAACGCCTACGGCTTCGTTTGACTGTCCTTCTCTTCTGGCCATTGCTTCTTGAACGTCTCTGTCGTTTTGAATCCCTCTACCACAAGATATCGGGACCGTTTCCCGGCTTGTACGCAGATACCGCCATTGAATGCTCATTTGTCAGGGCCCGGTCAAGCGCGGTCATTTCCTACTTACCGCAAATCTTTATCTGGGATGACCATCTGTCTGTGCTTGAAGACGTAAAGGCTCCTAGTGCAAAATAGCTTTTTGTGCGGCAGAACCTGTTTGATAAAGCGGCCTAGGCGGACCCATAGTATTATATCTGACACGAACTAACACCGCTTTTTGTCCGAATATATTACCCGAATGTCGACATGGTGAGCCTTCGCGCACGTTTCCCTCTTCCTTCCAATGCTTGACCAGCTACGTAGCAACAGATTCTCACTAACGTTAAATTGTCCAATTAGGCAGACATAATAGACAGGGATGCAATATGATACAGGTATGTATATGCAATAGATCGATAAATATCAAGGTAACTTAAATCGTCAAGGTCCAACTGTAGCATGGTTATTGGTCCGTCCACCCTCTGATGATAATAGCTGTTCTCTCTCTGAGTCCGAGTCCACCTCTAGTTGCCTGTCTTTCCCGTGGCTCCCTCTGTGACCTTGTCCCCAGTCAAGCTGTGTCGCAGGGTCGCAGGGATCGCTCGCCTCTCCAAACTCTCCCTTCCAACCATCGTAGTCTCCCACCTTAGTGATATCGCTGTTGACGGTATATTCGGACAGCATCCTCTCACGCTCTGTCCTTGTCATGTATTCCTCAAATCTCCGCTTTCGCTTCTCGTCCTCGCTAATCTCTAGGTCTGCCAGCTGGTAGGCACCGGGACCACGCTTCCCGTTCCGCAGACGAGTCCACCACGATTGTTTCTTGGGTTGATTTTCTCCTCTTCCAAGGTCCGTGGCCATTGCCAATCCGACAGCAGAATTACCACCTGTCCCCCTGTTTATCTCATTTCGCTCCCGCCTCCACATCGTCCACCTCCATAGACCAAACAGCAGGAAGGCCAAGGCGAAGAAGCTGCCCACTCCGATCAATGCTGAGTATCCAATTTTTAGACCTTTGTTGCTACCGCTCGACTTCGCGCTCGAGCCACTGGCCCCATCCAGTCCCAACCCTTCCACTCTTACCGTGTTGAACTCGGACATGGCAATGTCTGGCTCAGTCAATCCCATTAGGCCGAGCTGGTATCCACTATTATCTCCCTTGCCATTCGTCCCCACTGCTCCGTCGAACCCAAGGACCATGTACACATTCCGCAGGAAAGCCACACCTAAAATCATGTCGCCCGCGTTTGCGGTGCTAATGGACGAATCACTGGCCTGAATCAGACCCACACATGTGTTGGTGTCGCCAGCATTCTTTGATTGCAGAGACGTCAGATCGAGGGGATGCACCGAATACACAACTGGGTTTGAGCTCATCTTCAGCGTCAGCGTCATATTCAGAGGCGTCTTGCATGGAATGTAATACTGCCCATCAGCTCCGGGCCCTATGCCGACTGCACCATATATACCATCCGCAATCGCCTTAGTTGTCAGGATTACCGGCACGCCTGAATCTAATACTGCCGTGGTACCCCGGGTCGTCGAGGGTAGTGTCACCACCCGCTCCTGGCCGTCCACCCACACACTAACGCCCTGCACCGTTACCTTCCACAACGTCGTGCCCATATTGACGCCCAAGTTACTGGTACTTGTCACCGGCCGAGTGTATTTAATGCTGTCAAGGCTACCGTCTAACCACTCTGGCAAGTCACTTTTTTCAGGATGTTTGGCGATACTTAGAAGCGGACGACGTCCTCCGAGCACACCACCATCTGGACGAGTCATAAGAAGACCCATGAATTGGTTTGTGGAGGAGACAGATGACGACGTGAAGACGTTGGAAGAAAATGTAGCTCCATCTGGCGCGTCGGAGTCCGTCGCCGGTATGAGAGTCGTGATACGAGAATTGGAAGGTGGGGAGAGACCAAGCACTCCTGAAAAGCGGGATCCGAGAGGTTCATCGATCACGGAAGTGGCAGCAGCTACGCAGAATTAGGTCGAGGAATTCGAGGACCTTGAACGACAACAACTCACCTAACGCCTGTGTGCCTATCATGAACTGGTCGTTGATATCAATATCCTCCCATACAACGGTACCAGTAACGCTGCCAATCAGATAATCGATTTCGAATAGTGCACTAGTCTTTATGACAGAACTACTTTGGCTTGAATCGTAGAGGGGACAATTTGAGCATGATGCGCAATCGGTCGACGCTAACCACTGTGAAACCAAGGCGATGACTTTAATAACATTTTTTTGGAAATAAAATCAACAGACACACCAGATCGGCTGAGCCTGTGTCTACTTGGATGCTCAGGTTCTGTTTCGATGATCCAACGAGGAGGGGTAATGAGTAAGACCTGTACAGGATGATGTTTAAGTCAAAAACATGCGGTGACAGATGGAATACAGACGCGTCAAAGGCACTGGAACCGATGTAATTCAGAGGGAGGAGGACGCCGTCATCGTCGCGCGCTTCTTGCCTCTGCTTTCCTTTCCATAGTGGCATTTGGTGAGGAAGTGTTAAGGAGGACGACCTAGGCACCGCATGAGATGACTGCCACATGAAACATGTATTGCCGAGTATTTACTATATTCGGTGCCGAATTGAATTGAAAGAAAAATATCAATGCGGGGAAGAATGACCGCTTGCAGAAGCTTAAAATTACCGTTGTTGATAGAAGGTCGAAGGTTGAACCTCATGTTAAGTGTGAACCCACTTGGGTAAACGTTTTCTCCCCCTACCTTACTTACGAAACCTAAAAAGAACGTACGGCACAAAGATATAGGAGAATAGCCTTCAAATATTAATGGTATGGATCTCGGAAACGGCGTCTGACCTCATAGATGTTTACCAGTCGTGTGGACAGAGGGCCCCGTCACTTTCCTTGAACTTCCCACCTTCACGGAGTAGTACAATGAAATTGCGGTACCGGACAATGATGCCCGGAGCTTAGACCTGACTATACTCAGGTACTTGACACCCAGGCGCTGATCGTAGCGACGAGGCCACTTTCGGCCGGGACCAGAAGATGCAACGAATTTCAAAGTGAGCCTGTTCTATGGTACAATATAAACGGGACAAGAACGCCAAGACACCAAGGAGAGCAACAATGATAACGGTAGAGCTACTTATAGTTATGTGATCGTCAAGAAAAGAACCTTGGGAACACCTTTCAATTGCAACGCGCCCCACTACAGATCCGTAGTCTCATCAACATTCAGTATCAAGGTTGTGTAGAAAAGGATCATCTCCACAAAGCTGTCTGCGCTAATCGCTATAGTGCAAACATGTTAGTTTCCTCTCCATAAACAAACACAATTCAGCCTACATTCATTGACTGTATGAGCTCCATTACCCAGAGAGTTCGTCCCGTTACCAGAATTCTGGTGCTTGTACCGGAAGATATGTGGCGTCAGATCCCAATAATACTTCGTATCGGTGTTTCCCGTTGGCATACCAGGCCCAACGACGATGTTATCGCCTTCCAAAGAACGATGCGCATTGTAGGTCGCTTTAATCGTCCCTGACAGCAGTTTGTATGGGGCGGCTTCGTTTCCCGTAGTGGGAGTCAAAGGGGCAATGTCGAGATAACCGGGCGAGCTGAGGGTCAAGCTTCCTTTGGTTGGTACCCCACTCTGGCTAATATCTTTCCCGAAGGCAGTGTAAGTCAAGTTGAATCGCTCTGCCAGTGATATGAGAAGCCGAGCATCATGCTCAAAGGTCTCAGAGGCAGAACTAAGTAGTAGGTTAAATAAATGTCAGTGGAAGTCTAGGAAGAAACTCGCCTCTGAGTTGATATACGATGGTTGATAATAGCCCAAGCTTGCTCAGGAAGCGCATTAGACTTAACTCCGCCGTGAATGATGTCGATCGCTTGGGTAGTCCCAACAAGACTCTTGTACAACGGATCCTGGAATAAGACATCCTCGACTTTGAGCAAAGCCTTGTCCGACTCGGCAGATTGCTTGATATCGTTCCGTAACTTATCAGGAATGTCCTTGCTATACTCCGCAAAGCATTGGAAGAGTTCATACGTCGGTGTTCCTCTTCGCTATAGGAAAAACTTTAAGTATTTGATTACAAAAGGATAGGCAAGGAACGCACAAGATGGACCTCGTAAGGGTTATTTTCAAATTCGACAAGCAGCCTTGCAAGGATACCGATGCTCGTGTGAGCAGGCTTTGACCGTCACATGAGCCACGACAAACACCAGAACTACAGCACAATAGAAGGAGCTCACTGGAACACTACTGTGTCCACCAGCTGTGGCAACATCGACCCGGACATTAGTACTGCCTTTCTCAGCGACACCTGGAGTGGCAAAGGCGGTTCCGTATTCTTGACCGAACCCACCACCCTCATCAATCAACAGAGCCATAGAATCCTTGCCATATGTCTCCAGAATCTTAGGCGCAATGTGACCCGCTCCCTAGGGACACACCAAGTAGGTTAAAGTGTCATAAGATAGGAACGTCTCTTGTCACCTGAAGTCCGCCAACCTCCTCGTCAAAACCAAATGCTAGAATGATGGTCCTTGTTGACTTGAAATCATTTTCTAAGAGTATTTCAAGTGATGATCTAAAGTGAAGCGTTAGACGTGGTCATCAATGAACGAAGTAGGCGGACAAGATCCCGATCAAGCCACTTTTATCATCGGAAGAGCCGCGGCCCCAGATACGATCACCATCAAAGTGTCCAGAGAAGGGCGGATGCGCCCATTCATTAATGGTGTTAGGATCAACAGGTACGACATCTAGATGGCTTCAGAATGAAATGCAGTGAAATACAAGCATGCGCACCCTGGTGAGCCAATAGAAGAAGAGGTTTCAAGGATGCGTCGCTTCCTTTCCAAGTGTATAATAGACCATACGTATTGACTTTCTCGAGGACAAACGTCGCGTGTCTGTTTGATCATTGAGGTTATAATGCAGGGATGGCAGAGGTATTAGCACGTATGAACTCACACGAGGGGGAAAGCCGAGGCAAGGTACTCATGGAATTTACCGTGTAACTCCCATCGGGAATCCTCGCCGATAGGACCCATGTCATCGAATGTTTCCCCACTTGGACACAAGTCAAAACTGGTTCAATGGATGTAAGCATGGACTGACGGAATTTGAATAGAACCACCAAGCAACGATGCTGCCCTCAACTTGAATTCCTGGGTAGCAATTGTCTGACCTGCTGTCTTCCAGGTGTTTGCGTTCTTCTCGGGGACCAGAACATCGACTTGGGGACACCCGGATGAAATCAGCAAGGACACATCATTCCGACCGCGAATGTGTACGACGCCGCTGCGTCGGAGAAGGGAGACAGAGGCCCATATGATAGACAGTAACACAACTCCGAGAAGCTTCAGTTCAGATTGGGATCGTTTGGGCTTCGCCCCGTTGGCTGGTAGTAGAGTATACTCTGGTAGCTTTGACCCCATGATGGTGGCGGGTCGACAAACGAAGATAAGAGTACAACTTCCTGTTGATAAGGCGCAATGCGTGTAGTTGATATTGCACCGATATTGCGCTAACATTCGCGGCCCGGAATCTAAGGGGAAACATAACAAGAATTGGAAAGTGCATGTAGTGCGCTTAAGGACCCCCACGAATCGCTGATACCTGGCAATGGCGTACTATTTTCTTCGTCATGGTGGGAGTCACGTCTTTCAAATTATGATCCCATGGGTATGCCAAACACGGAATTCACCAATGAAATGACGTCCAATTGGCATGTACCCCGATTCCGTCATGGTCCTTCTTACCCCAGAACGCGACCGGTAAATTTGTGTTTCAATAGCCGAGTAAAAGCTATCGGGTTCACTTTGTTGCCTCTGACAGTCATCTGCAGTCAGGGTACGTCCTTAGGTCCCCCTTTTCCTATTATACCTTACCCAGAATCATCCAAGATGATCCGATGTAGAGGAATCCTGAAGCACTCCTTCCCAGCCGGCCGTTTGCTACAACGTCAAGGAATTCACGCGACGCCGGCGCGTCGAAATGAAGCGAATGAAGAGCTTTACGACCCGAAAGCCATTGAGCGGGTCGAGGACGAAACGGATGTTTGTATAGTGGGTGCTGGACCTGCTGGTCTCAGTGCTGCTATTCGTATCAAGCAATTGGAACGCGAGAAAGGAAAGGACGTCCGTGTTGTCGTATTGGAAAAAGGCGGGGAAGTAGGCAAGTCTTTCGTCGACACCTGAGACACTCACGGACTTAACTATGAGTAGGCTCCCATATCCTCTCTGGTTGTGTACTTGAACCGCGAGCACTCTACGAACTACTGGGTGATCCTTCTACCTACGCGGCGACCTACGGATCAGACGCACCCCTAGGACAAGCAGCTACCACCAGCAAAATGTTGTATTTAACAGAGAAGTCGGCTCTGCCGATACCACACCCCCCTCAGATGGGAAACAATGGTGTGTACTTTTGGATCGTCAGTTTGAAGTTGCTGAAATCACTAGGAAATTATATAATCTCTCTCTCGGCCTTTACGCGCTGGCTGGCGACTGTCGCGGAACAACATTTTGGCGTTGAAATCTATCCCGGATTCTCAGGTGCGGGTTTGCTGTTCAGCGAGGACGCAACGGCGGAGGATCCATGGAATGGATGGGACGGAAAGTGGAGCAAAGAAGTCACTCGTATCTTGCCCAAATGTGAGTGGAAACGCCCTTTGGTCACCACTCTAGCGAGCTAAAACGCATATAGCTAGCTCCGCATCGTCGGGAAAGGTTAGAAGCGTGCAGGGTGTCATTACCAACGACGTCGGCATTTCACGTACCGGCCACCTCAAGTCGAACTTCGAGCCTGGAATGGTCTTCCGTTCAAAGGTGACGCTACTCGCTGAGGGAGCCCATGGGAGTCTGAGCAAACTAGTGTTGGGAAGATACAATCTGCGGAAGGAGAGTGAGCCACAAACTTATGGCTTTGGCGTCAAGGAAGTGTGGCGTGTTGCTGGGGAAGATGGAAGTCAGAATGACGGACGATACAGACCAGGGGAAGTTGTTCACACTCTTGGGTGGCCCATTGAGTCACAGACATATGGTGGTGGTTGGGTGTATCACATGGATGGCGGACTAGTAAGTTTGGGACTGGTCATTGGGGCGGATTGGAAAAACCCGTATAGAGAACCGTATCGGGATATGCAGATGATGAAGCACCACCCTTACTTTAGGAAGCTTTTGACGGCGTCCGATTCATCGTTCACACCAACCCGTGTTGCATACGGAGCTCGCGTGTTAACGGAAGGAGGCCTGCAGTCTATCCCCCTTCTTCATTTCCCCGGTGGTGCACTCATTGGTTGCTCCGCCGGGTTTGTTAACATCGCCAAGATTAAGGGCGTCCACAATGCTATGAAGACAGGGATGCTTGGCGGTGAGGGTGCGTTCAATGCGCTTGGTATGTCCTGTTTCATATCTGCATTCCGGAAGTGTAACCGTCGTTTCAGAAACGGCGGACGAAGATACGCCTACAGACCTTTCTTCATATTCGCGCGCCTTCACCAAATCCTGGGTGCATGATGACTTAAATGAGGTTAGAAATATACGACCATCATTTGCGACAAACTTGGGATTGTGGGGCGGCGTAGCTTATTCGGGTATCGATACGTTGCTATTGAAGGGCCGTACCCCTTGGACTTTCCGGCACACAAAAGAGGAGACACGAAAGGAATACATTGTAAGCAATATTAATATTCTTAACCAACGAACGGATCTTGGGCCTGATAGTATTACGTTCTTAGAACGCCACGCCGTCATTCGACTCTGCACATACGGAACCTGCATCCAAACATAAACCGATCAAATATCCTCCCTTTGAACCGCCGTTGTCGACTGATTTGATGACAAGTGTAATGCTGACTGCAACAAACCACGTTGAGGACCAGGTACCACATCTGAGGGTCACTACTATGAAGGATTATATCAAAGAATGGTATGATGAGGGAGAGGAAGGGGAGGTAGATGTTAAAGCCAGGCGGAGGAAGCATGTGGAAGTCAATGTCGGTAAATACGCAGGGCTACTCGGCCGTGCCTGCCCCGCTGGAGTTTATGAATATGTCGATGATGAGGTGAGTTTGAGATTTAATTGGTGGCGAACGAAGCCTGATCGTTGTTATGCTTAGGCCTCCAAGATCTCAGAAGACGGTGAGGGTGCTAAAGGCAAGAAGCTTGTAATAAATGCTCAGGTGGGTGGTATCACGTTCCACTGCAATGTTGTATCTCATATGCCGACCTAGAATTGCATTCATTGTAAGCTTTGCGACGTGAAGGTCCCTTCACAGGACATTACATGGACAGTCCCCGAAGGTGGAGGAGGTCCGAAATACAGTGAGTCTCCTGAATTAATCGCATATCTGGGTTAGACTGACGCTTATCTGCAAGCCGTTACATAAATGAATGTTCTTCGACTTGATAAAATAGGACACGGACAAGTCTTGCGTTATGGTTAGCACGGAGTTCAGGCAGAGCGGACGAGATCCATTAACACAAATGTAACAAACTTGTACGACATGGAACACGAGGGGTTGGTCTATACATACTCATACACTCATCTTCATGGGTATAGCTGGATGCGGATTGTACCCCTCCACGACAAAATCGCTATAAACGAATTCTTCAATGTCGGCGATATCATCCCTGGCCCATTTCAGTTTCGGAAACGCCTTCGGTTCCCTCTTTAGCTGCTCTTCAAGTGCATCCACATGGTCACGATAGACATGTGCATCACCGAGTTGAATAATCAGCTCGTGGGCATCGGTCCCGGTCACACGCGCAATCATATGTGTAAGCAGCGCGTACGAGGCGATGTTGAAAGGGATGCCTAATCCAAGATCTGCAGAGCGCTGGTACATCAAACAAGACAGCTTTGGCTTTTGATATGGAGCGTCTGCAGGTGGGAGATGAACATAGAACTGGCAAAGAAGATGACACGGGGGGAGAGCCATTAAGGGGATATCTAAGGATATAGCATTTAGCGCACCCCGAATCGATACATGGGCCACGTACCTTTAGGATTCCATGCACTTAGAATGATACGTCTGTCGGTAGGGTTCTCGATGATTTTGCGGATACAGTCCTTGAGCTGATCCACACCCTCTGACGCGTAGTCTTTGTCGCAGTCGACGTATTCCGCGCCAAAATGCCTCCATTGAAACCCATACACAGGGCCGAGATCTCCTTCCCTGCGATGACCTAACCCTCGACCCTCTAAGAATGTTTTCGACCCGTTTCCATCCCAGATTTTGATGCCATTTTTGGAGAGCAGCATCGAATCTGTGGATCCGTGGATAAACCATAGTAATTCTTCGACAATTCCACGCAAAAACGTGCGTTTTGTTGTCAATAACGGCAGGGTAGAGTCGGCAAGAGAAAAGCGCAGGGAAGGTGGTGCGAAAATGGATATTGTGCCAGTTCCTGTCCGATCTATTCGCGAGTCCCCGGTGTCAAGGACGCGTCGGATCAGATTTAGATACTGGTATTCGTCGTGTTCAGGGGTATTTCGACCGGTTATGGAGGACATGGTGGTGGTTAGGGATCAAGCTCTTCAAGTCGCGTCGCGTCACAATTGTGACACCGTCTCGGCATTGGCCCTCGGCATTTTTAACTGCTCTGGTAGCCATCTGAGGAAAAGGACAGACACGATGCCCAAAAGGGCTTTCCAATAATGATTAAGGATAGCATGTAAAGTGCGAAATAAGGATCAAAACGGTATGTAAAATAATGAAATGCGTAGATAGCAGAGTTGCAGAGGATGAAGAAATACATGCGATAAAGATTGCTGATGGGTATGAATGAATGATGTTGTCCTAGATTCCATTGCGTTCCATAATTGCGAGTGCGAGTAATGAAGAGTAAAATAAAATAAACAAAAAGAAAAAAGAAAAAATCATTACCATCTCAGCGTCGGGTAGGGTAATGATACCCATCGGACCCTCCGCTTCCAGAAAGCATCACCACAAACCAGCCAAACATCGACATCAAAAACCTCACCATCCACGCTGGGTCTGCCCCAACACCCAAACCGGGACGGAGTTGCATTGCCAGCGCAATATCGAGAGGTGAACGTGACACACGAGGTCGAGAAGGAGTAGACCTTACTTCTACTTCTTTCGATGTGGAAACAGCTATCACTGTCTCCTTGGACTCTGACTCTGGGAATGCACCCGGAAGACTTGATGACAAGGTCATAGAAGATGCAGAAGGTAAAGGCGGAACCGGGGAAGAATTATTTGTCGTCTCGACTTCGTTCTTGACCTTCTCTTCCATCGCGCTTGGCTTCTCGGTGGGCGAGGGGAGGTCAACTGCTGATGTGCTGGCAGTGAGGCCTAGTGGAGGCGCATCGGACGCGCGCAGTGACCAAGCAGGTCGAGCAACAGCTGTGCGTAGTGGTGACACAGCTGGCAGAGTCGGAGATGTGGGGGTTTGATGTACCAGAAGCGAAGAATCTTGTTCTTTGGGTGAGATGGGTAGCGGAATGAGGTCCGGATCGGGAAATTCCTCTGTAGCCGTGAGGCAAGCATGCTGGTCTATAACCAGCTGTGAAGGCACTGGCTCCAGAATGGATACTTCAGTAGTAATGTCTTCCAAATCCAACAACTCCGGACCTCGCTGTACGGCACTGACTAGGTCGACAGGCGAGGTTGGGGAGAAATCTAGTACTACAACAGGCGAAAGCGCAGGCGCTTTCATTTCCGGTTGGAAAATGATTGCCGTGTCGATAGATGGATCCACCTCGGACGATTCTGAGGGCAGTGTGTCTGACACCAGCTGCATTTCAGGAGATGGGCGTTCTGCCTCAAGAGGCAAGGCAAGGTTAATCGTATCAGTTGCTGGTGATTCTGAACCCCGGGGTTCTGCTAAAACGTCGTAAGGGTGATGGAATGGATCCTCGTTATCGTCGAAGTTATCATGAATGTCATGGTTGTCGTGTTCTTGTTCGTTGGTATCAATCGTTGCTGGAGGTTCTATCAAGACCGGGGGTGTCGTCTGATTAGAATTCAGCACATCGTCAAAGTCGCTGAATGGGTCAGAGTTATCAGAAATGTCCTGCAGTTCTACGGCTTCTGATGTTTCAGAAGATTCCGCTACCAAAGGCTGCATGACAAGCGCCTCTTCATCGAGAACAGCGGCAGCCCGTAAATTCATAGCAGCCGAAGAGATGAGCGCATCTTCCACTGACTCCAGGAGCAATGCTGCAGCAGTCTCCGCAGCAACGCCGTCCGGTTTCGCGTCCTCATCGGCTAATATGAATTTTTCATCAGCGTGAAGAGGCGAAGAAATTACTGTGATGTCTTGAACCGAACATTCATCGTGAACATCTGTGGAATTTTGAACCGGACTAGGAAGGAGTGATTTTTTGCTATGCTCCTCGTAAGCGGTTTCCTCTTCTCGCATTACGGCGGACTGTCTCGCAGTTCCCATGAACTCATCATCGGCAGAGGGTAAGGATACGACCTCAAATCCCCATCCCTCCTCATCCCATTGACTAAACTCCATCAAGGGCTTCTCCTCGAGAAGGTTTGTGACTTCAGCCTGCACTTCAATCTCATGGGCGCCATCAACTACCTCCACTGCCGCAGTCAGATCCAGGGCGCTACCACCCTTTGGCGAGAAGTCGATGAGGGGGTGATCAGAGTCGTTATGAACCAGAGTTATGTCTTGTTCAGAGGAATAGGAATCAGATAGTGACGGAGAGGCTGCTTTAGTGCCGACATATGGCTCGGGGACTGCTACCGAAATGAGCTCTACGGGAGGCCCTAGACCTCTTGGCTTCATGACCGTAGGCTTCAATGGAACATCAGCGATGTCAACACTCCGGCTCGATAATGTCTGTCGAAGACCAAATAGAGTGTCGGACGACACGTTGACATCTGCTGCCCAAAGGTTAGTGCTCCCATGCAAGACGTCGTTTACGAAAGGTTTGCGGGTGTGGATGCCATCCCTAGCATTCCAATCATGCATTGAAGACAAGTCTACCAGAAGTCCATTCGGCGTATTTGGAGTGGATTTTGAGCGAGGTTCTGAGTTAAACGGACGCAGCTGTATTGGGGCATGAAGACCACTAGAGTCTGCCTTAGGCAGACTAAGACTTTGACTACGTCCGGACTTTTTCAATCGCGTCCCGACAGCCCCGAGAGTGTCTACTAACTCGTGTGTTTCGATACGTCTCCCCAACCTAACAGGCGATGAAGCTGTGGGAGGCACATTTGGGGGCTGTACTACATAATCCCTGAACTCTGGAAGAACTGATGCTGTGGTTGTAGGAAGCAGTTCGACCCCGTCGAGTCCTAATGAGCCCTGGCGTCGCCGTCTTCGGGAGAACCATCGTTGTAATCGCGATGCGACAAATGCGATGAAGAGAACTACACTGCTATAGGAGAGCAGTGGCGTGAAGGAGGCAAACATGGGAACCTGGCGCGCAGTTGGAACTGACGTTATGACATCGCTTGAAGGATTCTGGATAACTGCTCGTGGGAAAATAAATACTGGGGTTGAGAGATGAGGTTGTTGGGATGTCCCTTGGTTTCTGATTGTCCAGTTTGAATCACCAAAACGGAAAAGGAGATAACTAGACATACCTTTCGGAGGCGAGAAGGCGGCTTTTGATTCTAATTATTCGGGGTGAGTGTTCACACCTCTTAAATGAATGAAGAACATACGAATGTTCAGCATGAACCTGTGAAGGTTCGTCTACAGCCGAAGTAATATCTTCGCATCTTGCACGTGAACGTCAGATAACGGGACCGCGACGACTACGATGACTGACAAACCTCGGCATTTCAGAGGCACAGAAGGCTGCTTTTTGCATCAAGCGATCAGATCTGAAACCAATTGTGAATGAAAAATATCAGGGCACAGCTCTTGAACGTACCGTTCGGATGCGACGACCGGTGGATTTTGAGGTTTTGGTCTAATTGCTGGTAAGATCTGAAGGTTCGAAAACGTGATATAAAACGTACAGATCTCTAGAATGAACCCGCGAAGAGTCATACAAGCTCAAAGGACCTTCCACATAGCTTTACGTGATGGACATCAAACGTGATGCACAATGATCTACAGCAAATAACACACCTTGGCATTTCGGACGCGGGGAGCACCATGCTGGGCATCAGAGCATGTGACCTTATTCAACAATTAAAGAAAGAAGCAATCAGGACACGCCCGCAAAACACGTACGGTTCGGATGCGAAGACAACGAGAGCCTGACTTTTTGGTCTAATTGGCAACAAGCGCTTGAGTTCAGGGCTTCTCAGACTGAATATAGAACGTACAAGTTTTCACAGGTACATCCGAGGCCTTGGCTCATTCCGGGATTACAAACCCCACTCCTTACGTGACAGTTAGCGTACGATAATGCAATGAGTATGGTCAATAAACAGACCTATGCGACTTGAGGGCGGCGTTGACCTTTATCGGACCTTGGAATCTAAACCCGGAGATGAATGGCAGGAATTTTTGGAGAGCGAGCTAGCACATACCCAGCCTGATACCGAACAGGTCTTGTGGTAGCAAATCCAACCAAAAGAGAGAGCCAAAAGACAGCGAGATAGAGGAGCGACACAATCATCCCACCAGCTAGTGATGGTGAGTATGAAGGCGAAAGGAAAGAAGTAAATGAACACGCACTACCCTGCACATCCTAGTCCACCTCGTTGGCGCCACGAGGAAATAATTCATCCACGTGATGGTTTTCCTTTAGCGTAACTCAAGCCATCGGCTTGGAAAGGTAACAAAGCCAAAGAAAGTTACATAAACGTCCACTCGATTTGCACCGATCACTGATGCCGCTTCTCTCGAACCTGACCAGTGACTACCATGCACAGTCATCACTCTCATTCAGGCCAATTCTGCAAGCACGCGTCCGGGAACCTTGAAGATGTCGTTCTTGAGGCTATACATCAAGGCTTCGATGTCTACGGCCTTACGGAGCACGTTCCCAGATACCGAATCCAAGATCTATACCCTGAAGAGGCAAGTACTAAGCGACAAGTACAGGCTTCGATCAAGTATCTCACTACTTATTTTAGGAGGGGATGTCTTTGCCCGATCTCAAAATCCAATTTAACGCGTTTCTTGATGAAGCGCACAGATTGAAGTTGCTGTACGCAGACAAGATCAATCTGCTAATCGGATTAGAGACGGAATACATCACTTCTCTGGATATTGACAACCTCCAGCAATGTCTTCGGACACATGGGGAGCGTATCGAATACATCGTCGGCTCCATACACCACGTCAACGGTGTACCCATTGATTTCGATTTCGACACCTTCCAAAAGGCTTTACGCAGTTTATCATGTGAAACCGAGAAAGAAACTCAGGAGAATTTCCTTTGTCATTATTTCGAAGCCCAGTACGACGTTCTTCAGCGCGTGAAGCCAGAGGTTGTGGGACATTTCGATCTATGCCGCCTCTATACGCCTTCCTTGCGTCTGGACGATTATCCAGCGGCTCAGAAGCTTGCGGAAAGGAATATTGCGTATGCCGTTGGATACGGCGCATTATTTGAGGTCAATGCGGCCGCTCTCAGGAAAAAATGGCAAACGGCTTACCCCGCGGAAGATGTGGTTGAGGTGTGTACACTGGTGTCTATTTTAGCGCGTCAAGGGGTATGTTTTAATTGCTTCCATATCGGTTTTGGTCCGGCTCTCTACCCAGATCATCCTCAAACATGGCGGTCGGTTTACTTTGTCAGACGATAGTCACGGACCACACGCTGTTGGGTTGAATTATGACAGGGTGGCTAAGTATCTTCGAAGCGTCAACGTCGCGGAGCTATGGTACTTACAAAAGTCAATGAATGTCAACGCCGCTGGACGCAAGATTCAGTCCGTCAGGCTCGATGGTGACTGGTGGAACCATACATTCTGGCAAGGACGATTGCCTTCAAAAGATTTTGACGAATGATGCGGCGTGTTGTTTATACCCGAGGTAATTTGTGGGCTTTGTGCTTTCATCCTTTTAATCGTATCTATATCTATATTATTATCATCCGCTTGGCCTATTCCTGACAGTGATCACGAAATTAATCAAGGCTTCGCCCTCCATGCTTCGCTTGAAATCGGCCACCTCACTAGGTTACCGGTATTGGAATACGCGGCGGCGGCAAACTCGCAAGAACGATCAAGGCCGTCTTGGGATACGCGCAACGCGCGTAGTATATGGAATGCGACATAGTGGGCCATATGTCAACACTTCCGGATCCTTAACGACGGCTTATTAGCTTCCGACCCTTGTCCCTGGACTTGAAAGGCACCTCTCGGCCCCTCCACGAAATCCCTGACAATATCTCGTAAGGACAAGAATTTGTTTTGACATCCACCCTAATTCCAAAATGCCATCACGATATCAAGCATTCCTAGTCTATTCTTGGCACCAATTATATTCGGGCCACTTAAATCTCTATTGACGCTGGGTTACCGTGTAAGCACTACTATTCACTCCCATTCCGGCTTGCCTAATATTAATGCTGCACAGGTTTTACTATCATACATCTGTGATCCAGATCGTGCTTTAATTATACTTCTTCCCGAACAGAGTGGTGGTTGGAGCTCTGCCTATGGCCGAAATAATGTTTCCTTCCATCCCGGCCATTACGCATTGCCCCTCTTTCCTTTTGCAATTTAATTCACTTCGACAGGACGCATGAAGCGGTTATTTAATAGAGGAGGTTTAAGAGCGAGGATAACATCAAATCCTTCAGACCTCACGGCCAGTCCACAAAGAGTTCACCGTCCCAGATTTCTACAAATGTGCGTGACCCTACCGAGCTTTTATAAGGAGCAGTAGATCACAAACTTATATCCTGCAGCCCCCAACTTCATCATGTGCTATCGCAAAATTGATTCAACAAGGTACTCTTGTGGACACGACACCCCTCATGGCGATCAACGGGTATGTTTGAGTTCCACCATCATCTTCATAATTTCTGAGTCTAGCCTATGACGTCCGCAGATCGATTGCAACTCCGCGAGATGCAGGTACAGCTCGGCCCATCCGGACAATAATCACGACTGCAAGAGTACTTGCAAGCAATGGTTCGGCATCCGTTACTTCATCCCACTTTCAGGTTAGCTAATAATGCTTGGACAGGCTGCGGCCCTCGCAGAATGTGGTCACAAAGACGTCTCATTCACTCTGCTACCATTGTTTACTACCCACTGCGTAGTGTATTGAGCTTAGGCTTAACGACACTTTGGTATTTTGAAGGGCGTGCTGGGTCTTCGTTTTCGTTTTGCTTTCGAAGACAGGTTATTAATAGATTCGTATCTAATCTACGCACGTGGTCATCTAATCAATCGTTCCCTGTATAAAGGGGGCAATAATTCGCAATTTATGCTGTCAACTCTCTTTTAGCAGTCATGAACATCAGTGCAGATCTATCGTTGCCTCAACAAGCCCAATATCTGCGAACTCTTCCCGCCGTTCGCGAACGTTGTGGTCGTGTATTCGATCTCGCAAAGCAAGGGAAGCTTCAGTACCTTGATTATCATGCCGACAAGGAGGGAGTTATCACGGAGTTTTGTAGCGGAATCATTGCGGTGAGTCGAGAACAGAAACTGTATTCACATTCATTGAAACGGTTGTTTCCAGCGGGATTTCGGAATGAATTACGATAAGGTTCGCACGTTGTATTAACGATGTTAAACGGCTAATACCCTATAGGTTCCCCCTCACGGACGAATTAGCCATTGCAATATCGGACGAGATCGAGTCACGCCCTTGCTCCAACAATGGACTGCTTCAGTCGATACTAAAGAAGCATGCAAGCGTCTCGTCGACCTCTTAGTGACCTCTACTCTCCTGGATGCCGGCGCAGGCAAAGACTGGGCCTATACGGAGCAATTTACGGGAGAACGATATTCACGGTCTGAAGGCTTGGCCGTCTGTTGTTTACACATGTTCACGGAGGGCTATTTCTCAAGCGATCCAGGGCAACCACATCAAGTCGATGGTACAGTAATCTGTCGCTTCTAGACCGTCGTATTCCGCGCTGAAACTCGTTTATAGCGGAGGCTTTGTCCAAGGTCACCGTCGACTCAATGGCGAAGCATATGCAGGTCGATGCGACCAATCCCCTTGTCGGTCTCGACGGTCGTACTTCCCTGCTTATCAATTTATCCAAAGCCCTTACCGCCAGTCCAAATTTTTTCGGGCCCGACGGACGGCCGGGAAACATGCTCGGTAAACCCTATAACCTTGAAACCATAACCTTTTTCCGAGCTTGTTTCGTTTTACAGATTTCTTGGAATCTGAATCAATTGTCGAAGGATCTATTCGAAAAGTCCCACTCGCCGCACTCTGGGAAGTTTTGATCGACGGACTCAATCCCGTCTGGCCTGCATCGCGTACCACCCTTGCCGGTGTTTCTTTAGGTGACGTCTGGCCTTGCCCCGCCCTTAAGTCTACTGCGTCTGCAGAAGCAGATGACCTAGTTCCCTTCCACAAGCTCACACAATGGATGACGTATTCCGTTATTGAGGCCATTGAAACCGTGATGAAATGGGACATCGTCGGCAAGGAAGACATGACGGGGCTACCTGAGTATCGCAACGGTAAAATACGCTTAGTACCTCGTACATCTCGGATTCTCACGAATGTGCAGGTGGGCTCTTGATTGATCTGGGCGTCGTGACGCTGAAGCCAGGTATCCTGCCTACGGACCCGGACACTCTATTGCCCAAAGCCGCAGCTTCGCATCCGGCAGTAGTGGAATGGCGCGCTCTCACTGTTATCCTCTTGTAAGTGACCCGGCATTCCATTCTCCGTTGTTTGATTCCCCGCTAGGGATAGAATTGCGGATAACATTCGTGCCAGATTGGGACTCAAGCCCGATGAGCTTACCTTGGCCCAAGTGTTGGAGGGTGCTACTTGGAAGGGTGGACGAGAGATAGCGAAACAAAAACGTCCTGAAAGCGGGGGTCCACCACTTGACATCGAGAGTGACGGTACAGTGTTTTGAGACCTAAGAAATACTGAAGATTACGATTACAGAAGTGTGTCAATTACTGGTAGGTCCGGAAATAGGATAAGTTACACGATATCTCCGCAGTAGTTTTCCTGAAACACGGAGGAGCTCTTTTAAAAAGACATCATCGGTGTCTGAGTTCCTTTGCAAGGCGCCAACTTAACACGAAGGCAATTAGTGCCGCCATGCCGCCAATCCTGATAGGCAGTTCGCTTACTGATTTAGGACAATGATTGCCAGGGGACACTCACCGGAAAACGTATACCACCGAATTTGACCCTTCAGCTGCATTCAAGGCACTAGCAGCCCCAACTCCGTTGTTTGCGGAACTAGAGTCCCTAGTATCGTTATCGAAGACAGCAAAAATAATGGACGAGACGCCCGTTACAAGGAACTGAGGTATCACAACAAATATGTTATGTATTCCCTAACATTTTATATCAGGCTCACGGGCTTTGATAAAACGCACAGGACTTACCAGGATGATGCCCGCTTTTGCGCTCAAGTCCTCGGTAGTTACCCCTTCTCCTGTTTCTCCGACCTCAAGATCCGGTCGCCGCCGCCCGACTAACACGGCATCCTCCCCCTCCTCCTCCTCCTCATCGTCATCTAAGCCAGCGCGGTTCCCAGAGATGTTGACCCTACTGACTCCAGCATCAGGATTGCCCATCAGGATTGTTCTTGATGACTCTCGATCTTTCCGGTCCGATTCGGCATCAGAGTCGGAATCGTGGTCTGGATCTTCAAACACAACCTCTTCCACCCCTGCATTGAGTGACCTCGTGTCCGTGAGCATTATAACTCCCGAGTCACCGGCACCTGACGTTGACTCCGTCAATATGGCTTCACCTAACTACACGATGTAAGTGGAAGAACATGATGGAGTTGCTATTGCTAGAACGAACCAATGCAAATGGAGCCCATTGAACGATGGCCCACGAGAACCCCGTCACGGTTATCAGGACCGTTGCGCCCTTAACTGAGGATGTAAAGCTTTACTCCATGGTTATCAACCCCGCCTGAAACATGAATGTAGCAACTCACAAAGTGGCCAACATGCATCCAGCAAACACCGCATGACTTACAGCCCACAGGCTCGCTAGATGTACTTTGATCGCGTCAGGAATGCTCCATGACGCCCACAACTTCCCTGCCGGAGTGCGAGTCGATGTATACCCATCCGTCTCATTCCGCACCCGAGTGTTATCGTATCCGGCGTTAAGATGGCGGGCTGACTTGTGACGTGTTTTGATGATAAAAAAAGGGAGAAGAACATTCGTCGATAGAGCCAATATTGAGGAGAAGAAAAGTGCTCGAGATCCTAGACGCGTAGACGCCTCCTCCAGCCCATCCATGTCGTCCTGTCTCGAAGCGACGGTTGAGTTGATTATACCCAAAGTCGAAGGGCCAACGGACTCCGTAAGGAGTAGAGAAGTATAATATTCCCGTTTATGAAGGTCCCCGATATAGAGTGTGGTATAGAAAAGGAGCGGGAACCAAGAGATCCAGGTGCTAGGGACGGGATGTCAGCGCGACAACAATAAAAAGACCATAAAGAATTACAAGAACTGTATTATGCACTATGTGACGGCGATGCTCCATTAGTGTGAATGGTAGGGGCAAGACATTTGACTAACGATTTGTTTAATTACTCTAGGTAACGTCCGAATATTAGTAACTATCGTCTTGAATTGCTGGATGAATGTTCGGATGAGCGGGCTGACCGACTGGACATCAACATCATGATACAATTGCAAACGGTAGATGTAGCTACCCTTTAGGACCTGGTGCTGTTGTGAGAAGAACTTTTTCCTTGACCAAAAGGGCCATCGAAACGTGCCCGGCAAGTAGAAGGAAGCTAACGATGATGCTGAAAACCTCGAGTTCGGCATGGCCAAGAAAAGGCAGAAGAGAAGGAAGGTCCAGGTTACCACTAAATGTAGAGCATATTAATTGCCGGCAGGTGTAGGTAACATAGGCTCACATAAAAAAACCGATGACACTTCCTAGACTAAACATTGCCGCCGCCCATGCATTTGCGGCAGGTTGCTGTGAGGCTGGCAAAGTGTCAACGAGAAGGGCGCGGTCCACGGCCATGACTGTATGGCAGTATGATGAAACCAAGTCATACGAGGCAAATATAATAATACCTGCATTGATACTGAAATCGATAAAGTATATCGAGAGAACGCCTAGCCACACTACTAAAGATTGCTATCCGTGGTAATGAACACGGTGTTCCCCGAAGGCACGGCGAACTCACCTTTGATGTGAACCAGGCCCCGACCTGTCTCGTCCATCCCAACAGAAGCATCGCAGAAACACATATCAGCACACCCCCAATCATATATGGTCGTCGTCTTCCCCATCTTGACGTGCACCCGTCGGCGAGAACACCAATTAATGGTTGCACGATCAAGCCCGACAAGGGTCCCGCTACAAAGACCATGGCCATGGTGGACTTCGAGAGACCAAGAGAAAGCAGATATGGCGACCCATAGGATTGTTCAACAGACCAGAAAAGCTGAATGCCCAGAAAACCGATGGTGAGGATGGGTAAGTGGAGTTGTTTAGGACCGTAGATGTAGGCGTGTCCAGTGAGTTTGCCAGCATTGGCTTCATTTGTGCCAAGAGAGGTGAGGCTGCCCCCAGTCATAGCAACCTGGCCAGTCGGAGGACGTTTTGCGCCGTTGCCGTCTTGAATGTCGTCGGTGTCGTTGACAGAAGGAGTGGATTTTACCTAAGTAATTCTAGAACAGAAAAGGAAATTCGTGCCCAATTCATGCTCACCATGTCACAACAAGTCACCTGCCTCGCCTGCTTCCGAGTTGATTGTATTTCAATTCTAACTTCAATTTCGTGAATGGAAAACTGGTGGAAAAGCTAGCAGCATTCCTCTGGTGACCTTATTTGATTTAGCGTCAAATAGACAGGCGAACGCGTCGCTCCCTATCAGCACCAGCGGCATCCGCTGAAGTCCAGAAGTACCACGACACTTCTAAGTATAGGCGATGGTTGCAGCCTTCCCAGGATTCTCCCCTCCTCCCCTTATAAGACTTGCTGAAAATATTTCCAAATTTTTGGAGCAACATCTGCGATGTTCGCCTCGCAGCTATCATCGCTCAAGTCGTGGCCTCTAGGCCCCACAGTTCGTTTCCAGTCACGACCCGTTGATAGCCTTCCTCCGTCCATCCGTCGTCCATTACGACGCCGGACGGCTTCTCTTTGGACGCCAGAAAGCACCGGCATCTCGGCCTACTCGCTTTTCTCGTACTTGTGTACTTTTGGGGGTCCTTCCCTATCCGCTTTTCATATGGACCCGATGGCGGCGCCGTCTAAGAATACAAGGATCCATCCCTCAGCCTCGTTCTTCCCTCTGCGATCCTTGCTTTGCTGCCTTGATCTCTCCTAGCTGCAGCATCCTACCTTTCCTCGGTCTTCATTTTCAATATGTCCGATAGTTCTTATACAACTCACACGACGACCTCGGATACAGAAAAAAATGACCAGGAAAACTTCGAGCCGCTGGACGGGGGAATGCAGGCATGGATGACTGTTGCTGGATCGTAAGTAAGGCCCCTCTTGGTCATGTCATGTTCATTCAGTCGCAATACAGCTGGATGATTCAGTTCTGCACTCTGGGGTAAACGGAATTCAGTGCTCAATGAATATCATGAACCCTAAGCTTTCTTTCAGATATATCAGCGCTTTTGGCGTTTACCAGGACTATTACACCCGGGAATTCCTTTCCCAAAAGTCACCATCTGAGATCAGGTTTCCAACTTTACAATATTGTGTTTCTTCGTACTCATGCTACGTGTCAGTTGGATAGGCAGCTTTCAACTTTTCATGCAATATGCTCCTGGAATACTCGTGGGCCGAGCCTTCGACTCTGGTTATTTGTACTACCTTCTCTGCTTCTACGTTCCCAGGATTCATTCTATTCCTAGCCATTACATGATTGCTGCCGGATCCTTCATCCAGGTGGTTTGCACATTCATGCTGTCCTTGTCGCATCACGGTCAATACTACCAAGTCAGTTTTCTGCGTATACTGAATGGATCATTACTAAAGTCTTCAATCAGGTATTCCTTTCCCAAGCTGTGGGCATCGGGCTTGGTCAATCTCTTCTATTTCTTCCATCTCTCAGCATCATCGGGTACCATTTTAAAAGACGACGAGCGTTTGCCACTGGTGTTGCCGTAACGGTTAGTAAAAAGCCTTCCTTGTTAGTCATTATTGTGGTTGATAATCATCCACGCAGGGTGCATCGTGCGGTGGTATAGTATGGCCTGTTATGCTGAATCAACTGGGGCAACGTACGTCATTCGCAAACGCGATCCGGGCCACGGGTGGCGTCGTAGCAGCGTTACTCCTTTGTGCCAATTTGATGATGCACACGACGAGACGAGCCCGTAGTACGCATGTAGGAGGTGACATCCGTGTAGTGAAAGATATTCTTACAGATGGTGCCTTTATGGTATCTGTGATCGGGTTGGTTTCGCAACTTTTTCCATTGAATTATCTCTGATTTTGAAAACCACACATTTAGAGCATGCTTTGTCTGTTTGGGGTTTTTCTTTCCTTGTGCATCATGATCTTTCTGGCTGCTTATTTTAAAGCTGACATGCCTCTCGTTCAGATTTCTATCTGCAGCTTTACTCCATTGACAAAGGAATCAATCCGAACTGGGCTTTTTATACAGTGCGTATGCTCCACACGCGTGCACCATTCCTTTCTCACCGGCCAATGAATAGCTTGCGATACTGAATGCGGGGAGTGTCCTTGGTCGCCTCCTTCCTAACTTCTTCGCGGACCATATTGGGCCGTACAACATGATCATCCCTTGCATCGCCTTCACATCCTTCCTACTCTTCGCACTCCTTGGCAGCGATATTAAGGATGTAGCGGGCATCGTGGCATTCGCATTGGCCTACGGATTCTTTTCCGGCTCATGTATGTGCTGTTATCATATATGAATCTTGCGAAATGAAATAATCTACTCCCATCTCAGACTATTCGCTTATTCCCTCTCTGATATCTCTGCTAGCCAAGAATATCAGCGAATTGGGGTCAGTGCTTCCTACTCTAACGAGAAGCTCTCCGCTTATCACTGCCTACAGTACACGGATGGGCGTGGCTTTCTCGTGTGTTGGCTTGTTCATGCTCTTCGGGTCACCTATCGATGGAGCGCTTTTGCGCACAGATAACCCCGATTCATATGCTTGGAGTCGATGCATCGCATTTTGCGGCGTATGTTATTGATATCTCTTTCCATTTCACGGTATTGATGAGTTTCCTAGGCAATGGTGCTTTGCGGTGCGGCCACCATGATCCTTTCTCGTGTACTATTCGTTCACGACGGCAGACACAAAGCAATCGGCCGTGGTCAACTGATATGATAGAGGAAACACGAGGAGCAGAATGATGTAGTTCACCGCACATCGTGCGGGGGGCTCTAATATCTCACGAATCTAACGACATTATCATGGCAAATTCAATGATGTACTACTTTACGTCCCTTCCTCCGAGGAGCTTACTTTTGCAAGACACTACTGACTGGGGTACATGATACAAATGAATACTTTGATCCACTACGAGTAAAAATACTGAGAAGTACACATACGACAATACTAGACGTTATAAACTAAAGGGGCTTTATACCCATAAAGAATAAGGAATGAAGAGAACAGGAACTAACAGTGAATAACTTAGACAAGAGACCGTGTCCATCGTGGAATCAAATGACTTTGGCCTTCTTGGTGGAGACTAAAGTAGTCAGCGTCGCCTCATCGGCCTCTTTTCCTGTTGATCGTGTTCTGTAAGGGGACAGAAGTCTCAGTGGTAAAGGTGGCGGCGGCAGGGGATGTAGTAGATCGGAGTTCGGGGTGTTTCTGCAAATAAGCCTGTTGCGCAACAAGAGTGACCATCACGGACAAAAAATGCATCAATTAATATCCGTTGAGCAGAAGAAAGGAGAATGGGGATTGGACAAGACATACAGAGCGACGATGCTTATTAATCCGGTCTTGTTCTTCTCTGGTCAGCTTCCGATGAGTACCGCTAAAGCGAAGAACTGAGTGCATATGTTATAGCAGCGATCCGATAACGTACGCGCATCCATGCTCCTTGAACATCTTATTAAACTTCTTTGCCATGTCAGGAACGAGGTGGAATTTGACGATCTCTTCCGCAACCCGTCCCTTGCTAGTGTCGAGATACGAGATGCTTAAGGAAAGTATTCTCTGTCTGAATAGATTGATTAGTCGATTTTGGAGGTAATCAGTTTGAATGCTGATTCCATTCTCATAGCACGAAGCGCTCGCGGCGGGTTCTACAGAGTCCCCGAGGCCCACGCCAAAGTACCCATAGCCTCTTGAAGGGCCGGCGAGGATATCGTTATACAAGTAATCAAAGTCATGTCGAAACATTTTGGGCAGTGTGCCAGACTGAGCGGCAAAGGAGGATAAGGAATCGAGGAAATGTCTCAGTAGTAAAATGCTTGTAAACAGTGGCTCCTTTAAAAGACGTGACCGCGTTGTTGATGCTTGTTGTCAAGCCACGCCACTTCCGCGTCGACATACAGCAGGGAGTACCGAATCAAGTCCTTTCATGATAGTTTAGCGATACTTAAGGTATACCTATATGATGTATCTAAAAAGCGTCGAAAACTTTATCAAAAACCTTTGATATCACTCAAGTGGAGCGTCCCAAGTCCCAGTGAGTCTTGAAAGGCTCAGAGGTTCTCAAAGAGAAACGACGACGGTGAAGTGAACGACGGCGTCGTGAGTGAGACGGCGTATACACAACCGTGTCGGAGTCGTCAGCGGTGCCGTCTATATGAGTACAATTCATCGAAGATTCTGCAAGCTTGGAACCTTTGACTTTCGTTAAAATTACATCTGGGCTAGAGATAGAATGAGGGTCAGCAAATGGAAGAGAAAACCTCCATTCTTACTGTGTTCCGACGGGTTCTTCCTCCTGGTCTTCTTCGTCGTCGTCCTCGTTATCGGCATCGGCATCGGGTAGTTCCATGCCGAGATTTTCAAGGAGGTCATCCATGGCAGCAGCGTCCTGCTAGCGGGGTCAGTGGACATCTTGGGCTAGAAGACAATGAAATGTGCAAACCCAAACTATGAGAATAGGCGCTGTGCTAGTTTTCGAATACGCATGCAGGAGGTTCTTCACACAGTCATCGTCTGATTCCTCTCCGGTGCCGCTAAAAACAACACTCAGAAAGGCAACCCAGGAGAAAATTGTAAATGGAGCCTACCAGGAAGTATCAATCCCCAATCCAAGACTGTTTGCGAGGGGTGCTGCAGTTGCTACGGCGGGAATACATGTACCAGTGTCACTATTCGGCGTGCATGATGCAATGAAGCCGAGGCTGAGATTACCGAAAACCTGAATTGCTTTAGTTTCTCGAAGGTGCCAGGACGTGAGATGCTAACCTCTGGTATGCAATGAGCAGCCCTGTGATGTCCTATAGGCGTCAAACCCGGACGCTGAAGAGAGGGCATCTCCGCATTGGTGATGATATACACCGTGTTCTCGATTGCAAGTGCAGACGCTGCGAGAAGGAGGGATACGAATATCTTAAGGAGAGTCAGCATTTTAGTGAAAGAGTGTGATGGATAAAGAGTGAACGAGATTCACGACCTCAACTTAGAAATCTGTAAGGAATAAATCTGTAATGAATGGGTCTTATACGAGGTCTTCAATGTTGCGTCGGATATTGTGCGGAAGAGAGGAATGTGTGACATCATTTGGCGGCTTTTGACGGATCTGCAAGCATTTCTTCAGTCGAGATAAGAAGTTTTATTCGTTTCTTGGTTGAGGACCCTAGCTTTCGGAAATAAAGCGGCGGAAGCGGGCTCAGTAAGTTGCATCAGGCTACGGATTCCGAAATGATCTGATCAAAAGATCAGCATGACCATTTTCTTTGGACGGTGAAAGTTAACTTGTCTGGCTAAAGGAAAGAAATCATGGACAGATGCCGAGTACATGGGAGGTACTTTCTTACCTGGTTCCACCACACCTTGCGTTTCGTGCCGAGACAGGCTGTAGAAGATGCCAAGGTGGAAGTAAGCATGCTAACCAGAAGCGGGAGCTGGAAAGAAGAGGAAAGCAGGTTGGTGGCTAAGGCCTTCCCCACTCGAGTATCATCCACTCTGTATGTATCGATCCTTGTTTTCAGGTAGAGACAGCAGCGATTCCAACTATTTCGCTCGTAGATCCACAACTATGGAAAAGAGGTAGAGCTTTGCGACGAAACCATAAGCATTCAATTGCCGTGCTGGTTACGATTAGACGGCTACCTCATGACAGTCGGACTGGCTAGCCCATGACGTCCACAAAACTCTACCACCAGCAGATTGCGCCAAATCACATCAGCCTTTATTAGATACGCTCTTTCCTTTGTGTATCTATGTCAATCATCCAATGCCGCGCACCTGAACGATTCAGAACCCTAGGACTTCCGACCACAATACGCAGTGCGTCGCAGAAACATTTACAGCACTGACCGTGGCCGAGGATGTTCAGGAACCCAAAATATTCACAGGAGCGGAGTAGACTTCTCTGGTGTTACATTCGCCCGAAGAGGGTCCTCGGTCTGAATATGGAGTAGTTCTGCTGACATGAAAATTCAGGGTATGGAAGAGCGGTAGCCGAGACAATCACGTCGGTAGACCAGATTCCCTTTTTGTGCAGTCCGTGATGTCGATTTGATTCTTTGAAGCAACGATAGAATATTCTACCCTTTCGTACGTCGCGGCCCTTGTTGATTTTGTCCTGATGACGCTTCTGCATCGCAAAGCGAACACTCATATCGGACCGATGCCGATAAAATAGACTGGCTAGACCGGTATAGACACTCCTGTCAGAGCTCGGAATCGTTTATATGCCAGCTGTCCCCGAGCGAGAAGAACAACTTCAAAGGTGGTATGAGAATCCTGCTAATCCTTAATCAGGATTAATGTGCGTACGAAGTGGAATGCACTCGTCAAGGCTATGTCCAGAGCGACCTCGACACATCGTTGGGAAAAATTCGGCGGACAAAGACTTCCAAATAACGATGGAGTTGTCCACGCTGTCGAATTTCTCCATTCGTCCGATTGATAGGCTTTGTTCGAGTAGATCAAACAGGTTCGACAGAGAATTAAACCTAGAACTTGTGACAAGGAAGAGGAAGGTGATGGCAAATGAGTTCACCCCGACTCTGCGGTGCCATGTTTGACGTCGCAAGGTAGGCGGGTTATTCTGTATTCGGCTCGACTCGCTCGATACATCCTACTGTGATGGCGATGACCCCATTAACAGCCCATTGCACGGATAGTTGCTGGGCACACCAAACAGGGAAACTGCGAATCCTGCGAACGATCTCGATGTCGTGTCTTTAGTATGACGAAACGGAGTATGACTCGGATGCGAAGTATATGGAAAGACAATGTATCGATTATGGTGCGTCTTCTTCATTCAACTACACCACAATCAATTGCATCCCGCACAACAGCTAAACTAGGGTTGCTGGGTGCACCAGTGCATTCAGATAGTAGCGTTACCGCCAGGTGACTTGAAAGCACGTGTGCCGTTCTTCTTGACTCGGGCAGATAGGAAATAATGCGTTATGCCTGAAAGTTTGAAAGTTGGGTCACCTCAGCACTACAGGGACAAGGTGTGACGATATTGAATAATTTAGGGGAACAAGATTACCTCAAGAAAGGTGTTCGTCCGTCATTTGTGGGTACTCGATGGATTGCAAGTGGGGCACAACAGTGCTTGTTCCATATCCTACAGGATGCGAAGCAAGCAATATATTTCGACTTCGTGTAGGCAATACGAAGAAACTGCTTCCGAAGAAGTCACCTTCAGTCGAGGCAGATTCTGGATTCAAGATGCCAGCCACAACAGAGTGATGCTGTAAATTTATATATGGCCGTCCCATCTACGATATACAACGAAGGGATGGAACGTGAACGGGGTAAGTCCGAGCGCCCATGAACCTTCTGTATACATTGTTTTCGGGAAGAGTCGTGGGTTTCCGGACATCACTGCGGATGGCCAGGGTTGCCTCTATCAACTCCATTTTCTTTAGTTCATGAGGCACTAGAGTGAAATGTGTCGTTATTGTAGGGCCGTTCTGGCCTACGGGATGTCGGCCTTGACGTCAGTTGTTCGTGCTATCTTGACGCTAATCAACGATGCGCATATCGCGGACGCTTTGGATTCATCAACCCTGTGGTAAGCATCAACATGAGCTCCACAGACTAAGAAAAGACGTAGAATTATCGTTGTAGCTGTATCATTCGTTGTTTGCTGGTGCCGTGCGTGATATAGTCATGGGCGGCAATCGAGGGTATATGGAACACCGGAGTTTGATTCAGTGCCAGACTGGGATCTTATGACAGGGCTAGGAACACCAAAAACTGAGTTGCGTTTTCTCGTCAATCATATTAGCCGGAGTTTTGATGCTGTTGAAAGCAATGTACATTGACAAAACACCAAGGAATGAAGGACCTTATAGGTAATTGGGTATTTAGTTCGCAATTTGGTGAAATAACCTGAATCCGGGCCAAGCTATCAGACATACCCCACAGATTCAATTGAATAAAATTTGACAACAGTACCTTGCCTAGAGAGCTATCGGCTAGTATCTGTGTCAAACCAAATGGGCTTGAGTGCACCGGCGAACTTGCCGACCGGTCCTTAGCAAACTTTACTAGCAATAATAGCTGCGCGTCGAAAACGGGAGTTATGCCAGGGTCCAGCATGAAAGACGTAACGGAGCAACAAAATGCAGGAAAGCACTGCAACCTACTCATACCTATCAGGATACAATGGTAGGAGCAATGTTATCACTGATGATGGTAGTGGTCCCGACATCCGATGTCGCCACATATTTCGGTCTCCGCTTAAATGATTTATCGGGCCGTATCACCGAACGGCAGGAAAAGTCAACGAAAAGTCTATGTGGCGTTGACATCCTGCCATCCGAGATCCATTGAATCTGACACTAACTTCCCGCCTGCTTACGATTCCTTCTGACCCCGACTGTTATTGCATTGTTTTCCCTGGAAAATGCAACCTTTTATCGATGGTATCATTCCAGCTCCCTGGGGCCTGAAGGCCATGCTGACCATGCAGTCTAATCCGAAATTAATGTTCGTCGTTGGACGAATTGATAGGCGGAATGACAGTGGTCCTTCGCCGATCATATCATTATGGGTAATTCCGACGACATGTCCTTCATGCCCGGACCATGCTCTTTTCTTTACCTAAGGATGGACGGACGATCTTTAATGATTCCCAATCCATGTTTAATCAATTATTGGTCAAGCCTATATATACGTGACAAGTACATCCCATGTTTACCCACTCCATCTTTCCAGCTATTATGTATTGGTACCAGATCTTCCAGGACGGTCCTGAATACGAGGCGCGCAGGAAGAAGTCCACCTTCACCCCCCCGAATGTGACGCTTAAGGACGTTCGCGATGCGGTACCAAAACATCTCTTCGAACGTTCTACATTCTGGGGGCTGTTCTATGTGTTCAAGCATCTGACCATAACCTATGCCTTTCACCTTTTCGCCACTAGAATCGATGACATCTCCCAATTCCTAGTTGGTGGCTCTAACGACAATCTCACGAGACCTGTTCATAGTCTCGTATCTGCTTTCCTCTGGCTCACGTTTTGGGCATGGCAAGGTTTTGCTTTCGCGGGGATTTGGTGTCTCGGTAAGCTTATGCCGCGTGTCCGTCATTGAATTGTGTGCTCATACTATTTTATAATATTTCAGGACATGAAGTACGTGGCACATCACACCCTGGCTTGCTCTATTTCTTACGGGCGTCATCATCAGGCTGGCCATGATGCCATCTCCTCACACCGCATTATCAATTCCGTAGTCGGCATAGTACTCCATACGTTTGTATTAACGCCCTACTACGCATGGCGCGCAACTCACCGTTCACACCATGTAAGCATGGGTTTTCGTTTGTTTTCCTTCTCGTACGATCTTCCACCGCCTTTAGAAAGGAACTAACCATATGGACCGAGACGAAACCTACATGCCTCCTACGCGCAAAGATTTTAAACTTCCAGATGGAAGGGTGGCCGTCCGAATGGACTACACCGAAGTATTGGAAGAAACACCGGCCTATACACTCTTCAAATTATTTGTGCGCCAATTTTTGTAAGCCGCCATCGTTCCTATCAAACCGACATCGCGCTCACCAGTCCTAGTGGCTTTCAATTGTATCTTTTGTGAGGATTTTGACATTTTACATCCTCGCATCAAAACTCAAGCGGCTTTAGACATAATCGGAAAGGAAATGCGAAATATCCGGCGTGGACAAGTGTAAGTCCTGGTTGTCTTCTTTTGTGGTAAAGCTAAAACACGGCCTGTAGCATTATAGACCCTCGTCCCTGTTATTCAAACCCGAACAACGTAAGTCGGATTGCCTCTGTCCCATCTCCTGCTAATGACGAGAAGGCCGATCGATCATCGTGTCAAACATTGCTATCGGTACCATGCTGTCTATTTTAACAATGTTGACCTATACGTTTGGATGGACATCTGTCGTCAAATTTTATTTCGTGCCTTGGCTTGTAAGTAAATCGTCTCGACGTATTCGCATGCGCTGATTCCATCGGCTGGGCAGTTCCAACACAACTGGTGCGTTATCACCGAAATTGGTCTTTTCGGTTTCCTGATTAATCTACTCACCAGGATGGTGATGTTCACCTATCTGCAGCACAGTGATCCCACGATCCCATATTATCGAGGCGTGAGTAATTAGCCACTTTTATTGTCTGCGCGCTAATTCGTCTCCTCAGGATCAATGGACCTTTGCTCGTGGGGCCTTGGCAACAGTAGATCGCCCCTTGTTCGGATGGGTCGGTAGAGTCCTCCTTCACAATGTGTGTTATTATATGAACCACAGTCTTCACGCGCTCACATCCCGATATAGATTAGCACCGACCACTTAGCCCACCACTTCTTTGTCAGTGTACCTTTCTGTAAGTCTATCTGTCTTTCGACGTTTCCTTCTTCAACTTAGAGTCCTTAATCTAGATAACCTTCCTGAGGTGACAGAAGCAATCAAACCTGTACTTGGCGAGTATTACAACTACGACTCTACGGTCAGTGACATAGTCGGGCGTATTGAATTATCGATCTGACGATGAGCAGGGTGTACTATTCGCTTTATGGCGATCATTCACTCAGTGCATATTCGTTGAGGATGAGGGTGACATTTTGTTCTTCAAAAATCAATATGGAGAAGCTGTTAGCGAGCCTGCAGTCGAGTTCTTGTAACGTAAATGTAATGGCCACTCAAAAATGCTACGGCTGACGGGTTGACGTGTAATGGAAGTCTTTCTTATCTATTACGCCCTCTTCAAGTCGAAGTTCAATAAGGCACTAGAATGCGTCATGCAAAGCATCACGGTAAATACAATACTGTAATTAGAAGCGCCACAAACTCAAGACCGAAAAAAGTCGTGTTGCTCATTGAATCTGATCTCAATAGTAATGACTTGGAGCCGTACACACTGAATCTCGATAGCCAATTCGAATCGTTATCCAAGTCTGGACGGTAAGGTTTCTCATAGACTCGGCACCATGCTCTTCGACACCAGGATATGCTGTCCTCGAATATATAGAAACCTTCGAAACCACACGGTGACCACTAATCTCAATAACATAACGAGGGATTCGGCCATTAGTCTGCGTTCGGAAATCATGTAATTTTACAAAGGAAACACCTGTAAAAGACCAAGATCCATCACGCCCGTGAAACAATAACAAGTTTTCTGTCGGAACGCCCATCTTCATTTTTACTTCGTTCACTACCACGATAAAATTACAGCAGATCCCCGAGCGCAGCCATTTCTGGACCTCCGGATTCCTAAAAGTAAGTCAATTGGAGAAGAAACTTGATACAGCTAACGGCCTTACCCTCATTCCTATCTCCCAGTCTAAAAAGAATGAGCATAGTTAGCAAATGTAGAACTGTGATTGCGAGAACAACGGCTCACAGCTATAGATAATGGTGACGGCCATCAGAATACCAGTTCCACTTCCAATCGCACCCATTAAATCGGCAGCAACAGATAGAAGACCAAGAATGGCGCCACCGAATGCAGCGGCGGTGGGAATGACACGTTTCAACTCTTTGTACATAGAGCCCTCTCGGTGACCAGCCATGACCTGAGAACATACGGCATGAGTTACGATAAATAGGAATTCTCGGAAGCGATATCTAACCATTTGTTGATCCTTGAGCTGTTTGGCGACATCTCGCGGTCCGGAGCCGGATACTTCTATCCAGGTCTTAGAGAACAAAGCACAGGCTGAAAGCATGAAGGTGATGTAGACGGCAGTATGGATAGGATCGAGAATGGCCTCTTTCAAGTCATGCGGAGGGGACATATAATACGCAATGCCGGAGGTAGCCGCAAGTTGAGGAGAGTTTTCTATGGGCTAGAGGTCGCCGATCAGTATTGAGAACAGGATAGGATGGGAACTATCGAACCTCCCAAACACCCAAAAGCTTTACGAAGAAGTTGCTAGGGAACCTCGAGGCGAGCATCTGAGAGATGATGAACACATTTGATGTCAACGCGGACTCCAACATGATAGGCATGTTCGAAGTGTAGAATAATTTAACAGGGTAGGATCCCCGTTGGCCACGGAACCGGTTGCTCTTGACGGGAATTTCAATTCTGAAGCCTTGGAGATAAATGACTGCAGCGAATACGACAATGGTGGCAATGAGGTTCATGACGTTGGGAAGGCGATCTCTCCAGAAAGCCTCGCGCAACGCACGACCCTTATCATTCCAGGTGAACAAGAGATGGAACAACGCGACAATAGCGCCCTCAAACTCTGGGCCACGTCCGGTGTTGACAGTGGTAGGCGAGAAGGCTTTCCAGACGATGGATTCGCAGATGTTGGTGGCGATGAAGAGTGAAATGCCGGATCCAAGACCGTAGCCTTTTTGCAAGAGCTCATCGAGGAGAATGACAATGAGGGCAGCGACAACCAATTGAATCATGAGAAGAAGACAGACGCCTGCGCCGAGGTCCTTTGGTTGACCGTACAGACCTGTAAGGACATAGACGGTCGCTTGGCCGAACGAGATGATGAGAGCGAAAACTATAGAGATTGTTAGCAAGGGTGTGGACGCGCTTCCAGTAAAGAAAGACAAATAAATATTAGATCACTCACGTTTCTGTGCGCCCGAAAATAATGCACGATCCTCCTTCAAACTGAAGTCGACTTCAATCAAGTTTGCACCGGCAAGTAGCTGCATAATCATTCCAGACGTAACGATAGGACTGATGCCCAATTCCATTAGAGTTCCACGATTCGAGGCGAGGATGGTTCGCAACCAATATAGAGGATCCGACGAGTCCGACGACATGATTCCATAGAGCGGCACCTGAGAGCACACCAAGAAAATTAAAAGACTAACAGCCGTCCATAATACTTTTTGGTTGAATGGAACCTGCAAAAATATTCAGTTGAATACCTCCACGCCATGTCCGGCTACGTACTTTGCGATCGGGCGAGGAGACCTCTGGAAGGATAGGCAGGAAAGGACGGACGAGATTCAGAAACCGAACTGTCGAAAGACACGGTGAGACATCGGTATCGAAAGTATAATCTGTACTCACAACCGCTCATGATAGAGAAAACGAAGAATGTGGATGTCCTCAAACTAAATTTCCTGCCAAAGGTGGACGTGGCATACTTACATAATCGGATGAACACGTGATGAACACGTCACTTGCGCGTCAGGCTCACAGTCACTGCCAGCGCGCCTCTGTGCGCTGAGCTCCGATCTAAAGGACCGCCTTTCTTTGAGATTACTTCTTATCGGACGTCTTGGTGACTGGCACCTCTGAAACATGTCGGAAGGGAAATATCGGCAATCACAATATATTCCACAGGTATACTAAAAACGTGTTCGACAATAATAGACTCAGACTACAGAGTTTCCGGTGCTTTACTGGAGTTCTACTGCGAGACTGTTGTACTCGTCGCACAAGTTGTTCCATTCGCGACTTGGCCGGACCGTGTCTCGTACCACGTTGGGATCAGAGATAAGCGTCATTTGCAGACCAGCCTCGGCGTGCCAGATGATATGGCTGTGAATTCAAAAGTACGCTCCTGTGAATTATGAGGCATATTAACGCCGACAGGGCTAGCTCACCAATGAACGTGGAAAACACCTTTACCCGGACCGTTAGTTAAATCGCGTTTCAGGTTAAGATCACACGCACCAACAGCAGGAGTCCGGAACCTAATAATTGTTGTATCCCCAATAACGGGGATAACGTCTCTCCTAGATGGGTTGATGAAGTTCTTGACTCCACCGGAGTCACCGGGCTGGATAACATCAAATGTGGTCTGAAGTGAGAGTGTTAGAAGACCCGCGCACAGATGCTAGATAAGAAATCTACCCCGTGAATGTGCATAGGATGTCCGCCACCATCTTCGCCCAAGGGCATCACCATTTGTACTAGAGCGTTGGTCGGAAGGACTATAATGTGACTATCTTCGGGGAAAGTATCGTTGTTATTCATGATCTGGGTCAACGTGGGGATGGACGGGTCCTTGTAAGCGATATCGTTTACACGCCATGCGTCCAGTGGATTTTCCTATAACGCTGCATGAGACGAAAGATTGGACAAATCCTCTTCAGCGTACCGCTGTAGCACCCTATGGCATTAGGCCATCAGCGGTCCAGGAAAACATATAAGAAGTAATTAAGCATGTACCGTGGTGAAGTTTAACGTAATATTGACATCCGGCTCCGCGTCAGGACCCCCTGGCTGCAATGAAATTAGATTTCGTACCTTTCATTGCTCTAAGGAACGCCGCTTACGCTTCCAGGATTAATGAGAGGCTAACAAAACAAGGCATCAGCATCGCTTAACGCAAAATGAAAGAACATGGCACACACGTGGAGCTGTGTTTCCTTCAGCAATGTGATATTTGCCTGAGGTGTTGTGGGGTCTTCGAAGGGAGCACCAGCATAACGGACGATAGCTCTGGAAAGAGTGGCATTCACTGTTTCCCGTTAGCCAGGTATTTTCTCACCCCGTTAAGCACACGAACAGTTGGGGTTTTTTGTTTGTGTTCCACCACGGGGGAACGACCTGAGCCAGTAGTTTCCAACGGGCTATTACTTTACGTTACTGTCCTGATGAAATTGAACAAACAGCCAAGAATCCGTACCTGATCGGCGGCGAATACAACCGAATATCTTTGACCTGGTACAGGTGCATGACAAGAGTAAAATCAAAGCCCTGCACCGCAGTCTGTAGGGCTGACGCACCTGCTATATATATAGATTAGAGTCAGACAGCCTGCAAGTGTGATATAGATAACTCACGATAGAGCTCTAATCCTTCAACTTCGACTGGTTCAGTAGAGACACCATCTTCTTCAATGACCGTAAGGTTATGTTGGTCAATAAAGAAGCCAAACACAGCGCGAGGGGCATTGCTGATGAGCCTAAGGCGGTAACGAGTGCCAGAAACAACATTAAACACCCCAAATGGGACCTCAGGTCCACCTGAGTGATGTTAGATCACGCATGATGAAAATGGTATGAATGTACCCTGCATTCTACCAACTCCATTAATGAGCCCAGCGTCATAGATCCTAGAAAAGGGAGGATCGACCGGAAGCAAAATCATGCCGCAGGAAACGACTCACGGAATGCTTCCAGTTGCCTGGAAAATGTTAAAATCGTCAGTGGAGAAGCCGTGGTACCATTCGCCAAGCTGGAAGATGGTGGAATCATCGTCGACATCATACAGATGGAGGTGAGGATCTTTGGGATCTGCATCGCAAATATAGCGCGCGGCAGGATGAAAAAGGGCATGATCATACCATATATAATTAAAGGGCCCCTGAATGAGATTCAGTACCCAAATTTTCTAAGGAAAGAGACATACCGCAAGCCATCAACATATTGAATTCCAAGGCCAGAGCGATATAAAAACGTTCCTGCTTGGCTCCCAGTGTCGATAGTATACGTGAAGGATGTATTAGGTGCTATTGGGCACTGTGTCACGAAACTTGTACCATCAAATTCTGGATGGCCAAGCTGTAGAAGCCCACTCCAGTTCTGACGGGCCAAAGACGGGTCAAAACATTGTCGAGGTGGTGATTAACCGGAGGGATACGTACGATACTTGTACTTGCACGCATATTTGTATTGGACAGTTCATTCTTGACGTTGACCTGAACGTGACACTGCATGAGGATGAGGCTTAGCATGGCAAATGCGTCAACTGACCATGATAATGTCGCCTCGTTTCGCCGTGATTAGGGGTCCAGGAAATTGCAATGTCTCCGATGTGAACCCCGCCAAAACGGAGCTGACTTTGTACGTTAGGGAATGGATGAATGCATACAACAATTGGACTCGCTTGCGCTCGAAGCCGTCAGGAGATGCAACAGCATTACCTACGACCAAGTCATAATGGACTTGACCCCCGTAAACCAGAGGCGCAAGTAGAACAACAGCGACGCCAGTGGCCAGATACTTAAGCATACTTGGAGCGAATTCAAGAGTAGTGTAGGACGAGTGGTAGCTGGCTCCTCCTTTATAATACAGAACATTGAATTGTGAGATTGCGCAGCTGTGTTTTCTCAAGAAAATGTATTATCTTGAGAATGAAAAAAGGACTGAACGAGTTCGGCATGACACCGACGCAGGGGAACACCAATGAGATCAGGGGAGAGATAATAACTTCACAAGCCAAGACTTTGAGGCAAATTTGTGATCCTCGATGCAGCAAGTGATACAGTTATCCTAGTGGTCCTCGGTGTTAGACAATGGAATCTACCTCCTCTGGAAAACCCACGCGGTCAAAGCCGGATTAGACGCGGTATCACGTCCGTAGGACTTCCGATGTTCGTGGGGGATAACATCGCAACCCAACCTGAAAAAAACTTCGGTACCGAACGTCAGGACACATAGCACATGAGCATGATCCAGCCCTACTCCCACGCGACGCGGTCATGGGAGGCCATCTCCAAACCGCGAGAACGTCCAGTCCTTGGGCTATAGAATCCCTGTCTCAATATCCGATGGGCGCATCATGTACCCCGTTGCCCGTCATGCATGTTCGCTTGCCAAGACGAAAGGAATGTCTGACGGAATTTGGACCTAGTGGCTGTGGGTGCTTGTTTGAATCCAAAGCATCGAGACAAACTCGTTCCGGAGGGTGCCGTGCGTTCGTTCATTTGAATTTTTCGACACCGCATAAAGATCGCACACAAGTCGCGCTCCTCGTTGATGACACATCTTTATTTGACCTGGATACGGACGGGTGATAGATGCCTATCAGCGCCCGTTGATTGTCCAGACATTCAAGATGTGCCACGACATCGGCCAGGTATGCAGCTAGTTTGTGTGCAAGACGAACTAACCGTCGGCTTGGAGTTCCCGGCCGTTGAAATTGTATTGCAGGCCTGAAGGGTGCGGTATCAGGCGATATCCGCTCTTGAACGGGTGTCACCCTGCATGACGGAGGCTTAGAAATGCCTGGACATGCAGTGGACGCGATTTGTTATCAGAAACGGAAGGACGGCACTAAGAAATGTTTCAAGATGAGAGCCTTCTTGTACCCGGTCCCAATTTGCTTTTAGTACCAGCGTTATCCGAGCTATCTTCCGGTGGGGCGATCGCGATGTACGTGATGCCGAGTCTCCCCTGACTGCCATTATATTATTTGCATTGAAGCGAGGCAGCGCTTAGGAGATCTATCTCTTCTTCTTTCTATCCACGATGGTGACAACCTCTCTGGCCTGTCCAGTGCCTCCTTCCCGGCGACACAGTCTGACGCCTCCTTCTCGTCGTCCTCTGCGTTCCTCTCCGCTGGCAGGGCCGTCGTTCAATCTTTCACCCGACGGTAGGCTCGAATTGTCGCCCTTGGACGCAGCAAAGGCCAAGCCAAATAGAATATCCTCCACCCCAGACTTGCCTTCACTCACTGTCGCGGACGTGCAGTTATCCAAGCGCTTGTCGACCCCCCCTGTGATATCCTTTAGATCCTCGTTACCCTCTCCTCCTCCGTCGCCTCATAATGCCTCCCACCGTTCAAAGTCTCGCGATAGCTTTGTTTCCGTGCCAACTCATACCCCAGTCCCCCACTTTCCCAGGGTGTATACTTCCAAGTCGACTCCGTCGTCCCCGTCTTCATCATATACATCTCTTCCGGACCAGTCGTGGCTTACCGCTAATCCTTACCTCACGACCCCTAAGTTTTCTAGACTGAGTTTGGCTTCACCTAATGTCGTAATGCCAGTGTCGGCGAAAGAGAGAAGAAGAAGCATGGCGTCTGCGTCGGTAGATGGGCACACCAAAGTTTCATCGGCGACCTTTGGTAAGATCTTGTTTTCGGACATTTCATCCAGCTGACTAGGTTACAGATACGGAGAGGAAGGCGACGGTGTCTAGACGAAAATCTATTGTGTCTATGTTCTCAAAGTCACCGAATGTCTCCGTGGCCCCACCCCCACCGGTACCGCCGACTTCTACACGCTCTGTTCGTTCATCCCGAAGCTTACGCTCATTGCGGAGCTTTCGCAGTAGAAGGTCTACTTCCACGTCCACCTCCGAATGTGACGTTATTGCAGAGATCCAAGACGAATTTGGTACTATCAAGGAGACGGACGTAGTTTCGGTCTCGGAGTCAGATTCTGCCTCATCTGCCCCTTCACTACCAACACCAGCTTCTTCGACCAAGTCGGACGTAGATCACACTGATCCTATCATTGAAGTCGGTGTTTCCATGTTTTTCCCACTGATCCTTCTCTGAAGCTGTTTCAGGAACCGTCGACGCCTGTAGCGCCTCCAAGACGCGTGTCTTCACTCCCTCGATTGTCGACTATTCTCAAGAGAGCCAGGTCGCAGTCCGTCGGTTCACCGAAGAACAAGCTTCGCCCCTCTCTTCCTCCATCTCCCTCCCTCAAAGATTTTCAAGGAGCCGCCGCAGATGACGCGTCAGCCCGTTCGCTTAATGCCAAGCCCCCCCTTCCTCTTGTCCCCCCTCTTGAATCGGGACCTCCTGGGCTTCCTCAAGTCCAGGTTATTGTCGCCCCGGCGCCACGATCAAAACATGCGAAAGGATTCTCTTTCCTGTCGTTCTCGTCATCCGAGGATCATGAACATCCTGCCCCTGAGAGTGGCAACAGTCCGACCACCGAATTGATTTGCCAGACGCCTACGCCACCCACTCCAACGACGCCAAAGCCTACCATCAGAACGCAACCAGCACCTCCCCCTGTCATTCCCATTCCTTCAACACCGACTTCGCAATCTCGATCCTCAATTTCCCCTACGCCGTTAACTGATGCACATTTGCGCGCGTTGACCCCTTCGCCCACCTTCACAGAAGGCAGTAACACAAGTACTTCCCTTGTAACACCGACTAATCTCAGCCCGATATCGCGTCCTCAGACCTTCCTTGCGGCTCGTCCAGTCGTAAAGAGTAAGTCCCAAAGCTTCCTTGGCATAGATACAGACGAGGCCGCCCTTGGACAGTCCCTCTCTGCTCCAAGTTCTCCGGTCAATCATCGTCCAACCTCATGGATCGTATCTTCCGATATCGCCACACGTCCATCTTTACGTTCATCTTCCTCCTTCACATTGAGCTCGCCTCCTACTTCGCCTACTCGGCCCCCGTCTACTTTCTCATCACAAGGCGGAAAGTCAAAAGCAAAAGCGCTCTTACTCCTCGGTATTGGAGACCCCTTACCCTCATCCGCAATGCAAGGTGGACATAATGCGCTTCTTCCCATGCCGCCAACCCGATCAAAATCGCAGACCAATGTCTCAAGCTCAGCAGGCAGCGGTGGTGTAAAACGATTATGGCGCGCTCTGACAATGAGGAAGACTGGCGCTAGCTCTGGTGTGTAGTTTGAGAATCTGCCACTGTCTCATTGGAAGTCTCTTCAATAAAACTTTAATAGCTCTCTGCATACCGTCTTGGGCACGGACCACACTCCCTTGATTATACCGTTTTCTATCTTGATCTATACCTTTCTATCTATTCGGGATTATTGTGAGGCCCGCTGCTTTGCATTACTTTATTTCTTATACCTATATTATCTCTCATCGGAGTTAAAGCCACATACATACCTTGAATACCTTGAATCAATAAACTGCATGTACCAACGTTAGCTCTGACTCGCATTCATTTGTACAGCTGCGTGTGAGGGCGCTCGTTTGCAAGATGTACTATTTTTGTCTGTTAGGCCAGGCCGGACACAGTTTCCATGACCGATTGCTTTCCGTAATCGTAAGGTACACCTTATATGTGTTTATGGGTCCCTCAAGCATGCCTCGCGATTGCGGGGTGGCAGGGTTCAAACATCCTAGGGTTCCTAGCGAACCCGAGAAATTTTCGGTGAGGCTATCAGCTTCCATTCTATATGGGAAGTTGCTATCTCCTTCTTTCCGTTGCTCTCGCAATGATCCAACGAGGTAGGCACGATTTTTGGTCCCTCGATCTTTCACCCTAGACTGACATGCGCAAGACGTGCATGCTGGGAACATAAAAATAAATCAACTGAACGCATGGATGTGTGTTATTTTATTTATTTTTACTCTGAGTGGATCCTAGTATATACCTCTTTTCCTTTCAAGCTAAGTCAGAATTGGAAGTGCTTTTCTGTACACAGCCACATCGCAACCCCGATATAGCAATATTATCATTAGTTGTGATACTGACGGTAAAAAGTATGATACCCATGTTGGACATCTGATTCACCTGTCCTTAACTCCACCATATACATCACATGCACATTTACCTCTGAATGTTGACGCGAATTCTTCGTACGGTGACTGATGGTTTGACCGTTTGCTTATAATACCACTAAGGCCCACATGGAGCCTTAAGTTCTGATTTTAGTTCCATAATTCGCCTTCTTCGGTAGTTACGTCGTTCACATCAGCCCTTGGTGCTCCTAGCCAAATCAGCTTTCCGTAATGGAGGATGGGGTTAAGGTAGGCGTCGGAATTAATTGCGGAAAAGAAAGAGGTTGCGATCAAAATAATTTTTGATTCAAGATCTGCGATGATCCACCCGGCGCGGAGCAGATTGAACGGCAGTCTGGAGACAGTATAATGAACTTTCCAGAAAGTCAAAACAATTCAAAGCCGAATAAAATACTGGGCAGTTTAATCACCGTTCAACAACATCCGCGTACAGGTTCTGGAATATGTACAGTAAAGAAAAGTGACAGCAAAGACTACAGTATGGGTACGACTGCAGCCAGATTAGTTAGGAAAGCCTTGTTGTGCTGCGAGGCGCAGGCATAGCTCGTGAAAATTTTAGCATTCGACAACATCACTCCAAGACGTTTATTTCTGAAACGCCACGTACTGCGGTAAGTCAAGAATGACATGTACAACCAGTGCATGACATGGGATTCTCATCCCGATTCGATGCCGTAGCTTGATGCTGCTGGTACCAACGGGCTCAACCAATCTTTCAAAAGTTGCGGAGCATATCCGACGCGACAATCGTCGTTTGTACGCCTCGGTGAAAAGCCCGTCTCCGAAATACAATGAATGTGACCATATACTATACATGACAGACTGTAACCGTCAAGTTTTCTATGCCGGTTCCGCGCCAAACACCCCAATTGATGAATGTGCCAACGGGCGGATGGCAGCTCCATGGGGATGGCCCCTGGTAAAGGACACCTTGAAGATCAATGGAGGGAATTCACCGCACTGATGATCATAAAGCTCATACAAACGTTAGCCTTGAGACGGGGTAATTCAACACATAAATATAGCTCTTCGTTAAAGCTCACATTCTTTCGGAGGATAGCAGTTAAACGGGGGGCAGCTGCCTTGGAAGAATATTAGCAAACAAATTCACTTTATGGGGAACACATTACTCGGAATCGCTAGTCACGCTACTCCCGACACCGAGCAATGATGGTCTTGGACTCCGATCCCTCTCCTTCATCATGAATGGCGGAGAGCCCGATCTCTCTCGCTCCATCTGCCGACCTATTGGAGGTGTCCCACTCCTGCTAATCCTTCCCCGCGTGCTTCCCGTCCTTACATGCGTCGGTGTGGCCTCCAATACTGGAGGTGGGCTACGATCCCAAAACTTCAAAGCACTGGTAAACTTTCCAAGCCAAGTTTTAGAACATTCCTGCCGGGCTCGCTCTGCCCTTTTGCGCTCAAAAGTTGCGCGATGACGGCCGTATGAATCTTGGAATGATTGAGATATGCGGGAGGAAAATATGAGCTCGCCACGAGGGTTGGAGGAAGGAGGAATGGGTGCAATTTGCACGCTGGATCCACGACTGGACGATCGTGGCGGAGGGGAATGTTCACGTGGTTTCCGCCAAAAGAACAAATTCCATCCAAGTTTCCGTACATTGAGATACATGTTGAAGGAGCGCAATGCTCGATTGGCATGTGGGACGTACTTATTGGCGTAGGCAATCTTCTCCGAATACATTCCCGAAGCGAAGAATAGCACGAGCGTAGTCAGAGAGATAAGGAGCAGAGTGGTGGGAAGGTAGGGATAGAATGGAATTTCTGCCGGGGGTCGGAAGTCCGGCCGTGAACTGAACAGAGACGCATGTATTAATCTATAGGGATTGAGCAGAAGAGAGGATTCTGGAGGAAGAAGAATCTCAATCAGTAGGAAGAGGGTAGAGAGCAGCAACTGCAGCAGGAATACTATGGACCAGAAAGTTAGTAAGCAAATGTTGCGGTCGACGTGACGTGTACGCACGCTGGTACCGCGACTTTCTAGCTTGTAACGAGGCTGCATTTGACTTGAGACGTTCTTCAAAGAGTAGCAGATCTCTGTAAGTCGCAGAATCGTTGGGAGGAAATGGCGACGGCGACAAAGGACGGCGTAGTGGTGGTGTGGAACGAGGCGGCATCGATTTGCGGTGCTGAGGTTAGGGTTTGTATTTCACAAAGACGCACGTGGTAGCTCGGGCCGGATTGCCGCATACGAGCTTCGCCCACACGTGTCTCGCTACTACCTTTGTCTCGCCAGTCATGTCGGAAAGCTGTACGCCTGTGAGTACGTCGACATTTCCATGTGTATTGTCTTACGAGGAATTTTACTTAGACACACGACTGGTTCACGGCGACACTGACGTTTGGTCTTTGTACTGGGCTGGTTATTTCGTATGTGCCCCAAGTCAGTGTCGCTTCTTCTCAGCTGCTACTGGTCGGACTCACGGAAGTGAATTCAGCACTTGAGGATCATACAGAAAGGCTCTTCGGAAGGTTTTAGTCCATGGTTTCTATTCTTGGGGAGCACATCGTCTGCCTCGGGCCTGTTGAACATGTGCGTTTCCTTCAGCCCAACAGCTCAGGCTTCCTTTCCGATCACTGCCCATTTACTTCACATGCTGCACTCTATTCTCTGTAATTGTGAACTGACAACTATCCCTTCGATATAGGGTGACAATGCAATGGGGTATCGTCCGATGCTGTCGATTCTTCGTATGTCTCCATTCTCTTGTTATGTCTTGTCACTCAAGTTTGTATACAGAGCTTTGGAAGCTGCCTCGAGATGACAGCTGGTGTCATTCAAGTTGGTCTGCAATGGGCCATGTTTACGTTTATGTGAGCAACACGTTCTGCTGCATCTGATGTCACTGTTGACTTGGGTATTAAGAATGGTTCTATATATGATATACTATCCTCCCCATCTCAAATATTCGGAGATAGATGTCGACGCACATGATTCTCGTCCGATACTTAGGAGAGTGAAGACCCCAACTTTCACTGCCGAGTGGAGTCAATCGATATATCTCAGTTGGATTACGGCTGCTCATTTGTGAGTAAATATTTGCGTGGATAGTGCTCTAAATTATAATTATCTAGTGCAATAATAACATTTACGACCTTCCTCCTCCTTCTCACATCACCTACCCCCTCAGCCTCTCCCCCCGTTGACCCCACCACGCCACCGGAGTACATGGACAAGACCTTAGCTAATTGGGCTACTTTCCTTGGTGTGCTTCCTTTTGTACTGTGCGATGCACCATGCTAACGTTACTTTGTAGGTGTTTCCTCCGCACTTCTTGCGGCTATCCAATACGCCCCTCAGATAATGCACACTTGGCGCGCACGACTGGTTGGTGCACTTAGTATTCCGATGATGCTGATTCAAAGCCCTGGCGCTGTATTAATGGTATTGAGTATTGCGCTAAGGTGAGTTAAAACTTCATCCTTTCTTGATTCATCCTTCTGTATACTTGATTATACACACTAATGTGATCTCTTCATCAGACCCGGCACAAACTGGACCTCATGGATAACCTTTGCTGTCGCTGGAATGATGCAAGGAACTCTCCTGGTTCTCTGCATCGTGTTTAAGATCAGGCAACGCAGGCTACACATAGATGACTTTGGTGAACCATTAACCCCGCTACAGCAGTACTGTCCTCTACCTGACGAGATGCCTGGACTCGTCATTGGTGAAGGTGAGGATGAAGTCGCTGTGAGGGTAGCTCTGGCAAGTGAGCTGGAGAGTGCAGTTGAAACCGACGTCAGATCGGCAGGTGTAAGGCCTGTTCTAGAAATCCCTGTTAGACCTAGAACAGGAGAAAGGGAACCACTACTTGGAGAGCGTACCGCCAAGAGTACAGAGGATGGCAAGTCAAGTGGGTGGTTTAGCTGGGGGAGGTAGGCGTGCTTGACAGGTTTGGGTATGAAATGTTAGAGCACTTGTACATGTTCATGAATATTTTAGTCGTAATAATTTCTATTGCAATGACATCTTACGTTGCCGACTGCAAGCGATCGACATTCATTTGTTACATTGTTTACGGCCATCAGCATGTACACACCACGAGCAATTTCTTGTCAATGGACGCCAACAGGAACGGAGACATTTTCACCATCCTCGCTGGTCGCCTTTTCGACCCTAGCATTGAAGATTTCGTTGACAGTCAACTCATTGTTGTATCGAAAAGAACTGGGTTGATTGTCGATGTGCATGACTACACCGCTGGCTCCGTCGATATAGATTTGCGCCATCTCACCGTTTTGCCTGGATTCGTGGACGCTCATGTTCATAGTACGCGGTGGTTTATGTCCGGAAATTCAATGTCAAGTGATGAGCTCCGCTAGTGTTCCTTCATGCGTATTCAGAGACATCGTGGACGGACCAGTTGACGAAGGAGAGTCTTGCCGAACGCACTATCAGAGCGACTGTTCACGCCAGAAAGACCTTGCTGGCGGGATTCACGACAGTTCGGTATATACATCCTGTCATCCGTCCTACTGAAGCTCAGTCCTGGCTGTCAGTGACCTGGGAACGGAAGGAGCAGGCGACGCTGATCTCGCGTTGCGTCAGTGTCTTGCTGGCCCGAATCCCATCATTCCTGGCCCAAGATACTTCTGCGCCAATCGTGCTCTTGTGGCCACCGGAAGCTATGGTGCGTGACGGCTCGAAACGAGTAGACATCAGCTCAGGCATTACAGGTCCGAAGAGTTCAATATATCCACACAGTGAAGGAATAGAAGGCGTCACTGGAGCAGAGGTAGCTGATGGCGTAGACGCATGTGTCAAAGCCGTCAGAAGGCAGGTCGGCGCTGGGGTAGATTGGATAAAGGTATATCCCTCACACGTCCCATTTTCTTGCTTTTATTCACTCGTCGTAAGATCTATGCAGGTACGTTTTGCTTTCATACACAACACATCCTGATGTCATACTATCAGACTATTCCGCGCGTTCTAGAATCGCGTCTGTCTCTCCTGCCATCGGAGCTCGCGCCATACCTACTTTTACATACAGTGAGATTGAAGCTATGGTCCAGGCTGCACACGCCCTTGGTGTCAAAGTCGCGGGACATGCCAAAACCGCAGAAGCAGTATCAAATCTTCTCAATGCTGGTGCAGACTCAATCGAACATGGCTCCGAAATACACAAGGATACTTCTTTAATGGGCGCGTTCTGTAATTCGCAGTCAACAACGTGGATTCCTACCCTTGCTGTTTATCACGAAATGCGGCATGTCAGTCCCCAGGGATGGGAAGACGCGCAGACGTCCTTCCGGCAAGCGTTGGAGATGGGTATGGATAATGTTGCGTGTGGAGGAGATACAGGTCCATTCCCTCACGGAGATAATGCTCTGGAGATGAAGTTAATGGTCAGACTTGGTGCGCCCTGGAAAACGGCCCTGAGGTGGGCCACACTAGGCGGTTGGAAGTGTATCAGACCAAAGAACTGGGAGGAGGATCAGAGCGGGGCAACGGGAGATAATGACATTCGGTTTGGCAACGCTAAAGCTGGCTGGGCAGCTGACTTGGTGGCATTGGAGGGGATTTTGGAAGATGACTTTGAGGGAACTTTAGATAGGGTGAGCTTCGTGATGAGAGGAGGAAAGGTGTACAAGCTCGATGGAAAGGCAGTGGATGGTACTTAACAGTAAGTCTGTGTCGATGGAAAAGTAAGCGCATTCTAATGCATGTTTTTTGATTCAGGTATTTGAGACTTGGTATTCAAATAGCTTCTCGTGCCAAAGTGCACGAAGAAGTTTGCTATACATGTCATTACGACCGTATAGGTTCAGTGTACTGTCTTATTTTTCAGCCACCCATCATGCTCCTACACTCGCCCCATAGACAGCCAGCGCGGTACGTAGTCTCTTCAGATGTATATCCCCAGGCCACATTTGGCATGGCGGTAACTCACCATAGAGTGTTAGGGTACCATCTCCATGTACCCTAGCTCTGACAACTAAAGTTTAAATCTAGCGTCAGCTTGGGTGTATCCTCCTGGGGTTCGGAAAAAGCACTGTCGTTCTTCTCGTTTCTCGCGACAGCAAGGCCGCCTTTAGGGTACGACGGCGACAGGTTGTATCTCAATATTATCATTCATGAGAAGGTCATCTGTCATCGATTTATTGTCCGTGAAAGCGAAGGACGCAGCTGATGTTGACGCAGGGGCGTGGCCAGTGAATTGCACTAATGCATCTTTAGATTTTATCGCCAGCCCCAAGAAAGTCATACAAAACAGGGAATGGCAGCAATATACATTGGCAGAGTGGTGGAAGGATTTGACGTAAAAGTGCGTTTTTACCTTTTCCGTTCGGTTATTGCGCTTACTATCTGCGTGTATTGGCTTGTCTCCCTACTGAGCTAATGTTACCTTACGTGGGTACAAAGACGCTCCTTTCTGAGTCGTTTGGTAGTACTGGTGTGAACACGAGGCATCGTTTTTGTCCCATTACTAACTAATACTCCCACTCGTGGTAGGTGATGTTGCTCACTCGGACTCCTGCTACTTTCTTTGCGCTTAATTAATCGTGGCGCCCATCTGATTTCCGTACGAAACCATTCGAGTACGTTCCTACCCATACGCATAACATATGAGCAGAAAGTGGTATGATTAGGTGCTTCTCGATCGGCGATCTAAACGACTATCTCCACAGCGAATCTCTGTGCTTAACGGTAACCGCGAAGCAGTTTAACAATTACTGCCACTGTCTGGTAACACACGCTGTACGCCACTGTTATCACCCATCGTAGCGTCAATCAAGGTTCACGACCATTACGGGGAAATCTGCGATGTACTGTAGAAAGCAAGCAATACAACTTCTCGGGATTCCCAGGTTATATTTGCTGTACGTACGATATTCAGGTCGACGCTGTCAAAATATGGATTTGGCTATCGAAGATCTAGGGTATGCGGCTGGATTACCTACCGTTTCTGATTGATGTTACTTTCATCTCGATGATCTATTTAACGCAGGCGCTTGTCTTGACATGACTATTGTGTCCGTCATTCTTCTAATTTTCATTGACAGCGTTCGCATGACTGCAGATGTCTAGATTGCCCCGATCTCCTAGTATGAGTATTATTTAATAAAATACAAAACCTGCAGGTTCTTCTGATAAGTATTGTAGTATACACAAGGCATGATGAAGCACGAAAAATACGAATACCTCTCCAAGGCTAGCGGCATAATATCATAGCCGTTTCCATCCATCTTCCTCCTGCACTGGCCACTTCAAGTTGTCCCTCTCGAGTTCAACAGTCGGTGTCTCTGCTCCACTTTCACCGCTCTCATCCAAGGTTCCTTTCGGAAGTCGTTCCTCAGACATCAGACCCTCTTTCTCCTCCTGTACACCACGCTTTCCCCACTCCCGCCGCTCATGGGTTTCTAAAAGTCCTTGAAGCTTTTTCTGAATGCCGGGGCCCAAGCTAGCATGACGGGACAGGAAAGCGACTCCCTCTTCGGCCTCCTGTGCCATGAGTACCTGCACGCTTTCGGGCCTTCTCCTCCGGCCACCAAGTCCGAGGGTGGATGCACTCGTAGAGGAAGTTGAGGACGAATGATGATGAAGGGTCTTGCTCCGACCTAGCGTCCCGATTGAAACGCTCGCGGGACCACGCCCTATGTTTCCATCGTCGCTAAGCGCTGGATGACGAGGCGGTGGTCGACTTCCGTCTTCACTCAGCGCCGGATGTCGTGGAGGTGGAGCCGACTTGGCTGTGGCAAGTGCAACTTGCTCCAAAGAGCTCACAGACATTGGTGGACTAGGAAGTGGGTTCCCACTCGCGCTACCGTTCCTGCTGCCGCTTTCAGAACTAGAACTATTCGCTTTTTTTACTGGGAAGGGATTATTTGAGTTGTGCACTGGCGCAGGGTTGGAAGAGCTTTTCAGCACCCCAATAATCCTTTCTCGTTCCAGCATTTCCTCGGCCTTTTTCATTGCACTCCCTTGTTTACTTGCTTGCAAACTTTGCTTCATTAATACAGTCGTGTGAACAGGCACTTTCCCATTGCTATGTTGCAGAAGTTTGGGGGGTATAGCTGGACCAATTACGGATGGTTTGGGCGGTACAGCGGGCAATCTCTTTGGAGGGGGAAGAAGCGGCTTGCTAGGTTTCCGCGGAGGAAGATCTGGTGCTGGAGCAGAAGTAAACGGTTTGTGAGGTGAAGTTGACCGGGCCGTTGGCCGTGCTGGTGTCGGAGGCAGCGAAGTCGATACCGGTTTGAGCGGTGGTGGTGGTTGTCGAGTGGGAGAGGTCGAAGGTACTCGTGGCGGCGGTAAGGACGTCGTCGATGGTCTCCGCGATGGGGATGCCGCAAAAGGGTTGTTGGGACGATGTCCAGGCGTGAATGGATTGTTTTGCGGTGGCGGCGGGCTTGAAGGGGGCAGCGGGGAGGTTGATAATGGCGGCGAGGGTAGCTGGGCTATAAAACGTGACTTATTAGCGAGATAAATAAACTTGGAGAAAATATGTACGTACGTTGGATAAATGCCAATCCTCGATCCAGCTCTCTTCCCGGTTCCGTCTGTACATGCGCGAGAAGGCGCATCGCGACGTAGAACTGTCCTTTCGTCAACGTGTCCTTCAACGCCAGTTTTGGTGAGAATAGCTTGAGTACACTGTCCACCGGGGCATCGGGATATCGTCCCCTCAGCCATGCTCTGACCTCTCGAACATTCAAGTCCTCGTCGTCTGCCGGTGCAATGCCATCGAGAATCGAGGTATATGCGGCGTACTCGCCGTCACTAAGCGCAGAGACGTGTAGGGAGAGCGGCCGAGTGCTCATATATTGGAGTTAATCGTGGCAGAAAGCAACGTGAAGCACGGTAGGCAAGAACGTGGTAAGTAACTTAGGATGCCTCACCTCCGTCATAATTATGTCAGCATCGCCACACGGGTTGCACGGGCTAATTCGCCGTAATCGGCAACTTCTTGGTGGTCAAGTCAACAAGCTTGCAACATTCAAAGTCAAAACAAGCAAAGCAATTACTATCTAAGATTATACGTGGGCTATTATACTGCTGTAGGAAAAAGTAGTTTTCTGTAAGGTATCATCTATAGAAAGTATTCAATGAGTCTAAGTATCTAAGCAAACGCTTGGGCATAGCTTTCTTTGACTATGGCCAGCTGTGATTCTGTCGTAAATAAGGGTATCAAAATGGGTTCAATATTAAATTGCATCAGGAATGACTCACCAAATATTTTACCTCGTTTTGTGACACTAGACATGGTAGCCATCAGTGATTTAAGTAGCTGGACAGGCTCACTTGGCGCCCCTGACGAATTAATAGTGTTGTCGCGGGCATCAGATATCTCTTGGATAAGAAACTGACATACATGGGTCCACAGAATCTACGGAAAGTGTCAGCCAGATCACATGTAAGGGATATCAATGGGCTCACCGCCAGGAATGCATTCAATGATACAACTTCTGCAACGTTGATAGCATCTAGAATGTGAACGATGGAACGAACAGCAGAAATAATACGACCCCTGGATGCCGGGTTCATCGCAATGAAAGGTCGATGCAGCTGAACCACAGAGGAATGTGCGACAGAGTAGATCACAAGAGTCGTCCCAGGCGAGATAGCTGCCACCATAGCGGGAATTGTCGGCATTTCTTGCAAAAACTTCTGGACTAGAGCGTCTTGTGCAGAAAAAGAGCTAAAGAATTGTCGCGCCAATGGCTGGGGCATGTCTGTTACTGGTAGATCAATTATAAATGTACTTCGAAAGAGCATATAAGACCAACTAGGCTGATACTGGTGACTGATCGCCGACGATCTCTCGAAGAGGGTGCTGGCCTTGACATATAAAGCAATCATAGAAGTCCCTTCGTCGCCGTCAGGATTCGCGCTGGACAAGAATTTCTGGACGGTTTGGCTCGTTCTGAATTGCGGAGGACGGTATATCTTCCAAAAGGTAGGCCTAAGCGATGAATTAACAGCAATGCCCAGGGACACACCTGCGAATAAGACTGCATTCTCAAGGGCCAGGGAGTATCAATCGATTCGTACATGACATTCGACTCTAAGGGAGTCCAGCAGCTATTGAGTGTCAAAACAGTCCAGAATCCGTTGATTCTTTCTCCTTCCTCGACGAGATCACTAGGGGGAGGCATGCCCACGACACCGTCTCCTTGAGTGGAACGGATCTTGTGGAATCCTGCGCCGAAGAGGAGGGAAACTGCGGCACTGGTATGATACTTGCCTTCAAGCGTCCTTGCATTTCGAAAGAAATATTGTGCGAGAAGAGCTTCGGCCTGAATGCGATGGATGATCTTGTGGGTGTGGTTGGTCGACAGAGCTGCGGAAGCATGCTGCACTGCGGTAGACAAGAAATGGGGCTCGAGAGCCGATAGTTCGGGGGAAGTGGACAGATGGACCCCCCACAGATAGACCGCCTGGAGGAGAGCAAGAGACGGTGGTTCCCATCCAAAATCGTCAGCCTTCATGACCGTATTAGTGAAGCGGCCCACGTTGAGAAAGAATCCAATTTCAGTGCAACATCGCAAAAAAGAACCAACTCTGTCGAGAGTGTAAGATGATTATGTATGAGAAAGGAGAGACAAACTTACATTGCTTGGTGCAATTCAACTGGGAGCTTCTACAATTATGGCCGTATTAAGTTTCTTTATATAAAAATCCAGACGTTCTTATAATTGAATGGCATACCTCCGGGACAGGCGACAATGCAGGATTGGGTGGAATGTTCGACGCTAAAGCGGGACGTGAGAATGGACCTTCACAAATAGAACGACGACGTACCAGAGCCTGAAGCTTGACGTTGGTAATCCGCTATTGAGCTTCCAGCTATTGAATATGGCTGAGTAAGTCTGATCGCCGCATTCAAATTTTGCGGCGACGCCTCGAGCTCATGAATCCTCGACTCAAAAATGGCAATCTGCTCTTCGAGAAGTTGCGTTCGCGTAGTTCCAGAGTCGCTATACTCGCAGTCCCGTAAGGCAGGTACAGACGCACAGGTCCCACATATGGGCTTTGCACCATCGCACTTCTATAGCATACGTAAAAGGTTCAGTTCCGAGGGGTTTCCGATTTACAGGCCGGCAGTTGGGGTACCCACCACTTTCCTGCGTCTAATAAGCTCGTGTGTTAACAGTCAAGCTTAGGAATTTCGAAGTCTAGCATCATACCGGCAATTTAAGCATGCGCTACCCTTCTGCAGGGGCTGAGAGCTGCCAGAGGACATAGACGCGGAGCTTCGATGACCACGCGAAGACGACATATCCAAGGTTCTTAGAGATTGGTAGGGAACGGAAGACGAGTTGATGGTAGTCTCTGAAGGTGAGTCATATATATAGTAATGCCTCAGAAATTTCTTGTCAATCCGACATCCACGGTGCGCGACCACTTGAACGCGACCACGGTGTGAGGTGGCATATGGAAATCTCGGAAAAAGAGACAGTAGCGGCAACAATTTGACCCCGACGTGGCGCCTCGAACTGCTTGAAGGAACAGAGTAGGAACAAGAGCTGACGAGGAAAGTTCAATACAGTTGGAGCCTATCCGTAGTCAATCCGTAGCCGAGTGTTCCAATCTTATTGCTATAAAGCCTAACTGCCATAGTTCGGCCAGGTCCAGAGCTTTGTCAACAGTCACCAAAGGTTAGCCGCGAAATGATGAAGAGCGCATGATGGTACTAAGATGGTCCGCTGCAGGACGACCCGGATCGTGCGGAATGCATCGGATCAGGGATATTTATAAGATCAGAGGATCGGCCAGACAAAAATATCTTCTCGCTTTTGGAATAAATCGGATAACGCTACAGGCACTCTGCAGCCATTGTTGGAGAAAATCGGGAAACGTTGAGGAACGGGCTCTTCGCTGTCGCGGATATACGGAAGCACGGAATCCATTCTCTCTACTATCTTCAACAATGAATTAACGTGAGAATTAGAAGGATAGATAAGCGACTCCCTCCGGGATTCAGACCATTAGTCCACGATCACTGAAGTCCAGATTCCTGCATTGCGGCAGTATACAGACGATTAAGATCGGTTAACTGAGCCTCTAGAAAATACTGAATATAACGCGAATTAAATGACATCAAGGAAAGACGAACCTAAGAGAGGCCAGTGACTAGCCCCGGCGGTTATCGCAGACATGATGACATTCAGCAGCTGCAAAGGTTCATTTCCAGCTACAGCCCCTTGACCGCCGGAAATTTCTTGCATCAATAACTTGCTAGTGTTTGCCCACAGGACCTAGAAGTAATGAGTCAGAGACTGTTGAATTCACAGCAGAACGGACGCACTCCAACTATGGGATCCATATACAAGCTCCTAGATATGTCGAAGCCCCGAATGATTTGAACTATGGCGCGAAATCCTGCCACGACACGTCCGCGAGAGGAAGGATTCCTGGCAAGAAAAGGGGCATGGAGCTGTATCATAGACATCTGTGAGAGGGTATGAATGACCACTGTTGTTCCCGTGCTTGACTGGGCTGCTATGGCCATTGGTGATGGTAGTCCTTCTAAGAATCTCTGAATAACTCTTTCGAGGGTTGAGAAAGTAGCGAAGAAACGCGCGGCCTCTTGCTGCTGCATGCCTAGCGTTGTGAATCCATGAGAAACATAAACACAGTGAAGTATAGGATGTCATACCAGGCCTGAATTTGGTACCCACACGAGAAGCCTGCTCATAAAGAATGGACGCTTTCGCGTGGAGAGCTATTACAGAATTGTAATCATCAGTATTAGAAGCGAGAAACTTTTGAATAGTGTGGCTAGTTCGGTATTGGGGGGAACAATTGACCTGATAAGGAAGCTTGTGAATACAGATGATTACGCATTAGTAACAACCAAACTAACCCTGTGGTAGCTAGCTATGTCTAATGGCCATGGAAGATCAACTCGCCCATCCGGAGCTGTATACGATATATTGGAAGGGGAGCCATCAGCTGCGGACCAGCAGTTGTTGAGAATGAGTACTGTCCAAAAGGCGTTTATCCTCTCGCCTTCCTCGACCAAATCCACAGGTGGCGGAAGCGTAGCTTCAACGCCTACATCTAGGCTATTAGCCGATGTCGGCTCAGTGGACCGAATTTTGTGAAGTCTGGCGCTAAGAACGAGGGATACTGCTGTAGTTGTATGGTATTTCCCTTCTAGTACTCGGCCGTTGCGATAGAAGTAATTTGCAAGAAGGACTTCGGCTTGGATGCATTGCAGAATGATTTGCGGATGGCGAGTGGAGAGGCCTTGAGCAACGGCTTGTATCGCGCGCTGAAGAATTATGGGTTCGTATCCGGAAAACTCGCTTATTGGAGAGAGATGAATACCCCAGAGATATACTGCACTGAGAAGTGGGGTGGATAGCTGTGCTCTACTGGAACTGGAAAGAGATTCTACAAAACGGGAAATGTCCAGGAAGAATCCGATTTCGCAGCTTTGCTGTACAAAGTGCTGTAAACTAGGGACATACATCGATGAAAGGTCTATGGACGGAGTAAATGATAGTACTCACAATCTTTCACGGTACTCGACGGGGACGTCCTAGAAGAACAGGAGACGTCAGCCGATTTTCAAGGAAATGCATGTCAGAGATTCCGTACTACGATATCTGGGAGAGATTGTGATACTCCTGGCGCCGATGCAAACTCTGCTGGACGATGTCGATTGTAAGGGTCGCTAAGGGTGATGGAAGAGTCAGAATGACCTGGTTGTTCTAGATCTTGAATTCGACTTTGGAGGACGGATATCTGTTCTTCAAGAGCCTGCGCCCTGGTTACTCCTCTATCAGAGTATTCACAGTCACTAAATCCTGGAGATGCAAGGCAGGGCCCACACACGGGCCTCAGACCATCGCATTTCTGATCGACAAGAGAAAAAATGGTCAGCACATGTTTGGAAAAAGGAGAGCACAATATTATTTCACTATTTTGCGACGTCTTTGGACACAGAATCAGTTGCATATCTGCATATGGTAACGACGTGTTCCTACCTGCAATTCAAGCATGCACTACCTTTGTGTAAATGGGTAGCAGAACGCGACGACGACGACGAGCTGCCACGAGAAGATGAACTGGCTTTAGGAGAAGAAGACATTTGAGGTTGGGGATAGGTGCGGATTGAATAGCAGTTGAAGCTGGATGTCTTGGGCTCTCGCTTTTTATACTCTCGAACCCGACGGAGCTGTGGAAACGCTTGCGTAGTCACTCGGTAGAACATACGTCGAAGCTGTGTGTTCCATTGTGTAAAGTAGGAGACGTAGACTCATTCGGTATTAGTGACGTCACAATATAGGTCCCATCATTTGTCGGAAGCGCTGGTCGAGTCAGTTTATTTTTTTCAAAAGCGAATGAGCGTTGAGTATTCTCTTGCCAGAACGTACGCGTCGTGGATGCCGAGCATTGCCCTAGTTGCACAGTCAGAAGGCCAGACATATTCCACATTAACGGAGTCATACTATTCTCCGACAAGACAGGACGTTGGCTTCGATGCCTAAGCCAGAATTATACAGTATTCTCTGGCAGAGTTCTAATCCAGACACCAACGACTCGCCCCCGAGCAATTTCATTGCAGCGTGCAGAATGTCCGGTTACGAATACATGGCGCTCGCGACATCGAGAGCCCAGCGGGCCGCCTTCATGTTCGCTGTATAACCAAATTCGGCTAGGGAACCGGCGTCCGAACGATAGTCGGTATTTGTAACTAATAATCAATGCGTTCGGTCAGTTTTGAATAACAGCGCTGAGGAGAATCGCTTAACTGGCTCTAGCCTCCTGTTGGCGGTGCACATTGGCCCATCCTCCATCCGTGTGTCACTGCGCATGACAGTTCAGACCTTCAAGCTCAAGGGCATTAATGGCCGAGTCGATGCTCAGCCTCTTGTTCAACTGTTTAATGAAGCTGCCAGGTATGTTAGCTTCGAGGCCTGAGGTTCGTGGAAATTTCGGACGATGCCGTTAATGTCGTAGTATTGGCAGACATAAATGTCACTGCGATTCTTTGTTTGCGATTTCGAAGAGGAATTCATCTTAATTGAAAGCATCAGAACAGATGACGTTGGAGATAATGAAGGTACGGTTCTTCCATGCTGCGCCGGAGGATGGATATCTCAGCTGTATGATCTTCTGATGCGAAGAACAATGTATGTATTCAGTCCGAAAATACGACCGGGATGCGTTCTCAAGTCAACAGGAAAATCAGAGCAGATGATTGATGAACATACCGATATTACACACGGAGACACACGGTGCAGTCACACTCTACCTTTTGACGTGCACACACTGATATAGAGTCCGTGCCAGAAAATTTGAGGAAAAGCTGTTGCTTATTCCACAGAGCGCTCAATAATGACAATATTGATGCTCGTCGTTGTCGGATGAGCGGAGGATAGCACGTGGAGGCCTACTTGGGAAACATTGCTGCCATCACCACTCCATCACCTCGACATCGTAGGCCTCAGCAAAATCTCGGACGGCCTCGCTACAGATCGGGCACGTAATACGGTCCATTACATACTATAGCCAATCACCATCAACGATGTTTACCTCGACGGCCAAAGTGAATCGATGACCCTTCACACACATTCAGCCCTGCATCCAAAAATTCCCGTCCGAGGCCATCTGATAGGTTACTCTGGTATCTGTACTGGGGCCCACATGTCCGCTCGTTCCTCGCGGTTATGGGGGGAAGAATCAATCTGTGCCTGCTGTTCGGCTTTGTGATTCGCGGGTACTCTCCGTCGTTATCTCTTATAGGGATCCGCAGAAAATCCATCGGCTATAACCCTAGTATCCATTTCCGGGAAGTTACTTCTTTAGTCGCGCGGAGAAATCTGTCCAAGAAGTTCTGATTCCGTGGATAACCTCTGAATCTTGTGAAGTCCTTCACCAAAAGGGTCCAGGCACGTGTAGCTTCCATACTTCTGTCTCTCACTCCGCAATATAAACTCGATATAAAGGCGGGTCTCACGCTCCATCATAATTCATCTCCCCTTGTCAAGCCTTTTGCTTTTCTTTGACCTCCTTCGCCATGTCTGCTGCTAGACTGCACACCTCCGCTTCGACGTCAACGGAAACACCTCTTTCTGGTCCATCTTCTCGATCGCCGAGAATGACCCCAGAGTCCCCCGCTTGGGTAGATCCCGCCTCGTTGCCTGATCACGGCGATGTCTCTGCGACGACAGGAAACGTCGGTGACGATATTAAACGACTCAACTACAACACATATTTCTCATACGGTGTTGGAGATGAAGACTGTTTCGGATACCAGGCCGGAAAAGATGTCAAGTTTGTTGATATCAACGTCGACAGACGGCTGGAACACCATGGTCGGCTTGAAGCAACCACAATTGCAGAAGTTGTCGTCAGTAAAAGTGTGTCCGTTTCATCGCGATGCATTAAAGCGTCCGCTAAATATGCATTTTTCTTTCATAGATATGCTGAACGGTGCTGGTATGCTACATGGTGGCTGCACAACGTATCTCATAGACAAGTAAGTTGCATGAAACTCGGGGGGAAGCTTGTAATTCTGACGCGACCGTGCCGCTTAGTTGCTGCAGTACTCCGCTGGTCGTTCTCGGTTTAGTGCAAGGTGTCAACGGCGTTGGCGTGACACAGGGGATGAATGTTCTCTTCCATTCCCCCGCATCTTTGTGAGTCCGTGTTTCAAGGTTTTTATTCACCCGTTCTGACCGCGTCGTCAGGGGCGCGCGCATTCGCATCATAAGTTCATCGGTATCATTAGGCGGAAGAGTTATGACGTCTCGGTGTGAGGTACGTTGACATCTGTCCCTTATCCTCAGTTTTGAGGCTAAATCATCTTTAGATTATCAACAAGGATACTGGAAGAATCATCGCTTCGGCTTTTCTGAATAAAATGCAGCCAAATATGTCGAAGCTGTGACCGTGTACCCACCATGCACAATTTTTGTTTATATCTTGTCTATACTCTTTTTTCAGGATTTTGTTTCATCAAAGCATCGTTGTATCAGTAGACACGTACAAATTTTATTTTCCGTGGTGTTCGAACGCCGAGGATTTTCTTTCTCGAATCAGTTATCGGAATGTGTGCTATCGACCCTGTGGAGGCACCTATTCGTCTATCGCTTTCGCCCTGCTCTTATCAAATGCGCGGACTTTGGTCATTCGTCGGAGGTATCACTCTCGATCCGACGGTCGCCCTACACAGGTTGTATGGCGTTGATGACACCTGTGGACAAGGCATGACTGCACTAACATGCAACAGATATATGTCACTGATCGGGTTGTCCCGGCCTTAGAGCAGACATGTACTACAAGCGTCATTGATGAGGATATCGGTTCGTTAGTTTCTAGCAAAGCTAATTTCAAGACACTGAGATCACTCGAAAGCAATGTTGACTTAGTCTCCGCTGGGTGGACTCTTCATATCTTGACCAAGCAAGCAATCGTAACGTTAACCCGTCCAGAGCTCCGTTTCAGCCACATTCCAGAACGGTGAATGGTGATGCTCAAGCCTCACTGAGGTCTAGGGTCGGTTTGATCCAGGGATTCCGAACCCTAATTTTGGAGAGGCCTCGGACAGCGTCCTTCGCAGGATGAAAATCTATTCCATGGAGATTGAGTCGGGCGTACTGGAACTTGGATATCAATGGACCCGACGTGAAATTCAAAGTGAACACGGCCGCCCGCCTTTGGAATCCTCAGAGAGAAAATGGTTTGTCAAACGTAACCACGCTTGCATCCATCGCTCGAGATAAATCATGTTCAATATCGCGTTTCGCATTTTTACCCAAGCGCGAAGTTCGTTCGAACAAGGTGTGGCGGGAGTCCCGATTCCCCGACGCTCTTTAGAACTCCGATATTCTCCGATTCAACCACTCGCGGCAATTGTGTGATTACGCACTACACCTCATTTTTTTCTGCGCGTCGAGTGTACGATGGCGACGATGCGGGCGAATCCCTTACCAAAAGCTTACACAGCTCCCAGCGGTGCAGTGTCGCAGCTCTCGTCCTTCAAAAAACGACGACTTTTACCCGCTGGGTCCGCATTCATCGAACATCTTCGATTGACCATTCATCATCAAGGCTCCTTCTTGAAGCATGACTCTCACAATGAGAAGGAACGAAAACGACTCGAAGAACTTAAAGGCGCGTCTTCAAATGGTGAAGATGACCTCGGCGTCGGTGATGAGCCGGAAACGGAAGAGCTTTTGTCACTAGATCCCAAGGAGTGGAAGGTATTATATGGTCACCCTGCAGACATCCCTTGCCTCTAATCGTGTCGACAGAAACAAGATCATTACGCGGTGCTGGGTCTGTCTCATCTTCGGTACAAAGCTACGCCTGAGCAAATCAAGATCGCTCGTATGTGTTCCTTTAACTTGTTTTTTATTTTGTGCATTGACAACTCTCTTTCAAACAGACCGGAAGAAGGTACTGAAACATCACCCTGACAAGAAAGTTACAACGTCGACTCCGCCGAGTACCACCTCTCTCATCACGGGAATCAATCTCAACACCAACGATGATGCCTTTTTCAAATGCATCCAAAAAGCCCATGAGGTGCTCACTAACCCTGAAAAACGTAGACAATTCGATTCCGCCGACCCGCAGCTAATAGAGGAATTGGAAGATGACCTCCCTACGGCACAGTCGATGAAGGCGAACAAGCTGGATTTCATACAAGCTTTCACACCCATTTTCGAACGGGAAGCCAGGTTTTCGAAGAAACAGCCTGTACCCGTGCTTGGCAGCATCGACGCGAGCAAGCAACATGTAGAAAGCTTCTACGATTTCTGGTACAACTTTGATAGTTGGCGGAGTTTCGAATGGTATGACAAAGAGGTCAATGAGGGTAGTGACAGGTTCGCAATACCCTTTTTCTTGCCGAATTTCGAATGACGACAGTTTCTCATTATTGTAGCCGTGATGATAAACGCTATACCGAAAAGAAGAACAAGAGCGAGCGCGCCAGGCGCAAGAAAGAGGACATTGCTCGTGTGAGGAAAATAGTTGATCATACTCTAGGGTAGGTGGCTTCAGGCATAGCAGTATATGAGCATCTGAATGTCCACGGCTGCAGCTTGGATCCTCGTATTAAGCGCATCAAGCAAGAAGAAAAGGAAGCCAAGGAGTTGAAGAAGGCCGCAAAATCCGCCCCAGCCTCAGGAGCGAACACACCTAAAATAAAGAGTAAGGCCGAAGAGGAGGAGGAAAAGAAGAAGAAAGAGGAGGAGGAGAAGGTATGCCTCTACCATTTTTGTTTTACTGTGTTAATCTGTCGACCAGGCTGTTCGAGCTGAGGCAAAGAAACAGAAGGCTGCTGCCGCCAATGCTGCCAAGAAAGCCCGGAGAGCGCAAAGAGCTGCAGAAGCCGACGCAGCTTAGCTTGTTCCTACCATGTTGTACGTAATTATTCCCGAGAAAGTTTCGAAAATCCTAAATATGTTCGTTAGAGTTGTGCCCCACATGTACGAACCCGGGCTTGGCCAACGCCTTATAGTTTTGCGACGTACAATGTTGTAGAGATGGAGCCGAAGGCATACCCAATTAATCATTGCTTTGTTGATGGCGCAACCGGTTGAGATGACTTGGCGTCACGAATCCTTCAGTCAAGTAGACTGCTTGGGAACTCTTGATATTTCTTTGCCTTGGTTTATTGCGCGATAACCTCTATTCTGAACCGCCGGCCATCCCTTCAGGGTCTGTCTAGGTGAGCTCTATTCCACTCCCTTTTCCCTATCACTCCAGGCCGTAGCATTCAATGAACACTTGTCCTTCGCCAAGACGTCACGGGTAAAGACATTAATAAACCACAAGAGATACAAAGAGCAAACAGACGTTTTGGCTTTTCATATCGGCTACTACCGAGCTTCGTCGATGGAAGAGGACGTTGAAACTTTCTGATTAGCTTGAAGATGGGTTATTTTTGTCCCTTCTGTCAAGGAACAGGCACTGTTGTATGTCCTGAAGGTTCGAATGGTCAGCGCCTTTTCTTGAAGTTAACTTCGCTAGAGGTGGGCCATCTCCAACAGCACATCCATGGTATTGATATCATATCAGAAATACACTAGGTAGTTTTCTCTCCAGTTGTCGTAAACCTTAGAATCTTGCTCACCGCTTAACGACATTGCCGCCGTTGGAATCGACTGAGACGACTGTCATACCGTCACTCCACTGAAAATCGGCTCTCCAAATAATCTTTTGATAAAATTGCAGTAAGACTTGCTTCCGTTACCGATGTGCGGTTACAGCGTCTATTCTTACATCTTTACGAAGCTTCTTCCACTTCATTATAAGTAGGATCCATGCGGGGTCCGACGTGTGCGTCTTTTCATCGCGAAAATGCTCCTCTGGACCGGCCTCCTGCTGCTTTCAGCATCCTGGACTGGAGTCAGTGCCCAAGAGCTCGATCAACGACTCCAGCAGTTACTCAGTGACCGACTGTATCAAACTAATCTCAGAGGCCCACGATGGAGTAAGTCGCAGTTGTTTTATCTGTCGTCGTTCATGACGTGGATCTATGTTGTAGCTGGTAACGATAATCAGAACACATTAACCGAGTCTGTTGCAACATCGATGCGAATTGCGGGTTTGACGGTCGACACACTGAACTATACCATCAATAGGTGAATAGAATCGGATTTTTCACCCGTGATATGCTCACTGTGTGCAGATGGGATGCACGATGGTGGTCTCTCACACTTAACTTTCGTAATGGTACCTCCATCGCACTACCGACAACAGGATACTGGCCGTACAGTGGCGATAGTGGATTGGAGGGCGTTACAGCACCTATGACCGATGCAGGGACTTTCGGTCTCTATCCAGATGAGACTGCCGATGAAAGCACGCTCAACATGACTCAGGTTCGGGCAGAGGCTCCTGGAACTGTCCTGTTTTTCGACAATCCAAGTCCAACAAGGAACTATTCATTACCTGGCTATCGCTTGCTTGGGTAAGGTGTATACATATTGCTCATTGGATGTGTCCTGACGTTCTTCCGTAAACCCAGCTCTAATGTCGATGCCGACGATATTCCAGAGGTATGTTCAACTTCGTTACGCGCCTGCTCCACTAATAACCGTTCATCAGCTTGGAAATCTGACCAACCCCCATTGGCAATCAGCGAAAACATTGAATTGGACGGATATGAAGGCTCGAGGTGTATCTGCTGTTGTGGCATCTTGGGTTCATACTTCAGACGACAATGCTGCGTTGCAGTTTTTACCGAACGATGGCTCCGAAGACCAGTATGTGCCAAACGAAGTTCCTGCTCTATACGTCGGAAATTCCACAGGCGAGACAATACGCCAGCTACTCGCGGACGACGAGGTGGACACGGCGACCGTAGTATTAGACGCGCCGAGTTATAATGCATCAACACAGACGGTTATTGGACATTTAGCAGGTATTGCAGGAGGTAATGAGACAATCATTGTGTATACTCACAGTAAGTGCATCTAGTGGTTACTAGGACGGTGTGACCTAATCATAGTGAATAGGTGATGGGCCTTCAATCATCGAAGAAAACGGTATGCCGCGCTCATTTTTTGCTACGTCTTGTTGAGTGATGAATCATCAGGTCCCATTCTACTCCTTACAATGGCGGAATATTTTGCAGCCCATCCGCCAAGAATCAACATTGAGTACGGTTTCGTCTCATCATCTTATAGTGTGCCTGATTATATCGGCGGTTTAGCTTCGTTATTACCACTGGGCACATGTCCGGCGGACATCTGAGTGAAACACTCTGGATGAAAGAACGTCCGGAGCTACTAACAAATGCTGTAGCGGCAGTTGTTTGTGAGCATTTCGGAGCGACGGAATGGAAGGACGATTTTGGCAACGGAGCTCCAGAATACAAAGCGACAGGGATGATTGAGCCTATGTGGACCATGGCGTAAGTGCCGTCATCGTCGCTGTTTTCGTCCACCTCACTTCTCCGCCGCTTGCCTTCGCAGAAATAGCTCGTCTCGCAGTAAACTACTCCGGAATGCATACCTACAATTGTTTGAAGGGGTCGATGAAGAGATCCGGATGGCTCTTCTCTATCCCGCAAGAGTCAATGGTGTTAGGTCCAGATGGTACGTGCTTCTGTACTTCATTCGGGACCGCTATTCTTGATGTGAAATTTTTAGGTACGGAGCAGGCGGTAGCAGCACAATGGGCCGTTCCCAGCTCCCAACACTCGGGTGAGGATCACCAATGATCTGACGTTATTTTATCTGACTTGCTCGCGATAGAATTATACCTCAACCAGACTATTTGTGGGCAGCAATGGTGGATGGTGGGTGGAGTAAGTTGTCGATACCCGTGGCGGTGGAGCAGATAAACACTATATTGAGGCTCATCAGTCTGTTAGATCGTGATTTTGCCAGTTAGACAACGTTCATGTACACCAATGCAAAAATTTAGGCTCTTATACCAACTTCGGTGTTCCGGGTCCGACATCCGATGTTTGTCAACAAGCCTGGAGAAAACCTTGAATATCAAGCTTGATCACTGTCCATGTCGACGTCGAGGCAGTCATGCTCCTTGTCCTTTACTATCGCGCAGGGAGGCATATCAAAATCCATGTTCTCTCCTCGCGTAGGAACTGCCTCGTTGACGCGAAATGGAGCCGATAAAATTGTTATCGATACCCCTGGAATCCTTGTTAGCACATCGCGCGGCGTTATACCCCATCTTTCCAGAGATCAACACAAGCAATGCTCCAGTGTACGCTGGGTACACGTCCCATTCGAGACTTTGTGAGTCTGTTGATTGATATCAATGGTGAGCTGCCGTGGTCCTCATTTAGCGCTTTACACCTTCACTGTATCGTAGCCTAGAGCATAAACCTCCTGTACCGACACTGCAGACCGGCCAGGATCCTATTCATCGTTTTCTCGGATATCCTGCTGATAAATATGTGGTCTCGATGTCCCTCCGAGATCCGCATGATGGGCGAGAGGTGCCTCCGAACGGAAACGCCTTTGTCTCAGCCAATAGTATCCGTGGTGTCAAAAGGGTACGTGTCCTACTGTCTGGTCTATACAAACTTGTTTCTGAGTGTTGTAGATCTCACCAGAAGAATGGCGATCTTATGTCCTCACCTGCAAACCTGATATCGTCGTCCCGTTGTCAGATACACCCTTCACACCACCGCCTTATTCTCAGAAACGACTAACCAAAAGCATTGAGCGGTCTTTCACTTGGTTAACTCACTTTCTTCAAGCTATTGAGGGTTCGCATCCGCTCAACATCTTTGTCCCTCTTGCAGGCGGAGGTAGCATCGGGGCGCGAACGGCCTTTTCTGAAAGTCTTCTCGAACCCCTGCATGGTAAAGATGCGGACATGGTTAAGCCACTGAAGTCACTGGATGAAGGTGTCAACGGTTACCAATTGGACTTGGTCCCCCTTCATCTGGCTTTGTCCGGGAACGGTTCGGAATCCACAAATATCAATGAAATTCCTGTTCCGACAAATCCTAATATTATAACATCTGACATCGTTCCCCTACTTCGCTCGTCGCTGTCCCCTCTACCAGCGCATAAAATTCGTCTCGTGAACTCTGCGGAGTCACCTCACGAGATGTTGACCCTAATTCAGCAGATTGGGGTAGATCTTTTCGATGCTCAATGGGCCCAATGGGCTGCTGATATTGGCGTAGCGCTGGATTTCACCTTTCCTGTATGTAACCGGGGGGCTCGGTGGCGGTCGAGTGGCAAACGGGACATCGGTCATAATCTCTTCGATCATTCATATGCAGAAGACTTCTCTCCATTAGCAAACTGCTTCGTCGGAGAAGCGGCTCGCAGTAGTGATGTGCCTGTCTGTGTGTGCGGAGCATGTTCACCCGTCTCCCCCCACACACGGATAAGTCACTCTTGCTTAGATGAGGGTGCACCGAGTGGCGGTGAGATTGGGCCAGCGTTCACACGAGCATATTTACATCACCTGCTCCATACACATGAGATGTCAGCGCACTCGTTATTGGTCCTTCATAATCTTGCTGTTCTTGATGCCTTTTTCGCCGGTGTACGAGAGACCATCCGGAGTCTCGATAACGAGGCGCTTGATCTGGAGATTTCGAAGTTCTTCCAGGAATATGACGAAGAACTAGCAATTTTTAGCGAATCAAAGACCATGTGGGACGAAGTTCAGATGGCTCGGGGAAAGGGACGACTTACTAGAGAGAAAGAGAAAGAAAAATATACAGTTTGAATAGAAGGTGCACGACAAACGCATCTTCTCGTATACCCTTCATCTTTATAATGCCCTAAAGGTAACAGTTTATCTATGCTCCAGTGCCGTCCAGAAGTTTGACCGTCCTTCGCAGTTGTATGTACCCGTTATATAATACTCTTTGTCTACAGTTCCATGATGGATAGGATTCTGCATAGAACTGACCCTGGGTGGCTCGTCTTTTCAATCCGAACTCCGGTAGGTACCAGATACCTGCATGGTTCCCCATCTTCCAAGGTTGATGGGAATAACCCTCGATAGGCCTTATGGGTCACCTCTTTCTGGGTCTGTCTTTGACTTCGACTTATGTACAGCGAATAGACAATCGACAAACTGCTAGCTGTGCTCACATACTGCTTGGTTATCTCGAGATCCGGAGAATGATGTTGTGGAGTAATCTCGAACGCCGTCATCCGGTAATTGGCTGGTGGGAAAATATTATGCCTTACCAAGCTCTGCTGCTTTCCATGAGCATGTCAAGCTTCGTTCACCCAAATGCGACTAACCATTGTCCAGGTTGTCCTTCGCACTCATGGTCAAAGACTTTAACGGCAATCGCCGATCACCATAAGCTGGTGTGTTTTGACATGAATGTGTGAATCCATCTTCCGCCAATACTTTCTCTCCGGTGATTACAGAAGCACGAACCTGTCGTCTGTATTATGCCCCAGGGAGATGAGATATCATTGGATGTCTGGCTGGTTCGTTATTTATAATGCCCAATTCCTCCGAATCTTGATGTGACCATCAGTAATTCCTTGCAAGCTTCGGACACACCCTTGAATATTGCTAGGCCTATCCTTTGGCAGCCGGTTTGCCGTAGCGATCTTCTTCCCCGTGTTTCAACGCGGCTTTCCGAACCGGCCTGGTATCCCTCGGGAAATCCGTGTGCAGTGACATTGCCGTCGTCTTGCTCATATATGACGCCTCGCTCAAGCCACACAGAAGCTCCATAAAAGTCCTTAAGGTCCTGGATGTAAGCAGAACCCAGGTCATTATCTTGTACTCTTCTTATCTTTGTCTCAGTGCTTCCTCTGACTGGCTTCTTCAAGGCTTTCAATGCGTAGGACTGACTGGCCCAGCAATAAAGAGTAGCAACTGAATGCCGCCTTCATCATGACGATTGTGTACTCAATGCTCCTCGTTGCCCTTACTCATCCTGTCACAACGTGGCTAGGTCATGATACGATTCAACGATTGAGCTTAATATCGGGTACTCAACGAACCTGCACTTCTTGATGTCATCCGTGCTCTACTTGAAGAACGAGGCAAGGGCGAAGAACTCATCGTCTTTGATGAAACGCGATATGCCTCTCCATCTAACATCTTTGATTACTTTAACAAGAATACCATTACGGGCGTAGGCCCTCAGGGTGGAGCCATGCATCATCATCACTGGGCAGTTTGTCATCGAGATGTTGCCTACGATGTTCATGTCGTTGGCGATATACAAAGGAGCGTTGGTGTTATCTCAGATCTACGCGACGCCGTTCGATAAGCCCGGCTTCCACCAAGGACGGGTATGACCATCAACTCGGAGATGCAACGAAGCTTTTGAGAGAGCATTTAGGCCTGACGGATGAGGAAACCATGACATGCAAAGCATATAAGGTACTTGGGGTAGAGGAGATGCACCATCCCGACGCTATCATTTATGTAGCGAGGGCTAACTATCAGCGGAGAGGAAATGAGCTTAACTTCTGATTGTCTGTACGTATTGTAGGATAGGACCGAATATAACACTTGTTCAATATTTTATAATAACTTAGATACGAAAGGGAAAAGTACAAGGGCCATAAAAAAGAATATAGAATGTCCTAACAATGTCCTATAAGTTTCTTATACTGCATGTCATACTTAGTATTGAGCATTCCAGCAAGAAGTGTAGTGATTTTTATGGTCCTTGTGGTCCTCTTCGAAGTCAACCTTCCAGGTCGCAAGGTCGATAGTCTTTCCATAGAGCGCACAGATGGACTGCTCCTCTTTCTCTCGTGAGAAGACTAGCAAAACTGTCAGACGAACGCCCGATGAATCTGCCATGAGTCTGAACACACCTTGGCAAGAGTAACATTTTTCGTGAGCCTCGCAGAGATTCTTACAGTCTATATAATAGTGGTGAGTAAGCCGCAAGCGTAGTAAACTAGTAGCATCAGACTCGATGATGCGCTTACCGAGTTCAAAGGTGTCCTTGTTAACATACCCAACAGTAAGGGGGGTGTACTTGCCCGACTTCCAATCCTTCCAGCCGCTCTTATTCTCAAACACTGGCTCCCAAGTGCAATTGGTAACGGGCCACTGCTGGGGGCATTTGAATCCGCACTCGGACTGCGCGAAAATCAGTCAAAATTGCCACTAAGAAGAATTGTAAGGTGACCTACATCTTTCAGGCAAGGACAGTCTTTGTGAACGTCCGAAGGGCACTGCTTGCCGCTACCGGGCCAAGTCCAAGTGGGCTTCCAGTTCCCGCCGAAGTCGATATCGACGTCCCTCCCTTTATGGTGGTGTCCCTTGACGTGCTTGACTTTATGTTCGTCCTTGTGCTCGCCCTTGCGCTCGGGATCACGGGCACCGATGGTACCAGAAAGAACGGGAGCGATGAGCACGGCGAGGGGAATCAGAGCAGCAAGTGAGAAACGCATATTGATACTAGTAGCTGTGATTGTTGAGAGAGATGGCGAGTTTATCTGGAGGATACTGGCATATCTAGACTCGGAGCTCTCTTATACTTCAGCGCTGGGCGGTCATAGAGGTCCGCTGCCAATCCACTTCGAGATTGTGACGTCTATCTCCGAGCAGGGCAACGGAAAGACGTATCATGTATGTTACTTCAGGTGTCGACCAAGGCTTAGTCGGCGAAAAAAACAGTTTCAAGTTCAAATTAGACGCAACGGGTTGAAGGTTCGGGATCCTTTGCGTTGAACTTCTACTACTAAGGATAGCTGACGACGTATTACAGTTTCAGAGAGGTGACGTTTGAGATCAGGATACTGTGGTGCTACCGTACGAACGGCGGATTTACCTCGCTCACTATGCATAGTCCGTCGGAGCGGCGGCGAGAAAGTTATCGTTTGAGAAATACCAGAGGGAAATTAGCGTAAGACAGCCGCCGTGGCAAAACTGTGATTCTTTGATAGCTGTAAGACACGGTTTGGGGAAGGTCATGACATCAACCGGCGAATTTACCTCGTCCACTGGTCTGAATATTCCGAGCGGTTCAAACAGTCGTACAAATGGGCCCTAGACCGTTGAAACGTCGCGCAAGACAGCTGCGTTAAAACACCCGCAAATGAGACGCCCTAGACGTAAACGAATCAACATCGAATAACTTTTTCACAGCGAAAGTACCGCATGCGAATGCATTGCGTCACGGTGTGTAGATAGAAATATTACAAACTGTCACCACAAAGAAGCGCCATTGAGCTTAGTGGCAGGCGTCCCAATACGAGGCTTCTTTGCACCCTTCTTGCCATGTTTTCCGTCGTATTTTCCATCATTGCAACCATCCCTTCAGGTTAGGATGCCCATTAATTCTTCAAAGAGTTCGCAGATGAAGTCCTCCTCCTCGTATACTGAAATGAAGCCAGTTAAACGTGTGCATCAGACGTACCTTGGGATTTCTCCACTGGGAGCAGATTTTGATTCGCTGGTGCAGTGGTGAATCGCTTCTCTTCTGCGTACACCATACTTTCAGTACACCGTTTTATAGTAACGATGACCAGGTATCGTTCATATTATATCGTTCAATGCAATTTGCTTGGACCACTCCGTGATAGAACACGTATCGCAAACATGATTGAAGAAGATATCGGTTCACCATCCCACCTACAGCTCATCGTGTGGGTACCTTGTAGCATCCCCGCTTGCCTCTCCACCATTCGCTGCTGAGAACGGAAACAGGAACCTCTCCGCATCTTGGTCCACGTATCCGCTATAGAAGATTAGCTGCGGGTCCTGGTTGCTCGTATTCGAGTCCTGGTCGCGCGGGATAGGCTTGGTCTCGTCCGGACTGGGGCCCTTATACTTCGCGCTCAACTGTCCCCCGTCGAGCTGCTTTTTAATGAACTTCTTCGCCTCATTGAATAGAACCGTATAGCTGGGCACCCCACGTTTGCGTTGCACCTGCTTCTTAATGATCGCGGTCACGGCATACATCCACGGGTCGAGCATCCCGTCGTTTGTCCTCAAAGCCTTTACATTGAATTGTGTCTCGTGGCAGCCGGCTAGGAGAATGCCAGGCGTCGCGGTGTGTGTGTCGAGCATCCCGCCGCCCATGCATGACGAGGTGAGCATTGTAAAATTGACGCCAGATCTGAGGTTCTAACCATGCAACGAGCTAGGTCAAGTCTGGGCGGGAAATATGACTTTGAGTACACTCACTCCACGGATAGCCTTGCCTACCCAGTCATCGTCCACTACCTCCTTCCTCGTCCCAATGTCATTTTCGGCAAGAATCCAGCCTTCGTCCTCATCATCCGGCTCGCCAGAGCCGTCTTCGTCGGGGTACGTAGTTCCATGTGCGTCAACGTACAAGAAGCGGACATCTCCCGGAGATGCGCTAGATAACAAACTCGTGAACTTGCTTTTGAAACGCGTGGCAGTGGGAGGATCTTGTCCCTTTGTGCACTGCTTAGGACCGTTCTCCGGGTCAATGTCAAAGTAGCTCAACTCGACATCACCCGGAGCAAAGCCTAAGTGCTTTGTGAGCATGTCCTGAACGAGAAATATGCCATTATCGGTGCCGGTGCCAAAGCGGATAATGAGGGCCTGCTCAGGGATAGCGTCAACCAAATAAAACGCGCAGAGTATAGTGCCCTCTTGCCTTCTTTGTACCCAGCCCTCTGAAGTCGGTCTGCTTCGTGGTGCTTGAGGTGGTATTGCCATTTGGGTTCGACATATGAATCGTGGCTTCCTGCCCGTCGTTAAGCACGGTGGCCTCAAACATGTAGTACCCGTCATCAAACGTCCCCTTGACGTCGCCGTTGGAAGAGGTCGTGACATTGTGGAAGGTAGCGTTAACGGGGTGATTCTTCTTTTCGTTCCCACTGGCGTCAACCGTCCACTGATAATACAAGCCAACAGGCGCGTCATTGGATACACCAGCAGGGATGACGAGAGTGATCATCTCGTTCTCCGCATAGTCAAGCCAGCTCAGCTTGCCGGTGCACACGACCGTGGAGGGAACGCGCGCGACATCCCCGTACTGCCGGGACAGAGTTATAGAATCGGAACGGTCACCTTGTGGGTTCCGCATTGTCACCGTGAGCGTGCTGAAGTCACTAGCGACGATGGCGTCAAAGTTATAGGAGTCCAAGGCAAAGCTAACTTGGTATTTATCGATGTTAGTGACGGTGTTTATCGTACCGGACTGCAGAAGCGAGTGGGTGAGCACTGTGCGTTGACTCGGACATGTTTGGTGAAGATCATTGTTTACCTTGGACACGTTTGTCTTCTCGTTGCCGTTGGCGTCCACTGTCCACTGCCAATACGCACAGACGGGATCATTCAGTGCAAAGCCGGCGGGAACGACCACGGTAACGTTTTCATTGTCCGCATATTGAAGCCAATTAAACTTGCCGTTGTAAATGAACATTGTAATGAAGGGATTTTGCTATAAAGTCAAGGAGTAAACGGGTGCTGCGGGCGAGAAAGTGTAACTGGTGCGGTGGGTCGACAGTCTCGTCGCCTTCCTTACTCTTTTAAATAACTGAGGCTGATGAAAGAATTCCTCTCGTACACTCCAAACTTGATGCTGAGGCATGTGCATAAGGCCTTGAGACCTGAAAGCGAGTCAGCTGTCCTAGACTATGCCGCCAACAAGAGGGAAGCTGCCTGCGGGGATATAATTTGAGCAGCCATAATGGAAGTATAGAAACTCGAAAGCGGTACCTGGACCTCAGAAGCAGGTACATTAGTTGATCATATGCTGAAACTTACAACCGCTGAAAAGGCGAAGTTGTTTTCATCATATAGGTTGTCAACAATGCGAATATAACTTCGTTGAAGTTCTTCGTAGGCATCACCTGATGCGGAATGCTGGCATTTATCGATTATCGATGCGTACGGGCCCACAAAGGCTACTTTGCGCCCTCCAACCATATAGCGCCTTTCCCGAAACCCACAGAGCACTTCCGTGAACTCCATGGAACACCCAGTCTTTGGCCACCCAGTGCCCAACCAGAGACTGCTTTGCAGGCGAGTACTGCCGCCATTTTTCCCACAAAAAGCCATCCAGTGCCCCTGCAAAAACCTATGCTAACCCGAGACCACGTCATCTGAGAACGTCCTCGATACATCGTGGAGGTCTACACGAGGTTACAAGAGACATTTACTTGCTAGACATCCTGGGAACGAAAGAGGGCATAGAAGCCTTGGCATTTCGGGTGCATTTACCCCGATTCGCCTACGTTGGATGAGAAAGATCTTGCGCTGAGAGACTGGCTGCGAGACTTCGACCGGGAACAAGATGATCCTGGTTCATGCATTCATGCCCTGTATCCTAAGATATGATGGTGTCGACGCACCAAGGTCTCAATGAACAAAGATACGAGAAGAGTATGTCAACCATTGAAGCCCTCCTTCGTACACCAACTACGGCTATTGCGGCTAGCCGCGAGCAAGCACCGAAACGTCTCTGTGCATAGATTACGGGTAGCGGTTTCGGAATATAAAATCAAAAAAAAAATACCGATACGCGCGCACAATCGCCCTGCCAGAGGTGTACGCGCGCGCCAACGTGATGACAAGAATTGAAAAGATAGATTACACTGTCGGTACAATCCGGGGAAAAAACTTCCGTTCTTCTCCGTATCGCGTTCGCAGACTCACACAAGTGACACAACCCTTCGGTTTGTGTTGAGAACTATACGTTTATCACCGCTGGTGCATTCATTCACCGAACATCCACTAAGCCCCTTGTAGACAAATCCGTCAGAAGGGACGTCACTGCCAAAGTATTTAAGCAGCCTGCAAACTTTGCAAGACGTATTGAGAATTTTCGACAATTCATAGCGACATCCTTGGTCTCACACTCTTGAACTTCAAATTTATTACCCGAGTCCAGATAAAAATGATCTCCTTTGTACCATACGTTTGATATCGATTCGACGTAAAAACCCTACAAAATAGTAATACTAATTATGAATATAAGCAATAAATAGTCGTATACGGTCATAATCATCAATGTCCAAGTCATGCCAAGTACGCAAGTTCTGTCAACCTTCTGCTTTCATCGTCCTCAATATGGCTGGTCTCCATCATAATGGTGCCATGGCTATGAATAGTAATATCGAGTGCCGGCCTCGATATAGGGATGTCGATTCGAAGCCCTTCTGTCGACCATTTCCTAACGTCTGAAGAGAAATCCGCAGCACAAGTCAAAGACGAGTGCTCTGAACGTGACGGCGAAGAGGGTGCAGCATATTCTGTGTCGTTGGACCGACACTCGCCTGGACACACAGAGTGGCGACAATCTGGGGTACTATCCAGCAGTGGCGAGACAACATCTCCGGGTATATCCGAACCTTCTGCACGACTGGAATTCATTTCGACGAAGTCTATTTCGCCTCCTCGATGAGCATCCACTTCGGCGAGCCACTCTAGTACATCCCGCGTGACTGGCCGTGCTTCATCTTCGTGCCGCATCTTGTCCTCCAGAACTTCGTTGCCTGTACCCGCCTCTTCAACGAGTGTCCGCACATCCCATTGCGATTCACGACCGCACACAATGGTTGTTGGTTGAAAGGGTGGAAGTAAGCCCCTTTCCCGAAGTGCATCTTCCCGCCGCTGCCGAATGGCATCCTCTGACAATGACAAAGGAGTTCGCGAAGAAATAGATATTCTATGAAAACACTCAGCGACAAATATTTGGAAAGAAGGCATTCAAAACAAACCTTTTCCACCGAATGTTTTTATACCGTTTTGATGATTCGCTGGCTGTTTCTTTGGGTTCGCTAGCTCCTATAGAGGCAATCAGTAAAGCGCAGATTCAATGAATACAAACACAAACCTTGCAAAATGCCTTGGCATGCTTTCTTTATGTCGTTGAAGAAGGTCATCGTAAGGAAGGAAGAAAGTTTGAAAGACGAGCGACAACTGAGGAGCACAAAGGCGAGAGACGATAAAGCGATATACCAGACGCCTCTGTTCACGAAGGTTGCTAGATATATAGCAGCGCCGTGTCCTGAGAAGATTGCTGAAGGGGCGTCTCCTAGTGATTTGTGATTATGATCTGTTAAAAGGCCATCTTATATTGCGGCGTCACTGTATATTAATATGGAACAGAGTGTCCCAGAGACGGTTGCAGATTTGGAGCCGTGGAGGTATATGTTTAAGAACACATTAAACTTGGAGCCCGAGCAAGTTAGAATAGGGTGCCTACGATGCTAGGCATCACATCACTCCAAATCAAAAACAAAGAAGGCAATCCTGGTTGATGACAACGCAGGATTTCGGTTTCGATGGAAATCAAACGTCAAACACTACGGCAATGAGAACCAGTGCATATGGACCTGCCAGGATGTGGCGAAAGCACGAGTTAGGCAACCTCCAAGAGATAGCAGCTACGAATCAGTGTTTATTCCTGAATACCACCCGTCCCAGTGGCTAATATCTTTGCGTGGGTGCCGATGTGTAAGACTAGCCCCTGGTCATCGAGACATCTCAGTGCCCCTGTTTATTCCAGACTATCCAGGATTCAGGATTCAAGATTAAGATGGAAGAATCACCCCAAGCGTGCGGTAGAAGAATCCAGTGGCAAGAGGCAGCGGCAAGACACCTTGGTCGTCGTAAAAGAAGCGGAAAACGGTCCGAATGCCGCATTGTCCCAGTTAGGAGAGCACGACGACAGCTCAGAAGGTGCTGACTAAGCGAAAGAGATTTTCCTCTGTGCTCACCATCTTACCTAAATCTTACCTCTCTTAGCCTTTATATAGTAGAAACGTCCACCTAGGCTCTCTCTTCCAGAGTTCGTTTTCTTTTGATTTCACCTGGGAGTGAGTAGTTACCAGGCGGAGGCTAGCATTGCCAAGAAGAATCGAAGTAAAGAATCGAATCCAAATCGCCCCATTAACTCGATTCTGTTCGTTACTATTGAGTACTTATGTTCTCATGACTACAGCTTCGGTATACAGTAACAGGGCCTTATCCTGGCTATCGCAGGTGTTCATACCTGGTGCTGTGGTCGCGTCTTACCTATGCTATGCTCTCAAAGCTCAGCGAAGCGCACCCTAGAATCCCATATTCAGTAGCCGCTGGTCCGCGAGGCGTGAATGTCCCGTCACTACGATTACTTCCATCAGAATCACCCGTTGCTCCACCAAGGCAGTCAATTAATTATACTGTTACACCAACAAATAACTCGGGGAGGACCTCTTCCAAAGGAAGGTGAATACATCGCGAACTTGACGATGGCACCCTCCCAGATCAATCTTCGTTTTTCAGAGAGATATGATCCGACTCGTGAGGGGGTTTCGATGCGACCAGTGTGCGTCGATGGGACATTACCTCGACGCTTCTTACGCGTCAAATCGAGAGCGGCGAAGGGCAGACTGAGGCGTCGATCCTTTATGCTTTACGCCATCTGTGCACCTTCTTACTGCGTCCTCAGCTAGACACATATAAACGTACGTTTCTGCTCTTCCGCTCTCACTTCATCCCCTGCAATGGTCCTCAAACCAATCATAACTGCTCTCGAGAATATTTACACCTTAGCCTGGGATATTGGACTCTTCACTTTGAATTTATTAACCCCGAATCTCAAACCTGGACACGTTGTCCCGGAAGGACACCCCGGTGCGGGTGGGTCATGGCCCGAGTATGTTGCGCCCAAGGAAGGCGACAGCAGGTGTTCGTGCCCTGCTTTGAATGCTTTGGCCAATCATGGTGAGCGGTGTTAATACATATGCACCGGAAGTCGCATTCATCTGGACAATAGGCATCCTTCCTCATGATGGGAGAAATATTCCGCTTCAGGAGCTCTCGCGGGTCGTTAGGGCTGCATACAATTTCTCTCCGTCATTCTGTTACTTCGTGCCGCTGACCTGTGCGAGGATGCTGGATAAGAATTACCATAAAGGTTTGGATCCTCGCTGTCTCTACATTCCTATCTGAAATGTGACTCTTTTAGACAGCGTCGATCTATCCGATCTTGATCTACACAACGGCATTGAACACGACGCGTCGCTCACAAGTGCGTATACTTCACTACTAACCCTCCAGCCGTCTGTATCTAACACCCCTCGAAGGACAGGATCGGTATCATGAACCGAATCAGGGAACTCCGTATATTCTCTATATCAAAGAACTTCTCGCATCCTCTTCCGGAAGAGCGTCAGATGGTTCTGTCCTCCTCACTCCGGATGATCTCGCCCGTTTCTCAGCCAAGCGCCGCACCGAAGCTGCCAGCTCCAATCCCGAATTCTCGTTGGAATTTAAACATAAAATAGTCGGAAGTTCCAAGTGCGTTGCTTATACGATTGGCTCTACAACGCCAACTAACTGAATTCAGCTCATCAACGATGCTTACAATAATGGGTGGAAGAGTGCAAGACCTAGAGTCGTTTTTAATTGAAGAACGCATTCCAGATAGTTGGGAACCTAGGATTTTGTCAAGGAAAGGGCTGACTTTCTTGGCTTTCAACCAAACGGTCTTAAAAGTGGAACGTAAAACGAAAAAATTGTCACAGAAAAAATCTGACTAGATTCAACTCTAAATAATAGTAGTACAGAGTAAATTATTCTTTGTCACTTTCAGTTGTGTATCGTTGATAACTACTATCGATTACTTTCATTTCATTTTGTAACGACAGTTGATAACTCTCATACCTTACATCCTGCAAATACGAAGAAAATTTTTCTTAGAACATGATTGGCCAATTGACCGTACAAACTGAATTGCGCTTTTACTACAATCAAATATTCATACATGGCGTATCGCAAGCTGGCTGTGTTTTACTCCTCCTGCTCAGCCTCCAATATATGGCGAGCATGTTCCTTGGCTTCTTCGGAAACGTTAGGATCTATAAAAGGGATTAATCAGATGTATCGCCGTCAGAGTCAAAAGAATCCCACTCTTCAAGGTGGCCTTGTATCCTCCTGTTGAGGACATGCGTCAGTCGGCGAGAGCGCGGACAAGAACCGTACTTACCACGCTGGTTACCGCTCAAACTGACATCTTCGTCGGCGGTGGGTACGCCCCTCGCGCCTCGAGCCTGGGTTTGGGTATCCACTTCGCCTCCTTGCATGTGCTGCAGTTGGTCGGTGGCGCGCTCTTTCGCCTCCTCTGAGACGTTGGGGTTGTGGACGGTTGCTTTGAGACCCGCCGCTACACGGACGGGATCCTTGCCAGTGGTGTCTGGGAATGATGAGCCCAAGAATAGGTATGTTAAAAGTTTGAAACCATACCGCGCTGAGTAGACATGGTTGTTGAATTACTGAAGTGACGAAGATATCAGATGCATTGCAGGCCATTTATACACAAGAAACCCACACATGAACGCATACATGATATAATGGTGGATATTGACGCCAGCGGTGACCACTGTGAGACTACGCATGTTATCGTTGATCGAGGCCTAAACAGATATGATATGATTAGGAATGAACGTTTGTCAGTTGTACTACTACAGATCGAAGGACGGTGACCGGTCGACCGATGTCGCGTTGCGTCATGGTGCTCGTTAAAGTCTCGTACTTCTCCAATGGAGAAAATGGAATCGCTCCCAGACCGGGCTCGGCGAAGGACGATATGTTTCAGGGTAATGAGGAAAGGAGGTATGAAAGGAGAATGACGTGCTGGTATACGGCGTTGCGGGGTGACTTCGAAGCAATTGTTTATAGAGCTCCAGGCAGTGGGGGAGTATCACGGAGAAGATCCCTGGAGGGACGCGAGCAATTGCCATCTAAGCGTCGCATAGCGAACGATGTTCAAATGTCTGGGGAATGGATCATAGCTTGCGTCACTAGTATCGTTCTGCGGTGCTGCCGTGACGTCAAAAGTATCCCGCCTTCCACCACATACTTACCTTACTTCCAATGAGGCCGACACGCTTTACGTGCTTGCAAAGACCGTACTACGATTTTTCAGCTGGATTCATGCACAATAAGGCAATCCATTTTGGCCGGAAGGATATTGTATGTGTTTTGCTTCCGGTGATCCTTTCACTGACGAAAACGGCCCGACAGGCATTTGGTGTTGCAATTCTGACAGGTCTGACGGGCACCGTTTACTGGTTGGGATACAGGGAAACGGATGGATGCCATACTGCTAAAAGTAAGTTCAAGGACAAGATCTGAGGATTGTACTGACCTCGCATGCAGCCATGGTCGCAAAGGCTGAGCCAGAGAAATAGAAATTAACATCACGTTCGAGTCGCGTTCTCTGTTGAGGCAAAGCTAGGGAATCGGGTGTGCTCGTGTCAAATTCGAAAAAATAATTACCGAGAAAGAACTAACTTTGAATTGTTAAGTTCGACATTGTAAACCGCTATCAATTAGGTGCGACGCGACACCTGGAATCGAAGCTACTCCGATCTGTCGTAGAATGCCGTCTTGGTGTAACATGTTGGCGATCTTTTCAAAATCAACAGAGAACATCAATGAATCCCGATAAACGGAAGCTGCGCTACAATTAACATGAAGGTTTAATTACGCCGCCTTCGTCGGTACTCAACGTTTCTCGGAGCTTGGGGTGTAGGAATCATAGTCTGTCAAGAATAATGAGTGTGTCGAAGGCCACGTCGGCTCTGAGTGTCAACTCACGTAATAATTATTAGCGGGGAATGGCTTTAGCAAGCGGAACTCCAGCTCTCTCACTAGTGTGGCGAGAATCGTCCCAACTTGTAGATAGGCAAACTATGAAAGATAACCAATCAGCTGATCCGACGAGATAGGACAACCAATCTCACCTGTTCCCCTACGCATCGATGTCTCCCAGCTCCAAACGGCTGATATGGACTTTCTGTTCCTTTACTAACGGCTCCAAACCCGTAATCAATCTTCTCCCCATGCTCATCAACATATGTTTCGAGCGCCTGCGCAGCCATGCCTTCAGGGTCAATCCATCTGTATGGATCGAACTTCATAGCATTTTTCCACACTCGCGGGTCTGTGTGGCTTACTGTCGGTGATGCAAGAACATAGTCTCCCTTCGGTACCACGTACACACCATCCTTCGAGGGAGCAGCGAGAGATGGAGGGACGGGAACATCTTCCCGAACGTGTCGCATGATAGCATGGATTGGTGGGTGCAAACGGAGCGTTTCGCGGATGAGGGCGTTCATGAGGGGAAGTTCGCGGGCTTCATCATAGGTCATGGGTCGCAGTCCTCCGTCGGGGGTACCAAAGAATTTTACTTGTTCTTGGTAGAGCTTCTCGCTGCAGTATACAATTTTGTCATTATCAAGAGATGGAGAAAGAAGAGATAGCTCGTACGCAAAATCAGGGTTCTCTGCCAACCTAAGAACCGCCCATGACCCGGTCGACGCGCTCGTATGTTGGCCTGCCATGAGAAGAGCAATCATGCAGTGTGCTACCTCGGAATCTGTCATTGGCTTCCCATTACGATATACTTGTCCACTGAGTGCAGTGATCATATCCAACTCTTGCTGAAATAGCAGTCAACAATGATAAAAGAGAATATACTGAAGCCTTACGTCGTCCCCCTTTGCTTTTCTCTGCTTGACGATATCAACGTAAAAGTCACTGATCTTTTTATGTGCCCGATCACGTCGACGGTAATGCTCCAGAGGCAGATTAGGGAAGAAAAAGTTCATTGGCGTAAATCCACCATCCAGGTCGGCTATCAGATTCGCGAATGACTTGTCGAGGGCGGCACGAATCTGCTTTCCTTGCAAAGTCCTACTGGCGGTAAGGATAGTGATCTCCGCAAGCACCTGACAAGGGTCAAATGAGCCCCACTCTCCAACGGTCCTCGGATTCTGGTAGGACTTGAACACAGGTTCGTTGTTCAAGTACGTTTCTACCTCATCTTCAAACATGCCGACGTACGTGCGGAAGGAATCTGTTGACAAGCCAATTTTTATGAACTTTTTCTGTTCCATGAACTGCGGATTAGGTATGGCATAAACGACATCGTCGCCAAACACGGGTGAGGTCATATGCTGGAAATCGATGCTTAGTCTACAAACGACGGATTGGTAGCTGGACAAGGAACGAACCTTATAGGCATCCTCCGCATTGAACACCGTGGACTTTCCACCCAACACAAAGTTGTTGCCTTTAGCTCCCAACGCGACAGTGACACGACGCCCAAGTAAAATAAACGTGAATACGTCGCCGTACTGCATAGGACATCAGCTGCTACCTCAGCCAAAGGAACCAGAGTAACAGACTTTTTCCTGGCACGCAAATAGAAATGCCAATGGGTCACTGCCGTACTGAATACTCGAACCTATAAACGGGAGCCAGTGGAAGACTACCGGAGGCTTTGAGCGGTCTTGAGGCAACTGTGGGTGACTCACGTCAAATCGATAATTTCAGAGTAAAACGCCCAACACTCGCCATCTGCCTCAGAATATTGAATACAACCGCAAGGATTGGAATGTTCACGAGAACGTATAGGAAATATCGCGTATTGAAGACCTGAGCTGGGTCATTGAGCAAGTGATCTATGAGTGGTACCGATGCGTTGAGAGCCATGGAGAGAATAACGAGGTTGTGTTTCCGTGCATATATGCCATCTTTATGTATCGATACCGCCCATCGAACCACATTTTTTCCATTAATATTGTGAAATCGTATCACGCCGGGTCCAGACTGATGGGGTCAGGCCAGGCCACAGATTTCAATAGAATGCTCGACCCGTATTTTTTGGCAATGAGAGTACTGGTTCCACATTGTAGGGGGAGACAATGAAGGCTAGAGGTTGACAAATGTGATTAGGCTGCATTTCTCAGTCGTCGATGATGGAGGGAAGAGACCTATCGGGCCGCACTTCCGATTACGTAGTTGACTTTCACACGATGGAGCAGATGCGGGGTACGATCTGTGGACGATCTCTAAGACGAAAAGCTAACATCCAATCACGTCCAATGTATGTGACCCGCCAATACAATCATAAAACCTACTTTGATTACTGAATGGAAACCATGCACGGTACCCAATATAACTATCTATGATCATCTGCGTGAGGCGACCCCCATAGAAGAGTCCTCGTAACACCGTTTTGCCACGATTCGACTCGTCTTCGAGCTAGTATCGACATAGTAGATCTATCCGTGCCAACAAATCCAACACCTCCCGATTGTATAACTGCGTCGATGAGGAGAGGGTACCTACCCAATGATTAATACAAGGCAATTGATCAAAACCGTGTGGGACAAGAGCTCACCAATCCCCATAAAGCTCCTTCGTCTTAGAATGGTCGGGCGCATACCAGCCTTGCTGTGCAACCTCCTCCCACCAACTCGCATTCCTTTCATCGCTTGTCATGATAACATGCTTAACGTCTATACTCTTGGTTTGTAGCAGCTCGTCCTTAACTTCCTGTACTCGCCGAGCAATGACAGTCACAGAAGGAAAACATTCTTCTTGCGTTGCACCCCAACAATAGTTCTTGAAGTCAGCGTGCCGAGCATGAATAGCGATGTACTATGCTATATTTAGTCAATCATAAAGAAGAGAAGAGAACAGTATGATACCGCAGGTGTGGGTCCGTCGTCTTCCAAACCCAGTGCACGGTTGACGTATATCTTCGCCAGGGCTTCGAGGGAAGGAGCCCAATGCATGTGTTGAGCAACAAAACGCCAAGCAGGGCTATAGTCGTGATCGTACTCAAATGGCTGGAACTTATGAGTATTGTCTTACAGCTATGAGAAGCAGCTACAACCCACCTGTTGTGCGCAGACATAATATAAATAGTCATAGCAGAGAAGCTGCTCATCCGGCGGAAGTGATACGTTTAAAATTGGCGAAGGAAGTGGTGTCACAAGATTGGCGTTTCGTGTCTCCGGAAAGGCGAATCTCGCGAGCGTCCAAAATGTAGTATGAGAATCGTGTTCATAATTCTGAATGAGCTTGACCCAGTCCGGTAGCTTCGTATACGATATGTCTATGTGCAAGAGGTCAACCAGGAATTGACTTTGCGAGCAACAAATAATCGCCCATACCAAGCTTCAGGTGACCAAGGACGGTGCTCCCACGGGGTCCTTGAGCATGATTTTGTGATGTCGCTTCCCAAACGTTCCAGCACCCCAGTCCATCTAGTTCTGCGCTGTTCGGATCTTTTACGTCGCGCCATTCGAGAATAGGTCTGTCCAGCGCTTGCCGAAGGCGAGGAACATCAAAAACATCGCCAAATGCGATTGGTGGTGCAGCGGGACCAATATGCGAGGGAGTAAACACAGGTAATATGGGTACACGGTCGGTGATCAAGCCCAAATATATCAAATTGATCTGTGAAATCCGTTAGTGGCTCAGTCGAGCAAGTGTGTAGAGGGAGCATAATCGACTGACATAGGTCATTACATCATTGGCTGCATAGGAAAATGAGCACTGTTACTTAAATTAAGAAATAGTACTCACTCCAGCCAGCAGATACCCAGGAAGTGATGTATTTGGTGCCAGGGAGTAGATTATCTGTAAAACTGAGGACAAAAAAACCATGGAGATATTTATCACCCACCACCAAAGTGCTCAGTTGGAGCACCAACGAGGGAGTTCAAGGGATCGAATGGATCTACCTCGACGTTCTTGGTGACTTCGAACAAGGGCGATGGCTCCGATGATGTCCAAAGCCAGAATCCGACCAAAGAAATGAGCGCGACAAGAGACACACAAATAGCGGCTTTAATGAAGAAGCTCCCTCTGTCCTTGTGTTTATTCCAGAGCGGGGTCGAAGAGTCCGTTCGCAAATGGGCCTGCAAAGGCGCGCTATCCATGACTGTCGACTATGAAGACGCGAGCGAGTTAAGGATGATGAACGTTAAGGAACAAGCAGGACTTGGCATTCTCACCATACGTCGTCTTGAACCTGACCACGGTGATCATTCATCAGCAAGTTTTCATAGGAATTGATTGATTGACACCACATCTTTCAATTCATTTTTACTTTGTTTCTCTCCAAATGGGCTCGCCGGCGCACATGCTTCACGCCACCTTCTAGATCGAAATTCAAGGGTAGCGATTCAGAGGCGGCGCTGGAGACTCGCACTTGCGCTGCTTTTTATCCGCGGGCGATTCAGTCTTTGTAAAGTGTATGATAATGGCCCATGAATTCATCCTCCCTTAGGCATCCAGAGAGGTCAAAGTTTTCCAAGTTATGATAACAACATACGGGGAGGCAGAGAACTGGCGCGACTTGTAAAAACACAAATTGTAAATCCTCAGAATGTAAGTGTTTGTCCAGCATTAGCCTCAACTGTAGCACGAACAGACGCCGTAGCGATGAGACTGTAGCTGTATCCAAGTTGGGAAGCGGTGATTGTGCCCACGTCGGCAGCTACATTTCACCTGGTCGGTATGCTTATAAATCGAGAAACTGGGGACGTACTATTTTCTGCGCCTCCGAAGTCTGCACAATAAAGTAAATATAGTATCAAACTTGAAAACGTCGATCATACTCACCGTTGCCTGTGGCAACTGCGTATCCCTCGTCAGTGGAGTAAAGAGGCTTATCAGTGCCTTTCAAACAACATCCTTAGCCTAAGTGGTCCAGGATATACAATGAGTGAACCTCGCACCAGTCCAGACGTTGTTCTCAACAAGTAATTCAGCGCCATCACGGGTATTGATTCCATCGTTATTGTCATCGAAAATGTTATTGAAGATGTGCCCTATAAGAAGACTGAATATATGCGCGAGATTTGATAGGAGAAAGAATGCTACCTATACCAAATCTGAACGACGGGGTGCGAGAGTTGAGGTCGTACCACCAGTTGAGGGCAAAAGTAACCCTGATAGCTACGTCTTCAGAGCCGTTATTGTCGGAATGACCCACAAGGGAAGCCTTCCAATGTGTGTAGAGCTTGCTATTTGTGACAGTGATTCCGTAACAACCATGGGTGATGTCAAGAAGACCATCGTAGCTGCATTTAACAGCCTCACTAGACGTTTCGATATGCTATAGATCACACTCACTAGTCCTAGAAGATGGTCAATCATGGCTGGAGTAAACAGAATGGCACTGGATACTAACTTTGTCATGATCTCTGTCACTAGAGAGATCAACATGGTCGACCCATACCCGAGATGCGGACTGGATACCAATGGCATCTCCAACATCTGCAAGCACCTTTTGGATCTTGACGTTTCGGATGATCACGTTCGATTCGTCGAGCACACGAAGACCAACACCGTCAAGCACTAGACATGATTGAATCAAGCTGGAAACCAGGAATACATTGGACTTACAAGAACCAGCCGCCCCAAGCACGGATGTGTTAGAGCCAACCTTGACAACAGCGCTCCCGGAAATAGTTCCTGTAGGCATAAAAATTCAGATGCCTGAGCCTTTCTGATTTTTTGAACAATAAAGACTCGCCGGAGATGATGACGACCTTAGCACTGTCACCCGAAACAGCAGAGGTGAGTGCGTCCAACGTCGTCACTGTTGTGGTGGTTCCGCCTGCCCCACCAATAGTTCTAATATGGAGTTAATGAAACGCCCAAATATAAAAATCCATAAATTCAAACCCTCCGTTCAAAGTTGCAAAACCGACGGTGGCCACATCGCTGACCGAAGCCCTCTTAAGCACTGTCGACGGTGCAGACTAGGAAAAAAAAGTCAGCACGATTCCACCACGAAGGAAAACGCGCCTACAATGACAGAAACGAATTGCAGAGCAGCAATAGCGGCAATAGCAGCGAACCACTTCATGTCAGAGCGATATACGAAGATTTCAGTTCAACCAACAGCTGGTTGACTATCCAGGGATTATCTGAACGTCTTTTATATTGTTAAATCGGATATGCATCGGAGAGAACCAGTAATTCCGCAGCGAGGCAGTAGAACTGCAATGAAGACGTTGCAATTCTGCGGGCCGCCATTACCGTCCGGACCTTGAGGATTTCGCGAGACCTAGGGAAATTTTGGAGGTCAGTAGAAGAGCTTGCCCGTGAAACACGCGATGTGAGATCATTTGTTACGCGACGGTACCTGATAGTCGGGTGGCGTGCCGTCATCTAAAGATGATGGTGGTGCTCCATAGATAAGATTGTCATAACTGGGGTTAGTATGGGTCAATCGAGTCTCACGAAATGAGAGAACGTACCCAATAGGAACGAGAATAGACAACGCGACTTTCGAAAACCATTTTCTAGAAGATGATAAATCCAATATTTTTCCGTCATGACGACCCCTCGGGCCCGAGTTGCAGGAGGTAAATTTGCGTCACCTCACCGGGGCACATGAAAGAGGCATCTCGAACAAAAAACCGTGGACAAATGAATGAAAAGAGGATCTTAGAAGAGGACAACAGCCCCTGATGTTTCAAGTTGGTATGCACATGAAAAATTCACGTTCATTCGCTTCCGGTGCGCAATGTGTGCAAGAAGTCTAAACCTCGGAGACATCGAATATCTCGTGGGTGTTGATGTTCACGCGCTTGAACGGCGTATCATCTAATTCAGTAACGGGGGCCTATCGTTACTGTCCACCTGGTCAGCCACAGAAGGGAACATCAAACCTTCGCACTCACTTCCAGTTCAGCTGACCCGCTGAGATAAAATTTTACTCTCACCAGCACTTCTTTAGTGCCACACTATAAGTCTCTTCGGTCGAGTCACGGTATTTGAACTAACGAGGCTTTGCGACATGCATAGAAAGGGTACTGGTAAAGGATTGCTAGCTATTCAAGCCAGTAGTCGTATCTTGATGCATGCACACAATCGTGGCAACAGGCATCTCATTGGAACTACTGCTAGACGATTTAGTCGACCGAGGAGCATCGCAATATGGATACACAAACCTATTGCTCCTTCTTCGCCTTGTCCGTCAATTTCTTCGTCTTCCATTCCACATTGAAGACGGTTTTATTGAACGTCTGGAATGTCAGTCCCTTCCTTGCAAGAATCCTAGATTCCCAGCCATCCGGAATACGTTCCTCGATCAAAAACGATTCGAGATCTTTGACTCTTCCACCCATTATCGTCAGCATTGTCGAAGAGCTTTACTTCAGTCAGAGGGTGTTGCGAATAGAGACGATCGTAAAAGCGACGTACTTGGAGCTCCCAAATATTTTATGCCCAAAGTCCAACGAGAACTCTGGGTTAGCACTAGCTGCTTCAATGCGGCGCTTTGCTGAGAAACGTGCGAGGTCGTCGGGAGTGAGAAGGGCAGAACCATCCGGCGCCTTTCCGGAAGAGGATTCGAGAAGTTCTTTGACATAGGGAATGTGCGGGGCTCCCTGATTTGGCTCATGATACCGATCCTGTCCTTTGAAAGGGTCAGAGACAGACAGCTGGAGGCCAAAGAATACTCACTTGTGAGAGACGCGTCGTGTTCAATACCGTTGTGTAGATCAAGGTCAGATAGATCGACGCTGTCTAAAATTAGAGCCTTAGCGAAAAAGAAGTGTGGATTTCAAGCGGAGTCAGTTTTCGAACCTTTATTATAGTCCTTCTCTAGCATTCTTGCACAGAACAATGGCACGAAGTAACAGAACGAAGGAGAGAAATTGTATGTCACCCGAACAAGTCGCGTTAGCTCCCGGAGGGGAATGCCTTTCCCGTCATGAGGTAGTATGCCTATCATTAAGAGTTAATAGATACGACTCTAGTATACCATCCACACTCACCATGGTTAGCCATAGCATTCAGAGCCGGGCATGAGCACCTGCTATCTCCATCTTTGGGCGCAACATACTCTGGCCATGACCCACCCGCGCCGGGGTGTCCTTCTGGAACAACATGACCAGGCTTGAGATTCGGTGTTAATAGATTGAAAACAGAGAGACCGACATCCCAGGTGAGAATGTAGATATTCTGGGCAGTATTTACGATACTTTGGAGTACCATGGCAAGAAACAGGATAAGGGCGAGCAAACAACGACGCACCTTTGTATTTAACGGAAGTCAACGACTTGAAGGCTGGAATGGTTGCACGTGAGCCGCATGGGACCTTTGACAGTCCCGTTAGAATTGACCAATGACAGCTGTAACGTTACAATGGCCTATGACGTGAATGTACCTCAGGGTAAAAGCTCCGGTAAGACCGACTGGATAATTGGTGCAGGTCGCCAGAGCACATGTTCTCATTCCATATCACAGTATAATACACCTTCTTCAAATTTCTAAGGAGCTTTAGCAACTCCAGAGTAGGACAACGAAACAAGATATTTACCTAATTCTTCTACCAACTTTCGTAATCAAATTGACCGTGCAAACGCGTCAAAATCTTCATGTACTCGGGTTCGTTCTCCGGTGTTATACGGCCCAAACGTATTAGCAGGTCAAGAATCACTGTTCTTAAGAATCAGACGATGATGCAAATACTTAGTGCACGACTTGCCCACTGCGCAATTAGGTTTAAACAGCCCCGCGCGCAACTTTGGCATTAGGTCGTCAAGATGAAGAAACTCAAATGACTCGACTTCACCATCCAAAGGTTTGGGCTCAAAAACAGAGGGATCTGGGTGATTTGCGGGGATAGCAAGATCATAAACGTATCTTCAAGGTGATTGAAGGCGTAGCACAGCAAAAAGAACGAACGCACTCACTCCACTTCTGGTTGCAACCAGCCTGCAGACGTTCTGAAAAAGTAGCTTACAGCTCCAGTTCCTCGCACGTGCTGTCGAACTACGTTTTCTTCAATACTGGCCTCTTCCATGCATTCCTTGACCAAAGAATCGAATACACCCATTCCGCTGGGGATTCCTCCGGCAACAGTGTTATCAAGGTAACCCGGCCACCTGCGTATATGCGCGATAAAGTAAGACTCTTTGTCAGAATGAGATAACCCACGTCGGCTTCGTTCGCGCACGGGTCGGTATCCATATACGAAGTCCTGTGGCATCCTGTTGGTAGATGGTCATGTGTACACCATATGTCACGACGCCGAAAAGCGCACAGGCCGAGCGTTCCATCTCGAATGCGTAGTTTAATCCTTCATCAGAGGTAGCATCCTTTGGGTAGTCATGAGGGCCGAAAGGGTCGCGATAGATGGGATACATTTCAGCTCTCCACTTCTTAGGTCCGCAAACATCAGGGAAGAGTTCTGTATCTCGCCATCGCTCACACAGTTCTTTCATGGCAGCTGTGCGTTTCGACGGTGAATCGAGCCACGACCGAAAAGAGATCCGTGCATCTTGGATATCCCAGAGCTCCGAAAGACCACTGTCGTGACTCTGCGCATTTTCCTCTTTCAGTTTCTCGACTATGATGGGCCGTAGCAGACCAACAATGGGAGCCCGTGACGATATGGAGAGATGAAACGGTACTAGTCGCTCGTTATCAAACGACGATGAACTAGGAGAGGCGACATGTGGCTGCACATTGTCGCAGATGTTGACGAGATCCAGGAAAGATAGACTTTTGGACGTCATCGTCTCTGAAGGAGGTAGCCGAACCCTAACCCGAGACCATTCGCTCTAAGTATAGTCAACTGAAATTCGAATATCGGGAAAAAGTACGAGCACATGAGCTCTTGATATCCGATAATCGAGTGTAATGTATCAGTTAATAAAATAAAACAAAATAATTGCTCAGCGGTGGCACTGAGCTCAAGAGGTCTGGATGATTGCTGGATGACTTGGCTGCAAAGGTCAGGTGGCCTTAAGGATCCTAGCTGTCTTATATACACTTATAGTTAGATCCTTCCACCAGTTATGAAGTATTCATTTGCAATAGACGTAAGAAAGATAGTTCTCGTTCTATGCTATTCATAACATAGTTATTGGCAGCATCGTATCAACAACAAAAAGTGGCGAGCCCGTCAATAATGCCTTTTCGGAGTGAAGTTGCAAAGTCGCCCAGGCCAAAGGAGACGTACATTTTTTATGCATTAATCCGGACCTACGCCAGTTGGGTGAACATCATGGCACAGGTGGGATCCGGCCGCCCCTTCCTTTCTGTGTTCTCTGAGACCTCCTTGAAACCACTTGAAAGCAGTTCTTCGTGTGATCTTGTATCACATTCCCACTCAACTTCTAATCATGACCTGCAGTTTCAATGGCCCGTCGTCGAGCCGCATACTTATCAAGAAAACCGACTCCCCTTACAGTCCACAAGAACTCATTCAATGGCTGAGATCCATAGGATATAGGCATGAACTCACAGAATCCGATATCACTTCTGGGACATTCAAGACAACCCTTGAAAACCTCCATGTACTCGTTCGCCTGCACCTTGTGGCATTCCCCTTCGAAAACTGTGATATGCATTAGTGAGTTCCAAACACGATTCAACGTCCAACCGTTATTTACAAAGACTGTATCAGTACGTCAGACCATTCTATGGACGTTACACCCCAGGGCATGCTCCGACGTGCCATTCTTCGTCGAAGAGGGTCGTACGGTTTCGGGCTCAACACATTATTTCTCGGAATGTTGAGGGGACTGGGATATCGGTGAGCTTCTCCATCTGTAAAGGAGAATTTACAAATACCTGTATATAGCGCGTATGCAGGGTCCGCCCGAGTTAGCGATGGGTCAAATCCCCTGAAGCTAGGTCCCTTGTCGCACATGTTCCTGCTCGTACAGCCAGACTCCGAGACACATTTTCAACCGGTCTGCCTTGTCGATGTAGGATTCGGTGGAACATGTCTTACAAGGCCAATCTATCTCCGTGACGGCGCTGTTGTGGAGACATCCTCCGAGAAACATCGTTTAATTAGGGCGCCACATCCTTCTTCGAGCTTGGACGGCTTAGGTGAGTGTGTTGTACGTGTTCGAATCACGACAACATACCAATGTGCTGATGCAGATTCCGCGTTATTATGGCATCTCCAAATATCTCGAACCGGCAAGACCGAGCCAGCATGGAAAACCTTGTATGCGTTCTCGGAAAGCGAGTCCTTCCCTGAGGACTTCATGAGGGCGTCAGCCTATATTTCACAGGTACCGAGCGAAAGTATTTTCTGGAAGAATGTCATGTGCGTTAAGTATTTTATCGTCGATGGAGAAGAGCAGAGAGGTTTAGGACTGGAGGCAAACACAAACGACGTGCATTTGGGAAGATACATCCTCTTTGGCAGTGAGATTAGTAGATCAGTGGGTGGTCGTCAGCAGATTCTTCAAATATTCAGGACCGAAGAGGATCGAATATGGGCGCTGAGAGACTATTTTGGATTTGACATTGATGTCAAAGACGCGCTTAACATTACTGGACGTTTTGCTGCTGTTGCCGCACGCACAGCAACCATACCCATTGTACAATAGTATCATCCTGCAAACGGAGATCAGTGGCAATACTTAAGAAAGCAGCGGTGTACACACATCCTTATCTGATCTACATAACAGTTCACTAGCTCAAGTCGACCACGTCAACCAGAAATCTTTACGGGGATACTGCCCCATAGACGCAGACGTTCCTCGACCAATAACGGGTTGTTAACCAGGGTGGCGTCGACGAAGTATGTCACACGTCGATGTCGAACTCGAGGATACCAAAGTTGATATGCGGTTGAAAGGAGTGTCAGAGAGGTCCAATCGCACGCTGTAGTCAAGTACAAATAATACCGCCTAGGAGAAACAGTAGGGGCCAGCCAGGTGGACATCGAGTCTCGACCATGTGTATAGTCACATCGCGATTAATTACGATACCACGGTAGCGAGATTATCCTAAAAGGAGCCCTCACAGGCGTGGCATTAAGTGCATCAGTCATAGTAGGTCGTGGGAGAGACACAGAGAGAAATAGGACGCAAAGGGAAAGAGGTGGCTGTAAGAGCCATGACGTCGGTTAATAATAGCAGCAATATGAGGGGAGCCCTCTTAAACTTGTACCATCATCATCCCTGTCCGCCAATATGCCTGCACCTCCAGAATTAATACAATTCATCGATGACAATGCTGAGAGCTTTATCAAGCGTCTGGGTGAGGCAGTCGCCATTCCAAGGTCAGGCTATTCGTCTCGTCATTGCCTAACTGATCTATCGATATCAGTGTGAGCGGTGACGCCAAGCATCGGCAATACGTGTTCAAGATGGCACACTGGCTGAACGCTCAGCTCAACTCTTATGGCGTCGAGACCCAGCTTACCGATCTCGGAAAGCACGTTATGGATGGCGAGGAGCTCCAACTGCCGCCCGCGATTCTAGGAAAGATTGGAAACGACCCGAATAAGAAGACTGTGCTTATCTATGGCCATTTTGATGTTCAACCTGTACGTCTTTGGGCTGACCTTCATGTTCCTTCCAACTTATGAATATTTAGGCTAATCTTTCTGATGGATGGTCCTCTGAACCGTTCACGCTAACCATTAACCGTGAGAATGGTCAGCTAGTAGGACGTGGATCCACAGACGACAAGGGTCCCATTCTTGGTTGGCTCAATGTACTTCAGTATCATGCCGAGAACCGGAAGGAACTGCCAGTCAACATCAAGTTTTGCTTTGAAGGAATGGAGGAGAGCGGAAGTGAGGGTCTCGATGAACTCGTCGAGAAAGAGGCGCAACCCGGAGGTTGGTTTAATGACGTAGATTGTGTTTGCATCGTATGTCTCTTTATTCAATTAAGGTTATCGCGGTGCTAATTTTTCAATTTTGTTAGTCCGATAACTATTGGCTCAACACCCGAACGCCTGTCTTAACCTACGGATTGCGCGGGATTTCTTACTTCAAGATCACCATCACTGGTCCGGGTTGGGATCTCCACTCTGGTGTCTTTGGGCGCACGATTCATGAGCCTATGACTGACCTTGTGATACTTATGTCCAAACTCGTGGACCCACAAGGTCATATCCTTATCCCTGGCGTTGACGAAATGGTCCCGCCAGCATTTGCGGATGAACGTTCTATTTACGAGAAGCTCGATTATACCATTGAGGACATTGAAGCAGCTGCTGGTGCTAGTATCGCATTATCTTCTGATAAGGTTGAAGTCCTCATGGGACGGATGAGATCACCCAGTCTGTCGCTCCATGGAATTGAAGGAGCATTTTATGGTGCCGGTGGTAAAACTGTCATTCCGGCCAAGGTAGCTGGAAAGTTCAGCATCAGGTAAATTGTGCACAGCTCTCGAATTTTTTTCACTGATTACGGACTTACAGGTTGGTGCCCCCTCAAACTCCCGAGAACATCGCGCCCCTTGTAAACGCGTATCTGGAAGCTGAATTTGCGAAACTGGGAACCAAGAACAAGATGGTGGTGGAAGAGACTCACGGTGGTAGGCCATGGCTGGCTGACATGAATCATTGGAACTTTGAAGCTGCTAAGGCAGCTACGAGGGTATGGGTTCTCTCTGTTCACTATAAGCCTCGTTTTTAATATATTTGGCAGGCGGTGTATCACCAGGAGCCTGACATGACGAGGGAGGGAGGATCCATCCCCGTCACGTTAACATTCGCAGAAGCCCTAGATGCAAACGTTGTCCTTTTACCCATGGGTAGAGGGGATGACGGTGCACAGTGAGTTCATTGACCTTTTCTTTCCGTTTCTAGCACTTAATTTCTATGTGATAGTTCCACGAACGAGAAGTTAGATCGTTCCAATTTCATCGAAGGAGTAAGTTTTCCAGCTCAATTTCAAACAAGCAGAGCACTGATATAATGACATTAGTCCAAGCTCCTGGGCACTTATCTCTACGAGCTTGCAGCCATCCAGGGGAAGAAGTAAACCGGTTGTTGTACCAATACGCAATGGAAGCATCGGAAGATTGTGTAACATACTGATAGTCTGGAACATCGATTGCTAGCTTGGCTTTCGATCCTAGACTGCCGTTGCGAAATGCTTTCGTGCTTCTGAGAAACGTCAAATATGGGCGCGAGAATATGAAGGAAGTAAAGGTCGTCATCATGACCAAGGAGCGTGAAAGAGGTCCGGCATGAGTTCATCGTTCCCAACGGCGTGCGGTGTTTACAAGAGAGATGCTAATTGGAAGACACTGACTGCATTTCATGCTCATCAGCATCTCCTCGGGGAGAATACAGAGGCTGCGCAATCTATCATCCTCTGCACGCGGAAATGACACAAACAACTCGACGTCTGTCCATTGCGAAGCACCCGCCGTGAGTGCTAGGAAAATAGAATGCATGATGATATCGCGAGAGTCATACATCCTCAAACTCAATCACTCGTTCGGGTACGTTGCGACTGCAACCCAAACTTGAACGAATAAACGAGATTACCGACATTCTCATCGAGAATTGAGCGGGACCAGAAACGCTGGGGTATTCAGCGCTACAATTATTCAAGGATATCCCGGATCCAAGGAATCTTGCCCCCCGGTGCCGACGCGCGCGCACGACAAGCGCATAGCAGAATCAGGGAGGTATGCAGGATGACCCTAGTTTCATTGATACGGATCTCGGTCTCTTGGTGATGAGAAGTCAGCAGGTCGAGCGCATTGCGAGCCAGAGCAATGTGGCGATCTAGATTTGCGAAAGATGCAATTGGTTCGGCCACCGATGCGATTAGGGTAGATTTTTCGGGACCGAGTGGTGCTTCATGGCTTGTACATTTTAAGTCTTTGACGCGTGGATGTTGAGAGCTGCCCGCGATATTGGCGGACTGAAATGCGAAACCGCTCTGAGCGGGTCAAAGACATAAGAAGTAGGCAAAGAAGGGTATTGTTGACCTGTGTAAAAGCAAGATATTTTGAACGTCCTTCCTCAAGAACAATATGAATGTAAACAGAAAAGCTGACGCAATCGGGAGGCCCTCGGGTCCTTGATGTTCTGGTTGTTCAATTATTTCCGGTCACCACCACCAAGCCCATCAGCGCTCAGCAAGGGAAACAAACACTCTCGTAACGGCACATACTTAACCCACTGTCAGCGCCGGGTGAAAAACTGAGCACACGACCAACTACGCGAAGACGAGCAGATCGGAATTCATGTTTTGTAAATCCGATCCTGCATTGACAGACAGTTGTTTGATCACGGGATCTAACTCTTAATGAACTTTAAATAAATCACTTTGATTCTGAATCTGATAGAATGATGCTCTGTCCTATTGTTAGGATTTGCCATAGAGGCCAATTAGTACGTACAAGATCAGCTGTAGTAACTCTACAAAGGTATAGTCTGAGATCCGATCCAGAGACTAGATGTGTTTACAACGCAGCCCTCTTCGCTATCTTCTCATTGAGCTTAGCCTATCGAAGTCAATGTTAGCACAATCCTACCGCGAGCAAATACAACATACGATGACGGCATCCATGTAGGCAGTAGTGACGACCCAGTGTTCTCGTTTCATGTTAGCACCATGGAGGGACAACGCGAGATCCTTAGTCATGATACCATCCTTGTCAATGACCTCGACACAGGCACTCTCGACGTCGAGGCAGAAATCACGCAGAGCGGGATTGTTATCGAGCTTCGCCCGGTGGATCAAACCCCGGGTCCAAGCAAAGATGGACGCGACGGGGTTTGTTGAGGTTTCATTGCCCTTCTGGTGCTCCCGGTAGTGTCGTGTGACCGTTCCTGTTCGACGCGTCAGCGCAGCAAGATGGATACGAGAGAAGTCGAAACGTGCCATGTGCAGCTTCGCTCTCGATGATCTGGCCGTCGGGTGTGAGAAGTTCACTGGTCATCATACCAAGACTGCCGAAGCCTTGCGCGAGAATGTCGCTCTGGACATCACCGTCGTAGTTTTTGGTGGCCCAAACGAATCCGCCCGACGACTTGATTGCTTGTGCAACCATGTCGTCGATGAGCCTGTGTTCATAGTAAATTCCGGCCTCCTTGTAGAGCGCTTTATACTGACTACGCGATTTTTTAGTTCTGTGTAATGGAAGAAATATGGCGAGCGTACGTGTCGTAGATTTCCTGGAAAATATCCTTGAATCGGCCGTCGTACTTCTTGAGGATAGTATTCTTTGTCGACATGAAGAGAGGCATTTTTTTGGCCAGAGCCATCTTGAAGGAGGATTGAGCGAACCCGGCGATAGATTCATCCGTGTTGTACATGCTCATGGCCACACCGGGACCTTTGAAGTCGTAGACATTCAGCGTCGTCGGCTGTGACCCATCAGTCGGCGTATACACGAGCTGGAGCTTTCCAGGACCAGGCGCGACAAAGTCTGTTGCTCGGTACTGGTCACCGAAAGCGTGTCGCCCAATTATAATCGGCTTGACCCAGCCAGGGATTGGCTTTGGAATTTTGGCGAGAATGATTGGCTCGCGAAACACTGTGCCCCCCAAGATATTTCGGATCTGTTTGTCACAAAGGGGTCAGTCAGCTGGAGGGCCAAAGAATACAAGTGAGGTTTACCGTTCCGTTTGGACTCTTCCACATCTCTTTCAACTTGAACTCTTCGACACGAGCTTCATCTGGTGTAATTGTAGCGCACTTGATGCCGACCTTGTGCTCCAGGATGGCGTTGGCAGAGTCGATGGTTACCTGGTCGTTGGTCTAGCGACAGGCTCAGTAAAAGAGCCTCAGACAATGGATACTGACGCACTGCATCGCGATTCTCGAGGCCAAGGTCGTAGTACTTGATATCGAGTTCAAGGTAGGGCAATATGAGCTGGCGAGCACAGGTAAGGAACTGTTGTAAGACACGACGAGAAAGATGAGACCGACCTCCTCCTTAATTTTTTTCCAGATAATTCTGGTCATCTCGTCGCCATCGAGTTCGACGACGGGACCTTTAACGACAATCTTGGAGCTCATGGTGCTGGCTAATAGGATGGTATCAGTTGGAAACACGGAAGAGATAGGGGGCATATTATAGCTCTGGAGGCCGTCCTATCCCAAACCGGATCGCCACAGAGTAAATCGGCACTCACGCGTCGTCGAAAAATACCGCCCAATGCACAGCGCTGTCTGGCGGTGCTTCCCTAGGGTGCTGCATGCCAGCAGTCGGATATTTCGTGTCGAATACCTCCCCAACATGGTGGTAGCGGTCGTAGAGGACAGTGAACAGACTGAAGAACTGAACGCGCCGCTTCAAAGTTGGCACGAAATTTCAATTCCTCGTACAGCCGAAAGGAACAAGGATAATCAAGTCGAGGTAATTGGTAAGGTCCAACAAGATATATAATCCGGAGGCGTGATCACAAGCTCAAAGTTGCACGCTGGCAGTGATCACGAAGAACAGTCTAGGCATCTCCCACGGCCGCAATAACGGAGACGTACTACTTTTTATATATTTTATCAAGGAGAAACAGCGGGAAAAATATGACTTGTATCATCGATTCATCGATGGTCGCTCTACGTCGACCGATCTTCCAAGCGCCCCGGCCGATGAACGCCGAGATGCTTATCCATACGAGCTCGTAGGACCAGTCCGACGCCAACAGCACCTCCAACAGTGTTGAACAGTATAGCCCACGCTACGACAGCAAACGGCTCACCGTCACCGAGTATCGGTCGAGCAATCTCGGCTACGATGAGCGCAATCTCGCCCCGAGCGACCATTGCTATACCTAACAGGGTAACGGACTGGATGATGGTTAGTATATGGGGCCCACCGTCTCGCTCAGGCCAGACAAGCATCCAGACACCTACAGCAGCTTTCGCGACGCCCATGAGTAGGGAATATATTATGCCTCGCCATACAACCCTATGAGAACCATGAACTGACCCCAACGACCTGATGGGAAGAGCTGCCCCGATGGACGCAAAGAACAAGGGCGATAGCAGCACCTGCAGAATGGGTATAATGCAGACCGTGAATGCATGGATGGGTGTGATAATCTGATGGACTTCTATCTTATCCTCACATTCCTCGTGCGACGATAGCGCGAAAACATGACTGAGCAGCGTTCCAGCAAGGTATGCTCCGAACAGCTCACTTGTCCCCGAATAATTCGCACCTGCCACGTAACCTGCCAGCACGAGAACCAACATAGACAGTTGTAAACGCTGGGTACATAGTCTGCCTTTCCACGCAGCAGGAAGACGGAGTACTAAGAAGCGCAGAAGCCGTGAAGCGATAAAAGTAAACAGCCCAAAAGCTACCGAGACCATGATTGGCTGCACAATGGTCTGCCACTTGATGGACACGGATGCCTCGTCGACCGAGGAGATCTCGGAGATGATGGCGGCGATGACTAGGCCAACGACGTCATCGATGAGAGCGGCGCTCAGCAGCACTACACCTGGACCGGGCATAAGCAGTATGTGAAGGTGACCGACGGCGATACTGACCTGTCCTCGTCTTCTTTATCTCTGGGTTCAACAAAGCCAACGTTGTACCAAGAGACGTCGAACATAATGCTGCACCTGCGGCGAAACCCTGGAGAACCGTATACTTGTATCCGACGCTGAGCAGGAGAATTGAGAGTCCAATGGGGAGACCGACACCTGTCAGTGCTACCAGGAGGGATAGCCAAATGTTCTTGTACAGCAGGGACATGTCAGTAGACAATCCCGCTTCGAAGACTAAAAGTAGGAGTCCGATGTATCCCATGACCTGGAAGGTGGTTTGGGCATCCGTAGGCAGGATGTTGGCAGCCTCTGGTCCATAGATTATCCCTACGACAAGTGAGCCTAGCAGCCCAGCCTCGATAAGATAGTTGGCGAGCCCCTCCGCAAGGTTGATGAAGAAAAGAAAAGAGGCAAAAGTGAAAAGAATGGGAATTTCAGGTATCGTGTATTCCAGCATTTTGGTAGTAGCTGACTCGGACTTCCATGTAGGAGACGTATACACGGAAGGAATGAAAAGGCTCCCCGTTTCAATGTTCTCACGGTTCTGATAATCGGCAATTTCAACATAAGCAGACTGAGGTTCATGGATATGTTCGGTCACAATAGTGCGGACAGTGATTCTTAAGGTTTCCTCACATCGTTATTCCTCACCAGTTCGCGGAGATACCGTTTGCTAGCTGCGCATAATTAAGATGGAATCCTGCATTATAAAATTATCCCTCGGAGGCAGACAAACATATATAGCTAGAAGCTTTTCTGGGGGTGGAACGTGCACATTAGCTATACCAACTTTCGCCGATCAACCACATTGGGCCCTCGAGTCCGCTTCATTGGATGCTTCGCGCCCGTCGATCGGGCGTCACTTGAAAAGATTCACGACAGTCGTTGTCGTCAGTTCAAGGGTCCAAAGTACTTTCCGCATTTCAACTCGCTAGTTTCGAACTCTGGACTGGAGGAACCATGGCCCAAATCGACCTCAGAGAATCGAGGAGTGTAAGCGAGCAGAGTACCAGGCCCAAGCCAAGAAATGATGTGTTCTGTTGACCAGAGTCGACTCTCTGCGGACGCCAACGGCGTGCAGATTTGAGTCCTATGTAAGCGTATCCTAATACATACCTGTGCGGCTCGAGCCTTGAGGCCTTGAGGAGTTGTGCAAAAGGTGTGGACGTTTAGTTCGCCTCACTTATGATGATGAAGATCAGTAAGGTTTTCGCGCGAGTCGTTTAGTGGCCCAGAGGTCGATAACCTTTAGACCCTAGTACTTCACAGACATGCTTTGATCGACAGATCTCCGTTGAAGAAGATCATCTGGAAAGCCTCCGACCAGCGAGAGATACAGCGGAGATCGGATTCACTGTCTCCTTTTCATCGTGTGAGGATGGGACTGTCCGAAGACAATTGTTAGTGGCCCTATAAAGTCAGAGATAAGAAATAGAAACTACCACTCACAAATGCTAAATACGTCGACTTTGTCGATAATTGGTAGAGGCGGGACGTGGGACCCAGAGCGAGATGCATTCCGATTCCAAGGTCTGCGAGACTGCCACCAGACGGGCTTGTGATCCAGACAAAAAATAGACACTAGAACCAAGCCATGTTGGTGCTTCAATTCGCTACCATCGATGTATTGTCGCCGCATCCGAGTCAGGAGGTTTGATAGACTGGTTCACGAGGTTGAACGCCATCATCATCAAGTTCGCAAGGATAATTTTTTGCTTGCCAAGATAGCGGGATTGAGTAAAGCATCTTCAATCGGAGAAGCAGAGCCCAGAAAAAAAACTTTAAAAACGCCGATGCTCATAGTTGATCCTTCCCTCGTGCTATCTCATCATACAATGTTTACGGGAATGACGGCTCGAACGACACGGGAATTCCACGACTGCCTGTATATTCCAGGAGGTGAGGATTAGAACTTAGATCTTGAGTTTGAGTCCCATGTTTCCTTGCAACGATGAGAACTTGACTTCTCCACTGTTACGAATGTCAATTATCTTTTACATAACAGAAAGACAGGCAGCGACCTGGCTTTTATCAAATAAGAAGGGTGGTCAATCGATGTAGTGGCACAGTTCATGAGTTTATTTGAAGCGATAATACAGCCAGAGACTTCGATGAGTCCCGGACTGTTGTGCAGAGAGAACTCACCAAATACCGCAGCATTGAGTACTCCAACATTGAGCTTTCGAAAACTGGCCATGTATGCAAAGTTGTCTAGAGCTTGATAGGTGTTCTAGAATAGTATAGTGACAGGGAAGCAAAAGAGCGGCGACATAGGGTATTGAATTGCATGCCGTCACTTTGGGAGGACGACGGGCAGGCTTCAGCTTGTATCAAGGGAGATCAATGATAGGAATCTTGACGTATGCTGCTGATAAAGAGAGAAACGAAACGGACAAAGGAAAGAAAGACAAGCGGAAGAGAAAAGAGACATCTGAAAAAATTTCCGAAAAAGATAAGATAAGATAAGACCAAACCTAATCTTGTTTCTCGCGCACGAGCCTTCCACTGTCTTCCGCATTTGTTCCTCATCGTCCTTTGTTCAGTCCGCGATGCCGGGCACATCAACTTCGCTCGATTCCCTCAGCTCACCTTCACCGTCGCCATCGCCCCCACCAGATAACTCGTCTAAGGCAGAACCCAGCAGTGCAGGACTGGACGGTGATTCAGAGCTTTCAGAGTTGACGGAGGATGAGCAGGACGACCAGACGAATGGGCATGGCCCTAATGGTGGCAGCAGACGTGGAAGAACTCATTCAGGTGGCCGTGGCATGCGTCCTTCGCGTCGCGGTGGCCGACGAAAACGTAACAGTATCGTACCAGCACCCATGTGGGGTTGGGCTGCAACAAAGTCCTCTAGTGCAGTCGAAGAAGAGGAGGAGGAAGAACACAGTAGGCCCCATAATATCATGGAGGAGGAAGAGGAGGGTGAGGAGGATGCCGCAGATGTAGACCATCCTAAACAACCAGGCTTGTCCATCGTGGCTGACGATGAGCTCGATCATCCTGTTCCTGCACTACCACCACCCCCCATCGACCAGCCCCTCAGTTCCGTCCCTCCTGCTCTACCAGTCCCATCCAGTGACCAAATGGCAGCATTAGACCTCGTGGGGCTGGCCTTGGCGGTGGCCGAGAAGGAAAAGAATGCCGATATGTCACGGAAGGAGCAAATCGACAACGACGACGACGGAAAAGATGAACTCGCCGACGACACTGACGGTGAGGTCTCCGATGATGACCCTGCGCAGCCCGACGTCGATCGCGACAATGACAATGACACCGATTCCGAGGAGGAGCGGCTCAAGGAGGAAGAAGAGGAAGAAGATGAGGATGATCCCAAGGCCGTTCTTGAAGACGAGCTCGAGGAAGACGTCGATATGACTGCTCCTCCTGCTGAATCTATCGCTCCCGTCGCCGCAGCCGCTTCCGCATCGTCTATAATGGCGGGGTCAGGCGTCGTCGACCCTGGCTCCCCATCGCCTTCGGCTTCCGAAGGTTCTCCCTCCCCTGCTTCCTCGCGTTCTCCATCCCCGGCTCCACTACTTAAATCTCCCGTTAATACGTCCCTCCTGGCCCAGCCCACCAGTGCGGCCCCACCAGATAACGCGGATGAAGAGGAAGAGGAAGAGGAAGAGGAGGAAGAGGAAGAGGAAGCGGAAGAGCCACCACCAAAACCTGACATTCCACCGTCTACCAAGGGAAAGGGAAAGGGCAAGCAGAAGCCCGAGCTCACCATCGATGCTGAGGACCAAGATCAGGACGTTGACATTGACGCTGATGTATCTCTCGATGATGATATGGAAGTCGAGATGGAGTCAGACTTACAACCTGCTCATCGTGCGGAGGCCCTAGAGGTGCTTGCCAGCATCGAATTCAAATTTGGGCGGTTGAGGGAGATCCTCTATGTTGAAAGAATGCAGCAATTGGCATGGGAAGAAACTCTTATCCTCGAGGGTGCGCTGTATTTCGCTCGATACTTGCAGTCTTTCGCTCACGCCTTGTTTTCCTATTCAGGTACACATCCAGAACTCATTCATTACCAGAAGGAGTTATCTAACCGACGAGATAAACGCGTCGAACTCGCGTCGCGTAAGCGTGAACTCGAAATCACCACTATTATGAAGAGGAGACGCGTACACGAAGATGGCACTTGGAGTTGGTGGAAGGTATTTTGCCATTGACGCGCCCTTTTACTGGTTCTGACGATATGCATAGCATGAGAGAGATCAACTTCAAACTGATATGATCGCGGATAATAACCGCAAGAAGAGGAAGCTGGAGAGAGAACGGAGGACTGTCGAGCGCCCTCTGTCAGGTGTGTTTCCCGATTTGTTTCTGTTAGTGCGATGCGTCGCTGATGCTGGGCACCCTAGTCCGACGGATTCCTCCCGTGCCGCAAGATGCACCCCCACCACCGACATTACGCCAGATCGTTGATTCATTTTCCTTTGGCTCCAAGAAGCAAAGGATCGCACCTCCTACCTCACAAACAGTTTATCCAGAATTGTCTACACTCCCCCCTGCCGAAGTTGCCAGAGATTTGGATTTCATATATTCACTTCGACGCCAATTCGAACAACCCCGAATGCCGCCTTCTAATATGGCCTCTCACATCAACGGACCAGCAGGACCTCCTCCGATGGTCTATGATCCTTATCCCGACCCATTCTCGTCAGGCTTCTCTGGCAGAGATGGAAGGATGCCTCCACCGTCCCAGTCACCATATCATCATCCGCCTCTTCCTCCACCAATGATGGCACAACCTGGTCCATCTTCAATGCCGGCATTTCCCGGGTTCAACGGTACTTCTGGTACAAACTCGAATCGCGGCCACCACCAACATATATCTTCTAGACCTGGAAGTCGCGGTGCTTCCATACATAATCCTTCTGGGAGTAACATTCACGGACCATCGCCATTTGCACCCATGGATCAGGATTTACCTGGTCCTGGGGCAAGTGGTTCCCATCATCCGCCACACCCATTCTTTGGGTCTTCTTCACAGCTTCCTTCCGGATACCATGCACCGTCTCGGAGGTCGTCAATGTCTCCTGCCCCAAACGGTGCATCCAATAAGGCTTCAGGACAATGGATGGGTACCGGAATGGGAATGGGTGCGTTTGGTCTAGGAGGACCATCAAAAGCGCCTGATTGGATCGATCGTCGGGCGGACATGGAGGAGGAAGACCGGAGAGAACGAGAGCTTCGAGAACATAAGGAAGCCGTCGACCGCCGAGAGCGCGAACGAGAACGCGAGCGCGAGCGCGACAAGGACATGGAGCGACGAGAAAGGGAGAGGGAAGCATACCATCCGCCACAGCATGTAATACATCGACACTCTTCGCATCCCCACGTTAATCCTGTACCACACTCCCACCATCATCATCGGACACCCCACCACCACCATGTACTCCACCACCACCATGGCGCGGCTCCTCCGGGCCCTTCGTTGAGTCCGCGTTCGTCTCGTGATTTCGAACGACCACACAGTCATCCAGGTGCTGAAATGATGGGCTTTCCTGCTGCAAAGCCTCCGCCACCGCTTGCTGGTCCACATCATTGGAAAGGGGAGGAGACTCCAGATTTCAGGAGCAAACATAACGGTCGACCACCTATACCTGATGATCGTGAGCGACCAGTCCCAGTGCCTTTCGTAATGGGTTCGTCCACACCCAATCGGTCACCGCGGAATTCGTGGAATGCAACAGATGACTATCGTGCCGGCCCCAACTATGTGAATTCTCCAGGACATAGATACTCTTCGGCCTCCTCTACTTCTTCAAGAGCCGGTCTACCGAATCCCATAACAGTGTCACCACAGACACGAACGCTACCTCCCCCTACCTCACCAAATCGGTACCGAGATCGAGACGATCCGTTAAAACACCGCGCGCTGTCGCCGCCGGTATCAAAGATGGGCGTTCCTATTCTGCCTCCACTAGAGGGTAGAAATTCCACTTTGGTACCTGGAGAGGGGAAGAATGGCGCGCTGCGGATGAACGGAGAAGTACCCGGTTTGAAAGACGGAGCTGTTAACGTTGGCATTGGTCTACACGTAGGGGCGAGAGAAATGGACAGGAGGATTTCGCCTCCACCGCGGTTAGGGTTAGCACCACCAACCAAATTGATGGTTGATGGACTATAGCGTTGCATTACGCTGTTTGCTCTTGTTCTATCCCCTCCGGGTTGCCTGTCTTGGCTTGTCTTGTTATTTGAGTTATGGTCTTCCTATATTGCTGTGTTCTTCTGTTTCTAGTATATATTTGGTTCCCTATAGTATCTGTTACTTGTCTACATACATAACGTCCTTGCCTGTCGCAATATAGTAAGGCTATTATTGTCTTGTAAAAACTGCTGAAAGTTAGAGGTGCCTCACTTTTTTAATTACAGGCTCTATGATCGCGTAGGCATATGGCCAAGAAATTTTATTTGCCTATTTGACTGCGTGGAAAGCAACCCTCGTGGAATTGACGGGTATCGATGATCGGAAGCTGCTGTTGCTTCCGACCAACTAGCGACTACACAATCAAAAATATAGAAAACCTATTTAGGAGTACGAACTCGTGCTGATGTGTCGTAGTCAGCACTTGGAAAAACGCCGGGAAAAACGACCTATGTATGATCTTCTGAAAAAAAGTTGCGCTGATTTCATGAACGAAAACAAAAGTTCCGTAGTTATTGGAGGAAGCATGATTCTTCGTTTGTTCAATACGGCACCGACTGGTTCGATCATCTCATCTGAAGCGATCCACGGAGAGATTCTGTCGTGACGCAATATCTGGACCAAACAAGTTTCGTATGCGACGAAAGCGGACCGGTACGGACCGATCCGAATTGTCCGCAACGTATGCTCAATGCCTGTATACCTCCCAGCGAACACGCGGAACGTCGGGTTTAAGTGTATAATAGGAGGGACGTCGCGATCAGTACGAAACGTCGCATGCACTGGTGGGTCTATTCGTTGCCCCATATCAACTCTGGAAAACACACGTCTTCGCAGAAAAAAGAACCTAGGCACAATGAAAAAGTTTGAAATAGTTTCCGACGGTTCGAAACATGCGCCTTGTGGATCAAAATACTAACAAAGACTGCGGTGGTGTTGCGCTACCGTCTGTTCTGGAAGCTAGCTAGGAGCGCCACGGCAAATGCAAAGCAGATGTAGGCCGAAACATGGAGTCACGATCGCGGAAGAGGGGGCAGGTCGAGAATTAGGGACTAGCACGGATACGGCCCCGTGCATGCGCCACTGAATATCCTTTCCAAGTTCCAAGGCTCTCACACTGGAATGGCCGCGATGGTGGTTATTAAGCGCAATTCAAAAAATTTTGAGTTGAACCGCATCCGAGCTCCGAATGAGGAAAGCAAATCGCGTACTGAAGGCGTGTGACTGCGGATCTGAGTCTCAGGGTAGCCGGATTCGTGTCTGTAAACGGAAATGGCGCATATCTCGATCCACGGTAAGTAATTTTGTTATGTTTTTATCAGATTGTGTGGATATTTCGTACCGCGTTCTAACCTCGGCCGAATCGCGATTTCAATCGGTCTAGGAACTCTGCTTTTCACCTTATGGATGCATCCGACGCTTTGTGAGTCCCTCTACTTTCGTCGTTAACGTCCATTTGGCCGCTCTCCCTTCCTCGTCCCCCCTCAGGTCGCCCAGTGCAGCCTTCTCTGTCCAGGTATCTGAGAATGAGCGTCTTCTCAGTGCAGGACTCGTCTTATTTTATTAATGACAATCCTGAACATCCAGATTCTACAGTTCATTCTCAGGTCCCTGTGAAGGCTGAGTCTTCGCCATCTCCGGATTTGTTACCGGCTTCTGCTTCTCTCCAAAATATTCGCTTCTCGTTTCGCTCACAGCCCTCTTCATCCCACGGTTCTTCTCATTCATCTTCCCGTCAACCTTCCGAAGCGCCTCCACTTGTCCCCCAGTCCGTCTACCGTTTTAGTCAGGATACTTCATCGGACTACGGACTCATGTCCTCCGTCAACTCTTGGTCTCCTCAGCACGAAGATTCTCAGATGGAAGGACACATCGGCCTCCAGAACGCAATGTCGTTCAGCGACGAGTACGACGAAGTTGGCGACCTTATAGATTTGCCCTCCATGGCTGGGAGCAGTGGTGGTTTGGCACATCTCTCAGGTATCTCAGGAGAGAAGCCAATCCGTCGCAGAAGTAGCAAAGGTGTGCCCCCAATAGTCTACTTAATGAGCTCTATGTTTAACCTTACCCTCTCGTTCGTCTCCAGCATGCGACCAATGTCGTAAATCTAAATGTAAATGCGAGCGCACATCTGCCGAAGAGCCTTGTCGCAGTTGTGTGATGCTTGGTACTCGTGAGTGTCGAGTCTTTCATTGTTGTCTTTCATTGCCGTCTGTGTTGCTCCGCCACTCTGATCAGATTCTATAACTGATATAGCAGCATCGTCATTTCCTTTCTGGGCTTGGCGTGATTTGCACATCGTGCTTTTCTCACTTCTAGCCCTTCTTGTTTTCCGCGCGTTTTCCGTGCTGCTGCCCCGTCTTACCCTTGCTGACGATTTCGGTCACTTCTGTAGCATGCACTTTCCTCGGGCCCTCGCGGAAACGAGGACCACCGAAGGGATACATTGATGCCATTGAGGCTCGCCTTCACCAAACCGAGGCTCTTTTGGGGATCATGATCTCATCAGCGGACCCCAGAGCGCAGACGCTTCTTCAAGACATTGCGCAGGTCTGTGTCCATATTTATCCGTCTTCCGTGTTCTTCTCGGACTCGGTACTAAACATCTATCAACTTTCTTTTTTCTCATGGGAGAATGAACGCTTCCATCCTTGATTTCATCATGAGTGACATCAATATGTCCACGGATACTTCTTTGCTCCTTGGGATTCCAGCCCACGAGATCCGTTCATTCTGTTCCGTTCCGACTTGCTTTAGCTCCCTGCAGGGATGTTGAATTTTTCTGACTTTCATATTTACTTAGGATTCTCTTGCAAGAGAGATCATTAACCGCGTCGATAATTCCCCTTACGGCGTAAAGGGTCGGAAAGGCGGAGATGGGGAGAAAGCAACAGGTCCTTCCAAGTCACGGCACTTGACGGCCGAACTAGCTTCTCAGAAAGCTGAAGACAGCAAACCTGAACTTACATCAACACAGTATGTCCTTTCTTGTCGGATGGTTATATTTTTGTTAACCCACGATCTGTTTCAAAGTCCATCCAATGAATGGCAGGATCGAGTCACACATATGCTTGACCTCCTTCGCCGAGACGTAGCCGCCCGAACTACTGTCTCCGGACCTTCAGACCAACCTTTGACCCATCAACAAACATCCCAATCTCGCTCGGCACGCGATTTGCCTTCTCTGATAACTTCAATTCCGTTGAGCCGGTCAACTTCGTATCAGCACCCAGAACAAGAATCATCTGCAAGCGATGGTAGCCACTCACCTGGCAGGAGATTACGACGAAAGGTCGACAGCGGCGATGTACCTTATCCCTCATCTGCTCCACCCTCCGCGTTGTCTCCAATCCGTTCTAACAGTGCGTTTGATTTCCGCTCGTCGGTATCACCGGTGCGTGCAGGGAAGAGCGCTGGTGTCATTCGGAGGTCTGTAAGTGATACTGTAAACAGAACGGTACCGACACGGAGTGTCAGTCCCACCGGAAGCTTCAGTTCGGAGAGCGATGACGATGATTTCCTTGGCGCCGTCGGCCAGTTAAGCTTGAATGAAGATGACGAGGTGCGCTATCACGGTAAAGCAAGCGGACTCTACCTCCTTGGAGGGACAGAACGACATGACAATAGAAATGAAGGTGGTATCTGGTCAGTTGCCTTTGTTTTGTTCCCGCGTGAATGTTTGAGCCTGAATGTTTGAACTCCTAACAGGCGCTTTCCCAAGGCAAGAGTATGGCCCGCCCTACCCACTAATATTCCCGTGCAGGAAAATTTATCTACCGACCTTCCTTCACCTGCCTTGCAAGACCATCTTCTTAATCTTTATTTTACCTATGTACATCCATCTCTTCCAGTTATCCATAAGCGCTCTTTCCAAGAGGCTTATAAGGCGGGGTCAGTGATTTTATTTCCATGCCTTGACCTATCCTGATTGTCCGTGATAGCCCCGACACGCCACCGTCGGAGTCGGGTGCTAGGTCTCCATCGGGATCTCCCTTCAACCGCCGTTCTCGACATGTACCGAACCTTCTCCTCCTCGTCATGTTTTCCTTGGCTAGCCGATACGCTGATGACCCTTCAAATCCAATGCCATCGCCTGATAGTGGTGTGATGTGGGCGGCCGGCGACTTGTATCTCGACCACGCTAAGGTGCTGCTTGACGGGTCTTACTCCAGCTCAAGACCGACGACCTGTCAGGCCCTGCTCCTTATGGGATATCGAGAAATTGGTATAGGGGCAATGGCTCAGGCATGGTCCTACATTGGTATGGCCATACGCATGGCACAGGATTTAGGTATGCATCGAAGCGCTGATGGCTGGGCGCGCCGAGAGTTAGGCGGGAAACTCTTTACGGATGCGGAGTTACAGACACGACGAAGGATTTGGTATTCATGTGTTGTCATGGACAAGTACGTCTCGTCCTATATTGGTTGGTCCTTTTCGTCGTTCTGAGTCCTTGCGTCTGAATTTCGTGTCCGTGCGCTAGGTCGGCCGCTGGCCATATTTGAGCGGGATTTCGACACCCAATTGCCGAGCGAGTCGGATGTACGTATTTCGGGCCCTCGGATCCCGATGTCAACTTATGACGAATTGTAGGCAGAGGAACTGGAAGATTGGAAACCGCATACCCCTCTAACGCACGATACCAGAGAAAAATCTGGAAGATCTAGTCATGTTATATCTTGCTTTAATGCATCAGCCACTCTATGTATGTGTTCGTGCTCGTTGCTGACGATGATGATATTCACTTTTTTTATAGCCAGTATAATTAGTATGATTGTCCAAACCATTTATGCTGTTCGTCCGGTGTCCAGTCGCCATGTTGAATCGGTCTACCTAGAGACTATGCTGGACAAGTGGTACCTGGAGTTGCCTGTTCATCTTCAACACGATACTGTATCTCTAAAGCACCCGGCCCCGCTACCGCATGTCTTGACGCTTCATATGCAATATTGGTGCGCAGTCCTGCTTCTACACAGACCATTGTGAGTCCATGAGTGCTTTCCTATTGTCATCACTAAGGTGCATCGTACTGACAGCATCAGGCATGGAACCCGAAGGTAAGATGAATTCATCCTGGGAGATCTTAGTGTTCTCTAATCTTTCTCCTCGCCTAGTCCTAGTCGTAATGAAGAGGATGGCCATAGGGTGTCACAAAAAAGCTATGAACTTTGCGTGGGCGCGGCAAACCATATCACCACTATCGGTGAGCCTTTTCTTATCTTGCATGCGGAGCACATCACTAAAGTTTCTCATCCGAAGCAACTTTATATAAAGAGACTTACTCTTTGAAGGGATGTCCCGTCTTCCTTTGTTACTATATTTTTACAGCAAGCATTATGCATGTTACGAGTGGTGAGTGATGTTTCGAAGCCTGGTCTTTGTCATGTTCATCAGCTTCTAGCGTCTGTCTACCCCGGGGACCCCCAAGCACGGCTACGACTCTCGAAATGCATGGAAGTTCTCAAGGCTATGGCCGTTCTCTGGCCAAGCGCTGGTCGAGCTCACGAACTTCTTCGTGGTGCCGAGGTGAATTCCGGACGTCAGATACGTCCTGCTGAGCCGCCCAAACCAGTCGATCGGTATAAGCGTCCAGCTGAAGGGTCTCTCGACGACTCCTCTAACCGCAGCGTCGGAATGCAGACTTACGCCGTGCGACCATCTAATTACACTTCTAATCTTTCCCCCCCTCAGGCATATCCTGTTAACGGCACCGCGGAGGCCCAGTATACCCAATCTTCGTCTTATTACTCATCCTATGATCGTCCATGGGCATCGGAACACTCAAACCATAACGTCCCATATCCTGGACCTTTGTCTACCTCTGCTCTTCCGCAGGTGTACAGCACTGGCCTGTCTGATGCGCGCCCTTCTTTAAACCGAAATCTTAGCCACGGAGTGGAGCCTCATTCCCGGTATCCTCAATACTGGAACGATTATTCCACTTACTCGCCTATCAACCACGGGGTTGAATATCCTCAGACAGGGGCGGAGCCTCAAAACCCCCTCTCCAATTTGTTCATGCCGGAACAATACAATGCTTATAGTGAGTCCCTGCCGCACCTTGTTGACGGCATCTAAACTTCTCTTCGCGCAGATAATACCACTTCCTCCAACCAACAGTAATTCATGTCTTTGTCCTTGTTTTGTATTGTAGCATTTCGTTCAAGTTGACCCCTCGCTCGGCTAGTTTATGATATTCCTATTAGAAGACCCAAAAGTTTAAAATCTATTGTTGTATCCTGTAGCCTTTCTCGTACTCTCTCCACGCCACTACTAATGCAAAAGTAATTCGATAATTAATGACCTACATTGATCGGTAGTGATATACATAGTCAAAATGAATTTCATGTTGATCGCTGAGAAGCCAGGAATGAGTGAAGATTTCTAAAGCTTCCGTACAAGGGCATTGGTGACAGCATAATCGACCGTTTCAAACTCCTAGCCGTTTAAGCACCTCACCAATCTCTAAGAGGATGATCAATCGGTTCGGCTGCCATGGCTCGACTTCCAAAGGAAGACGCTTCCGCTTCACACGGCTTGGCGTGGCGTTCCTGGCGGGTCCATATAAATCCATCCAATGGCGTCCCAATCCATAATCCCACTAGTGCTGACTTGAGCACCTGGTGTAGACAATTTGGATCTCCTGAGATCAGGGATTCCGTAGATCCACCCAATTCCATTATTGAACCCTTAACTGTTTAGAAAGAGGGCATCAGGATTGATCGAAATTCCGGTGCGCTGCAAATGTCTTATTACCAGCCTGACTCAGGGAGCAAGCAAAAATAAGCGCAATTGAGGACAATTGAGGACAATGCAATGTCATGCGATCAGAACAAATATTTATGCAATTTCAAGTTATTATTAAGTACGAAGTCCCGCAACTGACTGCTGCTCGCCTTCCTCGGCGCACTCCTTCACAGGCCCAGGCCTGAACTAGCCAAAAACGTGACACTCTTCGTTGGAAATACCATTGTCTCAGTCGTCTGTAATAAATGACCGACATTCATAGTTTTCTACGCCAGCGTCAAAAACGCGGGGGCGATTTTGACACGTCCGAGCATGAGCCTGGGTCCAAGCGGCGCTCGTCCCTGAAGACCACTGGTCGTCGAAATTGATCAAGTCTATGTCCCAAAAAACCATCTATACGTAGCGCCGACCATAGTGACTTACACAACAATATATCATTCCTTTGTCGGAGAAGCAAGCTTAACCTTTCGATGAAGTCCTGGCCGTTTTGAACATTGACAAGAAACCAACGTAGTGTGTATACAAATAATGAAGATTGGGAGGGAGCTTAGGTGAACAGATTCACTTTACTCTCGCCGATCCAGTCAACTGGGTGATATCAGTAGTCGTCATGTTAATGGAAGAGTTCAGACTTCCCCAGCTGCCCATACCACTGTAACACTAATAATTAGGCAAACGAGAATCAAGCCCGGTATCACACAGCGAAGCGACTGATAGCAGATATTCTCGTCTGTTTAGAAGAGGAAGTCCCTTCATACTTCTCGTGTTGAATTTGCATTCGCATCACTACATAGCTCGCTCCGTTTTCGGTAAAGAGAAGCGCATGGGCGCGTTTCACGTCACCTTCGCATGGCATAGCATGGTAAGAATTCATAGTGCAAAGTATGGATAACATGTATTTAACCGCAATCGCCGTAAGTCTCACCGCAACGGTTCGGATGAAGTTTCCTGGCATTTTTCACAAAATACCATTGGAATATTGATGATGCTGTGGCTGTGCGAGTTGGCGCGCCTGAGTCGTGCTGAGTAAAAGTTTATTAAGGTGAAGAAAGTACTGGAAGAATACAATAGGTATTTAAGTAGCTAGTTTTCGTAGTGTACTATACTCGTTTGCCTCTGTAGCAAACATGGACTACTGTTTCCTAACTCGCTAGGCAAACGTGCCTGATCATGCGGTGCGCGTGTTATCTAACAACCACGCCCAGAAGACCAAGACTCAAGTGTTTTGTAGCTTGCACTAGTAAAATAACATCAGTATGGATTTCCAAGCTTGTGCCAGATGTGACATTGTTGCCATCACAATGATGTGGGGGGCGGGCCTGAAGTAGGCCAAGCCACGTAACCGTGAATGATCGAGATTTTGCCATCAAATTATTTCCTTCTCCGACCGTGACAATGAAATCGGAACAACCAGTTGCGAGCCCTTTCCTAGCCACATTAAATGCCATTACCCTCAGACTACCAGAAAGACTTCGCAAGCCAAAGGTTGGTATCATCTGTGGGTCTGGATTGGGTGGCCTTATAGATGCTCTTCGAGAGACCGTCACCATACCGTATGACACCATTCCTGGGTTCGCACAAAGCAGCGGTATGTAGGCGATATAGTTTTGCCATCTTCAGAACTGAGTAATGAATTAGTATCTGGGCATAAAAGCTCGCTGGCTTTTGGAATAATTGGTGCCGGAGAAGGTATGCCAGTTGTTGCTATGCTTGGCAGAGTTCGTCTCTTCATTTTTGGTTGAAACCGGATCTGACATAGAATCCGATAGTTTCATGCTTATGAGGGTCATAAATTGTCAACTGTCGTATATCCTGTCCGAGTCATGGCGAAACTTGGAGTCACCGATCTTATTGGTGAGGGCCAGTTTCGCCTTGGCTGTTTGGCTGTTTGGCTATTACTTATCGAGTTCAGTGACTAATGCATCTGGTGCCCTCAATCCCGATCTTGCTGTTGGAACAAGTACGCTTTCACTCGTCTATTTCTGATCTCATATAACATGCGTACGTAGTTGTCGTTATCCATGATCACCTAGCACTGCCAAACCTCACAGGAATGAACCCTCTGCTCGGCCCCCTGATCTCTTCAGAATATACCCGCTTCTTGGCGGTATCCGATGCATACTCAGCATCTCTCCGACGCCTTGTCTTCCTCGCTTCGCATCAACTTTATCTCAATGAAGACGTACTTGCGGAAGGCGTATACGCGTGGGTCAGTGGGCCTACTTACGAGAGTTCCGCTGAAGGAAGATTCCTTCGGAACGCTGGCGCTGATGTAGTTGGAATGAGCACCGTCCCAGAAGTTGTAGCTGCAAAACAGGAAGGGTTAAATGTCCTGGCATTAAGCCTGATCACCAACGCCGTCGTCATTCCAGACAAATACAGAAGCATCAAGGAGGAGGTAAAAGACGAGGTGAGTCACGTCTGAGATGGATACCTAGAATTTATGCTAATTGGCTGTAGCTTATGGGGAAGTCCATTGAACTTCCTGCACCCGAAGTTGTGTCACACGAGGACGTATTAACAATTGGTCGAGAGAAGGGCAATGTGATGCGCCAGCTAGTAGAACGAGTTATCGAATTACTTCCACACAATTAGATATGACACAAGGAAACATGCAGTAGTAGCCAGCACAAATGTTTCTTGTAGATATTGTCCTTTGTCACGTAGATATTCAAGTTCAGAAATTCTAGATCGCCTTTACAGCATTTGAATCAATCACTCAGAAAAGACAAGGGACGCGTTCGACACCTCAGAACCATTCTTGTCTCTCGTTGTACTTCGCGCCCCTCGTAAAATGTCATTCAATGATCAAATAGGATATACGACCTCAGTTTTTCGAGCCTGAGTTCCTGTTTTAAATCAAACCATAACGTCAGCGTAGGTCCTGATGTCTCCACGGACGGACTGGAAGACTTAGCGAGTCCCCCAAACTGAATCGGCCCAAAGTCTGGGCGAGCCGCCGAGTGTGTGAAATCGAAAGCTCCAAAGGCACAGCCTGTCATGGATGCTTGGTTCATAGAATCTTTTAGGTTACCGACTTCGCCGATATTGTGGCATGACTAAAGAATGCTCAGAACCTTTGCCACTCCTTGGAAATACGTGGACAGGAAATTTCGATTTTAGATGTTCGAAATATATATAGAGGCCGAAATATTCAAGAAAGTCACTTGCCTTCCATCCCTTGTTGACGAGGAGACAAAGGATAGCCCACCGAGTAGCCAGACCATCCGACATAGGAATGGCAACAAAGACAGTAACGTGGACGCAGAAAGCCACGCTACGAGGGCGCGTGGTCGATGAACCTAGCGGATCTGTAAATTTCAGATTTCTTTTTGCAATACACATTTGTCCTACCTCGTAAAGGCATAAAAAAACATAGACTGGGATGTTGATAGACGTCGGTAACAGAGAGTACAGGCATGGCTGCAGTTCCTGCCATTCTTTCTCCGCCGTTTATTAAACCATCCTTACCTGCAGGATGAGTCCAAATATCATGTATTATACTCACACAGGACCTAGATTCTCAAATATACGCAGCACTGACGAGATGTAGATTGTGGTCCACATATCGTCGTCATAATTCCTTCTAGTAGGACGCCTCTCAGGGTGTATGACGCTGCGTGCTTCTCTAATTCAGTTGCCATAGAGCCAACGACAAAATAGCGTGAGAAGCATAAGTTGACGAAGAACCTGGACCTGTGATACCCATCGATTGCGAATTTAGTCGGTCCAACAGGAATTTTTTGGATGTAGGGATGTCCTGAGAAATAAGTTAACTGTCAGTCAATTTTACAGAAGTTAAGGGTCTTAGGGCAAGGTCAGAATTAGAACGAGTATACCCCGAGAATCGATTTTTGTGAAGGGATCTTCCAACGTGTTATAAAATATGAGCATATCCTGGGCTGTTATTGGATTGTAGCGAATGAGTGTGGAGAATAGGACTTTAAGGTGTAGTGCTAGTAGTTTGAGTACTCCTCAGACAGCCGTGCGGCTGGGACCAATCATTCCTGCTACTTCTAATGGTCAAATAGATACGTATCAGCGAAACGAGTCAAGGCCACCTAGCGATCACTTCATAGAGGCTTTTTACAGACCTCTTATCCCTCCCGCGGACACGGCGAAGAAGTGGCTACTTCAAGGCCACAGAACTCTGAAAGAATTGTCTTTCTCTAGCTTTAGATCATGTGGGGACCGGTTGTCATCCCAGAGGAACGGAAATATTAGATCATTACATCTGATGTCTAGCCGCGCCACTGTCCAGATGGCGCTCTCTCTTTATTCCGTGTTGGAAAGAAGTCAGACAAATTTTACCTAACCGACGGGAATGTTCGTCAATGCAAAAAGTCGAGTTTAAAGTCAAACTTCTAGACCACGTGATCGTCGGATCAGCGCATCGGGCGATCGTACGCCAGGGTATGGGAAGAAGTGGAAGAAATTAAGACGGGGGAATGTCATTGCAACACAGGCAACTTGAAATTACGTTCCAGTAACCATGCTGACTCTGGTCCTATCAGTCTGCACTGCAGGACAGGCGGAAGTATCCCTGTAACTTACAATAAAGTCACCCTGGCGGTCGCAGTATGATCTACAATGTGCCCAGTTCATTGTCTGTGACGTAGATGGGCTAGATTTCGGGCACCATGTCTTCTCGTCATTCTGCACCAAAGAAGCCACGTTGTACAATCGAAGCTGTGAAGAAGCATTTTTTAATTAGTAGCTGCCAGAATCTGATGCATCAAGATGATGTATGCGCACATGCACGCCTTTCAAATGGCACAAACCCACTCATCCGACCCACCAGATAGATGCGCAAAGAATCAGATAACGGGAGCCAGGCTTCTTAGTTCCGCCACCGAGCTGCTCTGTCGTGTTCCCAAGGGTCGTCCATTTTTATGAACACTTTTAAAGTTTGTGGTCATGATGCTCTAAGAATCCTTCTATAACATGGATGCATATCTAGTACCCCAGATACTGTAAGTATCCCTGCTTAAGATCCGCCGAAGACCATTGGACCTCACCGACAGAAAACGGAATCACATACGTACGCGCACAAAAACAGTTTAGCGTGGATGCAGAATAGACATGTGACATTATACCGTAATGGTTATACGTAGTGTAGGGTTCAAAGGCTAATAAGAAAGAGACATCAAGACAGGGCGACTGAAAAAAAGACAGGAGCTCACGTTATGATACGAGTACCGAAGTCAGCTGCGGAGTAAGAGATTGCAGATCTAGGACAGGTCATGAACATTAGAGACGGGGGTATCTGTAGCTTATGTGCCAGAGCAGCGACATTGGATGGATCAAAGGCGTTGTGAACGATTAGCTAGAAGGGGATAAGTGCGTCAGTATTGAAAGTTGCCATCAAGGATCAACTATTCACTAGATCTATCGTGATTTCTGGAAAGGCTTCATCCAATACTGGTAAAACATGTGTTAAACAAAATCGCATACGCGCGTGCAGTCAATGTGTTGCTCACTTCTGGCATTTGCCTGCAACTCTGAAGGGATACCCTTCTCCTCTTCAGCAAAGTGGACAATTTTTAGAAACGAGGTTTCCTCATTCTTTTGCACGTAGAGGATCATACGCATCAAGTAACTGATCTAACGGATCGTAAGCAGATGTTAAAGAGGAGAACTGGAGGGGAAATACTTCATCAGATTTAGCCAATATACAGACGGGCTTACGCCTTAAACTAGTCATTGTGTCCATCAATCTGCTGGCCCATAATTTTGTTGCATTCCATCGGTGGAGCATCGGGTATTGATCATATGTCCAGTAGATACACCGCAGGAGATGAGCCTTTTTTTGCGTGATGGAGAATAACATGACAATGCCGACGAAGTAGGCAGAGAAATATCTGTTCAAGGGTAAGAAAGAGTCGTGGAAGCAAACACTACTCCCGTACCCAGACATGATCGGATCGATGGCGATGTTACCTGCAAATATAGTCGGTCCAACAGCTAGCGTAACGATTACCATTGATACAGGGATTGTAGGTGTCCTTGGAAGACGGCCACGATTGAATTTCAGAAGTAGAAGGGATATCGGGAATAGTGCCATAACCGACAGCCAGACTAATGAGAACCTGATTGTGCCATTAACATTTTATGAATCGGTATCGGAATAGGTCCAATACGTACATTTTCGACATAATAACAAGGCTCGCACCTGTAGTAGCATAGATGACGCCACTGAATGCGGCGAATGAGAGCACCGATACATAAGGTGATTGAGAGAACGGGAACGGATGAATGAACGCCTGAGGAAGGACACGATCATTGGTCAACTTGTCAAATAGTTCGCATGCGCTCAATATACCTGTAGAGTCAAGTAAGTAGTGATGTAACAATAGGTAGCTGGCATACCAGTTAGAACACCCCCGCACAGCACAATGATAGCGTCTACAACTATCCATAGTCTCAGCCACCTTCCTGCAGACTAGAATGAACTTAATGGGATGAAGATGTGGTGAAGATTGTGCCTACGGTCTGGGCGAGGACACTGAGAACATTATCGGCTTGTAGAATGTCCTCCATGGGAACTATTGCCAAAACCAGGACCATAATGAGAGTGTTGAAGACTATGGCAGGATAATACAGATTTCGAAATACAAGAGGTAGTACACTGGGTTTGATTCGAGCGATGTAGGCAGGTATACCTGAAACGGACGTTACGAAGTAAGCCTTGAGAGGAATGTAAAAACGAACATTCAAACCCGGTCAAGCCGAGCATCCCGAGGCACTAGCCGTCAAATATATGCCTTGCGACTTTACTCGTTGAGGAAGCTTGGTTAGAAACCCAATTTTCGCGGAGTTGGTCATTGCCGATATTCCCCCAATGAATGGCCGATGCGACCATAAGGACGATCATGGTTCCGACCTGTGAAAGAGCGTCAGATTATTTACATTAAAACAACGGTCGACTTACATGGAAAGAAAGTGACGCTAATGCAAGCCGGGCACTTTCTTTGATACCGCTGAGACTGACGAGAGTGAATAACACCAGAACGACGATTGTTCCAACAAAGGAGAGAAAGGGGAGATTAACTTCCCCCGAGAGATACGCGGCCGCCGTTGCCGCAGAAACAACGGATGTTGAGACGTAGTCCAACAATAAGAGTGCGGCGCCCACCAAAGCGAAAGATTTTGTGGAGACGTTAAGTCTAGGTCAATATGAGTGTGAGAGAGAGAACGAAGAGAAGTGGATATATGCGTACATGTAAGAGTAGGGAGCTCCGGTAATAGGCAGAGCAGAACCAAGTTCCGCCATAATTGGGCGCCATAAGAACAGCGTCACGGTCGCGATGAAAAGAGATATCGGAGAACTAAATAACACTCCTGAGACATCAAAAACGAGATGTCGAAAGACAGTGACTCACTATATGCTAGACACTGCAACAACGGCAGGTAGTGCATAGAACACGCTTCCGAGCACGGCGTTACCAGCTAGCGCACTGGCGGTGAACTGACCGAGCACTTCAGCGTCCCTAGCGCTTCTTACACGCGATTCCCCAGCATCACGCTCTTCCGCGTCGAGCGTGAACTGGGCAAAGGAGCCCCATCCAGCAAATTCAAACTCGCTAGAGAGGTTCAAGAAACGCGAGGGAACTGTTGAGGACTTGAGATCTCCGCCATCTCTGGGTCTATTTCGCTGGCGACGGAGAATAACATCGTAACAGGAGTCGTAAAAGCTGGGTGGGTTCATGTTGTCGACGACACGGCGGTGAGGGTAGGCTGTAGAGAAGCACCGCGATGAGGACTAATAACGGATAGGCGAAGAAGGACACCTCACTGGAATTTCGCTGTAGAGGATCAACGGCAATCCAAGACGCGTCTTGTTCCACATTTTCGTGACTGCTTCCCTCGCGATATCCAGGGTCCTGGGGGAGCAGGGAGCTACTTTTTTGCCATTTCGCGTCCGCAGACATTGATTTTCCCAGATCTTCTTAGCGACAGATTTTTGTTGAGCTAGCAGCACAAGTGGTGGCACGGAAAAAGAAGGACAGCGGCGCCGGCATTGAAAGACAAGAGCACCTGATTGAAAATACCCGACCTGTCGCTATTATTTGTGAACGATACTGCATCGGTGCACATCTGTTGCCGACTCTGGAGCTTGCTGTCGAGAAAACCAGCAAGAACAGCAAGAAAGTGAAGAGATGCCATATATGCGCCTTCCCACCGGTAGCTTAGATTAGACTCCTTTACCGCCGAGGTGCCTGGGGTCCTCATCAAACTTCCACGACATCGACCATGGCCTATGTTGCAGTCGAAGCCGACGAGGTGTGTTTGCTGCCCATACTCCCTGCAGACGGTGCACTAACGATAAGCAGCGCCTAGAAGAAGGCCCAGAGGGCCTCCAGTTCAAATGTACTGTGCCAGGGCAGCTGAAATGCTCATCAATTTCTTGACATCTTCAAAGCATTTTTAGGTTCAGATACTAACGGCGGCTCGGACAATGGGGGGGCTGGTCGAGGTGTAGGGAATGCGGATAGAGGTGCGCCGTCTCCGTTGTCATTAATGTCGGTCTTGACGCGACTGCAGGCTACCTCCAGGACCGGCCTCACCAGACTAAAGGCGGTGGCGGCTTCTGGACGATAGAGTATTACCAGCCGTATTTCGACATCGATACCAAAACAGTGCGTAGGTCATGACCGTCTGCTGGCTGTCGCTGAACGTCATCACAGGTGCTAACACGGTGTTATTCGACCCTTCTACCAACGTCAACCAATTACCTGTCCACTCACCTCAACCCTGCAGACCTTTACGGTCCTTTTTGGACATTGACAACCTTGATATTTGCCCTGTTCCTGTCCTCAAGTCTCGGTGCATCAATTGCAGCGTATTTGTCCGCGCCGGGAGCAGAATACGATTACGATTTTCAACTTCTTTCTATTGCCGTTTCACTTGTATACGCCTATGGACTAGGGTTGCCTGTCCTGCTTTGGATAGCTCTCCGCTACCTTGGTGTCGGCGAATGGAGTGTCGTGGAAGCTGTAGCAATATGGGGTTATGCCATGTTTGTCTGGATACCTGTCTCCGTACGCTTCCATTCAATCTTTCCATGTCCAACACCTGACTTTTGTAGGTCCTCTGTGTGATCCCCGTGCCAATTCTGCGCTGGGCCCTCGTGGCTGTCGCGTTTGTTCAATCTGGTTATTTCTTAGTCAGAAACGTTTACCCAATTCTAGCCTCCGTGCGGCCTGCCTTTCGCCTTAGTTCTGTTCCTTACTGATCCCAATATTCTAGGCTGAGGCAAAAGCGACCCGACTAATAATCATTGCCATCGCTGTGCTACACGCTGGGCTAGCTTTATCTTTCAAAGTTCTGTTTTTCAGCTATTATGTGATTGATAAAATTGGGGCGGATATCCCTCTTCCTGGCGGGGACGAACCGTTGCGCTAGGTAGCATCGTAGAGCTAGCGTTAATTTTGTAATTTATAAACCCTAACCCTACATTACCAAATCTGCCATGAACTTTTTTGACCCGCACTCTCATAGGGCACAGCTTGTCGCGACTGCGGTCGTTACTGCCGTCGCAACTGCGAGTGTTTTCTCTGCGGTCAGTGCATATTCTCGGCGAGCCAAACGACGTGCTCTAAATGACGACGTTCTACGTTCTATCTCGGTCAATGCATCCAATGCATCCAACTACAATATTCAAAGGCACTTAGACAAACCTACAGAGGAGATATTGCTCAAGCCTCGCGATACTCCTTTCGATGAAGGACTGATCAAGGAGCAACTCGCTCGAAACTACGCGTTTTTCGGCAACGAAGGCATGGCCAAAGTTCGTTCTGGCAGCGTGGCCGTCATTGGCTGTGGAGGTGTGGGAAGCTGGGCGGCCGTCATGCTGGTTAGATCGTACGTCCAACACCAAATTCGACACGTCCATGCTGACCTCCCCCAGCGGGGTGTCCAAAATACGTTTAGTGGATTTTGACTATGTCACGCTGTCTTCGCTCAATCGTCATGCCACGGCGACCGTGTCAGATGTGGGAATGCCAAAAGTCAAGTGTATTGAGAAAGCCCTGAAGCAGATCTCGCGATGGGTAGAGGTCGATTCGCGAATAGAAATCTGGCGGAAGGAAGAGGGTGGCATGTTGCTTGAGGGTGTTGACTGGGTCATCGGTTTGTACTTCGTTGCCAGGCAAGCAAGTTCACTGACCCTTTCCCTAGATGCCATCGATAACATTACGACAAAAGTTGATTTACTGAAGTACTGCCACGATAACAAAATCAAGGTACTTTCGCCTTTTTCTCCTTTAGACGTAGCCGATCTGACCCTACCCTCCAGGTCTTCTCTTCCATGGGAGCGGGCGCTAAATGCGATCCCACAAGGGTACAAATCAGTGACATTTCGTACACCATTTATGACCCGCTTGCCCGTTCTGTTCGTAGGAGACTGCGTTTGCTTGGTGTCTCCTCAGGAATACCGGTAGTATACTCCACAGAAGTACCGAGCGATGTCAAACTCCTCCCTCTCCCCGAGGAAGAATTCCAAAAAGGCGCCGTCAAAGAGCTCGGCGTATTCGACGATTTCAGAGTCCGCATCCTACCCGTCCTCGGTATGTTTTGCAGTGTCAGTAACCCGCTTCTGCTTCCTGAGCATCATGTTACCATGTTACAGGCCCCCTACCTTCAATCTTTGGATTGCACATTGCTACGTTCATACTTTGTGATTTGGCCGATAAACCCATCTTAAACCCCCTACCAATTAAAAATCGAAGAAAACTATACGAACGAATGCTTCGGGACCTACTGAAGCGGGAATCTCAATTGGTTGGGGAGACAATAAAGTAGGCATATTTCCATATTTTTATTGAAGCGATAGCTAAACTTCAGTGGGTCACGCGTAGTAAACTACCTATCGACGAGGACGATGTTTCCTTGATTTTCGAAGATTTCTATCGTGGTAAATCCGTTATTCCGCCTCACGAGGTTCCTGCACGGCCAATGCTGGTACGGTGGGATTTTCGGCGACCTCTTGGTCTGGATAACTGCGTTGTGATGGACCAAAGCGATGGCGAAAAACATATGAAGGCTTGTTCGACGGACGAGATCCAAGATCCGAAGCAAGTCTGGGGCGATAAGGTTCAAGATGTCGTGGATAGGCGCGCACGGGAAATCGGGCAGTACTTGCTATGGCAGGCGTGAAGTGCGTGGAAAAATGAGAAGATTTCGTCATCTATTTCTTGGGTGGTGCAAAATGTTGTAGGTCAGGTCCCCGCTCGTAAGCGCCGGGCATGGGTCGTCCCTTTCGTACTTACGACCGACAAAAGGCACTAACCAATACTAAAGCCATATTCCTTTTCTGAGGTTCCAAGTAGGGAACTGCTCTATCAGACGCGACTTTATTAAGCTCGCCCGTGACCATGATGAAATTTCTAAGTTACGTTAACTTCCCGCGAAGCGTCAGCTGTATCTTTGCCACCCTCTAGGTGTGAGCTCTGGGTTCTCAAGGTAGGTTATTCCTGTTAAATCAGTCCATTGTGACTTTCTGTTTGAGAAGCCAGCGTTCCTACCCCAAATCAAGGGGTGATATTATTATTTCATTCACCGACGATGATTGAGTACGGTTCGGCAACTAACTCAACTGTCTTTGGTTCGGTCCCGAAGCGACGAGGATGGTTGTGCATCGAAGCTGCTGATCCACATTGCGGGGTAAAGAGTTGTATTGCGTTCAATGGACCCACAGAAGTAACTATATTCCCGATCGTCGTCAATACACTCGTGCCGAGTGGCTCGGTGGCACTACGGTATCTCAGCCACTCCGTAATATGATGCACCACCCACCTGGTACAGTCTCACTGCGACGGCTTCTTCATATTACTGAAGACCTCTCCACGTAATCCCTCCTCCCCACAGGTAATCATACTCGGTGAAGTTAGGGGGACGATGCCACGGTTATCAGTACTGACTCACTGGAACTTCAGGAACCACGCGGAACGCTGAACGAAGTGTTGGTCGGCTCTATTTCGAAGTCCAGTATAGCGGCGCAAAAGAACCGTGTTTTAGATTGCGTGTGTGCCTTTTCACTGAAGATCTCAAACGTGATTAGTATTAGACCGATCATCCCTCCGACTTGGGGCTGGCTAGATCGTTTTCTCGGTGAGCATGAGGATCTAGAAGTCAGACCAGACGCCGTGGGAGGAAATACTCGTCCCACCACTCGCCAGGTATGGTACTTGGGCTCTAGAAAGAAGAATAAGGGACCCGGTACGTTTTACGTTGAATTTGGACGACCATGGTTCCGGGGTCTGGTTATGAGTGCAACCCTCCTCATACGGAAGTAATAATCATACTTTGGGCACAGGATGCACAGGAAAGACACGCGCCAGAACCTTGCAGCGTGGGGGAGATGGCGCATTCATTCCGACTTCTCTTATCCTAATCGTTTTCGGAAGTGCTATTCGCCATTTGACTTTCTAGACGTCTGCGGTTCCGGATAACTGATATTCATTGATCGTGGTTCGTGTGAATTGAGCTTCGAACGCGTATATAATCCATGTCTCTCTTGGCCCATCTGCCATCTTACGACCTCACTTTTTCACATTGCCTGCTACTGCTCCGATCATGGCTATCATTGTTCCTAACGTCAATCCCACCACCATTGAGGATTGGGCGTGCTCAGCCGAACTCACTAATTCGTTTCTGCTTGAAGAGGATCAAGTAATGCGGGCCGCCCTCAAGAACGCTGAAGATAAGGGGTTGCCACATGAGATAGCGGTACCCGCTGAGCAAGGAAAGCTCTTGCAACTCCTTGCCACATCAATACGAGCGAAGAGAATACTGGAGATCGGTACTCTCGGCGGGTACGTCCAGCACAATGATCACCGTATTCTAACGGGCAGTTAATCGTGGTTTTACGTAGTTATTCAGCTATATGGTTAGCTCGCGCATTACCTGAAGACGGGGAACTTGTTACCCTCGAGCTAAACGAGAGATATGCGCAGGTCGGTGAACTCGTTTTAGCCGTATCCAATAGGGTTTCATCTTAGCGCCATCAATTTTGATCTTTTTTTACTCAGGTGGCCCGTGAGAACATAGCAATTGCCGGGTTGTCATCCAAAGTCAAAGTGGTTGTGGGTCCCGCCAGAGCAACGCTTGCCAAGATGAAGTCCGAGCATCCCTTTGATTTCATTTTCATCGATGCCGACAAGGCGTCGAACACTGATTACTTCAAGCACGCAAAGCGACTGGTGCGGAGAGGTGGTACTATCGTGGGTCTGCCATTCAATAACTTCGTTCTCCGTGAAAACTTTGCCTAGATTGTTGATAACATGATGCTAGTTGGTCTCGTGGCTGATCCGACATACACGGACGACAACGTCGAGGGTGTAAGGGCTCTTTTGAAGGAACTCAAAAACGATCCTGATGTAGACTGTACTGCTGTTGGGACTGCCTGCTATAAAGGATTTGACGGATTCCTCTATGCTGTCAGAAAATAGGTCTATCGGGCGCGGACATAGGAGCTCGATATCATTTTCTGTTATCTTGACCTTTATCTATCGTCATTTCTATAAACTTTTTCTAGGATTTACAGGGATAATGTTGTATATATACAGTTGATGGTAAAAACACCGGCTATGCTCTGTGGCTACAAACAGGATCACAAAATGTACAATATATCTACAACAATAAGTCCCTCCGAAAACTGATAGATACATATGCAAAGCAATGAAAAAAGAAATCTAAGTAAGGTGCGTCAACAACATTCGTCGCTGAGATGACACAACACATAGAGTGAGAAGCGTGCCAAACAGGAATCCGGTTACTGCAACAGATATGGTCTCTGCGATCATACCCCGGGGTGTAGATGGTGAACAAGACGCAGAAGAGGATGGCTCAACCTCCTGGCTTGATTGTTCCGGAGATGAAGGTACACGTGCAGAAAATGGCGTAGACGGTGCTGTAACAAAACGCACTCTTGGGGTAGTCGCAGGTGATGAAAATCGGCGTCTCAGAATATGAGAGGAAGATTCGGATGTCAGGAATTGTGATAACAGCGACATGGCATTCGCAGAATGGGTCCGAGATAGAGATACTTCGTCACATTTGGAGGGACTTTCCGTTGAACCGTCGTCTGATGAAACAGGAGTAAGAGGTAAGAGAGGAGAAGAGTCATTTGATGAAGATGATGAAGAAGAAGAAGGGGGGGTCGACGGAATAGTAATCCGCAATGACGGTGCAGCGCCTGGTTGAGGCTGAGAAGGGGTTTCTTCAGTATAAATGTCGTCCAACCTTGTCTGATTCACTAGATTGCCTGCCGCCGCCGCTTCATGCTGTTCAACCCTATCTTCCAATGAGTACACAACATCTTCGATGTCGTCAATAACGCCTGCCAACTCCAGGACATCCCCAAGGAGGGAAACCTGGCGTTTATCCCGCACTTCTTCCGCCAACAGTGTCACCATTCCATGCAAAACATCCTGCATCTCCGCAGGATCTTGAGGGTCAGGCCATGCAGCTATCATAGACGCTAACTCCGTAACCTTGTGGACTGCCCAGTCAATGTCGTCTGCGGCGGTCTTATGAAACCATGGGTTAAGCAGTGCAACTGCGAGACGTATAGAGCCCACTATAGACTCTCTCAGTCGCATTTCCGTCGATTGTTCGAAATATCGGTCTGTCATGGCTTCGCAAAATTGCTTATATGTGAACTTTTTGTTCGTAAAGTCCCACGCAACACGATTGATGAGTGACGTTTCCGTTATGGAAGGGTTGACGGAGATTCCCGATCGGAGAAAGTAGGAAGGCATCTTTTCGAGAATAGAAAGAAGGGGAACAGAAGCCATAACAGACGTTAACGGGATGTACCCGTACACAACGACAGATTGCGACTCCTGGGAGAAATTGTACCAACGCCAATAATGTTGCTGCTGTCTGTCAAAGTAGAACATGTATCAGTACACGGAATATCCATCAAACGGAATCAGCAATGCGTACTCGTCAAATGTAGCCTTCCTCAAGACCTGAATAGCTGTCACCGCCCTTCCTTGCAGGGAAGCCGCATCGATGACGGCGATTTCGACATCATGCTTGACGCCTGATTTATACCGTCGAAGGGCTTCCCATATCGCCCAGGCGAAGCTAAAAGATGTAGAAATGAAGGGAGAGGATGAACGAGTTGTCCAGTCTAAATGTTTTGTGACCTCCTCGCATGTTGCAATTTCAGTCAATGGTCCAATCGGACTCAGCGACTCGACGGCAGAAGGAGGTGAAGTATATTTGGCATCGAATTTGGGAGCTATGCAAAATATTTTGGGGTCGTACGAGATCGATGGGGAGGTAACTTTGGGCGTATAAACCCGGAAAAGGAATGGATTCCTGTCGACAAGGGAATCGAAGTCATAGTCTCCTTCGAAGCCATGTCGGGGTAGACACCGGAGGTCGTCGTCAGCCATGTCGATACTCTTTATTGATATATAGTGGAGTGGTGACGGTGAAAGTTAAGGAAACCTCCAGTCAAGGATCGATATAAATGGCCCCGAGGTATCTGGCCGCATTCTGGATGGTGAAACGGAATAAGCCTCCCGGATCACACGTGCAGTGATATGAGCATGATACATGCAACATCATGGAGCACTTGCCACTAGCCTGCAGGTCTAGGTGCGGACAACACAAGGCTACTAGAATATATGGGGGAATAGTCAGACAGGGTAGATACTAGAAATTCCTGCAGCATATTTCATGAGAAGAAGGGGATTGCAGGAACTCGGAGTGATAGATGAGTTATGCCATTCATGGATGCGGTCCGAGATAAGAAATATGCTAACCTTCAAAGGGAACTCCGGACCCGACACGGAAATGATCGTTACAATAATTAAGCACCTCTAGCTTCATTTTCTGCTTCGTATCCTCTGGGTCCCGAGAGCAGCTCCTGGTAATTCAAGCCTCAAGGCCTCATTTACCTATCGAGGGAAATTAAGTATATGGACATGACTTCAAGTTTGAAGTCACGCCGTTGTCCATCTCCCCACCGCTGCAAATGCTGGAATCAGTTTTCTCTTTGGGCACGAGATCATCCAACAGACCGGTGCACGGTACTTTTTGGTGTGCGTGCAATGTAAGACCATATTCACCTCCGACGTAGGCACATCTCTGCGTCCTCCTTGACCACGAGTCATAGTGCCCATGACTTTTACCTTGCGAGAAATCAGCGTGGTCTGGCTTTGTATTGCGTTGAAGCTGCCGACAATTTCGTAGTCGCCGGATGACTGATGTCCATTGTATCCGCTGCGTTGGAGTCGGATATCGCATATCCAAAACCCATGTCAAACTGTAGGACATCGTACGCCCACTATATCCGCACCATTCCCGCACATCCTTAACGGTAATGTGTAGTATTCAGCACATAAGTTCTCACCCCGCACCAGTTGCACAGAATTTTAAAAGCTGCGTAAAAGAAGTGGGAGAATCGCATGTTGAGTGATAGTGTTTTATGATCACGCCTTTCCTCGGCGGGGAAAAAAGCGTCACAAGCTTGTTAGACGGAGGTAATGTAGGAGTTGCCGCTGCCCGGGAGGTACTTAAGAAAAGGGAGGATCAGAGACACAAGTCCACTGTTCCCCATGGCTGCCAGACGACCAACAACCGCCACACTCAATGCTTTCTCTTCGCCCCGACGCTTCTCCAACAGCTCGTCGAAGAAGTCTGCCGCAGCACTCTGCGAAGATGAAGCGTCCTTCAATAAATCTCGAATCCTAGATGTCTTCGATGCACCGACGAAGGTTACGCGGCGGACATCAAGGCCGCCCTTACAACAGCCAAGTACATACATCTCGTCACTTCCCCCGCCCATCACGTTCGATGGGCCGTCGAGATCGCGGCCAAGAGCTTATTCACAGCACGCCGTGAACGCTGTACCGGCAGCTGGCTCCACGGTGGAGATGTTTGATGGGCCCGCAAAGCCGCATGCTGCTAGAAAGCTCCCGTCGAGCAAGGTTCGTTCATGACTGATTATGCGCTTGCAATAAGTTCACCCAAATGACTAGGGTACGGCAAATAGAATCGTCATCGCGACGGGTCTTACCGTCATTGGCACAGCAGTAGCGGTAGCGAACGCATGTAAGTAACATCTGCGAGTACAAAGTACGTCAACGACTTTTTGCGAAGCTGGTGTGTAACTCACTGGTTATTTTGAAGGGATTCGAGATGGAAAGAGATATGATTATGTATATGATTTGTATAGGTTGGTTGGGTTTCACCCACGGCGGAAGAAATGGCTACTTTGTTTATTCGAGATCTGTAGACATAAACCAGTGGGGTCTTGGCCTAATGTGTGTAATGATACGATCCATCGATATGTGCAATTTTCCTGAGGAATCTCTGCGTCCCTGACAAAATATAATAAGGGATAGCCAAGGACCCCATAGATAACGCAGCCTACCGTCCACCGCTTCTTATCGCAAACGACTTTAGTCAAATTGGGTACAGTCAGCATCATCATCTCAACATCGGCAGGTCGCAGAACGAAATGAGCGCCGTGAGCGGTGTGATTGTCCGCATCGACCAGAGTGTGGAGTGTGTGTGAACACCCAATGGCATCCATAAACTTGGCGTGAGTCTGATGGAAGAGAGAATGAATATAAAGAACCATTTTGTCAGAATGGAAAAATACATACAAGCGGGTCTTTAAAATTCGGGATGCAAAGGTACAATGTTTCCAGGTTTATACATGACTCACAAACAGCTGTGAGAGATTCAAGTTTTATCCCGCAGCCAAGGATAGCTACTTTCCGAAGGGTGAGAGCATGTGAGTCTATGAGTTGGTCAATAAAGCCCCTTCCGACGACAACCTGAGGTTCGGGAATCCGAATCTGGAAAGAAGCCAAAGGTGGAGCAGAGTGCTGTAGATGTGCAAGAATGTCCGCAAGCACGCTAGGTACTGGTGATGAAACCATTGAATGACGAGCATCAATTGTAAGATGGCGGAGATGAGGCAAAGAAGGTGGGTTTTTTTCCAGCTGGCGAGAGTTTTCGAAAGTGGTAAGTGACAGACTTTCAAGCAAAGGCGTGTGGACTACAAGCCGGAAAAGGACCGCATGATCGATTTTTTGACAACCTATTACATGTAGGTGTAGGAGATGAGGTAGATTTTTCATTGCGGGTTCAAGGACGGTATCGTTCAATTCTGGACAATTCTGGACGGAGAGTAAATGGAGGAGTGTAGAAAAGAAAAAGATGGACGTACAGATATTGTAAGGGTGGTTAGTGTCTTCCCTAACAATGCTGACCATTTTGGAAGGATGTCCATGACAGCCCATGATCCATTATCCAGACAGAGCGTCTCCAGATGCTCCATCTGCATTAGACTCTGCGCGGGGTCTGGTGTGATTTCAGCAGCAAAAATACGGACATTTCGAAGGGATGGTTTTATGTCTTCCCCTAACAAGAGGAACGGGAGGACATGCTCGCTGCATCGGAATGAAATCAGATTATGGCACAAGTCTAGGGCCGCCTTGCAGTCATGGATAAATTGAGGGTGAAATCGAGACCTGTGGCCAGTAGACTTTATAGTGGGCACAAAAGATATATCTGGAGCTGATTAATGACGCAAACATACAAATGCCACTGGTCGACATACCAACGTATTGCACGTACTTGGCCAGATGTTTGGCTCTCAGGATAGAGGCAAATGGAGACAACGTCTACCTCCCAAATGAGTACGACTGTTGTTTAGAGTTTACTGAAATGGCTAACTTTGGGATATTTTTTTCCATGTCGAATTGAATACCACAACGTCCTATACAGTCTAGGCAACACTCCATCGTGAAACGAATTGCTGACTAAAGCCACCGAGGGCAAATCGTTTCCAGAGAGATGCGAAAAGACAAGTTCGAGGACGTCCAGATTAAGGTTGTCGGCTGTTACCATTCTTGTGCGGTCGATAACCTTTGCATAGTAGTAGTAGTAGTGACCGTAGGAGAAGAGAGGGCTTTTTGCGCCTGGATGGGATACCGAGCCGTCAGCCACACCTTACGTCACCAAAGAACCCTAACCTTCGTTTCAGCCATTCATCAACTTCGGCGAAAACAACTTAACATGGCACAGAATTTCACCGTACCAGCTCAGTTTTCCAAAGCAAATGAAATATTATCTGAAAAGACAGATCTTAAATCCCACCACTTCTGTAACTCTGACTTTCGAAACTACAAGACGCACAAGCTGTTCGGTCACTAGATTAACGCTCATGGGTCTTCGTTAAATCCTGTTACACTTTATCTGGGTTGCCAGTGACTGCTTGTCATTTTTTATCAGATGCTTCAGTTGACGAACTCTTGTGGATGAAAACTTGAATTCGGACGTGAAAGTTCCAGCGAGCCCGCCAACTGGTGCGATGACAGGTGTGGAGACTGCCAACTGTCTATTCCAACGACGCAAATGGTGTATCGCCAGTCTTGTATCTCCTGCGGGTCTGACAGACGCGTGTTACATTCACTAACTCCGTATATCCTCATAATAATCTGTATCTACTAGCCCATTGCTGGCCGCGATACGCTTTCCTGCCATCCTTGTATCATGGCAGGTTTCAGCATCTTGATTGCTACCTCTGTGGGACTTAGTCTCATACTAACACTGCATCCTGGCTATTGATACTTTTACGATTCGTTTAAGCTTCTGGACCTGCCGGAATCTACCTACGACTGGCTCCGTAAAATGAGGCAGTACATGCGGGGCATGACAGGCATATCTGAACTGAATCATTGTTAATGACGTACTCTGATACCTGCTCGGAAATACGCCCTAGCATACTTCACGGATTGAAGTCGAACAAGAAAATCACTCGACGAGGACACAGAACGTCTTGAAGGCCCCAGTTGTCGTCGTGATCCAGCTAATCAATTCCACTTGAACCCACAGAGTGCAGGGCGGGCCTATGCGTCCCATTCAATGTCTCCTTGCCTGTGAATGTCGAAGAAGGCTTTTCGATGTACGAAGAACACCATGGTTGATGTTCTAACGAAACCATTGATGTGCATGTGGAAGACAAGCAGCGAATCGGCAGGGTCAGGGTGGAACGGCCGGGAAGTCCTGATGCTGCGGGGGGTTGGGTGAACTGTGAAAAGCCATATGGCTGCCACTCGTACCGATCTTGAGCTGGGAGAGGTGCAGAACCATGCACATTCTTCCTTTGGGGGTTTTCCTGATTTTGGCAAGCGTCACGTTTTGCGCGATTGAGAAGAGGAGGGTCACTGAGTTGAGGAAGACAAAGGAGGTGTAGCATCGATTGGGCGCTACAATGATGCATACGAGTGTACTTTTCTTCCAGTTGAAGATATAAACTTTTCTGGTAACACGAGTACTAGATGTTCGCGTCTAACGAGGACAGGGTGGTCGCTGACTATCTCGATGGCGACGGAAAATCTACCGACAGCGCAAGATATATGCACACAATTATGTTCTATTGGCTCCCCAAACGATCTGATATCAGCGGCCTCCAGGTTCTACGATTGATAACAGTCTAAATCCATAAATTGATGAGACAGATAAACACCGCTACTTTAGTAATGAGAAATACTTTATTCACGTTTTCTTTTCTTGTCGCTCTGAATACCTTCCACAGATTCCTGCTGACAGCGGCCTTCTCCTTCGTGTTCCCGTTCTTCCGTCGCACCTTGGAAGGCGGTTCTTCGCCATCTTCCAGCCCTTCTACTTGTTTTAAATCATCATAGATATAGATTTGGTCATCGTCTCGATCACCATCGTCACCAGACTTTCTGGAGACGGGTACTCGTCATCGTCGCTGGATGCGAAGTGCGTCGCCCGGTATGAGCGGCTGGGTCTGATCAGTTTATGCAGCCTTCGTAGCAGCTTCAAAGGCGAAGAACAGGTCACTGGCAGGCTGCTCCGTAGAATAGACGTTGTTCAACTGTTCGTGCAGAGGGAAGTCCCGAAGATTTTCCACTTCGTTGTAACGGTAAGTCAGGACGGAGCGAATACGAGGGAGCCGTCGCGCAACATCGATGTATTCATGACATGAGGAAGCGCTTTTTCTGTAGCATCTAGAAACTGTGGATCCACAAAGAACGAGCGCTGTTCGTGGCTACCTTCAAGACAGTGTGGAAACAAGTCATTGAACAGTTCACGTCGCTCGCGGCGCCGATCGAGCTGATCCCTGGGATATGTCGCCGGAACCGATGAAAACAACGCATGGAACCCAATCCAGGGATTTCACGTCATGCAGAGCCAGATCACCGGTGATCTGCAGCGTCTTGCGCACGAACTCCGGCATGTCATCGTCACGATTTCGAGAGGTATGTACGTACTACCTCACACGTCAGAATCTCCATGAAATAGTTTTTTTCGGTATTCTTGGTTGATCTCTGGATGTTGTTTCTCGATACTATAAAATATCTCTTGTTGAATTTCGAGTTCTGTTTTTGTGTCAGAAGGCACCCAAACATCTTTGAGTGCATATTGCGGGTGGATGTTGTCATTAATTTGGCAAACCGTCCATACTCGGGTTTCACGAAACAGAAGACTACTGACTCGGAATTAACTGAGGCAGTTCACAGTTCGGTACGTGTCGCCGCCTATATGGTAGTCATACTGAATGTTGTGTTCCGAGGGATTTTTAGCGAGGGGATAGGCGATATGGGTGACAGATAGATCGTAGCCAAGCTCTTCTGCCGCTGTGAAGGATAGGGAAAGCACGTAATGGATCGAATGAGTGTAGTCGTAGAAATTTTAATTAGCCATGAATCCACAAAGATGCATTAGTAATAACCTTAATGAAGTTGAAGGACTTAGATGCAAGGACAATTGCTCGCGAAAAGAACCAGAACCGAGCCGTCCTATTCTCGATTGTCGTCCTAAACATGAATCGACAAGTAGGATCAGCATATATGCCTGAGATGCGTTCCCAGTCAATTTATCGAAATCCTATTCGACAAGTCAGGTAGAGCACACAGATAGTGAAAATAGAGAACCGTACGTCATTTTGGTCCCATGGTATATCGCCTTTCTTGTATTCTTCTAGAGCTGGTCGATCGCAGGCCAGTTTGTGCTATCATTCACTTAGCATGGACTGTCGGTATGAGTGAATCACACTTACACCATTCTGCTTGATCAGTTCTGGGGGCTCGATGTGTGTAGTAGATGTCGTATTTTTGACATAAACGGGATATCTTGATTGAAGCAATCTAGTGGCCATCGGACCTGAAGCCATCGTTTCGTCCTTCCGAAAGGGTCGGTTCGTTAGGTCTGCACTCCATGATCATTGTAGGCTCTGGGCCTTCAGAAAGCATCGTTCGCGCCGCCTGGACAATGGCCGCAGCGATAGTCGCCATGTGCTTGAAGGTTTCGTCTTCGTGTTGCACGCTCTTTTCGGGAGCCTTAGGGAAGGCCGCCCATCGTAGCGCCTCTTCGTCATCAAATTTCTTCAGTACCTTGTCTACCTCGAGAGCCTTGGTGATTGCCTCCATATGTTTGCTATAGATTGAAGGAGGATGAATATTACTCTCGTAGTATTCGAGAGAGACTTGTGGAACAGCTTCGATATCTTTAACTATGTCGGCCCCATGCTTGGCCATCGTGCACTCGCATGCGATAGATTTTCGGTTTGGTGGTATTTTTTAGGCGCTTCCTGCTCGGCTGCAGATGCCTGTTGGTGATTCGGCGTGCTGTGTTCGTCAGTTGTCTGGTCTCCGCAGTATCAGACTTGACACTCGACGCGCGCGAGGTAGCTGAAAAGTGTGGCTGTCCATAGCAGAAGATGAACGATATAGACTCTGAAAATTGTTAAATACGTACAGTCTTTATAGCTATGGCCAGAATACTCAAATTCAGTGTTGCGGCCTTTGTTTTCGGCGGAGAAGATGTTGAGTTTGCACCAAGCAGATTATAGTAAGCAGTGAAGCAAAATTGTGCTTGAAACGTGTTAAATGAGGAAGGGTCACGTCAAATGAATGAGAGAAGGAACGAGGCGACGCGTCGTGGTCACGTTTCTGCCAGATTACATAAGAGGGTCAGTTGTCCATAACTCAATCTAAGACCTACATACACCCTCCTCAATACCACTCAGTTATACCGCCTTCGAAACACCTCGACGATCCGTTTCTGTTGCTCGCATACCCAGATGTGTTGACCAGCCTATCCTTTCGGAGGTTTACCATTCGACATCAGTACAGTCTCTCAGAAATGTTGGCGGGCGTGTACCAAACTCGCTACCCTCTTCTCAACAGTAACAATGTTGGGCTCTGTATGCTTTCTCGTAGCGGCACATTCAAACAAGAAATATTCGATCCTGATTTTTGTCAAACTTGTGAGAATTTAATACGCGGGGCTGAGAAGAAGGGCACGCCAGAACGGGGAATTTGCAATGACGAGAATTTTCCGTTGGATTAGGTGCGACAAAGGGCTCCTTATCTCACTGTGTATTTGGCGTGCTCGGTAAGTTGAGGATGGTGCATTGAAAGTCGTTGCGCCTCGTAGGATGGTGCTTCAAGTTGGCCGTACGTCTCTTCGTCGTATGGTCTTCTCAACGACAATACGGTCTCGCTGATAGTCAGTTCCTCTACGTCTATCACGAATATGACGCCGCTTGTGAGTCATGATAGATCTTCTACCCGGTCAGAGTTCATTCATGAACCCTTGTGTATATTTTTAACTGTGGGGGCTTCTTTTCACTCACAGCACTATTCAACAGGTCAACTTGATGGGTGTCGCTTGCTACTATTCCGGTTAGTACAAGACAGCTCTATATCCACGAATCGGTTGTGGATGGACCTATACCATTTGGACTCCTTATGTCTTCAGGTCCCCAGAGATGAATATCGTTCCAGTGTAAGAAACGCAAAAGGGAGGGTGTCGCTGTTGCGGCATCAACGCCTATCTCTAGTGACTTAGAATCATGATCCCGACAACCACTGGAACGACGACGACAACAGAAGCCATCCTTTCTGGGAGACAGATTGATGAACTCTGGTCCCGGAAATTTCGTGTCTGAGTACTTTAGTCCAGGGTCGGTATCTATTGCAATACTATGCCGTCGGCACTGTGGCTCTGAACAAGGCTCGACTTGCACAGAATGTACCCCACGCTTTCCTTATTACGATGGACAGTCATGAGACTACTTAAAAGACACACACTTGTAAGTCTCGCTTCATCGCTATTCCTCCTTAACCCTCATGTCGTCCTCATCTTCGCCAAACTCTACAGTGAAAGGTATCAGAGATCACACGGTCTGCGGAGATCCAGCGTTCGAAGTTTCCGAAAGTAATCGGGCTATAGGTACGGCTACTGTGCCAAGCGCACCAGAACCATATACACAAGGACACATCTGGTTTATTGTCAGCCTCGTGTCTCTTGCTGGTCTTGCGAGGTTAGCTCTTCATCGCGTCGTAGTCTTAACAAATGTACTCAAGGATAGATTATCTACAAGCCCATTTCCCGCAACGATATATTTTCCTGCTCTTCCCATTTTGACGCAGGAGTTTCATGAAACCACCGAACGGTTGAATCTGACTCTAACTGTTTTTTTGGTACCTATGGCCGTTTGTGAGATATTTTTATATCTGTATACGGCTCCATCTTATATCGGATACAGTCCCTATGATATGGGGTCCGCTATCAGACAGATGGGGTCGCCGACCCTGTATCATCGCAAGCTTGGCCATTTTGACCTTGACTTGTGTCGGTCTTGCACTCGTACCAACCAATGCATTCTGGTTATTAATGGTTCTTCGATTCCTTCAATCTGCCGGATGTACTGGCACTGTTGCTCTAGGTTCGAATTATTATCTCCGCGTGGTATTATTGATGACCGACCGGCTGTGGATGCATAGGTGCCGGTGCTATTGCGGACATCACGACGCGCGCTAATCGCGGCGGTTATTTCGGAGCCTTCAATGTTGGTCCTATGGTTGGTCCCTGTGTTGGTCCTGTAGTCGGCGGTCTCCTTGCTCAATATCTCGGTTGGCGGTGAGTGTATATACAGGCAGTATACCTCTGCTAAAGTAAACAGCTCCATCTTCTGGTTTCTGGCAATTTTCTCAGCAGCATTACTCGCATTATTGCTCCTGTCTGTGTTTTCGCAGTTCTGGTTTGATTTATCTCACCGGTTTATTCGGACAGATTCCTCCCAGAAACTCTACCTTGTATCGTTGGAGACGGCAGCATACGGCCGTCATTCATTTACCGACCTTGGATCAAAACCATCCACCGAGGTAGAAGTCGTCAGGACTCAGTAATTGCACACAAACCACCTCCGAAGCCCCTTTGCAATCCGTTCTCATTGATTGTACATCTCGATATTCTCGTCGGGCTTTTTTATGCAAGTGTTTCATTCGCCATACAATATAGTATTTCTGGAACTCTCGCGAACGCATACAAAGTACACTATCCATTTCTCAACAGCGCCAACGTCGGTCTTTGTTATTTGGCCAATGGAGGAGGCTTAATTTTTGGTGCAATCGCCAACGGCAGGCTTCTTGACTTCGATTATCGTCGAGCGCGCGATAAGCTCCTGCGTTCGGCTCAAAACAAGACTATAAATGAAAGTGTACCGCAAAACAGGAACACCTTTCCGCTGGAATCTGTGCGGCTCCAGTGGGCTCCCTATTTTGTGATCATGTATGCGGCGTGTGTGATAGGCTGGGGCTGGTGTGTAGAGAATTCAGTGCTTCTCGTAGGGCCTCTGATTCTACAAGTTGCTCGTACGCTTACTTCAACTATCTTTGTTATCTCTAAGTACGCTTACGAACGTTGCAGTTGGTTTCGCGTGCATATCTATCATCAATACTATCATGACGCTCATGGTGGATCTCATACCTGATCAAAGTTCGTCAGTAACTGCGTGTGTATGTCTTTCATGCGCCGAGGGCTTGATCTCCTAGATCTGAAATTTTGATAGGTCAATTTCATGAGAGCCTCGCTTGCTGCGATTTTGATCTCGGTACAGGACAAGGCCATCTCGAGCGTCGGCTATGGATGGACCTACACGATATTGGGAATGATTTGTGGACTTATGCTCCCTTTAGTGTTTTTGGAGATCAAAATTGGTCCCATTTGCCGAGAGCGTCGACGACGAAGCCACGGTACTTCATTGGCCCTGTCTGTGTAATTTTAGTACAATTGAGAAGTATGGTTCAAGTAAAGCGCCTTTTCGACTACGTGATACTCTCTGAATTTATTCCGTTTCTAACTAACAAGAGAATATAAATGTATTGGTGTACTTACGTACGGGCGCAGGTCCCGACAAGGACCGGCAGGCCGCACAGGTATCCAGGTGTAATTGAATGTTACAAATGCTGCTTTCAGAATCTGGCCGAGTCTTTCCAAATAGGACTTGCACGAATCCAGGAGGATCGAATAAAGTGACCCAGGAAGTGAACCAATAACTATGCTGAGTTCAGTTCGAGTCAAGAGTTATCGAATCACCGTAAAATAAGAAAAAAATCATAGGTGCATACATGACCGTCCAGCCCACCGACCGGACGGTCTTCGGTTATGACTTGGTCAGCTTCCACAATCCTTCTCGCACATCCACCAACTTCTCTCGCCGGGCAGCGTCCATAAATGCCGACAATTGCTCAATGGTCTGATCATATCCGGGTGCAAAGTGAAGCATTGCTTGTATACGCTCGAGAGGAAGAGCGGTGAGATTCGTGAGCATACCTTCAATGAACTGCAAAAATGCCGGTGAATGAATTGCAAAGTAAAAATTGCAGCACCACACTGACCTTCCAATAAACTCTCATTTGTTCGGCCTGCTGTTGCTGTGCGGGCGACACGGTAGGGGCCTGCTCTTCGACAACTGCTGCAAAGATGTGAGAACTTCAATGATGGCCTGGTTAAATGTAGAGGTACCTAAACGGGAGGGATCCACAGGCTGGACTGTTTCGGCGACTTCAAGCAATTTAAATGAGCCATCTCTTTCCTCCTTCAGAACGCCTTTATCGACCCATGTGAGGAGCGCCTTCAGGGCTGCACTTTTGCTAATAGGTCCGACGCGAGTCATCAATTCATCCATAGACCAAACATCTGCGAACATGATAGGTCAGTGAATAATCGTGGAAACCATAAGATCCAATACTCTTTTCTGAGAAAAGTTCGATAAAGGCAGCTTCGAGCGGAGGAACATCGACTTCCAAAGTCCGGTCCTCCAAAAGAAGCTCAAGGTGCACAGCACCGAGATGCGGTAGCCAACGGAGTCTTTTATCTGGTTTGAAAGTAGAAAATTCCTTTGCATATTGTTCTTGATATCTACAGATATCCCAGTAGCTGAGCGCCAGAAAAAACCAGTCCAGTCGACAGTACGTACGTTTGGAATTGCCCGGGCATGATAATTTCGTCGGAGCCCAACATGGGCCAGAAATGTTTGGAAATAATAGTCGGATGTACGATGGACTTGGGCAGCTGGTAATCAGATACCAATGAAAATCAGTTCAGTATGAATACTTACTGCCATTTGCGATTGGACATGCCCGTCTATTCGCTTCGAGTCTGTCATGTCTTTCAGCATGACTTCACAGACTTGCAGCGCGGCTTCGCCAAAGCGAATCTTTAGGATTTCGATGTTACGTCGCTGTAAAACCCCTTGATTAGCGAATGACCCCGGCGAAAAGACCAGAATTGAAACGGACCTCTCGTTCAACCTTTTCAGTATTTCCGTCTGTAATCGCAAGGAGACGTTGTGCAAGTAAAATTTGCAGTTCTTTGATGAAAAGGTCGTTCGAATCATAGATGCTGACCAAAGTCCCAAGAACATCGGTGTGCTTGTTTGCCCGGAAATCTGAAAAATAATGATCATAATTGAATGTTGGCTGGTGCTATAAGGAATACCGACGAACTTGGTCCTGCGTCAATAGGTTCGGGTTCCCAGTTTGGGTCGCTATAATCTTCAATTTCGACTTGATGCAGTGGCTGGGGAGGTTCGTTGTCGTCGACAAGCGAGTCGCCGGTATCTTCGTCTCCTACAAGATTTGCAACAATACTTCGAATTGTGTCGGGCCGCTCCCTTTGCAAGAACTTCAGCAGGGAGCGTATAAGAAACAGGTGCAGCCTACCTAAGGTACCGTCGTATTGGATCAGCGATTTTGAACAACAGAACGCCAGGAGGGTCAATGATCCGCATGCACTTGATAGTGGCTACGTATTGTGAGAGGATAAGCTTGGTGTCTGCACCCGGATGAAGTAACCTCTTGTGATTCCTGCAAAATCGTGAGATGTATTCCGTGTGAAGAACAACTAAATCGTACGCTTTCCGCAAGGATTTCACTAGTGCTGCTCGCTGATCCACACGTTGCAAACACTCCTGCAATTGTCTTTTAGTAAATTTTAGAGACTACTCGGCCGAAAGTTTACTTTGAGATCTTCCAGAGCTGGTGAAGATTCAGGAAAATCTATGATAATATCGAATATTTCTCTTGTTCTACCGCGAGCCCGTGTCAGTATATCATCTATACAAACTAAAACAATATCACCTCAAATCACAAAGGGTTTTCGTCATATGGAAGTCAAACCTCGATCCGACGCTAGCCAGCATTGCTACCGCATCGTCGTCTAAGCAAGGCCTTCGTCACATGCTGGAAAAGAAAAGAAACGAGAGGCGTACTTGTAGCTGCCCCTCTAGCATACATCATCAACATCCAAGGCACAATTTTGTGGGACATCCAATCCCGAAGTTCTGGTAACATTGCTGTTTCCCACTTACCGGTGCAGGTAGAGAGCACATATGTTTCTATATGTTCATACCCCACACTAGCAATGACGCTCTCGTATCGATCAAGCAGACCAAGGACTTCGAATATGTCCCATATTTCACCACTGAGTGTCTTTTGTGGTACCTCTGGATCAAAGGGCGGTAGAGTGGAGGCGCAGTATGCTTTGAAGCCGGAAACGAAGCTAGGTGGGAATATAGCAAACAGCTGGGTTTGAAAGTTGAGCGTGTACGCCGTGCGAATGGTTTGGCCCAGGCTACAAATCCCTTGTGTAAGATGTGTAAGAAAAGAAAGGCTCGACAGGCCTACTCTGCAATTGGTAGCCAAGCATTGAACCATTCAAACAGACGATAGACGAGGGCGGAGATAATCTCAGGATCAAGAGAGGCCTTCGTCTAGAATTAGAATGCTACTCCAAAGAACGTAACGTCATGATGCACCTCATACTGCACCATATACTGGTCGACGTCCCGCTTTATCAGATAGAAGTATTGCCGCACGTCATCTATATTTCCGTGCTCAGTATTTCCGATAGTACCACTGACGACGAAGATTGTACCAAGAAAGGCTTCCAACATCACAGGTAGCCTGCGGCATTGACTAACAAGGTCAAAAGCGTGCTTAACGAGTTCCATGTCTACCTGGACATACTTATACGTGAATGCTGCACAACCAAGTCGGACGCACTGTATTCGTTGGGAGGAGTTGGATCATGGAGGTCCTTTGGACGCACAAAGTCTGTTAAAAGAGCCCATGCCTGAACCAATGTAAGCCAATAACATTATCTGACAGTATGCGCCGGCACCCACCTGGCTAAAGGTCATGAGGCCCGATATTCCAGGTTCTCCGTGGTTGAGACGAGCAAATGCGTCCTGCCATTTCTTGCCGACTTGCGAGCGCAACGCCTCTGTCGCCATTGGCAGGGGTAGAGGAAGGATATGACAGTGAGAGTTGCGGTCGTGACGGTTGTGGTTATGTACAGTTTGGTCCATTTTAGGACGTCGTAAAGCCGGCCCGAGATCGGATGCGTCCGTGACGAAAATCCCACGCCATGACGACGGGTGCTCAAACGGCGAGTGCCTCTGGCTAGCAACCGTCCGTCCTTGAATAAAGGGCAAGCTACTCACTGCTTATTGTGGCAGACGATATTCCTCCACGACTGTTGCAATTTCACGTCATTATAATCCTCGGACATCACACAAATACTTCTCGGAGCGCACTCACTGAACGGTCATTTTACTGCAATTTGACCTCAAACAGTGAAAACAAAATGCTGAATACAGACGTCTATACTATCGACAAGGAGATATTCAATAACAAATTACGAGGCTCTATAAATATCCGTTATGCGTATTCTATGTATAAATCTAATGAAGAAATGAAAGTCTAAGTATGTATATGTGTCAAAGCGTGGTATATGCATGCGTTCCTCGAAAACCCGTCGAGTATGTATCGCAAAAATAATGCTGTTCAAACCAGAGTGCCAGAGTCCGAGTGGTTATCAGCAGTAACTTTCTCGTCTACAGTAAAAATGAAATCCTTGACAACGTCTTCATCTTTTGCGTTGAAGATGAGACCCTTCCAAATCGCTGTGATGGTCAAAACGATCAGGACCGACCATGTGAGAAGCATAATAATGTCCATGACGACGTGAACAATGAATAGACCTTGAATATTCAAGATCTGCCCCAGTAATCCTGTGGTGACGATCCATCCCACTAGAGAACATCGTAAGAAGTAGCACAACCGAAATGAAAGTGACATACCATTCGGAAATGTCAAAGCCCAGCCTTTTCCGGGGCCAATGCATTAGTATATTCTCGTTAATAGATAAGCGTACTTACATGGTAAGATCTCATCCAGTCTTTTGTGGATTTTGAACCAATACGGTATAACGCCAAGGAAAAAGAAGAAAACGGCCAAACCATAAAGTAAAAGGGCTGCCATCACACTCGTAGCATACCAAATTTCCCCGGCAGCGTTGGATATGATGCCATGTGCCGGTAGACTTCGAAAAAAAATAGATCATGAGAGAAAAGAAGAGGAAGATACCGAGCTGGCTTACATAGCACTAGCGTGGTCGGCTAAGTTGATTAAGGAAAGGGCAGTGAAACCTGGAGGGCCGCAAGCAACAAAAGCGCTGGTGGCCTGATGTCCCTCCATGAATCCGGTCTATATAATCGTTGAGACAAAGCAATGACACTACAGCGCAGATGCATACCATAACAAGTCTAAGATGCTCAAGTCAGTTGCTATGGCCTTACGAGTGTTTTCCCACTTACCGCAGCAGATAAACGCCAAGATAGAAGAAGGTCATGAAGAACCCGAGGCCTAGGACAGTGGTGAGAAGCAGAAGCAGGAAGTGTGTAAAACATACCTTGGAAAAAGTATCCCGTAATCAATATTCCCAATGCTCTAGGGTCCAAAGGGTCGATAACTCGCAGAGCATTGAATGCGACAACCCCGGTAAGCATCTAAATATATCATAACTGGTTAGTAGTATATCTCGGTAACTGAGAAAGTATGATACCAGAGGAAACACCTGTGACTTATGTGTTAGAAAGTCGAGAGTTTTTCAAGGAAAGTTATCTCACCAAAAATGCGTAACCAGGCGTGAAGCGCAATATGTCATGGGGCCGGTTGAACCAGATCATGAGCATTGGAACACAAGTCGCCAGAGACAGGCCCACGTAAACCCTGGAAGACGTCAAATTCCACCTCGAGTCTGCTTGGAATTTGCTCACCAAAATAAGACATACACGACATTGGGACTGGCAGGCCCGTTGATTACTGTGTAGTCGATCGTACCGATGGTGATCGTAGCGAATTGTAACACCTAAACAACATTTATTTATTGCAGGCAGTCCATGCTATACGACGCACCATCATCGGGGGATAAAGCCCTTCGACCGGATCCTGCAAGAGACGCCAAGCTCGGTGAGGGTACTCTTGAGATTACCGTCAGTATTTGCTACATGGTCACCTACACATCATAACGCACGGAACGCTTGGACCAGCAATATAATGGCGTTGAACAGGAAAATCGCCATGTCCAGGGACCAGAACCCGGTTTCAACCGAGGTCAACCAACTAGGATGCTCCTTCAATCCAGAGAGCGTCACGAAGACAGCGCCCGTCCCCATTCCAATTGGAAACTAGAGGCTGGTCATCGGCCAGACGCGCATCAAGAAATGGAGAATGCGTACCGCCTGCCAGGACCAGCCATGTATGTGGCGAGCAAGTGAACTTACTCTGTCCTGTTTCTTAGCTTCGTTGACTCGATCGAGAGACATTGAGGGGAGGAATTCGTCCAACGAAAGAAAGCAGTGAGAGAAAAAATGAGCTAGGACCTCAGTCCTTTTCACTCATTCTTGTCCATGAAAATTGCACGGCAAACACGCTGGCCGAGCGCCCACGGCCGTTGCAATGGGCCTCATCGGGAGATATCGGAAGAACCAAGGAAGAACCCCAGCACAGCCGAGAGAAGGCCTGGACAAGGGCGGCTGACATACAAGGACTATACGGCGTCGGTCTGCCATTACATGAGAGCTTTTTGCCACATTCGTACTGCGCCTCACAGATAAGGCGTCCAATTTTTTGGGGAACAGGGAGGTAAGCACATGCACGGCAGGCACTTTTCCAGTCCTAGCCGTGGGTCGAAGCAAACGTCTTGCAAAGTTTAATAGCCCCAGGGAGCTCCGATGAATGGTTACCGCGTAGCGTCCGTTTGAAAGATGAACCAGTTAACGTTCCACAGTCATTACGAGCACGCCCGTCACTAGCAATAGAGTCTCGCGTACGATCATGCCTTGCAAGAAATCCTCGCTTTTTGCCGTCAATGGGGGGCGTTTCAAGAGGCGCTGTTGGGAAGTAACAACCTGGACGAGTAATGCGAGCTGGAACGACAGTCAGCGTTAAACCCGCATTGCTCCCGATTCCCGAAGTAGAAGGGCACCGCCACCGACTGTCGATCGCGTTTCATAAAGCTTTCCCTTTTCTCCCTTCACTCATTAAGTAAGTTAATATGGATGGGTACATTCTTCAACGTGTCGCTAGAAAGCCGATTATAAAAAAATATGCATGCTCTGATTTATGTTTAAGCTCGGCCTCAATCACTGAGTGTTCAGATGCTCGCGTTCTATTATGTGAGTGCAGCGGCGTCTCTGAATGCTAACAAGCCCTCTCCTTTTTGCGTCTGTAGGTCGTCGGAATCGTCGAGGTGTCGAAGATGACCACCTTGCCGTAATCAATTTGGTTCACGACCCTGTCCGCATATCAATACCTCCTTGTTGCCGGAGAATCGAAAAACACGTTCTTGGACCGTAAACTTTCAGCATCGAACCATCATCTCTTCCCCCCTTCTCTGTCGCGTTTGACAGTATGGCGGTAATATCAACACCCGTTACGGAACTCTTTGGCATCAAGCACCCAATACTGTTAGCTGGCATGAATGTAGCAGCGGGACCAGAGTTAGCTGCTGCCGTTTCCAATGCAGGAGGCCTGGGAGTAATTGGGGGACATGGATACACATCTGCTATGTTGCGGCAACAGGTAGGTCTCAGTGTTCTGTCCGTACATCACTCAGAGAATCATTCTTGGTAGATCAAGGCCATTAAGAAAGACTTGAAAGACCCCGGCCTGCCATTCGGTGTTGACCTTTTACTCCCCCAAGTCGGAGGTAGCGCACGAAAAACCAATGTAAACCTTCGAAGCGTTCACTTTTCCCTATTTTGACCATGGATACAGTACGACTACACCAAAGGTCAACTAGACCAACTTATCGGCGTAATCATTGACGAGAAGGCATCGCTGTTCGTGTGTGCAGTCGGAGTTCCGCCAAGGTCTACGGTGGACCGTCTCCATCAAGCGGGAATACCGGTGATGAACATGGTCGGACATCCGAAACATGTCCCTAAGGCATTGAGTGTCGGGGTCGATATTATATGTGCTCAAGCCGGCGAGGGCGGAGGCCATACTGGTGATGTGCCTGCTTCTATCCTCATCCCCGCATGCGTGGATGCAGTCAAGGGCCACAAATCCCCGCTCAACGGGAAGCCCGTATACGTTATCGGAGCTGGTGCGGTTTTCGATGGGAGAAGTCTTGTAGCCAATTTGAGCTGGGGAGCCCAGGCCGTTTGTACGTTCTTCTGTTACCTCGTTCTCGGGCGACATTGATAAATAGTAGGGGTCGGCACCCGCTTTGTTGCATCAGTAGAGGCCGGCGCACCAAAAATCCATAAAGAACTCGTCACGATGGCTGGTTTTGACGATGCTGTCACTACCTTGATCTATACTGGGCGGCCTCTTCGATGCTTGAGGACACCATATGTACAAGACTGGGAAACAAATCGCCAAGACGAAATCAAAGAGTTGACGTCGAAAGGCATCATTCCCGCAGAAAAGGACCTCGAAGAACATCCGGAGAAGTCTATCTCAGCCCGCCCGTGGTTGATGGGGACGGTTTCTGCTGTACGTTCTGTGCAGTTCTTGAAATATTTTCCAGCTCATGTTTGGTGGCCGCTCAGCTCATTCACGACATTCTTCCGGCCAAGGACATCATTGAAAATATGATCAACGATGCTGTCGAGATAATCCAACGCGATGCATCTCGCCTTAGTAAAGCTAAGTTATAGATAGCTGGTCGTAGGGACTCGTATCCACTTTTAAGCAGTACATATTGACTTGGTTATTTAGTCCCATATGCTTTGTCAACAAGACTGAAATCCTCGAGGTTTAGTAAGTTACGAGAATCCGAGATGCATCATGAGCTCGGTCGCCGATGGTGAATACACAGGCACGAACTTTTTGCCATCTAAGACTTGTCTGATTAGGGATTAGACACGCAAGCCCGGATGCTTCGGGACCCGTCGAGCACTACTTCGTCGCTGGTTGAATGGAACACCAAGTAGTAAGAACAGGGGTTCTTTTCTTTAGATTTTTTTTTTTGCGTCTGACATCGCCGCACGACGAGTCTGTCAACATGAAATAGTCTTGTAAAGAGCCTTCAGGGAGAGGTGCCAGAAAGTAAGAGCACCGACGCGAACACGTGGAACCTGATGGCGGTGCGTGGGTCTTCGACCACCATGGTCCATCAACTTCTCTGTAGTTCTGGTCACCTCTAACCCCAGTCACCTTCGGTTTCACTAGGCGAAAATTGTGGGTATTGCCAATGATACTCGGAGTCAATGCACAAGGCACCTCATATATTTTCTTCGCAATCGATACACGGATCAACTGGACTGCATCGATGCCCATTTTAAGGAAAGACGTATATCACGTCAGTCTGGGAAGATAAAAATTCTCTATGTGGGTAAATTATTGACCACTTCAGTCGAGTTCACACGACGGTAAGACAGACACGAGAACCTGCTCATCGCTGTTATGCGGTACCATTCTTCCAGAAGTAGACTTGTTGCTGCACCCTAGGTCAACGCGGACATAACAGCTTAGAATTCTGACAGTTCAAGATTCTGTCAGGCACCCGCAGAGGACGGTGGATGTTAAAACCTGCTTATTTTGCTATGCACCTTCTAACAGAAGAATCGGCGTGAGTAGAAGTTGACGTTTTTGGTTGTATTTCGAAAACGCTCAAATTTGACCAGGAAAACGATGATGTCATTTTGAAATAAACGCGCAACAAGTCCACCAAAATGAAAACAAAAAGTAGGTATATGAAACGAGGGAGAGCTATCGGTATGTGATTTCGTCCGTGTCAATGATATGACAATAAGATGCTTGGAGGAGCCTCAACTCTTAGAGTCCAACATTGATGGGAGTGCAACCAAGGGCAACAAGACCGTTCTGAAAAATACGACTTTAGACCTCAATATTAAAGTGTTAACGATGATACTTACGAAGCTGTTGTCCTCGCAGCAGACGGTCTGAGCGGAGCAGGCGTTGCCTCCGACACCAATGACGCTGATGGGAGAGCAAGTGACACCACTACGAAGTTCGCTCAGCGATTAGCACCTAGGAATGAGCACATAGAAACTTACACATTTGCATCAACGCTACCCAGAACGACGCCGAGGAGTCCCAAAAGGGTGGCAACAGGAGTGGAGGTCGACTGTGTAGCGGTCAGTACTCTTGTCATCAAGACACATAGCGGGCAGTGCGTACGCTCTGAACGGACTGGCAACATTGGACCTCTCCAGTAGTGCAACCAGTGGTTCCGCCACGCGGGACAGCGCTACCAGCTACGAACAAGGGCATGGCGAAGAAGAGGGTGAAGGCAAGAGCGTAGATACGAGCGAACATGGTGTGTTTCGATGTAAGTTGGCGAGTAGTAAAACTGCGAAAGCTGTTTGAGCTGATGAGTTGTATGTTTCCTGCATGACTTTTATACCTTTCAGAACAGTCGGGACCGCTCAAAACAGATATATTCTTATTATTCCTCAAAATGGTTTTTCAAAAAAGTAAAACACATCATGCGAGAATCCTATCCTTCGATCTGATGTTTACGTTCCCCGACCCATCCTTCCATTGCGTTCATTTGCTTCATCACACCCCATAGGACACCCGCCGAATCGGCACCCTTCTAATCCCTCATAGCTGTAGTACTCATCACCTGCATGTAATGATTGCCTCACCTTACCTCCTGCCAACTTTGACGGGCACAAACGCATGGTCTTCCCCCTTCAGAATGTTGTTGCTCTAAGCTATTTTTATTTTAATCAGTGCTCGTCCGAATAATCATTTTGATATCTTCCAGATCATTTTCTTGGCCAAAAAATTCATGGCCCGGGGACGAAAGGAATTTAAAGTACTCCGACAGACATTCATGCGAGGTGTCGCGTACTCATTCCCTAGCAAATGGCCCTCGCTGTTGGGGCGCATTAATACATGATGTCGGTCTACCAATGTACCTGATTTTCTTAGTTCGCTAATGATCCGCAGGAAGCCGCTTTATTGTGCACAGTCACTTAGCTGAACGGTGTTTTCGAGGTTTCTAGCAACCACTCAGCGCCTTAACTTTACTTGAATACCATGGTCCAAACGGGATGGCGTTTCTCTAACCCTCAGTCGAATCAACGAACACTTCCAAGTTCCGGAGTCTTGCGTAGGTTTCAAATAATATTCCAGGGATGGTTCGTCTTCAAGATGTACCGATACTGACGTAGGTGGACTAGTAATGGCCCGCAGGAGACCCGGCAAAGCGAAGAACGATAGGGACATAACATCGAATCGGCTAGGCTGTGCAGGGCGGTGAGCGCAAGCTTATTAGCAAGTTAGATGACTCAGAAATGGCCTAATTTTTGTATTTTAGTCGGCCCTTATCTTGCCGATCGAGTCTAAGTACTCTGGCCACTTCTGGGCGAATGCCCAGCTGAAGATTGCCTCGACGAATAGGTGACTTGAAGTGATATGGCAAATACGACCGGCACAATATATTTTCTCTTTGGCACGGTCTCTATATTTTATCGTCGCGGAGTTCACCATCAGGGATGCGGTCTTCTCGTTCTCAACACGTGTACGCGGTGACTGTGGAGAGGATGGTTCGTACCCACGTCGCTTCTGCCTAGCGCATCGTGAGGCTTTTCTATTGCCTACCGCTTAGTACTTAGTGAAGGCTCATGCTGCCGGTTCGTAGGTACTGGGCAAAGCACAGTTATATGTCTGTGAAGGACGACGAGCTTGCGACCTTTCTACCTTCCTACGAGTTTCCTCACCTGTTCCTCGTTGCTCCTCGCAGAATATAATCACACCACCAGCCAATCGTAACTCTTACTTCTCGTTTGGTTCCTGGGGCAAGGTAAGTATCTATAGATCTGCTATTTTGGATGATATCTCTTCCAAAATATTTCGATCTGATTGATACTCTGAAACAAATTGTCTTCCTATTCCTCCAGGGCCATTGCCAGGGAGGCAGATCATCAAACGAATTAGAAGATACTGGATTCCCAGAGCACATAACTAGTAGCATCCTTACATACTGGTCGCTCCGTTAACTACCTGGTCAGTAGTCAAATTCTCACATGTATAGGTCTTTGAAGTCGGAATACAAATGGTCTTTGTTGACATCTTCATGCCCAACTGTCATACTGAAATCGAATAAGGCTTTTCAGATTTTGCGGTGGAAGTCGGCACCGGCGTATCAACGTATCTCATTAATGGGTCTTAGTGAAAACGAAGAACAGTAAGGTGCCTGCCGCCAAAGCAGGCGGCACTGAGCACGAGGTATCCAGGACAAGACCGAACATGACTTCGAGAGAACAATGAACCTTGGAAGGCAGAAAAATATCAATGAGTCCGGAGGAATACACCAAGACGATCAACCTCTTGAACCTCACCGGCAGGGTGATTCACAATTTAGTGGGTCTTACGACCCTGCAGTCCACAAATTGAAAGCCTTGTCAGATTACATACATGCATACACTAGCAACATATTCCCACGATAAAAATAATTGGAGAAATCGCAAGGCCGAGAGAAGCTTTCAAAATGCAGACAGAACGCTGTTGTGAGCCACACACTAGTCCAGAAAAGTGCGAGGGGACCCATTACCTCATGGCACGGCACTTGAGTCCGTCGAAGCAGTGAAAAGGTAGAACATAAACGCGTCAAGGCAAAATAAACGCATCCTACTTCAGTAGCTGTGGGAGGGGCACGAGGCTCATGGCACACCTAAAACAGCAGGTAGGCTCACGCTTCGTCCGGCACGATTATACGAGACTTTCATTCCGAAGTGCTAGACGACGGTTAGTGGACTTGCGCATACCCGACGCCTTGGAACATAGGTTCTTTTCTTGGCCTGTAGAAACAATACCACAAACGGGTGAGTCCAAGAAGGTACCCTGAATACTTTGAGGAAGTATAACCAAAAGAGTCCGGACCGTTACAGAGTCCGATGGTATTTCTCCGAGACGTTGATCATTGAAATGAATAAAACCCGTCCAGACAGATCAGATCATCCGCAGGTGAGGCTATAGCAGCGGCAACTTCGACGAGGGGTTGACGCCTGTACTCACGTCCATGTTCACCTTGCGCACTTGACAAGGGTCCGTGCCGAAGATCCCGTGCTCTGTCGGATCTTGCGTCCGCTTCATGTATGAATCTAGCATAAGAAATAGTACGAGACTCAGGCAGGGCTGAGGTGTACTAGGGTCTCGGCAGATCATCATGGGAATAAGCGATAAGTGCCACCAAAATCGAGAGCTGACACTTGGTACCGGAGTAATCGGAGGGAACGCGAGGCTATTCAAATTCTAGGACTTGCCGTGAAGAGATTGCAAGGACGAAACTGATTAAAGCGCGCTGACATTTAGTACACAAGTTTCACTGATGGCCAGGATGTGAATGCATCAGTTGTGCAGATTCCAGAACTTCATCCCTAGAACGATGTCAGAAAGAGGAATAACCTGTAATTGCGCCCTGGAGGAACAAAAGTTAAAACAAAATATCACTTCAAGTTGAGTTCGCGAGTGCCCGCGGCCCGCCGCGGTCCGATGACATCGGTCTCCGACTCGGACGCTGGCACTGCAAGATCCTTAAGCTCTTAGAACCGTCATGGAGTCCAGTTTCCCCCCAGAGTATCGCACCACGGCATGCTATCCAGGAGAGCGACCGCTTACCTTGACCTTGTCTACCTTGCAGCATCGAGCTCTATCAGGCTCCAGAACACACTGCTACGGAGTCGAAGACCATGAGACTGCAATTCTCCACGAAACCATATTCGACCTCTGGACTCGGAGCTGGAAATATCGTCGACAGCCTGTAAATCCGCGGTCGAAATCGTATAGCAGGATCGACAACATTGATGTTCTCGAGTAACCGTTTTCATAGAGGACTGTCTGCGGCAAGAAGAGGGTTTCGCACTCGGAGGGTACGTCTGTATGCCTAGCACCGCTGTTACCATGAGTGCGAGCGATGCCACCATTTGTCAGCGTGCATGGAAGCCATTTGCGGGTCTTCGTCGTCACCAACTCGACTCCGGGTCGAGAAGAAATACATGTCCAGCGATGTGCACGATCCGAAATCACCCGACTCCCACTGCACAGTCGCTTGACGCTTGAAACAAAATCCGAACTAAACGCTGGCCGCAGGTTGCTTTGGATCTTATCAGCCAGTTTTGGTCTTCCTTGCAACTACAATGATCGCTAAGGATATTCATATGGCACTGTTGCTGGATCTGCTCCTGTAACAGGACAACCTTTCGAGCCTTCCGTCTCTCCTTTCTGGCGACGGTGGATCCGCTACTCTCTCCAAGGGTTTCTTTATTGTCTCAGTCAGCCATTGATCGATGCCCCCGAACCTACTGTACGACCTTTTTCAGCTCACGAGGAAAACGTGGTGCTAACGGCCATATTCAGCGTGAGCTCTCGATTCATCTGATGGCCAAAACTACTCCACGTCTCTATGCATGCTTAATTTATATTCAACTTCAAGCTTGTAGTCAGCGATGCACCACTAGGCAACTCGGTAATTACAAATGCATGGGCATCACGGTCTCAGACTATTTTCCTGCGTGCACACCAATCATTTCGGTATCGATCTCCCTTGCATGGTGAAGGGCTGGTACGCGACCATACCAACACCAGGACGACATGCTCTGCTTAGATCTGCCTCAACAGGTACCTTCGCATTTGCGGTTGCAATCAGTGTTGCACGAGGCGAAACTCGAGGCTAATACTGTCCCTGCTAGTCTCTGTTCCCGAAATTGTGCTAGAACCGGATCTCAAGACGTTGCTCAGCCTTCATGGCGGTTCGGAACATACTTAATGCTCCTACTCTTGCTCACTAGTCCAAACTGGAATGCAAGCACAAGAACGAGGAAGCACTTTGGCGTGTGCATAGAGCGTCATTGGTTGCCAGAGAAGGATCCACGGAGCTCAAAAGCCGCGCGTTGTTTGTCATGGTGATTCCAGACGGCGTTCTCAACAAATTAATGGGTGCAGGGTGGAAAGAGACGCTGATATCCGGCGGCTCCGCTCTCCCGCCGCTTTCGCACGGGCGCCATACATGGGTTATCCTTTGTACCAAGCAGAGGCAACACATACATGGGAAACCCCTTGTCGGCTTGGTTCTTCATGACGAGATTTCGGGTACTGGCATCTTGTAAACGCCGCTCTCCCAAACACGGGTCATCGTTTGTAAAAGAACCGTGCGCTTGCAAAAGTCACCGATAACCGGGGCAGAGACATATCGTTGATTGCGCGACGTGTTTAACGGAACCGAAGACCTGTATTGTTTCGTATGTGGTGAATTGGTGGTAACAAGCGCTGGTTACCGACTATCACACGAGCAACACCGGGATAAAGCGCAAGTGCATTCTTGCTGATCAGGAGGAGCGTGTGTGGGGTTGTCTTTCGAGCCAGTCACACGGAACCGAGGAAACATGTATGTTGCCCAGGTCTGGAAGGTGATCGATGAGATGGCGTTGAGGAATTTCCAAGATTTTAGCAGGCTCAGTTGAATCTAACATAACCGCTTTGCGGGTATTTGGAAATCACGCGTCCTACATATCGGAGTTCCAGGCTAAAGTTGATCAAAGCGTCCGGGACAAATCAGACATTGTCCTATTGTCTTTTAGGTGGCGGTAGTCAGGGCCGGGGACGGCATCACGCCAAGGATTACCCGGGTGAGATTAGCAGAGGGCAAAGGCGCCTATGTGAGTGCTGTATAGCAGCATTTTGGGTCCGTAAAATTAGTGAAAGTATGCCTGTACAAGCCAAGAGGAAGGGCTCGACGCGATCGTGGCAGAGGGAGCAAAAAGACGCGATCGAAAAGAGCACGTGTTCGCCCGAAGGGAACCTCCGAAGGGATTCCCTTTGTTCCCCTTGTTTACCTCATCCAAAGTGTGCTTCTGAGCAAGATGCATCATGGCCAACAACACTTCGTCTGCCTACTACTATGGACAGCTACGAATACGAGCACGACGACGATTTTGTCGATGACGACCTGCCTCCGCTGGTCGAGTCGACGTCGTCCTCATACATTCCCCGGCCTCCCAATGCGTTCATCCTGTTCCGATCGGCGTTCATCCGGTCCCAGCGCATCTCGGGGCGCGTCGAGGGCAATCACTCGACACTGAGCAAGATCATCGGCATGTACTGGCGCGCTCTGACCCACGAAGAGAAGCAGGAGTGGGAAGCCAAGGCCAAGGTCGCGTTAGAGGAACACCGGAGGCGGTACCCGGACTGGAGGTTCCGGCCGGGAGTGAATGGTGGGCGAGGACGTGGTCGTGGCGGGAGAGGGAAACGGGGCCGGGGCCGTGGCGGCGAGGGCGACGGGCGGGGCCGGGAGAAACGAGAGCGGGAGGACGGGCGCCTCGGGAAGATCAGGGATCTGCTCGTCGAGGGGCGCGAGGGCGAGGATCTCGAAAGGGCGGTCAATGAGTGGGAGCGAGAGCGGGACAGGGCGGGTAAGCGCAGCCGGTCGGTTCCTTCCGAGAAACGCACCGGTAAGGCGGCTCATCACACGCGTACCCAGTCCTCGTCGACGACCGGATACCAGGCTCTCGTCCGTTCTCCCTGTTTATTTTTTATTTTTTTGCTGACATACTTCTAGGACTTCGCAGTGCCCGCTCCCATTGCACCTCCCCAAGGCGACGTGATTCCGAACAGGCAGGGCGTGTACTCGTTCATACCCGATCCGTCCTTGTACAGTCCTACCGAAGACACCCAGTCGCCATGGCATACGAGTCCGTATCACTCTTCTCACACGAGCCCCGGATCGACGCATATATCCAGTTTTAGCACACTCACCGGGTGGGCGGGCGACTCGAATATGCAAAGTCCAACGACGAGCACGTTCGGAGTCAGCAATGTAGAGCCGCTTCGTGAATACAGCGAAACGCAGACGTACGACAACTTTGCTGACGCGTCATACAATTCGTGGCACGAGGAGCGTCACTATTCCTTTGACAGCAGCGAATTGCACAATCCCTTTTCCTACACATCTGAATTTAATCACTATCAGATCGCTGGACCAAGCTCTCCTGGACCGCCTTCGTCGATCCCTTCGCCATCCTCGCCCTTTAATGTCGGTGCGAGCACTTTCAGCGACTTGCGATTCATCGACGAGGGATTGAGCTTTCCTTCCTCTTCCCCTCGGGAAATGGAAGGGGAACCAGTGCAAGTCGTGCCATTCCAGCCTGTACAGGTCATCGATCGGAAGGGGAAGGGCAAGGCATACGAGGAGGAGGATGAAGCTGTCACGGAGGGATACGTGAATTGGAATTGAAAAAAGTGAACTGCGGATCTTTCGTTGGTTGCATAATCTCTTGCGCGCAAGAGGAATATTCTGGTATTGTGAGCACTATTCGTTCTTGATTCTCCTCTGCAATTGGGGCTGTATTATCTATCAAAATTTTTGTTCTCGCTTTAATTCCTTCGAATTTCTTACTTCAACTTACTGTTTTCGTATTCGTCTTTGTAGTCTTCTGCCTGTCTACTTTTGTAGAGTTAAATTGAATATGGCAGCTTTTCGCCACAGAACTTGGTACAATGATAAACAGGGAGTTTCTTTGGCAACAATTAACATGTCTAGTGTTCTGCTTCATCGCATCGGACTACCGGCAGTCTTCGCTGCTCAGTACTGGTTCTGACCCGGAAGCCAGCTTTCCGCTTGCGATAACGATTAGTCGGCATCTTGGCGGTCCTGGCAGATTCGAGAGGCGTGTGTATGGGATCTAGGTTGGCGCACGCGCGCACTTTGGCGATACCGTCGGATTTTGGGTACTAGCAATTCGCCGGGATAAACGTTTCGGCCAAGACCATGCTCTAGTTAATCCCCTGGTGTCCAGGCGCACCTCCATGCTTTCTTTAAATTTCACCTGCGACGTGGAACGATTGCTCCGTTTCCGGTTTGGCTCGTTGCTAGTGATCACAACTTGCATCACACTGCACCGAAGAGGTAGATTCGAACCAGTCTTTCCCTACACTTGATGACAGTTGATCAAGTTTCAAAGAGACAGGTTCCAGTCTACCGAAGAGGAATAGTGCCATTTATCTTGCATCCCTTCCATGATTTAGTGCAGATTCATACTTCCTTTTTGAGGCCTGACTAGTCAGAATAGCAAATCCGCAGCCGGACAAGCATACCCTGCTGTTTCTCTACGCTAGTAGGTACCACCCACAACTTGAAATACTAGTGCTTACATGTCCTGTCTTTCCAAGTTTCTGTCGTGCTTTCTGGATGGATTGGAACAATATCTATTACATTGCTCTGGCACACGAATAAAAAACCATCTTTGACGATGCTTTCTTATAACGTCCACGGGTGCGTCGAACATCTCCCATGGTATTCCCTTCACTTCGCGATGCATGGCCGCGCGATACTTCAGTACCTCCGTAATCGCCGCAACCTGCTCCTGCAACTACACGATCTAGACCTTTAACTCAGCAATTTCCTCCTCCGCTGTCGTGTGATACCGAGCTCTTTGCTAACACCGCTCATCCACCTGTTCTACTAGCTTGCCCTTCTCGGCAGTCTGGTCCTTGGGGCTCCCAGTCCCAAACAGCGCACATTCACGGCATTTCGATTTCTTACTATTTTGGAACGTGCACGGGTGACCTTCCTTTACGCAATTGAAGTACTAAGGCAGGCTCAACTCTTGTAGAAAGCCGGTGAAAAGGGCACTTACCGTTGGCTCCATAGTGATAGGAAAGGAGTCCCAATCCTCGACCTTGACTTTACGGACACACCTCTCCACCAGCATATGCACAAGTGTGGGGCGTAGTATGAGTGTGGGGACAAGAACCACCCAGACTGCAGCCGGGCATCTCTTTTTCAGTAAGCGCAGCTCCTCAGGCGGAAGTTTGGGAGGGGAAAGAGGAGGCTGGGCTGTCTTGAGGTGAAGACGCACAAGAAGAGCCCGTTGCGACAGCATTCCAGCGCCAACTATGCAATCCAAGTTTGTAACCAATGTCCCGTCTGCTAGAATAGCCACTAGTTGCATCTGAAGATGTATATCAATAAATGCAGTCATATGATGATCTTATGCGCATATGTAACTGCTTAATCTCATCCCCGCGTCGCGACTTAAGCCTCAACAAGGCTTTTCGAGTCCTTCTAGGGCAGCAATGCGATACTAGGCAAGTCTCGGTCCAGGGATGATGCATACATGAACTTCTGCGGGCCCGATAGCCACGCCAATAGCGGGAGGATTGAAGGGGGACATGACTTAACTCAAACGAGATTAGGACCATCGCCAGGGTTTATACGGTACAGACATCTCCTGGTGACTGAAAGCCTGATATAGATAGCCGCTGGTAGATCCGATCGACAATCATTGCATCATCAAACAACTTCAAACTCCTCCCGTCGTTGGAGTCAGTCTGCCGGTGGGTCCGACAACTAACTATAAATCGATGCATCTCAGTCATTTCCTCACAAGTAGACCAACAAACATACAGTTTTCTCGCCTAGCGTTTTGCGCACACTGAGGCCATTTTGTGCATTCAATGTCCTCGCTCGACGTGCTTGTACAGCACGTGTGGAATTAGATTAACGAAAATGTCTATTGAAAGAGGGACGAGGGGAAATTGCTCATCGAAGCGGACGACAGCAAGTACACTTCACATATGAATTAACTACCAGGTGTGTTTCTAGAAAACGGAAACTCACTATAGTATTGCTGAGTCTCGGCTTCAGAAAGCTCTGCCATGTCTGCACGTGCTTCATTAGATGGAGCCGTCTGATAATCTGCTGCGTATGATGATGGTACATCAAATACAGAGAGCGAATCTGATGGGGGGCACGGCACCGTATGAGAATCCGGCTTCATTGGAAAACTATGCTCAGTGAATAGACCATAGCTTTCTGATACACGATATCTTTCCGGGCTTCCACTCTGACTTGGAGTGCAGACCGGGAAGAGAAACGCGTTAAGAGAGCAGGCCGAATCGTTGCTGGGGTCAGGAGCTGGTCCGACAAAGGGAAAATCCGCGGACGAGCTTGCATTTGGCTCCGAAGGAGCATTAGGCACCTCAGAGTAAGAATCTCGTTTACGGCAACTCCTTTTGTACCGTGACACCGCGGGATCGTTGATGTACAAACATTCCTTTCCGCGAGAGATGCATTTCGAGCACGGTTCCTGTAAATCGCATTTGGCTTTCGCCTGGGCGCAGGCCTTCAGGAGACATGTCGGTATCATCTAAGAGGCTGGAAGAAAAGAGATCTCTACCTGACAAGACTTCTGGCGGGAATGACGGACGGTCGTGGTGATCCTAGAACAAATTTTAGCACCACTGCTGACAGGAAAGAAAGGGTACTTACTGGTTGTTAATGGCCTTACATGTCTTTGTATGTCTGTTAAGGACATCACTTCTGGAGAATTCCGCGAAACATGCCTGGAAGGCTCTATGGGACAGGTGCAGTGCGTACAAATAATATGACTGACGATACATCTATGAGCACGCTCGCTGGTATCTGTAAATGAAATTTGAGTAAGTCTAACTGCCTGCAGAACGGTGGTTACTACACTTACGTGTATGGAGATGTCTGGAAAGGTGTGTGGATCGAGTGAAACTGGCTGAGCATAACGAGCACTGGAAGGTCTTCGGTTGTTGATCTTCCATCTTGATGTTTGTTGGAGCTCGGGTTCATGGGATGGGCGAGATGACATGCATCGACACTGTCGGAGGATATATATATGTTGAAAATGCGATGTCAGGCTCGCAGCTTTGCTGATGGGTAACAAGTGAATAGAAACACCGCTGGAACTTTAGTCTGTGCCTCGTCCGCAGGATTGAAAAAAAGATTGATGCCGAAATTCCTCTAAGGGGTATTTTCGTTGAACTGGAAGCAACGCCAGAGTTGTATCACCTCATAGTAGCGTTTGTGAGGCCGTGTCATGTTGATAAGCCAATGTATCAATGGCCTTAAGCATACAATTATCGAGTCGCGCGCGCTCACACATTCAGTACCAAGTCTGTCCCCTGTGTCGATACAACTCGTGAGAGTGGCATTCAACGAGATTCGATCATAACGGGGGAAATCGTGGGTGTTTTTGTGGTTCCCTATTCAATGCGTGGGTCCACAGCCATCGATTTCCACGTCGGCAAGACTAGAATCACGACAAAGCAATACAGTCTACCTAGCCCTATAGCAGAAAGTGAATCAGCAGTCTGTCAATGTGGATTGTTTGAAGTTAACCATTAAAGTGACTTGTAGGACCCGCATGTCGCGTTTTATCGTTTAGGATCCTAAGAAGTTTAGCCCTAGGAAAGGGTACCAAGTTCTGGATGCATGCAATGGCTTACGGGCATTCTGTCGACCCTGGGAGACACATGTTCAGAGGTACAACACCGCCCGAAAGTGATGCCTGGGACTATGAGGACAGACCTTGACATACAAATCAGAAAAGAAAGACGGCCGAAGACAACACTACGGTTACCAGCAAACTTTATCTAGTCGTCTGAGACGTTGCTGGCGGTCCAGTGGGGTGGGCAGGGAGAATTACGTGGACGATAGTCATCTGAAACAATATTGTACCGTTCAGTCAATGTCAGTAACAATAGAAAGTTACAGGACACGCTACTTAGTTCTTACTTGCGCGCAGTGGATCACTTGCCATTACTTGGAGATAAAATTTCCGAAGAGGTTTTTTTTTCTGTTTTTATTTTCTATTTGAAGTCACATGATCGAGTTTCCCGGTGTTCACCGAATCATCCCTTGAGCTGCAACGTCCATCGCCCTACGCTGAGTTATACAGTACTCATCTCTCTGACTCAAATGTTTGCTATGGACGTGCAAGAATTGGACACGTATTTCCCACTGCGCTCTTCAGAAGTCTGTTCCGCAGATGGCAACATCATCGTACAAACGGAATTGACTCAGTTTCGTGTCTACTAGTACCGCGGAATACTTACTGCAAACCCTCCAGTGCCGAACGGCATACTCTGTCTATCTCATCCGGATGAAAATGGCATGGTTGGCGACTGCCTCGTTCACATTCACGATTTTCCGGACGACATGGTGCATTTTTCGAAGGCATTTTCTTCGGTGCAGCTGCCGTCTACTATTATCTTAGTAGCCAACTTTTTTTTTTTGAGTCCGTACTAACAACCTTTGGAACTCACTACCCAGAGTATCATTTCTATGCTGCGCCTCGGCAAGAAATATGAAGTCAAGCACTTGTTCAAGCCTGCTTTCAAACACTTATCGACTCTTTTATCTTGGTTCTCTCTGGCTGGCTTTCTAGAACATATGAAGGTATCGTAACTTCAATGGACCTTCTCTCGCTGCATATCAGTTAGCCGAAGAGACTCACTGCCTCTCTCTTCCTGCGTTCATGTATACTAATTATGTATCTCGCGATATCTGATTATACGCCCTTTCATACCATGAGAGTACGACGAGCCCATCGATTACCCCAACAGGCGGGTGCCGACTTTTATCAAACAATTCTGATGCTCTCGCGGCTGAAGCTAAGCCACGCCCTCGTGTCCGGGGACTGAGCTTGGAACATACCAACGCGACGGAAAACACGGGTATCCGAGTCAGTCCACTTTCTTTGGTTGGTCTGACCGATCACTGGAACGAGAACGAGGCCTAAGAATGCAGAACCGGTATCCTCAACAAGGGCCAGGTACACATTGCCGATTTGCTCTGAGATCGGTTCTATGGCATCACGAAATGCATAGCCTATTATGCCCGGCTGGGATGAATCCCACTCCAATGCTGGTAACGTAGGATCGATTGGCGCACCTGCCTCTACCAGGTACCCCCATCCCGTTGGTACTGGATTCCACACCACTTGATGCACAATCGTATCAAGGACCAGAGAGCCATCGATGACCTCGCCGTATGGATGACGCTGTTTAGCTAGAGTTACATCACAGTGGATGATCGTGCATAAATTGTCGCCCTTCGAAAACGGCACGCTGATTTCCCCATCTGTTGAAGCCCAGCTCCATGAGGGAGCACGGTAGCGATCTGGTCTGCGGCGGCACTCATCGTTGCCCAGATTGCTCCACAGTAAGCTGTGGGGAAGCTGGTGCTCCCACAAGCCGGCGACGTATCTGCTATGCGACCAAAGTTGGTAAAACTGTTCAGCAATGCCTGACATGGCAATGAGCCGATCTCTCGGCTTCGTGAGGGCGCGCTTTGTGTAAAGTCCGAGAACCTTGTCCCAGCGCTTTACTATCTCATCGTCCCCTGATATAGCGCTATCAGGAGTAGCCGAGGAAGGAAGGAAGATACGGTCGGGAAGACGGGGGGTGTCCCAGATGTCGCACAACTTGACAAAGTTGTGGTCATCGTCCACATTTTTGTGTGTTGTCTGGCACTCGTACAGTAGTGTGTGCGTGGCATAAATCAAACATCGCGGCGACAGTATACGTTCTTCCAAGCACCACGCGCGTTCGTTGATAGGTTCCTGTGGCCAGTCTGCACAGAATCTCAGTTGCACTGTCCCTATTCTACCATCAGGGCAGTAAAATGGGAGCAAGCAATCCAGGGAACTTAAATTTCTGATCGCGGGGTATCGATCGTGTAAAAATCCATCGCTGACCTTGTGAGCGCAGGCGGCCATAATGGTAACATACGAGTTACGGAATATGTGCCGCATTTGTGCGATTTCTCGTGCCTTGTCTTCGTCCGAGTCCTGCAGGATGCAGAAGGAGTCCACCCACAGATAACGCAATCCGAGTTTTTGGGTCACCGTGATAGCATCTAGGATAGTTGGGGGAATATTTTGCAAAGGTATGCCTTCACTGTAAAAGGCCAAGTTCCTGGTCGTCGTACGGTGGCGTTGCTCCTCGCCCCACACATAGCTTAGCGCAACGTAATTTCCTTCCATGCCTTGGTTAATAAATATGCGAGGCTGATCCCGATCTGCACAATCTATCACCCGAGTCGGCAAGCGAACACAGCTGGGTGGAGGGCAATCTTTATGGCGAGAGCACTTGTCAAGACTTTTGTGGATCAGGCTGTAGCACATGGGTGAATCAACATCCAACAGGAGCTCGCGGGCCTGAATACACCCTGCTGCTACATCGTCTTGGCTATAGTCAGACATTCATCGCTTCGCGACAGGTGGATATTATCAGTCGTACCTTCAGCAGTATGTAGCCGGAATGTACTCTTCAACATCTTTTCTATAGAAAGCAGAAGGACAATGACGCCCTCATTGTCTTCCTCGAATCGCAACAACAATGTGAACTTCTTGTTTTTGGGCGGACGTTTCTGTATTTTGTGGTACTTGTAAAAACTTTTGACCTCTTTGCAGACGAGTTTGCACCACTGGCACTGATACCCGTTTTTGAGCAAATGTCGACATCGTTGACGTTGGATCTGTCTCCATGTGGGCGTTACCCATGTGAACCAAGCGGACCAGTCGTATCTATTCGGCTTAACTAGAGTTGCCCATGCTGTACGGAACGTATCGGCAGAAAAGAATGTCTGCCAACAGGTCTCGCAAACTAACCTCTGTATTTTGGGAGGCAGGTTGACGTACTTGACAGCTGGAGAACTCGTCGGGACGTCGGGCAGATAGTGGGATTCGACATTGCTGGAATCCGTGTCAGGCGAGGTAAATGGTACGAGACGCATTGTACGGATAACTAGAGCCTCGTCTTCTAGTCGTCCCATACTGTACACTGGGAATCCCTGTTACTATTGGCGCTTAACTTGCTACAGGGAAGTAACCAAACAGATACAAAACTTCAGACTAGTCACGAGGAGCATCAGTGTGGCCGCAACAGGCGTCGTCGCCACCGACTTGCCAAGGAAATTCCACATGAGGTGCATTATCAAGCTTGGTTTCTAGACGTACATCGCTTAGGTTGAGCATTTTCGGAAACAATGTAATCCGTTACTTCATTTTTTTTTTTTGGTGGACGCGTTGTATTGGTTTCAAGAGTAGCCTACGTAGTTAGTCTAGGTAGAGCAACTTCGACATCGTCGTCTCTATCTGCCCGCGTGTGATTTGCAAGGGATCCGTTACTTCATAAATCGTATGGGCATCTATCAGTTACCGAAAACTAACTTCAATGCCGTAGAGCGATTTTTCTTGCAGGGAAAACAGTAATGCGAAGAACTAGTGTGCCGAAGTCGTTAAAGCGAGGAGTTGCAGAGTGAGTGCCGTGTGAACGTTTTTGGTAGGAGTGACACCGGTGACCGCCCTGGCTGCCCCGATATTTGATACCACGACATCAACGACCTTCCGCTTCAAACATTCAGGACCATTGGTGACCGTGAGCTGGATTTTGGTGCGTTATATCTGCTTTCTACCATTTGCGCACATTGATCGTTCTTTTAGGGCACTGATACCTGATGATCAGCTTCATGACTACGGCTTCGAACACGACCCCCATCATCTGTATGGTTTCCCATTCGCAATTATGCCTCCAACGACCGCTACCCCAAGCTTCCGTTGTACAATCCTATCACCCTGGAGGCGAGTTCCTTGAACATCAAGTATTGGAACAACACATGGGATAATCGTAGAATTTGACCTCTGTGTGAGGAACATGCTTTTATGTCTTTCGGTGTCCATTCAAGCTCAAGCTTACCCAGTCTTTGACACGTCACGGTGAAGCCTTTACGCCATTAATGCATCGCAAGCCGCTCTCCTTCACCGAGGCATTACGGACAATCTGTCAGGTAATACAAATTCACACAACTTTCGCAATACCTCTGATATTGGTCAAAGTATCCAACCTTCACACCAACGCCAGACTGGTCTAGCTTACCAGTTGTCCCCCCGCTCATGTAGTTCTGGCCCAATTTTGTGTCTTTCACGATAACCCAGCCAAGGGCATCCGTCTTTGAAGAATACCCGCGCGAGCTTCAATGTTCCCTGCACTCTTCCGATGACCTAAGCTAAGTACTTCAATATTTCAAAACCAGTCGGGCGATCTCCATGGCGTCTTTGAGCTATGAATTGAGGAGCACATCCACTTAAACACAGGTGATTCACTGGGTATTTTCCGATGAAACCAACACTGATGCACTGATGGTTGACAGGGTATGAGAACACGATCGCACGCGTTAATGGAAACGGCGCTTTCTTTCTCAACATCGCGTCGGTCGCCAGGCGACATCTTTACCTCTCCACACTGGTCCCTTCTGCCCTTGCAGTCATCGTGGAACGCGTGCCCCATGAAATCCTATGTGCGACGAAGTTAAGCTATATGTTGATGTCTTTAGTATGATCGTCATGAAGGTCGCGCGGTTTCTCAATGGCGTCACGCTCCCCAACGATCCTGCCTTGATATTTCTTCAGCTGACAAAATCATGAGATGTCATATGCGTAACCTTTTTCTCACTCTCCTACGCTTCGTTTCCTGTTTGAAGATATTAGGGGGTGCCGGTATCAATATCGGTGCAATAATGTCAAGCACGGGATTATATGCGATCATTCGAAGGTTTTGCGTGCTTTCGATTTTCCGGATTGTGGGCTGTTCGACATATCTCTCGTCTGGTAAGGAGTCAAGGCTGGGTTCTGCATGTCTTGAACAAATGTTGCTTTTGAATAGTGGGCCGTACCCCAAGAAAAAATGTGTCTAAGTTATCTAACTAGCAGGACCCTCATAAGTCTAGTGCATAGGTACCGTGTTTCCTCCCTCCGCGCTTTGTATACTGTCTGACTTTTCTAGTGAGAAGTCGTGGACTAAGTGACAATGTACCATCAGAATCAGGTCTATGCTTTGACGTATCTGCCATATCATGGCATGGGCTGAACCCAGCTGCTAAAAGGAAGTGCCTTACAGAGCACCGGATCACTGAGAGTAAGCGCTTCTTGGGGTAATCCGCAGGCGCGAAGACGTCGAGGAAAATTATCGAAGCTTTGGCAAATCCGGGTCAGTGATGATCCGAGCTGGTAAGAACTTTCCACCTGTATTTTATTCTGGAAAAGCTTACGAGGATTTCATGTCTCCTCCCAGAAGAAAGCCATAAACGGAATGTCCGAATCAGCCGACCATCACGCCACCCATACATCTCAGAAGACATCTGGTGCGAGATAGAGCAAGAGAAGGATATCCGATTCCCAAAAGAGCGCCTGCGTCTCTGTCGGAAACTGCCACAAGTAGGTTGCAGACCGACAAATGGATAACTTCACCCAGTTGTTCGGTCTGAAATGCGCGTATGCTTGGGCACTTCCCGCTTCATTGCCGCTGAGTCAATAACTCGCATACGTCCATGTGCTCGAAAGTTCTTCGCAACAAATTCCTTGCATGACTCTAGCGATGTGCTGTTGATATGGGACTGGGGATCTAGGCGCTGCTCAGCCGGTACTTGTTCAAGTGTATTTGGACCCAAGCTCAGATTTTGGGGAGCCATTCTCTTTTCGCAATACGAAAGACCGCGGTACAGAAGCAGAGTAGAGTGGGAGAGGAGTATTGCTGGCTAAGGGTTGCCGTTAAGCCCGTAGTGTCCGATCAAGTCAAGCCTAGTGCATCGCATGTGATGCAAGCCCGGGATATCTGTAAGTTTCCTCCGTCTGCTGCCAATTGAAAATTCTTTGCTGATACTACTACATACTTACAGTCCACTCAGCAACACTTTGGAAAGCTTATCGTTACCAGTGTTGTGATGTTCTGTAACCACATCCCCGAGCCTGTGCGAGTGGCGGCGAAACAAATTCTATGAACAACATGAAATCTAGGCTTAAATTCCATCAGTTTTTCTTCAACTCGTGTTTTGAAGCTCGTGTAGACTTTTCGCAGCCACAGATGCCTAGGCCGTTGCATGTTTCCGGAAGCACTTTTACGAAACCAAGGTGGGGGTCAACCTCATGAACTTTCGCGTAGGTGGCGCTATTGCGCGCTGCGGTCCCAGTTCAGATGTATGTTTCCCTTGTTGTTTGCTTGCTATCTCTGTTTATTGGTTAATTCTTTACAGAATGGCATCTTGCATTAACAATGAGCCACCGGCAAAGGGTGCCTTGCCCCGCCATTGTTCCCGCCCCTTGACACGTATCCACCGCGTCAGTTTTCTCCTACAGACATGGTACGGCCGTTTGGGCTTTCTGTTTTCAGAAACCATTGAAACAGTCCTTCCCGTCCTAAAGGTACCACCGGAGGCTCCTATGCGTATGATTGATCGTTTCTCAGGATCGGATGACGTCGCAGGATTCAAGCCCCAGCGGTAAACCCGGCGGCGTATCGAGGTTTTCCCGTTTCATGTCAGGCATCTATATTTCAGGCCCAGTGGCGGAGGATTCTGTGCCTCGCAGGACCCTCTTCTTCAAGCCGGACGTCTGCTCATTCTAGGACTTGGCAGCTGCATCCTCAAGTCATCCAAGTAAAAACGTTTGTATTTTGGATGGTTACAGTCTTATGGCAGATGACGATTGCAATTTCATTGACGGCGTCGATCACGGTGATTTCAATATCGCGGTTAAGGTCCCTTCGACGGAGTCCTTCAGCTAAACTCGAGCTTTCTTGGATGGGATGTGTCATGGGAAGTCGAAGATACGCACTCCAATTTTGCTCCAACCCACTCCAAACGACGTAGGTTTGTTATCTACATAAGGGGTATAGAACAAGGGGCAACAGGCAACGGTGACTGTCATTATGCCCCTCTTCTGCTGTCTACGCCAGAAGGATTGTCGCTGATACCGGTCCGCAGAGTCCCCATTTGTGTGTCCTGGGCTCGGTCTGGCAAAGTAATAGTATTCATATAGCCTGTCTAATTATCATTATTGCACCGCTATTGGGCCGTGAGTCTTCTTCTCGTTATCTGCGTCGTATTCGAAACAGAAAAAGTGAAGCGAGGAACATTACGGAACCGGAAATAAGAAGCGAGTTCTAAATAATTTCACCAGCACCCCTGAGCTCCTACCGTTCTCCTCTCCCTCCACCCTCACCGTCTCCAAATAGCTGCGACGCCTGTTTTCCTTCTTTCCTGTCCTTTCATCGCTGCAGAGCTGACCAAGAGCTCATTATCGTTACAGCCATCGTTATTAAAGCCTTTGGCAGCTGTTAGAAGCACTTCTTGGATCGTCGTTTTCGCTATTTTTTCATTAGGTGAGTTGGCGCCCTGCAGATATTGAACAAGGCACTGATGCTACCCGTAGCTTCTTTTAATTTTAAGAATCGACCTTTTTTTCCGCTGCATGCACCTCGAGGCTTTCAAAGAATTCCAATACTCATCCTCGTTTCAATTCTGCAATGCTTATTAGGCTCCTACCAGCAGCTTCGCATCCTACTGTGCTCTTTGCTATCACATTCCAGAATCTTCCTGATGATTTATTCAATCCACACGCCTGGACGACACATCTCAGCCATCTGAGCGTCGAAGGCCTCGATGCTCCTGAACTCGTTCATTGTCTCGACAAGGCAGCATTCATTCCGAGTATTCTGAAAGAGGTTACTTTTGATGTGCCCATGTTAACCATTTCGTGTCGTTTCGTGGACGGCTCGACCGAGGAATGGCCTCTTACGGCTCCGGGGTGTCTGCAAGCTCTCGACAGCGTCTTGGATGATGTAAATCAGTCGGTAGCCTTGACAGAAAGGGAGAAGGAGCAGGAGAAGGTCAAGGAGAAGGAACGCAAGGACGGACAGCAGTCGCTGAATTCCCCTCCCACGACTGTTAAAGTCGCACGACATAAGAAACAACGTTCCCTGCTTATGTTTTTGGTTGCGTAAGTCTATCTCTTTTTTTAAACCCGTTACATCTTTGTAACAAGTGTTTTGCTAGGTCTATCGTGCAGCTACCTTCTCATACTCATTCTACGTCTGCACCCATCACTCGAGCACCATCTCCCATCCCATCCAAACCTTCACCAGAGCAAGAAGTTGAGCCTGCAGCCCCGACGCTTACTCCCAAAGCTCTGCGTCGTCGTGCTCGCTCTACGCTGGTTGATGCTTTCCGCGTGTACGTCGCGAGCGAGCTGAGTCGACGTCTTCCTTCGGGTGGATATTATCCATGGATCATAAGGAGCATGCTTCGAAGGGCTTCTGACACTATGGCAGATCTTCTTCAGCAAGCTGTGGAGGTAAACAGCGCATTCGTAACTAACCCCTTCGAGGACGAGGGATATTTCCCTCCACCGTCTTTGGTTACCTCTCCGTTTTCTTCCATTGAGGACGATGGGGGCGACACGGATACGGACGGGAGTTCTGTTCACACCCCTTCTACTGCATATTTTAGTCTCCGAAGCATGCGCTCTCGTCATTCGCATGTACCGGAAACTCCGACGGACTATACATCTGTGCCTCGCCATCTGCAAGGACTCTCATCTGACGAATTATTGGAGTATCAGAGCCTATCGTCGCATTGTGTCCGACTGAGACAACTTCTTATCTTGCACGAAGCAAAGGAGGAGCATCTCGTCAACGAAGTTCGACAGCGCGATGCTATTTTGGAAATCCGGAGCCGGAGGCGAGCATGGCAGAACAAAGCCTTGGTGGCTCGTGTAGGGGACATGAACGTTGGCTTGGCGACTCCCTACGCAAGCTCACGATTAGCTCAGGTGTCTTGGTCCAGCGAGGATTATGAATACGTGCCGCCGTCATATGACAGCACTGCTGAAGAAGAATACACGGAGTATGAGGAGTTTGATGAGAAGCTGGGGTTGGGACTGAAGAGGACCAAAGGAAGAAGTGACGCCAAACTTTTCCCTGTCAGCGAGGAAGAAGAAGAGCCGTTCGACGCGCAGGAATACGAGCTTGAGCTTGGTCTAGATGGTCTAGATGACGTTGATGCAGCGTTGAGGGCCTGGAAGATAGAAGATGGAGACGAATATGAGGAGGGCATCGTGAATTATGCTGGAATCGGCAAGGTGTCCATCCATACCAGGATACGGACCAACAGCTTGCTCGTGAACCGACTAGGCGCTAGGCCGAATGTTAACGTCGACTCACTCCCTCGTCATTCATCAACTCTTAGTGCGACTTCCCTGCTTTGCCAGCCTTTGAGGGTTGAGCGTCCACCTACATACTCCAAAGTGGACACCACTGATTTGGAATTTGGAGGGTACAAGCGGTTACTAGGAGACGAGTTTACTCTGTCTATGGATGTCCCACTTAGGATGCGGGTCCAGGAGCAGGATCTTTTGATGAATCGACGAAATCCATCTGTTCTCAAGATGGATGCAAATCCGGAGAACGATTGGCTAACTCCTCGGTTCGCGGACGAGGGAATTGTATCTTAAGATACGCCTCTTAATCGGACCCCGGCGGTCCATCACCATCAACGGCCCTGGAATTCTTGTTTTCATTTTGCTTTCGTCTCTGGCATTCCCGTCAAAACCATTACCCGTTGTACCTTTACGCCATGCATTCACCAAGGGTTTCCACCATCGACCATCAATCTCAATCACGTATTAAATTCAGTATACATGTTTTCCTAATATTTTCTTACGCATACATATCACATATTTTGCCCACTTCATTCATTCATCCCATCACTCATAATAATACCCCCCGCAATCACCACGGACTTCTGGTTTTTCATGTAACATCTATTAGCATACCATTTCCCCTTGCATTGCTGTGCCTTTTTTGTTGCTCTTGAGCTTTGCTTTTCATGCATCAAGCTTATAATGTTAATGTCCCGCGATATCATGATTCGCATTACGACCTCTTTAGTATATACCGGTGTTTAACGTGTATTCCGTCCCCGTAGTCCCCAATCAATCAAGATCTTTGGCATTTTTAGGTTGTGGCGTCGTGCGACGCGTCTGACTTTCAAGTTGGGACGCGTTAAGGGACATGTGATCTCTGTCGCAATCGGATAAGACGGAGAAGACGGATAATCATTCAATTTTCATTCTCCTTCCATCACCACCCAGCGCCACTGGTGAAAATTTCACTCTGGCTTGAGGAAGGCAAGCAGGAGCATGGAAGTTGGCCTGGGAGCGTGCATTCCCCCAGAGCTGTTTCCAGAAATTATTCGTCACGTCGAGGAAAGGGAGGATTTGGAGGCATGTTGTCTCGTCTGCCACGCCTGGTGTCACTTCGCACAGAGATACATTTACCGTACCCTCGATCTTTCCTACGAAGTCGAGTGCGCGATATGGAACGCGCAATTCGACGCGTTCCCTAGACTTGTGCCGATGGTGGAGGAGGTCATCCTGAATGGCAGCCAGGAGTATTTCTCCAACAACGATAACGATGAGGATGCCTCAGACCCTTGGTTCATGGAGGGCCCACAGGCTACCCATCTCGTCTCTCGCTTGACAAACGTCAGGTACCTATCACTTTCTGATTTCCAGGACTTTGGCTCCGACCTTTGCTGGCACCTCACCAGCTTCGCGTCGCGCGTGGAAGCCCTCAACCTCTCAGACGTGTATTTCTCGGAACCGGCCGACCTCTGCGTGCTCCTCGCTCTCATGCCGAACCTCCATTGGCTTGCCCTCCACTCTGTGGGTGATTGGACGGATTATTACGAGTCCAGCAATGTTCTGCTGATGCAGGTCTGCGTCCCCAAAGCGGTTGAGTTGAGGACGCTCATGCTTTTTGATGCGTATGAACGCATTGACCTTATTGTGTGGCTTCTGGGCCGCTTTTTTAATTTAAGGGGATTAGAAACTCTGCGGATCTCCTGGGACGTGCCAACAAACACCGATATCAAGGCACATCCGACGAGGTATAACATGGTGGAAAAGCTCTTTATCGCATGTTTCACGGTCAGGCATATGTCGTTTTCGATTTGCAGGGCTAACCATGTTGACCAGTGTCTTGGTACGTCTATTGCATCGTACGATTTCTTGTGACTGTCTCATCTTGCTTTTTAGATCATTTCGTTAAAGCGAAAAGCTTTCGTTGTTTTCAGTCGCTGGAGACGATTTCATTCTCGAGTGGGACATCTACAGATGTTGGCAACTATCACTGTATTGATTTGAAGAACCTCGGTGTACCGGTGAAGATCCTAGAATCTCTCCCGGGCCTTTCGGTTTACCAAATTACATTTCACTTGATGGTCGGTCCAAAAACATCTGGAGATCTCGAACGTTCCACCCATCCCTTGCCGTGGCGGGAGCTGGACAACCTGTTGTCTTCGCCTCGCTTTCCTGTTCTTCGACGGGTGATATTTTGCTTCTGCATTGATGATTTGAATTGGGAGGGAGGCGAGCGGGAGGTGTTCCCTACTAGGGATCATTTCGTGAACATGATTACGTGCTATCTTCCTCGATTGGCTATGAGGGACTGTCTACGTTTCGATTATGCTAATGTGTGGGATAGGGACGGTCAGTTTGTTATTGCTTTCTTCCGGTATAGCGTCTCATCTGATTTTGATTGTAGCATTGAAGGAACAGTCGACATGATAAGATCCAGGAGATCCCATATGATACTGCATACATTATAATCGGACTTAGGTACGCGGGTGGAACACACGAAGAATCTGAAGTACAATTTTCTTCTTACAGTCAAGTTTATATAATTGAGAGTTTATAATTCGAGTTTCATAATCTCTACATCAATTTCTGGAGAACAGCGTATATCAGGGTGATATAGATATATGCTAATGCCAATGTGGATCTCCGACGTTGCTCCGACGCGCCTACTGTAGCACTTACGTAACACGGTCGCGTCATATCACGTGTGAGTCAGCTGATTCGATTATTCGCAAATCGGATTTTCTTGTTTTCCTTCTTACCTTCACCATGCTCACCAGTGCTCAGTCTTAACATTGACCGTTGTCAACTATATCATGGAGAAAAGGTCCAATATTGTGGGGCCTGGTGCGGGTATTCCTCCAGAAGTATTTCCACAGATAATACGAAACGTCGCAAAGAAAGATCTCTTTGCATGTTCTCGCGTTTGTCGCGCCTGGCTTGGCTCCGCACAGCTATTTATCTTCCGCACCCTCTCCTTATGGCTCGTGGCGCAGTGTGTGAGGTGGAACATGAAGTTTGACGCGTACCCTCGTCTGCTATCTGTGGTCCAAGAAGTCCGCCTCTATGGCGGTAAGGATCATATCTCAATAGATCCGGAGGCCTTGGACGGTTCCGAATCGGGGGTATATCTGATCTTCTCGTGAGAGAGCCACAAGTTGTTCGTCTCCTTTCCCGTCTCACGCGCTTTCGATCCCTCTCCCTTCGCGCAACTTTCACCTAGAATCTAATCAGCTTTCAGTGTTTCAGAACATGACACTTGTTGAGGTATTGGACCTTTCTCGTGTCCATCTCTCCAGCCATCGCGATGCTTGCCGCTTTCTAGAGAAAATGCCAAATATCTCTGCCCTCATTTGATTTTTCTGTGAACTGGGTGGGGGTCATGTCGTCAGATGATCCCAGAAACGCAAACAATAGTTTGGGTCCTATCTGCTTGAAAACTTTGATCGGATACAGCTCTACGTCCGGATTTCTTCGGAAGTCGAAGAAGGCGAGCCTGGGGTTCAGGATGTGCCCTAGGGCTTCTTTGATCCCATCTTTATGTCCGAAAGCTTCCCGGCCCTTCGACGTGCTGTTTTCTTCACCCTAGAGATCAAATGGCCAGGATGATTACGAACTAGCTTCCAAAGCTAATTTCGAGAGACTATCTTCGCTTTGACCGTGCAAGGACGCGGAAGTGATGTTAATGATTAATCATTTCTGCATTGATAAAAAACCGAACTGACTTGCAGCGGTGTACCATTTTGTTTTCAACACTGAAAGATTCCGTTTTCTAGTCTACATCCTTTTCCTGTACTTCTATGTTGTATTAAGAACTAAATTACATTCTCTTTGGATTTGATTCCGTCTTGGGTATACATATTAGGATGCGTCGCGTCGTGCTGCTGCACGTGAGTTATCTGTCAAATGTGTCAATGGCGGCTAGAGCGTGGACTTGAGCTTGTCTACCGACAACACGTTGGCAGATGCTTGCTCTGAGAGGACGACCATACGCGCCATATACACCTGCGTATCATACTTCACCGACATGCAAGATATGCGCTATACGATGAAGGCTTCAAATTTTGTTTATGATTTCAGAGAATCTTCGTATACTTATCCGGCCATCTTTGTTCTTGAATGTCTCAAGGTAAGCCATTCACCAGTGCAGTATGCTCTCTCAACGGACTTTTTCAGATGAGCATCATTAACATCATCATTCGGGTGATTACGACCGAAAATATCTTGCCGTTAGCCCAGATTTTTTTCAGATTTGCGACTAATCTGTGACATACGATAAATTATCGCTGCCTGCCTGCCCATATTGCAAATGTCACTGGAAAACGTTACAGTAACGATCGGTCAAGTCTTACGGCCGAGATGATGTCTTGATGCCGCAGACCAATAATAGCTGCATGACAAAGCCGCTGCCGTTGGCCGAGGAACTATTAACCTGCCCCAACTGACGATAGCTACTCCCTCAATGTCGTCTCCATATACTGGGCCGTCGTCTCCTACAACGATTCTCTCTCTACCTGCAGAGCTCTTGGAGAGCATCATCATTTCTAGTAGCCACGTCGATGGGCCCAGCGCTATTGTTTCGCTCTCCAAAGCAAAGAGCACTTTCTACGAGCTGATATACAAGAGCCCTGATTCTCATCTATGGAGGGAGATCTTCTTGGCCGAGTTTGATGATCCCAGAAAGCTGGGCTCGCTGGTCGGTGTGGAGGTTTTTGTCGACTGGGCAACAGGATATAAGCAAAGAATTAAAGCCAGAAATCAGTTAGTAAGTCGACGGTCACTGGCCGCTGAATGCTCATTAACTGTCTCCAGAAAGCGCACTTGAACGACCCGCTGTCTGTTCCCAGCATTTTCGACCTGGAGGCTAGTGATCCTTATACTTATAATTGAGATGCGACTATCATTGACCTTGACTCGGTTCCAGATCTTCTCTGCGCTAGCTCCTATGGTGCTTGCGGCACCAAGCATACCCAGCTCGTCTGTCGATACCTTTGCAACCATCAGCGAGCCAATATGTCCCTGGCCTCCACTTTCGCGTGAAGCAGTGATATCAAGTTCGTTCAACTCGAGTTGGCTAGGGGATGTCCTATCTCAAGGCTACCCTGCCGACGCAGTGTCTCGGTTTCTCTTCTTCCAGCCGACCTTGGAGGAGGGTACTAATTCACAGGACGGGGAAACGTGGGACCAGAGTTCGACGGGACAAGCATTCCATTACATCTTCTTGCACTTTGGGTTCAAATGCGCACCCAATTTCAAATTTTGGAGGATGCAAGGACTACCAGAGGAAAGTATGATGGAGAAGATCATCAGCAGGAGGACAAGAGCCGCAACTGCAGTGGAGGACGAGACTCAAAGCAAAGATAAAGGCAAAGGAAAGGCGAAGGCGCAAGACATTGAAGAAATTATTCTCAACGATGTCACCCAGATGAAGATGGCTCGAAATGCCGCCAAATTGCGCGTCTATAACATGAAATACCCTGATCCACAGCGATGTTGGGGACCGTTTATGCCCATGTCGTCACTCGAGCCTAGGAAATCATCTAACGACAATACACTTCTACCGATATTTAGGAATGCGAGTCTTCAAATTCTAGCATTTGGATCTCTGATTGGTTACGGAGAGGATGGTACATTGGAATTTAACGCCCGGTTTGATGAAGATGACGAGGACGATCCAGACTATGAAGAGCATGATGACGATGCTGATGAAGACGAAAGTGACGACCCTAACAGACCACCACCGCACCTTCCTTTGTTCCTCCTTGACCAAGCATTGGCTGGAGGTGATCCTGATGAAGAACGACACCCGACATTTATCTTCCCCCCTTTCCCGCACGAGGTCAAACCTGACTGGAGTTTCTTGGCGAGCGCCCGAGTACTCGTTGAAGCGAATGTCCGAGATCGTGCTCATGTCGTGCATTCTGATCCCGATGATAAAGAGGAATTCTTGGAGGCTATGGAAGCGCTGAAGAATCTGGACTATTTGAGGATGGGCGGTGCACCAGGATTTGAATGGGATAAGTGGAGACGTCTGAATGGAGAAACGGAGGAAGCGGGGGTGATAGATTTAACTGTAGATGACAAGGAGGAGAGTGGCGAAGACGAGGTAGATGGATGGGACTGGGCAGGTGTAACGGGAGAATGGAGGTTTGCATCACTTCTTGAATTTATCGACCTCATTTTTTATCCTCTTCATGCAGACGAATCGTATGCTGGATGGACTATCACGGACTGATATGTGCGCTCCGTGTTTTGATTATGTTTCTACAACTGACATCTTTACCCTCTAGACCACAATGTGAGCGCGAACTTTTGAACCGAGTAAGCATCCACACTAACCTCGTTCCTAGCGTCGCAGAGAGACCACTATTTCACATCTTTCGGAGAGCACAAATATGGTGGCTGAGACTATTCGTGTCATGCCCATGAGTCTACGGGTATCGGGATATTCCAAACCACCCACACCCCCGCCCGGCTATCAAGGCTCCAGCGACAGCCCTCTGTCCTCATTGGTCTATGCACTTCCCATCATCCATGTCGAGGGAGAGTCTCGGGGATCAGACTTGGATGACGCAGCACATAGGCAGATCAGAGGGACGGTTCGAATGATCGGCGATGGTGCTGTAAGGTGGAGCTTGGTTGGTCTTTTGTTTTCATAAAAATTCTTCAGGTGTTGATGCGAAGCTAGACTTCGAGCGAAGCGGGAATTCAGGATCCAGAGTGGGTTACTGAGAGTGTACAGATAGGACAGGTGGGTAGTGCGATGGGGATGATTGGGATGTGGACAGGAGTAGATCATTCTGGATCAGATCCAATAGGTAAATCTACGTTCGCTTCAAAGTTGGGTCGGTTGCTGACGTTGACCATAGGTCCTTGTTGGGCGTGGAAAATATCGAGTCCGTAATATATGAACACGCATGCGTTGGATATCTCGTGTTGTGACATTAATCTACTCATCTTTTATTTCAGCTTTGTTGCTATCACATGGCGTGAGAAATGTTCGAATGAAAGCACATGAATCGAGAATACATGTCGACCGTAAAACCGTGTACGTCCGAGTCCGCTCTAACCACCTACTAACGGCACCGCCCCTCAGGCAAAGATATATTAAATCCAACCTTTTTAATGACCGTTAGTTATGCATCACCATGCAAAGCCCTACTCTAACTGATGCCTTCAATAATTTTCCGGTCATCATGGCTAACTACGCTGATGATATGACTGGGTTCCCCGTCAACGAACTGAAGGGTTTTTTTGGCCGTTGTCCAAGCCGCCAATGATGCAGCAGCTTTCCACGCTCGCATTCCCTGACGAAGCGCCTTTCACTCTGAAGGAGCGTGTCAAAGTCGTCTCCTCTCTGGAATATGACATACCCAATACCATAGACGACTACACGGTCATGCTGCTTCGATTCCATTATGAAGTTGCTCCAGTCAAGGGCAATGCATGCTTGTTGAAGCTTCAGTTCAGGTTCTGGAAGATAGAGTGTGGGAATATGGATTCCAGTTGTATTAAGTGGGATATAGTATATAGGGAAGGAAGGAAGTTTTATTACCCGACGGTGCTCCTCAACAGAAGCGTGCCGGCGTCCGTACTACAGTCCCCCGTCCATACATACTTAACTAGCTAGAGAGTGAATACTACTGTACCTAGTAAGAAGTACGACTGCTACGGTACTGAACCACACCTACGCTCTGCCGCTCTGGTCAAGCCCCATCATGAGTACTCCCTCACGGCTTCGGCACTGGTAGGTTGGTGAACAAGTGAAAATAACAAGGGGACAGAGTCCCACAGCGTCAGCATCTCGTGCACAAAGCGGCCGACGCTGGGCACAAGATCCTCTGTCCCTGCAAGACGCAGAAGGAGGTGCGTCGGGGATCGCACACTCCATCCCCAACTAGGGTACTGGGCCCAAACAGATGACAAGAATGGTCGGCGTATCGCCTCTGCCTGGGGAAACGCACACAGAAAAAGAACATGTGGCACATCTTCAACATCGCTGGCGCACATCCTACAGAGACGCCACTCCTTGCTGACACCGTACCATTTCCCACGTTCAACAACAAGCTGGTGGGTGGCGGTCAGTGCCTTAGTCAAAGCAATACGATGGGCTGGGATTCGAATATCGAGGTAAGAGCGGAAGGCAGCAGCAGCACCGTTACATTCCCAGTAACGGACAGCGAGCAGATCCGTTGTTGGGGACCCAGTGACCTCATCCACGATCTCCGTCTTCCATAACACCTCAATGTCCGACATCAGTGTTGTCACTCGCTCAGGATCACAGAGATCGTCCAGGGAGACATGGATCGGGTGGTAGAGGCGTAGTAAAGCGTTTGCTATGTCCGTCAGCCAACAGTTCTTTCCAGCCATCCATATCTCCCGGCATGCATCAATACCCAGTGGCGCCAGCCGTGTGGTTGTCCCACGTTCCGTGAGGAGACGCACCAGATAGCGAAGAGCCAAGGTAATCCTCCGGTAACGTATTGGGGTAAACCCCGTCTCTGAGTAGAGGGCAGCAATCATTGATCGGCGGTGAACATGAAGAAGGCGGCGGAAAAAGGTAATCTGAACCTTTTCAAGCAGGCGGAGGGTGCGATCGACTGTAATCACAACCACCTGGGAGCCATAGGTGAGGACCGAGTCGACCCGAGCACTGTATATCGCAAGGCCGGCACGGGGGTGTATATCACCCAGAAACCTTTCCATTGCCAGAATCACATTGCAGACACGGAGCGCCTTCTTCGCGATCTGCAAGGAATGTTCCTTAAAGATGTCCATCGCAGTGGAACAAAACACGATCCCTAGATACTTGGTGTCCGTGGTCCATTCCAGGGGCCGACCCTGCAATGCTACAGTAGGTAGTACTCTTGGGCGCATGCCAAAAATGAGAGCCTGAAGGTGTACTGTCAGAGAGACGGCTGAACTAGTAACTATCAAGGGAGGTACCTTTGTCTTCTCGAAGTTAATGAGGAGACCCTTACTGCTAGCCCATGGGCCATACTCATCGCAGTGATGCTGAACTCCAGCTGTGGATGTAGACCAAAGTGCCCCATCATCTGCATGCTCAACATTCAATATGGGTCGATCCCCAAAGCACACATCATCAGGATGAGGCTGTGGCCGGAAATCCGAGCCAAAGAAGTTCCAGACACTAGGAGAAGTGCAGTCCCCTGCAAGGATGCCCATATCTGAAGCAAAGAAGTGGGAGGCACTGTTCCCCCTGCGAACGTGGTATCGCATACCGCTGTACATCATCCGCAACCAGTCAAAGAGAGGTCCGGCGACACCAGCCTTGTATATCTGTGCCCACAGTGATGCATGGTCCGTAGAGGGGAATGCATTTGATAGGTCCGGTAGAACCACAAAAAGAGGACGGCGGCGAGCGAGGGCTGTCTCAATTGCGCAACGCAGGATGAAGGGATTGTTCAAGCCATGGTAACCACGGCGAAAACCATTCTGGCTGTCCGGTAAAATGTGTTCATCCTCCATCCACTCACGGAATCTGTCATCCCACAGCAATGTGAACATCTTCAAGAGGCACGCCTCGAGACCAATAAGACGATATGAAGCCGGATCCGTGGAGTCCTTGCCCGGCTTCAAGATCCCCACCAGAACTATCACCATCCACCACCTGGGGGAGCTGCGCAGATCCATGCACATGTTGAAGAACCGGAGAAGTGCATCATCAGAGAGCGCCATAAACAGTCCATAGGTGGTCGTGTCAAAGCCAGGGGCGCTGCGCAGGCGGCCAGTGAGGCGCTCCTTATTAGACTTGATATCTGTCAGAGACCAATGCCGGGAGAATGACCGTTTCGCAGTACGATCCACTGTTACTGCTGGGATTGCCTTGCTCTCGAGGCTTGCCAAATCCAAAGCCACCTTGTCGAAGTCAAGAGGAAGGATTTCTGGAACCCGCATTCGACGCTCAAATTCTGAGGCGAGAGACGCGAGATCAACATTAGCATCGATGGGTTTAGGATCAGTAAAGTCACGTATTGTTGACCAGAACATAGGCTCGCTTGCCCGGCACGCGTCCACAAATGCGTTGTTCAGATCCCACTGTCGCTGGCGGAGTTCCCTTCGACGACTATTGTGACTGTTCACTGACCAGGTATCCGGGCAGGGCCGAGGTGGCAGGCAATCCGGGTCAGGGATGGGTGGAGGAGCGTGAGGGAGCGAAGTAAACACCTTTACACCTCCTGTACGTACAGGACGACCATCCAAGGGAGCATCAGGACGGGGCAACGGGAGAGGAGGGAGTGTGGAGGGAGTGCGCAAGAAACTGGCGTATATCAGCACCTATTATGATCCCGGAGACGGTGTATTGGAAATGGCAGATGGAGGGGTACACGATTTCCTGGAGAACATACTTCAAGACTCGGCATCCACAAGGATTAGTTGCAGGGAAAAACTCTCAGGAATGTCATAGCAGAGAAAACCCAACTGGTCTGAGGCTCTTTTGTGGCGGTGGTAATCGTAAATGGCACGTAGTGAGGGGTAGTATATCGTAGTCATATAACCCAGTCCAGTATATTGCAGAGATATATCAGTATTTCGACCGTCGTCTTACGTGGCTGGACCAGCTCCAAAGCCGAGTCGGCGAGGCCGCACCGCTGTGCGCCCGCTGCAACCCGCCTGCATACTCCGGGAAGGAGGGACTGACAAAACATAGATGAGAAAAATAAGAAAATCTAGTTCAGACACTGACCGTCCAACGATTTTTCGATCTCTTTCCAACTTGGCAGGTTGAACATCTGCGGCAAATTGTTCCAGAAATCTTCACGTGCATTTTTCCATTGAACAAAAGCAGCGGCGTAGCATGGGGCGCAGAACCCGATGGACTCCCATGCAATCTCTACGCCGAATAAGCCTGTTCCTCTACCTGGAAGATCCAGACTGCTGTCGGCATGAAGCTTTTGCAAGGTAGCGTATTTTACCAAGCTGCACATTTTCGACGACTGACAGCTGGGAGGCGACTTGAAAAGAAATCCCAGCACGTTCTCCCTTAGATAGGCTGTAAACTTGGCCCGGTTCTGAAGTATCAAAAGTTTCTCGTGGGGTTCAAGTTCGGCGTGCGATCCATCAGGTAGGGTAAAACCGTGAATGATCTCTTCTCCCCTATGGACTGTGGTCATGCTGTACAAGCACCCGGGCAGGAAACTGAGATGACCAGTCTCTTTTGCGAGTTGATAGACAGCCAAGGGGAGAGCTATAAACTGCTGTATAGAGTGCATAGGTCTAGTGCACCACTCGGCAAATTTAATGGGATACAAAGCAGAAATCTGCTTGAAAGCTGATTCGTGAAGGTGATGCACCGCGTATTTCTTTCCTAGACGAAGCATGGCGGAAACTATGTCCCAAGACGTGGTTTCCGATGGATGGTAGTACCTAAGCGCGGAAATATCCATGAGAAAAGCTGTATCTATAACTTATAGGAAACCTACCGGGGAAAATGGAGCGCACACAAAAAATGTCGAACATCCTGTGCTGAATCGTAGAAAGGGACAACTGGACAGCCATCCTGCGTGTCACTTTTATCTGGTTGTGCCAGATCGAACATCCCCCGGAGCACAGAGGAGTTCAGTGCCAATATACCTCGATAGACACGGAATTGAGCAGATTCTGCTTGAATGATGATGTTCCCGTCTTCGAACCAAACGGAAGAATGATCGAATCCCTCTTCAGGAGAGTTCTTGCGGCTGGTGACATCCATGTCTATCCTATTGATGGCAAAAAAAAGAGAGACTTTGTCGCAAGAGTGGGTACGTTTTGAGCGATGGTAATAGAAGGAGAGGTGCTTCTAGTGCATGGTCCACATGAGGAGACAAGCCTGCAGAGCAGACGTGGCGCAGCATTCAGCTGAAACAACGGATATGAAAGACAAGCTTATCGACACAAGACCCGACTCCTGCGGGATACATGGATTGACCCGTCATTTGGAAAAGTTGGAATCGGAATACGAAAAGGCGACATATTAATCTCATAGAATTGTCCGCTGGAGCATTGAACTTCCCGAAATCCTTTGTCCTCCGGAAGACTCGTATGAAAATTTCACGAGGGTCAGACCACAATTGAAACTGACAGATTAATGTGGTATTCGCAAGGCCCGAAGGATAAAATCCCTCCAGAGGGTGCTGTGGCTTCTGCGATGCTTATTCATGCCTGTCGGTAATAGACGTCGGCAGACACAATGAACACGAGAGGTATGGCTCGAACGAACGTAGATTCGTGGACAGATACTTAGGTGGTGGCGGTACAAAGCCAAGAAGCGGTAATAATCGGTACGAAAATCAAAATAAAGTAAAACAAAAGGCGGTGAGCCGTCACCGGCCTGGTGGCTGTGAAACCATAGTCCTCAACAATGCCGTGGTCTCCTACTAGCCTTTGATTCGGACGTCGGGGTAACCCTAGCAACGCAACCAGTCGATGTATGATGGAGAGGCACGTAGCAGGAAGCAAATACTAAAACTGAGTCCACCATCATCCGTCGACTGCCTTGGGGCTCGAAAAGGAGAAGGTGGCGTCACGTTGAATACACCTGCCGCTGGCAACTACAAGCTCAGCGATCGGCACTTGCAACGAGTTTGTTCCAGGTTAGGCGCGTTTTCCACAATTTTCTACTCCGTCTGAGTAATATGTCACAACTGTGGATGAGAAATTGTCAATCTCATCATGGAAACGATTGCTATCCAAACGACACTACCTAGCTCCAAATATGATGTTTTCTGGGATAAATACTCATAGCCTTCTGTCGTCACGGTCTTGAGTATATTCAGGGATGCCACCAGGTTGAAATGGGATGTGAATGTGGGTTTCATCCGTTGTTTGTATCGATGGCACCAATAAACGAGGATCCTTATCAGGTTATCAATATCATGACTGACATCGTAGAGCTGCTTCTTTCTTGAAGACTCCTCCACCAACCACTGGGTGTTGCCGGTGTACAATGACAAAGCCAACCTACCCTTAGTTGCGTCGTAGCGTTTCAAATTCGTGTGCGCCAATTTAACGGGTATCTCGTTGCTCTCGTATCCAACGAATACTATTCGGATCAAAAATCCAGTTCGTGACCAGCATCAAGCTATACATGACGACCTCATTCTCGTACTTAAAGCATGGTGCCGCATCACAGCCCATAGAGCTGGCTCTCCTAAACACATCTAATGCGTCTGAATTACCGTTTTTGTTTTGTAGCGCTTACTGTCTTCTGTCTCCATGCTGGGTGTGCCATAATTCAATCATATGCTTTACTTTGTGTCATTGACCCTCAAGGCCAGATCGACTCACGCCAATGGCGAGGGAATTACGTTCGCGGGTCTCCTCAGTCAACGCCAAATAACTCCTGAAAGCACCGAGTACCAGGAGCTACTCAATCAAGCCGTCGATAAAGTGATGGTGGGAATTCGGATACAGTTAGTTATGAACAAAAAGCTGTACGTCTTCTCCTCGCTCTTTCATCGTCCAGTGATAACGTCACTGTATAGATACGACAGATTTACCTGCAACTCGTTCCTATTCCTTGTTAACGAGTCTACATCGAAAATTTCGGGCGTGACCATCCTAGCCCCAACTGTTGATGTCGAAAACGTGAATCAACAAGACATCAAGGTAGGATCTTGATAACAGGCTCGACTGCAGCTTAGAATTGACATGCCTGCACTTTTAGAAAAGTGTGAAAAGGACAAAGAACCTCATAGTGAATCTTCTTCCTCGATGCAAATCGTAGGGATAAAGGATACGAACGTCTATACTTACTACTAGTAGAAGATTCGTAATTCTACATACTTAGTCTAATGATATTCTTGGAACGTGGTTCAACTGCGTCAATTCCAGCCTACCAACGTATCGCTATTTAAGTTTAGCTTTAACAACAGTAAACAGAGCCGACTCCATGCCAACTGGAAAGACATTGTGAAGAGTTGTCCTGCTATCCTAATATTGACTGCCATCTAGGAGACCCTAGAGACAGTGCGAGTAATCCTTCTACCTTGAGTCTTCCTGATCATTAGTAGTTCGTTAGCTGGTTTCAGCTTTCGGCCTGCAGCAGTATGGAACACCAATTTTATCGACATGAATCATATCCGGAATCGATTATCCACGTTGCGGGTGCATTTGCTAGGTATTTTAATCATTTTCATAGTATTATTGATAAGAAACTATCATGAAGGAGTATCATATCATATATACATTGGAACTACTGTCGATATCAGGGAGGGGGATAATAGTGCAAGTTAGAAGTAGTGTACTCCACGTAGCGCCAGGAGTGGCCGTCCGGCGTATAAGCATAATAATGAGTACCGTCGTTAAAATCGTACAGCGTCAAAGGTCTGCCGTTGTACGTGGTTGTAGTTTCAGTTGGGGGATCGCTGACACCCGAGCTTGTCCCACTACTTTGACTGTGTGGCGAGTTCCCTCCGCTGCCGGCCTGACTTGTCTGCTGACTCGTCTGCTGACTGGGAACAAACGAGTCGTACATGGCTCTTGCAATCTCGAGGGACTCGTAGTATATCCTATATATATCATCGCCGATACCGGTATTAGCCAGTCCCGTAGCGCGTTCAACCCAATCTGCGTTAGTACGCGCAACGGACGCCTTGGCGTGGAGATAATTAACGACGCCAGCCCAAACGGATTGATCAAAAGTGCTGGCGTAGGTCCGAGAGCGACCGTCGTTCAGTCTCAACATGGCACGCTTAGTTGCGGCACCTTTCTGTAAGTAAATAGGGAATAAACAACGAGGAGAAATGCAGATGACAGTTTGCAACGTACAGCCAAGTTGACCTTTCCGTTAATGAGATACAGATTGTGATCCGGATCGTTTAGATAATCCTTGATCTGTCTCGCTCTGCGAGAAGAGATTTGTGGACAGTGGGGGGACAAAGCGGGGGATACAACCTGCAGCTCCACAAGATGATCTAAGAATAAGATACATAATAATTAGAAGAATCAAGGCACTGCGGGTTATACATACCACAGTGATTTCCCAATGCTTGTCGTTCTTGTTCTTCATACTCATCCATATCCGCGTCATCCTGTTCGTCTTGTCTTTGCTGAGTAGAACTTGTATTGTCAGTATATTGGGATGGGCTGCTGCTTTGTCCGTTGTTTGAGCTCGATGAGGATCCTGGAGAGTGTGACGGTCCCTTTCTTTTGGAAATACTGCCTCGTTTCTAGACAAAAGGTAAGACGACATACGAGCGAGGACGTAAAATAAATTTCACCCTGAGGGACGATGGATAACGCTTAGTACAATCGCTATTGCTCGCGTCTCTTGCAGACACACCGCAGATAGAGACGGCACGCTTTTGGAGTTGATGATACTCTTCACGGCGGAGCGTAAGACCGTGTATCTGTTTGCTAGGGCTTAGACTAAATTTCAAATGGAAAGGAGCAGGCTAACCATCCCTCCTCGCCGTAAGACCTAAGCGCAATGAATGAGTTTGATCTGCAATCGAGGCAAGGAACCTAGGACGGCTTACTGCGACATCATCGCTATCTTTTGTAGGAGCACTGTACACGGCCAGCGCGTGGAGAGAGAGAAGCACGAGAGGGAGAGATAACATCTTTTACCGGCCAGCGGTGAACGAACGATGTAGCCAGCCTCAGAAACGAATATATTTATACCATTTATGTCAATGGTGTGGCCTGTTGGTATCTGTCAGTCAGCTTGTTCACCAGACAACCCACAGGAAAGACTCGTGTACACAGGAAGGATGCGCTAGCTCATTGCCAACACATACACCGGGGAACAGCTTACTCTGAGGGTTGACACGCAAGGCAAATGCAAAAGAAATTGCACTGGTGACAACCATGGCAACTTGGCAAGCGCTACAGCACGATAAGCTCTTCAGCAAGCATTTCAACAGTGGCGCATTGCGGGAGGAAAATGTGGCCTCTAATTATGTCCGTGTTCACGCGATTACGACGGATAGCGGCGTACATTTGAGTAACAATTATTTTGAATCTACCTGACCAAGCGTTATCATCCATTCTAAGAAAAAGGAGGGAGGATTGCTCACTAACTAACCTGACAGCCCTGCAGCCCTGTATGTATGCGACGATGCTTCGCGCAGGGTGGTCAAAACGGTAACTAAGCGCACCCATAGCATCATTTCATTTTCAGACAAAGCTCTGGCCCGCCTGATTTAAAGTTGTTGAGTATGTTACACCCAGGCTGTGGAGAGGAGGGCGACGAGTGCGCTGCACATCGAGATCAAACCAGTGGGTGCCAGGCTGTCTTCTGCGTCCCGTGAGTACTACGTGGAGAGGTGGACTCCAGATCCCATGGCCAGGTTGTGCTTCATGTGCTGAATGACTATCAGGGTGATATGTCTGCTGGGTCGGTTAAGCTAGACGTAAAGCATCAAGGAAATTTCAGCAAGCATGTACCGGAATCTCGGAATAGAGATAGGTGAGTGCAGATCACCGTTTGGTGGCGTTGTGTCGATCATAGATATATCATATAGTTTGGCGTCATGAGTAAAACACTGCCGCCTGATGATGCGTTGCTAGACAACATATCAGTTCCTGGGGCTAGGGCTTGGAATACAAGCAAGGAGACGCGTTGAAGAGTTGGTAGGGAGTAATATTTTAATGATAATGGAATTTGATCGAGTAGGACTGTTTGAATTGTATGTATCATGTCCGGAACCTGACGCACGAATACATCCGATGTCTATGAATCAAAATTCCCTTGACGCCTTTAGAGATATTTGTCGTGACGTGCGTGAACAACTGGTCGGAATGCGTTCTCAGAGGGTATTCACCTAACTTACCAGTAGCTGGCGCTCGGTCTGAACTTATTTACCAAGTTCTCCAGTGGTTCTACTGCGACCTCTTGTTAACGAGTCTTGACTCTACTAGCCGCCGTCCCGATTCCTGCTGAAAAAGAGGAGGGTGTCACAGATTGTTTCGTTGTAGAGGCACATTTCAACATTCGATACACGTCGATATCAGCAACGAGATGGAAAGTCCCATCAGTTATCGTAACGAAAAATAGAGGCAGTTCTTGGACAATTCTACCCTTGAGTTGTACAGTCAACTCGATACAATCGTCCGGCTTCAAAACATGTTGCCGGAGAATGCCACCGTGTGCTGTGGCCTTTGAGTAAATAAAGCGCTTGTTCTCAAGGAAGACTAGCCTGAGGAAGACCGAGTACTCCAAACAGTCACCGAAAGCTGTACTTCTTGATGAGTTCATTGCACTAGAAGACTCCATCACATCAAGAACTTACTGAGCATTGATTCGGCTCCCAGGAGCATGAGAAAGGTTAAAGTGACGATACTGATCATATTCATCGGTAGCGAAAGTCGGGCACCAGTTTCACAAGAAGCGCGAGTTTTGGCCGAAGGGAGTGACATTGCTAAGGTCGATTTCGACTCTTGACATAATGAGAGGGACAGGCCGACAAGCACAGTTAATTTTGCATTATCACTGTGAGGTATACTCGACGGAGATTTACCGTAAGCGGTGCATACTAAACTGTGTGAGTCCTCACCTTCTCTCGCGGGATCTATCATTGGCACTGCAGTTTGTATAGAGTTGAACGATCCATCTCCACGCCACTTGGTCTCGTAATACCGAAATGATCTATGAACAGACGTACACACATACCAAGTTGGAGAATTCTTCGACCCAGTGAAGACTAGCTAGCCTAGAAAAAGCAGAAGACATTTAGATCAAAGAAGGCTCAGGCCACCTTCCACTGCAAACGTAGTTCCCAGAATTCGGTATGTCGGGAAAATGCCAATAAGCTGACCCTATTTGCAGTGCTCACGCCCGACTTCGAATTTTCTATCGTGATATCGGCGATTTCTATCCACAACTATTGACGTTTCATACGGAAAAAGCCAGTTCGACCTACGAGCTGCTGCTCTTCTAGCACACAAGAATGGATCGGTTCTGGAGTGTCCAGCTGCCCTAGGCCAGAGTCGATGCGGACGTCGCTGCGCAAGCAAGTTGTTCAGGCTGGCAGTGAATGCGCAGGACCTCTAACCCCATTTGGATAGAGCTGTAATGATCATGTGGCTGTGTTTGACCCGCGAGACCACGGTGTCCAGAAACTTATAAAGCTGTCGGCGTAGAGCTCCACTGAGCCCCAAAGAAACAGACCAGTCTCTATTACACGTTTCTACATTCTCCGCTGAAAATGTCTCGTTGGTCGCAGTATAATGAGGTGTGTGCCGGTTACTCGCAGCCGTAGTCGAAGGGCTGAAACGGTTGCCAGGATTCTTGCCGCCTTCCCGAAGGCTTTCGGAGAATAGGATACGATGCAGATACCAAACGTTATACCTTCTCCGATAGAAGGGGGAAACTATATCAAAGTGCACCTGGCGAAGAATACGGTACCCTAACACCAATTGTCTCGACATCGACTAGCAGACCAGAAGCCTTTTATTCAGGTTTGCCACCTTTTCTTTTCTTTCGCCAATTTTCACCGTAATAAATTTCCTCAGACAGACAAAAACCCAAGGTCTCCGTCTCAACTACCCCCGCTGCCAAGACGTTCCATGACTTTCTACCGTCCTCCGCTATAACATCCCCCTCCTCGTCCTCGGACCGGAATTCGCTATCACCGCCGCCCAGTGCGAGGTTCGTAGATGCCGCAAGGCGAGCTGCGCTTCCCAAAATGCAGGGGGTCGTCCAGAGCCTACGTCGATCCACCACATCCGCTCATAAATCTGGCCACCCTCAGTATGACGAGGAAAGGCGTGGTTTACTGCGGATTCCTTCGACCTCGACTACTGCCAGCTCAGTCTCTGCCAGCACTGTTGGCCGATCGAAGAGCTCCGCCACACAGCGCTCGCAACACCAATATACCAAGACACATTCACGAAAGTCCAGCGTCTGAACCCGGTGGCGCCTCTATCGATAAACTCGATAGTCGCCATGACGATGGATTATTCCCTATCTTTTTGTAGAACTTTTTTTGGGTTTCTTTTTGTCGTCGCTTTGCTGTATCTGTTGTGGATTTCGTATCTGTATGTAATTGTCATCATGTCTTCTTACTTTTCCTCACAAATATTTTGACCTCAATGCGCGATAATTTTGTACTACCCTACAACCGACATCAAAGCTGTTGGTCCTCATGGCTGTCATGCGCATCTGTCGTGCAAGAACTTGAGGAAACCGCGATGAGGCTCCGGGGACCACTAGCTTTGACCCCCATTTCTCAATGTCGGAGTTCGTTCATGCTCTAGGATCGATGCAACTTGAGTTGTAATTAGCCAGTTCTTGATCCAGAAACCTTGTCATAAAGATGCTCTTTGTATGCGCTTTAGTGGAAACTTCCCTCACGGCCGCTTCCGTCAAGCACACCTTATCTGTGCCTTTACACTTGACTTTGGTTCTGAAAGAGCCCGGAGGCGTCATCGATGGTGTCAAATGCATGCGTCGCGGGGGTCTTGCGGTCTGGCTCAAATGTTTATGCTAAAGAAACCGATACTTAGGACGTCGCCGCCATCTGCAAATTATTAAAGTCCGTCTGTCACTCGAGAATTGAAGATTTCAGGTTTATCTCCCGTTCTGGCTAATCGAGGATATCAAAGGCATCTTTCAGATTCGTGGCCCATAATTAGGATCTATCATATCTTCCTGATTACCACCTCTTACAGGTGAACCTGGTGAAGTGCAGTTTGATCCCCCTTGAGAACTCAGAAGAGCTTGGTCACATCCAGGGCTTTCACGACTGACTTCCTCCCTTCTGCTTCGCCAACTATTAAGTTATCCTTTGTGAGCGATAAAGGAGACTCGGCAGATCCGGATCGTCTGGGTAAATCTGACGGGTCCGATTGAAGCCGCAATGGGCACAAATGCGCGACATCGCATTCATAAGAAGTTCAAGTCAACATGAAAAAATTGAGGCATCGAGTCGGAGTCAAGATCCATACTTGCACTCACCGGTGCGGTGCACCGTCTTCTCTTCCTCGCCACCCTGCGAGCTGAGTGCGCCAAAGTGGTGGTCCACCCGATATAAGGGTCCGAAAGCATCCGTCCCAAGAACGTGGTGGACGTGGCATCCAATCATCCATATCGGGAAAGAATCTACTTCCATAAAACCCGGCGCCCTTTCCCTGGAACTCAGCTCTTCCTTACCCCCACATTGCGTACCAGGAAATCCGATCGCCATTCGCGACCTTTGAATTGGGGAGGCGGGGGGTTATAAAACGTGCTCTCCGTGTCGCACCTGTCATAAGGTCCCCACTGCTTGGTGCCGTTCAAATATGAGCAGTCTTCCGCGCGGCACTGGTCTTATTGACCAACCGATACCCTATTCTTCAGGTCAATATCGCGGGTTCACGATGCGGACTCGCGTCAAGGAACTTCAAAAAGCAGTTCTCGGTCGCAAGTAAGTCTTTTTCGTAGCATAAGTATTTTTTAAAAGGGAACTAACACAAAATAACACAAAATAGATACGCTAATGTTGATCGTCGTCCCCTCGACCCTCCCCCCGTCATTTCGATGTCTCTACACACCGTACATGACGCGGGAACTAGTAGACAACACGAAGAAGAGATCGAGGACTACGGGTCAATATTTTATTCTCGCTCATCTACCAAGCTTTGTCTGATATATATTTATTTAGCGAAGTACAGACGGCCGGCTTAATGTGCACTGTTGACCTATTTCCAGTTACTCCTCCATCTCCAGAACATCCGTTGACAGGTAAGACCTTCTGCTTGCCAAATTTGATCGTCTTCCAAGGTTAAGCTTTCTCCTCAGACATTGTGCATCGGGACCGACACACGGGGATACCAATCCTCGAAAGCTCCAAGATGACAACATCCCTCGTGGGAGCTACGTTTGTCCAACCCAACCTCATCGACTGGGAAGGAAAACGCCAGCTCATGTTCGTGTTTTCCGTAAGTACCATGCTTCGTTACAGATATATCTGACACACTGACGCGCCACGGTGTGATTATTTCAGGATTTGGCTGTGCGTCAGGAAGGGCAATTCTTACTCCGCTACCGGGTTTTTGATCTTTTCGCCCGAGCGCATGGCCAATCCGATCTCACTATCCAAGCGGAATGTTTTGGTGGCGTGTTTCGCGTCTACTCTACTAAGGAGTTCCCTGGCCTACCACCTTCGACTGAGTTGACCAAAGTAAATAAACGCGTCGCTTCTTGATTTTATCAGATATGACTTTGGATTTGTTTTTAGCATATCCAGCGTTACGGGGTACGTCTCAACGCTAGGGAGACGGAGCGAAAGCGCCGGAAGCCCAGCGAGAGACCTCCGGAAGATGCTGGCCAGTCGAAGAAACGAAAACACGAGGACGGGAGCGATGCTGAAGTGTATGAAAATGATAGCGGGGGTTAGTAACTCTTAGGGTGTCTTGGTTGTTTCCTGATTTCGTTCCCCGTCGCTATGCACGATGTATTCATATCCTTTCTTTGTAATACCCATTATGCATGTAATTCTGTACTATTTACTCCAATACTCGATGTTCGGCACTCGACTGGGAAATAATTACGACCTTGATGGGCAGTCTTAATTTTGTATTGACGCGTTTGCAGATCTAGTAGCCGGTGGCATCTGTATCAATCTTGTACCTCTTGGAACCTGGACGTAAAACCGGTATCATTCGTAAACCCGGAACGTGGCTCAACTTCAGGCATTTTGGCAAGAATTGACCCGCAATTCTTTGCCGCAGGAAATTATTGGCCGGTCGTGGCGCCCTAAGCGCGTCAGGATTAGCTCTATCTACATCATCAACGTTTATGTTGGTGTAACAGTCGTAACAACTCAATAGATCAACGGTGGATCATGACGCCACTGGCCGAGTTTCATGCATGTGGACAAATTACCTCGCGCAAGTCACAATTTATTACCCGGGTGTTAGTACATGTTAGAGATGATCTATTTAGTCGCTTCAGCGAGTCGCTGTTCGGCCTCTTTGAAGTTGATGACATTCCAAATGGCGTTGAGATACTGAACGAAAATAAGTGAGTGATAACATTAGGTAGCAGAAATCTGCACGTACATCAGGCTTTACGTTCTTGTATTGGAGATAAAAAGCCTAGAGTAGCATGAGTAAGCGTACATGGAATAAGGGACTCAAAGCGAACATGTTCCCAGATATCAACGCCGATGAGGGGAGTGTGGGCTAAATATAATCGGTGAGCTGCGGTGATGGCCCAAAAGAAAAGAGACTCACTGATGAGGGGGTCTTGATTAGCCGTGGTGACAATATCCAACTTGCCGGACTTGGGGTCGTATCCCTTCAAATGTCGTTTACGTGAGACATGATTGTGTGAAGAGAAAACGCGCTACACACCAGCCAGCCCCATCCGCTACCTTGGATAGCAGCTGTTTTGGTATTGAACTCCTTCTTGAATGCTTCGACGGAGCCAAAATCGCGCTCGATGAGAGTCTTGAGTGGCCCACTCTCGAGCTTTCCACCGTCTTCGCCGGCTGGAGCCAAGTTCTTCCAGAACAAGGAGTGGTTGATGTGTCCTGTAGTGACAAAGTCAGCAATGATGCAGAACGTGCACAGATTTGTTCTTACCACCGCCGTTAAATTTTAACGCACTCAACAAGGCGATATGGTCTTTGGTCGACACGGACTTGGCATACGCCTCCTCGGCAGCGTTAAGGCCGTTGACATACGCCTGGTGGTGCTTTTGGTGATGAAGCTTCATGATTTCCTCCGAGATGAAGGGCTCAAGAGCCTAAAACATGCTGGTTAGCGCCTATCTATGGAGCAGACCGATGAACCGATCTGCTCACATTGTATGCATAGGGCAGGTCGGGAACGGTATGGAGAGACGCCAGACGCGCTGCTCCAGCAAGAGAGCGACGAGAAAATGCAGGACGCAAGGCAGTTCGAGCAATGGAGAGCATGGTGACAGTCGGAGTGCAAGGAGCAAATAGCGAGCAAAGCGAACCTTGTGGATGACATCATTGCTTACTGATATCTGGTGCCCCGCTTCATTTTGCTTCCACCGCTTCGCTCAGCAAATCACCCCAAAACCGATTTATTGCAGCTATACGACATACATTCAACACGCCTACACTACACAATATGCCTTCTAAATAATATAAATCCATAATTGATGCAATATTGTCGACAAATTGTACGATGTCAATTAAATAATGATATGGCGTCCTATTACGCAAAACAACGAAAACAATTCTACGGATCTAAAAATCTCCAAGGTCTATTTCCATCGTTTCAATAACAGAAGCTTCGAACGTCTTGGCTTTGCCGTTTGTTGAAGGAACAAGCGGCGAGGTCTTTCTCTCCGGAGTCACTGGCATAGGTTGAAGCCCGCTGGGAGTTGCAGGCCTAAAGACAAGATAGGTTCACAAAGATAACGGAAGAATAAAAGAACGAACCTAGACACTGGTGTCGCGGAGTTGAACGTCCGTGGAACAGTTTTTAATCTTGCACTGGGATCAGTCGGAGTAGCAGTGCCACTCTTCCCAGCAAGAGCCCGTTTCCTCTCCCTTCTTCTTTGCTCAGCCGCTGCGATTTCCGCTTTGCGAACGGCCTCAGCATTAGCTTTACGGTTCTTCTCGCTGAGTCTGGCCAATGTGTCGTTCTCCTCACGTCTGCTGTTTTTCTGGGGGCTGCTAAGCTCTTCACCGTATTGAGCGACGAATTCGGCTAATTTCGCATCCAATTCGGTGACTTCATGATGATCTAGACGACGTTGGGCCAGCGTACGTTGCTGTACCAAGCGTGATCGTTCAAGGGTAACCCAATTTGATGATTTGGCCGCAGATATTTGGTTCTTGCGAGCCAAGATAGCACTAACGTCCGCCTGGATTATTGTGTTAAGTCTACCAATCACATGGCATTACATCCCACCTCACCTCGGTCTTTGGTTGCGTAACCAGTTGTACCATGCGGGCTTGTTTTTGCTCTAAGTCTCCCTTCAAGGGAAGTTTGACATTCTCAGTTTCACAAGTATTTTTCAGACGAAGAAATTCTTTCTGTTTCTGGATGAGAGATCGTTGTGGTCGCAAAGCGCCAACTCACCGGTTCAAATGGAGAGTTAGAAACTTTGTCCATTTGCCAGAGTTTCTTCGATGCGCCATGCTGAAGTTCGATAGTCTGGTTGACCATTGTACTCTCAACCATGTATGGTTTGACTATATCGGCTCCGAGGTCTGAGGGAAGATGAATGGACAGGATACGAAAACACATATGTTTAGCGTACTGATAACTTGGCATATACGATAGATGTTTTTGCCGTCCTCGCTGCCGATGAGGTAGCGTACCCAGGCATCTGCAGCAATTAAGCCGAAAAGAATTGTGGTTGAGTTGAAATACCCACTCTTAACGTATTCTTCAAACCATGGCGACAGATAGTATTTTGCTATCATAGCTCGAGTAAGATGGCACCTTTCCAGGTCGTCCATAGTAATGGGTTGTTCGTCTTTGACGGGTTTACGCTCTCTCTCACCGTCTTGATCCGACTTGTTGATCTGACCGTCCTCGTCGTCCTCATCCGAGGTGCCTATATCCATGGCCGACGAAGATCCGTCGTGGAAAGGAGAACCTTCGTGCTGATAAAATGAGCTATCATATATGGACACACAAAGGAAGGGGCACACGTGTTGTTTGTCGCTCTTAGCTCTGCGTTTAGCCTTGAGCTCGTCCAGCTTGCGCGACTTTTCCTTTGTAAATCCACGAGAGGGGCGTGATCCTGTGCCACTGTGAGAAGCCGAAACAACATAAAGAGAGGGACAAACTTTTCGACGCTCTTGCGACGCCATCCATGTCACCAGAGCGTTGGTCTTTTACCATGCGTGAAATGGCTCGTTTGTCCAGCATGCGTTGCTTATCCTCTAATCGTCCGGTGATAATCTCTTCACGCTCGATCTCGGACATCTGCATGAGCCTGTTACAGAAAATACAGGACCTTTGTTGTCGTGTCGCCAATGAAGGGCGTACCTGTGCTTGTCGGCCGCATCCACATACTTCCCTTCCAAAGGATAGGGATCCTCCTCGTCTTCCTCGCTTTCCGGTTCATTTTCGTAATCGGACAGGCTATGAAAGGGTGGAAAAAACAGGTTCTGACATGGGGATGCTGTGATATCAGATTCCTAGGCTCACTCGGCTTTTCGTTTCTTTGACTTCGTCTTTGTCTTTCGCTTTTGCTTCTTGTCGGAGCCAGCCTCGACAAGTTCGAGCAGTTCATCGTCAAAGTCGGACATGGTGACGGTGAAGGGATGGGAAAGGAAAGAGTAGTTTTCGCACGCCACGGACGGTTGCATCGGGTCAAATGAGTTACTATTTTTGGTCATCAACGCCGAGACATCTTCTACAAACTTCGGGACATTTCTTGACTTGTCTTTATAGTGCCATCACATCATTTCTCTTTGTAACCGCGATTATCTTCTCGATCTGCCCCCCAACCCCCCAGAAATGTTTGGCTGTTGTGTCGCTGGCCGTCTCTTACAGACGAATCTCCAACAGATTGACGAGACGCACGCGTTATTTGAGCTACCCAACGCTAGTACCATTAATCATGTTTGTGTCTTCGTCTTGGGTACTGTGCCATTCCCTGAAGGGTATGGCGCTGCTGTCCACTTTCATTGGCCGGGGAAAGGATTCCAGCTCCTTGGAATGTGAGTTCATTGTGGCATCTTGGTCGAATAGCTCACTGATGATCTGCCTAGGATATCCAACGACAAACCATCAGCAATATTCCGGTTACGGGGCTCATTTTCCTCGACATCGACGTATCGCGCCTTCGATCCAAACGCTCCCATGGAGGACAATGGAGAAGTTACCGCTATTCTCGGATTGTCCATTGAACCCGTTCATATGATAGAGTCGCAACTGGCCGCTTTGCCCGCCGCCCTTGTGAAACCTGGAAATGATTTGAACCCTACGCTTCTTGCAGAGAAGATTGTGAAGAACTTGTTCAACTACGTCTCTGGTTTTACGGGGGGAGGGCCCATGTCGCCTGAGCTGTCCGTCCCACTGGGATTAATCGCCAGGTGGTATGAGAATTTTACTAGCAAAGTTAGAAACAGTGGACTGGCATTTTTGGAGAGGGAGGAATAGACGATTTGGATGATGGTAGGTCTTGACTCAGTCATCGATGAAGGATAGCTCTTTACATTGCATTTAGCGCGATCATAAACTAAGCCTTATCAGCGTACAGTCCTACGCCGCATGCCGGCAATAACCCCATACATTATCTTCCGCAAAGAAGTGCTTGCGTTGAATACTAGACGACGTTCAGGGTGATGGAAGACATATGTCGGACTCTATATCGTTGGGATTGACATTTCAATAAGATCATATTGCTGCAGCTTGTCAGGATGATTTGGAGCCGAGCGTTTCTGGCTCCGCATTCTACATTTTTGAACATATGTAAATTCGGATCCAACATCATACTTCGAAGGCAACATTAATATCAAGAATGGGGCGTAAATCGAGAGCTCCCTGCCGGTTGTAACAGTTCCGGATCTAGTCTGGTTGGGAGAATGCGCCAAGCTATATGTCAACTTTCAATTCTTCACTCAGAAGCTGTTGAGAACAAAAAATGATATTGATACCCTGATATTACATTTTAATCCACCCAATTCTATAAACGCCAACTTCGACCTCGGTCTACCTTCGACGAAGTACCAGGTTTACTGGCTCTCTTCAGCTAACTAGAGACGGTAGAAGCAGGCAAGTTACGCGTCAAGCTTCTGCGTGGACGATTCTGAGGGGAAAGCATGTCTACAGATCTAGTTTTCTCCGGTTCTAAATGTCCAAGCATCACGATCTCGAAGCACCCTACAGGTATTGAGGGTTGCATGAACATCAGAGAACCATCAATATATGGAATCGCTGAAACGCTGAAAATTAGTTTCGGTACCCTTGGCGAAAATTTTATGGAGGTCGAATTAGGAAAATGTATTTCCTGTGGAGGAGAGATTTCTTGAGAACTTTTTGGGTCAGGTTCTCAACCATGTTCGCGATCACGTGACCAATTCTAGATGCTAGATATTCGAAGTTCAACGTTAACTTTGGACTTGGAGCTCTTACCATCCAAATAAGAAATAGCCCTCAGTCCTTGAAGGGGTTCAAGACAGGACAATGTGTATATTACTTCGCGGTCTAGACTCGGTTAATGTGATCATAGTGATAGCCGGACAAAGTTGAACATGCATTGCTATGTTAGTTTCAGTCCTAAGTAGCAACATTAATATCATATCATTAGAAAAATGAATACACATGCAGGTCGCCTTGTTGATGGTTGCAGTCAAGTTTGGAGACGAATTCACTATCCTCGAAAGTCGAAAGTTTCCTACCATGACAAAGGATTACACGATAAAGGGGTATGCGGATGCATTGTTGTAATGTTCCAGAGACCCGTGCTGATCCTTGGCAGACATCGGTTGAGCGGTCTCGGCGACAGCCATCAGGAAGGGATAAAGGCTGTGCTAACGAGTCCGTAAACAAAAGCATAGCACAATTTCGCATGGTACTAATTGTCGTAGTGATTTATACTAGCGCACAACCAACACTTGGCGCACAATGATGGTAACACTGTTTGCGTATATTCAGTGATAGGCCGCAAATGTGTGATGCTGTTCCGAGACAGTACAAGGACCTCGCAATAGCACAAAGCTATACCTCTGCAAATGCTCTGCGCTGTCAATCAAATCAGCTCCTATAGCTCAGAAGGGCTAGGAAGACCGCCAGCGACGCGCCCTAAAATACATTTGGAAACTGGCGGTCACCCCGGTTTTACTAGTTAGTACGATTCAGAGCTGGAGCCACGCCCAAGTGTCATATGGCCCCTCTATCCGAGACATGGAAAGTAGAAGTTTGAAACGTCCTCGGTAGAAATTTCTTGGAAAAAAAGGGATAGAAAAAGTCGCACTTTCCAACACGCAAGACAGTTAACAAGACTTGGATTAGTATGCCAAGTATTGTCAGCGAACTGAAACGGTGGGAGTAAAATTGAGAGTCCGCAGTGTGGCAGTGATTGGTTGCCACGCTTTCTGTTTCGTCATTTTCTGCCTGCCGTCGTCCTCAAACCATCTCTCTTCCTGACCACCACTCATGTCTGGTCGTCCGGGGCACAACAGCCAGGAGGGCTACCCTTCGTCGTCGCCCTCTTCCCTCGACGCACACCAGAACGACCCTTTCAGCCCGCCACAGCGCCGGTATTATGATAACGACTCGGAGGATTATGGTCGCAGAGATACATATGCTTCGGACAACAGCAATACTGGTTTCTACGACCAGAATGGAGCTTACGACCCGTATCGTGCGTTTACTACGTTTTCTCGTTTTCCAACTAAGCTGATTAGTCTCTTGGCAAAAAGCCCCACAAGACACCGACTCCGATGGCGATGCTTACGGCCCACGCTATGCCCCTTCTGCGGAGTCCCTGGGCGTTCCTCGGATGGGCAATTCAGAATCATCGACACCAACTTTCATAGATTACGGCCAAAGCGGTCGAGATGCCTACCCTGCGTGGAGTTCAGAGCGCCAAATTCCTCTCTCAAAGGAGGAAATCGAAGATATTTTCCTCGACCTTACCCAGAAATTCGGATTTCAGAGGGACTCCATGAGAAATATGGTTCGTGGCCTTCCGTGCACTGTTCAATATCTCCTCTTACACTATTGGTTAGTTCGATTTCCTCATGCAGCTTCTTGACAGCCGAGCGTCTCGCATGTCCCCAAATCAAGCGCTGCTTACCCTCCATGCCGATTACATAGGCGGACACCACGCCAATTATCGTAAATGGTACTTTGCTGCCCAGCTTGACCTCGACGACGCTGTTGGTCAAACCCAGAATCCCGGCCTAACCCGCCTGAAGTCTAAACGAGGTTCTGGAAAACGGCCCCCACATGAAAAGTCTCTCAACACGGCTATTGAACGCTGGCGACAGGCCATGAACAATATGAGCCAGTATGACCGACTCCGACAGATCGCCCTGTACCTGTTACTGTGGGGGGAGGCCGCACAAGTCCGTTTTGTCCCCGAATGCCTCTGCTTCATTTTCAAGTGCGCAGACGACTACTATCGCTCACCGGAATGCCAAAATCGTATGGAACCGGTTCCAGAGGGTCTGTATCTGAGGGCAGTCATCAAGCCGCTGTACAGATTCATTCGGGACCAGGGATACGAGGTCGTGGACGGTAAGTTCGTGAGAAGAGAGCGGGATCATGAGGACGTGATCGGTTATGACGATGTGAACCAGTTGTTTTGGTATCCGGAAGGAATCGCCCGGATCGTGTTGACCGACAAGACTCGCCTCGTGGATCTCGCGCCTGCACAGCGGTTCATGAAGTTTGATCGTATCGATTGGAATCGGGCCTTTTTCAAAACATACTACGAACGACGCTCTTTTGGTCATCTCCTTGTCAACTTCAATCGAGTTTGGGTCATCCACATATCCCTTTATTACTTCTACACCGCCTACAATTCCCCTACCGTTTACCAGGTCAACGGAAACAACGTTCCAGCTCTACAATGGAGTGCCACCGCTCTTGGTGGTGCTGTTGCCACTGTCATCATGATCCTCGCCACTCTCACGGAATTCTCCTATATCCCGACCACCTGGAACAACACATCCCATCTCACTCGCCGCCTTCTTTTCCTCTTTGTCACCCTCGGTCTTACTTGTGGGCCGACCTTTTACGTTGCCATTGCCGAAAATAATGGCTCTGGCGGCCAACTCTCCCTCATTCTTGGTATCGTTCAGTTCTTCATCTCCGTTGTCGCGACCCTCCTCTTCGCCATCATGCCATCAGGTAGGATGTTCGGAGACAGAGTGGCTGGGAAATCGAGGAAGTATCTAGCCAGCCAGACTTTTACTGCTAGCTATCCTACTTTGGACACTGCTCCCCGCATCGCCTCCTTCCTCCTTTGGATCCTCATTTTCTCCTGCAAATTCGTCGAATCTTACTTTTTCCTCACACTCTCTTTCCGAGACCCTATCCGAGTCATGGTGGGAATGAAAATCCAAGGCTGTAATGACCGGCTGTGGGGTAATGCTCTGTGTACAAATCAAGCAGCGTTTACGCTCACGATTATGTACATCATGGATTTGGCCCTATTCTTCCTGGACACTTTCCTGTGGTACATCATCTGGAATACTGTGTTCAGTATTGGACGGTCGTTCTCGCTTGGTCTTTCGATCTGGACACCTTGGAAGGATATTTACACCCGACTGCCGAAGCGTATTTACGCTAAGCTTTTGGCGACAAACGACATGGAAGTCAAATACAAGCCCAAGGTAAGTTTCCTTGTTTCAATGAGAGCGGTGAATTGATTTCTTGTATAGGTGTTAGTCTCCCAAATTTGGAATGCGATCATCATCTCCATGTATCGAGAACATCTTCTATCTATTGATCACGTACAGAAACTGCTCTATCACCAAGTCGATGGTGGCCCGGGTGCAAACGGTCGACGCAGTTTACGCGCGCCTCCCTTCTTCATCTCGCAGAATGACAAAGGTTTCAAGGGTGAATTCTTCCCGAAAGGCAGCGAGGCAGAACGACGCATTTCGTTCTTTGCGCAGTCGTTGACGACAGCCATGCCGGAGCCTCTTCCCGTCGATGCGATGCCTACGTTCACTGTTCTCACGCCCCACTATAGCGAAAAGGTGGGTTTATACAGATTGCTATCATATACTCCGAAATAACGTTATTCCTTTGCACAGATTCTACTTTCGCTCCGGGAGATCATTCGCGAGGAGGACAAGAACACTCGCGTCACACTACTAGAGTATTTGAAGCAACTTCACCCGATAGAATGGGAGAACTTCGTCAAGGATACAAAGATCCTGGCTGAAGAATCGGCTATGTTCAACGGCACGAATCCATTCGGAGACAACGAGAAGGCGCAATCGAAGACGGATGATCTTCCGTTCTATTTCATCGGTTTCAAGAGTGCTGCGCCGGAGTTTACTCTTCGGACTCGTATTTGGGCTTCCCTTCGCGCTCAGACCCTGTACCGCACAGTCTCCGGCATGATGAATTACTCGAAGGCCATCAAACTTCTGTATCGTGTCGAAAATCCTGAGGTCGTACAAATGTTCGGCGGAAACACGGACAAACTTGAACGCGAGCTTGAACGCATGGCTCGTCGCAAGTTCAAGTTTGTGGTATCAATGCAGAGGTACTCAAAGTTCAACAAGGAGGAACAGGAGAATGCGGAGTTCTTATTGCGCGCTTACCCAGATCTGCAGATCGCATACCTCGAGGAAGAGCCACCTAGGAAGGAAGGTGGTGATCCCAGGATTTTCTCGGCGCTTATCGATGGTCATAGCGAGTTCATTGCTGAGACTGGTCGACGCAAACCGAAGTTCCGTATTGAGCTTCCAGGGAACCCTATCTTGGGTGATGGCAAGTCCGACAACCAAAACCATGCCATCATCTTCTACCGTGGAGAATACCTACAGTTGATCGATGCCAACCAGGACAACTATCTCGAGGAGTGCTTGAAGATTCGGAACGTGCTCTCGGAGTTTGAAGAATACAACATTTCCACTCAGAGTCCTTACGCACACTGGGGTCACAAGGAATTCAAGCGTTCCCCCGTAGCCATCGTTGGTGCCCGCGAGTATATTTTCTCGGAGAATATCGGTATCCTCGGTGATCTTGCAGCTGGGAAGGAGCAGACATTCGGTACACTTTCAGCACGGTCCATGGCTTGGATTGGTGGCAAGTTGCACTACGGCCATCCTGATTTCCTGAACGCGTTGTTCATGAACACCCGTGGAGGTGTCTCAAAAGCACAAAAAGGTCTACACCTGAACGAGGATATCTATGCTGGTATGAACGCTTTTGGTCGCGGCGCCAGGATCAAGCACACGGAGTATTTCCAGTGCGGCAAGGGTAGAGATCTCGGATTCGGTACGATTCTGAACTTCCAGACTAAGATTGGAACGGGTATGGGCGAACAGATGTTGAGTCGGGAGTATTATTATTTGGGCACTCAGCTTCCCATCGATCGGTTCCTCACTTTTTACTACGGACATCCCGGGTTCCACATCAACAACATGCTAGTCATCTTGTCGGTGCAGCTGTTCATCGTAACCAGTACGTTTAATCTTTCTCTCCTTTATAGGAATTAGAACTCAGCGAAATTCTCTAGTGGTATTCTTGGGTACATTGAACTCGAGCGTTACCATCTGTCGCTACACCGGAGATGGGCAGTTTATCGGCGGACAGGCGGGATGCTACAATCTGGACCCAGTTTTCGACTGGATCAAGCGTTGCATCCTTAGTATCTTCCTGGTGTTCATGATCGCTTTCCTACCCCTCTTCTTACAAGGTATGCTTATTTTTGTGCCTTGGAAGATGGTGTATATATCTTATTTTTTTTCGCAGAACTGGTTGAACGTGGAACATGGAAAGCCATCTTTCGTTTGGCGAAGCAATTCGGTTCATTGTCGCCCGTGTTCGAGATCTTCTCCACCCAGATCTACACTCATTCCATCTTGAGTAATCTGACTTTCGGTGGGGCGCGTTACATTGCTACTGGACGTGGTTTTGCCACTAGCAGGATATATTTCAACATCCTGTTCTCTCGGTTCGCCGGTCCTAGCATCTACCTTGGCATGCGAACATTGGTCATGTTGCTTTATGTCACCCTGTCACTGTGGACGCCATACCTGATCTACTTCTGGATTTCCATCGTCGCTCTTTGTGTCGCTCCGTTCTTGTTCAATCCTCATCAGTTTGTCTTCTCCGATTTCATAATAGATTACAGGTAACGTTACAGTTATTTCTGTCCTCGAAGTTTCTGACCATGTATTGCAGGGAATTCTTGCGATGGATGTCAAGGGGTAACTCTCGATCTCACAACAACTCGTGGATCGGATATTGTAGACTTTCGCGAACAATGATCACTGGATACAAGAAAAAGAAGCTCGGACACCCGTCCGAGAAGCTTTCCGGTGACGTACCACGCGCAAGCTGGCACGCTGTCATTTTCTCAGAGGTTGTCTTCCCCATCGTGATGGCTATTCTCTTCACCATCGCGTACACATTCGTGAAATCGTTCCCTGTGGACGGTGAGACGCCTCCCAGTCCTCTTGTACGGATTGCAGTTATTTCTTTGGGTCCCATTGTGTGGAACGCAGCGATTTTGTTGACGCTATTCCTCATCAGTCTGTTCCTCGGACCCATGCTAGATCCGCTTTTCCCACTCTTCGGTTCCGTCATGGCGTTTACAGCACATCTACTTGGTGCCGTTGGAATGGTTGGATTCTTTGAGTTCTTGGTCAGTATTACCTCAATCACGGATGATTTATACACTGATGTTTCAATTTTAGTGGTTCCTTGAATTGTGGAATGTTTCGCATGCAGTACTGGGTCTGATCACTGTTATATCGATTCAGCGTGCGGTCCACAAAATTCTCATATCCGTCTTCCTGTCTCGAGAGTTCAAGCATGATGAGACCAACCGCGCGTGGTGGACAGGTCGATGGTACGGTCGTGGTCTCGGTGCTCATGTCATGTCTCAACCGGCTCGAGAGTTCATTGTCAAAATCATCGAACTATCGCTATGGAGTTCTGATTTGATCATTGGACATATCCTGCTGTTCATGTTGACCCCGCCTATACTGGTTCCTTATTTCGATCGATTCCACGCAACAATATTATGTATGTTTTCTTTCTCTTCAAGTTCCCAGATGTTCTGACATTTTCGCAGTCTGGCTGCGTCCCTCAAAACAAATCCGTGCGCCTCTATATTCTATAAAACAGAAAAGACAGCGTCGCTGGATTGTACGTACTATTAATTTTGAAGTTCTATATCTGGTGCTAACCTATTCCTAGATAATAAAATACGGGACAATATACATCGCTGTCATCGCTCTATTCGTGTTACTAATTGCTCTTCGTAAGCTGTTTCAGGTCTATGATGAATATTCGCTGAAACATTTTGCAGCCGCTGTTTTCCGCACGACCCTCCACTTCGATTGCTCCGTATGCAACAGCCTATAACAGGACTACGATTTCTTCACGATTCTTAGACTCTCTGCACTGTACTTTGTTATTTTGATTTCTCTGTCACGATTTCATTGGTGCTGGGATACATGGACTACTTCCAAAGCTGTCTCGCACAGCGCGCCGTGGATAATTTTATCACAAGGACATTTACTGTAAGCCTACCAATACCAATTCTATCATATTGTCGTCCACGGTTCCGCTATGTTCCGAGCAGGTTCGCAGAGTAATGAATATTTAATTTGAGGTTATACACGAATGTGGTCGGCATGAAAGCTAACAACGGGTCTTCAGCCATTGATAATCTATTAGCCATAGGACGTTTCTATGGACGCCAACCATCTTGATGTAACGTGGAATAAGTACATATCCCCTAGTTTTGACATCACTTTGGTCTTTGGTTAACCCATTCCTTGAAGCGCAGGGGACATTTTTCAAGCGACAGACCGAACGGTGCCAATTCTGAAATGCTCATATGGGGTTTGAAAACCGTGTAAACAATGTTGAAGGCGCTTCCTGCTACAACGCTACGTGGTGAAAGCAAGACCTGGCTCGTTTCTGGAATTCAACAATTCCTTCCAGATCTACCTTGAATCTGTCTAGGCATGAAAACATCAAAGTCCTTAGGACTCGGGATATCCATATTGAAGATAACATACCCATGGTATGCTCTTGGAACACCGATGTTTCGACTGGGCCTCTAGCCGACAGCGTTGATATCAGTTCAAGGCTGGATGGATTTGGGTACATTTCAATCTCTAAATACTCCGTTCTCTGCTCGTATTCTCGTCTAAACGGGCCATTGCAAACGGGGTTTCAGTGACCCTCGCATAAAGGCTTGTGAAAGCGGATAACTATGTGGTCGCTACATGGCCGCCACCACGGGTCGATAACTATCCAATATACAATCGTGCCTGCCACCAATCGACGTTACAAGGAACAGCACAACCAGATTACCACGAGTCATATGCATGTCGAATTGAGTCGCACGTTGATATTTTTTCCTAAGGGATATCATTAGCCCGGAGGGTTTGAAGGTCGGCCCAACGTCAGCTACCAGGCGGGTGATCATTTTGCAGCTCTTGAACACAACTTGTACTTGAGCCTATGCTTGATCTGACGGCCTTTCCGATTAGTCACTCGCATTTTCCGTCGGACTCGGAAACGGCCATTCGTATACGCATCTCACGGCTGCTTCACAAGACCTTGCGCCGCTCGGATAAAAGCAGGGCCAATGCGGTCATCACCTGATATTAACCGCTAGGTATCCAATCTGCATCAGGAACAGTAGTGCGGCAATTCGAGCCCCCCAGCTAGTAGGTAGTGCATCTCTTCTGTGTCTTCTATACCTACTCGCTCCTGTCTACAACCCGCTTATTGATAGTAGGATTCATGTAAAACTTATATACACTCCATGACGATCACGCGAACGTTTTACTTCTCATCATCATGATTTTGATGAGGGAATTCAAAATGTGCCAGGGCCCTAGAAGCACCCAACCGGAACCGAGACGGTAACTGTGTTCTTGGCAAAATACCGCGGCCGTAGGTTCACCATTAGGTGCTAGTATTTCTGTGTTAAATTGCACAAATATCTGTTTCAGTGAAGCGATCCTATTGTCTGTAGTGAACTAGTGATGTTCTCCAATTGTCTCTCTCGCCGGCGATGAAGTTAAAATCCGGCGAAACTCAAAAAGTAATTGGATTTTCGATTGACTATAGTGGACGCATGATCTTTAGTATCCGTGATGCGTGTCGCTTCATTCAACCAGTTTCATCCTTTGGGAGATTCGATGCGAGAAAGGTCAGCGCATGGTCATGAAGCCAGTCACCGCGCTCTAATTGGCATCTTAACATCAATATTTACACCGAGTGGAAGCAAGTATACAATCCTGTGATCCAATTTGCTGATGCTCACGCGGTGTATACCAAAATAGAGCCCCAAAAGCATAAGGGAATCTGTTTTCACCTACAGCGAGTCCCCTAGTGCACCAGAGCGTGATATCCCATGAGCATGGCCCATCACCATAGTTTCGTAAACGAATAGATCATGTCCTTTTGCAGGAAGCGGTCCAGGATCATTAGGCGCTGGTACCTCGTGGTTATTGGAGCGTGGTCATAGAGCTTTGGGGCCTGGCTCTGACTCGTTGGGAATATGGCCTTAAAAATAGTATAAATAGTTGGATAACCAGCTCTGCGTTTCAGTGCACTTTGCGGTCGCCTCGATTCTTATTGCAGAGATGAAACTCTCTATTGCAACTGTTCTTGTCTTTACCTCCAGCGCTTTGGCGCGTACATTTACGGTGCGTACTATGGCACTGTCATGTTTCATATCTGTGTAACTGTCGGTGTGAACAGGTGTACAATGGCTGTCCTTTCACGATCTGGTAAAATTCAAAGAATTGTTGTTCTATTGAATCCTTTGATTGTAATCGGCATTCATTTCTAGGCCTGCCGTGAGTTCCACCCTTGCCATTATGATGCCGAGGCGGAACTCAACGTTCGTTGCAGATTTTTACTGACCTGAACGTCGCTTCGAACGTGCCCAGCTACCCGACCGGGTTTGTTATACCTATCGGTGTCAATACAGCATCTTGATTATATCTTTAGATGGGAAGCGGGTGCCTATACCGCGGTATCTTTCTACGTCCCGGACAACTGGAAGGCAGGCAGAATTTGGGTAATGATTTCTGCTTTTTCTCCGAAGAACCTGCGTCCTGAGACCGAAGTCCTTGCCATAGGCGCGCAGGGACTGCGATTTCTCCAGCAACCCCGGACCGAATTCATGTCTTGATGGAGGATGTAACGGTGGTCTTCAATGCGATCCGCACACGGGCACTGTGAGTTATAGAGGTATGGTTCAAGTGACAGAATAAGCTTACATCTTCTAAAGGGTGTACCGCCCGCGACTGTCGCGGAATGGACCCTCCAGGGAGATGGATGGCTTGATTATTATGATGGTATGCATATCCTGCTTCAACTTCATGATGCAGCTTAATCACTTATAATAACGGGATTCAGTGTCTTTGGTTGACGGCTACAACCTTCCTGCCAGAATCGACAACGACAAGGGCTGCGGTATCCCATCGTGCCCTGTGGATTTGGGTCCCAACTGTTTGTATTTCTCTCTACTCCCGTTGGGCACCAATTGACTGAAAGTAATAGGTCCTGCCGCGTTGAAGGGACCCTTTGATTCTTCCGGATTTCCAGTTGGATGTAAATCCGCTTGTGTATGTCCACGCCGCTAATTATTCTCGTGTTTGTTATGACTCATGATTATCTTACCTTTTTCAGGAAGCGAACTTGGACGGAAATCAAGGTATGCTCGACTCCCAATTTATTAAATATCTTTTGATTTTTTCGTGCAATAGCAAACTCCCCAAACTGCTGTTCTGGAAACTACAACACCCCTGCTACCTGTCCTGCATCTGGTTTGTCTATTTTCATCTATTCCTCTTTTCAAGATAAGCTGACCATGCCGCAGGCGTCGCATACTACAGCTACTTCAGTACGTGAACTTTAGCTACTAACCATCCCTCCGATTCTTACAACGCATCGATAGAGGACAACTGTCCTGATTCTTATGTTTATGCGTACGATGAGTCTAGCGGTACGGCCTTGTATACTTGTGATTCTAACTTGGCAGCGGACTACACGTATGTTGCATAGATCCACCCTTTTTCATCTTTACTAACGTGTTATTAGATTGACCTTCTGCCCGCCTTAATTAGTTAAGCCAAATTCCAAATTTACTAATGTCGGAATTTTCAAATTTATGTGTTTGACCTTTTCATACCCCTTCTTAGCCTTTTCAAAATGTCTTACAGTTTAATACCTTTTGACACCTTGTACGATTTTCTTTAGCAAATTTAATATTGGGAGGCGATCTCATCTTCATAAGGGTCGTACAGTGGACATTATTCCACAATAAGAGACAACCTTATTTCGAACTCTGGTTGGTTACCTCCAATATACATACTGTCTAATTGAGTGCCTTGTTAGAATCGCGGGGCCATTCTCAAACGGAATATCTGCCAACACAATATGGAGTTAGTAACTACAAAATATAACGGCTTATACCAGTGTATATACTACGAGATCCCCGCGGGATTAAGCAAACATGTAAGTAAATCACTACGAGAACCCACACGGCTACTGACTGTCATGCCGCGAGAAGCGCGCATATCTTATATGCCTGCATTCAACTAGGAAAACGATTCGCGAAAGCGTGAAACCTGCAGTGGGCAGCGATATTTCCAAGATCTTTCCAACGACTTCTGAATGGAGATCTTAGATCTGAGTCGAGATATATGTGATTCCAAGGCAGATGTCAGATGCACGCTCTCGAGGACATTACGGAAACCTTGCAAATACGTTCTCTTCGAATTCTAGAAGCAGTGCTAAAGGTTGGCTGTGTATGGCAAAACCTTTGGTAGAACTATATTGAGCCACGTGGCGCCGCTTTCTTTCTACTTCTTGTGTGGCGTCGTGAAAATTCGGTCAATTCGGCTTGAGTTCAGGGCTTCAAAGCTTTCTAACCGTAGCCTGGACTGCCCTATTCTCCTCTTTTCCCTCCCCCCTTCTCCCAGGCAGCGTGTTCATTTTATTATCCGGATTAGCCGCATAACATAACTGTCAGAACAGAGGGAGATCGATAAACCCGTTGACAGTAAGCTATACACAACACGAGGCCTTCTTATCGTGTCTCTGATTTATTTAGGGTTTCAAATATTTCAACGGCAGGATTCCGTGAATGGGATACTGAAGGTACAGCCGCTAATAGGCAAGTCATTTACAATCGGGAGAAGTTCCGTGTTGTCAAAAAGAACCCTCCTCCGGAGCTATGTGGGGGTTACCAAGCATGTGAACGAGCTTCGTCTCAACAATTCAATGCCTCGGTTGCCTTGCGGCTCGATAGCATTTCTCACCCTGTGTTTCAAAGCGTCCAAGTGTTTGTTCTCTTTTCAGGCAGGCCTTCCTGCATTTCTTCTAACACCACCGATTAAGCCTTTCCGCCTTCAAAATTTAATCATAATATCCCTGATATCCGAAGACAGCGGCGGGCGCTCGAAGGATGATGGTATAAGACGTGACAACGGTTGTCTGTCTGCTTTAGCTACTCCATAGCCTCACGTTGATGTGTCCACTGTCCTTGTAGGTGTCGCATCATGCATCAACGTCCGAGCGAAGACTAACCAATTTTGAATAGGGACTAATTCAAGAATGCTGGAGATAGAGTTCGCTGCCCTTTCCATCGACTCTTCCTCGACCTTGCCCATCGACAAGCTTCCCAATGAACTGTTGGCCAAAATTTTCTTCCTGGCAGCAAAGGAGACCAGGCACGATACAATACCAGCTCCTTTTATCGTCTCGCAGACATGCCGGCGCTGGCGGAATGTCGCGCTATCGACCGGCGATCTATGGATATTCATCAGCTTCAATTTTCCATTAACATCTACTCAATACCTTCGGGCAAATAGCATGCTCTCGAGGTCTTCTACATTCCCGCTCGATCTGTTAATGGATTTCCGTGATCCGTCTTGGGACTGGGAAGAAGAACCTCACGGCTTCACCTCCAATGGCATGCGATCCGTCATCCGACTCCTTGCGCCGCATCTCAACCGTCTGCAAGACGTAGATATCCTTCTCGATACCTGGGCGCCAATGCATACCTTTTTATTGGAGACTCAAAGACTTGACGTGGCATCATTACCAGCGCTAAAGCGGTTGTCATTATCTCGTTGTAACGCCTATTTTGCTCTAAAAGGCCAAATTTTCCTTCCCCAGCGCCTACGAGACTACCTACCGTTATTCGGTGGGATCCCCCTACCAGGACTCACTCACCTCTCCCTCGTCGGTGTCCACGTTAATTGGAGCGCCGCAGCTTCGTCCCTCAGTAATCTTACCAGCCTAGAGCTGAAATACCACGCCCCCGACGTCCTCCCTACTTGGAATGAATTTACGGACCTTATATCCGGGTCCCCTGATTTGCGCCACCTCTCGGTGATCGGGTCGTGTCCCTGTGGCGCAGCAGGATCGACCTTAATTTCAGCCCTGACGTTGTCTCATTTCACTTTGGGATTCGTGGACATCGACGACGCTATCCAGTTCGTCTCTAGCATGCATTTTCCCGCTCTGGAGAGCCTCTCGCTGGAGGACGTCAAGAGCGCTTTAGATCCCATCGAGACGGTACAAGACGCGGCCCCTCTTTTGGAATGCTTTATCCGAATGACGAGTTCCACGATTCCATTGCATGGGCTTCGATATCTGAAGCTTAACGAGATCAGTGCTAGCCAGGAGGTGCTGGATAATTTCTTCTCGATCGTTTCTTTGGTGACGGAGATGGATTTGTCTGAGAGCATACCTCTGGCTGCTCTTGAGCCTAGTCTTGGTGTAGTGCCTTGCCCTTCACTTCGCACATTACAGTACCACTCTTATAACGATTGGCATTCAGTACGCTCCCTGGTATATTCTAGACGTGGTATCGGCATTCCTTTGCACAACGTTCATGTTATTTTTCAACAAGAACCCCGTGATATACAGCCTCTTTTACAGGCTGGCGTTCACGTAACCATAGATACCAGTTCCGATTCAGATGAGGATGAGAGCTCATATTCATGTAGATCTGGTAGTCCCTAACTGCAGAATAAATGTATGAAATGCCATATCTATACAAAGATGCGTGGTTACAATGTTGTTACAAAGCCAGTCCAAATCACAGCAAAGGAAACCATTCAGTCAATGATAACATGCTTTTCTTCCCAACACGAACACTTCCTTGGAAAGGTAGCCCATCTAGTTGCAGGCCATCATCCTCTGAAGGCAATCCCGGCACATCCACGCGGACAGCAACGGTTCCTACAAGACCAGCCAGCGCACCGTCGGTGCCAAATATAACCTGTGAAAATAAATAAGTCAAGCATCCAGAAAAAGAGGATGAGATTACCTTGCTGACAAAATTGCTAAACTCCTTCTGTCGTCTAGGAAGTACCTCTAACGGTACTTCCTCTATCTTTGCGCTCACGGCAAAAGCGCTCCCTCCATCTTCATCACTTTCTGCTGGAACACACTTCGATTCCAGCCATTCGTCAGGCTGTATGTGCGCAAATGCGTGATCGGGTAGTGGGTCAGGAATGACGGCGCTGCTCTGTGGCGGCTCGCCATCGAACACCAGCACATCGGGTAGGACGTGGCTTACGTCCAAATCGATGTCCATACCTTTCGGTAGGACGACGCGAGCAAAGACGGTACCACTCGCGAGGAAAATACTCCCCCGAGGTTTGATCTTCATGTCGTGAATAGTGACATTGCGCAAAACCTTGGGTCGAGGCCGAGGCCCGGGAAATACGGCGTCTACTGATAGATTTGAAACTAAAGGTGTTGAGATAGTGATGGGATTGGGTAGTGCGGAGAGGTACCGTGATAGAAAGACAGAGAGAACTGAAGAGGAACCAGATGGTAGGGGAAGTATTGATCCGGTCATTTGCAGGGTGATATTTGGGTGAGTTGTTGTAAACGATTCTGTCATCACATGAGCAATTGGAACATCCGGAGGGAGGGATACGACGAATGGGAGGGGCGGCAAAGCGAAATTGAATGATGATGGCGCCGGATCGATGATGGTCGCGCAAGCTTCCAGGGACAATTTATCATTGACAGATGTTACTGAAAAAGATTCAAGGGTTATAAGATCCGTTAGGGGAGGGAATGGAACATTTCGACCAGGTTGAGGCAGTCCTGGAAAGCTAGGAACTTGTAGACGCATCAGAGTGGGACAGACAGGGCGAAAGGCACGAACTCACTTATCAATCGTATGACAGTGTTAACATCTGTGAATTTTCTGCGAAGATTATGTTTCCAACTGGTACCACCCAGATTGCCACCTTCGACAGCAACCTCTCCAATGTCCACTTTCAAAGCGAATGATCCTTCTCTCCACGCTTCTTGTATGAAGGTTTTTAGGATGGGACCGTTGGTCGTCGGCTGAATGAAAACGGTCGTGGAGATGGGCTGAAGCCAAGATCGGTCGGCAGGAGGATCAGCCGTTATGACTATCTCCTGGGATGGAATGTTGATGGCTGCCAGCCGTTCATCCTGTTCGGAGACGACTTGTACGCTGGAAATACGGACGGATACACGGTCCAACTTTCGGATTCCCCATCTACCTAGCGACTTCCAAAGGTCCAGCATCAGGTTATCTTGGTCGTCGCTGTTTACGCCAATGACACCACCAGCATCCATGCCTATTCTTCCCTCTATTCGGGCGTATATTCCACCCGTATCCGACATGTTTAGTACATCCACGCGACTTGGGCCCTCGAAAACCAATCCGTCGTTAATGATGGCATCGGGAGACAGGTCTGAGGCCCGTGCAGCATAAGACCATGCGAGCAATGCGAGGGCGACAACAACGACAACACAACACAGAAGGGAGACAAAGAAAACATAAAGTAGCTTATACAGGAGCGGCCGTCGATATCGCGTATGCGAGAGCTCGATATCGGCCACCGACGAGGACAGCGAGCTCGAAGCAGGTGGAATTAACGGCGTGCGTTCGGTGGGAGGCTCCACGGCTCTTCCTTTGCCCTTGTCAACAGGACGTCCATTGGCAGAGATATCGAGGCTCATGCCTTAGGCTTTGGCAGTCGCACAATGAACACAGTAGAGAAGCGAGCTTGCTCGTCGTGGATGGCGGCGGACCTTCAAGACAGTTGGCACGTGCGGCCATGCGCCAGTGACCCACGACGGACCCACGTGCAAAGCAATCTCAGATAAAGTCGATATATTCGGCAGGAAATATTCACCCTTCCAAGCCAAGGCAACAAATATTAGCATTGCCTAAACAGTTAAGGTGTTCTATGTGAAAAATAATAGGGTAATGACTATCCGTCGTGCATACGTGTAGGCTTAAATAATAAGACAGAAATCCTGACCGCTGATAGTACACTATTTATGAGTCCTAACAAAAAACTAAAATATCCCACCTAGCATCCATCCACCAGGGAGTTCTTAGGGACTGTCTGGCCGTAATCGTCCGTCCATGTTGTATAATTAGGATTGGTATATGCGCCCGAATAACTTCAAATAGCTTCAGCATGCATCTCATAGAAGCAGACAAGTGAACGCACGTCGTGATATAATCAGCTGTCGGATAATCTTCGGGATCGCAGCCGATGTTAATGTTATCCGGATCCTAAGCGCAAGCGTAAGAAAACACACTCAGTAAACGTTTCAACTAACCTGGTAAACGCGGATCCAATCTATGAGCATGATTGCCGGAAAGGTGAGATGGTCCAGGTCTACATCTCCGAAGTTTGTCGACATTCCGAGATTTGCCAAGATATACTGCACATCAAGAACATGTAAGGATATAACGCTTGAAAGAAGCGTCTACGGACCATGGGTTCTCTTGGAACAGGTCGGGCAGAAATTTCGGTATCCGAGTCTGCTCCTACGCCTGCGGCGTTCAAGGTCCAAGCCACCTTTCCGTCGTTCACCCATGTGATGTACTGCGGAAATGATATCATTAGCATAAGGAGATGGCGTCGAGAATCGAACCCGCTTACAGCGCCGTCAGAATCATACCCTAGAGAACATTGTACCGTCAGTTCGCCACGCGGCCTCAGAACCCCGACAGCAGCTTACCAGGTTTGTACTGAAAGAATGACCCATAATTAGCGAACTTCCATCTCAACGCTTCGAACAAAGTTACCTCAAAAGCGTAAGTAGCATAGCATCCGGTCGATAGTTGATAGCATTCCGAGTTAGTCGTTGAAACCACTGAAGTTGCTTGCTGTGTCGAACCACCAATATACGAGTTCAGTTCAGATATACTGCTGTCTGCAATAATCAGGTTGTCCGAACTATTATCCCAAACGTATCCCTTATTGAATGGCTACCGCATAGAATAGTCAAATGCGGCTAACGAAGCGCGGGAAGAAGTAAACGCACTGCCCACTGTCCAGATTGTGATACTTGTCCAATGTCATCGCTAACCTGGGCTTCGAAGACATCAATTTCGGGGGCAGAGCGCCCGACGTATGTACCGTCAGAATGCTTAGGTCCTGGATGACTTTCCCCATCGCAGGTACACCGTGAGAGTCGCTGACCAGGTAGATATGAGAGCTCGTAATTCGAACTTGAGTAACCGCTAGTTAGCGCAACCGTGGGTTCATTGTTGATGGTTTGGTTAGGCGCCGTCCCGACGTCACAAGCGTCATAAGTGTAAGGCCACTAAAAGCAGATGTAATCCATGCACATACAATGAGGGCGATATATTTGACGTACCATCCCTTCCAGTGTCGCGCCATACCCTGCGCGCCCTAGATTTCCCATGGCCCATACAGCGGGCCACAGACCGACGACATTGCTAATCCCAGGAAGCTGAACAGAGGCGGATAAATAACCACCAGTGAAGCAGAACTTGTTCCTGCAAATAATCTATCAGACAGTGTGACATATACAGCACAGTTCTGCCAAAAGGTTACCATGTCGACACCATACCTGCGTCGCGTGCATCAGTGACAGTACGAGTAGCGGAAGGTCATGTTTACCTCCTTGGTAATCCAAGTCGTGTGTTTCTTTCTTGGACAACGTTATTTGCAGAGAGCCATTCGCAGTCGTTATGGCCGCTGGATCATACCACTCCATATTGTTTGTCGACTGAAAGAGGTCATGAATAAATCATCACGTACTAAGCAGATGAACCGCACCCAGTAATGCAAGTCCACCGCTTCCCAGTAAGGATCATCGCCAGAATAGAACGTGCGTCCCTCTGTCTCGAACTCATCTGAGAAGACAAGTTGCCACTCAGAACCATCTCGCCACGACGTGAAGGTATAAGCATCTTCTGGGGTATCCGCGTCAATGAGGCCGAAGTTACCAATATCGGGAACCTGAATACGAAGAACATCAAAACGCCGCCAACGCAACATAAACTGTCTTCTGCTGACCTGGCCTGAAGCGTTGACACCAAGGTTCGCACTCGTTGTTGTTGTATTTAGGTCCTGTACGTATGTCATAATTGGATAGCCGATGCTGCAAATTATAAGGGATTGTTAGCGTCAAGAGCAACACAGGCACTCACAATAGCATAAGTATCCCTGTACAAAGTATTGTCAAGCAGCCCACGTTGGCAATCCCCCGCCTTGAGAAAGAGAGATCTGCGTCTTCTACCATCTTTCCGCCGCGCACTGTAGGCAAGTGGAGTGCATCATCAGGCTCCTCGACGTTTGGTGACAGATTGGAGCCCCACGTAGAAGGGTCGGCACCGAGCGAAAACTATCGAATCTCAATGAATGATCATGGTTTATGAACTGACACGTACTTTGCCAGATAATGACGGTGTCCTCGAGCTCATTGACCCAACAGGGTAAGGATTATCTCCCTGGAAGGCTGGTTAGTCACTTGAAAGGAAAACAAAGAGAACTCATGCCCATTCTGAATCGCGATTACGCAGCATCGATGATGGGCTACTGGCCAAAAGACTTATAGTGGACGAATCGAAATGGCCACTCCGTGCCATAATTCGAGCAGGAAATGTGCGGAGGAAAGAGTAGTGGAGAAGAAACGGGAGGAAAATTAAAAGTCGTCACCCTCGTCGCGCAGTCTTCCTAAAATAATCATCATTGTGATGCCTCAACATCACCCGCGGAAGCTATAAATATGACTGCGCAGTTATGGTCAAGGAAGACACATAGATGGACTTCCAGTCATTCAATGACTGACTGAGAATGTCATAAAGTCCGTCGAGACCACCTGAGAAAACGGATATTACTTGTGGATGCCCGTCGATCGAATGAGAGAAGGCAAGTCATTGTCAACCACTGGACCTGCGTCCTACCGGTGTTCTACTACCACATTTGACGGTCGGCCGCGAACCGTAGTCGTTTCGCCAGTATATGAAATTGAATGCGTAGGCGCTGCGAGGCACGACGGGCTGGGTGCTACGCGGTAGCTGCGGTGCGACCGGGCGCGAGATTGCGAAAATGATCATAATCCGGTGATCTGTGGCAGCACTGTCAGTGCAACTGGCACAATCGATTTGTCGAAGGTTGGATGTGGGTCAGAGTCCCTTGTGAGATGGTGGCTGCCTGACAAGTTGTGGGAGTTAACCTGACGCCACAGAAGGCAGTACTCCCTCCAATGTCGCTGTTATTGGTGATATGGCGGCTGGAAGGACATCCACTTCGGAGAAAAAAAACGAAGCGGGTCCGCAATTTGACAGTGGTTTCGTTTCCTAGATTGCGTATGTCAAAGTTCCAACTTAACTCAAAACGTTCACCAATCGCAGAGTTTTGAGAACCTCAAACGCTGCAAGGTCTGTAGCATCTATTGGCCACTATCAACAGTGCAAATAGACTGGGAAAAGATCGACTAACAACTTAAATACACCATCCTGGATTTATTCTTTGCGTAGACGAGACGCAAGCCAATGTCGATATACAAAATATGCAAGGCAAGCAACAATGGCGATTGCGAAAACGATGGTCTTTGAGCCAACGACAGAGACCTCTTTCTCGACCTGTTGAAGAACTCAACGGGGGTAGCCCAAGAGAACGGTATCACCTACCACAGATGTGAAAGGCGAAAGTATAGGTATTGTGAAATGAGAAGGTAGAAGAAACCAGCGTTGTGGACGATGCGTACGACGCTGGTTCGCATGAGACATCCAGACGATTAATATTGCAAGAAATATTATGACGCCGAGCAGGGCCCACTAGTATAAGAGATCAGGAATGTACGCGTAGAATAGATGAGGACGCACAGTGAGTTTCTCCATTCTCAAAATTTTATCCTCGTTTGCCTTCACAAGAGCATTTCGTTCACGCTACCAAAGCCATTGTGGGTCATTGTGGTCAGACAACACCGAAACGAACAACCAATGCTCACTGAACGTTTCAGTTCTTCACCAAACGAAAGTGTACGCAGTTCCCGATGGTGCTCTGTTCGTGCTGATAGCAATGCCTCCGCAGTCAATGCTCGAGCAGCCCAGTACTGCTCGACGCGACTTCGAGGCGTTACATCGTCTGGAGGTACTGGTATTGTCCCGTTGTGATCAAGCGAATATTTGGTCGAAACACTGGTACCAATGACTTGTACGGCACTAGAGAATGGTACTTTCGTGGGTGAAGTGGATAAAGGCCGTTTCAATTTGTTCATGAGGCAGAAATGTGGGGCACCTTGGTGGTCGAGAAGAGCAGTTCCAACCTTACGTTATGCCACAGCCACAAGAATAAGTCGTGAACGAAGTTTAAGTTCTAGGATAAATACAGTTTATACTGGCTACAGCATGGAAATATGCAATTTACACTGCAAACGGAGGTACATGCCCGAGGCATCTTTCCACTTGAAAAGCGACATGATACATGCGAACTTACTGGCTTTTGAGCCGAGCTACCAGTCATCGCTGACAGACAACCGCAATCTACGTCGGACGCTGTTGCTTCTCATTGTCGCCCTGATCCTCCCACACGGAGGGAGCTACTGACCCAGCGCGACGCTCCTCGTCGCCTGCAAGACCCCACCTGACTGCCTCGCTCTCGATCTCATCGGCGGTGAGCCGGGGTAGCTCATTCCCAACCTTGACATACCACTCGCCCTGTGTATAAGCCTTGGCAAAGACAATGTCGATTTCTTCTAGGGTCCGACCCTTGGTCTCAACATAGAAGAGCCAAATGAAGGGGAAGAAACACAGGTTCACGATGCCGAAGAAGAGGAAAGTGCCGAAACCACCAAGACTATCGAGCATGGGAGGGGTCCACATAACGACAGCAAAGTTCCATAGCCAGTTTGTCATGGTAGATATGGCATTGGCGTTCGTACGGATAGCGTTCGGATTTATCTCAGCAGGTAGAAGCCAAGGCAATTCGAGCCATGTGCTATAATATGGATTAAAAGATCATGCCAGTCTAAAAATTATGGAACAACGTACCATCCAAAGGCCATAAGGAAGAGGAACAGGGCTACAACAGCTCCGTACGTCGCGGTGTTCTGCGTATCACCTTCCACGTTGTATGGGATGAGACAAAAGCATGCAAGGAACTGAACGAAACAGTGAGAATCTCTCCGTGACACCGCAAGTTGTCACTTACCATAGACAATGCTTGACCAGCAGTACCCCACAAGAACATTTTGCGGCGACCAAGACGTTCAATCATAGGGTATGAACCAAAAGCGGAGAGAGCATAGACCGTAGAATTGACCCCGCCTAAGATAAGTGCAAGCTGACGATCGAGACCAATGTACGTCTGGAAAATGACGGGGCTAAGTGATCGTTAACATCGTCAATATATCTCGGATCATTCAAAAGACGCACGCAAAATAGATGATGGCATTGCATCCACCAATTTGCTGGAAAAGTTGACTGGAAGCACCAATGAGCGTGCGCCTAAAGTGCTGTGAAGGGCCGCTGGTGAAGACATGCTTGATTTGGAGTTCTCCGACAGACTCCAGAGCTTCAACAATGACGCGCTTCTGCTGCTGGGTAGTCTCGGAGTCGACGCGTTCAGCGCTCAAGGCCGCAACGACGTGTTCCCCTTCCACGGTTTGACCGGTAGACAATAGGTAACGCGGAGACTCGGGTAGTTGGGAGATACCGAGAATAAGTAGTACGGCAAATATGATCTGAAGACCGATGGGGAGACGCCACGAGAGAGATGTGTCAATGTAGGACAGTCCAAAATCGATCCAATACGCAATGACTATATTTGCAATCAGTTTTCAACTACATAAATAGAATAAAGATTCGGCGTACCGGTGCCCATAGCGATCATGCTTGCTTCAATGCAAATATGGAGTCCTCGGTTGTGAGCCTTGGAGCACTCTGCCTGCCAACTGGGGATTGTTGCGGTATTAAGACCGTTTCCAAAACCTGTGACGACACGTCCAATCACGAATTGATGTCCGGCTTTATGGCTGCACATGAGATATGGGAAACGTAAGTCCTAATTCATCGGACGCGAGAGGATCATTCAACGTACCCAGGCATAGAGGTGATCTGGATAAGAGCTCCGATGGAGACCCAGAAACCGCCTACCGGAACCCCGTCAATGAATACAACTGATAGAAGGCGGAAAGATGGATATTCACCGATCATGATGATCTTTCTGCGTCCCAGTTTGTTGCCGTACATAAGAGCGAAGATCGCTCCTGCCAGGCATCCAACTTCGTAAATGGCGGTATAGAATGCCTGCATTGTGGACGAATGCTTGCTTCCAACATTAACCGGATTTAGATCCGGAAATACTCGATAGAACTGAGGGGCAGAGATGATACCCGACATCTGCGAAGGGCATGTTCATCAGAAGAGAAGGAAGGTCATAAGGCAGGAAGACGCACGACGCCTTGGTCATATCCAAACAATAGAAATCCTAAGACCAGTCAGATGTCGCGCTAGGCAGCGTGGAAGGATATTTTCTTACCAAGAGTAGCAGTGATAGTGACAGCCCTAAGGAGCTTGTCGCCAGTAAGTCCCATGTAATGAGGTATGCCATCCTTGACAGTAGCGCGAACGCTCTCCGTGGAGACCTTTGCCTCGTACTTTTCAGATGGAGGAGAGTCAGTCATAACAGTCTTCAAGATAAGCGTCAATCGTAAAGATAAGTAAGAGAAGTCAGGACGTGGGCAAGCCTCAAATCGGAAAGCTCGCTGAAAGTCGGACTGTCGTTGGCGGATAGATCAAATCACGCGTAGGTAGACGGCGACTGGAGGGAAACAAAGAAGCGATCTCGAAGGAGTCCTGTCTTATATACAAAAATGAAGGCAGTTTAGTAATTCCGAAGCTTTAGAGCTAGTGACGCACCAAGGTACACCATGCGGAGAAGTATTCTTGATCGCCCTTGGCGAAACGTAACTTCATAAATAGAACCTCTCCACACTCCTCCCGTTGAAATACAACGTGCACTAGACTTGACTTCCATACCCATAAGTTTATGTCAGCCTTCCTCTCATATAGAACGACTATTCTTTCTGGTTCAAAATTCTTATCGATGACCGTTCAGATATCACGCACATCTCGATTCTGCGACCGACGACCGATCAGAAAACCAGTCAGTCCGGATGTTGTAACCCAATTGTTGTGGGGTCGAACCTTGTTTTAGGAATCAGCTCCACAACCATACAGCCACGTAACCGAGAGTGGACTGTTGAATTTGTACTGCCGACTAGCGCGCATCGGTCGGATTGTTTCGGGAGTCTGCCAGCATTCTTGGTCCTAGCACGCTAAGTTCGGAGGAGAATAATATCTCCATTTTAATATTTATAGCACGTAAGAGCGCTACGAATAGCACCAGAAGTACTGCTAAACATAGCATAGTAAAGGCGAAGTGCTGGAAGTGCTTCAGTAATCGATAAACAGCGGATTGTCAATCCTGAAAATTAGAGCACCTACACTAGGCCGTCTCCTAGAATAAAAACTTCTCTCTCTCTCTCTCCCCAAGCTCCAAGGACCGTTCCATCGGTACGGCCCGGCGGCCCATGCTTCTTCCGGCTTGAATTACTCCTAAGCACGAAAAGTAGCGTGGCGCTCTTTATCAAATGTTAGAACGGCGCGGAGCTCAAACAGTAGCTGCCAGTCTACAGATTCCGGCAATATCCCATCTAGGAAGCCCGGCAAGTCGCATAGGGATTCTCGTATATAGAACAAATTTATGCATGATGTCAACCGGATATGAGAAATTTCAGCAAGGTGTTGTATTCCCTTGTGTGCTGTAGGTGCTGACTGTTGACTCGCGGCCGCAAGTGAACTGCAGAAGTACAGCTGAAAGAAGGCTGGCAGATGGGGGTGGGCGAACCAGTAAGGCATTAGAAAGCCTATTACTAGCATCTACGGCGGCCTCGAACGAAGTAGCTCGAAGGACATCGCAGCACTGGCAGAAATTATCTGCCTGAAAGTTAACGGTTGTTGCCTAGATGTCACAACTAGAGCTATCAAAACGAATTTCAGAGAGTGCAAGGATGATGCTGAAATATGCCAGACCTACAATATGAGTTTTTTGGCATATGCATCAAAATGATCAGCCAAAGAAGGTACTCAAATGCACGACAGTCTACAGCTATCCTAACCTCAGGTGCTTGAGTATAATTAGGACGAGCGTGTTGGTTGGCACAACTTAGTCGGGTCGCATTCAACGTCCATTCCAAAAAGAATGGACCCTGGCCGACCGGCAAAAAACGGCATCAGGGGTTGCACGTGGTACTTCTTCGAAACGGACAGCGGCGGCCCGTTGGAGCATAGAACTTAGTGAGGGAGAAACGCGCTTGAAGAAAATGTCCAATTCGCGTAGAATGGAACGACAAAAGTCGGATGATCCGCTGGACGGCTAACCAATCTTAGATTGTGATCCGGGTACAAGGTGTACTAAGAGGCACGGATTAGTTCTCCCCCCTTCATAGCAAGTGGTATCTTCCAAAGCCTTCGTCCCTTCCACTTATACATGAACAGTGATCTATTCAGCGACGTAAATCGCTGCTGTTCTAGTCAAACATAAATATTAAGTTTTCTATCCAAGCCTAGCAGACGAAACACCGATCTTTGGTCATAGAACAGCAGATGACTCAGTTGGGGGAAACTTTATGTTTGTGGGATATAATCCTACAATATGTATCAAGGAACAGAATAATATGGTGCGGCAGCAAAGCTTTATCACCATGGAATATCTATACAATCAACATGGTCCATTGACAGTCGAGTGACGACAAAAAGTCTGGTATCCATCCAGGATTCCTCACGATCACGAAATGGGGTGAAATGGGACAAAGCCCCACCAAGAGCCCAGACACATCTAACAGAATGTAGATCGACCCTTGATGGGGCAATCTGAATCGGTGGGGAAACTGGGGACATGCCATTAATTCGCCAGGATTAATGTGGGGTGGGGCTTTACCGGCGCATAAAAGTCCAGGCGCTGCAATGCTGGCCGTACACAACCGACGTAATGCTCTTTGATCTATCGAAGAAATTCAGTGATTGTTCTACAAAGACCACTATCATTACCAACATTCTTTTTGAATATTTTGGTCACCAGTAAGTATGTGACCCTGGTAGATAGCGTCGCTTTCGCTTCTTGTAGCGAAAGATGACGAAGATGATGACGCCAATGGCAAAAACAACTACGACACACGCGACCCCACCAGCAATAGCAACATCTTTCCCTTTGCCCTGGAAAGAAGCGTCCGTGTCCCCAGAAGCTAGCACGGAGGAAGCAGAAAGAGGGGAGGATAATTGGGATTGGGAAAGATAGCTCAAAATCGTGTCCGACTCAATTGGGATAACTGAGCCGGAGCCGTCCACAGTCTGCGGAACACTTGTTGTGATAGATTGGACCTTGAAAGTCGTGATGGCACTTGTGGCAGACACGTCTCGGTCGTCATTACGCACTTCAGTCATGCTAGGGAAAGGATGCATGGGAGAGTATGACCCTTGCGAAAGAAATCCATAAGCCTGCCGTTGTTTACCCCGATTAAAGAGACAGAGTATTGGATGTCTTGGCACGAGCTGACCATGGTAAGACGAGCCTCACGAGGTGCCACTGCTGATCAAGGCGAAGGCCTAGCACCATACAATGATGCAAGCATCGAGCAAGAGATCTGATCTCTCCATGTGTTGCACTGATTGCGAGAGTTCTTATCCGATAAGACGGTTTGAGGGCCCGGATATTGGACGTAGCTGCAGGGGCGCCCTCTTGAAGACCTGGATTATAGCACTTCAAACCTTGGAGTTTTCATAAGTTCAGAAGTCAAATGGACACAGATAGGAAGCCTTTCCTCGCCAGTATTTAGCGCCTGCAGGGCAGGAGATACCACAAGCAACTTATTGAAGAGGTCCTCCAGTCGAAATCGATGTCACAGACATAGCTACAGCTTCAAAAGAACGAAGAATGGAATTTTCGAAGCGTCATGACTCTCAGATGGACTCCACTATTTTGCTCCAGTTGTCAGTTCAACTTCAAGCGACGCATACCCAAACCGTCGTAGTTCGCACAAACCTGCGCCTGACAATTGGTTCCGGTTTCATGATAGTAGAAGGAACAAACCTTGAAGCTTGAAGGCAAGTGCGAAGGTCGAGCCAAGTCGAATTCGGCCCGGAAGGGACCGGTGTCCAACTTGGCTCGGAATGAGCCGGCCCACTCAATGGTGGAACAAAACCATCACACTCAAGAAGCTATCCTCGTAAGTTCGATTATACGGCTCTGAAGCAGGTGATTTGATGTTAATCCTAGCATTGTCTGTGTGAAATGGCTGGGTTACTCGATTTACCACAAGAAATCGTCGATATCGTTGACAATCTGCAAGATGACTCTGCCATTTTGGTTACCCTTCTACCCTTTCCTAGGCCATTGCGCTCTTGCGCGCAAGTCTATTTATTTCGTATCATAAAAATCAAGCACATCCTGGACTTCAATGCTTTTACTGCCTTGTGTTGCCTGTCCACGGAGAGACCAAAGCTCGTCAAAACGCCTTCATCTTGATTCTAAATTTACCTCCACTGCTTCCGAGACTCCGTACTCTCGTTAAAGTTGATACGCTGTATCTCAAATCTTCCAACGACCCCGTCAAACGAGAAGTCTTCGGCGTTCTGTCACCATTCTCGTTCCCTACTCTGCATATTGCATTCCGGGCCCTTGGGCGACCCAGGTATCCACGACATCTTCACTATGTTCCCTAGAATCAAGCTCTTCTCTGCTCATTCTGTTTCCGTCGATTCATATGCTATTGATGAGCGGCATGAAGAATACCATGCCTCTACGACTCGTCAACCTTGTTATCTGTCATGCTACCTTCAGTCTTTTGTGATCTTCGAAAACCGGCCACTGAAAGATCCATCTTCCATGAAGCCGCTTAGGGGCTGATGGATGTCACTCGCACCTCGCTTCGAGAACTGTGCTTCGTCAATCTTTCTCTAGAGCGTAGGCAATGTCATTCAAAAGGTAGCGATGTCCACTAACTATGTTTTGTCTAGAGAGAGGCTGGGGCACTCATACTGGTCTGGACGTCAGCCATATTCAGTCGCTTACCCTCCGGTTTCACGTTGATGCCGGCCCTTTCTATCTCTTCTCGGACTTGGCATAGTTGGAGAATGCTCTAAGCAAGATGCAAGGAGATACCTTTCTCACCGAGCTTCACATCATTTTCCACATTGAAGACTCTATCCATCTTTTTATAGTACAAGGCATCGAGCACCGCAGGATGACGGAACTTTGGGGGATAATGAGCAGGATAGCTGCAGCTCATCGTATGGCGTCTCTAAGAGGACTGCGAATCACCTTGACCGCATGGAAAGGACCTCAGGAGATTCTTCTAGACAAGACGTCTTATCTGAAGGCATGGGAAGAGAAGCTAAGACTCGTTCTTAATGGTTTCTCTTCCACGAAGGCCTTTGATGTTCGTACGGAAGGAAGCCAGACACAGTCCGTTTGGTGGGAAATTCTTCATTTAGTACGTCTCAAAGCCTCCTTTTACCGTTATCCATACCATGAATTCTTACCAAGCAGCATATTTAGCCTCGTCTTAGTTCACCTTTATTTGAATGGCCTAAACACAATTGGTTCCGCTGGAAGAGGCTGATTGTAGGTCCGTTTCTCGTTTACGATGCTTCTCAAACTTTGACTAGTACTTTATTACTTAGGTCATTTTTGCGTACTTGCTCTCATTCTGAACTATAACGTCTACGCTGTAGAATCCAACAAAGAGACCGTCAATATATGACGGTTGAATATATTTGCTCAATATCATGCCAGACTACTAGCGCTCCCGCTGTTATCGTTGTGCAGCACCCTGATCGCCGGTAGCCAAAGCGTCCGACCACTTATTCATGATATCGTCGACCTCATAGTGTCTAGTTGTCTGCATGTCGGTCGTGCGTACCTCTACACCGAGTCCAAATATCCAAAGGGCGGGACCTGCCTGGAGCGGGACCGTGGTTCAGGCCGGAGACTTAAGACCAAAATGCCAACACACCTCTTAACCTTTTCTCTCGTTAACACTGGATTCAAACTGGGTAATGTGAGTACATCTTCCAACCTGAAGATGACACAAGTGAATTGAATTGGCTTTCAGGGCGGATAGAATGCGTGGCCTATGACGAGATAAATGTCAAGCTCGGTACTTTTCCGTGACTACTACGGGAAGCAATCATAAATATTAAATGTATTGGGCGCATGTGTCCCGATGGCTACCGCTTCCGAGGGCACTCTGGTCTTGCAACGTTGTTAAAGAAGTCTCTATGTAAAAAGCAGACTCACACTCCACCGCCTAGTTGACCATTTATATGAGCCACCTAGTATGGGTTAACAAATACTCGAGGGTATACTTTTCCTATACCAAACCTCTCTGATTCTGGCCTAGTAGGTTAACCTGAGGTATCGCTGATCATATGTCCGGTCTCACCTCTATGCCCGACCTCCTCTAGACCTCAATTCTCCAATCGCTGAATATCTTTCGGGATCTCACCCGCCCCTGGGCCACACACATTGGCACCTGCATGCCTGGCTACTCTGTGTAGGCGAAAGGATTGAATACCCAGCAGCGCCAACATAACAACGGCCACAGCGGGAGCTCGCTTGAAAATACTCAGCCAAGACAGCGACGATTCCTTCTCCCGCTCCTTGCCCCCTCTCTTCTCTCCTCGGCGATCAATTCCATCATCCTCAGCCAATTCATTGTTGCTTCTTGGAAGCCCCGTGCTATTCAATCCAGCTACAGCGGTGCTATGATATCTTCTGCGACCCCTACGTCGCCCTTGACACCAGACCATCCCGATCATACCAGTATGTTCCCTGCATACAGAGAGTTCGTTGACTGTAGGTCCCCGTCGTCCCGTCTGTAACAGTGCAAGCATCTGACGCTCGTTACCAGGCGAAGCCCTGAGAGCTCAAGCTCTCAATGCTGATGGATCGCCCAAGCGGCCAATGAACGCATTCATGATATTTGCCCGTCTACGGCGTCCACAAATCTCCGCAGAGAACCATACCCTTCGCACTGGAGACATCAGCAAGATTTTGAGTAAAGAATGGGCCACGATGCCTTTTGTAAGTTATTTTACCTACAATCCTTGGGACAGCATTGTTGATATTCTGTCGTTGTAGAGCGACAAGGAATGGTATCAAGACCAGGCTAAGAAGCTGAAGGTGGAGTTCAAGAGCAAGTATCCTCATTACGTATATCGTCGCAAGTCCACTCGTAGACGGCAACAACTTCTCAGCAACTCTGTCGTTGGCCGTGCCAATGATGGCACGATGCAACCCGAATGGTTAGAAAGTCAGGAGGGCGATCTGGAAGATGCATGGTCAGGTCGTTCGTTCGAGGATTCGGAACTGGATGCGATAATGAGAGCGCGCGCGAGCCAGCTCCTGCATGAGGATTCGTACGGCAGATTTTCTAGAGAGGCTTCCTATTCCAGGTTGTATGGAACAAATGATGTTCTTCGTCGTACGTGCACTTTCTTCCAGCAAGCTGAAAATACTCTCTTACTTTCTCTCTGGGCATAGGTCTATCGCAGTGTCCCCCCACTCATGTTTCATCGTACAATGTCCCTAGCTTTTTAGACTCAGCGTTTTGCGCCGGTCCTTCGGACTACAGGATGTCAATGGCCAATTCCCTTACTTGAAACTTCCTAGACTTGAAATATACAACCAGCGATACGTACACTTATGAGCATCCTTTGATTATCTGCACTACATCATCACTTGTACTTATGTGACACGCAATATATATTTACTAGTCCGTAATTTTGAAAGACTCCGTCAGGGCAAGTGTACGTTGTTGTGACCCGCGGAGGTGTACAACGAACTAAAAACGAACAGTCCGGTCAAATCTGTAACAAGCATACTATGTCCACCGCGATTGAGTCCGATCGCGACTAGCATATAACACACCACCCATCGTCCCGAGGCTTTTCCAGCCTTGCCTCAATATAACATTTCCCTCGGCCAAGTTTACCCGTAAACGGAACGCTAAGATCCTTGCCACGACCTCGGCGGTCAGGGATAAGTTGTGTCGTTGATCGCAGCAGTATTTCTGTCTTGGGAGTGACAAGTCGAGCATCGACCCAAGTCGGTGAGGATTCCGATACGAGTGCCAGGACCACCCGTTGCGCTGGCTGGCTCTGATAAGAGAGAGACCAAAGCCGGTCTCGCGCGATGAACTCGATTTCTCGACCGTCCCAATCGAACTGTGCTCGGAACCCTTCAGCATCACCTTCTTCGATGACGTTGACTAGCGGCCTGAACCCTATCCACCCGCGAATTTTCTGAAAGAAGGCATTGCCTTCGCCTCGAAGGAGACACGCGAGCTTGATGTCTTCCATCGTGGGTGAAACAGCGGGTATGGGAGCTGCATGCGAGAGCAAAGCCCTCAAAATCCCATCCCCTCTCATATTCTTCACGGCAGCATACAGCAAGCATCGGTTTCCGTCGTTCCTTTTCAACGACATGGTAGACGCGTTCTTGCTGAGACTACCAACCCGAACCTTTCCGGTCCGGTCCCGCAAGACACTGCCCAGATCGAGTTTACCTCCGGTACATTTGCATGCGTCTTCCAACACGGGTAGTACCCCTTCTTCTCCCTCGACGAGCTGCGGAATAATCTCCTTGATTGCCTCACGAAGCTCTCGTCCAGTTTTAGACTTGGAAGCGAAAAAGCTTGATTGGCGTTTCTGCACGCGAAGCAGGACCTCAGTAGAGGTACGCAGAAGCGGGGAAGGGGGCTCAAGGTAAGGTACAAAGGTCGAATGACGAGGTACGGTATTGAATCTGCCAGGATCGGGGCGAGCTGTCTGGGGTAGCGGTTCGGTGATAGATCGTTGGGCATTAGCGTTTGCACTTCGCCTCCGCCGCCGCTCGCGAATAGGTTCGGGGACTTGAGGGCTTCGTGTGCTAGTACGTCGACGTGGGTGTGTTGGCGGGGCAGGCCGTGGGAGTACAACGGGCCGACGGTCGCGCCGGGGGCGGGGACTCGGCGGGTAAGTGATTGGTTCCGGCATCGTCGGCTGGGGAGGCGTCGGGCGTGGACTGGACGACGATGCCGGGTCGGATGAGATCGGCTCTGTTTCAGCCGGGGGAAGAGGCGGAAGAGGAGCATCTCGATGTTGTACTAATGCCAGCGCTGGTGATTCACCAAAATCCGCATTCAGCACGGATTCGTAAGACGGCGGCAGGTCAAAGTCATCCGCAAGATGCCCTTGGGGTGGGGGCGCGACGTGAGAAGGGGCCATTTCCTGTGATCATCGTGGTATTTAATATGAAGACGCAGGAAACGATACGTACCCTGCTGGCTGCTGGTTGCGGCGCTGGTTGTGGTGGTCGTCAAAAGCAAACAGCACGTTCGATGAAATTGAACTAGGGTAGGATGGCAGTGCTGTGTGCCTCTTACGCGACTGCGTGTGGCTGTTGCAATACTTATCAGCACCCTGGAAGAATGATTGTGGCGAACGAACAGAGACTCGTGAACAGTTTTGATTGATTCTGGTTGGACGACGAGCACAGACGTTATCGTAAACTCGCACAGCCTTCACACCTCAGACAGACATAGAATTGGAAGATCCATGTGTCTCAATGCGAGAGAAGAGTCTGACAATAAAAAACCAAATAAATAAATAATTAATAGCTCCTTCCTAATCCGTGCGGTAATTTTTTTTGAGGTCCAACGTCCATCTCATGCCTGATTCTTTCTTCACATCGTCCAAACCTCGGAAAAGGAAGCGTACAAACGATGCAGGACCAAGCAGCTCCAAAAAAGTTCCGCGTAAAGGCGTGCAACAGAACAGTGTTAGATTTCAAGGTTCCAAGACCAATGGTGTTCAGAAGAGAAAGACAGCCGACGAGGAGCTGGATTCTGACCACACTGACGACGACGCGGGAGACATAGACGATGTAGACCTCAGGGTACCGAGCGACGAGGAGGAGGCTAGTGGGGAAGAAGATCCAGACGAGACACCAGCAGAGAAACGATTGAGACTGGCTCAATTGTATATTGACGGTGTCAAGGAAGGACTAAAACTAGGTGCGTTTATTTCTCAATTGTCAGAAGCAAAATTTTGAACGTTTGAACCAGCCGACGGTGAATTCGACGCGGCTGAGATTGACCGGGAACTTATTTCTGCCAGACTAAAACAAGACGTATTGGAGCACTCGGGAAAAATACATCTCTTCATCGCGGATTCCGTTCGTACATTCTGTATTACAGCTTTACTCGTTTTACTGACATGTTCATCCAAAGTTTGACTTTTCTGAACCTCCCAAGACTATATTTCGCACGAAAACGTCAAAGTCTTCTATTACATGCGCTGTGGCAGCAGAATCCGGCCAATATCTTTTCACGTCAGAAAAGGATGGCAGCATCACCAAATGGGATCTAGTGTCTAGAAAGAAAGCAGCAATATTTCACTCAATACGAACTCATTCGAAAGGGAAAGGGAAGGCACAGGCAACCGGTGCGGAGGAGGTCAAGGGTCACACTGACGAGGTTTTGGCTTTGGCTCTAAGCGACGACGGAAAGTACCTCGCAAGTGGAGGCAAGGACCGTAGACTTGGAGTGTGGGACGCGGAGAATGCTCAGTGGATAAGAGGGTTCATTGGGCCAATGTGTCACAAGGATACAATATCGGTATGTTTATTCTTTCACCTGTTGTCTTTCTTCTCGGACTAACCACTTTTTCCATAGGCATTATCTTTCCGTAAAGGCACACACCAACTATACACCGGCTCATTAGATCGTTCGCTGAAAGTATTCGATTTATCCCCCGGAGTGATGGGCTACGTCGAGACGCTTTTCGGCCATCAGGATCACGTCGTCGCTCTCGATTCCCTGCGAGGAGAGACATGCGTCAGTGTGGGCGCGCGAGACAAGACAGCGCGGTATTGGAAAATTGTGGAAGAGACGCAGCTGGTATTTCGGGGCGGAGGACGTAGTCGTGTGCGAGATGTTCTGGAGGGTGGTCTTGCTGATCAGGAAGATGGCGAGCCTGAACTCAAACGGGACGTTACGATGAAGTTCGTTGAAGGGCGCCTGGAATGTGTCGCGATGATTGACGAATCTATGTTCGTCAGTGGCGGGGACAGTGGGTACGTCTTTATCATATTTCTTTTCGCCAAATCAAGTCTTATAACTCACGTCTTTAGATCCATATGTCTATGGATGACTCAGAAAAAGAAGCCGGTGTTCACTCAACCTTTGAGCCACGGCTTCAACGAAGTTTCTTCCGAAACCGAGGGCGTTATAAAAACACCCCGGTGGGTAACGGCCCTGGCCAGTCTTCGATATTCAGATTTGTTCGCATCTGGTCTGTGTCTTTGAATCTCCTAGTTTTCGCAATACTGACATTTCTTCCTTCAGGTTCATGGGAGGGTGACATCCGTTTGTGGAAGCTCGACTCCAAATTGAAGTCCTTTTCCCTGGTGAGCACAATACCCGCGCTTGGCGTCGTCAACTCTTTGCAGTTCGTGTCTCCCCCCAAAAGCTTCTTTGACGCGGCAGCATGGACGAAAGAGGGCGCTGATGGCGTGTCAACGCGAAGAGATGTCGGCCGGTACTTGCTAATCGCTGGCATGGGTCGAGAGCACAAGTTCGGTCGTTGGCACAATGTCATAGAGGGCTGGAATCGCGCTTTGGTTGTCGCACTTTCGCCTCGGACATCATCATAGTGCTGTTGTATTCGATGAAACTTGTTCTACGTCCCAGTACGTACACAACTACACCAGTACTCTTACACGTTTCTATCCGTCCTGCCATTTCTCTAAATTCGTGATGAAAGATAGACTGAAGGGTAAGAACTGTTCAGTAAGAAACCACAACTTTGATAGGCGTCAAAGTCTGGCCTGAAGCGTAGTATTCAGCGTCAAGGCTGCCCAGATCTTCTCCGCTAAACCAGTCGGGTTAATCTGAACAATCTAAAAATGCGTGAGATACCTCAATGATGAAGTTCAAAAATACTCAGTTACCAGATGCCCTCCACCCTCGACTCGGGAGACAGATGCCAAATTCTTAATGCCTCCGCATGCATTGTTGATTACATCTTCTTTAATCTCGGGCGGCCTTGAAGCGGGCGTGTCACGAGAGTGAATATGAAGTGCTGTAACGCTTACAAGATGTCATCAATACCACCGTAGATTAAGTGTATAGGAAGCAGCTTGACGAAATATGCCATATTGCGATATGCACGAGAAAAACCTAAACTGTCGCGATAACAAGCCTGCTCATATGTCTAGTATTCAGAAGACTCTTAATAACGAGACCGGACGTACGATCTCCTGCTTTCTGGAGCATTTTAGGGTAACGCCGTTGACCTGGTCTGCCCCATCTGGGTAGTCCATCGTAGGTAATGACCGAAGACCATGTTCCTATCCCCGATAAGTTGACCAGCTTTGAATTTTTCATGTCTATGCTTACCACAAAAAGCTTTAACACTCGATCATCCCACACTTGCCATGCTTTTCGGCCTTTCATAAGGGCGTAGGCTTCTTCCTTTGATGGCCATGTATCTCTACGGTTGCTGGAGGCGCCCAAGAGGAATCTTTCGGGACCCCGGCTTTGCTCCTGGTTCATGATCATCAGCTCGACCAGAATCAAAGATTCGAAGATGGGGCGGGGGTTAAACGTCAAGGATAAAAGCCTGTGATTATGCGGTCAGAATCAGCGAATAAAACTAGAATATTGCTTCCTACAGAGATACAGCTCCCATTGAATGCCCAATACCCACGAGACGACGACTGGTAAAGTCCACATCTACGCCGGTACCCAATCCCATTAATAGCGCGTGTATACTGCGGGAGTATTCTTCCCATCGAACTGGAATACAGCGTCTGCATCATTTGACAGAGGAAGCACTAATTTCCTCGTACATGTTTCTTCGTAACCCCACTGCAGAACTTGTTCATTCAATATAGCGGCGTCCCCGTGGTTGGACACGTCTATCGACCAGACTTCACGGATTTTAACGCCACCACGTTTTTCTATATAGGAAAACAGGTCCTCAATGGTAGGTTCCCATTGCTCTTTGTGAAATCCGGTTCCGTGAGCAAATATCAAGGTTAGAGCGTCGTTATCCTCAAGAAATGGCGAGGAAGGTTCCCAGTATCGCTTGAGGGTCGAAACCAGGGGGTAGTTCGGCCTAGGATCGAACACGTAGGACTGGGAAGACAAGGAAGGCATTAAAGACGCCGATTGGTCATTGATGGTTAAGTATCAGTGCTGTTTTTCACATGCCGGTGTCGGACGGGAAATCTGAGCAACCGAAGATCGCGACGCGCTTTGTCACGCGACTATTTGTCTATGCTTGGCATGAGCATTACGATCAATTTCCCGGCCTTCCCGAAGAATACAACTCGAGCGCCTGCCAATGCTCTCTTCTTCACGGTCGTCGCTCAAACGCGGCCATTCCTATCTCCTCAAGAAAAATTTTCAGTGCACCTCCGTTGTCGGACTCCGTATGTGTCTACACGTTCTCGCATGTCTTTACCCCGACAATTTTTCTAGGATGTCCCAGGAGACATGCATCCACTGCTATACAATCAGCAGAATCGTCTTCATCTACAGAGCTACGCAGTGCTCCCTTCAAGTTTGAACCCGATACGGCTTTTCAACAATCTCGACATGGAACCTCCCTCGCCCGGTGTAATACAGCTATACACGACGCTTTCAAACGGCGCGACATACGATCATGTTTTGAAACAGCGGCGAACATGAAGAAAAATGGAATTGCCCCAGATGCGACGACCTACAACGCTTTGTTACTGGCGACAGCTTATGGTACAAACTCACTGGATGCCTTTGCGGTGTACGAAGACATGGTGTCGTGCGGGGTGGAACCTAACGTCACTACCTTCAACCACCTTATTTTTGTAAGCTGCTGTCGCGTCTGTGGTGTGATTACTCAAAGAATCTCTAGGCCGTTAAAGATAAAACAACCACACAAGTTTGGTTTATCCTCGATCTGATGGCTCAAAAAGGCATACGTCCTAATGGCGAAACCTACCAGTTGATTATTCAATTCTTCACGGCCGGTAAAAATGTGGAGATTGCCCTACAGTTCCTGCATGAAATGAAGCTGGCTGGGTTTGAGCCGTCACTTCAAACAGTCCAGGATATCGTCATAGTCGTAGCTGAGCAAGGGTACAGCAGGTTAGCAGTGGATCTTGCAAAGGAGTTTGAGGAAAATTCCATTCGAAGACTTGGCCCCGAGCCATGGCTTAGTTGTTTGATTGCCTCTGCAGAGGACGTTTGGGTGAGTAAGATGATGCTTCCTTGGGCTTCCTTGACATTCATGAACAACAGGACGAAGGGGTGTTGCGATGTTGGGACATTGTCGTTAAACGATTCAATATCAACCCGGATGAAGGCCTCTGTCTTGCGGTGCTCACAACTGCAGCTCGGCACGGTCTGTCCGACTTGGCGACAGAAGTCCTGGGCGCTCTAAAGACCGCCGGAGTTCAATGGCGGGAGTATCACGTCGCGCCCCTCGTTGAGGCACTCTGTCGCGCTAACCGTCTAAAGGAAGCTATCCTCTCCCTGAATATTATGCGATCAAACAACATCCTTCCACTACGTTCGACAGCCTTCCCGATATCCGAAATAATATCAAAAGATGTAGACGCGCTAGATTCAGTTTGGCCCATCCTCGATGAGCTACAAGACGAAAAAGCCACTATAGACGTCATTGCTTTGAACGCTATCATCGAAGCCGCAGTCGCGTTAGGCGACCTCCAGCGTGCTGTTGGCACGTACAAGAGCTTCTCCGATTACAATGTCGTTCCCGATCGGGATACTTTCCGAACTCTCCTCGACGGTAGTATAGTAGCGCGGCATCTACCTCTCGGCACCATCATGCTGGAGGGCATGAAAGAGCTGGATATTGCGCCAGACGCAACGACATTCAGGCAAATGATAGAGCTCTGCCTCACGCAAGAGGTATACGACGATGCCTTCCTCCACCTGGAGGAAATGAAGGCCGCAGGATTCAAGCCCACCCAGGAGACGTACGAGGCCATCGTGGTGACATGTGCATCTCGCGGGGACTATCGATATGATATTGCCATGAAAGAAATGCAGGAACAAGGCTACCCAATAGCGAAAGACTTTGAGGTGGAAGTCTCTCAGATATACAACCGGAGTCTGGTCGCAGCGAATGGTCACTCAGAGTCTGCGGAGTTTGAGCAAGACGACGGAGGTTACCATCGGTGATGTGTTCCTCGTCAGGCATTATGAGGTAGCTTGCCGGACGTGCGGTTGATGTTCGGTCGCAGTATGAGAGAAAAATCTATCTGATACGTTCTGAGACTCATACCTGAATTTGCATTTTCTAGACAAGGTGATTAAAGACATAAAGAATGACAAAGGCCTGAAGATCAAGCATAATCCTGCAACAAACCCTCTATCGACTGCACGACGATCTCGGCTCCCTTCTGGACACACTCTCTGTCTTGTTCAGTCACTAGGTGAAGAACCTTAGCAAGGGTTCCTGGATGCCACTTTACGAGCTCCTCTTGAAGGACGTGTATGCGGTTCGCAAGATATCCTCCGGGATTTAAGAAGAAATGGCGCACTCTGAACTCCGTAATATCGTCCAGCGTGGTCACGAACATGAGGGATGGCCAGGGAAATGTGTAAAACCTAGTACCACCGACGGGCTCTGACGTTGACTGGCTGATGAAACGATTCCATTTGTCTTGGTATTGATTTTGAATCGCGGCCGCACACGTCCCTCCCCTCTTCGTTGCCACAATTTGGAGGATGTGGAATTGGGTTTCTGCCCAACGAACGAGTTCTCTTTCAGTGTCTGGTCCTTGTACGGCCGCGTACTCGCGTCGGAGTCCTGACAAAGTGTTCATGGTTTCGGTAAAGACAGCGGCCCAATCGACGTTCGACTAATAACCGAATTAGTATTGACCCTATCGCAAGAGTAGGAAATACCCACAGAGGACTCTTGAGGACGAGCTGATTCTTGCTCCACGTTGAGCTGATCGAAGTATCCGGGTTGCCTTATGAGCCTATAGCGTTCGTCCACCGGTGCTACGAGTGCCGCAAATTCGCGTTTCTGTTTCTCATCTGCCTCCTGCTTCTCCCGCTCCTTCTGCTCATCTAAAGTTCGTTTTTGTCTCAGCTTGTCTGCCGTCTGGTCGTGTTCGTTCATCTCGGCATTGCGTTTCCTTATCGCTATTCGTCTGGAATTTCTGTCAAACGCCTGCTGATTCCTGTGGGCCGCGAAGATGAAGAGGTGGTTGGAGTTCAGAGAGGCAATGCATTTCTCGATGTGATCGTTCGGTTTGAAAATCTTCTTTGGGACGGGGTTCTTGGGCTGAAAATCGGGATTGGCGGCAGGTAGTTTTCGGTTCAAATTGATGCGTAGCCGGCGGCGGCGAAGAGCAGCTCGAGCGTCCTCGACTCGACTTTCTTTGCGCTGTGAGGAAGCCGGGCGTTTGGTGGAGTCAGTGTGCTTGGCGACCTTTGTGGTCTTGGTGGCAGAAAAGGTTCTCTGGATCTCCCTCGCAGGCCTGGCCTCGGCCTTGGGGTTAACTGAACGAACTAGTTTCCGTAGGTTGATTGATGGGCCGTGGGCAGCCAGTATGGGCATGTGGAATTCCATCTTGAAGTTGGAGAGAAGGGGTTGAAGAGGTGATGAAAGATGTGGGAAGTCTCTATGAAGGATAAGCCGATGGATGTTGTGCCACCTTTTATACTTCGCAAGACCTGGCGCACCCCTATCTGGACAATAAATAATAGCCTCTCGATCAACACACGGTCCGCGTACAACAATGACGCCACGCGCCTGTCCCGTGCCGCTCCCACCACTTTTTACTAAGGGTCTTTGAAATTTCCCCTCGAATCTTAACGTTTGGAGGGGGAAAGGCGGTCCTGCGTCGTCTGCCAGAAAACTACAGAATGCTCAGCATGTAAAACGCGCCCCTGGGCCTGTTCGTCTTTCACGGGTCGAGGCGCCCATTGTGTATCAGGCATCAATTGTCAGCGCACCAACTGGCCAACACACAAAAGAGAATGCAACAAGCTCGACAAATAGTATGACTACCATCGACTTTGCCACGAGCGGATCTTGAGCTTATCGCTTAGAAATATCCCATCGACGGCACGGGCTAGGGCAATGTCTTTGTTGAATAAGAATACGTGAAGAGATTCACGGAAGAATTTGGAGGAGGTCTGAAGAAGCTCTTTGACCCTTGGCCCCAGGCGTTCCGATGGCGATGCTGTGGGATGGCCCATGGTAGCATTTTGGGGGTGCGACCATCACGGTACTGGCATCGAGTATTGTACATGCGATTCTTGCAAGTGAGTGGCGCGTCATGTATCAAAAAGGGTATCTCTGATATACGAACCAAAGATGAAGGAACCCTTGGCGGACAATATTTAATTTGACTCCAGAGTGCAGAAAGGATGGGCTTGACCTTGCCTCGAGGACCTGATCCTTGTTCGAGAAATCCTCTTACCAGTGGGCTGGCAATGCTGAGCGTGCTGAGAGACACTACTTATTACGGCGTTGTTCGACTCCGAATAAAGATAACTGATCACTCATGAATAATTAAAGATTGATAGTAACCATTGTGTACTTCTGCCCGTGTGCTTCCGTGACTCGATGATCGGCGTCCTCTTACATAACAAAGGCCCTCTATTTTCGTGCTACAGGGGCCTCAGCTAAATAGCCACTGGCACGATTCGCCACAATCACTCTCTCTACCATGGCCCCACTTTATCGCGAGAAATTCTGCGCCGTTTGCAACAAAAATGAAAGCGACGCATCCAACATCAAGCAATGCTCCTTCTGCAAGGCGCGCATGTACTGCAGTGAGTGGCCCGTCGCGTTTTATAACTGATCGCCAACCCACTGTCTTTCAGGTCGCGAATGCCAGCTTGCCGACTGGCCGACCCACAAGTCCGAGTGCAAAAAGGGTGCAAAGTGGTACGATCGTTATCGGCTTAGCCAGGATGGCTCCAAGCATTTCGGAAAACTCGAGCTTATCACCTGGAAGTGCCCTAAAGAAGGTACAGGCTGGGGGAACGTTGTCGTGGAAGAGGAGGAGTATATGAAGAACAAGTTCCAAAATGAATATGGAGGCGACCACAGGAAGTTTTACAAGTACTGGCCTCAGGGATTTCGATGGACGTGCTGTGGTATGGATGGCGGTATGACTTTTGGGTGCGATCATCATGGTACAGGTCCCTCACCTTGTACGTGCGACTTTTGCAAGTGAGTACTTTGGTTCTTTGGTTGAAAGGCTTGACTGATGGGCCGTCAGGATGGGGAAACCTCTCCCGGATAGCATCTATCACGAGCAGAGTGCGGCGCGAATGCGTCTGCGTCTGCCAAGGGGGCCAGATCCACGCTCCAAGAATTCTGCGGCCGGAGGAATAGCTTCGATGATGAGAGGCGTCATGGGTCTCGATGATCCCCGATGATATTGACACCTTCTCTCGTGGTACATACAGATTGAATGCCATTTTTTGCTTCAAAAGTCGTATTGAGCGGGATTAAGTGTCATGAAATTTAATCATAAATCTAGGAGCCTCCATTGAATATTGAATACGCAAGACTTTTCTAACTACTGTACTATAGTAAAGATTAATTAACAAAATTGAATGATAGGTGCGACACTTGAATTACGGGTGCTTCATAGCGAGGCCCTCTTCTTTGTCTCCTCTGCAATAAATCCAGCAACCATGGCACTGTTCACATATTCTGTATATGAAGTGATCTTGGGAAGTTCACCACCTTTGGGAGCGGCAAACTTGAAGATGAAGATGTACTCGTTATGCCACTCCGTTCCCAGCTTGGAGACACCGTCGGACTGAGCCTGTACATCGTGTCAGCAGAAGCCGCACAACGTTGATGAGAGCCTACATGAGCAACGACGGTATTCTCTCCCGCTTCAATGACTTCGTACACTTTCAGCTGAACAACCCATCGGGTCAGGTCAAAGTACAATTTGGAATATAGAATAATACTCACAGACATACCATCGAACGCGGGTATCACGGACGCAGAGAAGTAACCCTTGAACTGGGCCTTGTTCATAACTGGGACTGCCATCGCCTTCGGCAGGAGCGTAAACGTAAAGTCTTCATCATCAAAAGTAGCAAAGAGCCTCTCGGCGTCAAAGGCATCGAAAGCGTTGATGTACTCTGCAAATGCTTTGTGGGCAGCAGAAGCGGTTGCAGGGGGTTCATATGCGACCATGGTGGGCGGGTTACAGCAGTTATCAGGACAAAAGTTCTGTTATAAATACTGGAACCGGGTTCCTTGTCATCATCCGGTAACACCACGGAGGCCAGGGAGATCTCCAAATAACAAGAGCAGTGGTCCGAGGAGCTGGGTAAGACGCGGTAGACAAGAGAACAGCCTAAACCTAATCAGCGTTCCTTTAATTTTACTGGCCAGGATAGATAACCAGAGTCAATTTATCATTTGTTGGCCGGCGGAGATCGATGTAAATCACGGAATTCAATCCCTGGGGCCGCTGTGCCAGCGAATTAGATGGAACGATCATGGCAGTCACAGAGAAAGACTGCGGGCCGAATGACTCCGCGCCTATGGCGTGGGAACATGAATCTATAACTAAAAATATTAGCCTGGTATTGATTGTCCTACACCGACGAAGGCGTTATCTATATGTTTTCATAGTGGTACGCGAGCAGGGAGGTAGTGATTTACACGTGAAAGCCCCACTTTAACATCCATCGAGGTTGTATAAATTGACTCTCAACCACGCTGCCAGAGAGTGGACCTAAGAATCCGACAAAATCTCTCCAACGTCGATCTACCGTGAAAGCTGTTTGCCTGGCCATATGGTGAGTTCGTCCCGGTCGCATACGCCTGCCTAATATTTGAACTACTCTCAAGAACTGTTCCTCGCCTCCACGACATCGGCATTCGCACACTGGCAGCAGTTGGTGGACATGCTCCAGATATCGGCGGACGGTCACCTTAGGGTGGAAAAGGACAATGAGATCCTACTATAAACTACGATCTTAATTGTCCCGTATGACCATCTCTCGAGCTCTTCTGGGTGATATTGTACTGAACGTCGGCGACGCGCATTCCCTGAATGGTCCTCACGCGTTATCTCGTGCTCTGCGCTTGTACCAGGAGTTCCGCTCTGTAGGCATGCATTTTATCACCTCAAACTCCTTGCGAGTCCCGACGCCTGGAACAACATACATGCATCGTCGTATTGATCCCCATGACCTACCAGTACCGATATCCATGCTTGACTATTCTCGCGGATGATTTCTTCATAGATGTTGAAGTGAATACGATCCTCAACTGGGTCATCATGCTGAATTGGAGCTACTGCAACGACACTTTGTAGGGCTAAGCTGTGAGGCATGGCACGGTTTGTCGTGTTTCTGTGACAGAGGAACCAGGACAGAAAATCCAGACAAATAGCAAATATCATTTTTCACTCCTAATCGTTATGATACACGGCTCCATATCTTTGTCGGCGCGGACGCTTCATATTACTTTCATCAGGATCTTCTTGTGTTGAACAGAATCATGGGCGCGATTCATCCTACTGCTTAGCCTGGATAGACCAGCAATTCGCCAGCCATATCAGCATCGTCTGCGCATTGATATTACGCAATTCAGTATCCACCAGCTCACGCTTGTGAGCAATGAGAATTTCATCGTCGCTTTCCGAGTCGGTATCGCTATCGGTTTCGGCCTCCACATCATCGTCATTGTCATGATCCGAACGGGCGCGCTTCCTGCTCCCATCTTGCTGCTTTGTCTTTCTCTTTTTCTGCGGCGGCCTACCCACCACCTCTCTTATGACGCGAAGAAATTTGCCAGTACCGAAGCCATGGACGAAAGAGATGATCGCTGCCAAATCTTGAAGCTGGGCCTGTGAATTTCGGTCTCGGATCTTCCGTGGTTTTCGTTCACCTTGGTAGGTATCGCGTTCGGACGGAAGTATTTGTGGATCCCACCCATACGTCTGGAACACAGGGCATGATTCATTATAAGTCCAAAAGGCTTGCTATTGATTGCGGGTCAATATTGCTTGATCGAGCTACCAAAAAACATTGCTTACTCCTCGATAGATCAGTCACCAGTATCGTTTGAAGGTTTCATGGAACTGCCTTTCCAACACCATACCATTCGTGTGCGTTTCCACCAAGGGCAACGAATACAGCTTATAGGCCTTTATTGCTGGTATGGGAAATCCAACGTCTAAAAAACCAGGTTCGCCAATGTAGCGTGAGTGAGGACCACATATGCCGCAAAGAACATGCGAAAGTTCCGCCAATAATTCGTATGCTTGGTCGTTCAGTCCGCATTCGATAATGTGACAGGCGATTGGCGACAGGCATGCCGTAAAGGGACAGCGGGCTATATCCTTTGGATAATCTCTTTTGATATAGGTAGCCCACTATGAGATTAAGACTTCAATTACAACACACGAGAAAGTGATGAATTATCTTACATCGCTGGGGTGCTAAAGATACATAACAGATTGGCATCCTTTGCTATTACGTGCTAGAATTGACTTACATTTCTCTTATCCTCGACGGTCGATTGCATACGAATATTGACTAGATTCTGTGTGGGTGGCGAGCCCCTATAACAGTGTAAACATAGGACATCCTGAAGTAACAGTAAAAAAGATACCACTCGGCCTTGATCCATAGTAATTTTCCTACCAGTTCCGTCAGTGGCACCGAGAGTTCCTCTGTGGACAACTGATGTCCGGGCTCTTGATGACTCTCAGAGTGTTGACCGTGAAAGGTGAATCGGAACATGTTATCTTCGTGCGATCTTGAATCGGTAACGACATCATGAGGAATATAGAAACCCCCTAAGGACCCCCGAACAATATTGAGTAGAATCTCTACAGTGAAAACCGCTTGAGTATCACTAGGCATCGGGCCCCTCTGAAGGCCACTGTTAGGACAAAACCCGCTGGTGTACGGTAACAGAGGAACGGAAAATATGATTTGCTTGTGGAGTCGAGTTTGTTCCCACCAGCAAACGACTTGTACGCATCTTCGCTCTGGGTATATCCAGCCGTCGTAGGTAGAAAGGTCGAGGTCCATAGGGGCTAGGCTCATGGTGATAGATGATAATGACGATCTTTATACATAGGGGCTACGCAGGACGTCTGCGCATTTAGCGGAGTTGAAAAAACACCTCGCGGTTCGCTTGAGAATGGTCGGAGATTAAACTGAGATTCAATCAAGCATTTCACGTACATCGTGTTGAAATAGCAATCATTGGTCGAGAAGCAAGTGACGGCGAATTTCCTCAAAGTAGCAGGCCTCAAAAGAGTGCGTCGACAGGTGGAGGCTTGGAGTATGAGGAATACAGGATGAAAGAATGAGAGTCTGGCAATATGAGTGCCCATAGATCAAAGATGAGAGCCCGTATGATTTTCTGAATCCGCCAAGCTAGCGCTGCGCCCAAAGACCTTGCACCAAACTTGGAGCTCAATAAGTTTCGGATTCGTGACCTGATGACAAGAACTTAAAAGGGATCGCAATCGCGGCAGATATTTATATCTGAATCTGCTACTGTACATGGTCAACTCTAGAGTCTGCCCTTGCTCCATTCGGAGGATATTGAGAGGGCGCACCTTAAGCGTTGACCGTGTAGTACGGTCTCTAGCTACTTGTGCAACTGGATTATGCATATTTAACGATCGTGCATATCCACTCATAGGCAGACTCGAATTACAGACAATAGTTATCGCTACATACTACTAAACTACTACCCCTAGCACGATGTAACCAAGACCTGAAAAGGGACATGATGCCCTGTATACCTAAAGACATCTGTGACCGGCAAAATATTCCGATCCTTCCAGCAGATCCTCAAGCTTCTGAGTGAAGGCTAATTTTTCTCCCACTCGGAACGACCCGATCCTAGAACTTGATTGGGGACGGCGTAGGACTGATGAAGTGGGGAAAGAAATCTTTCTAATCGTTGCAAAGAGGCCATAAGCCATTTTTCGAGCTAAGGTAAGTACAATTAAGACCAGAGCATACTTGGACTGACAAAACACCACTCACTCCATGCATATAGTCTTCTGCAGGCTTTGTGAACCGCTTCTCATTGCATGAAATACTAGATGGAACGGGAGGGCTTTGAAAAGTTTGAGCACGTCGTAATACGATAGGAATTGTTCGTGACCCCCAGTCATCTTCAATTGCCTGCGGAGCACGTTTAGCACCCCGACCAATTAATTCGGTAAACGGAGATAGCTGTGAGATGCTTCCAAGGTCTACTGCATTCGTCGTCACGAAAATCTTGAAGAAGCAGAGGTCTACTTCTTGGCCGTCTGGGATAAGAAACTTGACCGGTTCCATACCACCGCTTCCGAAGCCAAGAGTGACTGTCGAACCCGGTAGAAGGCAGGTGTCGACGACATTGTTCTTTTTACCGTTGCCCATGTCTGGAGAATACCACTCCTCTGTATGACAATAAGGTCAATGAGTAGCGAGAACACATACAATGTGAACCATACCTATCTCTAGGGTAGAAGCATCAAAGTAGAATAGATACGCGTATAGAGCGAACGTAGACATATTACGGATCGTGAATCCATAACATTTCTCTTGAGACGAAGGATCAATGACAAACTCGACAGGCTTCTCTTCACTATCAGGTAGAATGCTATCACCAGTAGGTGATAAACGACCCTTATCGGTCTTTAATTCGTACATTTCGATAGAAATGTAATCGGAGATGGGAAGCGAACTTGGCCTAGTAAGATGAGAGTTGAACCGGCTGTAGCGATCAATGACCCTGCGGATTCTGGTGGTGTCCTTGGGATCCACACCAGACGAGAACCGTGAGGGAAAGCCCATGCTCACACTAATGATGGTATTTTTATCCCCCCGATCAAAGTAAACAATGCTGTCTTTAACCGTCAAGCAGAGATCTGCCTCAGGCTGGCTTTCGGTAACGATGGCTGGAACTGTGAGCCTGGGTTCACAGTCTTCCGTGAGAAGGTTATGAAGAAAGCCTAAGTTGTTGCAGTGGATAGCGAGGTCGGATCCAGAAGCTTTGTCCAATCGCGCGTACCAGACAGGATGGTCTTTATACGTGGTGAAAAAATCCTTATCAGGATGAAGGTAAGAAAAGAACGGTTCAACGGTGTTCACAACAGCCGTTGTGAGTTGATAATGTGGGTCAGATAGATCCGTTCCATAGATCCCGAACGTAGAATCGACAGTGATGCCCTGAAGGGACCCGGCAGATAGGACAAGATGGTCTTCTTCACGACGACAAAGGATCATTGAACTATCCGCAGGACTCTCCCATGAGTCAAACAGACGTCGACGGATATGTTTCCCATCGAAATGCGGTGTCTGGCTATTCATATAAGTTATTCAGCTTTGAATAGTGCTAGCTAATTCCGGAGTACTTACATGTCTGGCATATCGAGACGATGCAACAATGAAGCATATGTAAGAACGCCCACGAGAGGCTTGTCCCTCATGCACCTGAGTAGGGCATCCGTAAAGATGCCATTTCCGTTCACCTCTGAAGCAGTTTGGCTACGTCTGCACGCTGCCAAAAGCACATGGGAGTCCAGAAGCGAACCTGAAAGGCTGGATTCCCGAGAATAAATGTCTTCGTCGCAAGCATGAGAAAGATTTTGGACATTTCGGAAGGTACGCGCTCGCACTTCCACTGTTCGTCCTTCTTCGAGATTGATAGAGCCCCCTACCCCTCCCCCCCGATTGATTCCGGCGGCATGACAACAGTCGAGAATCATGGTCTGGAGGGAAGTTAACGCTGTAGATAGAGCTCGCGCTGAGAGAGACAACGTACGATATTATTGCCTTTAGCCGTTGAGAGATCTAGAAGAAGTTGGCTAATCGTTCGATCCGGAATCCCATCGACGACCTTGTCGTTGTCGTCTCGCGATCCGATGTCAAAGGGGCACAACATTTCAATCCTATCGTCGGGTGTTTCCCAGTCCTTCCATTCAACTGGCTTCTGAGCCACAGCCCCGTGCCCTGCGTAGTATATAATGACGGCGGCCATGTCTTTGACAATATTGGGATTGCATTCGAGGCTCCTGAATCCATTTATGATGGCCGACCGTGTTGCTTCTTCATTACGAAGGCTAATTATGTTCTCCTTCGGTGTTCCAAGGTCCTTGCACAAATATTCGTCCAATTTGTTAGCGTCGTTGACGGCACCTTGTAGTTCCTCAGATTTCAAGGTCTCTGATTTGTATGTGTTGATTCCGATGGTTAGTGCAAATGTTTGGTGTCCTCGCCTACACAGTGATGATAAATTTAGTATGAAATCTCAAGAGTAGGAGGCTCACGTCGTAGGCTTGTCGGTTCTACGTGTTCAAACCGGTCAGTTGACATCAAGTCTTGTAAAATTGAAATTCTTACGGTGGAGGTGTAGAAGGTCGTTCAGTTTCCCCAGCACCACTTGTCGTGCCCAAGGTTACGGCTGGCGGGGGTGCAAGAGGAGGACTGTAACCATTGTTCGGATGGGAGGAGGAAGTATTTCCCATGTCAAATAGAACGTAGCGCTACAGCAACTTGAAGTTCGATGGGGGATTCGGAAAAGGTGGATGAGATGCAGCCGTCAGAGAATATAAATATGAGTGCTCACGTACCCTCGTTGCTTTCACGACTGAGAAGATCAATACCATTATATTCTACAACAGTCAACTGAACGTCCTAGACAGCAGGGCAGAAGAGGAGACCTCATGCGGGATATTGCATGCACAACAATGGATGACGGGATCGAGCAGCGCCGCGGCAATCTTTTACAATTCGTATATTCGTTGAGTAGGGATTGTCGACGCCAAACGGGGTGCTGCATTGCCATGAGATCGGACAACAGTAGGCTACGTCGTGGTAAACGGCATGAACCTGTGACGAGTTGAACTTGTTGCCGTTTATAGTAATGTCCAAATATTCAGCCATAAGCAGAAGCATTTTCTTCATGACTGGGCACATATGCAGGGCCTGTCTCTGTCACAGTCAATTCTCTTCACGAAAATAAAGACAACTTCATTTAACTTAAGCGCGTACTAAGCCCTGAGTAGTATACAAATGTTCCTGATTCTAGCAGCGACTCGAGACCGCCTGTTGCTCAGTTCCGCAACGGCGACCGTGGTTGAGACCAAAGACAAGAGTATTCTTTCTGGTAAGGTCACGTAGCAAATATATGGGTACAGCGTTGAATTTCTTGGATGATAAGACTTGTTTCAGTCTTTGCATACCGTTGCATGATCAACGAGGAAGCTGGGCAAAAATTAAACAGATGGAAGCGTAGTGGCAATGTGAAGAGACATACGTGAGCATGTCTGTCCGGAGACACGTTCTTGGAGGAAGAGACAAAGCCTTGAGACGGAAAAGAATCTATTAGGAAAGAAGCTTGCTTTTTGCTGCCAAGGTGTTCGAAACTATTGGTTGGATGCGTCTCTGTACGATGGGTATTGATATCGAAGCCCAAGATCCGGTGAGATCGGGAGAGGGTTTGTCAGGAGATTCGCCTCGGCTGGTCCTCAAATCCGAGAACGGTGAAAATTGTGAAATACTTCCGAGATCTACTGGCTTTGCGGTCACAAACAGCTTGAAGAAGCAGACGTCCACATCCTGGCCATCTGGCACAGTGAACGTGAATGGGTTCATGCCACCGTTGCCATAACCAAGAGTAAGTACTGAACCCTTTTGGAGGCAGGTGTCAACAGACCCTTGTTCCTCCTTGTTGTTGGGGCTCATTTTTGAGGAGTACCAAGAATCTGAATGATCCGGAGGTCAGCCATAGCATTGATATGAAATACGAACGTACCTATCTCAAAACTGGTAGCGTCGAAGTAGAAGAGATATACGTATAGATCGACATCGGATACGTTACGAATTGTGAACCCAAAAGGGGGATATCGATCCCGAGGGAGGGATGTGTCTACCATGAACTCAATGGGTTTTTCGTCTTCGATAGCAGCCAGCAAATTATCGCCAACCGATATCAGACTACGTCCATCAACTCTATTCATTTCGACTGAAATGAACTGAGCGACAGGTAACGGACTTGAAATCATAAGTTGAGCAGTGAAGCGAGCAAAGTGGTTAATGATCCTTCGGACATGCGCGATGTTGCTGACTTGAGAGACATGAGGGAACCGCGAGGCAAAGCCAATCCTCGGACTGAAGAGGCCAATTTTGTTTCCTCGGTCGAAATAGACCACTTCATTCTTCACCGTCAAACAGAGTTCTGCCTCGTCTAGGGTACGGACGGAGACAGCAGGAACCGTGATCCTGGGTTCACAATCCTCACTAAGGATCCTGATCAAGTAATTTGAGTCATTGCAATAGACACTAAAGTTGGCGCCGGAAGCTTTCAATAACCGGGCATACCAAACACGACGGTTCTTGTTGGAAATGAGGAACACGGGGTCCAACCCCACGAGGAGGGAAGTGAATGTCTCCACTTTATCGACGGTCACAGTGGTAAGTGGATGCTGCAAAGTCGAGAGATCCGTTCCGAAGATCTCATAGGCAGAACCGACAGTTATGCCATGAAGCAGCCCGGCATGTAGCACAAGGTGAGGTTCCCGTTGCTCATGGCGGCACAGAATCATAGAGCTGTCCGCTGGTTCTTCCCAAGAGTCGAACAGACGTCGAAGAGTATGTCTGCCTTCTAAATGCGGTGTTTGGCTATGAGTTGTTCAGCTTAGAGTGGCGTAATTCAGACCAGTACTCACAATGCTGGCATAACTAAACGATGCATCAATGACCGATACGATAGTTCGCTGATAGGGTTCTTTCTCATGATCTTGAGCAATGCCTTAGTAAAGATCCCCTGTCCATCTACCTCCCAGGCTGATTGACGACGATTGCATGCCGCCAACAGTACATGCGAGTCCCAAAGCGAACCTGAAAATCCTGACGTGACCTTCACCCCGGAAGATCCACGAGAGAGTATTGTAGAGTCGCAACCGGCAGAGAGTTTGGGAGGGTTAAGGATCTGACGCGACCTTGCATTCGGTATGTCGGCAGGTTGCATTCCACGGTTGATCCCGGCGGCATGACAGCAATCGAGGACCAATGTCTGAACAGCTGTTAACTTCATCATGTCAGTAGTATAGATTTGAGCGACAAACGATGTTATTCCCTTTGGCATTTGCCAACTCCAGTAGAAGTTCGCTAATCGTTCGATCCGGAATACCCTCTATGACCTTATCGTCGATGTCCAGGGTCCCAATATCTGTGGGACACAGCATTTCGATTTCGTTGTCATACGTTTGCCAATCTGTCCATTCATCTGGCTTGGGAGCCACAGCACCATGACCCGAGTAGTATATGATCATGGCTGCCATTCCTTGGACAATCCTGGGATTGCATATGAGACTTTTGAATTCGTCAATGATAGCTTTTCTGGTCGCCTGACCATTGCGGAGACTGATGATGTGTTCTCTTGGTGTCTGCAGATCTTCAAGAAGATAATCCTGGAATCGGTCTGCATCAGCAACTGCAGCCAGTAGATTTCCGTACTCTCCGCATTTGTATTCGTCGATGCCGATTACCAAAGCAAAATTACTACGAGTTTCTCTACAAGCCGATTGTTAAGTCAGCCAGGTCCCAGCGTTACAGTACTCACGGGACGAAAGGATCAGGACCACTCGGTGTCGTTCCTTTTGCTACCCCGGTAATTTTGGTTGACACGTCTAACAGAATGATGTCGTTGACAACGTCGAAATGAGGGAGAGGAGTTGTTGCCAGGTTTACCTACTGAAAGCTGGTTGTCCTCCATAGCATTTGGAGGGCGGGCGTCAAGATGCTTCTGGTCGTGCAAAAACTGCTGTGTTAGCCTACAACATCGTTTGAAGCGCGAAAGTGGACAACTTACATCCCTCGTCCAATGCCCGTCGTGAGTGAATGCGGTTTGAGCGCTAGAAAACTGAGAACTAGGGAAATGTGCCATCGACGATATGGAAGGGAACATCAAGCACGTTCCGCTTATACCCCTCAGGTAAGCTTCTTCAGACCGAAGCTCGGAGCGACGGTGCCGGCGTTTTCTAAAGACTTGACCGCGGCATCAACGTTCATTGATGCAGTCTAAAATGAAGTTTCCAGGCCGATGGTGCTCCACTTGAAAGAAGGCCTTCGGCTATCAACACTCGGGTAAGTACCCAGTAATCTGCAACCTCATAACCTACTGGATACAGCGCACAGACTCTAACGGGACCATCGGATTCCTTAATAACGTCCAGAATTCCTCACGGTGTCTGCATATCAACGAAATACAGCGTCAGACTGGATGACGCCTTGGTTTCGCATTAATATAGGCTCCTCTAAATATCTAACACGCGCATACAGACGTGAACGTCGTTGTTTTTCAAAACAACCAAGAAATGAAACATAGGCAGGTGGGCAGCTTACTGGGCGCGAAAGAGGCCAGGCGCACGAGTCCACCGCTCTGGATGCACGAGGAAGTACAGTGCATTCATAGCTCCACGACGAGAGTGAACCTTCAGGTTCATGCGCGACGGACGACCAATAGACAGACAAACATATCCGCCATGAGATATGATGGCACCCAGGTCTTCACGAGACGGAAGTATCAACGGGGTAGATTAATTGCAAAATCGTGGCGCAGAATTGAGTAAAGGTCAGGGGAAGGAACCTTTGCCAGAGTAGTGGGGGATTGTCCGCGACAGGTGTGATAGAAAAATCGTGTAATCCCCCAAGGAAACTTGTCTTGCAACTGACCTTGCCTCCCATTATCCGGTCGTGCAGTTATGGTTCCTTCGACTGCGTCATTTTTTCATTCTACCTGACATTTTCCCTTTGCACAGTCAATGAAGGAAAGGATGTGGGAGTAAGTTAAACCACACGTACATAGTTTATGTATCATGGTGCAAGAAATATCCGTCACTTGAAACTAAGGATCGTCATTCTCGTGCTTTCTACGCAAACCTCAAGAGGTAGAACATGCAGAGTCGAGCGATGCAGAATAATGGGGAAGATGGCAACAAGATTTGTTTCGGGACGACTTCTCGCTATGTCGATGGAAGCCTTTCTGTTGGCGGTATGAGTACGTCGTCGGCTCGTCCTGCCGGTAATACTGTATCAATCGGTTTGAAGGTGTTCCATCTAAGAAAAGTAAAGCATCGGAATATAATACTTGAGCCTAGTGTCTGTGCACGCGTATGACCATACCACAATTCCTAGAGTCCTTCATTCGATAGGTGAAGAATTAGGCTCGTCGTACGGTCGTCTTTCCTTCGATGGCAATTGAATACTTTCTGGATGATATCGTTGTAAGGGGAAAAAGGTTCAAGGAGCAGTTTTTAGAAGTCAACGTCGAAGGTAAAGAGGTGGAGGAACCGTTGGGCCGAATACCTTATAATGCAGTGGCGTGGGAACATACTAAATGCATTGCTCCTACTGTACGATGATACATGAGCCAAATGTTCTGTTTCAAACCAACTCTACTTCTCATTGGCTTGGTTAATTTACCCCAAAGGTGAATTCGATTCAACATTTCACGACTGTATGTTTCTATAGATGTATATGCTTGTCGCAGTACTACAATGAATTACAATCTTTTATATCTGCGTTGCCCACCACAGACAACCTCTACATAGCGCACCTCTACATCGTGCCAATTCTTACTTGACGACATGTCTTTGTTTGTGCACCGAATCTACGAACTTTGCAACCGAGACGTAGACAGTGCATTCAAGACGTCCGGAATCTCGTCCTGAATGATGTAAATCGTCGACCGATGAGAACGACAAACCACATTCAGCCCTCCCGTAACCGCCGATGTCCAGATGCTACTCCACCTCCAAACTTCAGAGTCAACAATCATGAGAGGAACCGGCAGAATTAGCTCAGTAAGGACGGCCTGCCTCTCACTTCTCCGACCATCGAGCATATTCAAGAGTTTCCTGTGATCAAAGCTCATCTCCGACCCCGTAAGGTCCAGACGTCGCAAGGATGGCTGGCCAGATATCAGGGTATGGAAAATTGCATCCGAGTCAATGGTCGCTTCGATGGACAATGATTCAAGTTGTGGCAAGAAGTGAAGCATCTCACAAGTGTTGGACCAGTCAAGGGGCTTTGAAGGAGCCGAAATAAGCAGGGAGGTCAATGAAGGGAGGGTCCTCCAGCTGAAATATGGAAGTTTGGTAGAACGCCCGAGGTAGTGGAGTTCCAATGACAATAGTTTCGGAAGCGACATCAAGGAGAAGCAGAATTCTATCGTCCCTTCGGGCACCGCATGGTGACTTTCCCACAGACTTAGTCTCGTCAAATGGGAGAATGTAAATATCGCAGTAACTGACAGGCGTCTCTTGGTAGGACGAAGGGTAAGCGCCGTCGCGTTTTCAAACTCTGGGAGGATTTTCATAACCTTGCCGCAGATATCTGCATTCAAAATTTGCGACCACGGGAGCTGGAAGAAATCAGGACGGTCGTTGAGAGTCACCATCTGGAGTTTGGGCGCATTACGAAAAGCGGTAGTATTCCAGGAAGATGGGAACTTGCGATCATCAAACACCGCAACACGGAGTTCATGCAACGAATCTAGTGAGTCAGATACAGCTTCTAGGGCACGGAAAGATTCGGGTTTGTAGAAGGAAATATGTAGTTTCCCCCACCGTGGGGATGAAGAAAGAATGTGAGGGAGCAATGGATGCGCGGAGATGTCCCGCTTGCTACTGATAAAAATCGAGAGTGTGTGTTCCCCGGATCTCTCCAGGTGTAGTGCAAAACGATATTCGAGGAATGGGCGTAGATAAGGCCCAACGAGTTCAACATATTGATTGCGCAGGGTATGTGGGGTTGTACGATGTAAGAACCGTTGTAAAGGACCTGGACCACGTTCCTCCGGAACCGCAGCCTGTAAATCGAACCTAATAGACGCCCACCAGCGCGGCCGAGATAACGTCAAGACTCTCCACGTTGAGCAGACTTGGGATACCGTCCAAAGGAAATCTCGTGCATCAAGAGAGTTGTCGGGGGAGCCGATGGTAGCGTTCATTGGGTCAACCATACCCCAGGAGAAAATCTCCTCCAAAACCTCGCACGGGACCTTCCGTACTGGATTCGTGAGAGTTTTTGATATCAAAAGCTGATTCTCAACAGCAATGCTGTGAGCTGTGAGCTGGTTCAAAAGATGTCGAACTTGGGAGATACGTTGGCTGAGAGAGTGAAGATGTTCACTGCCATTGGAAAGGATTTTCTTGAAGTCATCGAGCTCGTAGTCCGATGGAGGCTCGTTGGAGGCAAGGAGCTGGTTAACTCTGCGTACGGTGATACTAGGAAGGCTGGGACCAGGGGACGAGCAGAATCCACATTGTGGAAAAGTTCGTTGGAGAAAATCGTTTTCCATTATAATGGCACTTTTCTGAAATGGAATTAAGTATGAGGGAAGCAGAATAGGTATCGCGACATGCTCACCGATCGTGGTTGCTGTTCAACTTGAAATCATCTGAGTTGGAATTTAGCAGCGAGCTGGCACTGGACCGGACCGACATCCGATACCCCGATCTTGAATACGAAAAAAACAGATTCCTCTAATCCCCCCTCCAGAGCTGGTCTTGTAGATCTTGAAATACGTCAATTGTTCCGACTTTGACCCCCTCTTCAACTATTGTCTCGTCTCTCGAGCTTGGCGCCAGCTCGGCCAGCACTTTGTACTCGCTGATCTGAGTCGTTCAGGTTTGTCCATTGGATCAAAATGTGCTCTCTGGATTGAGAGGCTGGAGGAGGCTCCTCATTTGGCCGAAAATATGCAGGGATTATACATGTGGGGATATTATTGCAACGGCGATACCGTATTCGCGGAATATACCCATCTTCTGGAAGGACCAAATCCAGGCAACCTTTTTCGCCGTCTTCCCAAAGTCTATGATTCCTCCTATTCAATCCATGAAGCGCAATTGCGGACCCTGAGGCTGAGCCAGCTCACAGGGAAGTTGGAGTCATTGGACATGTCCGACGTCGGTTTTGACATAGAGGGATTGTTAGAGCCCCTTTCGCCAATGGTCCATTTGAAGCAACTCACCATCTCTTTCCTTCAATTTGCGACTACACCAGAGCCGCCGTAATCTTGCATGACGCAGTCGATCCTGTCCCCAAAGCGATGCAATCGCTCAATGTCACTTTCAGTGATTCCGCCCTGAACTGCATTGTTATGTGGCTTCTGGGGGGTACCTTTGACCTCGGTGGCCTCGCTGATCTTACCGTGTCCTGGAACGACGTTTCCTTGATGGATCAGTTAGAACTTCTAGTCCCTACGAAATCCTTTCTAGGTGCACCTCCGCACTTCGTGATTGTTGGATGGTTCTTGGACGACGACGACGATTTAGTCCTAGTTGATACCTCATCCATGACCAAGAAACAAATGTACAGCTTGGCGTCTCGTGGTTGCTTGAAGTATGAAGACCTGTTGCATGTTGTTCCGTGTCTGTAACAGAATATAATTGGTTTTTTCCTCTCACGCTTGAAGGATTAAAGGAATGTGGACCATCCTGTATAACAGTATCGGCAACACGATCACATGACACAGCGCTTCACGGCCGCCGGTTTCTACTAAGATATTTATGGCACAATACAGTGATCTGCCTTGAGCGCCAGACTAACGAGAGTCACGGCAATGCATACCAATTCTGTTGGGCTGTCCCAAAATGGGTTTGAGTCTTTGAACGCCATTATTACAGCACTGCAGAAATTCCATTCCGTTCCATATTACGCAGGATGTTGCCATTGTATATTTTGAATTCCATATCTTGTACTTCCACATATGACGCTGTCTAGTCTTTTACGTAGGGTCCGTGTCATCCACGCATACCTTGTTCTTGATACACTACCGGCGAAGAAAACACATACCGTTGGCTTCAGTCGACTTGTAGTATTAACAAATACGGTCGCGAGAATAAGCATGCTCTGTGAAGATTTGACACTAGAAATTTCATATGGCTCAGTCATGAGTTGATACGAAAGAAAACAATCACAGCACCAATTCAGTCTAACGCCCCCTCATATACCTTCAGGCCTTCTTCACGCAACAAGCTTAGCCGCTCCCTCGTACGAAGACCCAGATTAAGATGCGCCTCCCCCTTCCCGACCGTCGCACTTTTCAGACCACCTGCAGCCCATGTCCTCATTTCGATCAGACCCATGACCGCGCTCTCGTCGATCTCCGAATTTTTGCTCCAAATGAGTCCAAGACGAGTAAGGACCGGGAGCGCATCCATTATCCCTTGAAGGAGGACCGGAGTTATAGTGCGAACTCCTGGGGACTCGTGGATGTAGAGAGCGGTGAGCGGGACAGCCATCTCTTCGAAGAGAAGGACCAGATCAGGGGCTAGGATGGGCACCTGGAGGAGAGTGAGGTCGGTGATACGGTGTTTGGAGCAGAATGCGGCGACATAGGTAAACAAGAGAGGGATAGCGGATGGGGGATGTCTACCCGCATGAATAAGTGTCAATTTCGAAAGTGATGGGAGAATGAGAGGGGCCAGCAATATGCCAAACGATGTGTAATCAGCATCAGAAAGATGGAGAGTGAGAGTAGTGAGTTGCGAGGTGACGGTAGGAATATTCCCAACGTATATATTGTGGATATTGCTGAAGATTGTAAGGCTTTTCAGCCGTGCTGCAGAGGTAACGGTAGACGCCAATATCTGTGCGTTAGGCCGTGACCCCGTGGCCTGAACAGAAAGTGAACGTGCCTTGGCAAATGGAGAGCCCTCGATGTGGATGATATTTCCACGTAACTCGAGTTTCGTAACGCCACAAAGAGAAGTGAATCTCTCAGGTGAGTAGCTACTCGGGTCACCGCTCGTGTCCGTGATGGTCAACGCGTTCAGCTGGCGAAGGTCGCTACAAGTACGATTGACCGTTTGAAGAAATAATTCGAAGAACCGTTTGCACATGAAAGAAACGTGCAAGTGTCGCCATCGGTGGGACTCTCGGCATAGGGGAAGGATGAATCTATTCTTGTAGGACATATCGATGCGATGCAATGGATCGGCGGAAGAACATAGATGGATGGAAAGTGGGACGCATCGTGAACGCTCTAGATATAGATGGAGAGCCGCCTCAAAGGCAGCAGTTCGGGGCGGAGGGGCAGTGGGCAACTCTATGGAAATGGCCGCCCACAGGTCAGGGATGTCTAGCGCTATCGCGCGCCAGCGATGACAGACGCTAGATATATCCATTGCTGTTAATGAAAACAGCATTTCCGCGGACCCGGTGTCAGGATCCTGGGGAAGGCAAGCCTCCCTGAATATCAGAGTTAGAATCTCTGTAGGAAACCGGCCGACAATGGTATGAGCATCATTTCTGTTCCTCTGCAGTCGCGCTTTGTGTAGCACGAGACTCTGTAGAATATGCTGTACGCGGTCGATTTCCGCGTTGCACGCGTTCAAATCATACGGGACGCGCGAAGCATTGATCGGGACTTCGGTTTCATCGCAGAATGGCAAGTAATGGGTGTGGAGGTTTCGCGACGGACATATCAAGCAATGCCTGCCAGAGGGTATTGCGTCGTACTGAATCAAACAGGAAATCATCACGAACGGCGAACCAAACGAATTCTAGAACAGAAACTCAGTCGGATAAAGTACAAAGCTGCAGCAAGATCCACCTTGTGCAAGTCTTTAATACAGCATGGGGGGAGAAGACGACGACGTCGAACTGGTCAGACATGCAAGTACTTATCTATGCCACCCTCTCGTAAAGTCTGGCTTAATATACTAGTCTGATCTAGCTCGGACCCGCTTTGCGTAGGCAGCCCCCTTGCCGGTGGTTCATTGTTGTTCATCCACGCTTGCCGCACCGAACGAGGCCATGCCGCGATTGAGCTCGGCGACCACGTTGCTCTTTTCCAACATCAGCTGACTTGCACCCCCACTTCGAAATCCAATGGAAAAAAGGGACTTGCGATAAGGGAACGTTGCACCCCATTTCCCTCCATTTCGAGCTACATCGATGAGATTGACCAAGGACAGCCTGTCAATTTGTCGGCCGCCGTTTACCTTTTGAGGTTGCTAAATTAATTCGAACTGATGCATGCGAACTTGACCAGGGCTAACTATGGTTGCTTTTTTGAAAATGGAGGCGTGTGCCTAAGCTGTAAAGTCAACTAAAGGCAAGTCGAGCGATGGACAAGTAGGGGTAAGTCTCATCCCATCAACCGTTGAGATAGGGTTGTACGTCGACAGGCCCAGGTCCTGTAAAGTTCGTAGTCGCCATCAGTGGCAGGTTTCGTATTTCTTAGATCTGTGGATTAAAGTTGACGCGTACGGCGAAGATATCGTTATGTCGACGATAGTACGAGCGGAATGGAAGTTGGTATGAGAGGGGCGGGTATCGGACCGGTTGCCGGTCGAGTTACCCTGTGCTGATCAAGGCTTCTCTTCCTGCTGACATGGCCATTGCTGTCGCTGCTTCCCCGGATTCCCTCGCTCAGCCGGATTCCATTACCGAGCCGGGCAACGAAAAGGCTGTCCACAAGCCTCCACCGCTCATTAAATCGCCTTACAGCCCCAAAGATGCCTTGGACGACATACCGGGAGTCGCCCATGCACTGGATCTTTTCCTTGCATCCAAAATGGTAGAATCGGAGGAATATTGCGACAAGACTGACCCGAAAAAGTTGGTCGGCTGTCTTGCGTGAAGGATCTGCCACTGACGCCGTGTAGGGAACGACTCTACATGTCCACGGCCTACGGAATTATCCAGTGCGTCAAGGCGCTCATGTCGTATGCCGACGAGGATATCCTGGCCGGAATCAAGCATACAAAGCAAGGAAACCACATTGCTATCCAGCATCGGAAGAAGGCTGCTTCGCTGACCTCACGGTTAGCAGGCTATGTCGTGACCTCGTTGAATACGACTGGTGTCGGCTTCATCAAGAGCATGACTCCGGTGGAACGGCATGCAGAGCTCGTCTACGCTGAGAGTCTGTTTGAAAAATCTCTGCTGGGTATTGTCTACTCCGGGGATTGGTTGGCGTTCATTAAAGAAGCGCAAGTTGTTCAATCTTACAATACTTCTTTGCCGTGCTAATATCGATAATAGGCTCAATATGAGGACGACGTTCAACACATATCGTTCCTTGTACAAGTACATAACTACTATGGATGCAGCCTCCCCAACTGGCCATGATGACTCCATTGACGTGCATTTCCGCTCAGGAGTTTACCTCGGCACAGGAATGAGCAGTCTAGTTATCACCCTAATGCCTGCTAAAGTCCTCACCGTTGTCGAACTCTTTGGCTACCACGGTGACCGTACAGAAGCCCTCTCCCTGCTTTGCAAAGCTGGTGGCTGGACTTCCGATTCCGACGAACCCACCATCTCCGAGTCCGAGGAGGGCGTTCGCCGGTCCATATGCGATATGTCACTCATGGTGTTCCATCTATTCCTCTCCGACTTTACTTTTGAAGGTGTCGACATTTCTTTGGCAGAAAAGATCATTCACTGGAACGCGAAACGGTATCCAAATGGCGTGTTCTTCCTCTTTGGCCATGGTCGTCTCGCTCTCATGAGGTCACAGCCGAAGGAGGCTATCGGTTATTATACTCGTGCCATGGAGGTGCAGACACAGTACAGAAATCTTCATCATCTCTCATACTGGGAGATGGCTGTTGCAAATCTGGCATTGTGGAATGTTCCTGCGAGTCTAGAGTGTTGGAGAGTGTTGGAAAAGGAATCAACGTGGTCTAAAGCTGTTTACACTTATGGGATAGCTGCGTGTCTGATTGAAGGTTCGGGACAATCGAACGAAGCTCGATCTTGGATTGAGAAGGTCTCGGGCTGTAGACAAAAGGTTGCGGGAAAAAGTATCCCAGCTGAGAAATTTGTGGCGAGAAAAGCACGCAAATACTTGGATCAGGGATGGTTAATGCTACCCACAATGGAGCTTGCATACATGTTCTTGGCTCTGTCTCGTGCTCCGCGGGACATTCTTGTAAATGGGATGCTGGTGGCAATCGAAGAATGCCTGAAGGTACTGAGTGAGAAGGACAGCTCCTCGAAGGGCTACTGGGATGACTGGATACTGGCCAAATTCCTCCAAGGTGTCTGCATGAGATATGTCGCGTATCCAGTATGCTATGTTACCTCTGAGAAGTACAGGCACTTATTGGTTACCATTCGACTTAGGATCCTCATGCACTCATTTTACCCAATACACCGCCTGTGGCGATAACCCAAGAAGAAGCCACAGTTGCGTCCATTGCAGCATTTGAAGCTGTATTCGAGAGCGGACCCAAAATCGAATTGGATCACTACGTGGTGTATCATGCACGTAAGTCTTAGCAACCACCTCTCGTTTCTATCAACGCTCACCATCTGTAGATTACGAACTTGGCCGACTGCTGGCATGTAAGGGCAATATCGATGGGGCACGAAATCATTTCGATCTCGTACTTTCTGGTCAGTTCCTGCGCTCTTTTAAGATAGCGGTATGCAGTAATCACGTTCTTTGACAGGCAAATACTTAGAGGTTGGACCGTCGGGAAGAAAGGGTAGATATAGCATGGAGGTAGGCTTTACCTTCTCCGCCGGACATGCTTGGAATTGATCAACGATTTTCAGAGTGCTCTTCATATGCGTACATACGCTGCATTGGATGCACTGGGCAAGAGGCCGCTATAATGCTTCAGCCGGCACGCATTTAGTGCCATTAACAAATGAGAGAGAGAGCTCTTTTTATAGTTATAACAATATACCTATAATTATTTTTATCTATACACGCATAATATCACTAACCTTCGGCACCTTGGCCATGTACTTATGTATTTGGTTCCGCATGTGCTCAATTGCAATCTTCACTGAATAACTGAAGTGTCGTCCTCACTTGGTTTCAATCATAAGGCGCAAAAGCATCACTTTATTGTGTATGGCCCCACAAGGGTCCTGAATGACCCATGGGACATGCGGAGTAAATTGGTATTATTATTGGAAGTACATTACTATGTTTTTTATTGCTACGGCGTCCAAAATGAATATGTACTCGCCACCCAATGCCCAAGAGTTCAGGCAGGGCTAATCGAAACTGTCGGAAGTGCAGCACAGTTCGATGAACTTGCCGCCGGGTGGGCGCTAGGAGTGGGCTCGACACCCTGATACCAGGTCGATGTACCGTAAACTCCCATAGGGAGACTACGTGACACGTTAGGCACGTGATGCGTCTCAACAGCGGATCACTCACTCGTTGTCTCCAGCGCAATTCTCGAAGACGCCAGAATCATAGTTCGCCGGCATGTTCTAGATGGTGGTATTATCAGCGGGTGCTGCTCCAAGCACAAGGCTATGCCCTACCCAATAGCAGCCCATAACGTCGTAGATGTGCTGGCATAACGTTGCAGCTTCCGAGTGAACGCAAGCACCTACTTTTGTTTAGCGCCGAATGACTTCTAGAGTAACAGCAGGACTTACGGAAGCAGAACTCGTTTGATGAAATGAAAGACGTCCATTCATGGTACTGCAGACCAGTGCCGAATCCGTCTCCGTAGACAAGGCCACCAACTTGTTGCAGTTAGAATGTATTGTAAAATGATAGTCGCATCAACCACTCACCCGGGTTTCCATTCCCGTCAGCACCGTGAGGATCCAGCTCTCCACCCCTACAACAATGTTCAGCCGAGCTCGACACTCACATGGAACTTGAACTTACGCGTCACCTGCAGGGATGTTGATCTTCGTGAAGTCCCCGACACCAGTCACTTGGACCTGCAATTCATGATTAATCATAGGTCATCTTCTCGGAAGGATTCGACAAACATAGTCAGGGGTCTTCACGAAATGAACGCCTTGCAAAGCTCCGTTGGGGATGAGGCGCGTACCACGCCCAGACTTGGTGCACCAAGCCACTTCAACTCGTTCACTGTTTCCAATAGTATCAACTGATGGCTGAGAAAGGTGAGTTATAGCAAATATCTTTGACAAGATCTGAAACCTACAGGAGCCCAGAGACAGAAGTCTTCTGCAGAGTTAATCCAAGCAGTCTGGCAGTTCGAAGTGTCACTGTTCCCGGTTCCACAGTTATTGGTTCCGCTCTGACCGTCTTCCGAAGTGGTAGGAAGAGAAGAAACGTGATAGCCCGTGTTCCAAACTTGGTTGGGGTTGCTTCCGCAAGACCAAAGTTGAATCTAAAAGTATCGCATCAGCCAAATTGTTCTCCCAAGGAAGAGAAGGCACGGACTTGGTTCCCTGCTGATTGATTTCCATCAGTGAGGTCGACACACGTGCTGCGTCCGGTCCAGGCAAGGTGGAAATCGTACTACAAATAGCGCAAGTTAACACAGAGTATCACACTACAGAATCGCCCGACTTACGGTGTAATAGAACTGCTGGTTGGGATTCCCGTTGGTGGAGCAAGTCCAGATCTGCAATTTGACACCGTTGGCAGTACTTCCATTTGTGACGTCCAAACATTTGTTGCCGTAGACTTGGACAGTTCCGCCAGTAAAAGTCCACTTTTGAGAAGCTGCTCCAGTACAAGACTCGATAGTGACGATGGCACCATCGTTGTTGCTTGCAGCATTCAAACACATGCCTACAACATTGATGTTAGTGGAGAACACGAAGACAAGTCCGTCATCCTTACCATTGTTGAGGAGAGGCTCAATAAGCAACTCTCCACGGTACGAAGGTGTCTGCGCAGAGGCAAGCACGGCCGCAAATACGACGCCAAGTAGTTTTCGCGCGATTGTCATAGCTCTGAATAGGTAGAAAGTGAAAAGACGAGTGGGAACAAACTAGTGACGCGCGTGTGCGTTTTATATAGCGTCGCGGAGCATCGTTCGGCCTGAAAAGACCGTCAAACATTAAGGACCATACCGTTACCGAGGATCAACTCCATCGGCAGTCTGGGTCCCATGTCCCATGCCCAGTCGCCGTCAGTAATAAGTGTATTGGAAAAAATTAAACGTGAGCCTGATCGAGCCGCCACCCCAAGAGACGAATTCTGCAAATTTTGAAAGAAGTGGTCGATGGAAGATCCCTTGACCCTGGCGCTTGATTTCCCAGGCCGGGTCTTACTTCTCCTCGCATAGAAAAGAGGAATCTTCACCACGTCAATATACATAGAACTGATGAAGCTAGATGATTATAAGTATGATTAACGAAGGACAGAATGAACGGCAATGCTAACCGACCAAGCAGCTGCCGGCACCCCATCATGCATCATGACTGTTAGGTTCTACCCGGTACCGTGACCTGTTCAACACATCGCGAAGGCTGGGCAGCATCGCGACTCCTTGATTCCAGTGCTCATAGAGCTGCTGGTAACAGCACATGACAGTGACAGAAGGTGCCAACACGTTCCTGCACGACTATCGCACGCCGGCAAACTCTAGTCTGATATTCAGGGTCAAGGTCGCGCTGCTGGCGAGTAAGGTACTCTTGACTGTCGTCGTGAAAAGCAACATGCAAAGCCCCGGCCCGCTTCGTCCGTCGCATTTTAGGGCCAAGTTCCCACGCCCGCTGTGGCTTCTTCCTGCCATTATCGGAGGCCCTGCCATGTCCTCGATTTCTTACCTTACAGTAGTTCTCGAATACTTCGAACGAGCCCCAGAGCTAGCTTTTGCAGGTCATAGGACAAGCTTGAATGCTAAGATATCGCCGCGTTCTGCCCTCACCTGCCATACACCTGCCAGTAGTTTATACGATCCGCTGCCTTTCACTTATTATGTCTGTTACTGTCATTTCTCTGTAACGACGACGGTACGTAATCTGTATCCAGTTTTCCGTGCCATTATCTACTCCTCGTAATCGACATGTCCGAATTTACATATCGCCTCAAATATGCTTGAATGATATGTACGTTGCTAAAGGCTGGACCCGAACTTTTGCCGCGTCACTCCGCCATTTTCCTCATTTAGCGGTCTGGTATACTGCCTTTCATCATGCCTAACACCTAAGTAGCATGATCTGATGCAGAACGGGACCATACGGTAGAAATATATGATTTACAAGCGTAAGATTGGCCATCGCCTGAGCTTTGATATACATATGCATTTGTCTTACTTTCCACTGAGAGCCTCAATCATTGGATATTTCATGCCCGGCGCATGGATGACACAAACGCGTTTTTGAGTAAAGTGATCGATGTCAAATTGCCCATACCCAGAGGAACCACTAGTGTCATGATATCAATACGGTCAGCCAAAGCGTCAGAGTTGGTCACCCACCCTAGTCCAAAAGGCTCAATGGAGGGTTCGCCATGTATCGTGCTTCCATTGATATTCGTGAAGCCTAACGATCTACTCAGAAAATAGTCCTTTCAAAAGATCTGGCACGTAATCATGCTTACCGGAATATATCTTATCTGCCACTTCCTTACCCTTCGTAATGTCCTGCGTCCATAACGCTGCAGCCAAAGAATACTCAGTATCGTTTGCCAGCTCGATAGCCTCGTCGACGGTGTCGCACACCATGAAAACGGTTACTGCAAACGACTTCAGCACCATGAATAAACGTATCACATTGGAAAGTTCATTACCAGGTCCGAAGGTTTCTTGTTTCCAGATAGGCATCTCGCGGGTGACATTAGTCAACAAGTGTGGTTGTACCGTGGACCCGTCTTTGCCAAGGTCTCCTAGAAGAAGTTCTGCACCAGAATTTACGGCACCTTGAATTAGTCTAATGACATTCTCAGCCGAGGCCTGGCTGAACAACGCAGGTAACGGGTTTTGTGAAGGATCTCCCGCTGTTAGCTTCTTGCTTAGCTCCACAACAGCCGTAATGAGGGCCTTGGATACGTCGCGCTGGACAATGACGCGCTCCGTCGATATGCAAACCTAGGCAAGTCGTACGTCAATCAAACATTTTGCAAAATAAAAGACAAAATCACGAACCTGTCCGGCATTGAACATTGCTCCATACGTGATACTCTTGGCAGCGGCTTCCACATCCGCATCATTCAATACCTTGGAAAGAAACTCGAACGCGTCCAAAGAGTAAGGCGCGATAGAGACGTACGATACTAGGACTCTTTCCTCCCAACTCGAAGATGCAAGCCTTCAGATATTTCGCCGCCTCGGTTGCTATCGCCCTAGCCACTACCGCACCGCCGGTAAACTGTGCGACAAACGTCAGTGGCGGCTCCAGACCCAAAAATTACAAGGGGAGATTACATTGACAAGACGTATTTTGGGATTACCAATCATCTCCGAAACCAAGCTAGGCGTTGTTTCTTTTGACATAGCAACAAAGTTAAGGACGCCGCTTGGAAGACCGGCCTTCCATGATGGCTTTTTAGTAAGATATTACCAGCGTAAGCGTTGAACCTCACTTCATGGAACAGCTCAGAAACGAGAGCATGGCTTCGAGGACTATACTCGGAGGCCTTTAGGACAACGGTATTCCCACAAAAGATGGCTGCTGCGACAGCACGAACAGCCAGACAGAGGGGGGCGTTCCAAGGAGCGATTGCCAAACTAATGCCTAGTTAGCAGAACAAACCTGGAACGGCGATTGCCGAGAAACGCACACAACGCCAACCGCACGTTTCTTCACAACGACTTGCCCGCCAGTCGCGCTAGTAAAGGATTCCTCTTTGAATTGATCCGACATCCCTGCGACGGCCTGAAGTATAACGGAGCCCATGAACCAATTAAGCGTGCCAAGGTCGGGGGTGGCGCCAGTCTCTGCGGTGTTAGTTTCGACGCATTTCTGCATCCACGAGCTTTGCAGAATATCAGCAGCTTTTAACAAGATAGCTTGACGTGATGAGATATCGGTGCTCTCCCATGAAGGAAGGGCTCTGTGAGCAGCATCGATAGCATTACGGCAATCTTGACTGGTCGCCGAGGCGGACTGGCCTGTTACTTGACCAGTGTGTGGATTACGGATGTCAAAGACAGAATTCTGAGCCGATGCTCTGAACTCGCCGTTGATGTACAGCTGCGTGAAGGGAAGCAAGTTAGTCATGATAGTGGTGGTTGATGGGAATCGATTCAGATTTTGTACTTGCCCAATGCCAATGGGCGCCATCTCATTTGGGAACTTGTTATTCTCCGAATTGTGTCATCAGACTTAAATGACGAATACAACGGCATTCGTTGTTGGGATCACACAGACAGTCGGAATATTAAGGGCATCGCGGGCCCGAGCTTGCCTGTGTTTAATATACGGCCCTTGTTCCTTGTAAGCAACTATGAGAATATTACCCAGATGGTAGCTTACCGGAAGTTCACATGGAGCGTGGTGAAGGGACTAATCTGCGAATGGTGCGTGAGAAAAAAGGATTATTGCAGGTAAATTTATCTCATGATGCAACTTTTTGCTGCTGCCTCAATAGCAAATCAGATGATACAGACAAGATAAAGATATCAAGTGGGCAGGGTACGTAGGAACAGGGTATGGGCTAGCTTGTCCCGTGCTTACTACGCTGAGGTTGTGTCAATATGCATTCGCCCTCTGCATTCCTAATCGAATATCTTCCATGACTGACAATCGTTCTACTCTGGTTTGCTCGACATCTTTACCAAAGGACCCTTCCCACCACCGTTCGCTTTTCGGAACATGTTTCCAGCCTCCCTTCAAAAGATCTTTCGCTTTCCCTTCCGCAACCGCCTTCTGCGCTGCCAGGTACCCGGGTGGAGGATTTGAATGAGTATAATTGCCGTCAGAACATCCGCTCAAGGCTAGTACGAGGGCCGGAGGTACAGTGATGCGGCCGATCTTGAAGCAAACCTGACTAATGGAAACGCAATGGACCACGGCCCTGTCAGGTTCTTCAGTGAGTTTATCGGGTATCTTTCGTTGAAGATCAGTGTCACTATCGTCTGGGGTACCCGGAGAGGAAATGGGAGTCATGTCTTCCGTTCAAGATGTTACTCCCCTACCATCGGTCGTGACGAACTTCGCGACCAGATACAGCTGCTTTTGAATGAGAACGACCTCAACTCAGCAGGTAAAGGTACGAACCCACTTCTCTCCCCATGTCACAATACTACAGCGGACTTCGAATCGCCGGAGCATAGGTATCTCTCTCATAAATAAGAACGACGTCGCTGAACGTAGTTGAATTAGGTAGAAGAAAACGAACGAAAAGAGGCGCACCTCCCACGGGTAGGACGCCGTCGACACGAAACACCTGCGAGACAAACGCGAGCACCCACTTCATACGAACGGTATCTAGCGTCTGCATATCCATTTCACGATCAAATACGTCCAGCAAGCAGAATTCAGTGTACCTTTGCATAGCACGAGTTACTCAAATGCAAATTGTAGTCACAAACATCGGGACCTAGTCACCAAACCACATCAGCCCAACCTGGAAAAAGCGACAATAAACGCACTCGACCAATCCGTATACTTCAAGACCAAATCAAACGGACTCTTTCCGATGGGCGAGCGCGAATCCCACCATGCCTGAGTAGCTGGTCGCTTTGCTGACGTGAATTTATAGATAAGACTAAGTCTGTGAAGCCAGTACTGGATGTGAAAGGCAAAATAAGGCCAAAGGACGCGTGCTATGCTGGTTATTAGCGCAATGCCCATATGCAAATGATATTACTTGCCGTGCCACGCAAGAGGAAGTGCTCGGACATTCAAAAGGAAAAAGAATCCTAGAACATATCGAACAGGTCCCAGGCGCTCTACGATGATTGAGAGCATTTGGCTGGGTTAGCAGCACGCCTGGCTAATAACAGGACGCTCACCAATGGTCACCGTAACAAACTGCACGTACGGCGGAGTTCGGCAGCAGATTTACGCCCAATCTAGGACATCTGGGGGTAATTGTGGGATCACGTGTATCGACGCGCCTAAGTTTTCAACCTTGCTTCGAGCTTTTCAGGAGTTTCACCGCAGATAGCAGTTCTGTGAGTATAAATTTATGCATTATGGATGGTTGACCGCGTCTTCCATCCAGGAATGAAGCTAAACGCAACCGGCAGCTGCGACACATCTACGCTGACTGTTATAACCGGAATCTTAGTAACTAGTAACCCCGCCGGGCCTGCCCTGATGCACGGCAGAAGAGTTCTTCCAGCTCTTCCCTTTACACTGCCAACTCTCTGATCACCCATTGTGGTGTTATCAACGGAGGGACAATAGCTCTCTCGAAAAATCCTCCTTGTGGTCACTGGCTAGCTCTCTTCGATATCTCCCACCTTGTTCTAGCTGTGGTTAGTTTCCCAAGGGATTTCTGGCGCATTATTTTCATTGTCCGATCAATAGCCTCTACAGCTTTCGACATAGAGGCGACACGCTCTGTAAATAAGAACACACCTGACTGCAGCCCGCGCTAACCTTCATCCGATCGAAGTCTCAAGGCACACGATCCATAGCTGACGAAACAGCGTTCATATCCAGTCAAAAACTTGGAACACTCTGGGACCTTAAGAGAGTGCCACTTCTGTTCGCAGAGTATTATTTCTTTCGACAATGCTAGACGTCTATTACAATAGGCGCTGAACTTATTGTCTTCTGATCAAGATCAAGATCCTTTGTCAAAGTATATAAGGCGAGGGTTTCGTGTTCTTTAGCCGCCGCTATCTCACATCGTCTCTACAACCATGGGCAACTCTCCCTCAAATCGAAAAACCCCCGAAACTTTGTGTGAGGCTCCGAGATCTTCGCCAGAGGAGAACGAATATCTGTATCTGGCCCGATTCGATACCGTTCTCATCGTCGATGATTCCGGCTCTATGAAAGGGGAAGGTCGGTGGCTTATTGCAAGTCGTTCATCTTTTCTGTCGATTTTTACTTTATGTTTATGCCACTTCAGGCCGGAAAAGCACTCGCTGAACTTGCCTATGTTGCCGCTCAATATGATGGTGACGGTATCGAGATTCGGTTTCTCAATAACCCCATCGTGAAGCATGGGCTGAAAGTAAGTATTTCTCACACCGCGAGCGTCCTCTGCTAACTTTGTGTACTTCTCTTTTAAGACGAAAGAAGAAATAATACAACTCTTTCAAAGTATCACTCCGGATGGCTTAACGCCTATCGGCTCCAAGCTGGATAGCCTAATAACGGCCTATATTGCAGAGTACGAGAAGCTGAGGCACACTGACCAGCAACCTAAACCCGTGAACTACATCCTGCTAACCGATGGCGTACCAAGTAGATGTTTTGATATCCGTGGCGCATACACGACTGACCTTTTCCCTTGAAAGCCGACTCGAAACCCTTGACCCCAGAGGAGGTTATCGTCAAAGCCGCCAAGGCACTAGACGAAATATACGCGCCACAAATACAAGTCGGCATACAGTTCGTGCAGGTAGGTGCCGACGCCAATGCTACAAGGTACCTCCAGGGACTGGATGATACCCTGAAGCACAAGTATGACATTAGGGTCAGTTTGATATTTATAATGATTTTCACGTATCAGCTTATCAGCTCTCATTGCAGGACATTGTCGACACTGCCCCTGCACGAGCAGGCCACGACCTCGATGGTCAAGATATGATCAAGATTCTGACAGGTGGAATTAACAGGAGGGTTGATAATGAGGAAAGGGCCAAGAAGAGGCCAGGTCAGAGATATGTTAACCCGCTGTTGCAAGATTCACACCATCATGAGTGGCAGGTGGATAAGAAACGGGGAGTATAATGGCCACATAAATTAAGGCAGTGCATACAGACTGGATAGCTATACAAATTCACCAAATAAATGCTGCGCGGGACGGGGGGCGACGCCAGACTCCTTCCCATTCTCCTTCATGGGGGGTAAAACGACTGCTTCGCAGTCGGGGGATGGAGTGATTTATCTTATCTTATCGTCTTATGTAATGTTATGATCTTTATGAACCTTATTTTTTTTTACCCCCCATTACGGAGACTGGCATAAATTGTAGTGCCCTGTTGGTCGTGTTTGGTTACAGCCTCCAGACAATGGTATGTTCGGGCCCAGAGGGCAAGTTCAAGTTGCCTTGTTTTTCAATACATGTTTAAAAGTATGACAAGTAATCAATTATTCTCTTGTTTCTGCCCTTCGCCATGTGCCCAGCCCACTGTAGGAATAGTGTACCATCTGTTCAATATCTACATCAGGTTGTTCTATGTGCAGAACAGCACCGAGGTCAGATCTTCGGGAGAGGGTAGTTGACATTGGCAATCTACTAGTAGACCTAGAAGAGGTATAGTGCATTCATTTTCACACATCTTGTGGATGGGAGGAGTGAATGTTCAATGCGACAGTGAGCAAAGGGAGGCAAAGGGGAGGCTGTAACCAAACACGACCAACAGGGCACTACAATTTATGCCAGTCTCCGTAATGGGGGGTAAAAAAAAATAAGGTTCATAAAGATCATAACATTACATAAGACGATAAGATAAGATAAATCACTCCATCCCCCGACTGCGAAGCAGTCGTTTTACCCCCCATGAAGGAGAATGGGAAGGAGTCTGGGGCGACGCCAATTTTGGCAGGCATTTGAATTATCAGAACTTTCTGCCGACATCGTCCGGCATTCTCTGCGATTTACCACCACCACCACAGGAACCTCTAGGCGATTGGTTCTAGTAACAGCAATCATGGCTGTTTTTCAGGAACTCGTTCTTGCCGCTGTATGTCGAAAAAGAATTTCGGATTTTATAGCTGTATCTTCCTCTAGGTCTGCGACAGTAGTTTTGTTGGCTTTGCTTTCCTGCTTTCCCACCACATTTCCTTGCCTAGCAATAATGGACGAACGTACTGTTGGATCTTCGCTTTTCAGTGCCTAGCCATGCTGTCCTATTTATTGATACCCATCATACTTGGGGAGACAATCGATGGTAAGTTACAAGTGCTGTTCATTCTCGTAGATCCCCGGCACGCTTATGAGACAATAAATCGATAAAACCTACATGGCCGCCGTTTTACATCTTGCTTCGGGCTGACGCCCACTCTAGTAGCTTCTGCCCGTGTGCAACCACAGCACATCCGTGGCTAGTATATAAGAGCGAACAAAAGTCTACTTCAGCGCATTCTGATTCTAAAGGCTAGGCTCCGTACAATTCATCATCCAACTTTGCACTGTCGGACGATACTATTTATCGCTGTATTGTCTCACATTTCCCATCAACTTCATAGTATCCACGTGTGTTGAGCCACTCATCTTGAGACTGCCACCTTCGACGCGACACGCTATGGAGAACGAATTCCAATACCTGGACCAGTTTGATACAGTCCTCATCGTCGACGATTCCAGATCCATGGTTGATAGACGGTGGGAAACTGCAAGTCTTCTGTCTATTCTCTCTATATCGACAATTTGCTGAAACTGCTCTCAGGCGAGAAAGGTACTTGGTGAACTCACCGTCGTCGCAGCAAAATACGACAAGGACGGAATCGACATACAATTCCTAAACAATCCCACTGTGCGCAACGGACTGACAGTAAGTGTTCTTGGCATCACTGTGGCTAGTTTGATCATAGATTTTTCTTGAGACCAGAGAAGAGGTCGACAAGCTCTTTCAGAGCGTCACCCCGACTCCTGGAACGCCCATCGGTCGTAAACTGGAGAGCTTGTTGACATTGTACATAAACAAATTTGAAGAATTACAACGCGCTGGAGAGAAATTGAAGAAAGTAAACTATATTTTTCTGACCGACGGCGAACCAAGTAAGCGTTTATGTGGATATGTGGCGCACAGCTTAACTTGACCCTTCTATTTCAAGCTGAGCATAAAGGTTCCGAGCTGTATCCTGATAAAGTCATTGTCAGAGCAGCAAAGAGACTAGACAAGCTACACGCGCCCCAAGTCTGAATTGGCATTCAGTTCGTGCAAATCGGTCATTCCGTTTCAGCCACCAAGTTTCTGCAGAGCCTCGATGATGATCTCATGTATAAACATAATATCCGAGTAAGTCGGGCCTACCTTTTGGTGCTACGAACTTTACTAATTCATGCAGGATATTGTCGACACAACTCCCGCACAAGCAGGCCGCGACCTCAGCACAAATGATATGATCAAGATCTTGACGGGCGGAATCAATAGAAAGGTGGATAATCAGGACAAGCACCGATGATCTATCTTTAGCTGCCATTGGACGTGCCTCCGGATAGTCACATTGCTGTTCATTTTACGCAGCTTCCCCAATGGCTATCTAAAGATATGCAAAGACTGAAAGTAGTCAAAGCGAGCCGCGAGGTGTTTTCAACTCCGCTAAATGAGCCGCAGAACTCCTGCGTAGCCCCTATGTATAAAGATCATCATCATCATCTATCATCACCATGAGCCTAGCCCCTATGGACCTCGACCTTTCTACCTATGACGACTGGATATACCCAGAGCGAAGAAGCGTTCAAGTCGTTTGCTGGTGGGAACAAACTCGACTCCACAAGCAAATCATATTTTCCGTTCCTCTGTTACCGTACACCGGCGGGTCTTATCCTAGCCTTCAGAGGTCCCCGATGCCCAGTGATACTCAAGCGGTTTTCACTGTAGAGATTCTACTCAATATTGTTCGGGGGTCCTTAGGGGGTTTCTATATCCCTCCTGATGTCGTTACCGATTCAAGATCGCGCGAAGATAACATGTTCCGATTCACCTTTCACGGGCAACATTCTGAGAGTCATCAAGAGCCCGGACATCAGTTGTCCACAGAGGAACTCTCGGTACCGCTGACGGAACTGGTGGGGAAATTACTATGGATCAAGGCCGAGAGGTATCTTTTTACTGCTACTTCAGTCTGCCCTATGTTTACCTTGTTATAGGGGCTCACCACCCACACAGAATCTAGTCAATATTCGTATGCAATCGACCGTCGAGGATAAGAGAAATGTAAGTCAATTCTAGCACGTAATAACAAAGGATGCCAATCTGTTATGTATCTCTAGCACCCCAGCGATGTAAGATAATTCATCACTTTCTCGTGTGTTGTAATTGAAGTCTTAATCTCATAGTGGGCTACCCATATTAAACGAGATTATCCAAAGGATATAGCTCGCTGCCCCTTTACGGCATGCCTGTCGCCAATCGCCTGTCACATTATCGAATGCGGACTGAACGACCAAGCATACGAATTATTGGCGAAACATTCGCATGTTCTTTGCGGCATATGTGGTCCTCACTCACGCTACATTGGCGAACCTGGTTTTTTAGACGTTGGATTTCCCATACCAGCAATAAAGGCCTATAAGCTGTATTCGTTGCCCTTGGTGGAAACGCACACGAATGGTATGGTGTTGGAAAGGCAGTTCCATGAAACCTTCAAAAGATACTGGTGGCTGATCTATCGAGGAATAAGCAATGTTTTTTGGTAGCTCAATCAAGCAGTATTGACCCGCAATCAATAGCAAGCCTTTTGGACTTATAGTAAACCGTGCCCTGTATTCCAGACGTATGGGTGGGATCCACAGATACTTCCTTCCGAACGTGATGCTACCGAGGTGAACGAAAACCACGGAAGATCCGAGACCGAAGTTCACAGGCCCAGCTTCAAGATTTGGCAGCGATCATCTCTTTCACCCACGGTTTCGATACTGCCATATATCTTAGCATCATAAGAGAGGTGGTGAATAGGCCGCCGCCGAAAAAGAGAAAGACAAAGTAGCAAAATGGGAGCAGGAAGCGCACCCGTTCGGATCATGACAATGACGACGATGTGGAGACCGAAACCGATAGCGATACCGACTCGGAAAGCGACGATGAAGTTCTCCTTGCTCACAAGGAAGAATTAGCGGATACTGAACAGCGTAATATTACGGCGCAGATGATGCTGATATGGCTGGCGAATTGTTGGTCCATCCAGGCTAAGCGACAAGACGAATCGTGTCCGTGATGGTGTTCAACGGAAGAAGATTTCGATGAAAATAATACAGCCAGTTTCCGAAACGTCCGTGCCGTAATGGATGAAAAATATTTGTCATGGAATGTCCGTCCTGGTCTGAACATGTCGCCTAGAAACATAACAAATGGATGTACTTCCTGGAAGATTCCTCACTCATTGAGCTTTGGGAGTGAGAAATTGTCCCCCCCCCAGATTTCAATGATATTTATACGTCCTTGTACCTCCACAAAACGCTTGTCCCTATTCAAAGAAACAGGTTTCTCCGAGAGGACGAAACTTGATTTTTTGATGCCAGCTAATATTACACACGGTAGATATATGACATCAAGCATTACGAGGAGGCCCCTGAGGTCACACTCCCCGCCCGGGATGGGACGAGCCACACAGAATCTGCCATTCCCGTCCGGAAGCAACGATGCTTCGCAGGCAGAGTGTTACCATCCACTGTAATAATATAAGCACTCTTCTCTGCCAGGCTGGGGATCATCGATCGACACCGTCGTGGTATTAAATTTATTTATTTACCATCTACGCTCGTATGCGCAATGCTATCATGCCGCTGCGACTAATCATGGAATTCAACCTGCCGACATACCGAACGCGAGGTCGCGTCAGATCCTTAACCCTCTCAACCCTCTCTGCTAGCAGTTGCGACTCTACGATGCCCTCTCGTGGATCTGCCGGGGTGAAGGTCAAATCAGGATCTTCGGGTTCGCTCTGGGATCCGCATGCACTGTTGGCGGCATGCAACCACCGTCAATCAGCCCGGGAGGTAGATGGTCAAGGGATTTTTACTAAGGCATTGCTCAAGATTATGAGAAAGAAACCTATCAGCGAACTGATGTATCAGTCATTGATCCATCGTTTAGTTTATGCCAGTATTATGAGTACTGGTTTGAATTATCCTACTGTAAACTGAACACTTTGAAGCCAAACACCGCGTTTAGAATGGAGACATACTCTTCGACGTCTGTTCGACTCTTGGGAAGAACCAGCGAACAGTTCCATGATTCTCTGCCTCCACGAGCACGGGCAACCTCACCTCGTGCTACATGCCGGGCCGCTTCATGGCATGACTGTCGGTTCTGCCTATGAAATTTTCGGAACAGGTCTCTCTGACTTGCGACATCCACTGCATGCCACTGTGACCACCGATGAAGTGGAGACATTTACTTCCCTCCTCGTTCCGTATCCTGAAAGTCATTGTCAGAGCAGCAAAAAGACTAAACAAGCTTACACACACCCCAAATCTGAATTGGCATTCAGTTCGTGCAAATCGGTCATTCCGTTTCAGCCACCAAGTTTCTGCAGAGCCTCGATGATGATCTCATACATAAACATAATATCCGAGTAAGTCGGGCTTACCTTTTGGCGCTACGAACTTAACTAATTCATGCAGGATATTGTCGACACAACTCCCGCACAAGCAGGCCGCGACCTCAGCACGAATGATATGATCAAGATCTTGACGGGCGGAATCAATAGAAGGGTGGATAATCAGGACAAGCACCGATGATCTATCTTTAGTGACCGTTCTCCCGATATCATGGATCTCAAATAATTATAAATCATTACGAAGGCAACTACGTATATCGAACTAGTACATACAAACCAAGATATAACAATCCTCCGACTCTCAAGGAGATAAAAACACATGATCATACATGAGACGAACATGCCGTCCTATCTAAGCAGAATCCCAATCCCCAAACCAATACAAAAGCCCCCAACAAGCGCAACACATACATTCCATCCTGATAAGAAACTCCGCGCGCGCCTTTGCAGAGGGCCCAGCATCGAAATAGAAAACACCAACAGTGATGTAAAGTGCAAGGGATCTAAACCCGGCACGCCGAAGCAAGGCAAGTCCGGCTCGGAATTCTCATCAAAGCCAGCAGCTTTGGTTTTGTGTTTCCCATCAAGATCTCTCAATCTCTTCGAGACGTCGTAGGACAACGAGGCCTCCCAATCCTTATCTTTCCACGCTTCATTTCGCGTGGAGACTTGACGTTGGCGCTGCGCACGGATGCCATCAGTAAGATGTGATACTTCGCGCCATCGGAAGAAGCGGTCGGCAGCTTCGCTTCTCAGAGTCAGTAGCGTTGCTGGACTGCGGAAAAGGCCTTGGCGTAGAGCTATCGGGGATGAGGGTCTGAATGATGATATCGACGGAGATATGTCATCGTCGTGATCGACATAGGGAAGAACAATTATAGGAATGTAGTTGGACAGCTCCGTGATTAGTGTCCGCTCAATGGAGGAATCTAGGGGGCGTGAGAGGTAGAATGCCTGATGAGAAGAAACGAACTTACTGGTCGATAGCAGGAGGATCAGCGCTGTGTAGAGTGGTGTGTAAGCGGACGACACGAGGTTAGTCGATGCGGTAGAAGGATCGCATGATGGATCCAGGATATCGGACACGGCACAGAAAGGTGTTTGTATGATTGACTTGATATGCATTATCAGTTCCTTCGTAAAAGCGTCAAGGGTCGTAGATCCATCATGAAGGGTGCAAGGACTTACGGTGTCGGTGTACTCGTATCCCGGTAGTTCGTGAATCTCGACATTCCGTGCTGGCTCAAACTTTTCTAGACCGTGGGCATCCCGGCGGTCTATCCAGTCAGTCGACGCGCGCACAACCTTGCCGTATTCCCCATCTTCCCAGACGCCCTCATCCACCACATCTTCGTTATCTTCCAGCAGCAGTTTTGTCAAGAAACTTTTGCCCACACCCCTGGCCCCAAGTGTAATGAGGCGAATGTCTCCCAGAGTCTGACCGTAGGGCGTTGGGTAACGCAGTGGGTCTGGCAGCGTTAATGACGGAATAATGAGCCCCTGTGTGGAGTCCCTGCCATGATCTGACTGTTGAGACGGAGGACTTGCACCTGTAGAACTGAAGAAAAACGAGGAAGAAACGGAGGGAAATGAGGAAACAGAGTCCAACGACGGACTGTCCGGTGGCGATGGCAAGGCACTGGTGCTGGAGCGGGGTGAGGAAGGTAGAGAAGTGCTTGAGACATTCTGGTCAGCGAAACTGGCGTGCAATGAACGGATCGTCGAGGCACTGGTGCTAATAGAGGTGGATTCCATGGTTGCTCAGGAAAACGACGGGACGGGCTGGTGGTGGGAGAAAGACAACATTGGACTGGATGCATTAAGCGTGCTTCTTTTAAGTAAGACGCCCGATTTATCAGATAAGATCAAATCTTATCCGCATCTTATCACATCCGCGACCTTTAGCAGGGTCTGGACGTGCAGTTGTCGTCGCGACACACACGCCGAGTACGAAATGAAGGTGCTATTGCATGACCTGGACCCCAAAGAAGGTGTAACCACTCTTCTTTGACGAACACCGGACCTCAATACATCCAGACTAGGCACTCAGCGCTCACAGTGGGAACTGGAACCTGCAGTAAACAGCAAAAGGAAACTCAAATAGAAGTCTGGATGCACGGGCCGGTAATTCCAAAATCAAACTCGTCCGTACAACTTGGTACAGATCATTGACTAGGAGAACCATTCGAAAATGGCCTACGATTCTCCTCAGTTTCTATGGTGTTTCGGTACCGCATTTCGATGTTTCACAGAAGTCTGCCCATTCACCAAGGGTCAGCACCAGAAGTGTATTGACACCGCTATTAACGTTATGCATTCTAGATGCTTGAGAATCTGTTTGTCACTACCCGCGATATATATCCTCACACACGAAGTGGAGGGATCGCGTAAACGTTTCCACCAAACTTTCGAACGAAATGCCGACAGCGGTGGAGCAGGCCATTGTGCCAGAATGTGGGCCCTTAGATATGCTAGCGACCATCGGCTGCGCAAGACGATAAGAAGGGACCCTCTGGCATAGAAGCGTCGACAGCGTGATAACAGGGCTGTCCATATGACGGTTCAATATGATCGACGAACAAGATATACGCATCAGCTGCGCGTGGACTTGTGAACCGGTGCCTAGCTCCTCGATGAATGGAAAACTGCATATATAGAACATCAATGTTACTTCTTTACCTCGGAAAGAAGGATCTTGTACCGCACTTCAACAAAACTAGACTGTGTCCAGAGTGGACTTCGCGTACACGGCTCCCAACGCAGTAACGTCGACACAGGATATATAGCCAAGAAGGCCACATTTGGGTTCGTCGGGTTCGTTTAGATTCGTCAAATGACGGAAAACAATAGCCGGAGAAATCCTGAAGTACTTGTAAGATATGAATTGACGAGTGATAGATACATATAGCCCTGCTACCGCCCTCGAACCTCTCAATCGCAAAGTGCTGCGTGCGGATAGTCATGAGTTTCCACGAGAAATCAAGGAAAGAAACCACGACTTACATTCAGCGCAGCAGAAGCAGCACATTCCAGCTAAACAAGCCATACAACAGTTCGAATCGTCACTTTTCTGGGGCTGCTGCTGACTGGAAATTACAACGTGAATTCCTGATCGGGAGCATGCCGGGGGCCGAAAAAATGCGTCTTACACGATGATAGTCTGCGGTTGCTGTTGGGGCATGTATCCTCCTTGATACTGTCCTTGGTCGTAGCCCTGGTATGATTGTGGGGGTTGCTGGAAAAAAGATTGAGCATCGGTGTCAAATTATTCGCGAGTATTTGAACCTGGGGGTAATAACCGCCTTGTCCTGGCGCTCCTATAGACAAGTCATTGGAAGCTTCAAGGGTGTGTTAAACACGAACCTTGAGGAGGATAGTAAGACATGCAGAAACAATGAAGGCACTTGGCATTTGATGGCCAGAGTCCCGCCTATATGTGTTCCCTATCCCCACCACGTGTAGGAGACTCGAGGCATTGGCATGTTAGATCTGGCTCGTGGAGTACTCGGTGCTTGCTGCTGGCACACGGCTATTCGATACTATGTTGGAATTGACAAGGTCAATGCATCGATCCCGGGGCCCGAACTAACGGCCGAAAATCACGTGGAGAGTATGTCCGAAGTCCGAAGCGTCTACCAACTCGCTGTTTGTTGATCAGGCACCTAACATTAATGTCGTCCCTATACCAGGCAAGAACTGGCACACGACCGTTGGTACAAGGTCAAGCCGTTGCTTGGCATTTTCAGCGTACCAGAGCTTCACTCAATAAATGTTGACTAAGTAGGGACTAGTGGGTATCTTATTCGACTTCGCAGTATATTACCCGACTCACCCACACTGCAGGACAGTCAGTATGGCTGCTACATCCGTACTTTATACTAAAAATACATGCTGCATTTGCTGCGTTCGCTCTTTGTGCCATCTCTTTCGTATATGTTCAAACTCAGTTCCTTCGGTTTCCCCATATTGGCCTCAACTGGTGCCGCCAATGATGCAAGATAGTCTCATCCCGGATGGAGACAGCGTTTCTGCTACTTCGAATTGGCCCCGACATTTCGCAAAGTACTCTGACCCGGTCCAAGACATCTTAGAGCCTCCAAGGCAGCTCCTGGCATTTTTTAGCACCAGCCTATCGCATTCGAACTTCAAGGTTCAGAGCGCCTCTCGACACGATTCATCATGACGTTTCATGATGGCGAACATTCAGGGCAGGGAACTATTTTGCCGGCGCTTATTGCGCCATGCGTAAGTCGCGTACTAACCTCGCCACCATCCCTTAACGGGAAGCACTATATTCGCGGGGAATTTCATGGAATGACGTCTACAAAAGAAACCTGAAAACTCAGATAATAATACTGTCTGGAGAGACCCACAAATATCTTCCCCTTTACAGGTACCGCTGTGAATTCGAACTTCGAACTGATACTTTGCATGGGCGTTTATCTACGACGTGAGGAACGGCTTTTCGGAGGCTGTATCATTTTCAGGAAGTACGTTCAGATGATGCTATTCTGGGAGCAGTAGAGACTCATCGACCTACAGCAACTGTATAGCATTATGCTTGGGCCCAAGAGCAGGTCGGATATTGAACTCGCAATGGCGACCTCTCTACGGAATCACATTTCCGATGAAGACGAGATATCCGAAAAGACCGTCGGCTCCCCTGCCCAAACTTGAACGGCCCTTCGGAAATCTCTATCCGAGGACGTGAGGACCGAGTCACAACTCTAAATTCTCACGAATATTCGCAGCTCTAATTCGATCGCCAACGTGCCAGGGCCGTGTCTGACCACGTTATGTAGCGAAATCCGACGCGATGATCACCCCATTTCAAGCACAACGTTGGTTCCCGGTGAGGATACGCTCCTACACGTTCTCCTTCATACAATCTCACCTACGGACCGAAATACACCGGGAGATCTGAAGGCCACTTTCGAACCGGAAAACAAGCGCTTGAAACTGATCATCATTTGTTTCCAACGGAATCTCCGGAAGTGACATTTCGATGACTCAGTCCACTTGCCTTTAACGTCTTTGAGGAAATGTGCATACATAAAGAGGTTAGTTTCGCTGCCACCGAAATTCCCATCTCAAACTACTCGAGTCAGAATGAGCGAAGGTTTCGACGACGTGGTCTCTTCGGAACCGCCACCACCTCTTTATTCTTGTCTTCCCTCACACGGAGAAGCTATCATTGACCACTCTCCTCGATTGGGTTCTCAGATTCCTACTGGAACTTTTTTGAAGCATCGAGGGAACGTTACTGTCATATTGACGGAACAAGAAGATGGTATTGCTACTCCGTCCTATGGTCGAGGAGGGAAGATTCAAGGTGGCATACTGCTGGAGAGATCCGAGGACATCTCTCGTGTAAAATTAAAGGTAAGATTACTTTTGTTACTTCTCTATTGCTTATACCTTCCCTCAAGATAGAAGGAAAACTGGATTTTATGGGCTCCTCTAGTGGTGCACGCTCGATCTCTACTATTTCCCGTAGTGTTACTCTATGGGACTGTGACCGGGCAGAACACGCGACGTGCTCTACCTCCTTGCCCTTTTCTTTACTCCTACCGCTCAGATTTGAAGACGGTGGTCAGAGCTATCCCCTCCCGCCTAGTTTTCAGTACTATCAGTCTGGAGTTCCTGGCCTCCTGATCACTTCGGTATATACTCTCATGGTTTCGGTAAGGTGCGCAAGGCGTCTGCTTCCCGACAAAGTAGAGACGTCAGTGCTGAGTTCCTCTTCGTCATACATCGCGTTCTTATTGATATTTTGTAGCCTCCGTATTCTGTTCACGTATTTCCCTAGAACTCGGCCAGAACGACCGACGTTATCCATTCCTCTTTTCTCTGGCATCAAGTCGTCTCCTGAGGAATGGACTCAAAACCATTGTCACTGTGAAAACAAAGGCCAATACCAGAGTTTGTCCGGTTCAATGTAACGTAGGTGGCGCACATATTGGTAACTGCGACTCGCAACCTGACAGGTCTTCTTACTCTCCCAGTTATTTGTACCATCTGTCCAGACATTTGCCATTTCTGATATCATCCCCTTCCACGTGCAACTAAGCGGTCCCCTCGCATCGCTGCGAAAGCTTTTTTCTACTCGCCCGAGCTCTTCGGGCGTCCAGGACCTTGTTAACGTTTCTATCGGTCGACAAATCTCTGTTACAGTCCGTGGAATACGTTCATATCAAACTACGAAGATCGGTGAAGGGCGAATTCGCTCTGTACCACCGTATCCGACATGCTGTCGGTATCCATGTGGTGATTGCATTAGCCAAGACGATCACTTAGACTGGGAAGGTGAAATTAAGTGTAAATCAGATGTTACAGTGGGTGGGTTCATCGCTGCAGGTGCATCGGTAAAGGTACGCCATTTTCGTTCACAAGTTATTTATGCTCTGATAATACATAGGATTATATTGTCATCTCGCTGAAACCTCCATCCGAGTCGCCATTCCTTCCCGCGGAAGGCTATATTCCATCCCTGCTCGTCACGGACACTTGGGCCAATGCCCCGAATACCGATTGAATTTGATTCACTTCACTACTCGTACAAAATTTCTTCTGCTAGTAATTACCATGGTGTACCCGGGGGGAACACCATGGGTGCAGAGACTTCCTTGCGCTTGTCGGCGCCGCACAAGAGCTCAACAAAAGTCAGAGCAAACGGGAATGTGGTGCCTTTATTATAACAGTCAATGCCGGGGGTGGAAGACGTTAGTGGCCTTTACTTACCTGGACCACGGCTAATGGGGATGTGTAATTCACGAGTCGAGAAGTTGATATAAAATGCGTGCTTACCTTGTAACTAAATTTCCCGAGACAACAACCGGCTCCTCAGAATAGTCGAAGTCTGCAGTATTATAATGATCAGTTCGTCAACGCTCTATGGATAAACTCTGATTCTGACCTGGAGCGAGCTGGTCCTTCACGCCAGGATGTGACGTTAAAGGTTGTCTGTTAAGGCCTGACCTTAACGCAGCGAGACTACCTGGAGTAAGACATTAGATGGCTGATATAGCAGTACTGAGACATCCTACCTGCACAGACCATTCCCACATACTTCTTTTCATCTAGGTATTTCCTCACAAGGACTTGAACCTCTTTGGACTGAGATATGGTGTCCGCCCCTTTGGCACCCCCAGGAATGATAAGGGCATCATACTTGTCCTAATTGAGTGTATCAGCCAGCTGTGTAACGTAGATATCGAAAATCCGAACGTACTGGTCCACAGACCCTGCTTTCAAAGTATAGATCAGGCAAAATACGGATCCCACGGGATCCTTTGGCAGCTGGAGGGCTGGCAGAGCTTGCAAGATTATCATTTGTGATTTCGGGCACAAAAGCCGAGTCGCATGCGATTCCCGCCCTAATGAAAGTGTCGAAAGTGATGGTACTGGGGATTTGTTAGTCGTTACATATGACGCGACTGGGATATAGCATTCGACGTACAATTCCATCTCTTCCGTTCCATCGGCTATAAGTATTAGAGCAGAAGGCATATTGGGATGACTTTGGGCTGGTGATGGTAAGAAACAAGAGCGTGAAGGTGATCGACGTCATCGTCAAACGGTATCACGGGCTCCGGACCGGCGAGGAGAAAAAGATTTGTTGGCTTCATCCAGATTTATACTAGCGGTCGTCGGTTGACGACTACGGTACCTTGCTTTACGGTTTACGGTGCCGTTTGCCTTCGCCGTAGTATATTGGCATGTGGAGCTATGTATTTGCTCCGTTTGCAAGTGACCTTTATCATGTGCCGAGAATAAATCGGTCAGGATGGATTCGGTATTGTATTGGCAGACAGGTTATATATTGCACTGGTACTATGGCTATGCTAATCTCATAAATTATCTGCCTTTGTCGGGTAGATGTGAACTTCGTATGTGTTGAAGTTGTCATCCATAGGGATTTGCCTTACCATCTCCTAGGTCGAGGAAATTATCATGACTTCCAAAGTGCGTATGCGAAGATAGTAGGAATATAGCATTTTGTTGCATGATATTGCAATCTCCGATAAAATAGTACAGATATTCTCGTTCGTTGACTATTGACTATCTGACATAAATCTACAGAAGCAAGTTAATGACAATCTCACTTATAGATCCTAACGCACATCATGGTCCCTCAATAACTTTACTATGTCACTCACCATCACGAAAAGACAGTTGCAGAAAACGATGGTTTGAGACAGAGGTCCGATTATTCCCGCATGTCACAATGATGACTAAAAAAACACTGTCACGAATGTCACGTAAGTGAATTAGACGATATTGAATCTACGAGACGTTTTCCTCAAATACGGTTTTGGGTCATATGTCGAAATATAGTCAATACAACCACACATAAATTCATGTCCATCAGTGGAATATCACGGAAGAGGACACCTTGAAGCTCAAATTACAGATCATTTCACCAAGATCGCGACTCTATCATGCCGTGCGAAAAATCACAAGACACGATGGGCTAACGTAATCCCCCAGCTCGACCTGGAGAGACCTTGCAAGCAAGGTAATAGTATTAGTTTAGGTAGCGACAGATTTCAACGAGCGTGAAGCTTCTTCTACAAGATTCATGTACGTACGACTAAGAATGGTTCAGGAATATCAGGACTTTCGTACTTCGACAGATAGCGACGTGCATATAGGCATCCAGAAGAATCGATCTCAATGCTTCGCTCCACCTTGGAAAGCCGATAAACATACGTCGAGCATAGAACGGAGGATGTGAATTACCTGCCAAACTTTGGCATTGCATCCTATTTGTGTCAATGATGCGCTGCAGTGTTGTACGATCTGAAGAGCTTCAGATGGTGAGAGAACAGGCAACGATTCAGTATGGGCCTCGACTGGATAATTGATGTGCAGGGCCTTTAGTTTCGCAGCCATCGATAGGCATGATTGAAGGGCGACCTGTCAGGTTGTTCGTTAATGATCTACAGCGGGAGGGCAAGGGGTTACCAGTGTTCCTTGTTCAATAACCACAAAGAGCTGTTCTAGATTGGGGCATCTGTGACATATGTCTTGTATAGAGTCCAATCCGACGAGCATCCGATGAACCGAAAATCGCGTTAAACGCGTTCCGTGTGCATTGACTATTTCCTTCCAAAAACCGTAAGTCATTGGTGACTCAAAAAATGCACCAGTTGAATAGATCTGGAAGACCTCGAGAGGGGAAAAGGCAAGGAACTGTTGTACATCCGCCATCCATGTCCGTAGAGGGGTCTGTTGGTTTATAGTAAGAGTTATTGATCGTAGCCGATGAAGAACAGATGACTGCGAGCACAATAGGGCGAGTTCATGCATATTCTAGACTTTGTTAGCGAGAAGGGAGCAGAGTATTCAGCATGACGACTCACAAACTTCGGAGATAGTCCTTCGAGGCCAAGACCATATATGGATGGATTGACAGAGAGAATAGACCATATACCGTGATGGGAGACCTTTGGGCAACCAGTGATATAAAAGTATTGCAAACTCTGGAGATCGCCCGATACTGATTCTAGGACGGCATCTGTTACGATAGGTGACGACTAAAGGACATAAGATACTGTGTGAACAAGACATCGAAGAGAATACCTTGCAGATCAAAGTCAAACTGTGAAGACTCTTGCCCGTAACGGACAACCAGGATGGCAATATGGTAACAACAGATGAGCTGGGCATAATTAGAGATATTCGTCCAAGTTTGTTGAATGACTTCAAGATACTGGCATCATAGTTTCCATCATTGTGGCCATTAATTTCTAGCTCGCATAGTTCCGTGGAACAGAGGAGTGCCTCCAGTATTTCGGAATTTAGAGAGCCGTCACGGGTCCAAGTGCAAGACCTCAGATTGGTACAGTTCCTGACACCAGAAATAACCACTTCCAAAACGTCAATGCCGTCAAGAGGAAGGGCCTTTGGAAAGTCGCGTATCTCTACGAAGAGTAAGAATGGACACGCCCAATCACGAAATCTACTGACCGAGTCGACGGACATATCGAGCAAGGTAGGGGTATCGAGACAGTGTACCAAACAGCTGGATTACCTGTTCAAAATTGGTTTGATATATTAATCTGGGATCAAGCACACGATTATCGTTCGCACCTTGGTCTTCCCGTGTTTATGCCAGGAATATATAGAAATGCGCTCATATAATCTTGGAGCAGCGAACTGGTAGAAGGTCTTATTGACAAAACATGTGAGAGCCAAGTGCTGGGTATTCTGAAGGTGAGAGAGGACCAAAGGAAGGATGTCCAGGGGTAAATCTAAGAAATGCATGTCGAGGGCAAAAGGCAGCGGATACAACGGCCCGTTCGCCGCAACATTGTGATGACCAACATCATCTAGTCCAAACACCCGAAAGAGGAAGTTCGGCGCTCACAGAGTCAGTCCCGAACTTGAACATTCACTCTTCACATCTGTTATTATGTCGGACCTAGACGAACAGGAACACATGCAAAATGACGCCGATGATACTCTGCACGATGAAGAGGAGGAAGACGCTCAAAGTGAGACCGAGCACAACAAACCTCGACGGCGTCATTACGATGAAGACGAGGACGATGAGGACGATGAGGACGAAGAAGAAGAGGAGGAATCGTCAGGTAGAAAGCCGAAGAAACGAAAGGTATGTCTTTGTGCTGTAATGTTATAGTAACAGAGAAAATTTGACTGCGTGTGAAGAGGAAGCAGGGCGCAAGCCGTTTCATTGATCTCGAAGCTGAGGTCAGCGACGAGGATGAAGGCGAAGAGGACGATGAAGACTATGGGGGTGGTGAGAATTCCCTCTGATTAACTTGGAGTTGCGCTCACTTCTTCCAGATGGGTTCATTGAGCATGTGGACGGCGGCATCGACGAGGATGTGGGCAGGGCACATCATGCCCGACTTGACAGCAAAACTTTCGACGGAGAGGATAGAACTGCTGAAGAGATTGCGACGGACCTCAAGCATCGATATGGTGGTCGAAATGCAGTTCGTTACAGTGGTGACATGAATGAGATCCCCCAGCGACTGCTCATGCCCTCCGTACACGATGCTAGTCTGTGGCAGGTCAAGGTCAAGGTATGGCCAAATTTTGGTACATTTTAACATAGCTCTTATTTGATCGCTAGCCTGGTCGTGAACGCGACATAGTATTCACTCTCATGCGAAAGTTCATCGACGTCGAGTTTACCGCTCGACCGCTGCAAATTTTGTCAGCCTTTGAACGCGACACTCTACCTGGGATGATATACGTCGAAGCACGGAGTTCCAAGTCAGTGAAAGACGCAGTTTCCGGCCTTAATGGCGCCGCTCAAAACGTTAAAGTGAACCTTGTCCCCATTGAAGAAATGGCTTCTTTATTGCAAATCAGGAAAAAAGAGCTCACAGTGACACCAGGAAGCTGGGTTCGCATCAGGCGAGGAAAATATCTGGGGGACCTCGCTCAGGTCGTGGACGTTACGGAAAACGGAGAAGATGTCGGCCTAAAGTTCATTCCACGGATAGATCTGAATCCGCGGGATGACGGTTCCCTAGATGCTCTTGGTAAAAAGCGGAAGAAAGGCTCCACCGCCGCTGGCACCATGCGCCCCCCTCAGAAGCTGTTCAACTTCGAGGAAGTTGTGAAAGTTTATGGACGACAAGCAGTGGCCAAGCGAAACCAAGTCTACGTATTCCAGAGTGATACCTACAAGGATGGTTTCATCGAGAAGGACTTCAAGCTGAACGCTTTATCACTGGACGATGTCAATCCGACCTTGGACGAAATCACTCAGTTCTCGCGTAGGCAGGACGGTATGGGGGGTGAAAACCCGGTCGACTTATCTATCATCGCGGAGGCCTCCCGGAAGGCAGCCGTGTCTGTACTGCAGCCTGGTGATCATGTTGAGGTATTTGAGGGTGAGCAAGCTGGTGTGCATGGTACTGTTGAAGAGGTGTCAGGCGACGTTGTGACTATCACTGCCGTTGGTGTTGACATCGAAGGCCAAAAAGTCGATATCCCTGCGAGGAGTGTCAGGAAACGATTCAAACCTGGAGACCATGTCAAGGTGATGACCGGAAAGAATGCTGATGAGACTGGATTGGTGGTAGCCGTTGCAGATAATATTGTCACCTTTTTGTCTGACATGTCAATGCAAGAGGTATGTCTGAGGTAATTTTTTTCTGTCGTTTATCCCATACATTTCCAGGTTTCTGTATTCTCAAAAGACCTCCGCGAGGCTGCAGAAGTCGGTTCTGGTACCAACATTGTGGGAGACTACGAGCTGCACGATCTTGTTCAGCTTGAGTGCGTTATCTTTTCGGGCCCACCGTCAAATTCCTGACTTTTGAACAGCCTTCAAACTGTGGGCGTCATATTCAAGACTGATAGAGACTCGTTCCGGGTCCTGGATCAAAACGGCCAAGTTCGAATTGTCCAGCCTCGTCAGATTACAATGAGGCGAGATTCACGTCGTGCCATTGCCACAGATCACGATGGACATGAACTCCGCGTAGAGGACAACGTTAAAGAAGTGGATGGCGAGGTATGTTTTTTTATCAGGGGTTTCCCATTTACCAAGCCTCAATATATATATAGGGTCGCAAAGGACAGGTTCTACACATCCATCAATCATTCTTTGCTTTCCTCTACAATCGTGAAATATCCGAGAATGGAGGGGTCTTTGTCACCCGCGCTAGGTCATTGGTATCACTCGCACCAAAATCCAGTGTCTTCCCGAAGCCAGGAGCAGATTTATCCAAGATGAACCCTGCTCTCGCTCTCCACCCAGGTGGAATGGCTGGTTCCAGCATTGGACGGGGGCCCCGAGACCGTATGATTGGAACTATTGTCCAGATTACCCGAGGTCCTCATAAGGGGTATGTTGGAACCATCAAGGATACCAACGGTCCAATCGCTCGCGTCGAGCTAAATACCAGCAACAGAGTTGTGACGATCGAGAAGTCGAAACTTGTCGAGAAAATGTGAGCATAAATTCTTCTTCCACCATGATAAGTTTATCGATGTGCGATGTAATCTAGTACCCCGGGATCCACACCCACTCGTTCATTTGATCGACAAAAAGCTATGGGCCCACCAGGCGAACCAGGCAAGCCTTGGGGAACCCGGTCAGTGAATCCGTACGCGTCAGGGGGGGGTACGCCTTCTTGGGGTGGTGGCGGTCGGACACCCGCGTGGGGTGGGGGCGGTCGTACTCCCAATCCTTCATCGGATTCTCGTACACCAGCTTGGAATGCATCATCACGGACGCCTAATCCTTATGCAAACAATGCACAAACTCCAGCATGGAATGCGTCTTCGCGGACTCCAAACCCGTATGCCGATGGAGGGAAAACTCCGGCGTGGAATGTTAGTTCAAGGACTCCAAACCCGTATGCTAGCAACAATGGAGGAGCTACACCTGCCAGGAATGTGAATACTTGGGGGGGCTCAACCCCTGGAAGAAATGCCTGGGATACAAGTACTGGATGGGGCGATAGTTGGGTGGGTATTTTGACTGTGATCACCATCAACAAATATTTAACTTGTATCAAAGAATGCTGCACCTACACCAGCTGCGGCAACTTCACCTGCATATGCTGCACCGACACCCGGACCTGGGACTTACGATGTTGCTACACCGTTTAGCTACGGGACTGGCGCTATGTCAGCACAAACGCCTGCATCTGCCCCGACGCCTGCTGCAGCAGGATGGCGAGAGGAAGAACCAGAAGGTGCGTTCATGTCCACTTCAAGGAGACATTGATAATAACATTATGCAGGCCTTTCTGAGGAATGGCTCCTTGACACCTCCTTGAGCAATGTCCTCCAGCGCATCAAGATACGTATTGAAGGGTCACGCAATTTCAACTACTTGGATGGGAAGTACGAAGGGCTAACCGGTCGAGTAATGGCCGCGACACGGACAGGAGCGAACATGGAGCAGACAGCAATGATCGCCTTTGATAATGGAGAACAGCGGTCGATATTGATGAAATATGTTGTTCCTATGCAGCCTAGTGGAGTAGATGGAGAGAACGGGGTTATGCTGGATGGCCCATATAAAGGTCGCGAGGCACGGGTGAGGTCACTGAGCGACGATGGCATGATAACTTGTCATGGGTATTTTGGATTTGCGGAGATTTCCCAAGATAAGTTTGCCATATTGACCCCTGCTCCAGCAGCTCCTGCATAATTACCTCTCATCATTGTAATCTGTACCTTTTACTTGAGTATATGCCATGTAATGGATCTTTCGTTCATAGAAGAATACTACCTGCGCCGTGACACTGATTCTAGCCGAATGGCGGACCTCGTCTTCTCAAAACTTTCCTACCGCCAAGGCCTCAATTCATATACACACGGTTCCTCGCAGTCCACGTTGAAATTAGCATGAGGAGCCCTTCACCGAGGAGCTGACAGCAGAGACAGAACACCGGGACGTAATGTGTTGCAATTTCTTTGATGTTACATTGGTCAACGCAACGAGCCGCGATATCACTTGAGTACTTGGATAGACTACCTTCGCAAATGACTGACTTGGTCGTTAGTTCTTCCAGATACTTGGCATCATCATAGTCCACGGTGAATCGTCATAAATATAGTATGTGTTATACAACCGTTCTATTATCCCTTTCCAGTGATATCAACGTCCATAAGCTGGTCCTTGCCCCGGAGGCGGGTACCCGTAAGGATGAGAGGTCGGAGGGAATCCTTGATATTGCTGCTGCTGCTGAGCATTCCCGGTTTGATATGATAACGGTGCAGGTGGTGGCGGAGGCATCCACTGAGATGGGTTCTGGTACTGAGGAGCCGGCGGCGGCGGTATTGACATCTGCCGAGAAGGCGAATTCGTTTGGTACTGAGTCGGAGGAGGTGCACGTGGTGGTGGCGGTGCAGAGAGGGCGGACATGCCAAACATACCAAGGTCGGCATAGGGGTCATTCTGCTGTGTGGGAGGCGAAGAATATGGCTGTTGAGGTTGCGGGGGAGGCGGGGGTGGTAGTGAGGAGTATCTAGATAAGTTTGGAAGAGGCGGGGGAGGAGAAGGGGTGTAAGTAGATGAAGATGGAGGCGGTGGACGGGGCGGAGTAGCAAAGTTGTACGATGAAGGCGAATAGGACTGTCCAGAGGAAGACGATGAATTTTGCCACGAACGTTCGGGAGGTGGTGCGGATCCTCGTATGTTCATGGAGGAGAATGCTGAGCTGAGGTCCCCCGACGTAGGTGGAGGTGGCAAGGGAGGCTTCGCAGCTAAAGGTGGACGCGGCGCGGATGCAGAGGAAAGTCGCTTTTCCACCTCAATTTGAGAAACTAGATTGTCTTTCTCAGTAACTCTGCCGGAAATGAAAGACTTGGCATTTTCGTGGAGGCTATTCGTCAAACCTGTCAGATCATTGTAGAATTGCAATCCTTTGCTGTTGGGATAAATCAATACGAAGACGAACAGGGAAAAGTCAGTTGATACGTACGCCAAACCATCTCGGACTTCCATATACACATCTCGAGCTCGAGAGAAGCGCCGCACTGTGTCCTTTTTACATTTTTCTCTTTCTTCCCATTTGCGAGCTCCAGGGCCACGACCCGCGAGATCCTTCAGGCCTTTCCATAAGGTCGTGATCTCCTGCAAAGCAAGGCCCTGGTGCTGCATCGTCGCCTCTAAGCGCTGCTGGTACGGACGGAACTTCTCCAATTCTGCGGCGAACAAAGTCGGTTCTACTCCCGTATTGCGTCGATTGAGCAAAAGAAGGTGCGAAACATCATCAGTTTGGACCTGTAGAAAGATTAGAAGCTGTATCATTCTCAATCAGACACTGCATACCTTTTCTTTGAGATCCTTTAGGACTTCGTTCCTCTCTCTAGCAATCTTGTTAAGTCGCCCCATCCGTTCTTCAATTTCTGTTACAAAGTTGCTGATTTTCTTCCGTTCTTGTGCGTCGCTCCCCTCGTTCAGATCCAGATCCAGAAGGTTCTCAGTTCCATTTCCTCCAGTTTCAGTACTAGCCCTGAACACATCTTCCAGCTGAGGACTCAAGAGAAGCCCAATGTCACCTTTGACCGACTGCCACATCATCGCAACCTGCTGATCCGAACCCGCAGCAGCATCCAGAGTGGTGAAATGAGACTTGACATCCTGTCTATAGGACTTCCCTACGCCCGCTGACGGTTCTTGTGTCCAGAGATGCTCATACTTCACCCTCATCATCTCACAATTCCGCGATTCGGTGTCCAACTCCTGCGAGATGGTCTCCAGCTGCTGTCGTACACCATCCTTGAGCTGCGAGAGCTGCGCCATGAGGATTTCAACACCTTCCCTCTCCTCAATTAAGGATATATCGTCTTTCCATCTTCTCACATCTACCGGGATCTCATCCTCTCCACCAACTTCGCCTTCTGCCATTGCCCGGAACCTGGTCAAACCATCCTTTATTCCCAAGCCCTCCAACACACTCCGAACTTCGCCTTCGGCACCTTCCGCCTTCTCCACCTCGCCTCGAACGAGTTTTGCCTTCTCTTCCGAATACACACTGGCACTTTCATGCACGCTCAACGGGACCAGCCGCAAGAATAGATCTTGCCCTATTGTCTTCTGCACCTCGGGCGTTCCATATACTTCTTGTATCGGGATGGGATTAGCTACAACAATTTTGTCGATTGGGGGGAGTGCTTCAGGCGCAGGTAACATGGCGTTGTATATGAGATCGTTCTCGCGCTGTGCCTCTGACTTGCGATCTAAGCAGATGGCAAGGTGAGCTTTCATGCGGTCTTGGAGCGCAGTGCTAGCATCTGCAGGTAGGGTAGGTGACATCGTTGATGTGAATAGTGACGAAGCGGTCCGGGAAGCTTCTTTTGCTAGGCCTTCGGCAAGATTAAAGCGGACTAGCGCGTCACCGTGCTTTCCAGCAGTGTTGTCCGCCAATCCACGGTAATAGTGAGACAGAGAGGTAAAATATTTCGCTTTCACCTGGACATTCAATCAGTTCCTACATGAATATCCATCTGACTAGACCTCCAGAATGTTTGCAACAAAGAATATTCTGGGCCCAATCAAATGGAGCAAGAAAAGGGAACATACTTGAAGAAGAGTCACCCAGTTTCGGTCAAAAATGCCCTTGCCCATGAATTCCTTGACTTCCTCCGTCAACGAATTATACATTGAGGCTGCCTGAGCCCCAACTTTGGACACCAAAGCAATACCCTTCTTCTCGTCTGTGCACTTTTCAAAGAACACCTCCGTCGCTTGAGCTAGTATGAGGCTAACAAGAAACTTGACGACCTCTCGACTCAGATCAGTCGACGGCGCGTGGAGGAAGTTCTCGTTGATATATGTTAGCATCCCCGCGCATGTCTTGAAGTAGTAAAAGGCACGTTTGAGGCCCTCCGGATCGGATCGGCTCTGCGATGCAGCGATAGCTGAGTGCGTCCCAGCTATCTGAAATAATATCGATGCCTTCTCGTACGCAATGGATGTCTGCGTCGTTAATTTGTTCGTAAATGCGTCTCTCCAAGGAAAGTTGACTTTGATTTCGGAGAACCGAAGCTCCAGGAGCTCGAGCTGGCCAAAATACTTGTATAAAAGGTCGCGAGCTAGGCGCAATGAGTAAGCTGTATACCGGCGCTAAAGGTGAAATACACACCAGTCGTATCGCTACCTGCGCCCCGTACAGCGTCTTGGCGGCACCTCTGTAGCGCAGCGCACTCGGCGGCGTAGTTATCTGGGTTCTCTCCGTAAGAGTGGGCGATGAGGGAGCGAATGGGCGTTGTCCAGTCGACCTCCTCCGTCGTCTTCTTGGGAATGGATATCATTGGCGATTGGTTAGCCATCTTGGGGGTCGTTGGCGAGAGTAGAAACTCTGCAGCACTGGATACTTAAGCTGGTGAGTACTGCGAGCTGCGGAGGAAGATCGTTGGTGGATGATGATGGTCAGTAACAAGGACGTCACAGGCCCGGTTTCGGCACGTCTCTCTTCTTGACATCCATGTCGTCCACGAACAAGCCTGTATCCAGCGAAGATATTCTCGGCCAAAAGGCAAGTAGAATCCGTCTTTCTAGCAGAACGGTTCGCTTATATTTTTCTGCAGTATGACCGCTGTTGTACGTCCTGTCTATTTTATGTTCATTTTGCATCCTCACGGGAACCCGCGGAAACAGTGGCAGATCTGTTGGTGAAAGCGTACGTATTCGTCTGCTTACAGGAGATTATTGATGCTAAAAGTGCATATATGCAGTGGTGTGGGCTTCAGTGTGGGCGTCGTTGCCTCCGTTATACTATTCCGGCGTCGGTGTACCAGCAAATCCTGCCATTGCTCCCTCCTGATATGATTCCTATTAGGACGTACATGGCCCATTGCACTATCTACAGGCTTTGGCGCCGGTGCCGCCTACGCTGACTGCGACCGTTCCTTCAATCCCGCGAGAATACCCGGCACGCGCATCATCACTTCCAAGGAGGAGCTAAAATAGAGATCTTGAAGGGAGGCTAGACTTTTCGTTACAAAGGTGTCGGTCAGTAATCAGCTATCATTCAACTACGAGCATCATTCCTGCACCTTCAATCAAGCGTCATGTTTTATTGCTTTTCTTCTGTGTTCCCGGTTTGGGTCACTGTCTCCGTCTTCGATCCAGAAAACGTTCTCCGAGGCTCTCCCAGGACCAAGCGCTTGTATAGAACAACTACACACAGAAAATCTAAGGAACTGCTAACATGTTGAAAAAGTGGCTAACGAACAGGAAGTCACCCCTATCAAGGGAATTAAAGCGAGTATTCGAGCGGTTTGGCGCCCAGAAATTGGTAGTTCTTTTGGTATCTTTCTTTTCACCATGAGTGATGCAGGCAGTAACTTCGTCGACGCGTTGATCTGAGTAGGAGCGAACGCGACTTTTTCAGAGTGTTACGCGTGATGTTATGTCGATATGCGTGACATTCTACGGACCGCCTGACCGCCTTCTGGTAAGTATGTCCTCCTTCCAGGTCTGAGTTGAGCTCCGTTGTTAATTGTGGTGCCATTTTTCTTATCCAGTCAGCGTTCTGCACAATAATATTAACATTTTCTTCTAAATTGTTCGATCATCGTTCACCTACTACTCACCATGACGTGGTCGCCAATTCACGTCCAGATCGATCTGCCCTCAGACTTGTCCCGCTGAAACGGTCTACATCAGCGTTCTGTGACGCAACATTTTGACCAGCATCCCTTGAATTGGAGTGAGTATAGGGATCTAGCTGAACACTGGTGACAGGATGCCGGTTATCGAACACCAGGACCCCGAAGGCACAGGTAATCCGGTTTGTGTTTTACATCACAATTCCACAATCCCGCGAACCTCGACCTTGTCCTTATGACAATATTGCAGAAGCTTGCGAGCTTCTCTGTCGCCACCACGCATGTGCGGTCTTGGCAACACCGCTTGGTGATAAGCTACATCGTCGCGCCTCTTATGTTCCGTGCTCTTGTTTTGTGTTCTTGCATACTGAGATCAAAATGGTATGAGCCTTTGGGACATGTCACGGCTCCAAGTCGTTCCTGATTTAGACCTTGCACTGGTATACACACTACCATCTCCTTATTTCTTTTCGATGAACTAAAACCCATTCTAAGACGACATTTATTTCGTAAATACTCAACATGTCAACAAACTTTCAAAGTGGGTTTTTGAAACGTTTCAGTGTTTATCTCTTGACAGCACGACCGCCGCACCCAGTACTTGCACGGTGCCTTATCCCGGGCCAGCCTAGTTCTCGTCGAAACTGAAAGACTCCGACCTGTCACGGTGATCGCGCCGCTGTACATTGGCGTGCAACTATCCCAATTTTGCTGGGCTCTTCTCTCTGCCGAAGTTAACGTTGAATAGCCGACTGATCAGTCATGGATAATCAGTTCTATCGTCAAGTTGATCACGGAAGGACGGCTCTTTCCGGCTTTCTGTTGCTGCAACAAACTGTTCTTGCGTGCCGTTATTTGGTGCGAAACTATCCCAATGTTGTTGGGCTCTTCTCCCTGCCGAAGTTAACGTTGAACAGCCGACTGATCAGGCATGAATAACTGAAGACGCTTACTTGCGTGCCGTTATCGCGTGGTCTCGGTACGTATTATATCCCAGTGTCATCTCTGGTCTACTACCAGACCATTGAGACCACGGGATATAGCAGACTTTCGTCACAGTACCCACTTATCGCCTTCTGGTGCTTCGCCACATACAGCCATTATCCACCATGTCCGAGCAACCAACAAACGTTAGTCTAATTCCATCCACTTTCATCTCCTTTGCACTGATACATCTTGCAGAGAGTTCAGGTCGAACTGCCTGCGGAATTCCATGCGGCCATGGAGGAGCTTCGGGTGAGTAAACGACGTTTCCAATCAAACGTTTACCGTTCCGCTCTTTCAGACCATCCGACTAGCACAGCTCGCCTCTGTCGACCAGCAGCGCGAGATGGCGAGATATTTCACGGAATTGAATGTATGGCTTGAAGAACAGGTTCTGCAGCGTCAAGATGACATACAGACGCTCAAAGATCAGGTTGACGAGATAACAGAACAAGTTCGCTCGCGGAGATAAAGTAACGGCGTGATGCGCTTTTTCTCAGCATGCTCTGAGCACAAGATTGTGGCTAATAGGTCGGATTTCATGACGGATACAAGCACGGACCGAATAACTGACACCTCCCCGCAGCTCTTTCGAAGGACGTTTTGCCTAGCGTTTTTCTGCATTTTTCCGAAAAATTTGGTGGCCGCCATTGAAAAGAGGTGTCTTGGACCAGTCCAGGGGGTCCAGGCAGCAATGATCGCGATCAGCACACGTATTATTCCGACCGCCAACCACACAAATCCGTCTCCGAAAATAATGCTAGCTAGGGGTGGGGTTGCCTGAAAATTCTTCAGTAAATACCATTGTACAATACGACCTATCCTAGTAGCATATAGAGCCAAGATGTACGCGAAAATTCCGAGTGAAAGGACAAGAAATGACGTATTAAAAACGGAACGGTGAGATAAGGCCGATCTAACCTAGATCTGATAAACAACATGGGCGCTCATATTTGGTCAAGTACTCCTTTTCACTCCTTTTCTTTAAAATCCAACTTGTTTCCGTCCTTCTCTCAACATGGCTCCCGTCCAAGTCAAGAAAATCTGCTGCAGTACGTTCTCATATTACACGTTTTCGCTGTACTCGTTGCTGACTGCGGCTCAGTCGGTGCTGGATACGTTGGTACGGACACGTTTGTCCGTTTTCCTGGGCATCGCTGATACTCGCCTAGGTGGGCCAACATGTGCCGTCATCGCACTGAAGTGCCCGCAGATCCAGGTCACCATCGTTGACCTCAACCAGCAGCGTATCGATGCGTGGAACAGTCCTGGCTTCGACATTCCTATCTACGAGCCTGGCCTTGTCGACGTTGTGCGCCAGTGCCGGGGCCGCAACCTCTTTTTCTCGACGGACGTCACCAAGGGTATCCAGGAGGCCGACCTCATCTTCGTCAGTGTCAATACGCCGACCAAGAAGAGTGGTGTTGGAGCTGGATTCGCGGCTGACCTCAAGTGCGCCAGTTTCTCGATCTTTTTTGCACAGTACCTCACTTAAATCTAGCTATGTTGAGCTAGCGACGCGCCAAATTGCCGCGGTTGCTACATCTTCAAAGATCGTTGTAGAGAAGTCCACCGTTCCGTGTCGCACGGCCGAGTCTATGCGCACGATCCTCGAGGCCAACTCCAAGCCCAATTGCCGCTTCGATATCCTCTCTAACCCCGAATTCTTGGCAGAGGGCACTGCGATTACGGATCTTTTCAGTCCCGACCGTGTCCTCATCGGTTCTCTCCAGACACCGGAGGGCAGAGATGCTTGCGAGTCGCTCACACAGGTGTACGCTAATTGGGTGCCGAAGGATCGCATTCTCAATGTCGGCCTATGGTCTTCTGAACTTTCCAAGCTCGCCGCCAACGCTATGCTTGCTCAGCGTATCTCTTCCATCAACGCCCTCTCCGCCATTTGCGAGGCTACTGGTGCCAACATTGATGAAGTCGCTCACGCCGTTGGGTACGATTCACGTGTAGGCCCCAAGTTCCTCAAAGCATCTGTTGGATTTGGTGGATCTTGTTTCCAGAAAGATATCCTAAATTTGGTATATCTCTCTGAGAGCTTACACCTGCCGGAGGTCGCGGCCTACTGGCGCCAGGTGGTCGAGATGAATGAGTATCAGAAGGCACGGTTCTCAAAGAGGGTCGTGGATACTTTGTTCAACACTATCACCGGAAAGGTGGGAATCATTTCTCCTGACACCAGGCAAGGCTGACTTGATTGCCTCCTATAACAGAAAATTGCGGTCCTTGGCTTCGCATTCAAAGCCGATACTGGCGATACCCGCGAATCCGCAGCCATCACACTCATTAAAAACTTCCAGAATGAGAAGGCCAAGGTCAGCATCTACGATCCGCAGGTCTCGGAATCGCAGATTTGGGGTGATTTGCAAGAGGTGAACCCTGGTACATCGTTGGATGCGAGTATGTCTTTGTTGTATCTCATTTGGTTGGAGAAAGCTCTGACCATCTGTAGTCAAAAAACAGGTGACAATATCTTCTTCCGCTATCGAGGCATGCATGGATGCTGAGGCGGTGGTGATTGCGACCGAGTGGAACGAGTTCAGAACCATCGCATGGGAGGAGGTGTACGCGCATATGAACAAGCCGGCGTTCGTGTTTGACGGGCGGATGTTGGTGGACGCGGACAAGCTGAGGGCGATCGGGTTCAAGGTTCGTTCCTTCTAGCTGCAACGGTCTACGTGGCTAATATTACGTTGACAGGTGACTGTTATTGGGCGGGGAGCTGTGTAAATTTTTATAGAAGAGTAGACGCCAGGACTCTCAAGAATTCCGACCCTCTTTTTTAATCCTGCCTAGGAAAGCACATATGTAGGTGACTAGACACCGATACTATATCCCACCTTTTTTATCTTGGACTCCCTCGGATGGTAATGTGGGGCTGTTTGTATTTAATTTTCAATTGCATGTTATCATTCCTCCTCGTGCACATTGCTCATAGCAGATTGAAAATTCCATCTGAGGTGAGTGTATCGATTAATGTCACTAAGGCTTTCACTGATTCTATTTTATGATTTCAGTAATCTCTAGGGTAAATGATAATCCTGATCGGCAAATGAAAGTTAGCCGAGTGCTAGGCTCGATATATCTGTCACTTGAATAGTTACGAGGCCGTTTTCCGTCCTTCCCCTCAATAGGCACTATACCGCCTCGTTAGACTGATTCGAGTCTAGTCGAGTTCAGAGGCCAGCTCTTTCGGTGTACAGTCGATGCATACAAGTAACGGACGCCAACCCACCCACCACTCCTATGTCGGCATGTCTGTTCTGTGCTCACGATAATGACCTCTCTGATTCGAAGTCAATCACGCTGAAGCACGCTAGAATCACGACATGAGGGTAGCCGAAGCGAGAGACCTTGTACCCGAGGAAAGAGAAACACGAAAGATCAGTCGTACGATTTGCTAAGGCTTGATTCTTTGGACGCACGGAATGAAAGCAGGACGTTCTTACTATCCCGCTGGTGGAGCCTCTATTAAAACCTCAAGCTGACAAGATCACGCCAGTTGAGGTTGCTAGAAGGCGTATGCGGATCAGTTCTCATGAAGGTATCCAATACGGTATCATTTCATGACATCTCTGACACCATATGCGATCAGGTCGTGTTGTATGCATTGTTATATCCGATAGTCGCCGAGACTGTTTCTGTCCACGGCAGAAAGCGACGTCCCCAAGATACCTAACATGTACCGAAGAAGCGAAGAAACTGTTTCTGGCTGTAACTGCGAATGGACGCCACACGCGGTCCATAATGATGGAGATTTCTCCGTCACAAATTAAGATTCCAGTTAAGGCCGTCAAGCTCAAATCATCGACGGCTCTTATCAAGGTATGTCATTGTCAACGATTCAAAGATACAATTATAACTTCATTAACTCCGAAAACCAGAAGGGAATCCTCTTAGCACCAATTCTTGCATTTCCCTGCAGCAGTGCCAAACAACGATGAGCTTTGGATTACAAGCGAATTCTGGCAGCTTCTTACCAGTGTTATATATGAAGAATATAGGCGATGTGTCTTTCAAAGACTAGAGCAAGTACCGCGTCGGATATCTCTCAAATTATCAATGCCATCTACCATTACAGCGTCAATCAAAGCTCTCTGTGAGTTCGCAAAGATATCACCTTGGGCAAAGTCTGTATCCCTGGCACAATCGCTTTCCAACTCGTCTTTGGGTATGACAAGACCATGAGACAGTAAAGTACCGGCCAGGAGAGCAGTCAAGAGGATGTAAACGGTGCGGTTCAGGATCATGGCGATTTTGGATTCCAGGCAAGCCTAACAGCGCTGCTATTTATCCTTGAGCGCAGGTATCCGGTACGCATTCCACGGAATCTTCTCCCTATGTCCGTATCTCACTAATATCCGGATTCAGACAAATTCTTGTAATCCTCCTCAAGAAGCGGCGCTGCAACCGCCGCTTACATTTCAAGTAACCGGTGCTATTCTGTTTCGAATGAATGGCAATGCGCTCTGCCCCCCAAGCATCTCGCAAAAGTCCATCCAGTATCAAACCCAAAACGCCGACATTGATACCGTGACCATATAGGTACTATTTTCTGTGTTGCATACAATTCGAACCTGACAACAGCTCTTGAAATCTTCAACAGCGGCTATCTCCTGCAATCTAGGAAGGGAGAGAAGGTTTGCCGCCATGGTGCGATCATAGTCTTCAGGGGGTCCCAGCATTCGGTTTATATATACTAGATGGCATAATGTCTCCACGGTGAGCGCTTTCGAGCAGTCCTTATTGTAGCATCTTTTCATTTGAAGTTCAGACTGAAGGCTTCTGGCAAAATTCCGTCCGTTGCGAACAACGCTATCCTGATGCAGCATAACGTTGAAGGAGAAGTTGATATCTTCCCTCTAATGATCTCATCCAACTTTCAGGCATCAAAACCTTGTTATAACCGGAATATTACAAAGCCCAATACTCCCTACCCCAGGTAAATCTGTGCTTCTCATGTGCCGCTTGAAGTGATGTCAAGTAGGCGGCCAACGAAGAACAGCATAAACAGATTATTATCGTAACTGCGGTCAAATAACACAGCGCTCAGTACGTCATTATCTGATCGAACATTTCCTTTTCAAAATGATTATGACTTCTAAGTGTGCTTTTTATTGTTCATCCGTCGTTGAGACAACGGGTAGAGCGTTTGTCTACTGCTTTTAATTCACTGCCATGCTTCAACTCGGCTCTTAGTCCGAGAACTTTGGAGCTGAACCGCAGGCCAGGCTGTTACAATTGTGTGGTAACCTTCCACCAAGTCGTTTCCAAGGTCAGGTTTCATCTTTTCTTCTCCGAGGTTTCTAGTCTGTTCACAACTTTCGGTTCTCACAGAAAGTCATCTGCACTTAATCGAACCGACGTAATACCTTCAATATGAGCGCAACTACCAGACAGAGTGCCTTGGCGCTCATACTTTTCTTTGTTTCTTTGTTTATTCTCTGGACGTCTTCTAAAGATGGCCAGGAGAGATTTGTTTTAGAAGATGACATGCATATGTCAACAGAACTGAGTAGGCATATTCCTGTTGTCAGCCAACACAGCTAACTCATATCACGTTCTCGATATTTCTCCGCAGACACATTTTCCTTTTCGGTTGAATTCGACGAGCCTGTAGCCGTACGTATTGTGGATTCAGCGCATTATGATATCGACACCGAAGAAGGTGCTCAAGAATGGATCCAGTTACTACCCGCTCACGGTCACACTGTTCACATTGCGGATGAAGATGGCGTACCGCGTGTTCACACCGTTTCTCTGTTCCATAGCCTAAAGTGTCTTAACATCATCAGGCAGCAATTCATCACCAAACCAGTGCACACGCCACCTCCCCCCTTGATTAGGCATTGCTTGCAGTACCTTCGACTTACCCTTCTCTGTCAACCCCACCTCTGGCTAGAGCCCGCCCATGACCTGGAAGGACATGCTGTTCGAGATTATGATGCTGTATGCAGGGACTGGACATTGATTTATGACGAAGCAGAACGTAATCAGCGGTCGTACAGTGATTGGGTAAAGATGAACTCCAGTTCTGCATAGAGCCTGCAGGGTTTACGAGTACCTCTTCCTCATAACTCTAGCAGGAGCCTGGCGGAGCAGCCAGCCCTTCGTGGGGTATGAAAAGTGGTTTGATTAGATTTTCATGCGCCGTGGAGTAGCCTGATATTACGAAACTTATTTATCAGACATACCCTAGTTCACCTGCACATCAATTTGTTCGATTTAGAATTTCTAGATCCGGTGTCCTCACGTACAGTAACGTACAGCATCCTTGCTTTGCTTACCCCCCGCGAGCGTCTTTTGCCCAGGGAACACTGTCTCAACCATGGCATCATCACTGTCAGCGCCTGCAACGTCGGACAGGCCCGACTTACCTGAAGACACACTGATCATGGAGCGGACCAACCTGATTGGTGATTGCCTTTCCCAAATCCTCTTTGGTATTGTTCCTTCATCACTTGACTGAGAGATACCGATCATTGAAGTCCTATCACCCATTTTTCTAGGCGCTATAGTAGTAGTATTCCTACAGACCATCCATGCGCTCGTTTTTCTCCCTCAGCGCCGAGGCGAGAGAAGGAATTGGTTCCTCATAGCATACGCCTTTATATCATTCACCTTTGCCACGACGTTTATCTCTGTAAACATGAAATGGTTACAACTCATGTTCATTGATCATCGTGACCATGAAGGTGGCCCGATTGGGTTTTCGATGACCCAGTACTCTCAGCCTGCTGTGGCCACCGCCAATGTGGTCGGTGTTATGTGTGGTTGGATGGCAGATGGATATCTTGTACGTTGCATGGCAAGGTTTTTTTAAAAAAGATCATACCTAACATCTCGACGACTACAGCTGTATCGTTGCTTGGTCATTTTCCACCTCAAGTTCTATGTGATTACGCTTCCGATCCTCATTTACCTCGGGACACTAGGTAAGCATACTCCCTTTCTTCGCTTTACTTGATTTAATACTCTGTCCTGAAGCTATGGGATCGTTGTTCCTCTACCAAGCCTTGCGACCTGGAGCGAGTCTATTCAGTCACCTCAGTGTGAACTTTGGCGTGCCGTACTTCGCCATGACGGCTGGCCTCAATGTCTTAATCTCAATACTCATTGCTGGGCGGTTATTGATGTATCGTCGGCAACTGAATCGCCTCTTCGGGCATGAGTACGCCGCGGCAGCACCTTACGTCTCTGCAGCAGCCTTGATCATCGAAAGCTCATTCATATATGCCCTCAATTCTATATGTTTTGTCATACTGTACGGTCTAGGGAGCCATGTAGCAAGCATATTCCTGCCGCTGCAGGCTTTAGCTCCGGTACGTCCTCTGTGTCCTTGCTATGTTGACTTACTCACGCACGTCTCCAAAGGTGCTAGCTCCAATGCTCATCATGTTCCGTGTGGCACTCCGGCGAGCTTGGGATACGAAGACACTGTCAGCACCTATGTCCAGCCTTCAGTTCCAAAACAGGTCTGCTCCGACTTTCCAAGACCAAGAAAAGGACCATTGGCACGGTGAAGTCGATGGGATTCGTCTTGCAAACACCACTTCGAGTGGGAGCGACAGCGACGGAAGCGCGCAGAGGAGTTCCAAGCCATGAGTCTGATTTTTCATACCTATTGATATTCTTAGGCTGCATATAGAAAGGGTAGCTATTTGATCATCCCGGTTCACTTGCACATGGTCTGTATTCAATGATCATGAGAGATAGAGAAGTCGAATCCATCACAGGATTTCAGATCTCCATTCTGCATTAAGCTTCAGAGGCTATAAAAGCAGTGGGATTATGGGAGCCAATGTTACACCTTCGAAGCGATGTCTATAACAGAGGGTACCATCCCATTCACAGTGAACGATGAAACCTTTCACACATGGTACAAGATAGCGGGAGACATAACGGCCTCTCAACGTCCTCCCCTTATCGTCCTTCATGGTGGCCCTGGAGGTTCTCACGACTACATGCTTCCCCTTGTGGACCTCAGCGCCAGAGATCCCCCCACCACTGTAATCTTCTACGACCAAATCGGTACTGGACACTCTTCGCACATCCACAACAAACCTTCCTCGTTCTGGTCCATTGAGCTCTTCGTCAATGAGCTCGAAAATCTCATTGCCCACTTCTCCCTGACAGATAAGAGTTACGATCTGCTCGGACAGTCATGGGGAGCACAACTCGGGGCCGAGTTCATCATACGCCGGCAGCCACTCGGACTCAGACGGCTTATCCTCGCGAATGGCCTCGCCAGTGCGAAATTGCGGAACGAAGCGAGGTGGAAACTCATGGCAAAGCTTCCGGCGGAGGTGGGGGAGACCATCAAGAGGCATGAAAGGGAAGGGACGACACTGGCTGAGGAGTACAAAGCGGCGTGGCGCGTCTTTTACGAGAATTACGCGTGTCGAATGAAGCCTATTCCAGCTGAAGTCATCCATACCATCGGGCAGACGGAAGATGATGATGGAGGGGCTATCGTTCTGGACAACATGTAAGGGCTATCCATTCTGTCCCTGAGCACTCTCTGACGGTCGACATACTACAGGCGAAGGAATGTTCTCGAATTTGAGTGGGATATCATCGATAAGATCCACCTCATCCGTGTCCCGACACTGATCATCAATGGTGAGCATGATTATATGACCGACGAAGTCTGCGCGCCCTTTTTCTGGCGGATCGACAAAGTCAAATGGGTGAAATTTGCGCATTCCAGCCATATGCCTCAATGGGAGGAGAGGGAACGTTATATTGAGGTTGTAGACGATTTCCTTGGCCAGGTGTAGGATTAGAAGCAGTTCGGGGTACTGCGCAATGATGCTTGGAAATCAATATGTTACTAAGACTGTTTTGGGAGGTTCAATAACTATCAGTGTTGTCCAATACTCGGTCGGAAACGGGGAGCCTAACCCCGACCATGGTAAATATTGGATCCTTGGAAGTCGTGCTTCCATCGCCGCCCAAGGTAAACAATACTATCAATATCCGTTTATCATGGATCTGCATATATAGATCTGCTTCTGGTGCTGTTATACTTCGGCGGCATCTGGATGCCGTAAGGTTGAAGCGGGGACGGTAACAACCGAAAACACATTCTCCGGCTGCCTTTCCGAGAGCAAGGCCCTTGAGTATGGCTTGAGTAGCTTGAATAAGGAAAGGAGGACGCCACCGGAAACCAGCATTGCTGATGGTGCTGTTGCGGATTTAACTCTTATTCTCCCAGTATTAATGACGGCCAGCGATGGCTAAGCGACCACTCCACGTATATGTCCTTTGGGCATTAACCACCATCAACATTGGTATCGTTCTATGGAGAACTGGGCGATTCTTCTTGTATTCAGATGAAGGGCAGGCGTCGCCTGGTGAGTCCACACCCTCCTTTATCAGAGAGACCAGGTAGCTCACCGATAACAGACGATTATAGCTACATTGGCGGCGACTTTCCTCTCTATTACCCTCTCGTCGGTCCCTCCCTCGATATGGACCCCATCGCTTTGACATTCCGCGAATCCGTTCGTTTCGAATACAACAAGACCAACCAAGTCGCATTTGATGAGTGGTACTCCATTCTCAAAGCCATGAACTTTGGTCGCGTTCGACTGGGTCCAGAGAACCGCGTTTTTGTTCCCGTACACTACCACGAAATGCATTGCGTTCGGATTCTGCATATCGCCCTGTTGAACCCCACACATGAGGGGATGTCAAAACATGTGAAACATTGCTTGAATTACCTTCGACAGTGGCTGCTGTGCGAGGCGACAGACGCCGTGGAGAGGGGGGACTTTCTGGAGAAAGACTACGAGTCGGACGCCGACAGAGTTAGTGAAACTCGAATTTGTCAGGACTGGGAGAGAGTATATGCCGATATGGATGGGAACCACAAGAGGTGGCTTGAGTTCAAAAAAGCGTGGACTTGAAGAATTGCGTGGCACCTCGAGTAGAATACACAAGTAGTTGCCAAATACCATCGGCCCAAAAGAATGATCATACACTGGTAACATGATACGAGGCACTTTACGCTGCCTTTCATCGAGCCAAAGCCGTCCCTGTGTTCAGCAATCCTGGTCTGGATGCGGGAAAATGAAACACGAGCAGATCTCAAACTGACCACTGGCCTTGAAGATGATACTAATACATGAATTTCAAGTAATATATGTCCTGCATCAAATGTTATTTTTTTGCACGCAGCAGAAAAGAATACAACGTACCCTGATGATGGCTCATTCCGCTCCTTTCTTCTTCTTCTCCTCAACAAGCTCGACATTGTCGGCGGGAATACCTTTCAATAACCCTACTCCATCTTCTATCATTTCAAGTATCTCACCGCTCACATCCCCTTGTACCACAATCTCATCCTGACCTTGCGGATTTTTCGTAACCGACGATCCAGTAGCGAACTTTGAGGCAAGCTGTTTTGCGACTTTCTTCAGATCGACACCAAAAGCTTCAAGGCCGTGAACAGATGTGACATATTTCCGCTTATTTCGCTCGATCCGTTTGATGGTAATCTGGGGAAAAAATTATTGGATTTGTTCGCTGTTGGGAAAATGAATGGTACTCACCTGCGATGCCATTTTCTTCTTCAGAGCAGCGTCTGCCTTCGCCTCTGCTTTGGCTTCCTTCTTTGCCGTATCTTTCTCAAGCTTTTCCTGAGCCTGCAAACTTAAAGTGCCGATCTTCGCTTGTAGCGCCTCTGTAACTAGTCAGTATCGTATACTAAAACTGAGATTATCTGGTTTACCATCGGAGTAGTATTTCTCGTACAGATCAGGATGCGCTTCATGCAGCCACTCTTTACATCGCGTTAGATGCTCTCCAAATTCGCAGTATTCTGGTGGATACGAGCATACTACATGATGGATTTGGTGAGCAATCCAATACGTTGGAGGTAAAGTGTGAGAGACCTGCGCAATACAGAACTTGGACCGGGGGCGTTGGTTCGACTGGCGGTGGGATATCTGCTTGGTCTGCAGGTGCTGGTGGTGGAGAGGGCTCGCGATTACGACCTTTCTTGGGAGCCATGGAGGTGAATAAGTACGGATCGGATTACCAGCTTGCCCTAAATGGATTGGTCTCTATGCGGATGTTCGGTCCGCTAACCGGTCGCACTCTTGCATTCTCGTCCATGTATTCTGGAGCTCAGAGTTAAAGATTGTCACTTATCTTGGATCACCTGCCAATACAGTCAATATTCTCTGTCCCTTCTTTTCTTCAATTAGTAGAGCGCGCAGCACTACGACTTGGTGACAACTTTACTCAAGGACTTTCAGACAAATCTCTAACACGAACGAAAAAGATCTTGAACTCGCTCCATATTGCTCTAGATACAAAACATCACAGAGACTAGATGAGGACTCTTCGGCTATGGGACTCGGATGCTATGTGACTCTCACATATCTGAACATAACAAAACGATGAGTCCAAAACAATGTACGATCAGGCTCTCTTAAGTGCACTTAGGGAATTGCTGAATCTAGTTTCGTAGGCGTATTGGGTCCGTGTCGTTGAGAACTCTACCAGATGGTTCGTTCGGCCGGTCAACTACGCATCCTGCTTGGCGAATATTATGTACCCTCGCCGACCTTTGAATACCGATGGAATCAGAAATTGATACAGAACTCTTGCGGCATGACTTACACCATAGTAGTTTCAGCTGCTATACATATCCCACTGCTTCCATATGCTCTGTAGCTAAGCTGGCACTATCGGCCTCGGGCTCCCTCTTTCTCCGCTCGTGTACATATCATGCATGACTTAACCGTTCACCGGAACAAATAAGAATGAGGAACCGGCACCTGAATACAGGGCAAACTCCACAATAAATACAACGTAATCCGACGGTGATAAAATAATGGCGACCCTATAGTATTTGCGCTGGTACCCGTTGCAGCAGAATCGACGTAATCCCGGAAAACTCGGCCGTAGTCACCACTGGCTCAGGATTCCAGGCCAAAATGAATGGCTATCATGTTTACGAAGATAGTCAGTGCAGCCGAGACTTGCACCTCCGGGTTCTGGTATTTAGATTTTCGAGCTCAAGCTCGAGACGTGGCCCCCAATTACTCCGGCAACTTTCCTTCGCGTATATCGGTTTAATTCAGCAAGGTACGGCTTTCCACCATGACCCCTGGGTACCGACGTTGGCAACGGAGCGCTGTATGTAGCCTGGATGGGCTACGTCGGCAGTATTAGCACTAGCTCTAACCCCTTGTTTTGAAAGTCACCGGTAGCTTAAAGTGTAACATTCATCGCCCGGCGTCGCATGGCTTGACAGGAATCTGTGCCCTGAGTTGAAGGCGGCAAAAGTTGGGTGTAATAGATTATGGCAGAGAAACAACTTGATCTGGTCTAATGCGTATTCCGGACAGTCACACCGTGTGTAAGAGAGAAGCATGAAAGTATGAGGTTTCCGTTTGTAGTACGTGAACTGATACTGAGATAGGGTCCAATTTGATCGTCTGTTCACCGTTCCAAGCGCGAGAACTCATCCAAGAACTTCTCTTGAGCTCTCACAACGACCCGGACATGTTCGATGCCAAGTGGCTTGTCTCTGAAAAAATATTGATCGTTGAAAACCTTACTTCAAACTTATATAAAGCGTGCTCACGAGGAAAGGGCAAGCGCCTGTGCCGTTCGGACCTACAAGCAAACAAACATGAGATATGTGCACGCCGAGGAGACCAGACAGATGCCAACCATGTTTTTAATGGTACGACCTGCAACTGGTTTAGTTTCCGCTACAATATCAATCTTGATTACTCACCATTGAATGATTTTGCCGCCAAACCCTCCAGGTCCTTCGGAGAAATGACACAATCGGCAAGACTGAAGAACTTTTGCCAAATAACCTGTCTGCTCGTAGCGTCGAGCTCTGGATACTTGATAGCTGTGTAAATCTAATCAGCACCATCACGGTGCAGCCAAGAAGAGGGCAGACCAATCGAGAATCGAGACAGGAAGGCTTCGTCAAATGTCTTAATCCTGTTTGTGGTTAGGAAAAGAACATCCCGGTGATACTCAAGTACTCGTAGAGCCACAGAAACCAAGGCGTTTCTCTCAAGCTAGAAAAGGAACTGTAAACGTGTTTTAGGACATGGAAGTCATGAGCATACCTCATGCAGACTACGCTGCTCTAAGAATACCTGTCAGGGTCGGCGGTTAGCATGAACCACTAAGATTTCTAGACAGACACCTACATCAGCCTCATCAATCAACAACACTGCGTCCCATGCTGTTGCCAACTTGAAGGAAAAGGTATTCAGCGACGGTCCAATCTTCAGACCAATCACTTACACTAAGGGTTGATCTGAGGTTACGCTCTAGCGCGGAAGACTCAGAGGAAAGCTCCGATGAGCCGACCATGTAAAGTGGACGACGGAGAAGCTCTGCCACGGACTCAGCGGTGAGTGTCTTGCCTACGCTCAATTGTTAGGATGGCATCAGTAAATGTCAGGGAAAATTCTGAAGCCTACCTGTTCCCGGTGGGCCATGGAGGACAGAGATCTAGATGAACCTTCAGAAATCGATAATCTGCTAATCGTTCTGTGACTTACTAGTCCGCCACCCTTCCCGGAGATGACATCGCCGATCATCTTGCTTGAAGAGTTCTTATTCTCGGTCACCTTGACCAGCCCTTTGATCAAAGTCTTTCAACGATGGGTTAAGCTACCATGTCCTCATGTCAGGAACGCGTTGTATTTACCTTGATGTCTTCATCCAAGACAAGGTGATCCCACGCGTGTTCATCAAACACAACCTCCGTCAATTCCTCGATCAGGAAATGGGACCACTTCTTGGTCCCTAGATTGAATCCGTAGCTGGTATAGAAAGTCAATATCAGAGCTACGTGACGAAGAAAACACCTACACTTCGGAGGGAAGGAGATGAAGACGGCTCTCTTCGAGTTCGGGAATACATGCATCACTGGAACAATAGTGAGTGTGTGTAGGGGATACGGGGAAATTTGACTCAACGGATCGCGGGTGTAGCCAGACCGGTTCTCGAAGGCCCTCCGATCAACGATAACGCGTTTCTACACAACAAAATCTTGACAAGATATGATACGGAGACGAATCAGAACCATACAGTTTTATCTAGACACCAGGACCAAATCAGCTAATGAATTGCATCTCCTCACATGTCACTTACAAACTTTGTAGTGCACACCAGAAAGTGCAGTGTACAATCTTCCACGAGCTATAATATTGTACAATCAGCCCCGTGGACGAGGGAGGGCCAAAAGATCACTGACCTTTGAGTTCGGCCTTAACTTCGTGCTTTAAATCCGTAACAGGAAGAGAGGATACTTCTTGGGTACCCTGTATGACAGTTACTATTGAATTTCAGTAGGTCTGAAGTATACTAGCCTTAAATTCTTTCCAATAGCGCACTGTATCTTCTCGGGAATAGCTGGAGCCGTCCCAGTGCCATCCGTACCCTTCAACATTGAAGTATCGACCAGAAAACCTGAACTGTGTTCAGCGACACAAACTAGAAATGAAATGTCTCGACTTACGTGGAGTCGTAATAGGTTTTCTCGATGATGAAAGCGATCTTAGAGCAAACGTGACTAGATAGCATTATTGTATTGGATTGTCGTTACCTGTTTTCCGAAATCGTCAGTAGTCACCACCTCTTGACCAGGTTCGAAGAAATATTGAAGACTGAGTATAGGTCAGGATACTTTTGTGATGGAGGAAGCAAGACCACTTACAGGTCGAATTCAGCATGACCGTAGCTACGTGCCAAGGCCACACGATCAGCACTAGTCCATTCTATTAGTCAAAAGCAAGGATAGAGTCGAGTATTGCACATACGTTGGTTTGAATTCTCCTTCAAGAAAGTTCATAAGAACCTCCACATGCTTTACCAATTCCTGGACTTGTTGAATTATGTCAGATTCCGAGGTTGCTATAATACTTAGTGAGCGCAGAGTAGACAGCATGCCAATTGCCCTACAACAGTCTTCGGCTTCATCATCTTCATCTTCATCGTCATCGTCAACTTCGTCTTCGTACATGTTATTTATTCCCACAGATTTCATGATTTGAAGGCATTCGTCGCGCGTATGCGCCTTGTCCGACAAGGCGAAAGACAGCGCGGTCGCCAGCTTCTTTCTCATCGAAGACAGCTTCGGGAAAAAGGACGTGACAAGGTATTCGGGTTTCGCGGAGAAGAAATCATCTCCAATAGTAACGCTATGTCAAACTGTTGAGATAGTATAGAGGGCGGAGAGAGACTGGAGACATGCCGGAGGAAAGAAAGCAATGGCTTGCTGAAATTTGTCACCCAGACCTTCGGTTCAGCTACCAAGCAATTAAAGGTAATCCACAGAAAACTGGTACGAACGTACATCGTTTGTTTTCATACCGTGTATCGATGTAGAAATAATTGGCTTCATCTTCTTTCTTGGGAGTAGTGTCCGAATCGTGTGTATTTTCGCTCGGGTCATACGGGACGTACTCAAATTTTTCGGGATCCCAAATCTGGAAGCGCCTAAGATAACGATCGCACACAATCTCGGTCTTGCTCTTGTCAGGTTCTGACTCCTTCTCGTTGGTAGTAGTTTCGTCCTTTTCTGCGGGGCTGATGGTGCTAGAATCGGTAGATGGAGGCGGAGACGGTGGTGGAGGTTTTTTTGACGCCGTTGTAACTGTAGAGAAGGAAGGGGACGTGTCACCGCGGACGACGATAGTGATGCTCAAGCTTTCAGGAGAAGGCATGAAGGAGAAGATGAAGAGATGGCTTGAAGAGGTACGGTTTTTATAGAACATGGTGGGACATATTTAGATACGCGCGCGGCAAGGCTAATCTGATAGACGCCCAGTGTTGAACAAGCTCTCAACACTCAGACTGTGTCAGGTCTGGAAACGCAACATTATTGGGCAAAGATAAGGCTAAACTATACCGAATTTCAGCATTAGTACTTGAAGAAAGACTTAAGGAGCCCACCGCTAGAGCTTGCAGTGTCGTGTTTGATCGTGGACTCGGAGTGCCACCTCCACAGCATTCCATCAACATGGCTGTTGGAGCTGACCGAACTTATAGCTTGAACTGAGGCACGCCTTTACATCGTGTCAATAGGTACCTTCACGGAGATTAAATGGAGCGTGGAGCTGTAAGAAAAACAGCTCGAACAACGCCACAGGTGACAAGGACGTAGCTTGAAGGGTGTAACATTATTGCGAGTGATTCACTTCATTGCTATTAGTGGCGGTCAGAGTCGTTCCTGCGTGATTTCCGTTGCGATTTTGAAGAGAATTCTGGTGAAATATGGACAATCGAAACCATAATCACCGTGGGGCGTGGTGGTGGTTGAGTACAGATATACAGGATTGTTCTATTTCTGGTCATGGTGGTGGTGGTATCGGCGCAAGGTCCCAATAAGGAACGGCCGGGTCCGCAGCCCTGACATGGCGTACCATGTGCTGCGGCCACAAAGACTCATGCCGTTGTAATCACACTGTTGAGTGTGTCTCACGGGACAAGGTATCTGTGTAACATAGTGAAACAAATGATGACAGTGCAACATAACAAACCAAGATACACAAGAACGTAACATCGTTTCTTGCGATGATATTCCGTTAGGGGTGATGAGGACCATTCCTGCCGCCGCTTCGGCGCTGCGACGTTGTTGGCTCTCGTTGCTTGCGTTCCGTTCGTTTGGTGGTGGTAATCGTGACAGACTCGTCGTGTGACAGTTCATCACATGTCGTGACAGTAGGCGCCAGGTTCACTCGGGCCGGTGTTCCTCGTCTTCAAGTTTAACGCTTAATGCTCTTTTCAACTGTTTTAACTGTCCCCGCGGCGAACTCAACAGCAGGCTGCTTCCGTGCGATCTGAATTGATACGAGTGACCAATAGCCAAGACAACCGAGTTCATGGTCCTGTGAGTGTCGACTACACTCACCGTGGCGGCTACTAGATCATGATTTATCCGACGAAACGCAGGCTGTCTGCGCCTCTGACATTTTTTCGAATGCCTGATAGATGCTCTACGTAGTACGAATCTTGGACTGAAGAACTGACCCTGGTTCTAAACATGGGCTTGGACCAAACCTAATCGTGCTCAGGATCTAACTCGGTCTCCATTTCAGTGAGAATTTCCTGTGTACAGTAATTGAAGTCCATTTGACATTGACACCTCAGAAAATCCCAGCACTACGATCTTCCGTCTGCTGACCTGGATTAGACACAGTTCTCTGGGACACCCTGTTTCCCTGGGCAGACTTGTTCTCTTGGATGATTTCAGTATCTTTCTGGGGTTGACAAGAGCGTCACCGATGTACCCCCAGTGCTTGTGAATTCACAGCGCTTACAGTTGTTCCCAGGCCCGTTCCTCGCTCCGAAGCATGCCCCTGGAGTTTGACCCTATTTGCACCATACCTGAAGACCGTGCGGCGCCGCCTTCCTCAGTTAATCAAAACGATCCTGAGGTTACCCTATATATTGTCGCGAATCTGAAAGGCTGACCCTACCTGGCTGGTGCTCTGTCGTTGCACTTGGGTGTATGCTGGGCGCGCAGTTTCTTTGATATAGAAATACGCTTCTAGTTCTTCGAAAGCAGGCAGGGGCAATATTTGCCCCTGTTAGAGTCTTTGTCCTACAAATCATGTGCTGTTACCATCAGTCACTCAAGCGTCATCAAAAGCAATAAACCGCCTCCAGTCACGTCTTTGATCTCTGCAACCTATTTTGTCTTTCGACCGTCATCTAAATCGCGTCTATATCGTGAGAAATAGTTTCTCTCTCTGTTCGTTCTTCGCTGAAATCTGGTACACCAGACATCAGAGAATGCAGCGTAAAACGCAAACATCGAGGCCGAAGTCGAAACTCTCGCAGTTTGTTGTCTCGCAGGACTCGGAAGGCTGGATGAATGCCTCGTTTGCTGGTACGGATGGCAATCCTCGTGTCGCTAACTACCTTTCAGATCCATTGGCCATTAATAATGGTCCTCCGCGTCTGGATTTCAACTCATCGCGACACATTGCAACAAGGACCGGTGGCATCACGACTAGTAGCCCTATTAGCGTGCGTCCGGAACCTACACGAAGGTGCTCGGTACCGTACTTTGGTTATCAGGGTCACGACGAAAATCAACGTCCTGTGGTGACAGGTCCTCAACGGACACAGGCAGTAAGTGGTACGCACCGCAGGCAACAATCTCGAACCGTCTCGCACCCAACCATCTCAAAACCTCCAACATACATGGGTACTCCTTCGCGACATGGACGCCCAACGCAAGCGGACCCTCCTCACCAACCAAATCCTGCAAGACCGTTTAATGGGCCTCAACGTCGACCATTCGTTCCATTGGACAACATACCAGAAGAAACCCTACCCAATGCTGGCGGCTTTCCTTCCTTTTATCTGCTTCCCGACACAGGACTTCAAGGCGTGGACACCCCAATGACCCCGATTTCTGATTCTCCGCACGACAGGACGCCAAACGACAGAAGTCCCGTTGATGAAATTGATGAAAACGTCGAGCATATAATGCGGTAAGTGCCACCTTTTCGGTGATGCTTAATAAGGGGTGACTGACTTGTTCACCACTGAAGGGTTCTCCAATATCATACGAACGAACTTCCAGGAGACAATCATCGCGGTTCAAGATTGTTTCAGCTTCTCTCCGCGGCTATCCCCTATCGTCCAATGGTCATGCCCAGGCCGAAGTCTCTGGACAACACTTTGACGGACAAAATTACGATCGAAATCCCCCCTGCTGCAACAGAGATTATGGTCCAAGGCGACGATAAAATGGACGAGTTAGGACGAACACTGCTGGATCATCTGCTCTCGTTTGCTTGCACTGCATCTATTTTCACCAAGATTGTCCTGCAAGCGCTTCGTCAAGCAGAAACGCGCTATGGACCGCACGCCGAAACACAATTACGATCTTCCTTAGCTGGCATACTCATGACAGCGTTCAGACAATATTTCGTTGGGGTATGTCTGCTCTTTGCACCTCATTACTTTGCCGAAAGGCTAATTTCCTACTCTTAGGAAGGCTTGATTCTCAGTGACCGACTATCCATCACCCTCGCAGAGGCTGTAGGAGAATTCTTCGTTTCGGGACTTCTAGATGGCCAAGACTTTTTCCTTGCCCTGGACACGTTTCTCGCACCGTCCGCACATAACCGCATCGCGGCCATGGTTGCTGTTTTTGGCTGTTGCAACGGCGTAGCGCTCCCTCCGGCACACGTTGAACTTTTCCAAGCATTCTGCGCGAAGCTGACACAACAAGTCAATGGAGTATACGTTCATGGTGAAGGTACAAAAAATGGACAGGCAATCATCATGGTATGTTATCCTATGTTAATTCGAGCCCTCTTTTGATGTACGTGTATAGGAGATTGTGGGAAGGCTTCGATCTGGGTTCGCATGGCCGGCTTTCCGCCAGTCGCTAGGGTCCGACTGATGAAAACTTGGTTTTAACTCACTGGCTAATTCAACGTATTTGCCGAGGAAGCTCGAGGAAGGTGTATTACTTAGCTCATGTTGTAAAATTGGATTGGGAACGGATCTTTTGTCAAAGCTTAGCAGCTTTACTATCGCCCGACTTTTGAATTCAAAGACGCACGGTGTGATTCCAGCAAAAAAATTGGCCGGGATGTCCATGTATTTCTCCTCGTTTCCAGGGCGAAATGTTTTAACCTCTCACGACCATGAGAATGCAGCGAATTCGGGAACCCGTAAACGCTACCCGAGGACTTTCTAACCGAGGAACTCGGGGAAGCTATGTCAAGAATTGGAAGAGAATCAGAAGAGATCACTGGGATCAACTAGCGTATTTTTCCGTGAGCGGGGTTACGTCGTATCGTTGGGAAATGGATAAGACGCCTCGACCTTCCTTGAGGCTGAAACGTTGGTCAATGAGGCTGCTTAAATTTGCTTCAAGTCGAACGATAGGAGCCTATTTGGTGATTTGGGAGAGGGGAAGCGTTCATGTGAAGGTAATTTCCAACAGAAATACGAAGGGGTACACTTAGCACCCTTCAATACGAGTTCCAGACTCGAAAATGTATTGACTCGAAGCAGAGTAAAGTCGCAAATCAGCTCGGGTCCCTTCGGGTGGTTCGGCAGGAGTGGTACCGTGACCCGGCAACGTGCGGCGAGGCCTCGGCATCCTCCGTATATATCCCGCAATCAAAATGTCATGAATGCTGACAACCGGGTCCGCCTAAGCGCGAAAATTGAATTCGGATTCGGAAATAACGTGAACAAGACACCCAACCTTTGCTCGCTGTGAACGACGACGACAACGACACTTCCACCCTCATGCCCACTGGCTCTCCCTTGCCATCACCAATGGCCTTGAAGAGGTCGTCACCGCAGCACTCGATGTTCAAGAAACGGTCGTCACAGTCGCTGTCTCACATGGCCTCAGCGGCGTCCTATCTATCTGCACTGTCTCAAGCAGACGCTCGCGCACGAAACAGTAATGGGCGGTCACCTACATCCACACCAGCGTTGTCCTTATCGTCGTCGGTCACTGAGTCGTCGGAAGACACTGTACTGAATGAGGACGATGAACTCGACAATAGCGACGGCCTGGTTATCCCTGTGCGCCCGCCTACGTCTGAACAGGTCTTCACCACTGTTCACTCCGAGTTTGGGCACTGTGCCAACGAACAATATCGCTACGTCTCCCAGCATACCCCCGGTACTACTGTCGCCGGCCACGTCGAGCAAGACCCTCCGTACTACATCCTCCTTTCAACATACATTAGCTATCTCATTCTAATCTGTCTTGGTCACTTCCGCGATTTCTTTGGAAAACGTTTCAATGCATCCGCATACCGACATTTGATGCCCCATAATGTGTGTGCCTATCGCACGACGAAAATTTCCGCTCCCTGACTAACGCGTTTTGCTCGTAGGGATATGCCCCTTTGAACTCGGATTTCGACTCCTTTTACACTCGTCGTCTGAAATTGCGGATGGACGAGTGCTTCTCCCAGCCAATCACCGGTGTTGCAGGTCGTACCATACAGCTCCTTGACCGCTACTCCCCCGATTACAATCACACCCAAATTTTCACCGGCACGCGCACCCGAGTCCTTAACATCTCTTCATACAACTATCTCGGCTTTGCACAAGCTCGTGGTGGCTGCGCTGATGTTGTAGAAGAGACCATCAAGCGATATGGCGTCACGACATGCGGTACGCGTCTGGAAGGAGGAACGAGCGAGTTGCACACATTTACTGAGGCACTTGTTGCTCAGTTTGTCGGAATGGAAGACGCGTTAATCAGCTCTATGGGTTTCGCAACCAACTCCACTTTTATTCCTGCGCTAGTCAACAAGGGTTGCCTGGTTATCTCCGACGAATTCAACCACGCTTCGATTCGTGTTGGTGTGCGTTTAAGTGGTGCAAGTGTACGCACGTTCAAGCACAATGATATGGCGAGCTTGGAGTCGCTGCTCAGGGAGGTCATTAGTCAAGGGCAGCTCAAGACGCACAGGCCATGGAAGAAGATCTTAATCATTGTGGAAGGTTTGTATAGTATGGAAGGCACTTTGGTCAACCTTCCTGCTATAATGGAGTTGAAGCGAAAGTACAAGGTCTGCTTCATGGTCATTAGCTCGAGAACCAATCCATTACTCATGCCTTATCCGTATAGTTCTATCTGTTTGTTGATGAGGCACACTCGGTGGGCGCTCTTGGTCCTCATGGCCGTGGTGTGGCGGATTACTTCAATATCGACCCTCGTTCTATCGACATATTGATGGGTACATTCACCAAATCATTCGGTGCAGCGGGTGGATACATTGCTGGGAACAAGTCGCTCATTGACCGCCTTCGTCTCCGCGGCTATTCCGGGGCCTATGCCGAGGCCATGACCCCTCCAGTTCTAACCCAGATTTTGTCCAGTATGGCTAGTATCATGGGTGTCAATTTACCTCCGTCTTCGACCTCGTCTCGACACGGAAGTGTTGGTCCTGCCGACGAGATATATCAGCACCCTGGCCCCGCTCCAGCAAGCTCACTTCCCTCATGGGTTGCTCTCCCGACAGCATTATCTTCTGGCGAAGAGGGCCGTGACCGGCTACGTCGTCTCAGTTTTAATTCGCGATATCTCCATTCCGGATTGATCAAGCTCGGCTTCATCACCTATGGCCATCCAGCCTCACCGATTGTTCCCCTTCTGGTGTTCAATCCCGGCAAAATGAACATGTTCCACAGGTTGATGAAGGATAGGAAAACTCCCATCGTTGTTGTGGTGGTTGCGTATCCGGCGACTCCCTTGGTCACGAGTCGCGTTAGGTTCTGCGTGAGCGCGGCACATACAAAGGAGGACATTGATTGTATCTTACGAGCATGTGATGAGGTCGGTGATATCCTCGACTTGAAACACGGAATTCGAAAATCGGAGAGATGGGCTATTGAGGATATTGTCGACAGGGCGGTTGAGTTGGTGGCTAATTCATGAACTTTTACGCGAAAGCATGGGCTCAGTAATCTGTGTTACATAGATGGGTACACCTGGGATGATGGATGACTTGCAATTTCAATACTTTATTCTCTTGTCGAGTATTTAACGAATCTACTTTTGTCATATATACCTTTTCCAATTTCCCTTTACGAGGCCGAGGAGTTATACCCTGGTAAAATAAATAAGAAAAGTAATAATAATGGCAAAAATCTCGAGATAAGATCAAAGATCCGAAATCCGACAGATAGTTCCGGATTCACTATTGACCTCTCGATATTGACCTCCACCTCCTTGAGACGCCAATATGGACGAGGAAGAAACCCGAATACAAAATCTATCTGCTATGATGGGCAGTGACTTCAGCACCGAAGTCGCGCGTCGCGTTCTCCGAAAACACAATGGCAGCGTAGATAAGGCAGCCGAAGCGCTGCTCACAGGCGACATCGGTGAGGACGACGCCGTGGTCTCTATCCACACCGCGGGAGCAACCCAGCCCACTGTCATTGACCTCACGGGTGATGACAATGAAGAAGTGAATCGCGCCATTCGAATGTCTCTGAATGAGGAGGAAGAGACGCCACCACCAAAGTTTGGCCCCAGCAATCGCGCGCCGGATCCAGCGTGGCAAGTCGTAGCGTCGAATGTGAGAGCTCACAAGTTTCTTCTTTAGCAGTAGTAATAGTTACTGATGAGTATGCGCGCAGGTATCTGTATCCAATGACGCCCAGATGGAGCAGGCCATTCAAAATAGCTTGGAAGACTTTGCCGTAGAAGATGATGACAATCCGTCTATTGAGTTGGCTGTACGAGAAGGTGGAAGGTATGTGTATGTGTATACAATCAGTTCTTGTAGATGCTCATCGCTCCGCAGACCCGTTGCGATTCGACCAGAAATGTCGAACCTTGCATATGCTGCTTTGGTCGGTTTGCTATTATCTGGGTAGCATTAAATTGACAGGGCGCTGCAGATTATACAAGCGATGTATTATGTGCCCCAAATACGACGAAGGGTGTCCGAGGTCAATCTTGACTCGCCGGTGCTGCAAGACCGTCCTGCTGGTAGGAAATACATATACTCTCGCTCCATCTAGCTAAAATTGGGGTGCAGAAAGGGATGCTCTAAGGTTGCTCCGGGATATGTTCGTGCACCAAGACCTCGCGCAGCTATCTATCATTCTAGATCGAGAAGTCTTACAAGCCTTCCGGGCAGCGCCAATTCATGAGAGCATCTGTAAATCATCGCTCAGTACGTCCGTTGTTTCTGCGCGATGCATCCTCTGATTCTATTATCCAAGCATTCTATGGCGAAGTCATGAGTGTTCTAACGAACTATCTGAGAGCGGAGAATCCAGAGTAGGCTTCAGCTTCTTATCGCGAGTATTCTGAGGCGTATCCACCCACAGAGGAGTCCCTTTGGGTGCCTTGCAATCCGGGACGGTGCATATTATCGACGGCAAACGCCACAACGAAATCCCGAGTGGCGAAATCTTATGGCCCGTACACGTGGACTATGGGATGAACAACATGCATGAGGACCTTGTACAGCGTCTGTCGGTGACTCTGACACAAGAACTGAACCCACTAAATTTCAAGTACGAGGTGATCCTCGAACCGGCACCGGACGTGGTGGCGTTCGTTCTTCAAAATTACGGGAAATGCTTATCCCCTCCAGCACTAACATATCCCAAGAGGATATACATGGATCAGTTTTTGAACGAGAGCACCGAGTTTGCTCACCAGAAGCAGCAAGAGGTACGGGATATGCAAGAGGCTGTCAGTAAGCTGTGGGACAGAAAACAAGCTCTGACGCGATTTAATGTATGTGTGGCTGACGTTCATTTTACTATAATTGTGGCTGAACATGAGGCTCTTGGACGTGAAGAACAAAGATACCCTGAAGGATCTAAGAACGACGTTGTACTATTACGAGGAGGTGGCGCAGGCGAAAGATGACGATCCTGAACGACGTGCTCAGATTGACGCAATGGCAAGCAAACTGCGAAATTCGATTACTGCGATTGAGAAGGAACTTGAAGGTTCGTTAATCGACCGAATTTAAGTTGTCCCAGACTCGTGACCATGTCTGATAGTTATCGATATGGAGAGCACGAGGCTGGTGGAGGAGTCGCAGCGCGTGTTTGACTGTCCAGAGCTCAAGAATCACCCTGTAAGACAGACATTCCTTCTTCCTTGGAGCTAACAGAATTTCCCCTCGATTCTATCTAGTACGATCTCCGCGCTGTTCTGATGCACGACGGACTGCCGGGGAGGAAGCATGTCTATTTATACGTCCAAGACGCCGGGGGGATTTGGTGGAAAACGGTGGACACTGTCGTTACCGAGGTGAAGCGATATCTTGCCGTTTAGTTATCCCCAAATTGATGGTTATCAGGTCTCGGAGGAGGAAGTGTTACGGGATAGCACAGGGATGTTGCTCGGCGCTGGACCATACATGCTGCTCTACAGCCGCAGTTTATCCAAGGAGGAGCTCGAAGCGCCGGTGCAGTGGCCGAAGGAGAGCACGGTGCGTGTAAATATCCTACGAAGCAAAGACTAATTGTAAATTTGTTCGGTCATAGGAAATGACAGAGATGAATAACAAGACTTTTTTGGACTCTTTGCCGCCTGAAATTGCGGCCAAGGCCCGACCGAGGACGGAGAGTAGGATGGGCCCTGGGGATGAGATGGATACGGCTGCGTAGTTGAGGCATTTATGTTACGCAAACTGGACAGCCTGGAATCGACGCCCGTGGGTGACTGGCCGTGGATTACACGCCACAGCTCGTTGACCAGGAACTGTGCGAGCAAAAACTCAATCCGTTGCGATGGGTTTGCCCTGGATACAGTGGAACAATGTGACAAAATTGCTGTGTGATGATCAGCTGAAAAGCCTCAATCGATCCGGCTTGGCAAGATGAATTGTGAATTGCCAAATGGGGAGGAGATGAAAGAAGCAGACCGCCGTCATTTTTTTTCCATTATCTCTTTCTTCCTTACGCCCACCTTGGTGTCCGCTCACCGTCCTTTTCTACTTTGTCCCTCGCGGACCAAGCACATTCCTTTATATAAAAACCTGTATTTCTTGACGACAGCCTTGCTCTACCCCACAATGCCTTTCTTCAACAAACGTTCTCTCTTCGCCGTCGTCGCCACTGCTATTTTACCAGCAGTGCACGCCCACGGCCAGGTCAAGGGTGTCTTGGCTGACGGGGTGTACACCTCGGGCCCCAATGTGCGTGTTGGCCACACCGACAAACGACCTGTTCGACTGAGCTTTTTCATCTACCTAGATCTACTACGCCGCCGACTCAAAGAACGCCGGCACGCCTGTCCGTACGCAATATCAGGCCTCGGGAACGGCCTTTAACGTGCCTTCGCAATGGACTGACAACTCGTATGATGGCGCTCATTAAGATGATCGTGTTTGAGCTAATTTCGTGTCGTCAGGGCCATGTCTTGTGAAGGTGCCTCTGGTGCTCCCGTCTCCGTCGATATCACTGCCGGCAGTGTTCTCCGTATCTACTGGGCAGGTGCCACCAATGACCTGCTCGGCAAGTCCGGTGTTGGCGACACTGGAGGAACCGACTCCAACAACTACCCTTGGGTCCATGCGTGAGTCCCCGATTGTTTGAAATTATCTTTCAGTGCGCTCATTTTGCGGTAGCATGGGTCCAATCGCCGACTACATCGCCTCTTGCAATGGAGACTGCAGCACCTTCGACACGTCCACTGCCGGTTGGTCCCTACTCGACAAGATGGGGATCGATTATAGCCAGTCCATTTCTGACGGTCTTAGGACGACGATGACCAACAAGCCGGAGAAGTACTACCCGACCAGCGGAACTGGGCTGTGGGCTATGGCCAAGCTTGGTGTGTCAGATTTATTTGACGTTTGGGTAACTGATGGCGCTGACCGGTGTATCAGTGCAACAGGGTTCCTGGTGGGAGACTACGATCCCCGCTGAGCTCACGGCCGGGCAGTACATTGTAAGGAACGAGGTGAGGCAGTGAATACATGGTATAGGGAATGACTGCTGAATTGTTGACCATAGATGACGGCGGTGCACAATCCCCTCAGCTCCAGCGGTGACCGCCCCGGGCCGCAGATGTACATTGCCTGTGTCCAGGTGAATGTCAAGCAAGGTGGCTCCCAGTCGCTGCCCTCCGGCACCCAAGCTGGATCGTAAGTTGTCTGCGATCGATCGTATATTATTGATACTAAGACATCGTTAGGCTGTACTCCCCCAGCGGTGACTTTGCCAACTTCAACGTCTACGCCGGCGACGAGTGGAAAGATCCCTTCCCAGACGTCTTGAGCTTTGCCTCCTCGTATTCAAGCGGTTCTTCCTCCTCCTCTGACGCTTCCTCCTCCTCGGCTTCCTCCTCGGAAGCCCCCGCTCAGACCTCCACCTCGTCTGCTGATGATACTAATAACACCCCGTCTACGACACTGACATCTACTGCCTCTGCAGAGACTGCCTCCAGCAGCAGCAACACCTCTACCGGAGCTTGCCGCGAGCGCCGAAGCATCAAGAAGCGCATGGAGTCTCACAAGATCATGAAGAGGCAGCCCTTCCCCCATACTCACTAAGCTTCTTTTGTTACGATGACAGGTACCCACTATTATAAAGAGTGTGGTCTGGTGCATCTTTGATACCTCATTTTGTTACTCCCTTGTTCGCTGTGCGACAAGCCATCATCTCTAGCATCCTTTGTTTGTGTCGTGTCCTCTCAATTGTTAAAATAGCATTTGCATATATCTTTGCTGAATGTATTTTTGTGCCTCAATGAATATTCCCGCGGGACGTTATTGTTACCGGCGCTGTTCAGGGGTTAATACTGTTACCGACGTCGCTCCACCGTATCCAGGGGCAAACGTTCCGAGGTGCTGCGCGCCGCCGGATGACGGTTTCGGTCCCTTTCCTTGAGCTCCAACAATACCCGGCCATCGTTCTCGAGCCTGAAGCCAGGTCTCCTGTTCATATTCGGGCACGGTCAAATTGAGGAGCCAGTGTGGACGACCGAGTTACTAAGTTAAAAAGTGGCCCCGGTGGGCGCTGGGTTGGCTACAATTGAAGTCTACTTGACGTGCTAATGCCTTGTCGTTACAATCATTGGCAGGCAGGCAGAGAAGAATGGGGGTTGCAACTGGGTACGATTTATCACCGATATTATCCCAACAGCATGGCTTCTCTACAAGCGATATCTTCATGTGCATATCTTCCTTGCTGTTTTCAATCTGGTGACCTGCCTCGAGGTCGCGAGCGCCAAGTGGAGGAAGTCGGCTCCGAGGGTCTGCCTGAGCGCTAGCACTGATAACGGTATACGCGAGCTTCTGATTCCATCGGTGTTCATAGGTCGGTTACCAATGCAGGACGAGAAATGTAATCGTTTTCCCGGCCTTGCCTCACCGCCCTCTCGAGACCATTATTGTTATCGCCGCAAGTCTAATCCATCAAACTCGAATTCCAGTCCAGTAACGGAGATGCTCATTGGGATCCAGAATGCAATGCATACTACAAATCCCTGCTAAGCGTCAAAGAAGTAATTTACAGTGGCTGCAAGCGTGCCCGCTGACGTAGTCATGCTAGCCTCAGCTAGGCACCCTCGTAAACCTGCCAGAACGTTTGGCAATCCGGGCCGGTGTGGGGATGATCGAAAAAGTTGCAACCAGCTTTTCACCATCACGTCACCTATTCTGACTGCCTACTCTACTCGTCCTGAGAGTATCTTGCTTCAACTGGAATTTCTCAAGAGACACGAAGTGTTCACTGCTGCAGTGGCCGGTCGCATGCCGGTCACAGTACGTACTACGTCGCTGAACACTCACGCAGTACTTGTCAGAATGGCATTCTGTAACCATGTCATTCAAAGGCTTCATCCTCCGCGCACGTTTCTTTCGCTTTTTGTTGTTATGACAACAGTTGTGAAATGTATGGCTGTTGTGCGTCATGAAATACCTTGAGGACAGGGGGCTAGTGGACTCGAACCAGTCTGACGAGGCCGTGTAGTTCCTATTGAGGGAATGAAGGGCGGAATAACAACTACAAGGTTGGTATCGAGTCTAAGGTGCTACTATGTTTTTATGTTCGCACGCAGGGCTCTGATACGAGTTTCAAGGTTTTCCTCACCCTGGATGATGGCTCCACATGCAGAGATTCTTATCCTTGAGCCTTAAACTTATGTTCCTACCACCAGGACGTCAACATGGCGTACGACTATGAAATGGTTCATTTGGCGGAGAGAGAAGATCTTCGCGAAGGTGATATGAGCTCTTCCTCCACTACTACCCTCTTGGAACATTCGAGGAAGAGTCGAATTTCCAAAAGACATCTCGTCGTTCACGTCCTGCACTCTGCTTTGTTGGTCATTTGCTTAATCATTTTAATTGTTGGGATAAATAAGTGGGAGCACAGGGTTTCTGTAAATGTCCAAAAGGTTCGTGTCCGGTCTTTTCTTTTCCTTTGTATCAGCACGTCTGATGCATAGTGGGCTATCTCCAGGCTAGTCAAGTTGCAAGTTATATCAGTGTTGGCTTCCAAGCGTTTTTTACTGCAAGTGTTCTGGTACTGTTCTGGCTCTCCAGAGGCATTGCTATCGATGACGCTATTCGCCATCGTGAGTTTCTCTTTGTACCATCTTTCGCGGGCCATGCCTAACTTTTCGCTCGCCTATTTTCAGCCCAGACACTGCTAGACCTCGACATGCGCCTTCAAGCGTGGACTGGTCTAGGTCCTTCGCTGACGAACTGGCTATACGAACCAGGAAACGTGCTTAGTCGATTGAGCCCGATTCTTTCAGCCATACCCATCTATTTCGTGGCGGGAACTGTGCTGCAGATTACTTCGTCTGGTGTATTGGGTAAACTTATCCACCACATCTATTGACTCCTTGTGTTGATCTTTGTGACCAGGTGTTAACGTGTACAATTATACATCGACGACCACGGATAATTATACTGCTACCAACCATATGGGATCATATTCTGGGATAGACGATATCTTCGGTAACAGAGGGCTCAGTTGGATGTTCGCTGCGGAAGACAACATCGGACTCTGGCAGGCTGCTCGACAGAATATGTTTCTTCCGGATATCAATAACACTCAGACACCTGGACTTCAAGGACGGTGTGTATGTCCAGGGCTCAGAAGATGACTTTGTGTTGACATGAATACGCTAGCCTCCTCCATGACATACCGAGCGTCCTTTATAACACATTTGATTTAGGTATGGTTTCCAAATCCGTGGCGACTGCGTGTTGACTGAGCGCCGAAAGCACATGTGAACGGGACAAGGATAAATGTCCAGTGCAGCCAACCTCAAGATATTCTTGTGGAAGCATTGCTACTTCCTCAAGGAATTAATGACACCTCGGTCGCGCTCCATTCCAATGCTAGCAAATATGTCAGCAACGCAACTAATACGGGCTACGATGATCAAGTTTGGTTGAACGTGTCAATGTCCGCGCCACCGTATTGGGACAGCAGCGTGCCAGGTCTTAATTTCTCAAGCCTGTGGTCCCAGTCACCTTATTCTCGCGAGACTGGCCAGACAAGTATGGAGCTACCGAGTGAGTGCTTCTTCAATGCGCTTGTCGAAGCGGAGAACTAAGCATGTATTCGCAGCTAAGGTTATCCTTCAAGACTGGGCCTTTTCCAACAACACAGATGTCTCGATTGGCCATCATCAGGTTATCTTTGCTCTTGCGACGGGAGATCCATCAGTTTTGATTCGCGATTCCCACAACTCGACTGGTATATACAGTAATTTTACCATTATACTCGGGCGCAACGTCACCGACTGTCTATACCAGTGCCATTATTGGTATGGAAGTGATTGCGATAATCAGTGTAAGCCCCAACCTGTGCCGGGGTACATGCAGGTTATTGGTTGTTCCATGCATACGACACAGGTGAACGTCTCCGTCACAGAAACCGGATTGCTACCAAAAGAGTTCACTCAGGGGGAGCATGCTCCGCATGAATGGGTTTCATTCGAGTGGGAACCGCAGAGTGAGGTTATTATGGACCGACAATTTCTTATTATCTTCAGTCCCGCTCCATCGTTCGACGATCCGACAGGAAAAACGGCCATCGATAGAGGATATACAGGTGCAGAAAGACTGTTGAAAAGAGCTTTGGTTGGCTCGGACGGATGGCAACCGACAGGCATGAACCTGAGTCGACTAGAAAATGACATGGAGCTACTCTCCGCGAGTTACTTTTGGAACTATTGGCAAGCCTGTGATTTTCCCAAAGCGCTCTCGCCTGACTATGTGGAGTGCGATACGTTTCGGTACACAGTGACCGCCTCGCATTGGGACAAGATGGTTGCGGCGGACTTTACAAGGATGGAGACGAGGGCGAGGTTGGAGGTTGTGATATGGAGAGCCGCGGTTAGTGTGGGGTGCTCGCTGGTGATGATGGTGTTGGCGATGGGGTTGTTAGGCATGAAGACGGATTTACGACATGGAGAGTCGCTGAAGGGTACGAGATTTGTGGAGACGGTCGCTTTGATGCGTGGGTCAGGATTGCCAGGACTCGTGGGTGTGGATCGGGTACCGTTGAGGTGCGATAGTGCCATCCCACATCGCCTGCACTAACTGACCATTCCTAGGTACGGGGTTTGTAAAGACGGGGCCGGGATCAATTTGGATGTCGCCAGTCATTGAACCCGAGACCGACATCCACATCCGTCCTCTAAATCCTCGACCCTCATATGCTTACCAGCCGACCTTAGCTCAGCTGGAAGAGCGTCAGACTGTAATGGTTAACTTCATCTGAATGTCGTGTGTTCGATCCACACAGGTCGGAAAGTCGAAATCTTTTTGGAAGAGCACAATCTAAGGAAGCCATTGGCACTAAAATCGGACTAGGGCTGCGCACAAAACCTCCAGGAGGGGGGTTTGATACCATTTTGTACCCACCCTCCATGGGGGGGTTTCTTACTGGTACGGTAATTTACCATTTCTTACCAGTCACGGGATCATCCACGTGACCGACGGGGAGCCATTTTTCCAAATTCTTCTGTACAACGCCGTGACGCTACGCTGCCCCATTGTCGTACCTCAAATACTCATGAATTCTATCCCAATACCCATCAGAATTCTCTGGCTACATCTTCTTACTTCTTTATACACATCTAAGTCTGAGAATCCTTCTCCCTGTCATGTGGTCAGTAAGTTACCTCAATGAAATATGCTCCACTGACCTGTGGTTTCTGACCGGTCCAAAACCGGGGTGTATCAAAACTGGGGGTTTCGTGCGCAACCCTAACTCGGACGCCACCTTTAAAGTCTCCTTTTTAGCATTGTGACCCCCCCTGTTGTCGGTGCTGTAGTGAAGGAAGACTAAAGGGCTTCAAGATTTACCTTCCGACGCATGGTTGGGGATCCCATCGTTGTTTATAAATCATTCCATCAGGACGGACAGCTTGTATCTTAACATGCGACCACCACTAACAGCCTGCCTCGGAATCTCAAGCCTCAACGGATGCATGTGGCTGTCCGATCACAAAGAGTTGAAGGCGCCTATTATTGAGGCTGTATACTAATGCACCTCGATCTGGGTCATGAGGCCTTTACTATCTTGACGCTTGCATTGCCAAGATCAAAGAGTACGTTTCTGGGCCTCGAGTAACTTATATAGTTTAATCTTAGCCATGGTTCAGTGTAACATCATCCCGGGTCTTTTCAAGAACGTTGTTGGCTCGACGAGCGCCATCAGATGCCTCCAGTACCGCGGGAGCTAGCGCGTCTAATAATCCTATATAATCTCTATTCTCACTTGGCTACCTCTTCATCTCCCCCATGGATTCCCCTGATAGCTCAACCTTCATGATGCATATGGGTCAGTACCCCGATTTTTCATCGGCGGCTCCGGGTCTACCCCTCACTGCGTTTGTACCGTCTACTGCAATGCACTCCCGAGCTGCCAGTGCGAGGATGAATGGAATCCCCGGCCCCCAGAGGAGAGCCAGGAACAACAAAGATATGAAAGAGATACCAGACAAGAGCAAAACTGAGATCTCCTGCGATCATTATCTGAAGCGCTTCCAGATTTGGGACCTTGAAGACCTCGCATACGTCCCGTATGACTGGAGTGCGAACACATCCCCTCCTGCTCCAAAGGAAGAAGATAAGACCAATTATTTCTACATTGACTCGCGGTATAAAAATGAGCAATGTACGTCGAGCGTTCTTCCTGTTGACTGTGTTTGATTGCCGTGCAGCTGAAGCGGAGGTCTGGATGACAAATTTCAGCAAGCCGTTGCTTGCTTTCCTGCGGTATGTCCCTCTCCTATCTGAAGTCGGCATATATCAATTCTTATGTACAGAGTTACCGTTGGAGATGACTTCTTCCGCTCGGAACCGGAGGTCCTTATCACGTCCTTGTTTCCAAAGCTGTCGTTAATGAGAAAGACGCTGGCGACCACGAAGACCTTCGTCTCATCGGATCAGGCTCATACTCGCGAGGAATATCTTCACATCATGAAATTTGCGGGACTAAATCAAATAGATGAGGAAGACTGTATGTCCATCGTCACTTCATCCATTCTGATACTCATCACGCAAGATAGCAACCTTGTCTGATATGATCCAACAGGTCAAAGAATTGATAGAACATGTCGAAGTTTTCATGTTATACCTCGAGGAACATTTCAAACCGATGTATGCGTGATACTGAATTTCATTCCACTGGCTAATGGTGTGAACTAGTGGTGATCGAGTGGCATTGGCCACTAGCTACGGCCATGCCGAGTTTGATCTGTAAGTGGGTTTTTCTCGGTAAGGGAAGAGTAAACTAATGTGTATACTTCACTCAGACTCCAATATTTCTCCGAACCTGGTCAGGAGATGCTTACTACCGACAAGTTTCATCAGCCGGTGAGCACATTCGGATAGACTGTGTTTGCCTAATCCTGACCGTATTTTCCAAGATCGCTGTAATAATTGATAAGACTTACTATGGTCATGAGCTTTAGTACGTCAATGCTCTACATTGGTCTTTGATCTATTCACAAAACAATTTAGTCCTGATCCGGGTCGATTCTTCTACGTTGTGTGTCATGGCTTGTCCTGGAATGGCTCTTGCTATTCTCCATACTGCGTTCAACGTAAAGTGAAAGAGTATAAGGTTCGCAAACATCAGATGATTATCAAATGCTGGGGTTGATTTTCGATGTAGGGTACCAGGGAAATATCCTCTCTCCCTTGGACCAAATTGGAGGCCGATGTTCAAGAAAAACTCAAAGGTCAGCATATCTTGCCTTCATGTGCTAGACTAATATAACTTCAGCCCGCGGCAAGCTATATACTGCACACTCGGGAGTGCACTACAAAGTTTGTAAGTGATACTTTGAGGGTTCATTCTTCTCTAGCTGACATGGCACCCAGATGAAACTGTAAATATGATTATCTGTTCATATCTTTTTTGCCTCATAACGCCTTTCCCTTAGAAACGTATCATCGTCGATCGGATGGCGTATGATAATCGAAAGGGCTACACCCGTGATCCGTTCAGTGAACAACTCGTATTTTGTACGCAAGCTTACGCCATTGCTCTAGTGATCAACCTATACCTGAGCTTGAAGAGGAGCGTCTTCATCTCCTTCCTTCGGAAGTGTGAGAGACTTTTGCTATTTTGTAGCTTCTTAACTAACAGGCATTCTCTACCAGTTATGGGTTCAATTTAGTGACTAAAGAGTGGACTAGTTTTCTCGTCGAGAAGTTAAAGGAGGTCATCTTTGACGAACATGCATGGGACCATCTCGTCCTGGATGAAGACATCAAGGTTGGCATACTATGTCGCGTTATTTTAAGAGCAAAACCTGATCTATCGATCCTTCAGACGTTGATCAAAGGCCTTGTCGAAGTGACCAAGAACAAGACCTCCTCCAGTAAAATGATTAACGACGTCATCTCCGGGAAGGGTGGTGGGCTAGTGAGTTACGAAAGAAATGGTTGATCGATGATATTGAAAAAAAAAACCTAGATTTCTGTCCTTCACGGTCCTCCGGGAACAGGTGAGGGAATTACAAGTCTTGGTGATGTTTCTGGGTATACTAACAACAGCTATCAGGAAAGACCCTCACTGCTGAGTCTGTGGCAGAGCTCCTCCGTCGTCCGCTTTACATGGTCGGCTCATCAGAACTATCTGCTTATCCTCCCGAGCTAGAGGTTAACCTTCGATCCACTCTTAGTGTAAGTGTCAACTTTCTCACATTATTACCGTGTTTATAGTCACAAATTTCAGCTGGCAACAGCTTGGGATGCAGTGCTGTTGATCGACGAAGCGGATGTGAGCGACAGCCATAGAACTTTGGCGCCAGTTCTCTGACTATTGATCCACAATAGGTATTCCTTGAACAGCGCAGTCTGCACGAGGTGCGTCGATTCATTCGATGGCACCCTCCTTTGTAACATCTCTATCAGCTTAAAAGAAACGCTCTTGTTTCAGTGGCGCTAAGAGTTCTAGAGTATCACCGCGGTGTCCTTTTTCTCACTACAAACCGGATCAAAACGTTTGACGAAGCCTTCTTGTCTCGTTTCTCAATCGGTCTGTCTTCTTCCTTTGGCGCATGCTGTAATTATGATAAACAGGGTTTATACAGCTATCAAGTATCCCGAACTTGACGTTGCTAGTAGACGCACCATCTGGCAGAAGTTCTTCAGTCTCGCTCACTGTACCGTGTCTGGGGAGGATCTGGAGAACCTGGCGGTGAAACCGTTCAATGGTGAGTAGTGATATAATTACCTTCTATAATTATTGCAGATTGATCACACCGATCATAGGCCGCACTATCAAGAACATGGTGAGCATATTTCCGGCGCCCTAGGCCTGCGTTAAACTCACAATTCTCGAATTTAAGGTCCGAACCGCCCAGGCTTTGGCTCTTTCAACGTAGGCTCCTTTAAATATCAGCATTCTCAGACTGCTAACTTGTTTACAGAGACAGCCCATTTGGCATCGAGCATATTCAGGTAGTTTCGAGAGCTCAGGAAAAGTTCCTGGATGAGTTTTCGCGTTTGGGACGATGAATTGTCTGTTGCTAGACCCTGTAACGTCTGTTTTCGATCAATTTGATACTGGGTATTCTTCTTTGTTCTTTGTTGGCTAGCGAGCATAGATACACGTGGAAAATCCCCGAATCCGGAAACAATGGAAGAAAAAATTACTTGGGTGGCGAAAAGGGGTGACCTTTATATAAATAGGAGTCAAGTTCAACTTCGCAGAGTCTCTCACCTCTAGCTTTTACTTTCACCTACTATCGCAATATGGTTTCTCTTGACCCCACTCACGAAGCTACCACTGACAATGAAACCGAGATCACAGATGAAGCAGCTGCCGCACTCGCCGCCGAAGAGCTCAAGAAGAAGACTGAAATACAATGCGAGCATTACCTTAAACGTCACCTGCTCTACGAAGACTATAAATGGGTTCCCTACGATCCGAGCACCTACGTGAAGCCCAAGACGGAAAGAGAGGATCTGGACAACTATTTCTATGTGAACGTCAGATATGATCGGAAAGGTGGTACGTTGAAAGGCCGATGTATTTAAACATTCCAAGTCGAACTTACCTTGCTGTAGCTGATCCTTCCATCGTGTTGTCTCATTGGAGCAAGACTCTCATTTCGGTCCTGAGGTAAACATTCGTATATTTACCTCAAACCGATACCACTCTGACTTATTTTTCAGAAAGATTTATGGAAGCGATTTTTTCAGTCGACACCCAACGTACAAAGTCGTAGATTTCTTCCCGACCCTGAAGACGCTCAGAGAGAAATTGAACTACGCAAAGTCCGTGGTGTCCTCAGAAGCGGATCACATGAAAGAAGACATTCTGGCCCTCTTGAGAAGTTTAGGTACAAGTGGTTTGGACAAGAGTATGTACGCTAGTAATATCTACCATCGGTGTACTGAGATACCCCGTAGAACTTCTGAAGTCCGACATTCTACCACTAGTGGTCGATATCGTTGAACATCTTGACGTATTGGTGAGATATGTCGAGGAACAATTCCGGCCAACGTATGTGTTCGATTACTGAGGCCCATTCTCTTCTTCCCCTGATTTATTTGTCAGGGCACGTCGGTTGGAGTTGGTGACGAGCTACGGACATATTGAATTCGATCTGTCAGTTCTTATTCCAACGTGAGAGCACTAGAGAACTTATATTGTGGCAGGCTGCAGTATTTCTTCGAACCCGGTCACCATGTCTCCATGTTGGACACCAGCAGTCTACCGGTTAATGACTCATATAAATTTCTTATGTCAAATACTCACTTGGAGGACAATAGGTTGCTTTTGTGATCAAAAAGAGATTCTACCAAACGTAAGCTCCGTGTTTCCTAATTGAACGTCCACGAACAGTGAAATATATGTTTCAAGTATAGAAAATGTTCGCTTCCTGCACGTTTCAGGCTATGGGATGTACTGGGATGGCTTTGCCTACGAATCTAGAAAAATAGAGAATCAAATCGAAATATTCAAGGTGAGTTTAGAAGCCATCCGAAACACCACTTGTCGTTAATATGGATCCTAGGGAACAACAGAAGCATCCTCTCTTCCAATTGTCCATCTCACCCAAGCGATGAAAGAAAAGCTAATAAGTATGTCAAGCTACGGGTTGCTGTTAGTGAACTAACATTTCGTTGCAGAGCGAGGTCGCATTTACGCCAGTTTCTCAGGGATGCATTATACAACTTGTAAGGCCAACTTTCGACTTCATTCTTACTTAATGTTGACTGGTCAATCTTAGATGATGGGGTAAGCAAGTGTACATATCCCCCTTTGCGGCTATTTCAATGGTCCTTCAGAAAAGAGTTATTGTCGACAGACTTGCCTACGAAAATCAGTCGGGCTACATACGCGATCCGCGAGTGGTGTTATTGTTACCTTCATCGAGGGAAGATTCTCAGACTCAGAACCTTCCAGTAACCAAAAGATTCCTGAGATCGACGAAGAGGAAGCCCACTTGCTTCCCACCAAAGTATACGGATTCAATTTAGGAACCAAAAAGTGGACTCAATTTTTGGTCGAGCATCTGAAACCAGTCGTGTTTGATGAGAATGCCTGGGATCATCTGGTCCTCGATGAGGATATCAAAGTGTGTCCCTTTAAACTATTTCAGCTGCCAGGCATGCTCATACCTTCATATCTCGCAAAAGACTCTTATTAAGGGACTCGTCGAAGTGACGAAGAATTCCAATTCTTCCTCCAAAATCATCAGCGATGTCATATCTGGTAAAGGAGGCGGTTTGGTAATGCAGTGATTCACATCGTCTATCATAGATTCACTGACCAGTCTTTGTAGATTTCTGTTCTCCATGGCCCGCCCGGGACAGGTATGAAGTTTTTTTAACGTCCATCCATTCAACTAACACACGCTGCAGGCAAAACACTGACGGCAGAGGCCGTTGCCGAGCTTCTCCGTCGTCCATTATATATGGTGGGATCTTCTGAGCTCCCATCATCGCCATCTGGTCTGGAGCGCAGTCTTCAGAGTATACTGAGTGTCAGTTCTCACTGGCGCACTTCGGAGCAACGAAGAACTAACCTTGTTGTTTAGTTGGCCACAGCCTGGGATGCTGTTCTCTTGATTGATGAGGCCGACGTACGTGCAGATATCTATCTGAACACTCAAGCTCTAATACCTCTGCGATAGGTTTACTTGGAACAGCGTAGCCTTCATGAAGTGAGTTCCGCCATTCTGGAGAATGGACCTGAGGGCTGAGACCTAAATACCCATCAGCTGGAACGCAATTCTCTGGTTTCTGTTGCCCTTCGTATTCTTGAGTATCATCGGGGTGTACTTTTCTTGACAACAAATCGGATCAGCTCATTCGACGAAGCATTTCTCCCCCGATTCTCAATTGGTATCTTCTTTACCTTAGATCTGTTTGACAGTACTAATCTCGATCTCGTGTAGCTATCAAATATCGTGAATTAGATCGCGCAGGAAGATATGTTGTCTGGCGCAAATTCTTCGAAATGGCTGGATCTGTTATCATTGAAGATAGAATGGTCTCAGCCGAGAAGGGATCGAGCAGCGTCTCTCAAGTCGACCTCGAACAATTGTCCCTGAAGAATTCCAATGGTAAGTTCGCCTTATTTACGTAGTGGTCATCAAGGACGAACCATCAAAAACATCGTGAGCACCGGTGCCCGTCTTTGTCTTCTGACTCTAACATTTCAAAGGTTCGAACTGCTCAAGCTTTGGCGCTCTCAGAGTCGGTGCACATCTATAATTCTTTACCATCCTGATCTAAATACTTTCACAGCAAACAACCGCTTGCAATCAATCACGTCCAGACGGTACTACAAGCGCAAGAAAAGTTCTTGGACGACTTTTCGGCTGTGGATAGGTCAATCAACTCGTAGTATGATGCAATCCACCTGTACACTGTCTCTCTTCCTGAAATTTCCCTCACATTAGATGTATGTACATGTTTCGACGAAATAACTTTGCATCTGTATTGATATTGATACTGTAACCTTGTTATTAAACGCGGATTTTTTCATCGCAATAAGCTTCCATATTCACAGCTGCTTGAATTGGGTGTCTAGAACGTGCTTCTATGGCGGTCAAAGAAGTGGTGAGCGTGTGAGAGTCCCAAGCACGGCGCATGGCGACACGGTGTACGATGAGCATGGATGATAAGACCTTCACAGGCCTGTGTAAGTAGTAGGCTCCCAAAAGGACCAGACAAACGGCATACCGGGGCTAATGCCTGCAGGGGCAGGAATATATTCGCTACATGGCTGCCCAACCCATAAGGGACAACAAATATGATTGAGTTGACCGCATAGATTAATGAGCTCTCAATCAGCAGCGGTCCTGCAGCGACGTAAGGGGAGAACACAGCATAATCGTGTCCCAGCACGCGTTTGACCTCGCGACGAAACATTAACCACTGGACAACGATGAGCGACGAGATCAAGACGTTGAGACCAGCAGTGAGAGAAAAGTAGGGAACACCAAAGTTGACGCTTAGATGGTTGAAGAGACTCGCCCCAGGTCGCAATGCTTGATAGAGGAACAGGGATCCCATTGCTGTAGATAATGCCTAAGTAAAGAAGAAATAGACAGAGAGTGAAACCGATAGTACCTATGGACCCGAGATATATGAGGAACGGAATCAGCATTACAGAGACATTTATCCGGAAGCTTATCAGACAACGATATAACTGAAGATCTCATTATCGAATGCATAATTTGCAAGTCAATGAGCTCTTACCAGATAACCATCTGCCATCCATCCACACATTACACCAACTACATTGGCGGTTGATACCGCAGGCTCAGAGTACTGTGTCATCGAGAACCCGAGTGGACCACCCTCATGCTCGCGATGGTCAATGAACATCAGCTGGAGCCATTTCATATTGACCGAAATGAAGGTTATCGCAAACGTGAACAAGACGAATGTGTAGGCAATAAGGAACCAATTTCCCTTTACTCTCCATCGCTTGGGATAGTTGAAGAGAGTATACGTGGTTTGCAGGAAAATGACTACTATCGCTCCTGTGATGTTTCATTGTGATCAGTGTATGGTAAGCGTTGAGCGCTGAGCACTCGGTGAAAGTGACCGACCGAAGACTATCTGAGAGAGGCAGTCGCCAATCAGATTGGCTCGCTCCGCGAAGAGTGTATCCGCAGGTAGGTTGGGTCTGTCTGATTCTGTCGACATAGCGTAGAGGCAGTCGGTGAGGGAACAAGCAAAAGACCGAAGAGCTGCCCTCATCCCGGTTGTGTCACGGTAGAATATATCGCAAACCAAAGATAGCATACTGGACCCAGGAATGCATGGATCAATCGTGCCTTGTACACTCCTCCTAGATTGTTTCTATGTGCATGCCATAGCCCATCAAAACGTGGTGTTAATCACATAAACCCGAAGCCGATAGTCAATACAATAAGCGCTAATTGCCTTTGACATGGAAAAAGAGGCGATGAGAGCTAAGACGAGCCGTTGGAAGAAAATTGGTTAAGATACACAAATCCTGTCAGCTGCGATTGGTACACACCCAACGGGTTTAAAGGGACCTGACCCGAGAGATACCACATCAGCATCGTATAGAACTGCCGTATTCCGTGGGGCCACATAAATCGGGGTGCTTGCGTTTTTCCCCAGAGTGAATCAGGTGGCCACGGACATCCACTCTGGAGCTGAAACATCAAGGAGGTAACACATACTTAAGGGGAAGTGCGAGTCGAAATGCGCAGGCTTTTGGTGTTCGAATCATTAGGTGAAATCCGGATTGACTCTAGAACAGAATTAGGGTTTCGGCGTCACTCACGGCCCTGCATGAGAAGCCGAAACGGAGAAGTAAACCATTATTAAGGTTGAAATGCTGCCTTAAATTTGCATAAAGCACGCTAGAGAAACTGCCAGCAAAGATAGACTGACAGATAAGAGAAGCATGGGAAACTGTTCGCTGACTTTTTTCGTATCAACGACATGGACTTGTCTAGATACTTATACGTGAAAGTCGGAGGGCCTCGACTTCCCTACTTTGTTGCATGCTGAATCATGTATACAGCTTAGAAAGATCAGCATACGTTGTGATACTCACAAAATAGGACCCTTACCTGGAGTAATGTCGGATCTCTTGTCTTGCCACCAATCAAACCTGCAAAGTTCCGGCGGGCTCAGACCTGAACAGGCAAATTCGAAGGTCAATACTTCCTCGGTAGCGCAAGTGAAATTGCGTTGCCAATTGGAAGGTTCCGCCGAAAGTTCAACGTCTGCAATCTTCGATGCGGGTTCTGGACGAGTTCGATACGAGAGAGATCGAGGATCCAGAGTATAGGATGCATTCAAACGGTACACGATCAGAGCTGGCTGCACGGTCGTTGCGCTATTCGCGCTTGGAAGAGATAGGCCAAGTTGACATGTCTCCATCCCCCAATCGAACGCTCTGAACTGCACTATCGTGGAGACCTATAAACAGCAGAAGTTGATGCCATGAATATGAGACAGCAAGACAGGCGCGCGCTTACGGTTTGATTGACAATAACATGGCTTTCATCGAATGAGATAGTGCCCGCCGGCGACAAGACTCGTTTCAGGTCATGCCTGAATACTTTATCCGCAGCCGCGCTATCAACAGTGGCCACTAGGATCGGATAGTTGTGGAACCGGCGAGGTTTTGGAGGTAAGGGTCGTTCAATCTTATCGAAACCGATGAACTGGGATGGGCGCCGCAGCAGAGATATATCCTGCCTTGACAAAGCGCGCGCAGGATGTTGTAAGCTGATTACGGGGAATGAGGCGGTAAGGATGACGTTGACGATAGTGCACAGAACAGCAGTAATCACGCAAACTCGGATCGAAAAGTAGTTGACGGTAGGCCGAGATGTGTGATCAGTGTCTGAATTGACTAGCTGATAGGCCATGGTGGGGGTATGAAATAAACAGGTGTTCTACAAGAACGATGGAAGGAGGCAAAAACGAGCGGAAGATGCTGGAGACGAGTTGCGGAGCTGTGATGGCATGCTGCTATGATGGGAAAACCGATGAAAGCGGCACGGGAACTTCTGATCCGACACTAGGTGTAGCATACAATTGTTGTAGCGATATGCCTAGCTATGGAGAGGCAGCGCTCGTATAAATACAGAGAAATTTCCCAGACGGACTTGATAGCGTTGCCGAAATCAAACGCAGCGGGGTTCCCCTTAAACGATGCTCCAGTCTGAATTTTTGGTCAATGCCCTTTACATGCACACCATAGCGGTCGATTTAACATCTAAATAGCCACCTGGATGGGTATTTGCAATAGAAGTTCAACACTATTCCTTGGAGGAAGAGCTCTACATTATTGTATGATTGAAGAGTTTTTTTGCCAGTGGCCGGTCTGCGGCTGCAACGTTCAACGTCGAGTAAGCCATGAGAAGAATGCCACGTACATTATCATTGCTGGAGCATTTACCCTTTGGTGGCTTTCCCTTCATCTCCGTGGCGTTGTCCTTCGCAAAGTTCAGAAGTCCAGTTCGGGAGGTCATGGCGTCAGAGTAGCTTGTCGAATTCGATATCACAATTGTCGCGGTATGGATTCAAAGGCTGAATGTCATAGCATTTTATCGTGCGTAAAGAAATAGAGAACAGCGAAAAAAAACGGATGGCAAGTCGAAATCCGGAGGTCAGGCCCGGCGGAGTCTGTGTCACAAGTTACACCAGGTCACGATCACGATCACGTGCTGGCAGCTAAATTTTCTCAAAAAGTGGTTTTACTTTCTTTTTATTAGTACGACCATAAACTAGAGTTGGGCGACTACTAGGGATACCGCACAACTGGATTTATAGCTCTTATTTCTCTCATTACTCCTGCCGATATTTCTTTTGCACTGTACACAGCCTTACCCGCAAACGAACCACGTTCGCGAGATAAGACTCCTTTGACGTCCTCAACATTTAAGTAATATTCTGCTTTCATACACTGTTGTTTAAATTGTCGCCGCCGAGGTAACAGACAAATCTCCCCTCAGGGATCCTTTCGGCGCTGTAGGATCACAACACTGAACAATATGGTCGATATCCGGAGCAGCCGTCCCGGAGAAACCGGAAAAGCAAAAATGTGCCTTCGTCAATACTTGGAATATCAACACTCATGTACGGACTAATGAGGTACCAGCGCAGATCGTAGTATTCATTGACCGTCTCCGGAGATCCCCGTATGCGTACATTGTATAGATATCCGACACACTCTGTCATGATCCACGCGTATCCGACCATGGAGGAAGGGGTAGATATTGTGAATGCGCTCAATTCACATGTGTTCAGCTACGGGAGATATATCGTTAACTATCAAGGTGAAAATCTCAGGTTTTGAAAGATCGCGTGCCAATTAAGAAAAAAAATGGGAATAAGAAGATCGGCGGTCTAATTCTTCAAGGACAGAGGTGTCTATTCGTTGGAGAGATCTTGGCGCCTCAAATTTTTGGAATCATACGTGTACATAAACCGTTGCATTTATTCAGATTAACATCTCACGTATGCAATTCTAGTCCAATGGTCAATGCACTTCTAATATGTTATGAAATACTCTACAAAATGCTCAGTATGCCTCTACATAAATATGTCGTGGAAGTAAGTCCGTTGCAAGTTTACAGGTCCAAGTATCAGCAGAGATCCTCTATGCCTTATCCAACTCACTGCTGTACAACTCTAGCGCGGCTCCAATAGGGGCATACAACATCATCCCGCTCTCGACGTATACCGACATGGACGGCGGCAAGCTCTGCAGAAAGTCTATCAACCTCAGAACGCATGAGCCGGTGGTTCAGGGGACATACCGTAACGGGATTCTGGAGCCAGGCTACCATTTGGAGACAGTCATTCATGATTGAGGGCCAGACGGCCAGAAAGAGCGAAAGACCATGCTCGACATTGACCATGAGGTCGAACACGAAGGAGGAAACTGCCGAACGCGCCGTATTAAGCGCGTCCGTCTGCCGATGGGAGACTTGCACAGCGTACTGTGCATGTGTCACCTCGCTCTTGCATTGTTCGAGCTGGTCGTACACCCGTGTCATGTTTTCATCCGCGAGTGCCTGGTATTGACGTCAGGTTTCAGTTTCCTGTTTCGTAATTAATAAAACGGGGACCTACAATCCGGTGTGTAGACAATTTTGATTTTTGCGGCTTATGTCCAGAGAATGCGATTAGTCGTGTGGACGTTTTTGCTATGATTGTGGTGTCGGATTGAGTGCTGCTGAACTAGAAGGGGTGGCGTGAGAATCAATCGCTATTCCTGTGATATCAGCGATATGCATACAGAGTGATACAATCTACCAAATCGCGTCAGGAAACTCCACGGAAAGAGGAGAAGGAGGTCGGTGGCCTACTGTTTCAGATGATTTTCGAGGTGAAGAAATTTCATGGAGAGGTCACGTAGATCGTTGCGGCCCGACGCGGACGACGAGTGCTGGCAGGCTAGCTGAGCTAGGTCTTTATGGAATGTCGTCAATTTTGATATGGTGGTCAAGATCGCGCCCACATAGCTCTGGGTGAGCCCAATATGGTCTGAGGTTATCTGAAATTCGCGCATGAACATATACCGATAGCAACGGGAAATAAGCGGAAGGAAAAGCGCGCGGTTTCTGATCGCGGGACATGGGCGTCAATAACACGGTCAAACGTACCTTCATGTAAGATTGAAGAATTTGGATCTTTTCCTGGTGTGAACGTGGCGTCACATTGTTCAGGTTCCTCACTAGGAGGGGAAGCACGACTGTGCAGAACACTGAAAAAATTGAAAAGAAGGGAATCAGCGCCGATGCGCGCAATTGATATCAATGTACCGACTCTTCGCACGTCCAGTGAGATCAACCGTGTTCGTACGTATGTGCTTCATAACTTTGACAAAATCCTGAGGTCTGGGTCAGTCTCGTCATTGCGGCACACGACTGTCACATACTGTATGGATCGCGTTCCATCGTGGTCGCAACGGTGGCGCCACGCGTTGCAAGTCCAAGCTATGTAGTTGTGCCGAGATAGTAGCGAACGTCGTGAAGAGCGCCTTTTGCGTCTGAGCGTATCGGTGGGTAGCCTCGTTAAGGTCGAGAATAAAGTTGGTGTCGTTGAAAGCTCGAGTCGCTTCAGGATAGCTGAGGATAGTAGGACGGGAAGACTTGTAAGACATGGTGAATAGAGTTTGATGAAGAAGGATTTACCTTGACGCGTTTATATACGTGCCCATTGGAAGTGAATCACGGTGGCACGGTATATGATGTCTGTAAGGGGAAAATGCCAAGTTCAATGCTAATGAACTGTGAGACCGAGAAAGAAGCTGTGTGGGAGGATGATGTACTAGAAATATCGCGCGTGATTGAACGTCGTTCTTTGAGCGGTCGATAGCAACAAAGTCGATGATCGCCGAAAAATATCGGGAATCGTTGATGCCCTTGTGCCAGTAAGAGTCAACATTGAGTCAACTGTTGACTGTTGAATCGACGACCAGGTCAAATATATGTCGGAGTCCCGGATCCTGCACACCACATACACGTGGTGAGCGTAGCGCTAAAGACTAGTTGCCGCCGCCCCCATCGTTCCCGATTGCCCATTTCCGATGTCTGCGAAAAAGTCGTACTTGGTATTCATTCCTATTGTTTCGACCTCTTCTTTCCAGCTGATACTGTTGTTGATCGTCCTGGGGCGGTCTAAAGCAACCTGTGAACCGCATTCTCCAGGGTACACGGTACTGAAACTCGAGGGGGAGATACACGTTTCTGCCTCGCCTAATACGTCTCTTCCCTGAGCCGGCGGACACCTAGGCACCCATCAGTCGTCGCCACCACATATGTTGAGGTTTGGCGGACCTGCCCCGTGGCCGGAGGTCCCAAAGGCTCGATAATTGCCCAATCTGCCTTTTGGAACGGTGTGAAGACGAGATGATGCCTACGTCATGAAACGATATGTTATTTTAACCTCCGGGGCTTCCACTGGCCACCGCTGATCATTTCCTCACGAAGGAAACCTCATGGAACAACGGATCAACGTCTGCCAACGGAAGGAGACTTGGACATTCCATCCTCCTTTCCTTCCGATCTTGCCTCGCCGACACTAGCGCCAGATACATCTGTCCGACTGAAAAATAATTCAGTAAATCACCACGGGTCACTTGTTCTCACTTGTTCACACTTGTTCATCAATGCTGTTCGCTACTCATTGTGGGTCAATCGGACGCTGCTCGCTGATATGACAAAATGGCGGGATTCTCTCTCCTACAATGTTGAAGCGACTGCAGCCGCGGGGGCTTGAAATGACCGGCCAAGTAATTTCTCACCGAATTTCATTGTCAACTTGAATTTGCTGCGGCTACGTCAGCGTCGGAATTGCTTCCCCCGAGCAGTCGAGAAGGCGCCGCCGTTCAAATCAAACATACGCAAATATTATTTCCGGCCCGGAAGAACCGCCGTGACAGTCAGTAAGTGGAAGCGAGTCGTGACGAAAACAATTGGTCAACGCCGACATCTTTCCGTTTTCCTTATTGTTGGAGAATGGCCCTAACCAACTAGGCGGCGTCTTCATTATCGTCTGCCTCATAAAGTCCTATACCCGAGCCAATGGCTCGATATTTCTGGCTCTTCGTGGTCTGCGGGTTGTTCGCTTGCGCCAGTTCCGTATCAGGCGGTTCACCCAACCATCAACATGAGGAGGTCGTCCAGACACCGCTGGGCATCGCAGAGGGCATCGTGAACGGTAGTGCGGTCAGATTTTCAGTCAAGTACGCGTCAGCAGAAAGATGGAAGGAATCTGAGGCCGTCTCAACTTGGGCGTTGCCGTAAGCGAGCTCTTTCCAACGTTGGGCAGTGTTGATTTCAAGTGTCTGCTGCAGCAACGGATTCACTGATGCTGCCAAGATGCCTCTTGCTTGTCCACAAGACACGTTGGACGCGTCGGCGTACTCCGAGGACTGCCTGTCCATGGTCCTGTACGTTCCCAGCGATCTCCTTGTATCAGGATGCGGTGATGCACCTACATTTATGTGGTGCGTGCAGAGTTCCGGTATCACCGTAGTTTGAGTCTCAGTATGGAACAGGATTCATGGAGGCTCGTTCACCGAAGGATTCGCCAGTGACTACGGTTTGGATGGTTCCATATTTGCTGCCGCCACCAACTCTATCGTTGCGGTCGTACAGTACCGCCTGGGAGCTGTGAGTTTTGCTGCCATTGAATACACGTCCTCTGAAACCAATAATTGCAGCTGGGATTTATGGCCCCGGACGGCAACACGAATCTCGCTGTGAAGGACATGATCAATGCCATGAAATTTCTCCAAACAGTGGTACCATCTTTTGGGGGACATCCCTCTAAAATTACGCTGGCCGGTCAGAGTGCAGGTGCCATGATGATTCGTGCTTTACTTGCTGCCCCATCGGCGTCGTCACTGTTTCAGTCTGCGATCATACAGTCTGATCCTATGGTATGTGTTGCGCCACAGATCTCCCCAGTTGGCCGTGCTAATGGTGTTCATAGAACTATGGATTCCTCAATGTTTCTACCCAACAGACTTTACAGAACTTCTACAACCAGCTTATCGTTTACGACTCAGACTCCTGCTGGGATTCTCTATCTATTGACGAGATCCTAGAAGCACAGTCGATCCTCTACAACAATGCTTCCGCTATTGACGCATCAGCGAGCTTCGTGATACCCATACGCCCCGTGAGGGACAACGTTCTCATCACCACACCCCTCGATTCAACTGCTAAATATCCCCCTGTCACCAAACCCATCCTCATCACGTCCGTCCTTGATGAAGCGGCGGCCACCATCTACGACCTATTCCCAGACGTCGTGCCACGGACATCGTTTGATGCTGTTGTGTCGGGGTTGCTGGGTGTCGACAGAACTACCACAGTCGCATCGTCGGGCTATTACCAATCGAACGCATCTGATGCGCGCCATCTCCTGGTGAAACTCGGGACAGATTACGTATGGAGATGTCCTGATTGGACCATGGCACGGAACTGGGCTAGTAACGGGGGCGCTGTGTATGTGGGCCTCTTCACGGTCGGCGCTCACTATTATAGCAATGCGAATATACCGTTCTGTCAGGAGGACGGGGCGGTATGCCATTCGGATGACATTGAGATCGTGGTAGGCTTTTCCTTAGCTGATGTTTATTTCATAGTAATGACTTTTATTCTTGTCTACAGTTCGGCACTGTACCCAATCCTGACCAGGCCCAGGCAAAACTGATTTCTCAAGTCCAGCAGCGGTATAAATCGTTCCTCTACGCGGGGCATCCTAACCCACCTGGCTTGCCACAATGGAGTGCAGCTGGGAAGTCCAAAGTCCACGTATATGATCTAGGCGGATGTGGCAAAATCAAGGCTGGAGCTTGTAGGCCTGCCTTTTGGGGTTCCGCCGTAGAATACGACTACCAAGTTTACGGACTCTGATTGACACGATGATGAACATTCATATCGTATAACGGCGTCGTAATACGCGTATGTTATTGTCTAGCCTTCTGTATTACTACTTGCATACCCATCGCTTTCTTGTTTTCAAAAATCCAGTTTCGTCGTACGATTCATCTGAGGAGACAATACATAGTGTCATCGGAGAACTTGTACTTATTATCATGATTGATGATCCTCGTTTCACAGGATGGGCTCTGCAACCCTGCTTGATGGGTGAGAACGTCGGTGATTGCGGTGGCGAGAATGGAAGAAGCGGGCTTCTGGTTTTCCATGGAAGGTATAGCGGGATGTTCACGCCGAAGCTACAGCAGTATGGAATGGATGGAGAGGGGGGTCAGTCTTATTTAATATGCATGCAGCATAGCATTATATACCTCTGAGTAGAACCACACGGGCAGATCAGATTTTATATAACGCCAGTCTTCGAGGGTTTAATGGATAACCAGAGATTCAGATAGACGGATCGGGGGCGAATTATACAGAACATTCGACGGGCCAAGTAGCGCCAGTCTTCGGGAGCTCCATGAAGAAAAGAGAGTCAAGCAGATAGCATTTCGCAGGCTGATGGACGGTCAACTGTACAGACTAGTCAGGTAACCAGCAGAAAAGAATCGACGGCGACCTTTGCAGCTGCAGCATTCAACGTCCCCTCCCTTCTGCGTGGATCTCTACGACCCCTGATCGTCCATCTAGAAGGCGCCACTAGAAATGGCCCGTTGCCTGTTCCGCCAGAAAGACGTAAGCGAGCTTTAGCATATCCAACGTTGACAAGAAAGCCTTGCAACGAGTCGGGGGCGACTTTGTGTGGTAGTACTAACGAACGGTGGCCCGCTTGTCATACCGAATGGAAAATGTTTGACAAGCGGGACTTTTACGACACTTTGCCGCGTATAAGGGATAGGCAATCGACATCATGGTAGTCAAAGATCAAGACGCGATTGGCCGCCGGTCCGCTTAGCTCCTTTCTGAGCGACTACTATGTAGAGCAACCAAGGTTTGTTTATTTCTCGCTCAAATGAAAAATTCTTACTTCTGCTGTAGCAAAATCGATTAATCGTTTGACTAGGACGTCGTTGAAGACACCAGGCTAGGAACGGCTCGACAGAGTCTACCATCTCGGGTTTCTGTTTGACCCAACAAAAGCTCCGAGGCACCGTTTCTTAATGGTGTAAGATGCTATCCGCCGAGTCTTCTATAAGTTCTAGGGCCTCTCGTTACTAGCCAGAGACCGGACATCTGTCTAACGTACCACCACGGCCGTGGCACGATCGTCACAGAATAGCAAAATGCCTGGGGCTAATCCTTCTGCCTTTCATCAGTCGCAGAATTAATTCTTCGGGACCGCATTCTGCACCCGGCTTTGTGGAGATTCATTCAGGTCTGTTTCAGCAGATCCAAACGGTCCGGCGGCAGCAATCAGCGACTCGTACTTTTTGAAGGCCGTGAGAAACCGAAACACGAAGGGGAAAGCCCTAGCTCAGAATTCAGAACTTTGTAAGAATGACACATTTCCTCTTGATCTATCCTTCATTCTCACACAAATCTTCCAAGTTGTGACATAATCCCGGTTACAAAAAGCAAATAATATCAGTTTTCAGCTATTCAACCTTTTTGGACTCTGGATTTTGATTCGCTACTCGGAGAGTCCAAGCTATCTTCGTTCCTTACTGGCCATTCTCGCCGCTCTTCGACTCCTTATCTTGCTGCCTAGAACTCCGCGTCACCACCTTTCGGATCCTTGTAACTTGGCAGACTATACTTGTTATCATGCTATGCCTCATGTTTAGGCGGGAGTGTCGAGACAGTGTTATGTGGAACGCTGCGGCGCCGATGCTGGCTGGCAATACGAGACATCAACTATTGTGGGCTATCACTGAAAACCACCGAGTCAGATCAGCTCGAGAGGGTCAACGCCGGAGTGGTGAATGTAACCCGATCGCGGACTGATTCAGTGAGCAAAGCGCGCGCTCAGATAACCAGCAAAATGAAAACTGATGTGCCATCACGGGACCATCGATCGAGGATCACTACTCGCGACATACAAGCAGTAAGTCTCTTCAGAATAATATTATAGTAATTAATTGTTGCTATGCGATGGATTTGTGAAGCTTCACATACATCCCGCAAGCTTCCTCCTTTTTACAATTTTGTTCGTCTAGTCATCGTTATCGTTCATCTTCTGGCTCATTAGAGGGAAAGAAGTCCCATTGTGTATATTCAGGGTCCTGCCTGTCATCATCACCATCACCATATCATCATCGTATTCATTTAGAACTGAATTGTTCACAGGACGGCTCCGCATAATATATGTTACGCCAGGCACTATCGAACGCCCAGAAACACTGCCACGTTCATCGATATCGCCTTTGCCCAAAGATTAAGGCATTACTATCGCTCAATGATTGGACGAACCCTTTGTTTATACCCCATACCTCCCCAAACGTGTTCATCACTCACTGACGGACCTTTGGGAAAAGCGGAGGTCATTAGCCTTCAGTTCTTGCCGCCGGCCAGAGAACCCTGTTTTGTATTTTCTTACTGTGACTCTCAAGTTCAAGCTTCAGAACAGGAACGACAGGTCAACGCGTGAAGGTGGATCTTCAGTGAGCGACCATTTTTCGAGGTCTATAACCACTGGCTATTATCCGTAAGAAGATCCAACTTCGAAGGACTTCGCGCAGGCGCTGCCTGCCTCATGTGAGGTCATAGAGTGCTTCTTTCCCTACTCCGGAAACTGTACCTGGACTGTAGTAAGCGAGTCTTACAGGAACCTACTAGGATGGTTCATATCTGTCTTTCACGACTGACACTGACTATAACCAGTCAACAGCGCAGCTGTGCCTCGCTCAAGCTTCTTTGACAAACCCTGGGATACCTGTCGTCTCTCATGATGTTCGGTACCTCCAGTTTCTACGTCTCTTTAGTTCCCTTGCTGCTCTGATAAGAGGGCTTCGGTCTATTACATCAGGTAGATTTGTCGTGGAATCAGCTTCGCTCTGGGGTTCGAGAGGTACGTACCTGCTCGTACGAGCCTCAGAATCAGATTCAGAGAATCCGCGATTCAACTCCGGAACCACTAGTATCCCAAATTAAGCCCAAAAAAGCCTTCCAGGTACGTTTCCTCATCTCTCATCTATGACTAACCTGACTGAAATCCTTTCCAGGTCTGAACGGAGAACTGAATACATTGCGTGGTTTGACCGTTCATCGTGGTCACTTTCCTGGCTGCGGCAACGGCGGAGGCTATAAGATATTTATAGATGCTTGACGGTCCAGATGTATACCGAAGACCCATCTCTTCTATGTAAGGGGACGACTGGGCTTAGACGGAGAAGCACTGTGCCGCTCTTGGCTGATAATCGTTGGGTGGCGTCATTGCTGTGCTGGCCGCTTCAGCGGATCAGTTTCGAGCAATGGCATCTCTTGGAAATCTGTCGCGGCGTTTGGAGAGAAACGATTCGGATATTCTAAACGCACGACTTGGTAGCGCGGCATTCTCCATTCTCCAGGACTGGTAGCGGGAGAACGAGCCGACAACCTCCCACGGACTTTCTCCGGAAATTGAGCGCGTAAAAATCTGGTCATCTGTAGGGCTATCATGTTTCTGCTCTCTGATGTACCGCTGTGGATCCTGGAAGGCAATGCACTTGGCTAATCAGGAATGAGAAATTTTGACCCGGTTGGTGTCTTAGCGGTGTTGAATTTCATCCGATGCCGTCCAGAGGTCGAGTCTTCTAAAACTTCTAGCCGTGTGGTTGGGCTTCTTCGGGCTCGTCATAGGATACCACTCAACGCTTCAGGCCGTCTCGCATCCTGCTCATGGGCATCTGGTTCTGTGGATGCCAATGAGAGAGAAGCATGTGCACTCAAGTCTACGGGAACTGCTCCTCATGGGACTTGCGACTCGCGGTTTTACGCTGGCATACGTACAAGGAGATGTACATGAGACCTCTTAAGCGCGCTGCCCGGTCCATGTGTCTCTGTTGAATTCTCGTAGAGTCTGCACGCACAACGCAAATGGTTTACACGAAGGTTTTCTTGCACCTTGCTGCTACTTATGCTGTTCATATCAGTATGAGATCGCCAACCAAATCTCCCCCACGGTCAACGCATTTCGTTCCAGAGAAGGGTTTTTGTTCTATAGGGGAGACAATAGCAAACCGTCTGCTTCGTCAGAATGCTTTTGGCATCAGGCCAACACTGTGCTTCCTTGTACGTTTCTGTTAGGCGTAAGACCTTTCAAGCTAACGAGATATAATTTGGGTAGGCGTTGTACTGGATTGCTTGTCTGGCCGAAATTTCTGCCATCCTCTCATTATCCTCTCCTTATTTCAGCGCCAGTCACATTCGTTTCGTTTCGTCAAGCCGTCAGGCACTCTCCCTTTCACCACTATTCACGTCGGCGGTCATATTAACGGTCGGGGGCGGATGGCTGCGGTATCATTGCTATTGCAAGTTGGGAAAGGCCTTCACTTTCGAGATTACGCATACATCAAATCACCAACTTGTCACATCGGGTGCCTACTCTGTCGTACGCCATCCAGCCTATGTTGGAATGGTGATGGCTTTCATAGGCATTACTATTATTCATTTAGGCGACGGCTCGTGGGTAAGGGAAAGTGGGGTATTAAATTCGGTGCTAGGAATGTCCGTGATTACCACCTGGAAGGTCGGTATGCTGGTCGCTGTTTTCTCCGTGCTCATGAGAGTAAAAACCGAAGACGAGTTTCTGAGGAGGGAGTTTGGGGAAAAGTGGGAGAAATGGGCACATGACGTTCCGTATCGCTTAGTACCAGGACTCTACTGACTGAAATAAGACTGGATTTAATCGGCTTCGGGGTACGACTCGGAGAGCATGCGCATCATGTCAAAAGCATCTGTTGAAATAACCTTGCTGCTTACCATGCATGAACTTGATTCTGACGTCATGACAGTGACCGCCACTCTTGCAGCTCCAAGTGCGCATGGTGCATGACCCTCGACAGCCGGATGATGGAAAACATTCGAGAAAAGTCCTTGCTCGTGTTAGCACTATGAACGGATCAGATCCACAAAAGGGTCCGAGGAGAAATTCTGTACTCCGGGAATATTTCACTACTAGAAATTATCCATTCATACTTAATTGTAGAAGGAAACGTCATCTATCTATTGATCGTATGATGCGGTGAACATTTGTTAATTCAATACTTGTCTTCATCTCTCCACTGGCAGCGCCACGGATTCTTTAACTGTGAAGCAGACCAGCTCAGCAGGAGCAAGATATCTTGGCTCAAAATTGATTCGCCATTGGTATTTTGCAAGAAACATTCAAAGATGAATTCGGTGTAAATTAGTCCAAACCCAAGGCAAGACCTATCTTTATCGAGTCCAACGGAGGAAAGGAAGTAATGTAGATACGGTTGGGGAAAGTTAGTACCTCCTACCGCAATCTTAATAGTAATGAAGAGGGCATCCGAACCAAGTAGTAAGTACCTTTTACGGAGGAAATGTACGGTGCAACTTCGGGGACCCAAGACAGTGGGGATTGCAAGGCTCGAAAGACGTCCGAAGTTTATAAGAGAAAGCTTGCAGAGGATAGGACATATACACAAGGTCCGGGATCCTTTCTGTGAGCGATTTTCTGGGAGAATCGAGCTCGTGAGGCAGTAACAAAGGCAGCTAAAATACTGACGCGTTGCGTCACGGCCTCACCTGATCTGTGACTTGCTCGCGGTCGATCTGTCACTCTAACTGTCAGCGAGTAAGTAGATAGATAATCGGGGACTAACAGACGGTGTCGGAATAGGCCCATTTTCACGAAAAAAAAGAAAAGGTCAGGAATTGAAATCAGTGTGCACTTCCTCCCGAGCTCTACAATCTGGTAACATGGGGCACCGGGGATTGTGGGCGGATATCAACCAGGGAGATCCGCGCGTCGGCACCAATTTCAGACTTGTTCTCGGTCCTCTATGTAAAGGAGGTCTACTTGAGATCCGAAGCCCAGTCACGTCCTCGAAATTGGGGCACAAGTCTGTAAGATAAGTATACCCTAGATTCTGGAAGAAAAGAATGACCTGGAGTAAACATTCATCTTCACGGTGGCCTGGTATAAATTATAGCAACCGTCCCCGGCGGGCTCCCAGGCCACGGTACAATAATCGATGAAGCTAGGGTTGTAAGAGAACCATCGGTTTCTTTTCCCTAGTGTATAACGGAGACTATTCTCCTACGCATCAGAACGCCTCCATTGAACGATTATAACGTTGCGGATAAAGTGTTCTCCCCATAACTAGGAAGCAAAGTTGGGACAACCGCAGAGTCCAGGCGCCGATCATCAAGGACCGAAGGACAAAGATTTACGGTTCCGGAAACCTTCCGGGGGTAGCAAAGTTGGCCTCTGTAACTGTGGTATTACTATTCTCATCTATTGTCAGCAGTATTGAACCGTAAGGAACGAACAAACCAGATTTTAACAAAGCGCTCCGAACACCCTTTCACCCCTTCATTGTAAAATTTCTTTTGAAACATTTGAAGTGTACTATGAGCTGCGCCGTCCCTGACATTTTTGAATAATTTAGTTTACTGTAGTCTCCAAAAGAACAAAAGCACCTTGCATCTTCAACGATACTTAATTTATTTCTCATCGGACGATACTGGTCCCTGGACAAAGTAAGAAACGGATTGTTTGGATATGTTGCGCATGTTGTATGATGGTCGGGCTTTCAATCGCTGCTCCTATCAACCGCCTCTCCTCCATCACAACTCCATCAAGCACACCAATGATCTGTCTGTTTCAAGAAGGCTCAGAATAACTCGAAGATCTACCATATGGTGCCCAAAGATATCCTGGATCACGGACCAAAACGGGCAAAGGCCTTGTGCGACCGCGTGGAAAATTTTACCCTGTCCCATCTCTGCAAGCTCCGTTTTCTGTGACTTGGTGCAATGCGTCAATATGAATGGCTGAAATACTTCCCAAGAACTCATTTCTATAAGATACCACGATATTTCGATCCTATCTAATGGGGTGGACTTCCGGTGGCGCTGTTTATCACTCGGTTCTGTCGGAGGGTGCTTCTCCGTACCTTGCGATTGGCGCGTTAACGTTGATTCGCCGACAGGAGCTACGAAAATTCTCTGATGTACTCCCGCAGCTCGGTGTGCGACTGCCCGCCTTCTCACTGTAGACCGATTCTATTTTTCGATGCGAACCTCATCTCCTGTGCGAAATCAACTAAAATTCTAGCAAAATGCCATTCTTATAGCGACTGAATCGCAACAGTTCTTTCTAGCGGAACCACTCATTATTAAACTTTTCTTCTGGGCCGACCGTTGTGGTGCAAAAATGGAAAGTCTTAATGAATACTACTGCGGGTGATCCAATCACTGCATATCCCGTTATTTCTGCCGAGATCGATGCTGACAGCCCTGGGAAAACCCTGAATACATCGGGGGCGAGGCGGAACAGTTCCACAGAACACTGTCTAATGCTACTCTAGCTTTGTGGCGGTGGACGGGGTGGATTATGACGAATTAACTCTACTGACCCCATCCGCGGCCATGCAGGCATTCTCGACATTGAAGAGCTGTACGAATCAAAATGCATCATCACGATAACTTCTTATTCGCCTCATTTGCTTCTCTTACGGCATAATATTAGGAAAACCTCAGTTCTTTGTCAAGCTTCAAACCCCGGTTCAACTAGACGTTTACCACGCATAGTCCGGACAGTGTGTTCCTTCGTCGATCTACGAGGTGACAATTCAGGTAACAACTTCTTGGTAATACGGCAATGCTGTGCGGCCTGCCAAGGACGGAGAATTGCTGCCAAAAGAACTGATACTGGCGAACATCAAACAGGGCAAGATCGAGAATAGCGCCAATTTTAACTTCCTTCCCTTGTTACGGAAAGATATGACAAGCTTTTCGCATATTCACGCTGCCGAATATAAAAAGGCTTTAAAGAATACCCCGTAGGCTTGACGTTCATTCTTCCCGTCATCTTTCTCTAGATCTTTTTGAAGCGTTCCCTCCAAGAGTTTTCACACCTTCATCCCATCAGCATGAAGTTGGCTAGCATCTTTTTCTCTGTCGTCGTCCTCTTTGCGACCTTCGCCGCTGCCCTTCCTAGTAGGGAGACCAATGCTGACCGGCTCGCTCGCGGTCTTCCGCCTATGCCCCCCACCGTAAGGTCACCAACCAGAGGTATATCGTACTGCAATGCAGCTCGTTGATGCCAGTCTGACCATCTTCCTGCAGTCGCACGCAACAAGCCCTCGGGCACACCCAGCCAGTGCTCCACCGGTTCTCTGCAATGCTGCAACTCCGTCCAGGATTCCACAAGCGGGGTAGTCAGCGCGCTCCTTGGATTGCTTGGAATCCACCTTGGTGGGGCCAATGTACCTATCGGCCTGACCTGTTCGCCGCTCTCAATCATTGGCATTGGAGGAAACTCTTGGTATGCTTCTATCTTCTTTATATCTGAAATGTTATTGATGGTTTATAGCTCACAACAAACCGTCTGCTGTGAAAATAACAGCTTCAACGGGCTTATCGCCATCGGTTGTACTCCCAGTATGTGTCTTTCACTGATATCTTCCATGTGCTGACTTCGTTTCTTCCGACAGTTAACATCGGCCTTTAAAATGTGTTGGTGAGCCCGTGCCTCAGACGTTGTTCTTCTTAATGAACGCTTCGGACATTTTCTTTGGCTCTTCAGTCACTCGTTTAAACCTCGGTCTTTATATATATCGTTTACCGTACATACCCGCTCGGTATGCCACCATGTTGTCCCTTCATTTTTTTATCTGGGCCGCGCGGATGTGAATTTCCATGCGAACGTGTTGATGCAGAATGGAAAAGAAGAATAGTTTATTCTGAATTATTCCACCGAGCATATTTTAACTTCGTTTTCTATTACCATGTGCGAAGGCAAACCGGTCACGGCAGATAAGTTTTTCAGAAATTGTGTTGTGATTGACAGGAATGCGCGTGGCGGTATTGCATGACCATGGCGTTGTGGAAGAGTCAATGTTCGTCTCCATGCGGATGCGTCAAAAAATTGCCGCCTACAACAGAACTGCTGCAAGACATCAGGCCTTGAGGCTATATATATCAGGGTTTAGCGGGGGATCCAAAAGACTAATCCTAAGGCCTATTAGCAGTAGTGTTTTTTTCTTGCTTGAACTCTACCTTTTCACAACTTTATTGAACACGAAGAAAGTTTATCTGTGAGCGCTGGCCGACGTCGTCGTCGAGCGATTGCAATAGGATTTTAGAGTTCACGCATATAATGATGTACGGTGCTTGTATAGACTTTGATAGAGCCTTGCTCTTACAAAGTTGTTCTAGCTGCCTGCTGAGCTTCCGTGAAAGCGAAAAGAGCCGAGATAAAATGCAGTTGATGGGTCCATGTTTTGCCAGGATGACATGCTCTAGACGTAAGAATACCGCCTCCCACGGCCATGCCGTGGACAGGAGGAGCTATGGTGGGTGGGGGGTCGGTCTCGTTTAATTGCCTGTGGTCAATTATGAAAACTAACAGAAAAAGACAACAGTAAACAACAGAAGGCCAATCTCTTCGATCTCTTTGGCGAACGCAGAGAAGTACTAAGTTAAAAGTGTTGGTCTGCTATCTTAATCGGGGTGATGGCGCGATCAGAGAGGGTGTCGGCCCGACGATCATTGTTCAGACTCTCACGGTGTGCTAGGCGTCGGAATAACCGCGGTAAGAGAATTGAAGCCGTATCCACGGATTTAATGCTAGGCTAGTTGGAAACTGAATTGCATCCTCGAAGCCGGGAATCGGCCTGGCGGTGTTTACATAATACTCAGGTCCAAATAAGGTAATAAACTTTATTTTGCTAGCTAGTACCCGGGAGTAACCGAGCGGGCCCCTCTTCCAAACAACCACAAAGTCGCAGGAAGTTTCGTCGTCGTCGATAACCCTCAAGAAAAATGGTCAAAGGTGAGCTGATTTTCTACTGGGCAATCGTATTTACTGACTATTGTCTTAGTATACAAACCTGGCAAGGTAAACGAAGCTTCGCAGCGCGCAGAAAGAGCTATTTTCTTATTATATATCAGGTCGCCATCGTACTCCACGGAAGGCAGGCGGGAAAGAAGGTAGTGGTCATCAAGCAGCATGATGAGGGTTCAAAAGAGCGTCCCTACCCTCACGCAATCGTTGCCGGGGTTGAACGTTACCCCAGGAAGGTGACGAGGCGAATGGGCCAGAAAAAGTTGGCGTCGCGGAGTAAAGTCAAGCCTTTCATCAAGGTGCGTCTTGACTGGACTACTCTGGAGTCGGTAATTGACAGAAAACAGGTTGTCAACTACTCGCACCTCTTCCCCACACGGTACGCACTTGAGCTGGAAGGCCTCAAGGGTGTTGTCTCTTCCGACACTTTCAAAGAGCCATCGCAGCGGGAAAATTCGAAGAAGACGATCAAGAAGTTGTTCGAGGACCGGTATGTGTCAGGCAAGAACAAGTGGTTCTTCACTCCTCTCCGAGTAAGTGCTTTGTGACTTGGTCGCGTTAACATATTCTCACTATCCATTTCATGACAGTTCTGATCTGCGACTACTGTGCGGTCGGGGTGCGTTTGGTGACACGGGCGACGTCGATTAATTATGCAATCCGTATGTTCATGCCTGTATGATTCTATGCATGTGGTTGCGTCAATCCGCCAAACTGCGTAACTTTCCTTGGAAGTTGCAACAAAATTCATCAAAAGCCTTTTTTCCTCGTCTGTTGTGCGAAGTGATATCCATTTTGTCGAGAGGATATACTCATTACTGGACAGATTCTCTACTAAAATATCAGAAGATTAAGTTCCCGTTCACACCAAAAATTTGATTCCTTTCGAAGGTCATCGTCGACCATTCAAAGTTTGCATCTGACTTGAATCGCAACTGGGTATTGAATTGCCAATTGTTGCCGTTCTAAATGTATTCGTTGTGTCGTGTATAGCTCTCTCGTCTTCGCATCTCGCATTGTACTTCATTTGCGGCCTTGTTGATACGGAGGTGCAACATCTAGATGTCGGTCGTGGCACTTTTTGTCTTCAATGCCTTCTAAACTAATGGAATGATTCGTTGCCGCGGTTAGGAAGAAACGCAGCTTTATGCTAGATATGTTCAAGGCTTTCACCTGACTCGAGGCTACTTTGCAGGATTCCCTCTATGATGTGCCTTAGATCGTTCATAATGGTTTCATGGTGTTGGTTCAGTATTCATGTTCTGCGTAAGTCTGCAACTTCTCCAAAGATCTTTCAGCCGATGAGACTGGGTGCATTGTTGCTAGGTCGCTGCCCATAGGTGATATATATATCACCGTAGCGAGCTACGATTAGCGATAATATACACGGTGTCGTTCGGGGATTCGTACGGTTAGTACCCTAGAACCAACTTCGACCTAGATACTCAGCTCCAATGGAGAGGTACTGGGGAATCCTATGGTACATCAAATTCCCAGCCGCTTAGTCGTCGACATTCTCAGGACCTGCTCATCTGCCTTCAGACAGGATCCGTCTTCTCGCATTCTCAGAACTCTATTGCCAGTGAATCCACTGACCCTTTTCCCGAGGAAAAGTACGTGAAAGGGTAAATGATAATAGAAACAGCCGAGCTCGGCACTTCAAACTGCGAGTATGTCTCAGTGGTACGTTATGTATAAGCTCTCTTTGGACTATACTTGGTTGTATTATTATCGGTACGGTTCCGAACCTCATTATTAATGAAACGCTCTTGCTATTAGCAACACTGGAAGGAGGAAGGAATAAGTATGCAGGGTACGGTGTAGTCGGAAGATCTATTTTGGGATTCGGAATTGAACTTTGGCACGGGAACCTGGACCAAAAGATAGATTACGTAACAGGATTTCCCAAATCTAGACTTACCTATCGGACCTTTTGGTACTCGTACATGCAGAGCCTTCCTTTCTTCTACCACCTTCGTTGCTCTCCTCCTCTTCATTTACGCGTTTATCGTCTGGTCGCGTATATTTCTTCTTTTCTGAGTGTAAGGCTGTAGCAAAATGCGTTTTCGTACGCTGGAAATCCGTTGGCACGACTCCAAGCCTATCTCAACGTGCGACTTTCAACCTATTCCATCGTTCAAAAAGGCTCGGCCGACAGGAAACAGTTCTGGAGAGCTTAATCTTGAGTGGGCGGAAAGATGGGCTGAACAGAAATATCGCTTAGCGACAGGCGGTGAGGATAACCACGTCAGGGTGCGCATCTCGTGTTGCAATATTTCTGCTCATTATTTATTGTACGCGAAGGTATGGATGGTTTATCCTAGTATACGACCAACAGACCCTTCCTTTCCCTTGGCGTCGCCAACAGCCGCGCCAAGACCTCCACGCGTCGAATATCTTGCCACTCTCAGTCGCCATTCTGCAGCAGTGAACGTCGTCAGATGGAGTCCCAATGGTGGGTGAAGCAGTCATGGAATATTTATTTTCAATTAAAGATATCTCTCGTCGTAAAGGCGAGCTCATTGCCTCTGCTGGTGATGGTATGTCAGTCTAGTTATACGTCTTGTCCGTGGCTGAAGTAGTCCTTAGATGGCATGATCATCATTTGGTCCCCTTCCACGACGCCACAAGCATCTACGTACGGCAGTGACCTGAGTGCTGAAGAACTTCAAAACGAGAAGGAATACTGGAGAGTGCGGTGTATGTTCAGGTACGTGCTGTCGAACCTAACAGCTTCCCTGAGCTCAGACCTCGTAGATGTACTGCCATGCAAGTCTACGACCTGGCCTGGAGCCCGACAGGTGAATACATAATTGCTGGAAGTACGGACAATGCTGCCAGAGTCTTCCAATCCAATGACGGTAAGTCCTGATGTCCGATCTATGTCTTCGTGACATGCCTGCCCATTGGCCTCCCGCATATTTTTATATGCTACGATTCGCGTTGTCCCGGCCCCTTTCAAACATGTTCCTCGAAATTTACCTCAGAAAACCTACCCGTTTCTGGTACTGATCCACCACTTGTAGGAAAATGTGTGCACGAAATAGCAGAACATAACCACTATGTGCAAGGCGTTTCTTGGGACCCTCTCAATGAGTACATAGCCACGCAATCCTCTGACCACTCTATGCACGTGTATCGTATCAACACGAGCAGAAATCATTTCGAAGTCCACGCCGTTGGCCGCAACAGAGAGATGAGCCTGACTGGAACTCGTAGACATGGTCGCACATCCAGCGTTGTCAGCGAGGACGGAAGAGGAAGGCAAGCTACTCGACCACATATAGCACGACGTGAAAGCACCGCAAGTGATGCAGAGTCCGCTCTCGACGAAAAAGAGGGCCCCGCGCTCTGGTCGACGTCGGCACCTACACCTGTTATACCGCCGACTGCTACTCCGATCATAGCTAGCAAAGAGCTGGCACCTCTTACACCCGCCACGTCAGTCGCGTCGACACCTCTATTTCCCACAATGTTTCCTCCTCCGGGTCCAGCATCTGAGAAGGGAATGCCTCAACCTTCCTCTCGACGGTCTTCGTTTAGCGGCTCTAACGCGCCCTCCTCCCCAGCCTTCAGTATGAGCAGCCGATTTGGTGGTCGATCCCCCAGCCCTATGCCCCCTCTTCCGGCTATCAGGACAGCCACGCCTATGCCTTGGCTTCATGCCGTCGGCGAAGGGAACATTGGCCTGTATGGTGACGAAAGCTACACCAACTTTTTCCGCCGGTTAACGTTCAGCCCGGATGGCGGTTTGCTTTTGACGCCCGCTGGACAGTTTGAAGATCCAGAAGTTGTGGTCAAGGACGATGAAACCACGAAACGTGGTCGAAAAGCGAAGACAACGGACAGCACAGAAGACAGCAGCGGCAATGCTGAAGCGGACAAGAATTCTTGCGTGTATATCTACACACGTGCCAACTTTGCACGACCTCCCGTTGCGCAATTACCAGGGCATAAGAAGGCGAGCGTGGGTGTCCGGTTTAGTCCAGTGCTGTTTGAGTTGAGGAACGGTGTGAGTGGCGCTGGTGGAGAGACAGGTCCGAAGACCGCGATTTTAGAGAAGGGCAAAAACGTGGAAGGTTCAATGGAAGTTAACATTGTGGGTGAACTGGCGACATCTGTATCAGAAACGCAGTCTGTGCCGTTTCAGCATAAAATTGCTGCGCCTGCACCTATGCTTCCGAGCAGCTCGGCGGCCTCGATGTTTAACCTTGTGGCTTCTCCTGCCATATTACCACTAGACGCGACCGCTCTGCGGCCTCCTACACCCGCGGCCTCTAAACCTGGTACGCCGATACACGTCGGGGCTGTAGGATCAGGAAATAGTGTGGCGTCAGCGTCTAGTTCTGTCTTCGCGCTTCCTTACCGCATGCTGTTCGCTGTAGTCACGATGGATACCGTGGCGATCTATGATACACAGCAGGCTGGACCCGTCTGTCTGTTGACAAAACTACATTATGACGAGTTCACAGATGCCAGTTGGTGGGCTTTCATGTGTCTTTTTCAGTAATAATTGTGAGCTAACAAGTCTTTCCACTAGGTCTCCGGACGGTCAAAGTCTTATCTTGTCTTCGAGGGATGGATATTGTACATTGATTGTTTTCGATGAAATTCTTCCAGCATATCCTACCCAACAGCAAGCGCTTCAGCTTCAGTCGATTGCACATCAACATTCAGTACCATTGGATATAACATCATCACCGTCACACCGTCGGAGCGCATCCACGAGTTCTCGGGCGGGGACGCCCATCGCTACACCTGTCTTTGGGAGTGTACCGCTTCCTTTTGCTTCCAGTAGCAATACACCTATGGCGACGAAAGGCGAGCCGCTCACCCCAGCGGCTAGTGTCGATGGTGGAGATGCGTCTGTTCTGACCGTAGGCGATTTTGTGTTCCCTGCGAAACGAGAGAGAGAAGCGACGACAGGACCAGAGAGTGCGACGGAGGACCAAACCCCCGAGCCTCCGAAAAAGAAACGCCGTGTTGCTTTGACGAGAGTGGGAGATGTAGGTTCATGAACGCGCGATTATACCAACTGCCTGGTTTTTTGAAGCTTTTTGTTTTCCTGTATCATGTGTAACATACGGTTCGTATCTACGTTATGCTGTTTCTGATAATGCTGTCTCCTCTTTGCTTTTTTTCCCACTTGTGTAAATGTGACCTTAGGTAGCTTCTGAGCGAAGAGATTTTTGTTGGCTTGGTACGGAATTCAAGTGGAGGTGATGATCTCATAGCCTAAATCGGGCCATCACCTCCAGATGCACTATCAGCTCGTCTTACACAGCAACCACTACCTTGACAATGGCACCCCCAGAGTATTCACTGAGACTTCAGAGAGGTGCTTTCCATCATCTACACTTAATTATTTCTTACATTGCATGCAGGTATCACCGGTGGATTCGCACCGCCCACTCCAAACGCAATATTTACTGTCACTCGTCCTTTAAATCATGACCAGCTCAACATCACCTCTGCGATCCGCGAGATCGGTACTGCGAGTCTGGCGAGTGCAGCGCCCAAGTCGATCCAGAACGATGAAGACACCAATGCGCTCGTCGAAGAGCTGCATGGGATCCTCAAAGAGATCCCCACAGAGTCACCTCCCGGAAGCGAGGACATCTACGGCTTGGATATCAGCATTGCGTGGGGCAGTGAGGATCTAATGTGGCAGAATGGAGGTCCCTCGGGATGTGGAGGTGGTACGAGCTCGGTGCAGGCGACCGACGAAGATAAGGCCAAGTTCAAGCGGGCGGTGGAGATTGTCGAGAAACTGGTGGGTGAAACGGCTTGACGGATCTAGAAGTGCCTGAGACAAAGATCCGGGGCGTTTATGTAATACGTTGTAGGTACTACTACTTACTACTTAGATGGACATAAGTTCTCTCCTTTTTGACTTCACAACCAACAAGAATAATTTAGAAGCAACAACAACAGTGATGGTAATCAACGCAGCGCGCTTGCTCTGAGTGTACTAGTTGATGTCCATAAATTTTCACCTTCCATCGAGTCATCGCCCGCAGTAATGGTCGGTCCCGTTCCCATGATGATGCCAAGGTCTTTCAGATTCTTCTGCAAGATCGTGGTAAGATATGCTAGACCATTCTGCTGCTCCGACAGAATCTACGACGGAGACAAGGCAATCAGCACCGCACTAGACATGAAGAAGACGAACCCAACCTGAGCAATCCTAGCCAGTCCTTCCTCATCGACGACCTTCCAGTCGCCAGAGTTCCTTCGCTCCCGAATACCTTCTTCTCTTGCTTTCAGAGCACCGAACACCGCCCACAACTCGTCAAGCTTGGCTTTCATCTTCCCCTTCCCTCCTCTCACTTCTTCCTCGATTGATTCTATCTTGGCGGACAGTTCTTCTTCCTCTGGTCGTATCGCAGATGACCGTACTGTGGGAATGAGGAGATGTAGGTGTTGCGCCAGCGCCATTATCCGCTGCACAAGTTGTATTTGAGTTTGCGAGAATCGTGCAAGACGGGAGATAGTGTTAGTAGAATGCTGGGTTGAGAGATCGGCGAGGCGCTTTTGTAGATCCTAGAGGAAGATCACATAAAGAAAGGTAAGATGAAATTTGGCACGCATACTGGCCTTGATATTTCCTTTGTGCGCCGTAGCTTGCTCGGTCTGGCCGTCTACGCGCTGCCGGAGATCATCAAATCCATTTGCAATTACCGGCACGAGACTATGAATAGGATGAGCTGCGTCGAACTAAAGTAATAAAAGGCGTACCAAGATGGATCAGGATTTTCTTGTATAGCTTTTTGCCACAACGCGTCATTGGTGGCGTTGGGTGGGCGACCGTACATACTGACTTGATTGGGCTCAACGAGATTGTAGAAATAGTGCTAATGACACCGTTACATTACGTCTGTAAGATAAATAGTAAATGACTTACCTGGAAGCGGCACTGAGGCGAACTCGGGTTCCACGCGTTGGCGATCGACTCTATCTTTTGCGATAGTTTGGCAAATTGGGTTTGTGCATCGACAAGTTGTTGTTGGGAAGCGGGAGCGGTGCTTTTAAGGAGACTGTTGGCGCCTAGGGTTGACTGCTGCTGGGGTTGTATGCCAAATGTATTAGTTCCCAGTGTACTTCCCCCGAGCGTGCTTGTGCCCAAGGTATTCGTGGATGAGCCAAACGTAGGGTTAGTCGATATCGACGTCGTGCCGAAGATGTTAGTACCAGTTGCTGGAGCCGTGTTGGTACTCGACGAGCCAAACAAAGGATTAGATGTGTTAGTGTTTGCTGTAGAACCAAAAAGAGGATTTTGGGTGGTTGTGTTGGTTGATGTTGAGCCAAACAATGGGTTTGTGTTGGGAGTCGTGGTATTGGTGTTGGGAGTCGTAGTAGATGATCCAAACAGTGGATTCGTTCCTGTTGAGGCACCAGTACCACCGAAAAGAGGATTTGTCGTATTGAATAAGTTTGGTTTTGCCTGCTGATTCTGCTGATTTTGTTGATTCTGCTGCCCGGCTGGTGGTGTCGCAAAGAAACTGCTTGTTGACTGGGCCGGTTGCGACACCGACGTCCCAGTTCCCGTCTGACCAAACACACTAGGCTTTAAAGCGAACGCGCTATTTTGGTTCGTTTGCGGCTGGGTGGAGGTGTTTCCGAATAACGACGAGCCAGTGTTGGTGTTGGAGGTATTATTCTGGCCGAAAGCACCTCCACCGGTGTTGGTAGAACCGAATAATGAGGGAGTGGCTGTCTGTGTCTGGGTATTATTGCTTCCAAAAAGTCCTCCACCCGTTGCTGCTGGTTGCTGCTGATTATTCGACCCAAAAAGGTTCCCTCCGGCCGGTGTAGTTGTGTTCGTAGCAGTGCCGAATATTGATGACATGGTGGAAAAGGGATGAGGGCCACTTGATCAAACAAATATTTTAGTCAGCCACAGCGTAGTTTGGTAGGAAAATTTACCTTCACAATATCGCCCAAATTGCGTAGGATTTGTCGAGCAAGAGAGGCTGGACTACACCTGGATGAAGTGACAAGAGCAACTAGCAGAACGCGTTACGTGACGTGTGACGTGCGTGATTACCGTGATGTTGGTGACATTCGGATTTACGGACCTCACCGGGCCGGCCGACCTGAACTGATAACCACCATCATCCCGTTTTACACGAAAACTCAGCCATGTATACTCGCCTTGGCCAATAGAGTCCTTCCACGCTAACTCATATCTCCCTGCTACGGGACAGTTTACACATTACTGACCATGCATATATCCTGGTTTCTTGCGTTTCATGTCAGTTATCTTAAAAAGTTATTTCGATAAAAATCACCAGAACGAGCGTAACTCAGGTAGCTTCCAAGCCTCGTCGAGGAGGAATTCATCTGGGAAAGTCTCAGCTTTTCTTTTCTCCTTGCGTTTAATATGTGGAGTCGACCGTACCCGTGTCGTTACGCGTGTATTCGTATGGGACTATCCTTCACGGTGTCAACGGTTGATCGACGTACCCGATGAATTACACCGGTGCGTTTTTGTCCACTGATTCTTCTTTTCCGCGGACGTTCTACGGTCAACATGTATTTCATCTACACTAGTCATACACAAGTCTATGATTTCACAGGAATATTCTCACCGACTTGGTGACTCTTGCATCGGAGACGTCGGTATCCGAGGGCCGCTTTCATTTTCCCATCCGAACAATCCTTTCCCTCTCAAACTGGGTCACGTCCAATGGCAGGCGTTTAAGCCTACTGACCGCTGCTTTTCGTATTCTGAAGATCAAAATATTAGTTCTGGAAGTTGTTCATATCAAGTCTTCCGATCCCGGGATTTTTACATTGCTGGATGATTCCAATGGTCCGTCGTAGAAGGGACTCACTCGGATCTGTAAAAGGCCAGCATCCACTTGAAAATGGCCTTGATCGAGATCTACACTCCCGCTTTTCGCCATTACAAGTCGGAATGTGTCGAGCATTTCCCGTTTACATGATCTTATTCAAGTACGTATTATTACTCGAATATTTGGTACCCTTTTGTTGGGTTCATGCATCTGATACACAGAAGTGCTGATTGAATGCGCCCCACTCAATCTAAGTAAAGCAACAGTGGTATCGTGCTACGAGCAAGAAGTGTATCTAGATAGCCGAGACAGTACGGGGGCCTAAAAGTGGCAAGTATATGCCCTAATTACAAATGTGCAGCCTCCCCGGCGTTCTCTTTCGTGATGCACTAGGGCTTGGAGGAGGCCCACCAGCAAATGGATTGGTAACCGGGTAGTCGTAAAATTGCCTCGGAGATGGTCCACGCGATCTGGCCCTATGAGCATGCAACTTCTCCTTCTTTTTCCCCTCGCGACCACGTTCCCCTTTAAATGGCATGACGTCCTCAAGCCGGTACGCTCGCGTTGCCACAACGTTCCTGGCGTAGCAGGGACTCAGTGGTGGTGAATCCTTCAAGTTAGGCGCATCTGAATGTTGTAGAAGGTCCAGGAAATTTCCAGCTGACGCGACCGACTGCTCGGGTATGCTGAAGGCAGAAAGGTCAGACAAACCTACAACAAGTCACCTTCGAAGCCATAATTTACGCCACCTATGATATTTACAGAATGCCTTTCTATCGTCTTTCGAGTGTATCCGGACTCATCTCAGTTTTCGCCGTATGTACTAAGCAGACATAATGCTTGGCACGCAAGTTTGCACGTTAAAATTGGCTCTATGTTCTGATTATTGTCAACTCTTGTCCTGAAAGCATGATTGACCGATTTCATTCCATTCTAGCAATGCTTGGGTGCTTCTAACGGGATTTGAGCGAAATCGAATCAAGAACCACCTCCAGCACTTTTCTGCACACTCTTCATGTCACGAATACCACAGCCCTACAGAGAATAGAGCAAGAACGATGACTTTTCGAAGCTAGCAAGGGGTCGCTGTGCCGCGCTTTTTTTTAGTTCTTCTGTTGGGCACGAACACTAGGTGATAAAGCGTTTATTTCGCGAAATTCTACATGGCTGTACGATCTGCTAATTACTCTCCCCGTCTCCCAGATATGGAACGTTGAATGAAATCCCAGAAACTTCGAACAGACAGATACAGAACTAGTAGTGCTTCAGTTTCACCATTTGTCATACATAAGAAGAGGTTCCTGGAAGCCTGCCGCCGTTTATCCACTTTTGCCGCTCAATTGCCCTTGAACAAGACGTCGAACAAACTCGCCTGCATTAATAAGTCTCGTCAGCCGTCAAGTAGAGTATTTTTGTCATGCGGGCGACGGTCCAGGCAAAGGTTTGTGATATTAACTGTTTTGTTCCTTGACTCCCTACTCATTTAATGCTCGAACCTTGTCACAAGCTTCCGGTCAGGGAAAGTATGAAAGATTGGTGTTTCAGTGTTGAAGCTCCGGGACCGCTCAGGCTTGTCGCATTCTCGGTCCCGGTATGACGGGGCTCAAAAAATCCCATGCGCCCAGCCAACAGTGCTATTCTTGGCCGCTCTAAGCCCATGTTTGGTTGGTGCGAGAAGGACTAACCATGAAAGCAAGACCACAAGATACGCGGAGATCCGATTCAATGGACCTGAAATTAGAGGGACCGCCTCATTCCGTCTGCCTCCGAATTTGTGGTGAGCGCTTGTTCTGAATGGGATGTTGACTGCTTTTTACAGGATGGGTGAACGTTCGACTTTGCTGTTCGACGCAGTCTAGGTCTCGCTCGTGGTCTTCATTATGGGAATCGGGACCTTCAACCGCCTGAGGCACCGTCGGATACCAATGGTATTTTTTCACTTCTCATATGTAATAGAAGTCCTTCGCAGATGCATCAATGATCACAAGGACTTCCTTTAGCGCGAGATGTATAATCTCGAATCTCCATATAACACGACATGCCCTCCTTTCACTGCTCCTTCGTATCCCTTCCTCATCAGGCATGTCTACTCTCTTGCTTATTCTCGACGTCTGCGCGGTGATCACTGCACTGACGTTAATTCTACGCCTCTCTAACGGGACCAAGACCCGAAGGACACACATGCCCCCTGGTCCGAAAGAACTGCCGCTCATTGGGAATCTTCTTGATATGCCGACCGAGAAAGAATGGCTCACTTTTGCCAAGTGGGGCGAGCGCTACGGTACGCGTAACGATTTGTTGTCCATGCTGTAGACTGATGTGTCCTCTACAGGCGACATAATGACTCTAGCATTCTTCGGGCAGCGTCTAATCATATTGAACTCTGAGAAAATCGCTGTAGATCTCCTTGACAAGAAAAGTTCCATCTATTCCGACCGACCAACGATCCAGATGGGTGGCGAGCTGGTCGGATGGAAGAACGCCCTAGTCCTCGTTCGCTATGGTAGACGTTTTCGCAATTATCGGCGACTCGCGCATCAGCTTTTTGGGAACCAAGCAACCATGAAACAGTTCCTACCGGTCGAGGAGAGGGAGACGCATCGGTTCTTAAAGCGCGTATTGGCACATCCTGAGAACCTCTCGCAGCACATTCGAAAGTACGCCGTAGTGTCATGAATATCTCGTATACTGTACCGATTAATCTCCTTTGTTTCTTTCAGAACCGCCGGTGCCATTATCTTACATATCTCGCACGGATACGACATCGAGGAAGAAAATGACCCTTTCGTCACTTTGGCCGATCAAGCTACCGACCAATTTTCGGTCTCCACGGCTCCTGGCGGCTTCCTAGTCAACCATATTCCGGCCTGTAAGCCTCCATTCCATCAGCTAAACCGCTTTAGTAATATGTGGTGCAGTACGTCACCTACCGGCATGGTTTCCCGGCGCTGGGTTCCAGCAGAAGGCGAAGGAATGGGCGGAGACACTCGAAGATATGGTCGACCGCCCGTATCAATGTGTGAAATCCCAAATTGTGATTGTTTCCTATCATATTCAGTGCCTCATTCTCAAAAATGTATATAGGCTGCCGGGAAAGCTCCTTTATCGCTTATCTCGAGCCTGCTTGAAGGTCGACAAGTAACTACGGAGGAGGAATTTGACATTAAATGGCTTGCTGCATCCTTGTATTCCGGTGCGTGCTATGTTACTCACTGTTACATAAGTATCTCACTGGGTCCTCATAGGTGGCGCCGATACTGTAAGTCTTACCATGTGACCCCTAAGTTCATTCCCTCCTGACAAATCCAGACTGTATCATCGATCCACGCTTTTTTCAAAGCAATGACTTTGTTCCCTGATGTACAAGCAAAAGCGCAAGCTGAGATTGATGCTGTCGTTGGTAACGATAGACTACCGGGTTTTCACGATCGAGAGCATCTACCGTATATCAATGCCCTTGTACTGGAGGTCATACGATGGCATACGGTAACACCTACTGGTTCGTCGTGGTCGTCTTGTGCGCTTATATCTTACTAACTAAGAGAGATAGCGGTGCCCCATAAAGTCATCGAAGATGACATGTATGACGGCTACTTCATTCCAACAGGGTCATTGATCATCGCAAATATATGGTATGTAGGTATGATATGATGGTCTGCCACTTTTTGACTGTAAGTGCATCGGGGTGTAGGAAGATGCTTCATGATCCAGCTATATATGACAGCCCGTTTGAATTCAAGCCCGAAAGGTTTCTTGGACCAACACCTGAACGCGATCCGCGAGTCGTAGCGTTTGGCTTCGGGCGTCGGTAAGTCATTAATACCATTATCGTAACTCCTTGGCTAATGTTCAGTATATGTCCTGGTGATACTAATATCCTGTGCTGGTTACTTGAATTGATCCGCTCACGATCCTCCAGGACGAGTACTTGCTGACGCTTCAATATTCATTTCATGCGCAATGTCTCTGGCGGTTTATCACATCTCGAAATATTCTTCTCCCGAAGGTTTCGTTTCTAAACCGGATGTAGAACAAACTACTGGCACTATAAGGCAAGTGCAGCACTTGAACGTTAGCCGTTGCTAATATTTATGGCATTCTTATAGCCATCCCACACCGTTCCAGTATAACATAAAGCCGAGAACAGAGAAGTCTGTCACGCTCATTGCTGCGGATGAGCGATTTCTGTAATACGCTTCTATAAAATATTGCTCGCGATGAATTTTTGTATTCTTTCGTACACAAAACAGTGCGGTTCACTGTCAAAATAACACTACACGCTCAAATTATTTCCCAACACCTCTTTAACGATGCGAGTCACCAAACGATCACTGTACAACAGGAGCTGCCCTGCCTTGCCCAACGCGGGGGTGGTGGGCATGGTGGAAGGTGATGCCGGAGGTGGCCAACCTAATGGCTCCTGGACCGAGAACGGAGAACGGGGAGGACTCGGTGCTCCAACACTGTCTCTCACTGCCTCTCTAGCTCTGGCAATCAGTAGAGCCTTTTCCATACCAACCTTGTTCCCCTCCGACAGAGTGAGAGGCTCAGCCCTCTGGCACAATGTCTTAATCGCAGGAAGGAGCCATTCCCTCATGTCAAGTCGCTCAGCGATTGCGATCGCATCAATGGGATGGGAAGAGGGATACGATTCAAGATGCGACATAGCCACATCTCGAACATTATCCAGATCGAATCGATTGCAGAATGTTAAAATATTGATCCAGTACTGATTTGTTTGATGCGGGGATACGTGATATCCACTATACGTGAGTTCATTATTGTGCAAGCCCAAGAGAGGGGGAGAGAGGTTGATTGCACATACCGTTGATTGAAAACATAGTCAAGCACGCATTCAAACTCTTCCCGTGTCGCTCCAGCACCAATGGGGATTGGGTTATCGTCACTCATCCCTTCAGGTCCTTCGGAGCCTGGAGGGCAGCTAAGCATGGTGCGGAAAAATTCTGATTCTCGTGTGAGGAAGTAGCGATGGACACGGAACAATTCATTCTCGACCTAACATAGGTTCGACATGGTCAGTGGCTTACTGGAACAGAAATTAGAATGCTGACAATGAAAATCGTCATATCGTCGTCAAAATAGAACTTTCGATTTCTAGACGTTGGCGGGCCTTCTGCCCCAAAAGACGGGGCGACCAGATTGTGATCTGGGTCGACTGAGCCAAACGCCTCTATCCAAAGATTTTCGATTTCAGAATCATGGGAAGTCATCTTATCGAGGTCCTTCTCGTTCATGGCAGGCGATGGGTGGAGACAGAGAGTGACCTACACGCATGTACCGCATGTATACAACGTGCACAAGAAGCATCAACTTCAGCTTTAAGCGCCCATACAGAATACAATAGACAAGTTATTCCCACGAGATTTAGAAGACAGAGCCACCTTGAAGACTGTCGCTACCGTATGGTGCTCCATCACTACTATAGGCATCTACTTGTTCTTGACGGCATAAATCTGGTAAGAGGCAGCGTAATCATTCAAGTCGAGATCTCGGTTTGAAGGTGCTAACGGCGTGGCATTAATTAATGGAAGGACCATTGACGAAAATAGATAATTACCAAGCTTGGCACCCGAGGTTTTCGAACTGCAACCATCGGATCCATCGCATGAACAACACGCTTTATGTAGATTGAGGTCGACGCTGATGGCACATAAATAAAGACACTCACTTGGTTTCTCTTGGTCGCTCCCGTCCAATTTGTACACGTTCAAGTCTTTCTTCGTGTCTACAATTGTAACGTCTATAGAAGACAGATTTCAAGCGATACAACCAGGACATAAGAGAATCCCATACCGCTAAGCCCAGCCGATACCATCCATTCCCAATATTGTTCCGGTGTGCTTGCACCGCTGATGCATCTAACATACAAAGAAACATCAGAGAGCAGATCTTCAGGTAACGGCTTCTTCAAGAGAATATCGGAGATGGCCAATCGTCCTCCTGGTCTCAGAACGCGAGCAATTTCCGAAAACACGGTAGGCTTGTCCGCTTCAGGAACCAAGTTAAGAACACAGTTGGAGGACACTATATCCACGGATTGTGAAGTAAGCGGGAGATCGTGAATTAATGCCTTGACCTACACACAATTTATGAGTGTGCATGTGGGAATTAGCTGGAAATACCTACAAATTGCACGTTAGTGTAGCCACCCTTGGCGGTATTAACTCGCGCAAGTTCGAGCATCTTATCATTCATGTCAGCTCCTATACATTTTCCCCTTGGCCCTACGCGCTTTGCAGCAAGAAAAACGTCGAGACCTCCTCCTGATCCTAAATCAAGAAAGATTTCTCCCTGTGTACCCACTTTACTAAAGGATATAGTGAAGATATTCATTGCGCCTCACCTCCTTTAAATTTGCAATGGCGAGGGGATTGCCGCATGATAATCCGAGATTCGAGTTGACAGGAATAGTCGATAGTTCCTCGGCGGTGTATCCGAAAGCGCTTGCGACACGATCATTGTCGACGATATCTTCCGTTTGGCTAGATGGAGCAGTCGAAGCGTGAGAGGAGTAGTGTTCTTCAACAGCACGATAGATATTAGCTATTTCCATTTGTTGAGTTCAACGACGTGAGCAGTAGTGGTAGAAGTGAATTGAGCAAGCTCACATGTCCACAACTTAAGTAGACAAGTGGCAGGTAGTGGCAGGTCACCGCCGATCGATGATTGGACGGGAGCAAAATGACGACCTTACTGATTGTCAGTCATAGTCGCTGATTGGATCCCCAAATAACTATAAAGAAAGAAACGAGCTGTGATATCTGCGACTCAATGTCCGAAGGAAACTCGTCCCCGGATCCTTGGCATACCGCCTTTCCCCAACCTCAGGCCGCCGTGGAGATGAGGCGCGCGCTATCTGCTGAGGATCTGCACTCGTTGTTAGATGACGCGAAGTTGAACCAAATCCTGATGGACATAGATGTCCGGCGAACTGATTCTGAGGTATGTACACTTTACGCACCTCCATATCACGTCTAACTGGAACATCGAACATGATTCATTCATCAAGGGCGCTAGCAATCTTCCTGCGCATTCATTCTATCCAACTCTTCAATATTTCAATCGCTGATGCCGATATTTATCCGATATTCGCTGGTTGTCATTACAACAACTGCAAGCCGACTGGACGTGGATCTCGTGCAACAGCTTAGTACAAGGATGAACTGGACAAGCAAGGATTAATTGAGAGCCGAGCAGCCATTTTAGAAGGAGGCTTCATGGGCTGGATTAATAAGTACGACGTAGATGAACGGAACTCACTTCCAAGCTTTGATGGATGAAGCTTAACCATTAACGTAGCCAAAACGTAGTACATCAGACACGACAATTGTGTGAATCAAACGGATATCCAGATACAGAAAAGGGAACTCGGTGGCCACTCTTTATCTAATCTACAGTTTAAGATTTAGATAGAAGGCTTCCGCCATATCGTCAGCCTAGCTTAGAAATGACTTGCAATGGGATTACGCACCTTTTGAGCATATACCACTGTCCATTCAAACACATCTGGTCCGTCATCCCACTCTTTCGTCAAGTCATCAAGAAGGTCATCATACTCTTGTTCCGATGACACCAGCCCAAATCCACCTGCTTCGAAAATAGGACCCCACATGGCAGAATATACTGCAGCTATGTTATCCCTTTGCTCAATCCCATCCGCACCAGCCCATGCTCCCAAGGGTAAAGCCCGCGTTTCACTATGTACATTGATGAAACCCTCCCGGGCCAGCATGGCAGGGAGACGGCTCGCGACATCTATGACAAGGCCTTTATGCGCAAATAATTTGGCCACGATTTTCCCCATCCTTGTGGAGCAAGGTCCTATATGGCGTGAAGGGCTCTTCGGACCGTGGATATTAGAACCTTCAATGAGCTGCACCCATCTACCAGGAGTAAGAACACGGTGCGTTTCTGCCAAAGCACGCTTCCACTGAGATTCTGTCAAGGCTGCAAAGAGAAGACGCTGATTGACGAGCGAGTACGAATCAGCCCATTCGCCAGGTAAATCTGTGATCGAGTGGCGGTGGAATGACACGTTGCATGGAAACGATTTGGGAAAGATATTGGACTGTATATCAATAGCCGCAAGAGAGACCGACGAGGGCACTTCTTTTGCAAGCGAAAGGACCCATGCCCCTGAGAAGAGGGGTAAGAGGATCGAAAGAACATGGAGCCTGATCCTGATGTGTAAACTCTTACCAGATCCTGTACCCGAGTCTAATACTTTGTCACCAGGTCCTAGGCTTATAGGCGCCAGTACGGATTTGCCATCACATACCGTACGCCTGAGAAAAGAGTGCTGCGACTCAAGGCTTCGATACATCAGTACGGCAAACAAAGATCACTGTATGGCTTACCGCTGCTTCTCAAGAGCATCGGAGGGTAATAAGTAATGCACATCTGGTGAAGACGGCCAAGCCCTCTGAAATTGCAATGCTCTTCGCACAGGGCGTATAAGAGAAGAAGACAAAGACATTTCAAGACAAGACACGGAAATGACTCAACACCCCAGAGTATTTATACCGGTCTGAATCAATGGACAGACTCAATATTTGTGGAGTTGTTCTGTGACATCCAGTTGTGATACATAAGGATTTCCAGGACAAGGGTAGACGCTAGGCTTGTGGAGATACTTACAAAAATGTGAATATGGAACTTGCACTGTCGCAGCGTATGTAGGCTCACCGGTCTGTTTAAAGCGTCAATACATACAATAATGGGCGCGTCAATATGTACCTGGCACGTTACCCTCTCCTAGAGACATTTAGTGCATACGGCAGGGGCAAAGTGGAGCAACGGGAGCTAGCAACTAGGTACTCCACATTCCCAGTGTAGATAACGAGCACGGACCTGCATAGTCAGGTGAGGACGAGCGGGAACACATCTAACATGGAGAACAAATTTTACGCCCTTTTAAACGTGGACAAAGACCTCTTGATAGTACAGCCGCAGTGAAACGCGCGAAGCCGGATTATTTCCTGGTCGTAAATGGCCGTGCACTCTAATTACGCACCTCCAGCGAGTAGTATCGAGTCTGATCAGAACGCCGAAATGAATTCATTAAGGAGTGTAACAATCTTACGGATCACTCGTTCCATCAAACCCCTCACTCCGATGCAGGTTCGACGGGTTCGTCTACTGTGGGAGCTTGCAGGGCGCATACATATAAATGTAGGGCAAAACAATCTATCATCTAAAGTTTAAACCGTAGGCTTAGTGTCGTCAGCCTAGCTTGATCTTTGACTTGCATCGAGATCGCGCACCTTTTGAGCATATATCGCTGTCCAGTCTTTCGAAGCAGATACAGCTCGTCCATTGTCCCACTCTTTCGCCAGGCCATCGAGAAGGTCATCGTACTCCTGTTCTGAGGATACCAGCCCAAATCCATCCGCATTGAAGATAGGTCCGCGCATGGCGGAATATACTGAAACTAGGTTGTCTCTGTGCTCCAGGCCATCCGTGCCAGCCCACGCCCCAAGAGGCAAAGCCCGTGTCTCGCTATGCACGTTGGTAAATCCCTCCCGTGCCAACATGTCAGGTAGACGTTTCGCGACATCTATGAGCAGACCTTTATGAGCGTACATTTTACCCAAGATGTTTCCTATCCTCTCGGAGTAAGGTCCCATATGTGTTGAGATTGACGAGCCTTCAATGATTTGGACCCAACCACCAGGAGCGAGAACACGGTAAATCTCTGACAAAGCGGCGTTCCACTGTGATTCCGTCAAGGCTGCGTAGAGAACACGTTGATTGACAAGAGAATAAGAGTCAGTCCATTCTCGGGGTAACTCTGTGACCGAGCGGATGGAAAAATTGACGTTCCTTGGGAATGATTTGGGGAAGATTTTAGATTGAATATCGATAGCCGTGAGAGAAACCGATGGTGTAACTTCCTCCGCCAGTAACATAACCCAAGATCCTGAGAGAAAGCGTAAGACGAGAGAAACAATATTCAGGTGCAAACCTTTACCAGTTCCTGTACCCGAATCTAATACCTTGTCACCGGGTTTTAGAGTTATAGGTGGCAACACCGATTTGCCGTCGCACAGGGCGCGCCTGAGAAGAGAATGCTGCAACTCGAGTCTTCGATACGTTATTACAGAGAACGCAGGAGATCATCAATTTGCCTTACCGCTGCTCCTCTAGAGCATCGGAGGGTAGTATATAGTATACATCTGGTGAAGATGGCCAGACCCTCTGCGGCTGCGATGCTATTCCCACAAGAAACCTGAGGGAAGAAAGGGGAGTCGAGGACAAGAACGAGGACATTTCGCGACGGGAGCCAGCAAATCGATCCCATTATCTCTTATTTCTACGACAGAAAGGCCGATGTGGGGGGTTGACAGACTCAACGTTCGCAGCTCTGTCAGACTCTGTGACATCGAAGCACAACACACGCGGACTGGGATTCTGGGAGAAGGGTTGAGGAAATTTTATGAACATGTGAGTAGTTTTTTTTAACTACCGCGGCGAGGCTTACGTTGGATTACATCGTTCCGCGAGAAGAGTCACATGGTTAAGGAATTATTCGAGGACCAAAACGATTGACAGTCTCAGGCTGTTATTCTAGGCTCTGCACTGTCCGTCAAGTTAGATGAGGTAAGTACGCAGTCCTCAGCGGAGGGGCAATTTGAAGAGACTGTATACATACGGCGCCGACGAAAAGTGGAAACGGAAACTGTCGACAAATGTTCGGAAACAGGCGCTCGCCGTGCACAAATAAGTACAACTACCAGGTACACAGCCTGGACACAGCCCTACTATCCTGAACTTGGCACTCTCCGGAAACTTCCCTCAGTTGAGCAAAAATTTGGCCTGGATCTTACGGTTACAATCCTCAAACCCCGTCTGGAATTCGACTTTTTTAATAGGTATCATTAGTTCAGTTTTCTCTTCGTCACCGAGCCTGATGACTTCTAGTTACTGACTCGGAGCATTATCCTCAGTGACGCATCCATACCTTGGATAAGGAGCCTATCTGTAGACCCGAAGCTGGATTGAATTGCTTAGACTCGTAATTGCCACCCATGTTTCACTCACAGATGAGCTGGTGCACTAGGAACAATAGACGCATCTTGGCCAAGTACGCGACATCTGCTAGCTAATGGAACCTGTGGCAAATAATAAAGTGTAATGTCCGGAACTTCGATAACTAGCAGCATCAACGGTGACGGCTTGCTGTGCTTCGCTTCGGTCCCTGGGAATTAGATGCAGATGGCTAGGACCGCGTTGATGCCAATTCACCCGTCTTCCTCTTTCCTACCACTTTGGTTGTCATTTCCCGGGTGTTTCCATCATTGGCCATGCTGGCTGTCGTTCAGCGGGCGGCTGTACCACGAGTACATCGGTGAGGAAGCGGCAGTGAACCGACCACCGGTGTAAGCTACTGCGTATGGTTTCAGGGCCTGTCCGCCGAGTGATAACTCGCCACTTCTGTCCTTTGCGCTATGACGGAATCTGGTCGTACAACCGGCATCTACCTTCCTGTGCGTCGCGAGCATGAAGTGGCGCGTCTCAACTCCGACATTTTGCTCTTGGACAGTGCTGAGTTCACTGTACGGAAGTATTTGAGATACAAGTAAGCCGCCACAGTTGGCGGTTATTTGGTATCATAGTGAAGAGCGGCATGACTGGAGGAGCCCAGTTGGGAACTACAGAGCAGGATTCCCGCTTGATGAGCGCTCTTCACGTATTAAACGTGATATCGACTCCAGATCTTCTGAAATCATGCGTTCCTCTCTAAATTCTAAAGGACTCAAGGCGGCGACGACTTCTATTTCAACCAGATCTACTCTGCCTTAGCATTTACGTTATTTAAGTGGGTCAATCGCACAATTACTCGAATCTAACTCCAAGGAGGCCTACCACGAAGGATAAAACCTGAAGGACGTACAAGGTACTCTCCAATCCGATTTTCCCTCATCTCATTACAATGAATGTTGAACAGCGAGTTTTTCGACTTTTATTCTTCGAAGCGACTGCTCATCTTCTCGCATAGGTTTCGTAAAGCTGGTTACCAGGCAATTGATCGCATTTGCGATCATTACTATTCACTACAGAATAAAGCGGTTGTACCGAGTGTACAACCCGGTTATCTGAAGCCTTTGATACCATGTGCGTAATAGGGATTCTCCCCGGACGTCAGGTTATTCACAAAGAACAATCTAGCGGCTCCCCCAGAGTCGGGAGAGGATTTTCAGATCATCGCTGATGATTATCAACGGCTCATTGTACCTGGCATGTTTGCTGCTTTTTTCTGCTTTCCGGCCGAGCTAATACCATATCATAGGCCTCGCCTACTGGCAGCATCCTTCCTTCTTCGCTTACTTCCCAATCGCAAGTACCTTTGAAGGTATTCTCGGAGACCTCTATGCCAGCAGTGTCGCCAACCCAGTCTTTACCGTAGGTCTCCAATTATTTTTTTATGCAACAATAGAGTCGTTAACGTGCCTTAGTGGGCTTCCGGCCCCGCATGCAGTGAATTAGAGGCCATCGTTATGGATTGGGCAGCGAAGCTCTTGGGCCTTAGTCCCGGCTTCATGCATGAATCTGGGATCGGCGGAGGAGCGATCCAGTCGACTGCATCAGAATCTGCGATGATAGCTATCGTAGCTGCTCGTGCGTCATACCAACGAAACTACCCGGATACCAAGCTCGAGGACCTTGTCATCTATGTCACGTCTCAGACTCATTCACTTGGCATAAAAGCTGGGATGGTGTTAGGGCTAACTGTGCGCGTCCTAGATGTCCACCCTGACGACAACTATCCGTTGAGGGGCGATACTCTTAGTAGTGCCTTGGAGCAGGATGCGAAGGCTGGAAAAAAGCCGTTCATTTTGAGTATGCTAAAATTTCTTATATAACATTCAGGGACCACTAACATCTGTTTACTCTTAGTCGCCACTGTGGGAACGACATCCTCTGGGGCCATCGATAATATTCGTGAGATCAAGGAAGTGGGTAAGTCTAGAAGCCGTGAAGTGGAAGGGTCTGCAACTGCTAACATCAACCCAGCTAAGGACCATCCTTATTTACGCATTCATGTTGACGCTGCTTGGGCTGGCGTAGCGTTCAGCTGTCCCGAGCATCGAGAAATGGGCTATCTCTCAGACATCAACGACGTTGCAGACACCTTCTGTACTAACTTCCACAAGGTCATTCAATTTATCGAGTGGTCTTGTTTGCATGGTCTAACTGTTCTTTCGTGCAGTGGGGTCTTGTCAACCTGGAAGCTTCTGCTCTCTGGGTTAAGAATCGGAAATACCTTACGGAGGCATTAGACGTAACCCCGCCATATATGAGAACAAAACAGGGCGACAACGGTCAGTACGATGAAACCACTTTCTGGTGGTATACTTATTAGACATGGGATTTTTATAGACAGAACCCTCGATGTACGAAACTGGCACCTTGCACTCAGTCGACGGTTCCGATCTTTGAAGTTGTGGTTCGTTTTGCGCAGCTTTGGAGTGAAAGGCTTCCAACAACATATCCGAAAGGTGCTCTGTTTCTCTGACGAGTGTAGACTCTGTCACTTATTCAAATCTCGCAGTCAATCGGTCTCAACCATCTGTTTGTCAATCTGGTCAAACACTCAGATATCATCGAGATCCTGGTGCCGCCCTCCTTGGGCTTGACTGTTTTCCGAGTGAAGCCACCTTCTCAACTCCGAGACAGCTTGGAGTCCTTAAACGCCCTCAATACGGAATTTTTCAGCCGCTTATCCGCTCGGGACGATATTTACCTCACGCAGACACTTCTGGACGGGGCGGTTTGCATACGTTTCGCTGTTGGCGCCATCCAGGCTGAAGAAAGTCATATATGGAACGCATTCGGCATTGTTGTGAAGGAAGCAACTCTGGCAATAGATGAGTGGAAGCAGCGACATGTACAGTCGCGTTGTAATGCCGTTACCGCCATTCTGTCGAAGCAGATACTTCTCGCCCAATTTGTATATGCGATGAGACCGCTCGGGAATAAAAGTATTTGTATGAGAGCTAGTGAGATGTACTGTGGTTCGCTTTTGGACGAAATGAAGAGGAAGGATCTGTGACTCTCACCTGCAGGTTCTCGTCCTAGCTTCCTAATCGTTAGGAGAATCAGACCTATTCTTGGGACGCTGGCGGGTATTTCGAAGAATGGACTTCAAGCGGCCAGCCAAGACTAGCTTTGCATTGATATCACGATCCATGTAATAAGACCAGGAACAAAGTAGGAAGTGCATCGACGACCGTGTTAACAATGTCTCTTAGAGAGGAAGAAGAATGATGGTGGTATCGTCGACTCTTCGACCGAAAAATGTTCGTTTCTCTATCTCCACCCAAGGCATTCCACAGAAGATCGAGAGCCAGATTACTGCTACCTTTTCAAGCGCAGTTTATTGCCGCAAGCTAGAGAAGAGCAGCGTCGACCGCGGTCTTCACCATTGTGCTCATTGAGCACAAATCGATCAGCCCGTCTGTACAAAGAAGATGAAGTCAGCCTGATTGGAGAGATAGGGCGGAGTGAGATTTCGAGCTGTAAGCGTGTTAGATTGATAGTTTGGGTAAAATGGCGGCGTGACTTACGCGAAAACACGCTGAAAGCTTAAAAGGTATGTCGCTATGGTTGGGGGAACATATACTTAGATGCGATTCATGGATGACCAAAAGATGGCTCACCACGAGCCAAAGTGATCAGACCCAGCGCTTTACGGTCGTGTATGCACTCAGTTTCGGCCAGGTCTTCAGCTCGAACACGGTCTGCCTCTACGTCGTTGCGGCAATTATGATATGCACTGAGGATCTTGATGAATTGTCCCTCAGTCGGAATCTGCGTGGAAAGAACTGTTCGATGCATGACTCGTACGCGATTGTTGGTTCGATTGACACGAGCGATGGCACACCGCCCAGGCTAGCAACTTAAACAGATCTGGGTGAACTGATTAGAGCTACCAAGACAGTAGTACCTGTCCTGGCACGTATAAGTTGCACATAAGAGTTCCTTGTTTCGATAGGAGGATCTCTGACTTTGATTTCGTCGTCGTTCAGTGCAGAGATCTGAGCCAGTCCACGAGAAAAAAAAGTTAAGATAGTGGGTTTTGATACGCTCGTCAGAAATGCAGTCGACCGGCGTTTGTTCTATAGCGAATCCTGAGGGAGATGGCAAAGTTTGTAGCTGGGTTTTGACCATGTCCGAAAATTTTTCGGCAACGAAATCGACAGCTTCGTGACCTGTCCCATGATCCTGTTCCCGTTAGTACTAGCAACATAGCAAGCTATTCCCTACTCACTATCAAAATCACCAATGAATTTCCAAGTACTCATTCTTCTACAACATTCCGGTCTCCAATTACATACCGACCGTCCCTCCCCTTCATCAATAGGTCTGTTTGTTGTCTGTCTACGAGAGACTACTCTCCAATGCGATCCTCCAGTTAAGTAGAAGGCTGGAATGCGAAGATGTGGGCACCACACTTGACAGTCGCGCTGAATGCCCGTACCAAATCTGCACGGAGCTGTTCATCGACATCGTAGTGTGGATACAAGACGGCCAAGACGGAGACCAAAATTTCGATTAGCTTCCATCCCTTTCCAGTGTTACATAATCCATCTACGCGTCTTTTGCTCTTTACTTTCTACCACCATGTCCCGACCTCTCACCTACTTTGATATCAGCATCGGCGGCGTCCCTGCTGGACGAGTCGTGTTCGAGCTGTACGCCGACCTTGTGCCCAAGACAGCAGAGAACTTTCGTGTTCTGTGCAGAGGAGACACCAAGAGCGAGGATGGTGTCCCGCTCAAGTATGCAGGCTCAGGGTTCCACCGGGTGATCAAGGGCTTCATGTGCCAGGGTGGCGACTTTACAGCACACAACGGCACTGGAGGACTCTCGATCTACGGTTCCAAGTTCCCAGATGAAGCCTTCCCCGTGAAGCACAGTAAACCGTTCTTGCTCTCGATGGCCAACTCGGGACCCGACACGAACGGATCGCAATTTTTCATCACTGTTGCACCGACATCGCATCTCGATGGCAAGCACGTCGTCTTCGGGGAGGTTAAGCGGGGAAAGGGTATTGTGAGAACAATAGAGAATACCAAGACTGAGGCTCAGGACAAGCCCGTGAATGAAGTGCTGATTGTGAACGCTGGAGAGATCACGGAGTCAGAGCTGGCTGAGGAAGACGTGGAGGTGGAGGACTACCCCGAAGACGACGAGCGAGCTGAGCAGATCCAGACTGACCCGGCTTTGGCGCTGGAAATTGCAGTCAAGGTCAAGGACACGGGTGCGTCCCTGTGGAAGGAGGGAAAGCACGCTGATGCACTCCAGTCTTGGCTTAAGGCTCTCCGGTACCTCGATGTTCATCCTGTGCTACCAGACGATTCTCCACAGACTCTCAAAGATACCTTTAAATCGACGCGTACTGCCGTCCTGCTCAACGCTACCCTGGCTGGTTCTAAAACCAACCCATCCACTGGTGTTGAACTCGCGACACGTGTCTTGGGTGTCGAGGGTTTGTCTGATGCCGACAAATGTAATTCACTGCTCCTTGTCTTGTCATGATTTCAAACTGAACGATCATATTTCAGCCAAAGCTCTATACAGACGCGCGCTTTCGTACGTCGCGCTGAAAGACGATGATGCCGCGGAGGCAGATCTGATCGCTGCTGGTAGCGATGGCGCTGTGGTGCAGGAGCTTGCCCGTCTTCGAGCACGGAAGAAGGAGAAGAGAGATAAAGAGAAGAAAGCGATGCGAAAGATGTTTGCGTAGACATGGAAGGAATCTAAAAAAACAGACGTAGATGTATCAATACATATCAGAAACCATCAGATTAACTGCTCTAAAAATGTGGTGACCTTTGTTCTCGTTGAATGCCACAACAGCAGGATACGGAAGACCCAACGGAAAGTTGCTCTATTGAATGCTCTTTTCACGAACCGAAATAGCTTTCTTTCTTCGAATGGTTTCCTTGGTTCTAACGGCGGGAGAGGCTTTTTTCTTATTCGCTGCTCGTTTCCTTCACCTAAAAGGACATGAAAATTATCATATCTCTCAATTCATTTTTGTGAACTCATTCCCACCACCAGAAATGCAAACCAGATGTCACGACACCTGGAGCCTCGAGTTGCTAGGAAGAACGCGCTATTCCCAAAATTCTCATCTTTGCCGGCTTGCAGACGCATTGCGGCGGCGGACCGTTTCACACCCTCTTTAAGACCTGCGTGATGACGTTGGATGACGCTTTGCTGGTTACCTCCGATGGATCGCGGGGAGCACGATGGACAGTGTCCGGCAAAGGTGGTATCTAGACGATAGATCGGAGAATTTGGACCTCGTTACCCTGGAGAAGTGAAAAAGTCGTTCTCACTGGCTACATGGTCTGGACTGAAGAAATGGTTCAACTGAATTGAGCGTAACTAGAAGACTCGTTAAAACGATGGACCATGCGCATGATGCCGGAGCCTGACAATGGGAAGGCCATGAGAAATGGATTGTATGGGATCACAGCTGCATTTTACGGCACTAGTCACAAAATTTTTGTCGTGAAATGGCTGCCGGAACGAGACGGCAAGCGCAATAAACGAACGTGGGATCAAGACACGGGAACACTAGAACACAATAGGAACGTAAACACAGGAAGGACACGAGAACGGGACAGGGAGGAAAAGGCTGTGAAGCAGAGGAGACGAACTCGATGAGCTTGATCCGAAGGTCGACGATGAATGGCTTGGTGCTCCCTGAGAAGATACTGGTACTTCATGCCGGTCGAGAAATAGACGAAAAGAGCGGGCGACTGGTAGCACTACCCATCAACGTGTAAGAGATTCGGTAGTGGTCATGGCAGCTCTTCAAGTGTTTGGTGTTGGAAAAAAAGAAGAGAGAGCGAGTCGACAATCCGTACGGATGCTGTCTGTCATCTTGCCATATAAAACAGACAGGCCAAGTATATTCAAAAAATGATAGTCAAGGCGCGGTGCAAGTCGTAGTAACTGGCGAAGTTGTCTTCCTTGGGATATGTGTGACTGTCACTGTCACGCATCCAAATTCCGACGGTCATGAACGCGCACCCATCTGTAAAGCAGCGCAATTATTCCTCGACCTCGACGGCTAAATCTTGTCTTCCAGACGTCGGCGCTGACTCTTCTGCTATCCAAGTATCCCAAGACCTCTGGCAGTCTGTTCTTGGTATACAATGATGTGGTCCACGGTAAGATAAAGTTCTTGATTCCTGATCTCCTTTTTCTTCGGCCTGAAATCGTACTAGCCCAATCATGGAAGGACATTGAATCGGTGGATCTCGGGGAGCAGTGCCCTCGAGGTGCCATCAAGGGTCGCAGACCTAATACCGACTCAAATGAGCCCGTCTATATTGTTCCCTGTGCTCTGGCGGAAACAGTGTCCTATGCATGGTCCGTTATATAGCATGTATCCGTCTATTCCGTGGCTTACAGTTTCCAGGCTGCAATCCGCTATTAAGTCACTCTCAGATTCATCGGAAATCTACCTGGGAATAACTGCAGATGATTCCTCAATAGTGTACTACAAGATTAGTTCCGGCATCGTCAAGCCACCGGTCTAGTATCTTCGGGATACAGAGGGAATACCTCTTCAGAATAGGACAACGCCACGGAAACGGACAGGAAAATGACCGCGGAGGATCTGCAGAGATGTAAGTGCCGTCTGTACTCAATTCATGGGCGCTTATAAGCAGAACAGGTAACCATATTGGTCAGCGACAATATTATCACTGGACCGTATCCCTTACTCGTTTCGCACGCAACTCCTGCTTCGATGAAAACAAGGCTGCTTTTCTCTTGACAAGAATCTCCGGCTGCTGCGGAGCCATTGGAGGACACCTCGTGCTATCATCCCCAAATACCTCTGAGTAGTATATGTTGTAGCTGAAGCAGGACAACAGATATCTTTAGCTTCTGCAATACTTTCAAACGCAGCGCGGAACTCGCACGAAGTTGACGAGAAACCACCAACGACCCATGATCAACCAACGTTCGTGTTTTCCAACGACAGCTGAACAATACTCATAACAGTTGGCATGGACGTCGGATTTTCCGCTTTGCTGTGCCATTGCGCAAGTGGTGGTTAATTCCGTTCTGATTGTGGAGTCAAGTCATCTCCTCAAGCCCGCTGACTATCCACAAGCTTCGGCCGGTCGGAGAAGATACTTACCAGCCTCAAGATCTGTTATACCGATCCAACGGACTCCCATTGATAGGTTGAGGTCATGCCGCCAAGGAATCGTGCAGGAATTCAGTGTCCCGGTTTTCCTGTAGGGGATCGCATCTCAGGCCAACGTTCATCAACATATTCAACTGCAGCATGTGCAGACAGCAGGATGATATCATGAGGCCTTTTCGCTATCAATTCTTCTGCCCCCCGAAATGTTCCCTCGACGCCACCCACCGCCTTTGCTTACTTATTTCCCGCCCCTGCTATGCTTGGGTTGCAATCCCGGGGCTATCTTCCCGTTCTGAGCAGCTTTTCCCTTGATTATATCAAAGCCTCATTGTAAAAACGTGTTGGTGCATTTATGTGCTGTATCCCTTGTCGTAACGAGCGAATTTGTGGTGGTCTGCACTGCCTCGGTGTCCGTCCCGAGACTCCGCTATCTCCGTTTACCTCCAGCGCCTGATGAATAAAACGCGCGTCTCATCTCTCTCTGGTCCTCATATCCCTTTCCTGTCTGCCTATATCACTAACTTTCCATCGATTACAGCCGACGCCATGAGAGACGCCGCCAGGCAACCGGCCTCCAGACTCGGAACGCGAAGACCTTATGCTGCCCAGGCCTGTGATGTTTGTCGTCGAAAGTGAGTATTGTGTGTACTGGTCATATTTTTTTCGAGTATCTGATGATTCCCAGGAAGACCAGATGCAATGGGGTCAAGCCTGTCTGTGGGCAGTGTGAGGCGTCAAAGCGCCACGATGAGGTGAGTCATGATAGGAGCGCTAACTCGTTCCTAATGGTCCTATAGTGCTCTTGGACTGGCGATCCCGCCCGCCACCCACGAACGGAGGCTCATTTTGAGGCTTTGCGCAAACGCATCAGCGTGCTGGAGGCCTACTGCGAGAATCTCGAGTCCATGGTTGATAAATGTAACAAGGATCATGGTGGACTATCTACATACCTTGAACTTCGACCTTCCCCTGAATATCAAGGACTAGAGTTAGATGAAGCTGGCAACTCTTCTCAGGAGCTGGTAGCTGCAACGGAGAATCTCAAGGTGTGTTTCCCGGTGGCTTTCGACCTCATTAACTCAGCTCCTGACAGCTTGAGGACCGTGACTTGGTCGTGTATGGAAACGTCGCCCCCTTCCGCTTTGCGCCGGTTCCTGCACAAAGTACCTCCCGGTTCCCAGAGATCATGGCAGACCCCAACGCGCACTACGTTCTCTGGCTCGACGGAGTGTCCTCCTCTCATGTCAATTCATTATTTGATTGGTCTCGTCACCTTCCAGCGAATCTTCCCCTTACGCGCCACGAGCATGATAAGATCATCGACCTCCTTTTCAGCTTCTTTACATCCTGGTGCCTCCGCGTAGTCCCTACCCTGTTCCTCCGCGATATGTACCGGGCCATAGCATCGTCGGGCACAGTCAAGACGCCACACTACTCCCCGATGTTGCATAACGCGCTGATCGCCCTCGCTACTGCATTCTCCGATGATCCGCACATCAACAGCTTCAAGAACCGGGAGCAATACGCGATCAAAGCTAAATCATACCTGGAGTACGAGTGCGAGAAACCGAACATTTGCGTCGTCCAGGCTCTCAGCTTGCTTGGGAGTTTCCACTCGTCGAATGGTGATCAGAATTTGGGATACCTGTACTTTGGTATTTCCGGTTCTCACTTGAGTTTCCACGGGTGCTTACCGGTACCACAGGGATGAGTACCAGGGTTGGCCAGATTCTGGGTTTGGAAGTTGACTGCTCCAGGCTTGTGAAGGCGGGGAAGATCAGCCATGATGATATGCTTGATAGGAACTGGGCTCACTGGACGGCCTTCAGTTTGGTAGGACGGTTTTCTCCGCTCTTCTCTTACCTTGGGCTCATTCCCCCCATATAGGATGTATGCTGGTCCCTATACGTCGGAAGAGACTGCTCTGTTCCTATCCCAGCGCATGTGGGAGATATACCTATTCCTTTCGTCGATTCGGCCTTCGATCAGATGACATGGCATCACCCTGGTGCCAACATCCCACCTCAACCAAGCTATCTGTCCAAGACCTTCGCGGCGACATGCGAGCTGTGTGTGGTAGCTCGGCGTGTCATGGAAGTCGTGTAGGTTCTTCCCCTTTTGAGAAATTTCCTTGTAACTAATCCACACCGTCAGGAACCGCCTAGGCACCCGTCAGGACGTCGTTAATCTCGAGTTGATCAGCAAGATGGAGTAAGTCCTCTCCCCATCATCGTTTCTGTTTCATCAATTAATGATTATCTTTACGGTATAGTCTTCAATTGAACAACTGGAAATCACAGTTGTGTGCCGAGGTTGACATCACGGCCACCAATCGCGACTTTTCAACACCGCATCGCCTAATGCTGCACCTCCTCTATTGGCTGATGTTTATCCTCCTCCACAGGCCCCTCTTCAATCGCAAGGCCCGGACAGTCTATAGCTCCGAAGGCGAAATTGATCACAAGAAGCTGTGTAAGCGCGCTGCTGAGAACATACTCCAGATCCTGCAGACGTGGAAAACGCTCTATACCCTGCGTTACGTCCCGGTGACGCTTTTCCAGGCTGTCTTCTCTGCTGGTACGGTGTTTCTCCTCATGGGAGGGAATTCGCTGGTCAAAGTCAAGCTGTGCATTCAATACCTGAACGAGATTGGTAAATCGTGGAAGTGCGCTACGAATATTGGCACTATCTTGCAGCAGTTGTTGGTGAACCAAGAGGGTGGGAAGGACAAAGGGAAGGCAATCGCGGAAGAGGTTCCGACCTCCTCCCCATTGATGTATCCACCTCCTGTGGGACCGCCCCCGGGATATCTCCCGCCTTTGGGGACCCCTTTCGATGATTTATTCAACATGGACACCATGCCCCCTCCGGTCCCTCTGACGGGAGGGGAGCTTGATTCGAACTATTGGCAGCTGGATGATCCCGCTGTGATGAACGTGTTAAACAGGTTTTTAGCCGTTAACAACTTTGAAGCACGTCTATGACGAATAGGTTAGTGTATGTGTTATTGGCTTCATTTATTCCGTACTGTAAACCTGTTGTAATTCCGCTGTATGCGATAGTCCTGGTACTGTATTTGTTATCTAGTTATCATCATGTATAATGCATCAATTGTTTCTTATGTTACCAGATGCGCAACTGATGAATGAGCGAGATACCGAAGCCGGATATTCCACGGCAAGCTTGTCGTGGTTCTCATGGGATTATATGGAGGTTCCACGTAGTGCTAGGTGTCAGCAGACACGGACCGGACGAGTTGGTTGCACGGTGGATCCATTTCCAAGGCTCGTTCGTCGACAAAAACTCGGAAATGTGGCTTCGAACTCTGCCGGGACGGTGATAGATTACAGGCTGTTCATCGAGGTTGGTTCCTTGGCTACGTGATGCAATATTAGAATCCGAATAATTGATTACATAATCCACCTTATACATAGGTGAACAACTGGTTCCACGCTCTCTTTGCGTCCTTCGTCCATCTACCCGCGATGCATCTGTCCTGTGCTCCAGTGGACTTTACGACCGCGTCGTCGACATGTGCCCTCAGCTTTCTGTCGCTCGCCGTCGTGCTCGTCATCCTCGCATGTGTCTGGGCCTGTCGCCATCAGCAGCAGCAAGGCGATAAGAAGGGCGTGTGGACCTGGGGCGTCCTGACCTTGGAGACACTCCAGTCGACGCCCACGAAGGAGAAGGAACCTGTGTCCCAGCTCGAGGGCCAACACCGACGTGCGTCTTTTACGTTTATTTTTAATTGATTTCAATTTTGAAAGGGCAATCAACGACAGGCGTTGTGTACTACGAGTCGCAGGCACCGGTGTCGATGGCGAAGATAATAATGTCGCGGCATGTATGTCCTGTGTTCTTCGAGGCATAAGAAGATACTGAGGGTGGCTCTGTAGACGTTTCGTCGACCAACGCCTCGCTCGATACCACCGCCCCCACGGCCCTCGCAACAGCCACCAATATCAACACCACGGCCGCCGGCACGACGCTCCCGTTCACTATCACCGCCTCGTCTACGCCAGCAGCTGCCAGTGTCGCCTTCGATGGTGTGATTCTTTTCGCCGACGAAAACGAAGACGAGATAAGGGGATATTACGTTATGTTATACACGCTATTATGATCTAGACCGCGCTGGGAGGGCGCTGATTATTTGCTCGGTTCACGCCGTCTCGGGCTGGCCAGATGGGCCCTGTCCGACGAGAGGAGGGAAGAAGAGAAGGAAGGAGGCCATACGTGGGAGTTTGTGCTTTCGCTGTTTGCATTTCATTTGGACTATGGTCACAAGTTCTTGGATTCGCATTTTTCTTATACTAACTCATTTTTGGATTTTCGTTTTCGTTGTTTGTTTTTCTTTTCGTTATATATATCTATGGACTTTTTGGACGGGCGGGTGTTGCTCATTACTCCTAATGAAATGTGACCATATTTATCATGCCTCCACCTGGACCGGATTCGATGGTCGGAAAAATGTACAAGCTTCGACGGTGACGTTCACGACAGCAATGACGTTTCATTGTTCAGGGCGCTGTGAGTTCTCGGTGTAAGAAGTCGGCTCCGAGAAATGAAACCAAGAATGAATTCCTAGCGAAGCCCTCGTGGGTCTGCGAAGATAATGGAGCATAGGCGTTTCATTGCTCCGAAATTTTTAAGATCTGGAGACCAACTACCTAACAGAATGGTGCGGTCTGTATGAATACTACTTCTCGTAGCTCAAGCTCCTTGCCCAGGTTCCACGTCCTAGAATGTAGCAAGATGTATGAGACAGCGCAGAAACCTCACTAGACAAATAACGCATGTTCTGTCTTGACTCGAAAAGGACATTCTTAAGTATCAAGCGCAAGCATATGCACAAGCATGTCGCCTATCATTGCCGGGTTCATTGCAGCGCGGTGAATGCACTTACTTTCCGAAGAAACGGAGCCATAGTGTTTCCGCTGTATGTCTCCCGGCCGACAATGAGCCATGAAATCGATTTTTCACCCTAAAACGCAATTGGGGACATAGGCGACAGTGTGAGAGCTCCGGCGACTACCCCCATGCTGTTCGTCTATGGTCATAGAGGGTGGGAACTGTGACGAGCAAGTTCTCTGGATAATGTCAAGGCGGAGGGAAGAGATGTGTAGGCGACAGAGTGGAGACCCTCAGCTGTAATTTGTGCTACCCACGATGTTCGCCAATGGAAGAGCCCAGAGAAGCATTAAGGTGAAGAGATGCAAAAGTGATTGAGATTCTCGTAGCCCGTTACTGGCCAGGGAAGCTTGACTTTTTTCGCTGAACCTGAGACAGCTCGTTACCACTTGACCTCGCAGGCGAGAAAGTAAGGTCCATCAAGGCCGTTAGACAGACGGTCACCAGTCTACGGCATAGTTACAGGTAACCGGAAATGAGCTCGTGTCTTTCGTACGGGTAACATAGGAATTACTGAAGCAGATGTCGCTAAGAGAGGAAAAGGGAATTGACCCCTAGCAAGCGGAGTCTAAATAAAAAGGACCATGCTGGCACGATGCCGCTTCGACCTGTAGAGGAAATGGCCACTGCAACGTTGCGAAAAAACACATCATCGGATTGCGGCGATGCCCTTGCACAGGAATCTGTTAGAAACGGTAGATACTTTGCCTGTAACTCTAAGCTATTTTCACCTCCATCGCCGTTACCCGACCTGCCAAACAGGCTCCTCAAAATATTTGCGGCACTGCCCAACACCGTCGGAATCATCCTTACCCTAACTACTACGTGCCGCCGACTCCATGACTTTGCCATGGCACATCATTTTGAATCAGTCTCCTGCTAAGAGTTTTGCGGCCGTTCTTCCAGTCTCCCTGCGGGTAAAAAATGCGGAGAGCGCACTCAACGTACTAGTGCCTTTACCTCATTTCGAATGCTCCGCTTATCGTTCATCTACAACCAGCCTCTGTCCGTCATCCGCTGTAAATTCTCCAACAACTTTCACCGGGAGATGAGGGTTGTCAAACGATCTCTCCCCCGGAGTCTGAAGCGTATGGACTTGCTTTCGGGCACGTTCTCCGTTTCTTTTGAATGTATGGGTTGGCCGAAGGTACGCACGGAAATGCATGCCGATTTCTTCGAGGACCTCAGCAAACTCTGTTGCAAGACAATCGACACGAATAACGAATAACCCAAATCCGAGGATCTTCAATACACCTACGGCAAGGACGAGCGAGATCGTAGTGTTCAGTGATCTGCCGGCCCTTACCAAACTCACAAAGGTTACCCTCTCTAAGTGTCCATAATAGTACATTGCTTGGATGCTGCAATGTATCGAGGAGTCGCCCATCGAAACGTTGGACTTAAGGTCCTTTTCTGAGAACGTCCTTTTGAAAATCAACAAATTATCCTTTAACAATCTCCAAAGCGTGACGCTCTTGTGCTGCACATGCAGATAGCGATAGGGACATCACATAGGGCGGCGGCTCCGCACGAAAGCTACTAGCGATGATTCAGCTGATGTACTTGGGATGTCCAGTCAGTTACATACCCCGACTGCAATGTGCGTCTTCATGTTGTCGAGTTTCGAGGCATCGCTTGCTTGGAAACAGTAAATGCCTGAGATAACACCTACCACAAAACTGATCGCTGAGACTTGTACATAGATCAGCTAGACTGCTGCGGGGAAATAGCACGGCAACTACTCACACAAATGATGAATATCGGGATAATTCGTGATTTTGACACTATGAAGATCCGGTATGCATAAAATACCTGGCCGACAGAAGAAGCTGAACTCATGATAAGTAACAGAAGATGAGTAGAAAATGCGGTGCGCACCAACAGCACTCATGATGGGTCCAGTGAGCCAAAAGTTGCAAACGCGTCGTGTGCAACAAGTATTGTCTGCACAAATTCAATGACATAAATGCCATGGATGAGACATTTTGTGGATCGTCTGTCATTCGGAAATGCCAGATAGTATAAATCTAAAAGGATGAATTAAAAATAATCTACTTAGGAGAATGACCGTGACCCAGAGCTGCATGGAAAGGGTTCCGAAGAGTCCCTAGTTCAAGAGACAGCCTACAACCTGGAATCTTGCGTTACGGGCTGGATATACTAAGAGTGCAATTTGACAAACGTAAGGTCCGGACCTAAATAAAATTACTTAGGGAATACCACTGCTCGATTCCACGATTATCACTTACAGTTCTGCTATCGGATAACCTGCGGGGACTGGGTACATGATGTATCTGGGGCTGCTTTACCGATCCTAAGGGAAAGTATCTCAAGATATATCCTAAACAGCCATGAGCCGGGAGATCCAAAGATGATGCTAACATAGGTCAGAATCACATCACTCAAAATGCGCTGAAAGGCACTACTCAACAGTGGTCAATGTGGCACTGACCTGTCAAACTAATTATCCATTAGGAAGGCAGTCTCACCTTTTGTAGTCATCGGTGGTCTACCGTCAGCGGGCGAGCCTACCGGTCTACATCTGCGAAGACTAAGGATATCGAAATAGCTGTCAGCTCTCCAGTAGCCAGCAGTAGACGTATTCAGATAGTGCACTAAATTATATATTGCTCTGGGAACAAGCTATGAGAAAATGCAAGGCCATGGTTGATTTACAACTCACCAACGTTGGCTCATCAAACTATTTGTGGCCGCAACGATGGATCTTTTTCACAGCATCCGGCGATGCTGTTGGCGCGAAGTCACAGGAATGTGCCCGGGTTGATGTGGAGTTGTACTCCACTGGGAACAATCCCAGAGTGTAGTAGAACCGTCACAGAGAGCACTCATGCACCATTGATGGGCCGTAGGAAGCGTAGAAAGGAAACGCTGGTATCGATGTCTTCACAGTTTTTAATGCGACAAAGCAACAGTTTTAAAGGATGAGTCGATGTCATCGATTGAGATTCTGTATTATGCGACAGATAGAGCCATTTATGGGGGAGTTTAATCTCCTTCTGTACTGAAGGGTTAGCTTTTCCCGTCAAGTATTCCTTTTCATGCGTCTACGTAGCGTCCTTATGGTGCCTGGATTGTACACGGTGGGAATATGAAGATGCCTGTCCTGCGTCGGGCACTGAGATTGTGGATTTGTCGGATTTTCTTTGTATCCAAAGTGATTGAAATTTGCAGGGGAAGGAAGGGCTAAGTGAAGGATTCAGAACTCAGTGAAGGCGTTGACATATCCCACGTGATGAGAACTATGACATCATGTTTGCCGGGACCTCCCATGCGGCCAGTTGTCGATCAGGACGCCGCCTGATTGCTCAAGGTTCCTGTCAATGACTCACACTCAATTTCTGGCCTTAGCGGATTTCATTGTTAACTTTCAATTCCCTCCTGTATGCAAGCGTTTACCCATCACCGCGCTTCTCTGTATCCTCATACAATGTTTGATCTCAAAAATCCGCCCCAAACTATGTTTCATGAGCACGCAATTCTCAGCTGTCCACTTCCATGAAGAAAAAGGAGCAGAGTTCTCAAAACGAGAACAGATGCTCATTGACAGTCTTAACGAGATACCAATGCCGGAAGATGAGATATCACTGCGAGCTCGTTGATCCCAAGATTCTCAACTCGTTTCGCTTTTCTGGACAGCTTCGACGTTGACGTTAACTGGGCTGTGGTCATATTTTACTCAATCAATCCCAGAGATAACGAGTCTCGGAGCTGTTGGTAGAGAGCGCAGAAGTCTCCACTGTCTCCGGAAGATCGCTAAAGTTACTGGCGTTCTACACTCGAACTAGTCCCCGGGGTCGTTTGGTGCCTGTCGATCAAAAAGAGCCTCTTTCAAGCTTGATCAGCCGTTAAAGCTTGGATTGGCGGGAAGGCTTAGGCTACCACTGCTACTACGGCTGTCGCGACGCCAGTAGCCGAAGCTGCTATTTTTATATTTTTTGGCCCCAGCATGATTCATGTTCTGGTTAACACCTCCTCCTTCGAAGTCGAGAAGAAATAAATGAGTATGGATTCCTACACATGGCATATTGTCGTACAAGGTCGTAATATTTAGCTTTGGTGCGTATTCAATAATAAACACCATGGAAAGTTCTCCTACAATGTCAATCGAAAGGATGCAGTCTATCAGTTACGCGGAGAGAATCATACAGCTGTCCTGTGGTTTATCCTTGGGGGAGAATCAGATCTAATACACCACATGAAGCATCCTGACTGACATTCATTTGACCCATTTCATAAGTATCATTGAATACCTCGCTAGATATTTCGACAACTGGCGCCGGCTCTTGCATTTCATCTGCAGGCTGTGTGCCTCCTGTTGATTGAGAGACGAATTTTTAGTACCGCGGTCGTGATACTCACGTTGGTTGAAGACATATCGGTATCCCGACTACCGATAAGTTGAATTCGAGAATTCAGCACCATGTAAACAGTGTTAGCGTATAGTTTAGGTAAGAGAAGGGCGGGAGTGATGTAGAAAGTTTGGTGGGGGGTCGCGATATAAAGGATAAAGCTCAGTAGAGCGGCAACGGCTAAGAATAAGCGTTGTTCTTATTCTGACAACAACGGATGATGCGGAGTAAATACCTGTCACAGATCCTGTTTCAATAGTGAGACGAATTATCTTTGTGACTAGCATTCGTGTGCGATGGAAATTAATAGCGCTGCGCATAAGCTATGAAATAGTAACAACATCAACGAAGATAATTGAAAGAGAGAAAGAACTCACGTAGTAGGTCATGCAGACAGCGATGAGAATATCGCATAGAGCAGCGGCTCCGCACCAAATCTGGACATGATTCAGCACGATGAACTTAGGACGTTCAATCAGCTACACACCCCTGCAGCGATTTGCGTCTTCCGGTTGTTTGTTTTAGTGAGGTCGCCTGCTTGGAAAGAGTAGATACCCGTGGTCATAGCAGCCACAGAACCGGTCAATGATACCTGTAAATAGTAGATGAGCCAGACTGCTATGGAGAAGAAGCACAGAAACAAACACAGATGATGAATATCGGGATGATTCGTGGCTCCGATAATACGAAGATTCGGTATGCATAGAAGACCTGCCCCACACCAGCGACTGAACTTCAAGGTAAGTAACAGAGAATGGGTAGCAATTGCTACGCGTACCAACAGCGCTCATGACGGGAACGGTGAGCCAAAAATAATTCATTCTAGTTAGGGCATGAATGTCACCGAAGCCGTACCCAAACGTTGCGAACGCATCGTGGGCAACAAGTATCGTCTGTACAGATTCAATGATATAGACGCCATAGATGATATTTTTTAGTAATCGTCTGTCGTTCGGAAATGCTAGATAGTATAGATCTAAAACAAATGTAATCAAAATAATATGTCGGAAAATGACTCAGCGACGCACAGAGCTGCACAGAAAGGGTCCCAAAGAGTCCCCAGTTCAAGAGAAACCCCACGATCTAAAATTTGGTGTCAGGGATTGGAAAGGATTGAATGTAAATTTTGACAAACGAAAGGTCCGGTCCTGAAATGGGATGTCTCAGAACATACTACTGCTCGATTCCATGAGCACAACTTACAGTTGTTCTATCGCAGGGACGGGCTGTGGCATGATGGGTCAGGGCTTGCTTTATCAATCCTGAAAGGAAAGTATCTATGAATATATACCATGCAGCCATCTTGAAACCAAGACAATCGGAATCATTCAAGCTGCGCTGAAAGGCGGTCCAGCTTCTCAATATGTTCATCACTGGTCCCGGTCAGCGCATACCCATCAGACTGATTACGATGATGTTGGTCGCCGTGCTCAGAAGAAATCTCTGGGTTGAGTTATCGTGGAGGAGAACCTGGTGGTGCATCGATCTCAAGTTGATGTTGAAACTGCACCAGAAAGAAACTGAGGACCAGGAAAGTCATAGTCGATTCGTGACTTACACTGAGCTATTTTTGAGGGCGTCTGACGTCCTCCTCCTCCAATATCTGTATTGAAAGGTTAGCTTCTCCCGTCATCTGATATATTCCTATTCATACGTAACGTATGAACCGAAGTATTCAATCGGAGAAGAGCAAATGTCTGTACCGCTTGTGATCATGGATTCATCTGGTTTTTCTGGCTCGATACTGGTGTTGAGGGTCAACTTGAAATAGATAGATAAAATAAATCCAAAAAAGGAAAGGGAGAGAAGAGAAAGAGACAGAAAGGGAAAGAATGATACTTCCATGCACATCCGAATGTACAGTGTGATTAGAATTGCTTGCTGCACCTCCCATGGCAGTTTTCGACCAGTTCGTGTTGAGGATGATGGTTTCACAGTCACCAAGCCGACGGCCCGCCATCTTTTGTTTTACTTTATTTTGATTTTCGTACCGATCATTACCGCTTCTTGGCTTCGTACCACCACCACCTACGTATCTGTCCGTCAATATACGTTCGTTCGAGCCATACCCCCTCGCGTTCATCATGCCTGCCGACGTCTATTCCCAACAGTTCGGAGTTATTAGAATTGAGGGACGGCTTTCTTGTGTCGATGCGATTACGGCTATCACGGTGTCAGTCGTCTAAGCTCGACATTATTTATATTCTGATCTACACCTCCCTCGGAGTAGAGAAGAGATAAATATGAGTATGGATTCCTACACATGGCATACCAGCGTACAAGATCGTCATATTTAGCTTCGATGCGTATTAAATGATGAACACATGGGGGAAAGTTCCAGTACATATGTCAGCCCAAAGAATACAGTCCATCGATTACGCGGAGAGGATCATACAGTCGTCCTGTGGTTTATCCTTAAGGAAAGATCAGTTTTAATAAAGGACATGCCAAAGCACCACGACTGACGCTCGTTTGATCCATTTCATAAGTTTCATTGAATACCTCAGTAGGTATTGTGACAACTAGTACCTGTCCTTGCATCTTGCTTGCAGGTCGCGTGCCTTTTACTGATTGAGGGATGCTATCTCTTTTCGTTGTCGTGATGCTCATGTCAGTTGAAGACATGTAGGTATCACGTCCTCCGATAATTTGGAATCGGGAATTCAGCACCATATAGATGGCGTTAGCGTATAGCTTGGGTACGAGCAGAGCAGGTGCTGGGTGGTACGTGTGACCGGGGAATCCGATAAAAAGGATAAAGGTGAGCAGAGTGACAATGGCTAGAAATTTTTAAATGGCGTTATTATTCTGACGGCGGCGGATGGTGCGAATTAAATACCTGTCGCAGATCCTGTTTCAATGGTGAGACGAATTATCTTTGTGACCAGTACTCGGGTGCGATGGAAACCAGTATTGCTGCGCATAAGCTATGAAATAGTATCAGCCTCAATGAAGCTGACTGAAATATCAAAAGAGCTTGCGTAGTATGTCATGCAGATAGCGATGAGGATATCACATAGGGCGGAAGCTCCGCACCAAATCTGGACATAATTCAGCGTGATAAATTGGACCACCTAGTCAATTACACACCCCAATAGCGATGGACGTCTTCCGGTCGCCGAGTTTAAGGACGGTGCCTGCTTGAAAAGCGTAGACACCCGTGATCATAGCGGCCACAGAACTGGTTAGTGATACCTGTAAATAGCCGATGAGCCAGACTACTATGGAGAAAGTATATAGCAGCGAACACAGATGATGGAAATCGGGATGATTCGTGACTTTGATAATATGAAGATTCGGTATGCATAGAAGACCTGCCCGACACAAGAAACTGAACTTATGGTAAGTGTCAGAGAATGGGTAGCAAACGCTCTGCGCACCAATGGTGCTCATGATGGGGACAGTGATCCAAAGGAAATTCATTCTAGTTGGGCGTCAAGGTCACCGAAGCCATACCCATACATTGCAAACATGTCGTGGGCAACGAACATCGTCTGCATGAATTCAGTGACATAGATATCATAGACGAGATATTTTAATGGTTGTCTGTCATTCGGAAATGCCAGGTAGTATAGATCTAAGGAGGATGCATTAGAAACATCCTGCTGGAGAACGACTCGGAGAAACGCACAGAGTTGCACAGAAAGGGTCCCGAAGAGTCCCCAATTCAGAAGACCAGCTACGATCTAAATTCTTGTGTTATGGACTGAATAGACTAGGTGTGCAATTGACAAACATAGGGTCCGGACCTGAAATGAGATAAGATGACTCAGGAAGTGGTAGGCACCGCTGCTCAATTCTAGGAGAATGACTTACAGTTCTGCTATAGGATAACTTACGGGGACGGGCTGCATAATGTGTCTGGGGTTGCTTCGCTGACTACGAAGGGAAAGAATCTGTGGATATATATACTAATCAGCCATGTGGGAGACTCGAAATAAGATATATTACACGAGTCCGTATCATCTGTTCCAGTCCCATCATGTTGATCGGTGGTCAGTGCCTTGACCCATCAAATTAATTATGGTGATTCGTTCCACCAGCCCAGAAGATTGAATCTCTAGACGAAGTTATAGCAGAAGAGATAACGGTGGTGCATCGATATAAAGTTGCTGTTGAAAATGCTCCGGGAATAAACCATGAGAAGAAAAGGGACATGGTAGATTCAAGAATCAGACCGAGCTATTTGTAGGGGTGACTACCCTCCTTCTCGTCTGACATCTGTATTGAAAGGTCCCGTCACATCAGACGCATTTCTATTTATGCGTGATGTGCCTACGGACCTGAATTGTTCATAGTGAGAATATGAAGATGCGTCGGGCACTGCGGTTGTGGATTCATCTGATTTGCTATTAATCTGAGGTGAGACAAGTTGGTTCCAGGGAAAGACGAGGGGAAGATGAGAACTACGACATCATTTGGTAGTTGTCTGAAGCCCCAACCCTGTTGAATGTTTTGAGCATGTACAGAGGCTGTCGCTGGCATGGGTTTGCTGATGGACTCTAACTAGCACGAGTACTCGGAGGAAGATCACTCACACATGCTACCAGTCAACTTGCACACCATCTCATTCAAGATGTTTCCAACCCCCGTGTTATATGGTATACGTTCCTTCACTCCTTGCCCATCTCTTCGAGTATCCAAGTGCCATGATGTGAACTTCGCTAACTTTGAGCCGACGATGGCCGAAGAGTATGGACAGCTACTGTCATCTGCTGGCAAGTTCCGACTCGGATTTCGGGTTCACTATCCAGGCTGCAGTGTGCCTTGATGGCGGTGTTGATCTCGATGCTCGATTCAAACTCGCCAACCTCGCCCGCGCCTCCAACCTTCGACGGATCCGATTATAGGTTGAAGATGACCAGTACCTCCTTACTTACCTCAGATGCTTCAGAGTCCAACTTTTCGACTCCCACGTTAGAGACGCTGATCATTTTTTATCTGTCCGTGCATAATTTAGATTGGGAGAAGCTTGATGACATCAACCAGCATCCATACCACGTAGTACGGATTCTGGTTCGTTTCCTTCTCAAGGACATCTGATCAGCATCATCCCCAAGTAACGTCGATTTTTTTATCCGCTCTCGCAGAGTTACGCGGGGATTGGACTGGCTCCTAGTCTCTTCCTAACCAACGCGTTCTCTACGCAGACGTGAGACGGAATCACAGTGGAAGACAACCTTGTCATAGATTTACCGCGTCTCGAGGCCTCTGGAAGATGGGTTCAATCATCAAAGGCTTGACAATCTCAACACGTATAGGACCCTACTCCCAGAGGATATTGGGTAAAATGTACTCGCGTAAAGGCCTACTCATAGACGTCTTCCTCACATGTTAGCATCAGGAGTTGAAGAGTTGGATGGAACGAATGCGACGGACTTGGAAGATCGATTGCCAAGCTGAGACTGCCAAGTGTCACAACCCGGATTACGACCTTGTAGCTCGCCCGGAGTCGAGAAGAAGTAATAGTCGTGAATAAACGCAGGTTCCTACACATGCTATTATCGACGCATCAGGTCATAACGTTCAGCATTGGCGTGAATTGAATGATCAAGGGCGAGTCTCCATGCTGTCGACTATCAGTTATGCGAGGACGCCCATACAGCCGTCTCGTGGTTTATCCTAGAGGAAAATCAGCTCCAACAAACCGCATGAATCACCACGACTGACATTTATTTGGCCCATTTCATCGAATACCTCGCTAGATGATACGACCACTGACACTTGTCCTTGCGTCCCTTCCGCAGGCCCTGTGTCGTCTGTCGATTGAGAAGAGGCGATATTTCTTATCACTGTAGTCGTGATGCTCATATCCATCGACGACTCATTGGCATCCCGTCCTCCCATAATCTTGAATCGGGAATTCAAGACCACATAAAGGGCGTTAGCATACAGCTTGGGCATGAGCAGGGCAGGTGCTGTGCGGAATGTCTGATAGGGGAACGGGATGAACAGAATAAAGGTGAGCAGAGCGACCACAGCTGAGGGTTAAGTAACGGTATTAATATTCTGACGGCGGGATGATGGTGCGGAGTGGATACCTGTTACAGACCCCGTTTCGATCGTGAGGAGTATTATTTTTGTGACTAATATTCGGGTTCGACGGAAGCAGGTAGTCCTGCGCATGAGCTATCGGAGTGTCAACATCGATAAAGCGAGTGACTGGGAGAGAGAAGAAGGAGAAAGAACTCACGTAGTAGGTCATGCAGATAGCAATGAGGATATCACATAGGGCGGAGGTTCCGCACCAAATCTAACCATCGATCAGCCCGATGAACAGGGATCTTCGATCATCCACACACCCCACCAGTGATATACATCTTCTGGTTGTTCATTCTAGCGAGGTCGCCCGCTTGGAAAGAGTACACGCCCGTGATTATAGCCGCCACAAAACTCGTCAAGGATATCTGTAGATTCACGTTCATCGGATGAGCCGGCGGGAGATAAAGAGCGGCGGAGCAACGAACACAAATGACGAATATCGGGATGATTCGTGATTTTGACACTATGAAGATTCGGTATGCGTAAAAGACTTGCCCGACACAAGCAGCTGAACCCATGGTAAGTAAGTAACAGAGAATGGGTAGTAACAGATGCTCCGCGTACCAACAGCACTCATGATGGGGATAATGAGCCAGTCAAAATTCGTTCTAGTCAGGACATCCATGTCGCCGAAACCGTACCCAAACATTGCAAACATGTAGTGCGTGACGAGTATCGTCTGCGCAAATTCGATGACATAAATGCCATAGACGAGGTATTTTATGAATCGTCTGTCATTCGGAAATGCTAGATAGTATAGATCTAACAAGAAGATATCAGAAATAATCTGCTGGAGAATGATTAATGACTCGGAGCGACGCACAGAGTTGCACAGAAAGTGTCCCGAAAAGCCCCCAGTTCAATAGAAACCCAACGATCTAGAGTCCTGCGTTAGGGGATTCACGAAAAGACTGAATGTACATTTTGGACAAACAAAAGGTCCGGACCTGAAATGGGATGACTCAGGAAATATCCACTGCTCGATTCGAGGATTATGACTTACAGTTGTGCGATGGGATAACCCACGGGGACGGGGTGCATGATGGGACGAAGCTTCCTTCAAGGGAAGGAATCTGTAACTATATACCAACCCGCTCGGACCGGTGAGAAGTACATCGCTGAAGCCGAGCTTAAACGCAGCTTCAGCCGTCCAGTGCTGAACATGTGTGGATTTATGACCAACCATCGTAAGTCAAACTTTTCAGTTCAATTCAATGGGGTGATTTTAAAGTACTGGGTTTGATCCGAAACTTGCCTTCTTGTTACCAAAATCGTGAAACATGGAGAGTCGGAAGTCCTTGGCGCACGGGTGGGGAAGCCGCAATGTCTGCAAAGGCTAAGTTTACCCATCATCATGACATCCGGCAATGCTGTTGGTGCGAAGAAGTCTCGCGGATTGATGCATTGGAAAGTCATCCTCCGCTGAGAGCGATTCCCGACTCGGAGACGAAGTGCTTATTGAGCAGCTCACGAGGCGTGGAAAAGAAACGTGGGTATGCATAGTTTTCGGTGCCACAGAGTAATAGAAAGAACAGTATTAGCAAGGGGATTAGAGCGAAGTATACAGTTTTGATGGTGCTATGCGTAACCCAACGGACAGTGAGGAAAGGCAAGGGGTGATTGGGGGTGTCTAGTCTTGCGGGATCCCGAGAACACAGCCACACGATCCCTTCGCGCGTCCCAACGCGTCGACAGGGGGCACCACGACGCGTTATGCACTCGGAAATGTATGATAATATTCTCTCTAATCTCACTGTTGATCTGTTGGAGCACTGTACCTCCATAGGCACCTGCAGCCTCCCCAGACTTTGGAAATCTCCTCAACGTGTCGCGTGGAGTAGAGGCTCTTCGTAGGGCAGAACGAGCAGGAAGGTAGATATGCTGGGATCACATTTTCCGGCACCAGATATCCAGAGCGGGGTATTCGGTCGATACAAAGATGCCGAAGGAGATTGCATCCGACAGAGAAAAAGTTCTACGTGGACTATGTGCTGAGGTGAATGAGAGACAGGCCTGAGGTTGGTCCCAAGACATGACGAGACAAGGAAGAATGGGCTAAGTGAAGCGGAAGGAGGCGCACGACTTCATCAAAAAGTCGAAGCACAAAGTTGAAGAAAAGTGCGAGCCGTATTAACACCAAGCTTGTGGTGCCATCCATGGTCTCGACGATCCTTGGTAAGAGATTAGGAATGTCGAGAACAAAGTCTGAATGGACGCAATCGAAGCATCGAGTCGACATTCATAGGTCATGCTTATGAATATCAACTAAGAACGACGGCCCACGCAAACGGGATGGTGGTAGTGAGAGACGATCGAAAGGATTCGATGATTGCCGATGAATACCGTAGAAGAAAAAGGTCGAAATAATATTTGCCCTCCACATCCGATAGATATACATTTGATCTACTTGGACCTCTTATAAATCTTAAAGACCTCCCTGCTCTTGCCCTCTACCTCCGGAATCTGCCATAAGCTCCCCATAGCACAAAGCGGCATGCTGTCGGCATTTCATTTGTCTTTAAACTCCGTCACAGCCGTCCCGGCGCCTGCCGCGAACGTAGTTGCTACTATCTTTTGTCGAACGTTGACTCGCTGCTCCACGCGAATTGGAATCCCATGGAAAATACGCTTCTCTTCAATACCCTACTAATACCATTCCTTCTTTATTGGCACTCAATGTCATCTTTTCAACTTAAAACCTGCAAACTATACGAAGACATCCGAGTCCGTACCTTGAACATTTCTATTCCACGCATCTGTCGATTATGCGTGGGCGCTAGTTCTACCTCGTCCAAGCCGAGTCGGGGATACCTCTCAGCGGAATATGACTCTACATCAACCCGAGCACATTCGCGTGACTTGTTCGCACCAACCGCATTGCCGGATTTTAGAGAGGATTAGGCCCTATTGTACCAATGGCGGGAGAACCTAGCCTAGACAGATTTCGCGGCTTTCCCACCGTGGCCGATGTTTCACAGACTGTCAAAGCGCGACTTTTGTATACAAGAGACCAAAAAAACCACCTCGCCAAGTCGATCTCAGAATCGCGGCTTGAAAAGCCGCATGGTGAGTCATAACTCTACACATGTTGAGCGCTTGACGACTGCGATTCAGCTCCATTTTAGCGACGCGATACTGGCCAGTCTTGGCGGTTTAGTATATATTCACAGATTCTTTGCCTTCAGGATCAGTACAACAACCCCGGACACACCATGCCGCCCGTCCCCGCAGGTTATCCCATGGCAGAACTGTAAGTTATGCTCTTAGAATCGAGCAGTCGTATTTTCTGAGACATATTTCAGGACCGGACCAATCGTTTGTCAAATTGCACATTCAGTCTATTCATTGCCTAACGCAAGAATTCAGATCATAGGCTGTCTCTTGAACTGGGGACTTTTCGGGATCCTTTCCGTGCAGCTCTGTGCGTCTTTCCGAGTCGTTCTCCAGCAGATGTGCTCTGAAGCATTGCATTCTCTCTAGATCTATACTATCTTGCATTCCCGGATGACAGACGATTCACAAAATATCTGGTCTACAGCATCTATGTCATCGAATTTGTGCAGGCGGTGCTTAATGCCCACGATGTGTTTGCAATGTTTGGGTACGGCTTCGGTGACATGGATGCCCTGACGAGAATGAACAACCGTTGGTTCTCCATCCCTATCATGAGCGCTATTGGTGCGCAGAACATTTCCTGCCGATCTCCTGTTACTTATCATGAGATTAGTTGCTTGTATTGGGCAGGTCTTCTATGCATACCGAATCTTCATATTGTCAAAGTCACAAATCATCCCAATACTTGTCATTTGTGTTCGTTGCTGTGTTCTTTCCCCGTAGCAGTCAAGCTCATCTGTTTATAGGTATCATTGGCCAGCTCTGTGGCAGCTGTGATTTTAGGCATTCACACTTTCCAGGCAGCCAATGTCACTGAAATGAACAACCGGAATTCACAAATCACTGCTGGGGTATGTAGCTGATTGGTCGTCGCAAGTTCATCGTATTGAATCATGTCCAGATTTGGTGCGGAGCCTCCGCCCTATGTGATATCGTCATTGCTATCTGCATGACCTACTACGTGAGCTCTTTCTCTCTTTCAGTTATCGTCATTGATGTCAATACTGCTTCGTAGCTTATGCGCAGTACCACTGATTTCCGTCGCACCCGAATACTGGTCACAAAGATAATTCGTCTCACTATAGAAACGGGATCTGTGACAGGTATTTCCCCTGCACCATACGCCGTCGTCAGAATAACAACACCGTTTCCTTCTAGCTGTGGTCGCTTTGCTCAGCTTTTTCCTTCTTATCGTGTTTCCCCAAAAGAGTTTCTATGTAACCCCCAGCGTTCTCATGCCTAGGCTATATGCTAACACTGTTTACATCGTGCTGAATTCCCGGATTCGAATTATCGGCGGACGGGATACCGATGTGTCTCCAACGGAAATGAGCATTACGACCACGATGATAAGAGATCTCACCTCTGGATTAGCAGAAGGCACTACACGTCCTGCGGATGGGACACACGAACGGGCACCGGTGGCCGTCCTATCCAATGAGGCGAGCGTCAGTTATTGTGCTTTATGTGTTTTATTAGCGCTGATTTTTCCCTCAAGGATAAACCACAGGACAGCTGTATGAGCCTCCCCGCGACGTGATTGATAGACCACATGCTTTAAGCTGGAACATACAGTATGGACCCCACCCTCAATCGTCTGCTACACACCGAAGCTGTTAGATAATGTCACATAAAAATATGTCTTCATAATCACTTTTCAACTGCGAACGACGCGTAAACCAGCAGCTTGGATTCTTGGATGCCCCATATCGGTGCCAATCCAAATCTTCTGCATTGCTTAACAAGACGTGGTCAGGTTAACGTCGACTTCAAAATTGACTACAAAGACACGGGTGTCTTTAGTACGAGCTCACAGTGGTATGACGTAGAATATTGACAATATCGCTATCATCTTCTGACATTGGGACCTCGTCAACAATATTGAGCACTTGGACCCGAACTAACGAATCCCTCAAATCGTAGTAGTCGAGAAACATTGCCGTCCAACGAACGATCATTTGCATTTCTGCCACAAGGCGTAGCAGGACGTAGTGGATCAACATTTCTGGGACACCGCAGTTCGGTATGGTGTAGCTCGGTGGTTGGCCGAAGCTCTTGGCGAAGACGATGTGAGCGCAACTTGCACTCACTTCGGGAAGTCTGCTCCGTGGACATGGTGAGTGAGGATTGTGTGTTCATGGAACTTTATGGAGATGGTGCTCTGACTTTGACTTGAGCGACAACCTTCTCGTTTCGATACCGAATCATAGACATGTTCTCTTTTTCCTGAGAGTGTCATACTTGGCGGTGGTGGAACTCCTCCAAAGAAAAAGGTCGGAATAATTTTTGTCCTCTACATGTAAATATACATTTGATCCTAAATCTACTTGGACCTCTTATAAATCTTATCAAGGAAGCTCTTAAAGACATCCCTCTTCAACGTACTCTTGCCCTCAACCTCCGAGATCTGCCCAATCATGGCAATAAGCTCGCCATAGACCTTCTCCTCATACACCGCATACCGCTTCCTCAAATCGACCTCGGGGCTCTCAAACACGACCTTGACCCTCCTCTCGCACTCCGAGTCCTTCCTGCCATAATTCTCATCGAGGACCCGCCGCTGCTCGGGCGTGCACACAGCCAAAGCAGTATTGACGCACCACGAACACTTGTTATCGAGGATATCCGTGCCGATCTTGCCGATCTGCTCGGGGGTGCCAGAAAAGTCGAGAAAGTCGTCTTGGATCTGGAAGTACTCGCCGAGGGGGACGAGGATGGATTTGGCGAGGGCGTATGGCTCGATGGTCTGGTTCCCGGATGAGTAGGATTGGGGGACGTGGGACATGTACATGGCGAGGGCGACGGGGAGGTAGAAGGAGTAGTACGCCGTTTTGTAGATCACGATCAGTGAATGTCTGGGTATACAAAGGTGAGCTAAGTGCGACAGACACGGAGAGAGGACACACTTTTTGAGAGAGAACTTGCTCAAATCAACTTCGTCCTCGGGGGCAGTGATCAAATCGATGAGCTGGCCCATCTCCGTCTGGAACGTTGTCTCGAGGAAGAGCTCGAGGATATCGACATAGTAGCTCTCGCCACGGAAGTGCTTCTTGAGGAGGTAGTATATCGCGGCTTCGAGCATGAAGGAGTCGTTGATGGCGATCTGGCCGACTTTGGGGACGCGGTACCAGCAGGGCTGGCCGCGGCGGGTGATCGACGAGTCCATCATGTCGTCGGAGACGAGGAAGAAGGCTTGGAGCTGTGGGAACGGTGAGCAAGGCAAGCAGGGAAGATATCGGACCCACGAGCTCGATGCCCCATCCGAGCACGGCAGCCTTGAGGTACTCGTCGTCCGTCAGCGGGGTCCCTTTGATGATCTCGGCCGTGTCGACGACGGACATCCCACGGTTCAGCTTGCCGCCGGGGACGTTGTAGTCGAGGTTCTGTTATCATTATGAGCAGAGTCCGGTTGGGCAGTCCTCTCTTACCCTCTCGTACCACTCAATAGCATCCTTGGGCATGCCCTCGCCAGTAATGTAGTCAAGCAGCTCCTGCTTGATGATGGTCCATGCTCCTTCGAAACGGGCGCGGCGGGCAGCCTTGTCGGTGGACATGTTGTGGGTGGTGACAGATGGCACGATAAGAAAGTGGTGCTATATGTATGGTACGCTATGATCGAGAAACAAGGCAGCGCTGAATCCGATCGAAAAGTTTCAGACACATCCGAAATGGAATTTATTCAGTCGCCGGCACGCAGTCCTCCGCGAGTATTTCAGTAGGAGCAGGGCGGATCAGCTTGCCGAAGGTGGTATTCACTTGCCTATTCAACCTCCGCTGCTACGGAACAGGAGCGGGATAACGACCGGGATGGAGATGCTAGAAGACCAGGGTAAAGTGCATGATGGCATCGGGATTCGTGTGGACAGAAACAAGATTTTCTGGGATATATCACTGAGCCAATCATGAACTGGCGAAGACGCGTGGCTATCGGATGAAAGACTTTTAATGTAGCTAATGTAGTCGTGACTCCGTTCGTCAATTTCTCTAATATCTGTTTTTAAGAATAAGCAATTTTGGCTTGAGACGCGTTGAGGAGTATTCCAAAGTCTGGGCGAGGCTGCAGGTTCCTATAGAGGTGCAGTATTCCAACTGATCGACAGTAAGGTTAGAGGGAGGATTATCATAGATTTCCGCGTCCGTAACGCGTCGTAGGGCTGGCCGTCGACGCGTTGGACGCGCAAAGGGATGATGTGGCTGTGCTTTCCGGGACTCCGAAAACTAGACCCCAGGACCCCTTAACTGAAAACTTTGGCCCGTCCGCGCCCGCCGAGCTGCTTTATAAGTACTTCATCTCCGAGTCGGGAATCGTTCTCAGCGGAGTACGACTTCTTCGCACCAACAGCATTACCAAAGAATCTGATGACGGGACAACCTAGCCTTTAATATTGCATGGTTTCTCCACCGGTGCTCCAAGCCAATTTTGGTAACAAGGCTTGAAGAATCGGATCAAGACCAGTAGTTCAGGATCGTCCCCCGTTGAATTGAACTGAAGGGTTTGACGCTGTCAGCTAGAATCGTCGATGGTTGGTCATAAATCTATGCATGCTTAGCACTGGACATCTGAAGCTGCGTTTACGCTCGGTTTCAGGGGGGATGCAATACTCACCGGTCTAGTAAGCGGATTGGTATATAGCTACAGATTCGCTGCCTCGAAGGAAACCCCGTCCCACCATGCGACCCATCCCCGCAGGTTATTCCATCGCAGAACTGTAAGTCATACCTTCGAATCGAGCAGTGGATATTTCCCGTCTTCTCATTTCAGGTCCGGACCTTTAGTTCGTCAAAATGCACATTCACTCCTTTTGTGAATCCCCTAACGCAAGACTCTAGATCGTGGGGTTTCTCTTGAACTGGGGGCTTTTCGGGACCCTTTCTGTGCAACTCTGTGCGTCGCTCCGAGTCATTAATCATTCTCCAGCAGATCTAATATATTCTTGTTAGATCTATACTATCTAGCATTTCCGAATGACAGACGATTCATAAAATACCTCGTCTATGGCATTTATGTCATCGAATTTGCGCAGACGATGCTTGTTGCGCATGACATGTTTGCAATGTTTGGGTACGGTTTCGGCGACGTCGATGCCCTGACTAGGTCCAATTTTAACTGGCCCACTGTCCCCATCATGAGCGCCGTCGGTGCGCGGAGCATCTTCTAGTACCCGTTCCCTGTTGCTCATCACCTGAAATCAGTTGCTGGTGTCGGGCAAGTCTTCTACGCATACCGAATCCACATAGTCTCAAACTCACGAACCATCCCGATATTCGTCATTTGTGTTCGTTGCTCCGCCGCTCTTTATCTCCCGCCGGCTCATCTGATGAACGTGAATCTACAGATATCCTTGACGAGTTTTGTGGCGGCTATAATCACGGGCGTGTACTCTTTCCAAGCGAGCGACCTCGCTAGAATGAACAGCCAGAGGATGTATATCACTGCTGGGGTGTGTGGATGATCGAAGATCCCTGTTCATCGGGCTGATTGATGGTTAGATTTGGTGTGGACTCGCCTCCGCCCTATGTGATATCCTCATTGCTATCTGCATGACGTACTACGTGATTTCTATCTTCTTCTTCTCCTCTCTCCCAGTCACTTCATTGATGTCGATACTCCGATAGCTCATGCGCAGGACTACCAGCCTCCGTCGAACCCGAATACTAGTCACAAAGATAATACGCCTCACCATCGAAACGGGGTCCGTAACAGGTATCCACTCCGTACCAATCCTCCCGCCGTCAGAACATTCACACCGCTTACTTACTTCCAGCTGTGGTCGCTCTGCTCACCTTTATCCTATTCATCACGTTCCCCCTTCGCATGTTCCACACAGCGCCTGCGCTGCTCATGCCCAAGCTGTATGCTAACGCCGTTTACGTGGTCTTGAATTCCCGATTCAGGATTATGGGAGGACGGGATACCTATGAGTCGTCGATGGATATGAGCATCACGACTACAGTGATAAGAAATATCACTGCTTTCTCGGTCGACGGGGCCTGCGGACGGGCTGGTGCCAGTGGTCACTATATCTAGCGAGGTATCCAATGGAGTGGGCCAGATGAATGTCAGTCATGGTGCTTCATGCGTATCATTGGAGCTGATTTTCCTCTAGGATAAACCAAGGGACGGGTGTATGGGCGTCCTCGCATAACTGATAGTCGACGGCATGGAGACTCGTCTTTAATCATTCAATTCACGCCAATACTAAACGTTATATCCTGATGCGTCGATAACGGCATGCGTAGGGATCTGCGTTAATTCATAACTACTCCGAACGAGCCACAAGGTAGCAATCCGAGTTGTGATAGTCAGCCTCAACTTCGCAATCGATCCTCCATCGCATTCGTTCCATCCAACTCTCCAACCCCTGATGCTAAGCTTGCAGGGTGCATACGTACGAAGATACAGCAGAGCGGTCTCTTTGGTTTAACAATCCATAATCTAAAGTTTTAATTAATCCTCTACGGCTGCGGGGTTCTTAGAGTAATGCACGGGAATTAAAACAAGGAATCACAGAACACTGCTGTCCAAGAAAAATAAGTGATGCATTATATGTATACATGATGATAACTAGATAACAGATACAGTACCAGGGCTATTGCATACGGCGGAATACAACACGTATACAGTATAGAACAAATGAAGTGAATAACACATTAACTAACCTAGTCGTCATAGATGCGCTTCAGAGCTGTTATCGGCAAAAAAACTTGCTAACTCGTTCATCAGAGCGGGATCGTTCACCTGCCAATATTTCGAATCAAGCTCCCTTCCTGTCAGAGGGACCATGTTAAGAAAGCCGTCGAAAGGGACCTCCAAAGGCGCGAGATAATTTGGAGGCGGTCCCAAAGGAGGCGGATACAGCAATAGAACATCCTCTTCCGCGACTGCCTTCCCTTTACCCTTCCGACTCTCCTGGTCCTCCAACAGCTGCTGCAAGATAGCGCCAATATTCGTAGCGCACTTCCACGATTTACCAATCTCGTTCAGGTACTGAATGCACAGCTCGACTTTGACTAGCGAATTCCCTCCCGTAAGGAGAAACACCGTACCAGCAGAGAAGACGGCCTGGATAAGCGTTACCGGGACGTAACGCAGGGTATAGTGTTCTCCACGTCTGCAGGATCTGGAGTATGCTGTCAGCAGCACGTTTACACAGTTTCTTGTGATCAGTTTCGCCTTCGGAGCTATAGACTGTCCGGGCCTTGCGATTGAAGAGGGGCCTGTGGAGGATAATAAACATCAGCCAATAGAAGAGGTGCAGCATTAGGCGATGCGGTGTTGAAAAGTCGCGATTGGTGGCCGTGATGTCAACCTCGGCACACAACTGTGATTTCCAGTTGTTCAATTGAAGACTATACCGTAAAGATAATCATTAATTGATGAAACAGAAACGATGATGGGGAGAGGATTTACTCCATCTTGCTGATCAACTCGAGATTAACGACGTCCTGACGGGTGCCTAGGCGGTTCCTGACGGTGTGGATTAGTTACAGAGAAATTGTCAGAAGTGGAAGAACCTACACAACTTCCATGACACGCCGAGCTACCACACAGAGCTCGCACTTCGCTGCGAAGGTCTTGGTCAGATAACTTGGTTGAGGCGGGATGTTGGCGCCAGGGTGATGCCATATCATTTGGTCGAAGGCCGAATCGACGAAAGGAATAGGTATATCTCCCACATGCGCTGGGATGGGAACAGAGCAGTCTCTTCCGACGTATAGGGACCAGCAAACGTCCTATATGGGGGGAATGAACCCAAGGTAGGAGAAGAGCGGAGAAAACCGTCCTACCAAACTGAAGGCCGTCCAGTGAGCCCAGTTCCTATCAAGCATATCATCATGGCTGATCTTCCCCGCCTTCACAAGCCTGGAGCAGTCAACTTCTAAGCCCAGAATCTGGCCGACCTTGGCACTCATCCCTGTGGTACCGATAAGCACCCGTGAAAATTCGAGTTAGAATCGGAAATACCAAAGTACAGGTATCCCAAATTCTGGTCACCATTGGACGTGTGGAAACTCCCAAGCAAGCTGAGAGCCTGGACGACGCAAATGTTCGGTTTCTCGCACTCGTACTCCAGGTATGATTTAGCTTTGATCGCGTATTGCTCCCGGTTCTTGAAGCTGTTGATGTGCGGATCATCAGAGAATGCAGTAGCGAGGGCGATCAGCGCGTTATGCAGCATCGGGGAGTAGTGTGGGGTCTTGGCTGTGCCGGACGACGCGATGGCCCGGTACATATCGCGGAGGAACAGGGTAGGGACTACGCGGAGGCACCAGGATGTAAAGAAGTTGAAAAGGAGATCGATGATCTTATCATGCTCGTGCCGAGTAAGAGGGAGATTCGCTGGAAGGTGGCGAGACCAATCAAAGAATGAGTTGATATGGGAAGAGGACACTCCGTCGAGCCAGAGAACGTAGTGCGCGTTGGGGTCTGCGATGATCTCTGGAAACCGGGAGCTATGCTGTGCAGGAACCGGCGCAAAGCGGAACGAGGAGACGGTCCCATACATGACTAAGTCACGGTCCTCGAGCTGTTCAGGAGCTGAGTTAATGAGGTCGAAAGTAACAGGGAAACCAGCACCTTGAGATTCTCTGTCACAGCTACCAACTCCTGAGAAGAGTTGTCAGCATCCTCTAACTCCAGTTCTTGATATTCAGGGGAAGGTCGAAGTGGAGGGTATGTAGATAGTCCACCGTGATCCTTGTTACATTTATCTATCATGACCTTGAGATTCTCGCAGTAGGCCTCCAGAGCGTTGATACGTTTGCGCAAAGCCTCAAAACGAGCCTCTGTTCGTGGATGGCGGACGGCATCGCCAGTCCAAGAGCACTAAAGGACCATTAGGAACGAGTTAGCGCTCCTATCATGACGACTCACCTCGCTATGGCGCTTTGATGCCTCACACGGCCCACAGACAGGCTTGACCCCGTTGCATCTGGTCTTTCTGAGAATCATCAGATACTCGAAAAAATGTGACCAATACACACATAACTCACTTTCGACGACAAACATCGCAGGCTTGGGCAGTGTAAGGAGCTCGCGCTCTGGAGGCTTGTTGCCTGGCGGCCCCTCTCATGGCGTAATCGATGGAAAGTTAGCGATGTGGGCCAAGAGGAAAGGTTTGACCACAGAGAGACGAGACGCGCATTTATCCATCAGCCTCTTGAGGCAAACGGAGATAGCGAAGTCTCGGGACGGACACGGAGGTAGCGAGGGATACAGCACAAATGTACTAACACGTTTTTGCAATGAAGCTTTGATATAATCAAGGAAAAAGCTGCTCAGAACAGGGAAGCAACCCAATCATGGCAGGAGCGGGAAACAAATCAGCAAAGGCGGTGGGTGCCAGCGTTGAGACAAACAACAACAACAACAGCAGCCCCGGTCCGCGTTCGCTGTTGCTCCGGCACTACAAGGCCTTACAGCTAATTTCATAGGTCACACATAACAACCACAACCATAACCAAAAAATTTCATGTTCTACGATTATTATTCACCTTCGACTACTGGCTCGTTCTATGCCGACTTTACTTTCAACGTCCGGAAATTCCATGTGAAACCCTCCATCTTTTCCTCTTCACTGTCATGATCCCTACACCTTGAAATTGTATACATCGACACGCGGCGACCCAACGACATTCGCAACCTATGTATTGCATCCAAGGCTAGATCCCTTTCTCCATCCCCTTTGTCTGCTAGTTCACTGACGAACCATAGCTGCCACCGTACTCCAACAGCACTCATGATATGATCGCCGCTATCGGCGCTCCTACTGTTGCCCCCTCACCGAAGACCAACATTGTGGCGTACCATCCGCCTCAAGGCTTACTGCTTTTTCCGACATATAGTCCGATTCGACGCTATCTAGCCACACCGCGGACAGAAGCCGGATATCACGACTAACGTGATAGCTGTACCAATTTATGTATCTACGATGCTTACGGAACCCTGAATATCACTCTGGTTCTCGTGGTCTTTAAGCTACTGCGAGACATCGGGCCCAGACCTGGATTCCTTCAGTGTACTTCTTATCTTGCAACATTTGGAGATGCTCAGTCCTTGTAGCCAGCGTCACCTCAACAATGCTTTGACATTGGAGAAGTAATCACATTCCACCATTCTCGATCTCGTGTCGCACGAACCGCATATCTTTGTTACTCCGGCTGGACACCGTTGGTGGGATGCTAAGCATCAGGTCAAGCTAGCCAGTCAAGTGGTCGGTAATTCGTAACGAATTACGGATTTCGGTGCCGGACTCTTACTACATTGTTGATAGGTGATGTGAACCCTTCCAGTGGTATCCATTACGACGAAACATGCCCAGTTGAACGAATGACTCTGTTGCTCCCGATCTAATTCAGGTAAGTTTACGCTCAATTACGTTCATTCTTCTCGCTTACCTTCAGTATAGATTTCTGTCGGTACCATCTATGAAATCTAGGGTGTCTCGAACAGAATAACTGTATACTTATGATACACCTTGATTGATGGTAAGTTATGTCTAAATGGTAGAACCTGTACCAATGAGATGATCCTGATACTTAGAACTGTAACGGACAGTTTTGAGATCTACTATACATGTTGTAGGGAGCATCATATGCGAAAAGTACACTTTTCCTCTTCCACATCCAAGTACTGGCTGACAGTAATGTCGTAGCCTTGGGCCACCCCTTCCGTATCCTTTCTTTCCAGATTTCCTTAAATCAATTCAAACCTTCTGGTGTGATAGGTACGTGTTTGTTGTTCACCTACCGGCTCACCCGAACTGCCTGAGGAGGACTCGGAATTGCCATGCTTGTGATGGTCCTCCTCTTTCATCTACTGTACCGAGGACATTCTCGGATGATGTGCCCTCGAGTTTGCACGGCTCGAAGTAATAGACTGATAATCGTTCTGACCATTGGATAATCCCTTAGCTGGTGACACCTTCTCGTGGCAACGATGTCATACAACGTAAGCTTGCACATATCCGCTGCGATAGTTAATAAAACGATTCACATGTTCACAGTCTCCTCAAGGATAAAATATCCGAGTCCTGCTCCCGGAATCCGCGTGTGTTGCACTTCGATGGCATTACCTGTGAACGTTGAGTCTGCCAATTGCCCACACTGGTCTTTCTGTCGTAGAAGTAGGAGATAATGGGATCGATCTGCCTTCTGTCGCGAAATTTTCGCCATCTTCATCAGATGTACACTATATACTGCCTTCCGATGCTCTTGAGAAGCAGCGGCAAGCCAAACCGATGACGTGCTCCGTCCTCTCCAATAATGTATCGAAGACTTGAGTTGCAACTGCCGAAGGAAGTTTCTCTCACGGCTATCGATATACAATCTAAAATATTCCCCGAATCATTCCCAGGGAACGTCGATTTTTCTTTCCGCTCGGTCATAGAGTTACCCGGACAATGGACTGACTCCTAGTCTTTTGTCAACTAACGCGTTCTCTACGCAGCCCTGACGGAATCACAGTGGAACGCGATCTTGTCAGAGATTTACCACGTCTCGAGGCTCTTGGCAGACGGGTCCAAATCATCGAAAGCTCGACAATCTCAACACATATGGGGCCTTCCTTCAAGAGGATATTGGGTAAAACGTACTCGCATAAAGATCTGCTCATGGACGTCGCGAAACGTCTCCCTGACAATTGGCACGAGAGGGATTTATCAGCGTACCTGCTTCAAACGACTGGATAGCGATATATGCTCAAAAGGTGCGCGATCCCAACGCAAGTCAAGCGAGTATCGTCAGCCAAGTTTAAATTTTAGATTATGAATTGTTGAAACAAAGAGATTCCCTCACTATATATTCATCCTGCAAGCTCTCGCAGTACATAAACTGGCATCAGAAGTTGGAGACTTGGATGGAACGAATGTGCCGGAAGGCCAAGCTGAGACTACGACTTGGATCCATCCAAGCTGCTACCTTGTGGCTCGATGTGATTCATACTCTGGTTTAAGCCTCGTTCGGGTTGAGAAGTAGCTATATATGAATGCAGATTCCTACACATGGCATTATTGGTGCATCGGGTTATAACATTCAGCGTCAGTGCGCTAAACGATCAAGGGCGAGTCCGTCGACTATCAGTTAGGCCGTTGCGGGGTTTATCCTAAAGCAAACTCAGTTCTAATAAACCGCATGAAGCACCACGACTGACACTCATTTGGCCCATTTCATTGGATACCTCGCTAGATAATATGACCACTGGCACCTGTCCTTGTGTCCCTTCCACAGATCCTGTGCCGTCTGTTGATTGAGAAGAGGTGATACCTCTTATCATCGTAGTCGTGATGCTCATATCCATCGAAGACTCATAGGTATCCCGTCCATCGATAATCTTGAATCGGGAATTCAAGATCATGTAAACGGAGTTAGCATATAGCTTAGGCACTAGCAGGCCGGGAGTTATGTAGGGAGTTTGATGGGGGAACGCAATAAAAAGGACAAAGTTGAGCAGAGCGACAACAGCTAGAAGTAAGCGGTGTTATTATTCTGATAATGACGGATGGTGCGGAGTAAATACCTGTCACAGATCCCGTTTCTATAGTGAGACGAATTATCTTTGTGATCAGCATTCGGGTACGACGGAAATTAGTAGTGCTGCGCATAAGCTATTGGAGTATCAACATCAATGAAGTAATTGCGAGAGAAGAAAGAACTCACGTAGTGGGTCATGTAGATAGCGATGAGGATATCACATAAGGCGGACGCTCCGCACCAAATCTAGACACGATTCAGCTCGATGAACATGGGATATCCAATCATTCACACACCCCAGTAGTGATATACGTCTTCTGGTTGTTCATTTCCGTGAGGTCGCCTGCTTGGAAAGAATACACGCCCGTGATTATAGCTGCCACAGAACTCGTCAAGGATACCTGTAAATTCACGTTGATGAGCCAGACTGAAAAAGAGCGCAGCGACGAACACAAATGACGAATATTGGGACGATTCGTGATTTTGACACTATAAAAATTCGGTATGCGTAGAAGACTTGCCCAACACAAGCAGCTGAACCCATAGTAAGTAAGTAACAGAGAATGGGTAGTAACGGATGCGCCGCATACCAACAGCGCTCATGGTGGGGACAGTGAGCCAATTGAAATTTGTTCTAGTCAAGGCATCGATGTCACCGAACCCGTACCCAAACATTGCAAACATGTCGTGCGCAACAAGCATTGTCTGCACAATTTCAATGACATAAATGCCATAGACGAGGTATTTTATGAATCGTCTGTCGTTCGGAAATGCTAGATAGTATAGATCTAGAAAGAATATATTAGAAATAATCTGCTGGAGAATGAGGAGCGACGCACAGAGTTGCACAGAAAGGGTTCCGAAAAGCCCCCAGTTCAAGAGACACCCTACGATCTAAATTCTTGCGTTAAGTAACGAATAGACTGAATGTGCAATTTGACAAACGATAGGCCCGGTCCTAAAATGAGATAACTCAGTAAATACCACTGCTCGATTCTACGAGCAAGACTTACAGTTCTGCTATGGGATAACCGGCGGGGACGGGCTGCATGATATGTCTGGGCTTGCTTTACCGATCCTGAAGGTAAATATATACTAAACCGCTAAGACCGGTCAGTATCGCATCATTAAAATGGAGCCTAAAGGCAACTTCGGTCGTCCAGTCCTCAACATATGACCAACCATCGTAGCTGTCTGAGTCAAACTTTTCAGTTCAATTCAATGGGGTGATTTTGAACTACTGGTTTTGATCCGATTCTTGCTTTGTTGTTACCAAAATCGTGAAACATGGATCGGAGGTGCTTGGCGCACCGGTGGGGAAACCGCAAATTGCAATGGCCAGGCTTGCCCGTCATCAGTAAAATATCTGATCCTTCGGGCAGTGCTGTTGGTGCGAAGAAGTCGTGTGGGTTGATGTAGGAAGTCATTCTCCACTGAGAACGATCCCTGACTCGGAGACGAAGTAGAGCTGGGCAGAGAGCACGCGGAAAAGAAACACTGGTATCAGTGTCTCCATATAGTTTTCGGTGTCACAGAGCAATAGATGCCAATAAAGATAGAACAGTATTAGCAAGGGAATTGGAGAGAAGTATATAGTTTCGGCGGTGTTATGTGTATCCCAATCCGTGAAGTGGACGGCGAGGAAAGGCAAGGGGTGGCCAGAACTCTAACGGCGTCCCGAAAACACAGCCACATCACTATCGTTCGCGCGCTCCAACTCGTCGACGGCCGACCCCACAACACGTTATAGACGCGGAAATCTATGATAATATTCTCCCTGATCTCACTCATTTATCAGCTGGAGCACTGCACATCGGCTTTCGACAACCATGGCACTCTCCCCAGACTTGGGAAATCTCCTCAACGCGTCTCAAAGCAGCCAAAATTGGCCCAACTCTTGAAAAGCAGATATTAGAGTCGCATAGGGATGGAAAAAAGTGGCAGAGGTCTGCACGAGAAATTGACGAATGGAATCACGGCTACATTAGCTACGCCATCAAGGATATCAAAAGTCTTAGCGCCTCAACCCATCATATTGATTATGATGATTCTGTTCTGCCAGCTCAACCGTGGGATGTCTGTCGTCGATATCGCCGAGATCATCAAGGGGACCCACTGACGGACGACGAGTACCTCAAGGCTGCCGTGCTCAGATGGGGCATCGAGCTCGCGCGTCTGATATCTTCCCTGCTTGCCGTGCTCATCCTTCTATCCACAGCTGCAAGCCTTCTTCCTCGTCTATGATGACATGATAGACTCATCGATCACGCGCCGTGGCCAGCCTTGCTGAGACCGCGTCTCCAAAGTTAGCCAAACGTACTACTCCTTCTACCTCCCCGTCGCCCTCGCCATGTACATGTCCCACGTCACCCAATCCTACCCCTCCGGGAATCAGACCATCGAGCCGTATGCCCTTGCCAAATCCATCCTCATCCCCCTCGGCGAGTACTTCCAGATCCAAGACGACTTTTTCAACTTTTCTGGCACCCCCGAGCAGATCGGCGAGATCGGCACGGATATCCTCGACAACAAGTGCTCGTGGTGCGTCAATATCGCCCTGACCGTGTGCACGCCGGAGCAGTGGCGGATCCTCAATGAGAATTATGGGAGGAAGGACTCGGAGTGTGAGAGGCGGATCAAGGTCGTGTTTGAGAGCCCTGAGGTCGATTTGAGGAAGCGCTATGCGGTGTATGAGGAGAAGGTCTATGGCGAGCTTATTGCGGTGACTGGGCAGATCCCGGAGGTTGAGGGGAAGAGCACGTTGAAGAGGGACATCTTTAAGAGCTTCCTTGACAAGATTTATAAGAGGTCCAAGTAGATCAAATGTATATTTACATGTAGAGGTCAAAAATTATTTTGACCTCTTTCTTCTACGGTATTCATCGCCCTCATACCGCTCGTTTAGTTTCGCAGCGTTTTCGGAGTTCCTTGAACACTATTCACGCATTACAACCCTCCATCTGGGAACGGGGAACCCAATATCATAGATTGCCCAAAGAAGGGGACTGAGGAGATCGGAGCACATATTAGTGGTACAGCGACGACCCTTCGCCCACTACCCTAGGCAGTTCTTGATCGGTTACTATCTTGGGTGAAGTTTCGTTGGGAACCCAATTACAAGAAGCTCTCCTTTTAATGTTGTGCATACCTAAAGTCGATCACCTCAGTATAAGTCCCAACGGCTGCAATTCAAATTTCCTCGGAGAGGACTGGGTGTGAAGAGTGCAGAAGCCTACTGTTGATTGTGAATTCATTGGATTTCTTTACCGATCCAAAGTGGTAGAGATGGAATTGAAGGAAGACAGGAAAGTGAAGCACGTATCAGGGCGCTGTTAGAAGAGTGCACGGAAATCCCCTTCTCTTCCAGAAGATCACCAAAGCTGCCGGCATTCTAGATTTGAACCACTCCCCGGCGTCGTTTGGTGCCAGTTGAACCAAGAGGAGTTGCTTTTGAGACTGTTGCCAAGTAGCGGATTGGAAGGCTGGTGCGGGTCTAGTGGTTGAGTCAAGAGTGCTCCGTGAGTCGGCATGGTTACTTCAGAATCAATATTGAGCGAAGGAACGATCCCAATATTCGACAACGAGGACTTTGATAACTTGCTATAAAAGATGGATGAGTTGAGTCAGCTGTTGAAGTTTGGATTGGTATGAAGGCTTAAACTACGGCTGTCATGACATCAGTCATCGAAGCTCCTATTTTTTTTGGCTCAACAAGATTCATGTTCTGGTGCACAGCTCCTTCAGAGTATAGATTTCTAGACATGGAACATCGGCATACAATAGTCTGGCCGGGGGTCGGGTCGGGCCAGGGTCAGGTAGATTTTGTTGGCCCTGACCCTGGCCCTTGAGAGCCAAGCAGCGCTCTCCTGACCCTCGACCCCGACCCCGGGCCAATTGATTTTTTGGTTTTTCTCACTTTTTTTTTTTTGCAGAAGTACACAAATTGAGTATATCTACTTTGTAAACTACAGAATTTTATGGATCTTTTTGATGATATAGCATTCAAGCTTCATCTTAGCTTGTTAAGTGGCTTTTTCTCAGACTTGTTTTTCTGCATGAGAACATATAGTATCATAATACTCATACAATAGGTTGTTCCAAGGGGGTACCGGAATCCTGGCCTGGCACACTGGGTAGGTAGGTAGGTCCAGCCAGATGTCATGAAAAAAAAAAGTTGACCCCCCTTATTAAGGTCTAAAAATAATGTTTTGAGGGATGTTATGGGTAAATCATGGGGCATAATATGCAAACAGGCTTTCCATTCACCTCTAAGAATATGGTAGCTGGCCTTATGGAGCTTATCAGACTCACTCTCTGTTAGGGCTCGGCCCTCATGTGACTCAAGAAAGGGCGGTTGCTAAGCTGTCTCGCATTCAGACAATCACTTGGGCAATGCCTCGGATTTTCTTGAGGTGATGAGAGGAGCGCTTACTGGTAAGCTCTCGGCAAGCAAGCAGTCAAGTAAAGTTTTGGGGTATTGGTAAACCTTAGCTCGAAGCTGAGGTTGTACAGTGAAATCATAGCTACTTAAATACCAAAGAGTAAGTACTATTAATAGATATGAAAGTTTTGTTGAAGTTGGAGGGCATGCTGGCCATGCAGCGAGCATGCAATATCATGCATTGTCCATCATGAAAGATTTAGTGAAGTTGATAGCGGTGATACAGTGGTGAGGATGTGTAAGCATCATTATGCCGATAAGATGAGATAAGGCTAGAAAAATGAAAAAAGTCGATAAATCGTAACATTACCCTCTCATTAAGGCAGACATCCTGACTGCCCTAGGGTTCGCTCGGTGGTTCCTCTTGAGCCTTTGCATATTCCTTCCTCCAATAGTCGTCGATGTAATTCTGCCAGTGCTTGTCGTTGGGGCAGGGATTTTTGACCCAAAATGTTCTCCTGTCTTGTCGTAGGACTCTATACGAGATGACTTCATTGACATATCGATGGTCAAGTATCTCTTTCAATGTCTTTTAGGATCTGTCGATGACTTTATGGGCAGTCACAACAGTTCTGGTCTCAGAAATACTGTCCTCATAGTCTTGAATGGCTTCTTGGACATTGGCCATGTCATCTTCTCGAACCCACGAATTATGTTCTCATGTCCATCCTTTCCACTTGACAAAGTAGTCTGTTACTAGTTGCGATTTCTGTCCTTTTTTGCCACAGACTCGGTGTGTGCGGGAGTCCAGGACTTCCTCTACTTCATATTCTTCTTCGTCTTCGATGAGGTCTGGTGGTGGGGGTGGGGGTTGTTCTTGGTTGGGGAATGCCGGCGGTACATATGGTGTTAGGAGTTTCTCATTAAAGCGTGGGTGGATCTTCCAGTGAGGTGGAAGTTTGAGTTTGTAAGCAGAGGCGCCAGTCTTTTCCAGGATGAGGAATGGGCTGACATGCTTGTCGTCAAGTTTCTTTTTTGGGCATGAGAGGTGGAGGTTGGTAGCATCTAGCCACACCCGGTCTCTGATGGCGTAGTCTACGGTGTTTCTCTTGTTTTTGTCATATTGGGCCTTCATTTTCCTGGTGGCCTCCTCCAGCGCTCCTTTGGCTTGGCGGTGTACTTCCTGCATGTTCTCGGTGAATGACTTAGCAGATGGATTGGTAAAGGCAGTCGTCTTGATTGAATCTGGCAGTACATGAGGGTTGACCCCATAATTGGTGAAAAAGGGGGTCTGTCCCATGGCCGAGTGAACTCGATTATTATGGGTGAATGCTGCCATGGCGAGCCATTCACTCCAGTCAGTCTGTTGGTGATTAATGAAGAGGCAGAGGTATTTGTTAATCTCCTGATTGGCTCATTCTGTCTGGCCATCTGTCTGGGGGTGGAAAGCTGTGGATGCATTAGGGGTAATGTCGAGCAGCTTGAGAAGTTCCATCATGAATTTGGATACAAATTGAGGTCCTCAGTCAGAGATGACTGTCTTGGGCATACCGTGGCAGGCATAGACATGATCCCATAGGAGTTTTGCCCATCCTTCAGAAGTGAGTTCCACGTTGCAGGCGATCAGGATGATTTCTTTTGAGAACCGGTTGACGATCACTAGGATAGCATCATACCCATTGGACTCTGGCAGTCTGGTAATCATATCAACTGATATGTGGGTCCATGGAGTGGAGGGTATTTCGTTGAGGTGGAGGGGCGCAGCCTTGGGTTGGGTGTCGGTTTTTGTTCGTTGACATGCTTCACATGCCTTGACATACTTCTCGACAGTCTGCTTGAGTTTTGGCCACCAGTATTCCCTCTGGACAAGCTCCTTCATCTTCTCTATTCCTGGATGTCCTGCTGTGATGTGGTCATGATGAGCGGCAATGATCTCTCCATGGAGTTTGTCATCATGGGGAATGTAGATCTGTCCATCATAGTACAGGAGTCCCTTCTCCTCTGAGATTCCTCATTCATGATCGAGAGAGTTTTGAACACCCAGGTCCCACTTGTCATGATTCCAGGTAACGTCTTTAACATGCTGGTGAGTTTTGGAGGTAGTGGGCATGATCATCGCCCTAAAATGTTTGGGTTGAAGGACCATGACATCATCGTTGTCCTTCTTGCCTTGGTTATGATCATCTCGTTGGGATAGGAGATCGGCTTTGTGGTTTGAGGTGCCTGGCTTGTGGTGTAGCGTGAAATGGTACTCGGCCAGTCCAGTGACCCATTACACTTGTCAATGGTTGAGCTTCTGGGGCTGACAGAAGTACTGTAGGTTCTGGTGGTCTGTCCAGATTTTGAAGTCTTCAGCGGCACCCATGAGGTAGTGCCTCCACTCCTCTAGGGCGAGCATGATTGCCAGTAGTTCCTTGTCATATATCTTGTAGTTGCGCTCAGTGATGGTGAGTGCTTTTGAGAGGAATGCCACCGGCCTCCACTTGCCATCTTGTTCTTGACTTAGGATGGCACCTATGGCTCCTTCGCTGGAGTCTGCCTCTACATGGAATTGGCCTCTTTCCTTTGGTAACGCTAACATCATGTCTTCTGCCATCTGTTTTTTGAGTTGTTGGAACACCTCGTTCTGGGCCGCTCCCCAGGTCCAGGGGGCATTGCCAGTAAGCTGAGTCATTGGGCATACGATCTTGGAGTAGTCTTTGATGAACTTCCGGTAGAAGTTTGTAAATCCCAAAAAGGACTGTAATTCCTTTTTCTTGGTGGGTGTAGGCCACTCCGTAATGCCTTTGACCTTGATTGGGTCCATGTGTATGGATCCTTTGCTTATAATTACTCCCAGGTATTCGGTCTCAAGTACTTCAAACTTGCATTTTTCCACCTTGAGGAATAATTTGTGCTCTCTTAGATGTTGAAGTACTCTTTTGACAATTCATTGGTGTTCCTGGAGGTCCTTGGAAAAGATGAGGATGTCGTCTAAATAGATAGTCACCTTTCCTTTGTGGATGAGATCATGGAAAATGTCATTCATCATCCATTGGAAGGTGGCTGGCGAATTGGTTAATCCAAAGAACATAACAGTGGGTTCGAAGAGTCTGCAGTTGGTTTGGAAGGCCGCCTTGGCCTCGTCTCCTTGTTTGATACAGACATTGTTGTAACCCCAGCAGACATCTAACTTGGTGAAGTACTTTGCCCTGTGAAGCTTGTCCATAAGTTTGGAGATTAGGGGTAGGGGGTATCAGTTTTTGATAGTCATCTCGTTCAATTTCTGATAGTCTTGGACCGGTCAGAGGGAACCATCCTTCTTCTTGACGAAGAAGAATGGGGACACAAAGGGTGACTTAGAGGGATGAATCTGGCCTGACTCTAAGTTTTCATCAAGGAACTTGTTGAGCTCCTCCTGTTCATGCCGGTTGAGGGGGTAGACTTTGCAGTTGAGAGTCGACTTGGCATTGGGGATCAGTTTGATTGCATGATCCCATGGCTTTCGCTCTGGTAGTTCATCAAAGTTCTCCTTAGAGAATAGGTCCTGGAACTCTCGGTACTGAGGTGGAACTATTTCTTTGAAGGTCTTCTTTGCCTTCCCTTCGGCAGCCTTGGCTGCTAGGTCATTTGCATGATGCACTGCATGGATTTCCAACTCTTCCCTTAGGTTGACCATTAGGATGGTTTTGCCCTCTTCCAGCTCCTCATCCCATGGGTCTTCTGGATCGGCATCAGGGAGTGAGAACAGGTTCTTCTGACATTGACATCGGGCGAAGATGATTTTACTGGTGGCCCAGTTGATGACAGGGTTGTGACGAAGGAGCCAGTCATGTCCTAGAAAGATGTCACCTTTGCCTAAGTTGGTAATGGCAAAGTCGACCCTCTTGTTGTGGCCTCCTATGGTCATCCTTACTTCAATGAATTCCGTGATCTCCCCAGCCTTGTTTCAGGTGCCATCGGTGTTGTAGACTGATATTGGGGCAGGAGCAGGTCAGGTGACAAGGCCATGTTTCTTGATGTAGGCTTCGTTGATCATGCTCCCAGTACATCTGCTGTCGACGAGAGCTTGGGCCTTGAGAACTTGACGGTTTTCCAGTGTCTTGAGTTGGACGTTGAGGAACAGCTCCCATACACCCTTGGTGCTTACTTGACGCTGGTATCGAATGGGTTGGCTTAACTTGTATAGCCTTTCTTGTGCTTCTTGCTCTCCTGTCCTCAGGGCACTTAATAGTTGATCATCGATCTCATTGACCTTCTCTTTATGGGCCCAAAGGTGTAGCGTGGCTAAGGCTTCCAAGTCTATTTGTGCTTCCCTGACAGCCTGAAGGGTCCAGTCCATGCCAAATGGCTTGAACCAGGTGGACTTCAGGGAGGAAACACTCACAGGGTTAGACTCGGAACTCCTTGCCTTGAGCAGTTCTTCTTCCTGCTTCTCTTGCACCTTAACTTGTGACATCTTGAATGAGGTGTCATCCTCCTCGTCGGGTATCTCAACTATGGTGGTATTCCAGGCCCATGAGCATCATGCATCCGATGCTGGAACCCTGCTTGATCCTTTGACAGTCGGGGGCCTTCAAGGAGTCTCCCTGGTTAGGGTGTGCTCCTTCCCCAGGGATTGTCCGCTGCTGGCTTTTTCATCAGGACTTGGGGGTTTGGGGAGTGGGTCACTCCTGGAGTTATTGGAAGGCCCATCAAGACGGATGGAGGGAGTCGTGAGTGTCATGTTCTTGTCGCATGAACCATGCTCCCATGTTACTCCTGGGTCCTTTGGCACCTGTCCCAGATCCCTATCCCTTCTTGTGATGCCTTCTTCCATTTGGGTCAGGGGTGAAGGAGGTGTCGTCGCATCCAGAATAACGTCGTCGGGCAACTGGTGGAGGGCATTATCCTTCACTTCTTCGTCCAGGCAGGGGGAGAGGGAGTTGTGTTTCTGGGTCCCTCCTCGAGCACGTGGTGAATTGTTGCAGATGAGATTGACAGGCATTGACCTCTTACCCCTGCCTTCGTCTTGAGATTCCTGTTTGGCGACAACAGGCTCGGCCAGTTCGGGGAGCACCTCCTTCATCCCTAAGGACTGGGAGATCCCTAACATAGTTCAGATGAACTCTGGTCCCCATCATGTCCGAAGATCCTGGAGCATGAGGAGTTCTGGGATGGAGAGTGTTAGTGAAGGGAGGGGATAAGGTTCCCTTTGCTTCTGGGGGATTTTATATGTTTTTTCGAGCGGAGTCTAAATTGTTTGCGATTCTTTTGGGGTGGTCTTGGGCAGAATGGTAAACACAGTGGGTATATTCGAATGCTTTGATACACAAGTAGATGTACATAATAATGATGTACAATCAGGTAATGTCCGCACAGTGGGACCCGATGACCGACCACCCGAAGAGGAGGATTGGGCCAAAGAAGTGGAATCGCTCACTTCTCAGCCTCGCCTTTTACCTCCTCGACCTTCGATGTTGAGGGCATCTTCTCCTCGACCTTCTTGTGATTATGTCCATGCTCCTCTTTATCATGTTCTTCTGCCTCTGTTAGCATTGTGCGAAGTTGGGCCATCATGTATCACCTGTTTTTTGGGTCTCTAGGCCACTTCGGTTTTTTGCAATCTTTCCCCATGTACCCCTTTCCTCTGCAGTTGAAGCACTTTCCTTCCTTTTTGAGGTGATTGATGTCCATTGGCTCTCCGGCCCCTCCATAGGTAGTCCACCCTGATCCCATCGATCCTTTGCTGGCAGCTTTATTGGCTGTGGAACTTGTCGCACCAGTATTACCCTTTGGGGTAGTACTGGTGGATTTGTCTTTAGCTGACTTGTCATAGTGGCCAATTCGGTCAAAGGTCTGCTTTTGGGCCTTCTCGTCGTAGAAGCTGCATATATGCTGTTTCCATTCAGCATATGTGGAAGGGATCATGACTCCGAGGTCAGCGATGGAGTCGGTATAGGAGGTGGGTACTCCCTGTCATATGGCTTGGACCAAGGTGCCTCTGGGCCCTAGGTCGTGGAGTTGGTCGGCCTGGTGGGCCAGTTCTTCCAGTTTGTGGAAGTACTCAGCCACCATGCCCATCATTCTGAGGTCGTTCATCTGTTTCTCCATCACTTCTTGGAGGGCGGGGTCTCCGTATTTGATCTGGAGGGCAGCTTTAAAGTCATCCCACGAGCAATACCGGTATTGTCCTTCAGTATCGCTTCGGAACTGAAGGCGGTATTGGAACCACCAGCCTTGGGGCCTTTTGCCAAACAAGGAGGTTGCAAATAATATCTTGTTGGTGTGTGTCAGGTAATAGGCTCAGAAGATTGAGAAGTACTCCTCGCATGCTCCGGTGAATCAGTGAATATCGTCACCTTTCCCTTCAAAGTCTGTGGGGAGTCGAATTAGGGTTGGCTTTATCTGCAGCCAAGGGGCTTGGTCATCTGCTTTCCCTGAGGGCCAGTCTGGTGGGTCAGGGGGGTTGTCCTTGGGGGGTGGTCTCGGGACTGACCACCTGTCAGTTCTGTGAGTGGGGCTTCCCCAGTGTTTTGGGACTGGAGCAGCGGGTCATCCTCGGCATCTGTTGGAGTCTTCTAGCTTGGGGGGGAGGGGCAGGCCATTGGTGAGTGCAAAACTTCTGGCTTCCAGCAGTTTCTGGGTTAGGTCGGTGACCAACCCAGGGAAGGCTGCTTGTTTGTTGCGATAGTCTTGCCTCCTGGCCTCTGCTTCTTCCTCGTCTTTTCATTGTTGTTCTATCTTGGGGTCAATGTCAATATCATGGCTTGGCCCTGCTTCTCCCGATCCCATGAAGAGTCTACTCATCCCCTTCCAGGGCTGGCTCTGGCGTCTCCAGTCTGTCAGCAGTGAGTTGGGCATTGGCCTGGGCCACCCATATTTAGGATAGCTCTGTGTGCTGAGCCTCATCCTGTCTCCAGGTGGTGAGTATAGCTGCCAGTTGTTGGTTGAGGATTTGCTTCTCAAGTTCCGTCCTTGCTTGTAGGTCGGGGATGTGTACCCCTGGAATGGGGCTGTAATTGAGCTTGTACCACCATAGTTTCTCATTGGGCTGGAGGTCAAAGTGGTGTCTATGCTCTTTCTGGGTTTTGTCGACTCCTCCTCTTCATAGATAGTCTGCCCTGTGAAGGGCCCAGGCCTGGGACCTATAGGTTCCATGGGCCATTCGCTAGGATAAGGAGAGAGATGGCCAGGCTCTATCTGGAGTTCCCAGGTGGAAGGGGCTACTCTTGATCTCCCATAGAGCAAGGCGTCACTTGGTACTGGGATCTCAAGGGGGCTCATCCAGGTCCTCCTTGCGTTGTTGAATGCTGTATGTGAGCAGGGATTCACCTGCTCTTCTTTGTCACTGATAACTAGGCTGCCCAAGGTAGTGGATTCGTAAATGTCGTCGTCAGAGCTCTGCATAGAACCCTGGGTCATGGCAGTCGAGCGAGGCCAGGATAGATGATGAGCTGGTTCTGGGGGAGTCAGCGAAAGGAGTCTCTCCACCTCCAGTTCTTCTTCGAAGTCTATCAGGTTTGGGGGAGTCGGGGGTGGGGGAATTGGGATTGGAGGAGGAGAGTATAATTGTCATCGTAGGTGAGTCGAGAGTGGTCTGTTGGGTTTGGTGGGGGCGGTGAAGTCGAGGGTTCCCTGGTAGGTGAGCCCTTCTTCAGCTCTCCTCTGATGAATCCAATGAGGCGGGATTGGAGGCCTCGGAGGGTTCGTCAGGATTGACGACCCGTAGGGCTGTCTGGGGGAGGGTCTCGCTATCTGGTCTGGGCTGGCTGACCTCGGTCGGAGGTATCTGGTGGAGGCTTTGCTCCAGTTCTCTCCTGGCATCCTTCAGGGGTTCAGTTCCAATTCCATAGTAGGCTCTAATGAGCTTCTCGATTCCTCCCTTGAAAGAGGGAGTACTTCTGGCATCCTCAGAGGAGTGCCAGGTTCTGGAAGGGCCAGCCACTGGGCTGGGCATTCTTCCTCTTCTTCCGAGGTCAGCAAAGGGACTCTGAAAGTCCTGGGTCAGCGACTCTGGGGGCATCTCGTAGGACTCCTGTCTGTAGATAGGGTAGTGCATAGGGTATGTCAGAACATTATAAGGGGGATTGTAAAATTGAGGGAGGGTCGGGGGTGGATAGACTAGTTGTCCTCTTCTGAAGGTGATTCCATGGTGTTCAAACCACTCTCTGTTTCGGTAGTAAAGGGTGGCGGTTACTGTTGCTATTCTGATTGTTCCTGCTATAGTAAATAGGATTATGGCGAGGGTACTTGTTGTTTCTGCGGAGAGGTTGGGGGTTTGTTGAAGTGGCATTCGTGATCCTTCCTGCATCTAGCATTGTGGAAGGGTAAGGGAAGCTTCAAGCTAATTTTTAGGGCTCAGCCCTCACATGACTCAAGAAAGGGCGGTCACTAAGCTGTCTTGCATTCGGACAATCACTTGGGCAATGCCTTGGATTTTCTCGAGGTGATGAGAGGAGTGCTTACTGGTAAGCTCTCGGCAAGCAAGCAGTCAAGTAAAGTTTTGGGGTATTGGTAAACCTTAGCTCGAAGCTGAGATTGTACAGTGAAATCATAGCTACTTAAATACCAAAGAGTAAGTACTATTAATAGATACGAAAGTTTTGTCAAAGTTGGAGGGCATGCTGGCCATGCAGCGAGCATGCAATATTATGTGTTGTCCATCATGAAAGATTTAGCAAAGTTGATAGCAGTGATACAGTGGTGAGGATGTGTAAGCATCATTACACTGATAAAATGAGATAAGGCTAGAAAAATGAAAAAAGTCAATAAATCATAACACTCTCTGGCATCAATGCTTATGGCATCATGATGATATCATGCACCTTTCAAACCAATTTTGAAGTACATGTCACATAAGATACAGATTGTGCTTAAAAACATCGAAATATCCATCACACAGGTACTTTTGTGCCAAAAGAAACCCCCAAAAGTGCAAAAAGGACCTATATTAGGCAGTATGATATCATATAGGTCACATGAAGGTAGGTAGGTCCAGTGCTGATGCATGAAAATAATTAATTGACCCACTGTCTTTTTTTGTAATTTTGGCACCCCCTTGGGTTGTTCTTCATCAAATATTTGTATAGTACAAGTATATGTATCATTAGATTTGCATTTTCTAACATTAATATATCAAATCATGCTTGTAAGAAGAACATCCTTGTATTTCTTCACCTACCAAATTTTCGAGGGCCACATCAGGAAAAACCCATTTGCTACATATTTGCCACCCAGATATATGTAGTGTATGTAGCTCTAGTAGCTGTTGTAGTGGGTGTGCAGTGGTAGGTAGCAGTAAATAGTATTCTGTATATGCCACTGGTAGCTATGTACATACCAGTATACTTGAGTGATAACTACCAAATGCTATAGCATTGGTCAGTATCAGAGCTTTTCTTGTATCTGGTACAGTTGATTATATAGTCTAGAAAGACAGCTTTGGACAGACTAAGATTTGAAGTTAGATAAGAGAGTGGAGCAGAAATAAGGAGATGTAACAATGAATAAAGTTATTTGAAAAATTGTCTATATTGCAAGATGCTTTCAGACAGTTATGATAGCAGTGTGGAGAGGGTAGGTTGACAATGAGCATTGGAATGTTGCTAAGTCCATTTGAAACTCTGACCCAAAGTCTGTTGCATCATATGCAATATAAACAAGATCATGCCATTGGGTTCGGATCAAATCCAACCTTCCTTTCTTCCTTTCCCCCCATCTCTGCCCACTGTTCCTCCACTCTTCATTGATTGTTCCATCCTCCTTTCACTTACTGGTATGACTAGCTGTCTTATCTTTAATGGTCCTTGTTGCACTTTGTGCATCCTTAAATTCATAGGACTGTTAGGCTACTGGTGAGTGCCTGACTCGTAACACCATACCTTTGTGTTGATTTATCTTGCTCTGTTTGTATGAATTTTATTTCATAGATATCTTGGACCAGAATGTACATACTTTGGATTGTTTTAACACTCATCACTCACCATGTACTCAGGATCCCGAATGAGCAGCAAGGCATGGGGTGTAATGATGCTGAAGACCTTTCTATGTGTGACAGCTATTCCTACTTTGCTTTTCTGTATTTTCTTTGTCTCCCCTCAAAGCTCAGTGGTCAATTGTGAGTGGTATCATCTTTGTCAGTGATTTAGTATACTAATCTTTTTATACAGAGATCAAATGCTGAGGTAAAAGTGAAGCAGCTAGTGGCCAGCAACCTTGACAATGAATAGGAAGAAACCTGGGTAATGGCAGATCTTGGGTAGAACTGGAGAAATGGATGGTGAAGATGATGGTGATGCTGAGACTGATGATGCAGGGGATAGAATAATGTGTACTATCTATTATTACTGGAATAGAACCTTTTTGCTAGCTCATACTGAAAAACCACTGTATAATTTATAGATTGAAAGTATATCTATTATAGTACTATAGAAAGGAATGGTTCTACTATTGCTGTGAAACTGAAGTACTATAGTAGCAATGCATATGTTTCAGTCATAGCTACCTCAGCTACCAGCAGATATATCTATTTAACAGCAAGCTATATACTGGTACCTAAGAGGGGGGTGTGTTACTAAGGTACCCAAGCTACATACACATCGTAGCTGAACGTATCACACTGACTTTTTCCTGATGCAGAAGGGCTGACCCTGGGTTAGCCCTTCATCAGATTTTCTCCAGTTGCTGACCCCAGCCCTGGTCCTTAGCATCGGTGCTGGCCCTGACATGGCCTGGCTCTAACCCAGTGGGTCAGGCTAGAGTCAGCCCAAGAGTCATGAGGGCCAGGCCTGACCCCTGGCCAGACTAGCACAGAGCTCATATTCCATGAACACACGATCCTCACCCAGTGTTGCATATGTGTAATTTTGCAATCTACTGGATTAGACATTACAGTATTACACTGGCCAGTGAGACAGCACTGGTCAGTGAGACAACTGGCTCAGAATAAGCCATTTGAACCTCAAAGCCCTCAGACTTTTTCTTGAATAGAACATATTGAGAATAGGTATCTTTATCAGAACATCCGGTGCTGTGAAAGCATCATAGCATTGGTCTATATGGCATATTACAGTAAAATAGTGGAAAATGAAATATGTTTTAATATTTCTGGACCTAATAACACCTCCAGAACCATGAACCTCTTGTAATACCATGGCATTGTATATGTGAGTCAGATGGGGCACAATTAGGCAGCTAAACAATGACAATGAGCAAAAGAATTGAGATAAAGTCAAATTGCCACTGAGAGTAGCACACTTTGTTGTCACATTACGTTGCTTCCAAATCAAGATTCGACTGATTCTGGCTCGCAACATGTCTGATGTGTGTTGATTATTAGTGATTACTCTCCTGATTTGGTTAATCATGTGTGATGTGATGCATCTCACTGGCTTGTAAATCACTGATCTTGCACTTTTGGTATTGATAAGCCTGGATATGGGTGAAACTTGTTCTAATGCAATAACTTTGGTAGAGAATAATGTACACTGAGAATCAGGCCTTTGTTGTCCTGGCTCTGATCATCTGCCTCATATCATTTAAGGCAACTCCGAGAGTGTTTTTGATTTTGGTGTCTCACTGGCCAGTGTAACACTGTATGACATATAAAGAAGAATGAGTAGAGCTAATATGTCAGTGTGTATATAATAAAATACAATGCAACATGATTAATAGACAATAAAGTGACATCTGACATGACAGAATAAACCAGGGACTTAGTCATAGCATGTACCTAATGGGCACACTTGGCAGAAAGACCAAAAACCCCTGTCCTATTGCTGGTAGTTAAGTCTATACAGTGAGCTCTGCTCTTTAAATTGAAGAACTATATGATTGCACTTAATGAAAACAGCATGCTCATTAAATCAAATAATGTACTGTACCTGAGAAGCCAGTCTGAACCTTGCATGCAAGATAAGATAAATGATAACTTGGACACATGGATTGATTAGAAGTGTCAGCTGAATACTGAATGGCTAAGTAACTTGTATCCATTGCTGTGTCAAACTGAGAGCTCAATGCATGGGAGACTCCCTTCTAGAAAAAAGCAATCATATAATGATGAGGCTAGACCTGGAATAGCTGTCAGCCATCACTCTGATATGTCCTTGGACTTGCATATAACAAGTGCATGCTACCAGTTAGCAAGCTCACTATAGAAATAACACTATATGAGAAAACTCCAAGTCAGTTGCCAAGTAGAACTGCAGCAGCAGCAGACTGTGCACATAGGAGTCTGTTTACCTGGGCACTAGAGTAACATTTGTAATCAGTAACCTGTTTTAGTATAAATAGTCAGTATCATAGCTATAGGGTAGTATACAAGTTTCAAACCCCTGAGTTATGGTGTGCATGTGAAAAGCAAGCACTGTGGCAGAGGATTAGCTTGTAGCTTCAAGTGTTGTATATAAACCTACAAGCTCACCTAGAGAAATAGAGATATATTCAGAAGCTGACTTGTGTGCTTAAGTTCTGAGTGAATAAGAATCAGTGTTGCTATTCTGTTCCATCTGAGCATTGTTGAGTCTGTTGAGAGTATGATTTGAAGTGGAAGTTCTGAAATCTGTTCTGTCTGTCTGTTCTGTTCTGTCAGTCTGTTTCTGAAATCTGCTTCAGTTCTGTTCTGAATCTGAGATCTGTTGAAGTGTCTGTGGTTGATATGATTGTTTGAAGCCAGTTTTAGATAACCCTACACACTGACATGTAGCAAGCTCACTAAGTCAGTGCTTAGTTGAGTGGTTAGAAGAGCAAGCTCAGTGTCATTTCAACTTGTTTCATGTTCTGTTCTGTTGTAGGACCAGTGTCCTATTGTATCTTGAATATTATCATTCACCTAGAAAGTTGCACCTCAAAGTAACACCTTTTTGTAAAAGTTCCTAGACTTAGGGTCAATTGGAAAAGTGTTAGGGCCCAACTCTCATGTGACTCAAGATAGGATGATTGTTAAGCTGTCTCGTGTTCGGACAATCACTTTGGCAATGTCATGGGTAATCTCAAGATGATGAGGGGAGCACTTACAGGAGAAGCTCTCAGCAAGCAAGCAGACAAGTAAGATTTATGTGATGTTAAACCTTAGCTCGAAGCTGAGATTGTACAGTGAGATGTAGCTACTTAAATACTAAAGAGTAAGTACTATCAATAGGTATGAAAGTTTTGGCAAAGTGGGGAGGCATGCTAGTCAGATGACAAGCATGCAATATCATGCATTGTCCATCATGAAAGTTTTGTTGAAGTTGATGTGGCAGCGATAGAGGTGGTGATACATAAGTGTGATAACACTGATAAGATGAGATAAGACTGAAGAAAGAGAAAAAAGTGAATAAATCGTAACATTACCCTCTTGTTAAGACAGTTGTCTCAACTGTCCTAGGGTTTGTCTGGCAGTTCTTCCTGTGACTTGGCATATTCCTTCCTCCAGTAGTCATCTATATAATCTCTCCAATGCTTGTCATTGGGGCAGGGATTTTCGACCCAAAATGTCCTCCCATTGGTTCTGAGTACTTGGTATGAGATGATTTCATCAATGTAGTGGTGGTCAAGTATCTCCTTCAACATCTTTTCTGATCTGTTGATGGCCTTTTGGGTGGTCACGACAGTTCTTGTTTTGGAGATGCTGTCTTCATAATTGCTAATGGCTTCTTTTGCATTAGCCATATTGTCCTCTTGTACCCATGAATTATGTTCTCAGGTCCAGCCTTTCCACTTGACAAGGTAATCGGTTACGAGTTGTGATTTCTGTCCTTTCTTGCCTTGGACTCGGCATGTATGTGAGTCTAGGACTTCTTCGACTTTGTATTCTTCCTCATCTTTGATGAGGTCTGGTGGTGGTGGTGGTGGTGGCTGTTCCTGATTGGGGAATGCTGGCGGTACATAGGGCATTAACAACTTTTCATTAAAGCAGGGGTGGATCTTCCAATGTGGCAGGAGTTTGAGTTTGTATGTGGACATGTCAGCCCTTTCAAGGATAAGGAAGGGTCCTACATGTTTGTTGTCAAGTTTTTTCTTTGGGCAAGGGAGGTGCAGATTGGTAGCATCTAACCACACTTAATCTCCTATAGCATAGTCAACAGTGCCTCTTTTCTTTTTATCATATTGGGTCTTCATTCTTCCTGTGGCCTCTTCAAGGGCCTCCTTCGCTTGGTGATATATCTCCTGCATGTTTTTGGTGAATGTTTTCACAGATGGGTTTGTGAATGGTGTCGTTTTGACAGAGTCAGGTAGTATATGAGGGTTTACTCCATAGTTTGTGAAGAACAGAGATTGGCCTGTGGCGGAGTGAATTTGGTTGTTATGGGTGAATGCTGCAAGGGTGAGCCATTCGCTCCAATCGGTCTGTTGGTAATTGATGAAAATATGCAAGTATTTGTTGATCTCCTGATCTGCACATTCCATTTGTCCATCTGTTTGGGGATGGAATGCAGTTGATGCATTCAGAGTGATGTCGAGAAGTTTAAGAAGTTCTGTCATGAACTTCGAGACAAACTGAGGTCCTCAGTCAGAGAGGACCATTTTGGGCATGCTGTGGCAGGCATAGATGTGGTCACAGAGCAGCTTAGCCCATCCTTCAGAGGTGAGCTCGACGTTGCAGGCAATGGGGAGTACTTCCTTGGAGAATCAGTCCACTATGATAAGGATGGCATCATAACCGCTGGACTCTGGGAGTCTGGTGATCATGTCAACAGAAATGTGGGTCCATGGCTCAGATGGGATTTCATTAGGGTGTAGAGGGACAGCCTTAGGTTGTGTGTCAGTTTTGGTTCGCTGACATGCTTTGCATGCCCTGATGTACTTTTTCACCATTTGCTTGAGTTTGGACCACCAGAACTCTCTTTGAACAAGTTCCTTGGTTTTTTCAATCCTGAGGTGTCCCACTGTAAGATGATCATGATGGGAGGCAATGATTTCTTCTTGGAGTTTGTCATCTTGGGAAATATAAATCTGTCCATTGTAATAGAGGAGTCCTTCTTTTTCAGAGATACTGTGCTCATGATTGAGAGAGTTTTGGATTCCTCCGTCCCATTTGTTGTGGTTGCAGGTGACATCTTTGACTTGTTGGTGGGTCTCATTGGTGGTGGGCATGATCATGGCTCTGAAGTGTTCGGGCTGAAGGATGACAATGTTATCATTGTCCCTCTTCCCCTGATCATGGTCATTCCTTTGACTAAGTAGGTTGGCCTTTTGGTTAGAGGTGTCTGGCTTGTGGTGTAAGGTAAAATGATATTCTGTGAGTTTGGTAACCCAGTGGACTTGATGGCAATTTAGCTTTCGGGGTTGGCAGAAGTACTGAAGATTCTGGTGGTCCATCCAGATCTCAAAATCTTTGGCTGCACCCATGAGATAGTGCCTCCATTCCTCAAGCACAAGCATGATTGCCAGAAGCTCCTTATCATATATTTCATAGTTTCACTTGGTGGTGGTAAGGGCTTTAGATAAAAAGGCTACTGGTCTCCATTTGCCATCTTGTTCTTGACTCAGGATGGCACCTATTGCCCTCTCGCTCGAGTTGGCTTCTACCCAGAACTGGCCTTTCTCTTTTGGCAGCGCCAGTACTATGTCTTCTGCTATTTGCTTTTTCAGGCATTGGAAGGCCTCATTTTAGGCCACCCCTCAGTTCCAGAGGGCATTCCTGGTGAGTTGTGTCATGGGTTGTATGATCTTGGAGTAGTCCTTTATAAACTTCTGATAGAAGTTGGTAAAGCCCAAGAAGGATTGTAGTTCCTTCTTTTTAGTGGGGGTGAGCCACTCCGTGATTCCCTTGACCTTTATGGGATCCATTTGCACTGACCCTTTGCTGATGATCATGCCAAGATATTCGGTTTCCAATACTTCAGATTTGCACTTCTCCACCTTTAGGAAGAGCTTGTGTTCCCGTAGACACTGGAGTATATGTTTGACAATTTGCCAATGTTCTTGGAGATCTTTGGAGAAGATCAGAATGTCATCCAGGTAGATAGTCACCTTCCCTTTATGGATGAGGTCATGGAAAATGTCATTCATCATCTATTGGAAGGTGGCTGGAGAATTGGTTAATCCAAAGAACATAACCGTCAGCTCAAAGAGGCCACAGTTGGTTCTGAAGGTGGCCTTATGTTCGTCTCCTTGTTTGATTCTGACATTGTTATAACCCCAGTGGACATCTAGTTTGGTGAAATATTTAGCACCATGGAGTTTGTCCATGAGCTCAGAGATGAGTGGTAGCAGATAGCGGTTCTTGATGGTCATCTTGTTTAGCTTGTGGTAATCTTGGATAGGATAGAGGGAGCCATCCTTCTTTTTAATGAAAAAGAATGGTGAAGCGAATGGGTGGATCCAGCCAGATTCAAGGTTTTCATCTAAGAACTTATTGAGTTCTTCTTGTTCATAACGATTGAGCAGATAGACCTTGCAGTCAAGCATCAATTGAGCATTGGGAATGAGTTCTATGGCATGATCCCATGGCTTGCATTCAGGCAGTTTGTTGAAGTTCTCTTTTGAGAACAAGTCCTGGAACTCATGGTATTGAGGTGGGACCATCTCTTTGAATGTTTTCTTGGCCTTCCTCTCATTGGCTTTGGTGGCTAGGTCATTTGCATGATGTATGGTGCCGATCTCTAGCTCTTCTCAAAGGTTAACCATGAGAGTGGTCTCACCCTCTTCCAACTCCTCATCCCAGTGGTCGTCTGGGTCAGCATCAGGTAGGGGGTAGGGGTTTTTCTGGCATTGACATCAGGCAAAGATAATCTTGCCAGTGGCCCAGTTGATTATGGGGTTATGCTGAAGAAGCCAATCATGCCTGAGGAAGATATTGCCCTTGCCAATGTTGGTGATGGCAAGGTTGATCCTCTCACTATGGCCTTCCACAGTCATTCTTACTTCCACAAATTCAGTGATTTCACCAGCTTTATTATGGGTGCTGTCAGCATTGTAAACAGAGATGGGAGTCAGGGCTGGTCTGGTGATGAGGCCATATTTCTTGATGTAGGCCTCGTTAATGGTGCTCTCCATACACCTGCTGTCAACCAAGGCTTGAGCTTGGAGGGTCTGGTGGTTTTCCAAGGTTTCCAGTTGGATGTTGAGGAACAGTTCTCAGATACCTCAGGTGGACACGTGTCGTTGGTAGTGAATGGGCTGCTTTAGTTCATACAGCCATTCTCAGGCCTTTTTCCCTTCTGTTCTGAGAGCAAGGAGGAGGGCATCATCGATCTTGTTGACCTTTTCTCTATAGGCCCAGATATGAAGGGCAGCGAAGGCCTCTGAATCTGTGCGTGCTTCTTTTACAGCCTGAAGGGTCCAGTCCGTGTCAAATGGCTGGAACCAGGTGGACTTTGGGAAAGAAACACTCACTGGCTTGGATCCGGAATGCCTCGCCTTGATCAGTTCTTTGACCTTCTTTGCTTGCACCTTGGCTTAAGACATTTTGAACAATGTATCATCTTCTTCATCAGGCACTTCCTCTATTGTGGTTGCTCACCCCTCAGGGTGCCACGCATCCAACACTTCTTCCTTCTGATGGGGTCTTCTTGATCCTTCAGCGGTCAGGGGCTGCTGAGCAGTTCTCTCGGTTGAGGCATGCTCCTTCCCTGAGGATGGCTCTCTGACAGCTTTTTCATCAGAACAGGGGTTTAGGAGAGTGATGCTGCTCCCAGGTTGTCTGCAGGGGCCACCAAGGATGGAGGGGGTCATAACTTCCTCAGCTGTCTGACTCTGTCCATCTCCCCCTATTACCCTGGGATCCATCAGCGCATTCCCAGTCCCTTCATTCATTCTTGCGACTCAGGACAGGGGTGGCCCTTTTGAGGGGTGTCCTTCTACCGCAATGACAGGCTCAACCAGTTCAGGGAGTACCTTCTTCGTCAATGACTGAGAGATCCCTGACATTGTTCAGATGAACTCTGGCCCCCATCGATGCTTGAGGTCTTGAAGTGTGAGGAGTTCTGGGACTGATAGCATCAGCGAAGAGGAAGGAGGATGAATGTCATTGGGGTTTTCATGAGTTTTATATGTTTTTTCAGGCAGAGCCTGAATTGGTTGCGATTCTTTGAGGGTGGAGGTCTCAGTCATACTAGTAAACGTGGCAGATGGTATATTCAAATGTGCTAAAACAGTTGACATATATAAAAATGTATTACAATCAGGTAGAGTCTGCACAGCAGGACCCAATGACCAACCACCCAGAGAGGAGGATTGGGCCAAGGAAGTGGAATCACTCACTTCTTGGCCTTGCCTTTTACCTTCTCGACCTTCGATGTCAAGGGTGTCTTCTCCTCAACCTTCTCATTCACATGTCCTTTCTCCTCCTTATCCTGCTCTCTGGCTTCTGTTAGCATGGCACAAAGTTGGGCCATTGTATATCGCCTGCTTTTCAGGTCTCTAGGCCACTTCAGCTTCTTGCAATCCTTTTCTAAGTGTCCCTTCCCTCCACAATTGAAGCATCTTCCCTCCTTCTTGAGGCAATCTATATCCATCAGCTCTCTGGCTCCTCCATAGGTGGTTCACCCCAAACCCAACAATCCTTTGCTGATGGGTTTGTCAGCCGAAGAACTTGTCACACTGGTAGTTCCTTTGGTGGAGCTACCGGTGTTCTGGTTCTTGGGTTGGTTGATGTACCCGATCTTGTCGAAGGCCATTTTTTGAGCCCTCTCATCATAGATGCTGCAAATTTGGCATTTCCATTCAGCATAGGTGGAGGGGATCATGATGCCTAAGTTTGCAATGGAGTCAGTGTAGGACTCAGGGACTCCCCATCTTACAGCTCAGATGATCGTGCTTCAGGGTCTGAGATCGGCGAGCTGGTCAGCTTGTTGGGCCAGCTCCTCGAGTTGGCGGAAGTATTCAGCTGCAGTGCCTGTCATCTTTAGCTCATTCATGCACTGCTCTATTACTTCTTGGAGGGCAGGGTCTCTATACTCAACCTTGAGGGTGGCTTTGAAGTCGGCCCAGGAGAAGTATCAGTATCGGTCCTCAGTCTTACTCCAGAATTAATATTGATACTGGGACCACCAGTCCTGGGGCTTTTTTCTGAAGAGGGACACCACAAATAAGATCTTGTTGGCATAGGTGGGGTAGTAGGCCTTGAAGACTGAGAAGTAGTCTTCACAGGCCCCGGTGAAGCGATGGATGTCACTGCTTTTTCCTTCAAATTTGACAGGGAGTCAGACTAGCATGGGCTTTACTTGAAGCCAGAGGTCTTGTTTGTCTGCATCCCCAGATGGCCAATATGGGGGGTCCAGGGGGTTGTATCTTGGTGGGGGGCGAGGTACCAACCACTGGTCTGTTTGATGAGTCGGGCTCCTATATTTTCTCGAGGGCAGTTGGACTGAATGGCCTCTGGGTTGGGTCTGGTCTACATGGTCTTGGAGTTCTTTTGGGAGGGGTAGATTGTTGGCAAGAGCGAATGACCTTGCCATGGCTAGCTGTGCTGCTAGTCCCATGGCCAGGTTAGGGAAGGTGTCCTTTTGGGCTTGGTGCTCCTGCCTTCATGCCTTCGCCTCCTGTGCCTCCCGGACTTGTCGTTCATCCTCGGTCTCAGGCTGGTTGCTGGGGCTGGCCTCTTCTGACCTGGCAAACAGCCTACTCGTCCCCTTCGAAGGGCGGTTCTGGTGCCTCCAGTCAGTCAGCGGTGAGTCAGGCATTGGCTTGGGCCACTCATACCCTGGCCAGTTCTGCTCGTTGGGCCTCATCCCTTCACCAGGTGGCGGTTGAGGTCTCACTCCTCCTGCTCCATCCTTGGTCGTAGTCCTGATATGTATACTCCAGGTATGGGTCCATAGTTAAGTTCGTACCATCATAGCTCCTTGTTGGTGACGAGGTTGTGGTGGTTTTGGCATTCTTCCATGGTCTCATTGACTCCTCCTCGATGAATGTAATCAGCCCTTCATAGGGCCCAGGCCTGGGATTGGTAGGGTCCATGGGCCATTCACTGGGAGAGGGAAATCGAGGGCCAGGCTCAATCTGGAGTTCCCAAGTAGAAGGGATTGCTCTTGAGCTCCCTTTGGGCCAATTGCTGCTCACTTTGGGGATCTTGAGGGGGCTCATCTGGGTTCTCCTCTCACTGGCATGTGCGGAATGCGAATGGAGATTCCCCTGCTCTTCTTCAGTGCTGGTAGCTAGGTCTCCCGATGTAGCGGATATATAGTTGTCACCATCAGAGCTCAAGGATAGAATCCCAGGTCCATGGGGTTAAGTGAGTTCGAGTCAGAGGATGAGTCGGTCCTGATGACGATTTTGGGGAGAGGAGTGCTTCCACCTCTAATTCCTTCTTGAAGTTGATCAGGTTTGGAGGAGTCAGAGGAGGTGGTGGAGGAGTGTACAATTGTCAATGTAGGTGTGTCGAAGGTGGTCTGGGTGGTTCGGAATGGCTGATGGATTCTAGAATCACCTGGTAGGTGAGCTCTTCTTGCACTCACCTCTGGATCTGGTGAGGGGGGATAGGAGGGGGGTTCTGTAGGATTGACAACATGTAGGGTCATCTCAGGGAGGGTCTGGCTATCTGGTCAGGGCTGGGCAGCCTCAGTTGTAGGTATCTGGCAGAGGCTTCGCTCCAGTTCTCTCCTGGCATCTTCCAGGGGCTCGGTTCCAATTCCATGGTATGCTCTAATGAGCTCCTCGATATCTCCCTTGAAAGAGGGAGTACTCCTTGCATCATCAGAGGAGTGCCTGGTTCCAGAGGGGCCAGCGATGGGGCTGGGGCTTCTCTGTCTTCATCTTCCAATATCAGACTTGGAGGACAAAATGTCCTCGTCATTCGCTGACTCTGGGGGCATCCCGTAGATCTCCTGCTCATAGATGGGGTAGCTGGGTTGGAAGGGTTGCATCAGAACATTGTAGGAGGGAATGTAAAAATGCAGGAGGGTCAGGGGTGGGTAGACTAATTGTCCTCTTCGAAGTGTCAATCCATGGCATTCGAACCACTCTCTATTTCGGTAATAAACAACAGCAGCATCAGTTGCTGTTCCTACAACTGCAGCTGCAGTGAATAGGGCAATAGCGATAGTGTTTGTTGTTTCCTGGTTGATGTCAGGGGTTTGTTGAAGTGGCATATGGAATCCTTCCTGCGTCTAGCGTCGTGGAAGGGTGAGGGAAGCTTCAAGCTAATTGTTAGGGCCTGACTCTCACGTGACTCAAGATAGGACGATTGTTAAGCTGTCTCATGTTCAGACAATCACTTTGGCAATGTCGCAGGTAATCTCAAGATGATGAGGGGAGCACTTACAGGAGAAGCTCTCAGCAAGCAAGCAGACAAGTAAGATTTATATGATGTTAAACCTTAGCTCGAAGCTGAGGTTGTACAGTGAGATGTAGCTACTTAAATACTAAAGAGTAGGTACTATCAATAGGTATGAAAGTTTTGGTGAAGTTGGGAGGTGTGCTAGTCAGATGATGAGCATGCAATATCATGCGTTGTCCATCATGAAAGTTTTGTTGAAGTTGATGTGACAGCGATAGAGGTGGTGATATGTAAGTGTGATGATGCTGATAAGATGAGATAAGACTGAAGAAAGAGAAAAAAGTGAATAAATCATAACAAAAAGAGTAAACACTGTATAGCATCAAGATAATAAGGAGCTTTACTAGATTTGAAGCACTAATAGTTGCAGAGTTGATATAATAATATTCCCCCCATTGTACTTTCAAGGGTGATTGTTAGATTGAGTAGTTGTGTGAGTGTGTGAGGTTTAGTGTGTATATCACACTGTTCTGTGTGCTATTCCACAAGTGCCCACAGCCAGCCTCTTCACTGGCCATTCCCACAGAGCAAAGTGGCACACTTCTTGAAGTGAGTACCTGACACCCACCTCATCCAAGGTTTGACTTCACCAAGAGCCTCAGTCAATCACCAAGCTACTCCATCCCAAACTGCAATCACTGTTGTGTCCAGATGTTCTGATTTATGTCCTGTACTGAGTTGAGAAGAATTAATTAGGAGTACAGATTCCTACATGTGGCCTTATCAGTGCATAAGGTCATAACATTCAGGGCAAGTCTCCATATCATACAGTCATTCACCAGTCACTTAGACCCCAAAACACTGATTGATGGCTGGAATATTTCTTTTGCATAATGACTAAAACTTTTTGTACTCAATTTATACTACTACAATCTATTGAGTTTGAAAAAAATTGTGAAAGCTATACATAGAGAAATGGTTGTGACAGAGGATGGGTTTGGTGAGTGTCCAAAAAAGGCAATCCCAGTCATCTTAGATCCCAGTCCAAAATCTGGCCACATCATCTCTCCATAGGTATCATCATTATTCAAGCTGATATGATTGTGAAACTGCTCTGGAGACTCACTGGATGATATATTGGGTGTTGAAATATGTTTTTTATGTGTGGATATTGTGACCTTGATTACATCATGTGACATATCCTAATCAGGAATGTTTGATTGATTGAAGCGAGAACACCTCAAAACATGTACATAAAACAATGACCAAGCATCAAGAAAATATTTATATATTATACATCATTTTTAAGAATTTTTTGGAGCTAAGAAAACGAGTGGAAGATGAGTTTTAGGCCAGGGTCTAACATGACTGAGGGGGGGTCTACTAAGTGACTGCAAAGTGACCGGTGAATGACTGTATGTGTCAGTCTATCAGTTATGCGGGGAGGCTCATACAGCCGTCCTGTGGTTTATCCTGAGGGGAAAATCAGCTCAAATAAAGTACATGAAGCACAATGACTGACGCCCGTTTGATCCACTTCCTAATTATCGTTGAATGTCTCATTAGATATTGTGACAACAGACGCCGGTCCTTGCATCTCTTCCGCAGGCTGTGTGCCTTCTGCTGATTGAGAAATAACATCTCTTATCACCATCGTCGTGATGCTTATATCGATTGAAGACACATAGGTATCTCGTCCGCCGATAATTTGGAATCGGGAATTTAACATCATGTAAACGGCGTTAGCATATAGCTTAGGCACGAGAAGGCTGGGAGTTATGTAGAAGGTTTTATGGGGGAACGCGATGAAAAGGATAAAGTTGAGCAAAGCGACAACAGCTAGAAGTAAGCCGTATTATTATTCTGACAACGGCGGATGGTGCGGAATAAATACCTGTCACAGATCCCGTTTCAATACTGAGACGAATTATCTTTGTGACTAGCACTCGGGTGCGACGGAAATTAGTGGTACTGCGCAGAAGCTATGAAATGGTATCAACATCAATGAAGATAACTGAAAAAGAGAAAGAGCTCGCATAGTAGGTCATGCAGATAGCGATGAGGGTATCACATAGGGCAGAGGCTCCACACCAAATCTGGACATGATTCAGCATGATGACCTTGGGACGTCCAGTGAGTTACACACCCCGGAAGCGATATTTGTCTTCCTATTATTGAGTTCAGTAATGATGCCGGTTTCAAAACCGTAAGTGCCTGTGATCGTAGCTGCTACCGTACTTATCAATGACACCTGTAAATAGATGAACTAGACTGCTACGAAGAACCAGCACAACAATGACTCACACAAACGATGGATATCGGGATGATTCGCGACTTCGACACTACAAAAATTCGGTATGCATAGAAGACCTGCACGACACAAGCAGCTGAACTCATGATAAATAAAATAAAATGGGTAAAAAGAGCTCTGCGCACCAACAGCGCTCACGATAGGGCCAGCGATCCAGAAGAAATTGATTCTAGTCAAGGCATCCATGTCACCGAAGCCGTACCCATACATTGCAAATGCGTCGTGGGCAACGAGCATTGCCTGCGCAAATTCAATGACATAAATGCCGTAGACGATATATTTTGTGAATCGTCTGTCATTCGGAAATGCTAGATAGTATAGATCTAACGAGAATCAATTAGAAACAATCTGCCCAAAAATGACTCGGTGCGACGTACAGAGCTGCGCGGAAAGGGTCCCGAAGAGTCCCCAATTCAACAGACAGCCTACGATCTAGTTTCTTGCATTATGGACTAAATAGACTGAATGTGCAAGTTAACAAACGTAAGGTCCGGTCCTGAAATGAGATGACTCAGGAAATATCAGTCCTCGATTACACAATTATAACTTACAGTTCGCCTATCGAATAACCGGCGAGGAGAGGCTGCATGATGTGTCTGGGGTTGCTTTACCAATCCCAAAGCGAAAGAATTAGTACATATATACTATTCAGCCGTGTGGGAGACTTGAAAGAAGGCGGTAAGAGGGGTCAGTTTCACACCACCGAAGCCGAGGTAAAAGGCCACAGTCCAGCTGCCGAACCTGTTCATCAAAGGTCAGCACATAGCCCATCCAACTGATTATGACGACTTTGTTACCCCAGCACAGACAAAGTTGTTACAGAACAGATACTGGCGGTGAATCGATATCAAGTTGACGTCGAAATTGCTGCCTGGAAGAAAGTCAGGCAGGTCATAGTGGATTCAAGTTATTTGTAGCAGCGTCTAACCTCCTTCTCATCCAACATCTGTATTGAATAGTTTGATCCAACTCTTATCTTCTTGTTACAAAAAATCACGTTTGTACACGTCATAGAACATCGGCCAGAGGTGCTTGGCGCACCAGTGGGGAAGCCGCAGTGAATCTGTATATAGGCTAGGTTCTCCCGTCATCAGCACAATGCTTGATCCTTCATACCATCCGGCAATGATGCTGGTGCGAAGAAGTGGCGCGAATGCACCTGGGTTGATGTGGAGTCATACTCCGCTGAGGACGGCACTCGACTCGGAGGCGAAGTGGATCTGGGCCAGGAGAGCATGGCGCTCAGCGTTCACGCACAATCGACAGATGTGTGGAAAAGAAATGTTGGTATCAACAATGTCTCCATATAGTTTTCGATTTCACAAAGTAATAGCTTTGGAAGATGGCATCGAGCACCAATAAAGAAAGGATAGTATTAGTAGGGGGATTGAAGAGAAGTGTAGTTTCCATGGGATCCTAATTCGCGTGGAGCAGCGTTCAACACAAGATGAAAGCAACGTTCGCGGCAGGCGCCGGGACGGCTGTGACGGAGTTTAAAGAAAAATGAAATGCCGCCAGTATGCCGCCATCGAGGTATGGAGGAGTTCCGCGGTTCAACTTCAACTTCCACCATCACCAGGTATGACACCGCAGGAAAAGAGAAGGTTTCTGCGAATCCGCACCCAATGGACTCACTCCTAATCTCTTCCCAACTAACGCGTTCTCTACGCAGACGTGAGACGGAATTATAGTGGAACACGACCTTGTCAGACTCTGACAAGGATTTACCGCGTCTCGAGGACCCTGGTAGATGGGTCCAAATCGTCGAAGGCTTGACAACCCAACACATATGGGACCCTGCTTCAAGAGGATATCGGGTAAAATGTACTCGCATAAAGGTGTGCTCATAGAAGTCTTCCTGACATGTTAGCTTGAGGAGTTGAAGATCTGGATGGAATGAATGCGACGGTCCACGGAGGATCGATTACCAAGCTGGTACTATGACTGTCACAACTCGGGTTGCTACCTTGTGGCTCGTTCGGAGTTGAGAAGTAGTTATGAATGAATGCAGATTGCTACGCATGCCATTATCAACGCATCAGGTCATAACATTCAGCATCGGTGTGTGTTAAACGATTAAGGGCAAGTCCTCGTGCCTCATGTGTCGGCGACTATCATCCGTGTGGGGACAGTAACACGACCGTCCTGTGGTTTATCCTAGGGGGAAATAAGCTCTAACAAACTGCATGAAGCACCATGACTGACATTGATTTGGCCCGTTTCAGGGATATCGTGGAATGTCCCGTTAGATAGTATGACCGCTGGCACCTGCCTGTCCGCAGGCTGTGTATCGTCGGTTGGTTGAGATATTATATTTCTTATCATCGTGGTCGTGATGCTCATATCCATCGAAGACTCGTAAGTATCCCGTCCACCGATAATCTTGAATCGGGAATTCAAGACCATGTAAACGGAGTTAGCATACAGCTTAGGCAAAACCAGGCCTAGAGCTATGTAATAATTTTGATGGGGCAACACAGTGAAAAGGACAACGTTAAGCAGGGCGGCAACAGCTAGAAATGAGTGGTGTTATTATATGACAACGGCAAATGGTACAAATTGCATACCCGTCATAGATCCCGTTTCAATGGTGAGACGAATTATCTTTGTGACTAGCATTCGAGTGCGACGGAAATTAGTAGTGCTGCGCATAAGCTATGAAATAGCGTCTACATCAGTGAGGATGACTGAGAGAGAAAGTGCTTACATAGTAGGTCATGCAGATCGCGATGAGGACATCACATAGGGCGGCAGCTCCGCACCAAATCTGGACATGATTCAGCTCATGAATTTGGAGACGTTCAGTCAGTTACACACCCCGACAGCGATATGTATCTTCCGGGCATTGAGTTTAGTGATTATGCCTGCTTGGAATCCGTAAATGCCTGCGACTATAGATGCCCCAGAGTTAGTCAATGATATCTGTAAATAGATGAACTAGAGTGCTACGAGAAAGAGCACAGCAACGAACACAAATGATGAATATCGGGATGATTTGTGACTTCGACAATATGAAGATTCGGTATGCATAGAAGAACTGCCCGACGCAAGCAACTGATCCCCTGATAAGTATCAAAAATGGGTAGTAGATGTTCTGCGCACCAACAGCACCCATGATGGAGACAGTGAGAGCATACAATTTCACCCTAGTCAGAGTGTCCATGTCACCGAAGCCGTACCCAAAGTTTACAAATGTGTCGCGAGTAACGAGCATTGTCTGCACAAATTCAATGACATAAATACCATAGACGAGGTATTTTATGAATCGTCTGTCATTCGGAAACGCGAGATAGTATAGATCTAATAGAAAGAACGAATTCATAATAATTTGCTGGAGAATGACTCTGAGCGACGTACAGAGCTGCACAGAAAGGACCCCGAAGAGTCCCCAGTTCAAGAGAGAGCCTATGATCTAAATTCTTGCGTTAAGCAACGAATAAACTGAATGTGCAACTTGACAAACAATAGGTCCGGTCCTGAAATGAGATGCAGTTAGGAAATACTACTGCTCGATTCTACGAGCAAGCCTTACATTTCTGCTATGGGATAACCTGCGGGAACGGGCTGCATGATGTGTCTGGGGTGCTTTACCGATCCTGACGGGAAATTCTTTTGAGATATATATACCAACAGCCAGGCGGGAGACTAGATCAGTATCACATCACCATGCCGTGTCTGCTCGCGAATGGCCAACATATCAACCCATCAAATTAATTGTGCATCGGGAAAGCAGTGTTAACCTTCGTAGTCATCAGCGATTTACCGCCGGTAGTTAGGCCTAAGTTCCGGTGTACATCCCAAGGAGAGTATGATGTCGCAATAGCTGCCACCTCTCTGGCAGTAGCCAGCGCAGCCACTAGATATCTTCAGACATGGCGGTAAATGATAGATTGCTCTGGGAGTAAACTATGAGAAGGACTGTCATAGATTTACGACCCACCAATATTGGCTCATCGAGCTATTTGTGGCTGCGTCCAACAGGCTTCTTCTTGTTCAACACCCGTATCGAACGGAGGTTAGGTCCACCCGTCCCCGTCACAGTTCATCAGATTTAATGTTGATTTTTCACGCTATCAGGCAATGCTGCTAGTGCGAAGACACAGAAATGCTTCCCCGGGTTGATCTGGATGGACGAGGCATACACCATCCCGGAGACGTAGTAGTCGGAGCCGAACCAGAGAGTGAGGTGCTTAGTGCTCATTCACCATAAATCGATCATGCGAAAGCGCATTCAAGAAAAACTCGCTGAGGTTTAAACATTTCGGCGGAACTTCTAAATGGTACAGAACCAGCGCAAAAGGCAGATGAAGCGAGTCAGCCATTCGATCCTGGATTCGCCAAGCCTAGACCGTGGTCGTCCACTGCCAGTCCAAGCCGCCTCGACATGATCTATGTTTCGCTTTACATCTCGTGTGGAGGTGAGAAGATGCGATTAAAAGTATGAATCCCTATAAATGACATTATCTGTGTATATGCCTACTATAACGTCGCAACATATAGCATCAGGGTGTATTAAAAGATAAAGAAATTAGCAAAGTTCGCGTACCGTAGGCGTCGGCTCGAAAAATGAGTAGGCTATCAATCACGCGGGGAGGCTCATACAGCCGTCCTGGGGCTTATCCTTACAGGAAAATCAGCTCGAATAAAGCACACGAAGAACCAGGACTGACATTTATTTCGCAAGTATGGCTGAATACCTCCCTAGATATTGCGATGACTGGCGCCCGTCCTTGCATCCCGTCCCCAGGCCGTGTGCCTTCTGCTGGTTCAGAGATGATACCTCTTATCATCGTGGTCGTGATGCTCATATGGGTAGAACATAGATAGGTATCCCGTCCTCCGATAATTTGGAATCGGGAATTCAGTACCATGTAAACAGCATTAGCATATAGCTTGGGCATAATCAGGGTGGGAGTCATGTAAAAAGTTTGACCAGGGAACACGATGAAAAGGACAGCGCTGAGCAGAGCGACAACCGCTGAAAGTAAATGGTGTTATTATCTTGACAACAGCGGATGGTATAGATTGAATACCTGTCACAGACCCCGTTTCGATAGTTAGGCGAATTATCTTTGTGACTAGTATTCGAGTGCGGCGGAAATTAGTAGTGCTATGCATAAGCTATCGGAGCATCAACATCAATGAAGTGGCTGAGAGAGGGAATGAAGAACTCGCATAGTAGGTCATGCAGATAGCGATTACGACATCACACAGGGCGGAGGCTCCGCAGGAAATCTAGACATGATTTAGCTGATGAGTTTGGGATATCCACTTAATACACACCCCAGCAGCAATATGCAATTTCCGGCTGGTGAGTTCAGTGATGATGCCTGCTTGGAAAGAATAAATGCCTGTGAATATAGATGCCACGAAATTGGGCAAGGATATCTGTAAATAGATGAGCTAGGATGCTACAGGTTGGCTATGCCGAAAGACCGCAGCAACAACTCACACAAATGATGAATATCGAGAGGATTCGTGACTTTGACAATACGAAGATTCGGTATGCATAGAAGATCTGCCCGATACCAGCGGCTGAACTCGAGATAAGTAACAGAAAATGAACAGTAAATCCTGCGCGCACCAATAGCAATCATGATGGGAATAGTGAACCAATACAAACGATCTGCAGTCAGAGAGTCCAGGTCACCGAAGCCATACCCGAAGGTTGCAAACACGTCGTGGGTAATAAACGTCGTCTGCACGACTTCAATGGCATAGATGCCGTAAACCAGATATTTTGTGAATCGTCGGTCGTTCGGAAACGCCAGATAGTATAGATCTAATGAGAATGCATTAGAAGTCAATCTACTGGCGAACGACTCGGAGTGACGGACAGAGCTGCACAGAAAGGGTCCCGAAAAGCCCCCAGTTCAAAAGACAGCCTACGATCTAAATCCTTGTGTTAGGCAATGAATGGACTGAGTGCAGTTAGACGAACGATAGGTCCGGACCTGAAATGAGAGCACTCAGGAAACACCACTGTTCGATTCCACGAGCATAACTTACAGTTCTACTATGGGATAACCTGTGGGGACGGGCTGCATGATGTGTCCGAAGTTGCTATACAGATACTGAGGGCAAAGAATCTATAAATATATACTAAGCCGCCAAGACCAGGCAGCATTATATCTCTGGAATCGCCCTGAAAGGCGCTCTTGAGCGCCCAACATGTGTAGAATTGACTCACCATTGTGCCTGTGAGAGGTCGACCCAGGGAAGCGACTTTTTGTTGGAAAAATCGCGCTTGTACGTTTTGTGAAACACCGGCTACCAGAGGTGCTTGGCGCACCTGCAGGGAAGCCGCCATCTATATAGGCTGGGTTCTCCCGACATGATCATTAATACTAAAATAGGGCCTAATCCTTCATAGTACCCGCCCATGCTGCTGGTGCGACAAGTCATGCAAATGCGCCCAGGTTGATGTAGAGTCATACCCCACGGAGAACGATTCTAAACTCGGAGACGAGGTAGAACTGGGCCAGAAGGCATGACGCTCAGCGCTCACACACAATTGACAGACGCGTGGAAAAGAAATGTTGGTATGCGAAATGCCTCCGATGTCACAGAGATAGCCTTAGAAGATGGGATTGAGTGCCAGTAAAGAAAGGATAGCACTGGTAGGGATTGAAGAGAGGGATAGTTTCTATGGGGTGGTACGTGGTTCCCGATTCACGTAGAGGTTAACGGTCAACCAGAATGTGCGCGGCAAGCGCCGGCCGAGACGGCGGTGACAGAGTTCAAAGACATGCCGACCCTATGCCGCTTTCGTCTTCTCTTTTTTTTGGACCTCAGCACTTATTCGCCGCTACATGTACACTCTTTACTAACACGCGGAGGTACAGGTCCTCAGGCTCCCTCTTTCCCTCTTGTCCCGGTGCCTCCGCTTGGCACCCATTTGGTTTCACCTGGTAGCTCAGCATATGATCAGGAGTAAGATAGCAAACGTTTATGGTACTCTTGTGCCCTGATGATTGGGCTAATCCGGTTATCTCTGCGGTTGGCCGTGGCCGTGGACTTTCGTCCTCTCGACACCATCAGAACTTGACAACTTCCAGGACAACTAACGTCTCCATCTTTGAAAAGAAAATTCTCTCCAGAATGTGATGGACTTGCTCAGAAATATCCTACCACACAGACTTGCCTGTGCTCTTCAGTCGCTGTGATCTTAACCTCTATCACATACGACAACTCTACCTTACCTTCTAAATGAGCGTCTACTCAAATACTTCAAAATTATTCTTGCTCTGGCTACTGCGTCCCGCCGACTGAATGAATTTGCCACGGCACATCATTTCAGATGAGTCTCGAAGACTTTTCGAGCACTTTGCGCCAGCCTAGTACCTCGTTAGTGGGAGGACCGGCGAGATCATAGCATTTGATCCGCCAATTTTGATAAAACCCCCAAGGTTACTCTCTCCGAGCGTCTAGAACAGTACATTGATGGATGCTGTGATCTATCAAGGAGTCGCCCGCCGAAACATTCGTCCTTTTTCTGCCGACATCCTTAAAATCGATGGGTTTTCCATTCGCAATCTCCAAAGTGCGAGACTCCTGACTGTACGTTCAGTTTGGGGCCCTTTCAGCACTCCTTGAATGTCACCCACATATTGCAACACTCCTTCTGCGACCATGTAACCCGATATAACGGATTGCAGGTAGACGGGAACCTAGGGGAACGGAGTCGATCGTTGGACCACTCAAAGACGTCCTTGGAACCTGCGACTTGTATCTCAATGCAACAATGGTAGAGTAACAATCCTTCCACTACCCGCTATGGCGATATTCCCTATTCTTCAATCGATTTCTATCATGGATGACGCCAGAAGATAATAGCGATATTGTGAACATTCTAGGTCATACCACCAGTGCGAGCTCGTACTATGTCGATGCTAACTTGGCCATGTTTTGTTACTAATCAATGCAGGAGATGACAGGTCTCAATGTTGATAGTAGATAGCACAGAAGCCTCCATTTCTTCCAGAAGATCGCGAAAGCTCGGGTTATTTCACCATAGCCAACGAAAAAAATAAGCTATGATTGGAGACGGCGTTCCATTGAAACAATTGGAGTCTGCTATCCAGAACGTACTAAGGATCTGAGGCTGATAACCACCGATTACAGCTTTAAGCACTTTGACAAGCCAGCAATGCATAGCAACGTTAAGGTGGTAGACCTACCTCGACTACGACGCCCGGCAGTAGGCCTTGAACATCGAAGCCCTGTGCAGAGTACGTCCTGTCTCTTCGTAGTCATCCGACTCGTAGCCCAGGTACGACCGCACCGAGCGGTCCAGATCATCGTAACCTTCCGGTAGGAATAACGACCACGGCATTTCGGTGGATAAACTACTATAACGTCGTAACATATAGCATCGGTGCATATACAAGGATATATATTAAGCTAATTTCGCGTACCGTAAGTGTCGACTCGAAGAATATAGTCTATCAATCACGCACAAATGCTGATACAGCGCTCCCGTGGTTTATCCTTAGGAGAAAAAGCAGCTCTGCTAAAGGACATGGCACCATGACTGACATTCACCTGGTCCATCCCATAACTATCGTTGAATACCTCGCTAGATATTACGACCACCGACCCCGTGTCCAGACTGCAGGCCGTGCCTCTTCTGTTGATTGAGAGATGATATCTCTTATCATCGAGGTCGAGAAACTCATATCGGTTGAAGACATATTGGTATCCCGTCCACCGATAATTTGGAATCGGGAATTCAGCACCATGTATATGGCGTTAGCATATAACTTGGGCTCCAGCAGAGCTGGTACTATATAGAAAGTCTGATGGGGAAAAGCAATAAAAAGGATAAAGCTGAGCAGAGACATAACAGCTAAAAGTGAGCGATATCAATATTTTGGCAAACGGCGGATTGTGCGGACTAAATACCTGTCACAGATCCCGTTTCAACAGTGAGACAGATTATCTTTGTGACCAGCGTTCGAGTGCGGCAAAAATTTGTGGTGCTGCGCATAAGCTATGAGATGGCGTCAACATTAATGAAGATGACTGAGAGAGAGAAATAGCTCACATAGTAGGTCGTGCAGACAGCTATGAGGATATCACATAGGGCGGTGGCTCCGCACGAAGTCTGAACATGATTTAGCTGACGAGCCTGGGACCCGGGATGTTCAGTCAGTTACTCACCCCGACAGCGATATGCATCTTCAGGTTGTCTAGTTTAGTGATGTTGCCCGCTTGGAAGGCGTAAATGCCTGTGAGGATAGATGCCCCACAGTGGATCAATGATAACTGTAATTGAATGAACGAGTGCTACGAAGAAAGAGCACCGTAACAAACACCAATGATGAATATCGGGATGATTTGTGACTTCGACAACACGAAGATTCGATATGCATAGAAGACTTGCCCGATACTGGCAACTGATCCCTTGATAAGTAACTGAAAGTGGGTTGCAAACGATATACGCACCAACGGCGTTCATGATGGGGACAGTGAGCCAGTAGAAACTCTCTCTAGTCAGAGCGTCCATGTCACCGAAGCCATACCCAAAGGCTGAAAACACGTCGTGAGAAATGAGCGTCGTCTGCACAAGTTCGGTAAGATAGACGCAATAGACGAGACATTTAGTAAATCGTCTGTCGTTCGGAAATGCCAGATAGTATAGATCTAAAAAAAATGGAATTTAAAAATATGCCGGTCAACGACTCGTAGTGACGCACAGAGCTGCACAGAAAGGGTCCCGAAAAGTCCCCAGTTCAACAGACCTCCTACAACCTGGAATCTGCGTTACGGACTGAATAGACGAAGAGTGCAATTTGACTAACAAAGGGTCCGGTCCTGATATGAGATCATTTAGGATATACCACTGCTAGATTTCACGATTATAACTCACAGTTCTGCTATCGGATAACCTGTGGGGACGGGCTGCATAACGTGGGGGTTGCTTTACCGATCCTGACGGTAAAGAATTTGTAGAGATATATATACTTTTGACTTATGCATGGGGAAGGTGGTTTACCCTGGTAGTCATCGGCGATTTACCATCGGAAGTTGTAGGATCAACGGATGTACGTTTACGAAAATTATAGATGTCGCTTCAATAGCCTCCACGTCTCCAGTAGCCACCACCTAGACATATTCAGATATTTTCGACTGTGAGAAGAAGGACAGTCGTCACATTACGACTCACCAGTATTGGCTCGTCTGGCTGCTTCGACGTTTCTTCTCATCCTACATCCGTATCGATCGCAGCCTCGCTGGTTAGGTCCTCCCGTCATGGTTCATCCGAAATGATCCTGGTCTTTCATAGCATCCTGTAACGCTGTTGGCGCAAAGTCACAAGAAGGTGCCCGGGTTGATCTGGAGTCGTACTCCACTGAGGATGATCGCGGAGACGCAGTTGATGTCAAGTACGCGCACGTGACCGTCACTGTAACTGGCGACATACTACTAACCCTTGACAGTGACACAGGCAATCGGGTCAAAAGAAGTCAGAACTCTGCATTCAAGACGAAATCTCTTCCTTACCATCATTGTCGTCACTTTCTGGCAGCTTTCTGTGTCATGTCCATCAGGGCTTTGGTTTTCCGACAGATTAAATTTGACCTTTCGCCGTTCGGCGTGACATTAAAGAAGTTTTCAACCACACCGAGGAGGTTCTGCAGCTCCCCCAGGGTGCGGTAAAGGTTTTTGTATCTCCTAGTTGAATACGTTGATGTAGCTGCCTTCTCTTTGCATATAGGAGAGCATTGAATAGAGGGAAGTAATCTGGTGGTAATTTTTCCGCAGGCCCAGGAGGATGTAGCATCGAGAATAGGTTTCAAATCGTTTGATTAAACAAGCGCACGAGCACAAGACACAAGACAATAGTCGATACAAACATGGTACAAATTTCCGATAGAGTCGTCTATGACGGAATACACCTGTCAATTCAAGGAACATGGCATTTTAGTTACGCGGAGAGGACCGTACAGCTTTCCGGTGGTTTATCCTTGGGGAAAATCGGTTCAATCAACGCACATGAAGTGGTATGACTTGACTGGCGCTCACTTGACCCATCTCATAATTATCATTGAATATTTCATTAGATATCGCAACAGCTGGCACCTGTCCTTGCATCCCTTCCGCAGGCTGCACGCCTTCTGCTGGTTGAGAGATGATATCTCTTATCATCGTGGTCGTGATGCTTATATCGGTTGAAGACATATACGTATCACGTCCACCGATAATTTGGAACCGGGAATTCAGCACTATGTAAACGCAGTTGGCGTATAGCTTAGCCACAAGCAAGCCAGGAGTTTCGAAGTAAGCCTGATGGGGGAACAAAACAAAAAGGACGAAGCTGAGCAGAGCAACAACAGCTAGAAGTATGTAGCATCATTATTCTGACAATGACGGATAGGACAGATTAATTACCTGTCACAGATCCCGTTTCAATAGTGAGACGAATTACCCTGGTGACCAGTATTCGTGTGCGACGGAAATTAGTGGTGCGCCGCATAAGCTACGAAATATTATCAAGAACAATGAAGAACACAGAAAGAAAGAAAGAGCTTACATAGTAAGTCATGGAGATAGCGATGAGGATATCACAAAGGGCCGTGGCTCCACACGAAATCTGGACACGATTCAGCTCATGAGCCTGGGATGTCCTCTCAGTTACACACCCCGATAGCGATACGGGCCTTCCGGTTGTTGGGATTCGAGATGACGCCTACTTCAAAATATCCGATACCTATGATCATAGCAACCACGGAACTGGTCAATGATACCTGTTAATATATAAGATAGACTGTTATGGAGAACGAGCAGACAACTCACACAAATGATAAGTATCGGGAGAATTCGTGATTCCGATACTATGTAGATCCGGTATGCATAGAAGACCTGCCCGGCACAAGAAGCTAAAGTCATGATAAGTAACGGAAGATAGGCAGTAAACGCTCCGCGCACCAACAGCGCTCAGAACGGGGCCAGTGAGCCAACTAAAATTCAATCTGCTCAGGACGTCCATATCACCAAAGCCGTACCCAAACGTGGCAAATGCGTCGTGGGTAACAAGCATCGTCTGCACAAATTCGATAACATAGACGCCATAGACGAGACATTTTATGAATCGTCTGTCGTTTGGAAATGCTAGATAGTATAGATCTAACGAGTCTGCATCAGAAGCCATCTGCTAGAGGGTGAGCTACACACAGAGCTGCACAGAAAGAGTCCCGAAGAGTCCCCAGTTCAAGAGACAGCCTACAATCTAGGTTCTTGTGTTATATACTGACTGAAGAAATATACGATTTGACAAACATAAGGTCCGGTTCTGAAATGAGATGGCTCAGAAAATATCGCTGCTCGATTCCATGATTATCACTTACATGTCCGCTGTGGGATAACCTGCGGGGACAGGGTGCATAATGTTTCTGGTGTTGCTTTGGCAATCCTATAGATATATATACTAAACCGCCATGTGGGAGACTCAAATAAGGAGCTAAGACCGGCATGTCACTCCGATCATGTTGAAAAGGCGGTTAGCGCATAGCCCATCAAATTTAATAAGACGACTCTGTTGACGGTAGTGCAGCGGTATCAAGTTAACGTTGAAATTTCTCCAGGAAGAAGAAAGGAAATTCATCATAGATTTGCTGCTCACCAATATAGGCTCATCGAGGTATTGTGGGAGCGTCTGACCTTTTTCTTATCCAATATTGGCATTGAACGCCCGTTGGGTCCTCCGGCTATCAAAGATATTCCCAGTCTTTCAAAGCATCGGGCAACGTGGCCGACAGGAATGCGACCCCCAGGGATTGACGCAGTGTAGCACGCCATCCCCGGTTCGGGGACTTACTAGAACTGGGTCAGAGAGCGAGGCACCTAGCGCTCATGCACCATAAACGGATCGTGCGAAAGCCTGTTCAAGAAAAAACTCGCGCTGGGGTCTAAATATTTCGGTGGAACTTCTAAATGGTACAAACAATTTCAGAAAAATAAGCTGAACGGCGGAATCATTTACGTACTCTTCTAGAGCTGGTAGGCGTTGTAAGTAATTAAAGACGTGGGATGCCAAATCAGGCGGGAGAATGATAGTTGAAAGTTTTCATTCGGCAAGCGCGCGAGCACAAGATGATGGATGTGTTAGACGATACAAATACGTTTCACAATACTTCTTGAGCCTTCAGTTGACGGTCGATTTCATATTCGACGAAGGCCAATAAATCATTCGTCCCCTTTGTCGGCTTCCATCCCAGGGCTTTGCCTCTGCTTTTCTCAAAGTCAACTCGTGAGTTAGTGCCCAGAGCATAGAGTAAAGGTTCCTCTTCGGTCTTGCTGAAAGGTGTGGGCTCGGGAGATCCGATACCTCGGCGAGTAAGACCCACGGCTACGGCCTTGGAAACATCGTACAACTGGTGCTCGTCATTGACAGTAAAGTAGATGCCGGATCGACCATGCTGGAATTCGGCAGGTGAAGAAGACGGCGAGAGGGCGAGATCGAAGATGATCAAATACAGGTCGACCACTGCAGGCGTGACCGTGAATAAGGCATGGGAAAGAAAGGAAAGAGACATACTTTCGTTCACGTCAACATTTGGCCAATGATTCTTGCCCTCGCCGACTACACCGCCTTGCTTCCTAGCAATGCTCGCCTCAACAAGGACACGGACTTGGCTAGCAAGTGAACGTTGAAGGCCGTGCTTGTGTAGGATACCCGTGGGTACTCCATAGATAGTCGGAGGGAGAACGATGTAAGTTTTCACATAACCTGCGTGATGTTTAGACGACATAGAGACGCGACGAACACGCTGACAGACCTTCGTTGTCTGCAGCGATAACGGCGAGGTCGACATTCCGATGAGGCTGACTTGCGGGGAGGGTCTCAAAAAGAGGGATATCGAGATCCGAGTAGATAGCATCAGTGCTATGGAGCCCTCGAGCATTGTCGGTAAGTTCGCCGGTACCAGACTATCCAAGAGTTCAATACTGGGAAGGTACTCAACAAGCTGAACTCACAGTGTGGATGAGGATCAGAGTCTTCCCTGTCTTCTCGTGACGGTCTTTAGCACCTTTCAGAATCGCCTGGGCTGCAGGAAGGTCATCGCAGTCTGCCTGTGGGCTCGTCAGTTTTCTAACGTCACGAGGAGTCAGTACGCTACACACCGTAGCAAAGACAATGTCCGCTGCTGCTGCCTGTGCCCTCAACAATGCTAAATCTGAGTCGCTTCCAGAGACAGTCTTCAATCCCAAAGCTTCGTATCCTGCGGATGACCTCGTAGGACGCAGAAGAATCGTGATATCGAAGTTCTTGGAGTCTTTATGCTCGATGAGACGTGACAGAATCGTGCCTCCAATGTAACCTTTGGTGGTGTCAGTCTACTTGTCATAAGAAATACCATAGCGGCGCACCTGTTGCTCCAGTAAAGAATATATTGACCTTCGACATGGTAAGGGCAAATGGAAGAAATCGATGAATAGCCGATTATCGTATATAAATTCGTCATCTGCACTTCGATGCTCAGTCATCAGGTTACTCGGTCAGCGTCAGCGTCGTCGTTGCTCATAATGGTGTGATATGCATTGCCGTTGGGTTCGGTGCCGTGGTAGAAAAGAGACCGCCATTCGCAGCTTGATTATCCACCTCATAAGTAGGTGGAAGCTCCTACAATCGTGCAAAATAAGCAAGTTAAGCCCCCAAAGATGAGATTAGGGCTAAAATGCGGTAAATTGGAGGTATTCTCGGGCCGATCATCCGGGACGTGAAAATAAACATTTTGCACTCCGACCGTCCGACGTAGAATAGAAAAGTTCTGCAGATTATCCACGAGAGTTGCTGATCCTGTGTCATTGCTACCGCCTTCTAAACAAGTTCCTACTCAAAGTACTAGCGAAGCTGCCCGACGTCGGAAACTGTTCTTGCTCTGGCGACTACGTGCTACCGACCCAATAGCTTCGTCGCGTAGCCCCACGCTGACCCCCGATGATACAAGGCCTGATCCGTCGATGATTTTGATAACATTGGCGCTGTGCATTCTTTGACCTGGTTCTACAAGCACAATGGTTCATTCTTGTGACTTCTTTGCACCCAGATTGAGCCGACGTTATAAAAAATCAAGCATTGTTTTTGGCCAGGAGAACTTGTGACATTGAAATCTGATTTCGATGTTGGATAGAAGAAGGTAATCACCGCCACCGAGGTTGAAACGTGGACTCCAACCAGTCCCTCCCAACACTGATGACAGTCGATCAAGTGTACTATGAACACACTTCGATCGACTGTCGTCGAGTTTCAATGGAATCGCCAGTTCGAGTCTAGTTGAAACGCTGTCCACTGATGATTATGTCGAGATTGAGGCATTTGTACTGCGCTCGGTAGATATGATGTGATGCAGTACCTGGGCACCTTCTTCCAAGTCAGCTGCGTGACTCTCAGTGTATATATATTCACAGATTCTTTCCCTTCGTAGCCGGTGAAGCAACCCCCGACACATCATGCAGCCCGTCCCCATAGGCTATCCTATAGCAGAACTGTAAGTCATAATCGTAGAACCAGGCAGCCGTATTTCCTGAATCATATCATTTCAGGTCCGGGCCCATCGTTTGTCAAATTGCACTCTCAGTCTTTTCGGTACCTAACGCAAGAATTTAGGTCGTAGGGTTTCTCTTGAACTGGGGACTCTTCGGGGCCCTTTCTGCTCAGCTCTGTACGTCACTATGAATCATTGTTCAGCAGATTGTTTCGAATACGGTCTCGTTAGATCTATACTATCTAGCATTTCCGAATGACAGGCGGTTACTCAAATATCTCGTCTATGGCATATATGTCATCGAATTTGTGCAGACGATGGTCGTTACCCGTGATAAGTTTGCAGCATTGGGGTATGGCTTCGGTGATATTGAAGTCCTGACAAGAATGAATCATAGTTGGCTCACTGTCCCCATCATGACCGCTGTGGGTGCGCGGAGTGTTCCCTATCCATGTTCTGTGACTTATCATGCATATAGCTGCCGGTATCGGACAGATCTTCTACGCATACCGCATCTTCGTAGTGTCAAAGTCACGAATGATCCCAATCTTCGTCATCTGTGTTCGTTGCTATACGCTTTCTCCGTAGTAGTCTGGCTCATCTACTATTTACAGGTGTCATTGACCAGTTCGGTGGCAGCTGTGATTACAGGCATTTACGCTTTCCAAGCAGACAACGTTATTAAACTCAACACCCGGAAGACAGCCATTACCATCGGGGTGTGCAATTAGTATCCACGCGTCCCAAGTTAATGATGCTGAACCATGTTTAGATTTGGTGTGGAGCCTCCGCTCTATGTGATATCCTCATCGCTATCTGTATGACTTACTACGCAAGCTCCTTCTCTCTCTCAGTGTTCCCTGTCGATGTTGATTCTATTTCATAGCTTACGCGCAGCACTTATGATTTCCGTCGCACCCGAATGCTGGTCACAAGGATAATTCGTCTCACTATTGAAACAGGATCTATGACAGGTAGTTACTTCGCGCGCCATCCTCTATCAACAGAAGACTGACACCACTTACTCTAGCTGTCGTCGCTCTGCTCACTGTTATCCTCTTTTTGGTGTTCCCACATAAGCCTTTCTACACGACACCCGCCCTGCTCATGCCCAAACTGTATACCAACACCGTTTACATGGTGCTGAATTCCGGAATTCGAATTATTGGTGGACAGGATACCTATATCTCTTCAACCGATATGAGCTTCACGACCACGACGATGAGGGATGTCATCTCCCAATCTGGGGACGGGATGCAAGGACGGGTGCCTGTGGTTGCAATATCTAATGAGGTATTCAACGATAATTATGAAATGGGTCAAACTACTGTCAGTCATAGCGCTTCATGTGATTTATCTGATCTGATTTACCCCGAAGGACAAACTACAGGACGGCCGTAAGATCTTTCCTGCGTAACTGATAGACTACATGCTTTGAATTGATAGCGTCGAGACTCGTCATCTCCTGCATTGATTAACAAGATACATGATCGACGTCGATGTCAAAGTTGACGAGAGCGAGATGATGTTAAGAGTCAGGGGATCAAGGAAGGAAATGAGTTCATAGTAATATATCCTAGGACATCAGTGACAATATCTCTATCATCTTCTGGTGTTGGTACCTCGTTGAGGCTAGCCATAATTTCGTAGATAGTCTGAGTCTCTGAAAGCTTCCAACGCTGACAAATTGGCAAATCTCTTGAGTCGACTCGGATCAATGCTATAGACGGTTGTAGTCGAGCGATGTTGGAACATGGCATCTCTCCAACCCCATCGAAGGAACAAATTCATGCACAATCAGCGCCTTGATGACTGTTGAGATCTTTTCAGAGTTATATATAACTAAGTATTTGTTACCTTCTGTAATTTCTCCTTGTACGTATGTGTGCATGCAGCGGTACGACGGTAGCATAAAGCCTGATTACGATTGGTGTTTTAGTTACCTTTTCTCAGATCGCCCAGCAAATGCTCTTAAAATCAAAACTGTTAGATCGATATGGTACTTTGTAGGCATATGAATGTGTTCGGATTTCCAAGTGCCCCCCGAGGGAGTGAGGGGCGCACCTCTCTAGTGCACAGCAATGATGCGCCACCGGTTGGCTAGCTTGCACTCACAGATGGTTTGTGCACTTGGTAATGAACAACGGATTTTTTTCACAGGAAAACCTGTTTTTCGTTACTCCAAGGTCAGCATATTAGTATCAGCTGTGATATTGTTAATACATATTTCAGTTCAATATGCTTGGACGATCAAGATGACGGCCCCTGTTCGCTATATAAGTCATCTCTCTTCTCTATTCGGGCACTCGATCTAAGCTCGTACTAGAGCGTTTGGTGACGACAATTCTTGGACGTGGTATATAGCATCGGTATGTTATATTGGGGTGAGTTGCCAGTTATGCGGGGAGGCTCACACAGCTATCCTGCAGTTTATCCTTAGGGGAAAATTAGCTCCAATAAAGCACGTAAAGCACCACGACTGATGTTCACTTGACTCATTTCATGATTATCGTTGGATATCTCTTTGGTTATTATGACAACGGGCGCCTGTCCTTGCATCCCTTCGGTAGGCCTTGTGCCTTCTGCTGATTGAGAAGGAATATCTCTGAACATCATGGTCGCGATGCTCATGTCCATTGAAGATTTATAAGTATCACATCCGCCAATAATTTGGAATCGAGAATTCAGCACCATGTAAATGGAATTAGCATATAGCTTCGGAACAAGCAGGCCGGGAGTTATGAAGAAAGCTTGTTGGGGAAATGCAATAACAAGGACGAAGCTGAGCAGAGCAGCAGCAGCTAAGAATAAGTGGTGTTATTATTCTGACAACGGCGGATGGTGTAGATTAAATGCCTGTCACAGATCCCGTTTCAACAGTGAGACGAATTATCTTGGTGGCCAGTTTTCGGGTGCGACGGAAATTAGTAGTACAGCGCATAAGCTACGAAATAGTGCCAACATGAACGAAGAAAACCAAGAGAAAGAAAGAGCTCACGTAGTAGGTCATGCAGATAACTATGTGGATATCACATACGGCGCCGGCTCCACACCCAATCTAGACATGCTTCAGCATGATGAACTTGGTATGTCCAATCGGTTACACACCCCGACAGCAATGTACGTCTTCCTGTTGTTGAGTTTCGTGATGTTTCTTGTTTGAAAACAGTAAATGCCTGAGATCGTAGCTGCCACCGAACTGGTCAATGATACCTGTAAATAGATCAGCCAGACCCCCACGGGGGAAAGGCATAGTAACAAACGCAAAAAATGAATATCTGGATGAGTCGTGACTTTGATAATACGAAGATTCGGTACGCGTAGAAGACCTGCCCGATACCAACGGCTGAACTCATGATAAGTAATAGAAAATAGGTAGCAAATACTCCACGCACCAACCGCGCTCATAATAGGGACAGTGAGCCACAGGAAATTCATTCTAGTCAGGGCATCCATGTCACCGAAGCCGTACCCAAACGTTGCAAACGTGTCGTGTGCAACAAGCATCGTCTGTACAGATTCAATGACGTAGATGCCATAGACGAGGTATTTTAAGAGTCGCCTGTCATTCGGAAATGCCAGATAATATAAATCTAACAAGAATGGATTAGAGGCAATCCGCTGGAAAGGGACTTGGAGTAACATACAGAGTTGCACAGAAAGGGTCCCAAAGAGCCCCCAGTTCAAGAGACAGCCTATGATCTAAATTCTTTTGTGTTAGGGACTGAATAGACTAAGAGGACAATTTGACGAACGTAGGGTCCGGACCTGGAACAAGATGAATTAGGAAATCCTATTGCTCGATTCTACGAATACAACTTACACTTCTGCGATGGGATAACCTGCGGGGACGGGCTGCATGATGTGCCTGGGGTTGCTTTACCGGTGCTGACTCAGGGAAAGAGTCTTTAGATATATACTAAAAACACATACGAGAGTCGAAAGAAGACACTAACACAGGTCAGCATCACATCATTAAAACCGAGATGAAAGGCAGTCCAGCTGCTCAGCACCGTAATCAACAGTTGGCGCTGGAATTTCTCTGGGAACAAACTATGAGAAGAAGGAAGGTCGTACTAGAATTATGACGAGTCACCGATCTATTTGTGGCCGCGTTTGACCTTCTTCTTATCCAACATCTGGGGCGTGCCGCGTAAAAACCTGCTTGCGATATAGGTTCCCCCTCATCAGAACTATTTCATAGTATCCGGTGGTTCCGTTTGTGTGTGAAGGAGTCCCACCGTGATGTAGTGCACTCTCTTTGCGAACCATTTTTGGGACATGTCTTCCAACATGCCCCCCCTCGATACTACTCGTATCCCGCCGAGAGCGATCCCAGAGACGTAGAACTTGCTTAGAACCGAGCCAGAGAGTGAGGCGCTCAGCGCAAACTAATGCACCGGCGACGGTCATAGGAGGCTGGTATCAATTCTTCATATAGCTTTCAAAGCAACGAAGCCACAGCTTTAAAAGATGGACATCATGGACCATTGAGTGAGAAAGAAGGAATAGTAACAGCAGGGAAATTGGGAGAAGCATGATTTGAATAGTAATACGTAAATTCCCCGTTAACGGCCAAGACGACCCTGTGCGGAGTCCACGCCATCTTTTCTTGAAGAATTCATTTTGAACTACTTGATACATTATTGAAATAAAGCGGCTATCTATCCAAGACATAGGCTATTATAAATCTACTATGATATTGCGGCCCACTCTCAAAGTTCATCCAGATAAGCACATCCATCAACAAGCGCTTGAGTCACAGCACCCAGCTGATAGTAACAAGTCAGATCACATTAATCGACAACAAGGAGAATAGACTCACATGAGGCGTAGCAAAAGTCGTAAAGTGCGTCCCAGGAAGGTGGATCACCTTTATCGACGCACCCACCAGTCCTGACCAATCATCGGCCAACAGACATGGGTCTGTCCCCTTCTCCGACATCCATCGAGGAACAGGGTATGGCAAGAACGCGTCGGGCGGGATCCCCTCTTTGTTATGCAACAACACCAAGGGAGGGTATGGCCCGCCAGCAATTCTAGGATCGTATGTCTTCAACAACGGCGCGTTTTGCTGCAGCTGCTTCCACATCATCCGTCCAATCGGTGTGCGACCACCACGCGTAAAGGCACCCGCAGTCACTGCCATGAATTCATTTGATGAGGGGACGTGGTCTATCGGGAACGGAGAGTCGATGAGCACGACTCCCTTCACAGGGACTCCTCTTCTCATTAGTTGCCGCGCAGCTTCAAATCCGACGACACCACCAAAGGACCAGCCTGAAGGGTCAAAGTCAATGGAGGCTGGTACACATGAACGATGGCGCTTACCACCGAATATCACAGGCCTAGAGCCAGCGACTTTCACAGCATAGTCAGCGTAAGCAGACGCCATGGCCTCTACAGACTCCCATGGTTTACCTGTCGCATAATCTATTACAAATGATCAGAAATCAAGACACATACGCCAAAGGGATCTTACTTGGGTTGTTAAATCCCCAGAATTCACGACCAACAGAGCCCAAGCGACGAAGGTAATTTACCGCTCCGCTGCCATCATGGAAGAGGAAAAGCGGAGATCCGCTACTAGAAGACTTTTGAACAGACATAGGCACCTCGTCCAGTCGCAAAACCCGGACAACAGACTGGACCTGCTCGGGAGTAAGATCAGAAAGATCCTCTTCCTTATCAAAATCAATCGCTGTCTCTTCAACTGGCTTCGGCGACTTTCCCGGGCGCTTGGAAGAGATATACTGATTAACCGCCTTCGCCGTAGTGTGCAGTTCGAAGAGGTTGGATGGGAGCTCGAGGCCATATTTCGTCTGAATGGCATGAAGAGCTTCGATAGCGGTCAGGGAATCGAGCCCGATAGTCTCAAACTCGGTGTCGTCTTGGATATCCGACTCATCCAACCCAAGGACAGACACGAACATAGGCTTTGTATCAACCAAGTCAGGACATGGTGCTGACGGTCCTGCTTGGACCTGCGCCGTGACCTCGTCCAAGAGCTCACCAATGGTGCTGCATACAGAAGGTTTAGCGGGATCGAGGGTAATATCAGGGAAGAACGTCTGGAGTTTGCTGAAGAGGGGGATGAATAAGAATTTGTCCAAGCCATAAGTGGTGTCAGCGTCCGCATTCAGATCAAGTTTTGATATTTCGAAGCCCGTAAAGGAGGATATGAGTTCCAGCAGGATGGAACGGACATCGGTGGACTGGGGTGCATCACCTTGCAGAGTAGGTTCGGGGGTGGATGCCGGCTCGGGGGTATTAACCGCAGTGGCTGCTTGCGATCCAATCGTGGACGAGATCTCGCGGACTAGTTCCGTTATATTGTTGCAAGTGCTGAAGATAGTCGCGTCGAATTGCATCTGAGGGAAAGATTCTTCAAACTTGCGCAAAATTTCGATAGACATGAGGGAATCAACGCCGTAAGTCTCGAGATCCGCGTTTACATCAAGTGCCGAAATTTCGATGCCACACGTGTCGCCAACGATTTGAAGTACGGTGTTCTGGACGTTGACGGAGCGTTTGGCGGGAGATGAACGGGGTCCAAGGGCTGGTGCAACCTCTGTGATCTTGGGCTTGGGAGCTGCTATAACCGTACGTTTTTGGGCCGGCGCTGGCGAAGTATGACCAGCGTGCATAGCCAAACTACGTTGAAGGGTGTTCAGGCGAAGTTTCTTGAAGCACATGCCTTTGAGCTGCGCTACAATTTGGCCGTGCCCTAGAGTACCAATCTTTGAGTACCGAGGATGATTATTTTGAAATAAAGACTTACCTGAAATGTCTACTGCAATGGCATCCGATAACATGATACCTTCAGATTCCACCCACGCGTTCACAACGAACACGCCGTACGTAGCGTCATTGTTGATCAAACTTGGGACAGCTTTGACAGACTTGACTTTTGAGCAGATATAGGCGTCGTTATCACCGCCTTGCATATTTGCGAGGAATCCGGCTACGTGGAGCATCGTGTCCATGAATACGGGATGAACAACAAACTTGCTCTTGTCGTGGTCCTTCGGGAGCTTCACAACGGCATACCCTTCCATACCGTTCTTGCTGATCGTAACGTTCTTCATCGTATGGTATTCCTAGAAAATGTCTTAAAAGACTGCTGAGAAACTAGCAATGCAGAACACACCTTTGCATATCTGACAACCCTCGTGAAGATAATTTCATACGCTGTGCGGGTCGTAATCACCTCAGCTTCACCATCTTCACCTGAGCAAATAGCCGCGGTCCTGCGACTGACAACAGGAGCCATACGGTTGAACTTCGTGGTCGTGTCTACTACCAGCAAGGGGCGGAACTGTCCTGAGCAATGCACAGACTCGGGTTCCGAATCAGCATAAGATTCAACGGTAAAGGTGCCAGAACCATCGATATTCATCGCAATAGTTGTCTTGACGACACGAGCTACGTCTTTGCTGTACACAAGAGGCTTCACGTAGTCGATATTGAACAGAGCGCTATGGCTACCCTGGAGTGGTAATGACAGATGCGCTTTGCTAGCTTCGATCCCAGCAAGAGCCAGCTCGTGATAAACAGAGGCTGGGCATAAAGGAACGTCGCCTACAATGTGGCCGGTAATCGAGGTTTTGAGGAGAGATATCGGTGTTTCAAATATAGCGGTCTGGCTGTTCGCGGCAGATGGGAACTGTGCCCATGACTGGAGCATGCCGAAGTCGTTGACAGGATTGAAAGCCTTAGTGGGTGCTAGAGAGCCTTCGGCGGACGAGGCAGGTGCCGGAGAGTCTTCTTTCCACGCCACCCAGAACTTGCTCTTCTGCCATGGGTAGGAAGGAAGCGAGACGCATGCCGCTGAGACGTCAGCGAAAATGTCTCTCCATCGAACAGGGACATTAGAGGTGTAGAGCTGTGAGAGAGACGATGAAAGCGTAAGGTTATCATCTTGTCGCTTTTTCAATGAGCCAACTAGCAATGCCTCCTTCGACACGCCTGGGTGCACGGTGAGCATCGGCAGCGTCGTAGGGTGAGGACCCAGCTCTATCCAGGCTGCAATATCCGTGAAAGAAGCATCCTCGATCAATGCACTGATACCGTTTTCAAACTGAACGGGATCAGCACAGTGGCTAAGATAGTATTCGGCGTTAAAGGCGGACTTGTCTCCCTCATGGATCACTCGGCCGAGCGGGTTCGAAATAACAGGGATTTTCGGAGCGTGGACCGTTATGCGCTTCGCGAGCGCCCCAAATTCTTCAAGAAGAGGCTGCATAGCAGAACTATGGTATCCAAACGGAACTTTGAGGCGCACGCTCTTACAGTGAACGTTTTTGTCCAGATAGGCCTTGAGCGCGTCAAGCTGTCCAATTGGCCCTGAGGCAACACAGTCAGTCGCGCTGTTATAGCATGCGATTGATATGCCAGAGAAGTCGGGGGAGGAGGAAATAATATCGGTGACTGCGCCGGATCCAAGGTTAATCGCAATCATTCCCGTAGTATCAAGTTCGCATGTGCGCATCATGATACAAACTCGATGAGCGACCAGAGTAAGTGCGCTTTCAAGACTGAGCACGCCGGCGATAACATGAGCTGCATATTCTCCCAAACTAAGAAACTGAGGTTAGCGACGACAAGGGGAAAAATAAGACAAGCAACTGACCTATGCCCGACAACAGCAGTAGGAGTGACACCCCACGACATCCAAAGCTTCGCAAGACCGTATTCAAGCGCAAAGATTGCGGCCTGATTCGCTTCGAACTCTTCCACAGGTGTCAACCCGCTAGACTCCCCATCCGAAGTGATGATAGCCAGAACTCCCGGGAAGTCGTTCTTCTTCAAGAAAGACTCACACTCGTCAATGGCGCTCTTGAAGAGTGCCGACGTCTTGTAAAGGGCAGAACCCATGCCAAAGTACTGGCCTCCTTGTCCAGAGAACACAAACACGACCTTCTCTGGTGCATTGTCTGCCACGGTCTTCCCTGAAGCGAGCTCAAGTTTGTGAGTCAATTCCTCCTTGGATTTAGCAGTGACCGCAAACCGGTGAGAGAATATCCGCCGACGAGCTGTCGCAGTATATGCAATATCAGCAAGGGTGGCACCTGCGCTTGCGGGACTACGAAGGTATTCAATATAACTTGCGCGCAGATCGACGAGTGCCTGCTCATTCTTGGCAGACAGGCCGACAATGAAAGTCGATGCGACCTCGGTATCCTTCCCAGATGACTTCGGGATATACTCCTCAAGAAGTAGAGCACCATTCGATCCCGCAGCCCCGAAGTTGTTAAGAAGCGCAACACGGGGCAGACTCTCGTCGGGGACAGTCCAGGTGGTTTGCTTCGTATCAATGATAACGTTGTCCGATGCAAGGGGTTTGATGCGAGGATTGAGGTTCTTCAAAGAGATAAGACGAGGGATGGTGCGGTGGCGCAGCATTAAGAGTAGCTTTGCCAGAGCAGCTGCACCCGAAGCAGCCTCCAAATGTCCAATATTAGCCTTCACGGAGGTGATATGGAGAGGATTGTTGGCTTTACGGTTCTTGGCAAATATACCGCGGATGCTCTCCAACTCAATGGGATCACCCGCTTGCGTTCCGGTGCCATGGGCTTCTACAACGCTGATGCGAGAAGCATCTAGACCCGATCGCTCGAGAGTCTGTGTGAAGAGGTTTTCTTGCGTAGGAGCATGAGGGCGGGTGATGGAGTACGCGTTACCAGATTGGTTAACTTCAACTCCACGGATGACACCGAGGATCTGGTCATTTTCGGCAACCGCGTCCGAGAGGCGTTTCAAGACGAAGATGCCACAGCCCTCTGAGCGAGAATACCCATCAGCAGAAGCGTCGAAGGCCTTGCATTGTCCAGTTGGACTTAAAAAGTGGCCTCGATCCAAGCCGAGGAACATCTATGAGAGAATATGAGAAATTTGGTTTTTGAGCTGATGTAATAGGACTCACATCCGGGCTGCCGATGACATTGACACCACCGGCGACAGCAGCATTACAATCGCGGTTCATGAGTGCACGGCATGCCTGGTATACGGCGATCAGAGATGAAGAACATGCTGTGTCAACGACGATCGAAGGGCCGCTGAATTGCAGGGCATATGAAATGCGACCGCTCAGGAAGGCACGTAAGGTTCCTAATTGTCACTTCAGAAGCCGTCAGTATATGAGTTAACGTACTTGCTTACCGGTGCTATAATAAACATCAATGTCGTTTCTCAAATTCTGAACATAATCATTCGTGGCAACGCCGACGTAACAACCAAAAGTCTCCGGGTTATTTGTCGGAGTCGAGTTTGGCACATAGCCAGCGTCCTCTAGGGCTTCATACGCTGTATGTAGAAGAACGCGCTGCTGCGGGTCCATACTACGTGCTTCACGCGGTGAGATGTTGAAGAACTTGTTGTCAAACGCGTCGGGCCCGTCTATAAAATTCCCTGTGTGAGCAGCCATTGTGCGGCCTTTCTTCTTCGGATCATTGTAGTCTGACACTTTGAATCGATGTTCAGGAACCTATGTAGCAGTTTATTAGTGCATCGGAGTAGATTAAACAAATGATACGAGTAAAATTACCTCAGATATAGTGTTGATGCCTTTCTCCAGAACTTCCCAAAGCATTGCGACGCTTGGAGCCCCTGGCATATTGACGGACATTCCGCAAATGGCGATAGGCTCCTGTGCAGACTTGGGCATCTCAAGTGTAGATGTATGGACAGGTTCAATCGATAGATCAGTCGAGGAAACCTTGCCCGATGGGAAATAGCGCTCAATGCCCTTCGTCAAACCAGCACCAGGTCCAAAATTGAGGAGCTGGACAACGCTCCCTTCGGGCGCGGCACGGACAAGAGCCTTGGTGACCTTGTCCCAGTTGACGGGTTGTGTGAGGATCATGTCCACGATCTGCTCAACAAACGATGCAGATCCTTCGAAACCCTTACTAACGAGTTCACCGGAATATGTCGAACGAACTGGAACCTTGATGTCTGCATGCGTCGGGAAACGAATGTTGCGGCGCATCACATCGGCGAGAACCTGGCTTCGCACTCCGTCGTGGTGCGAGGAAGAGTGGTACAGTGCGTCCACGCTTGTCTTGTGCACTGGCCCTGAAGGAGGGAGCTGCGCCGCAAAAGCGGCGAGTATATCGGGACGGCCTGAGATAGTAACTGAGGTCTCGCTCACAACTGATGTGACGCGGAGCTCTGGTGTACCTTCAAACTAACGACAATGAGAATACTGTGTACTAGGGGGATAGCATGGCAGCTTACCGACTTGAGAAAACTCTGGATGGCGCTTTCGGCTGCAGCGTGGCTCATGCCCAAGAACGCTAAGCTCCAAGGCAGAGGCGACTCCCCAAGAAGCTCAGGTGTCTCGACGGACGCTTTGTGTACTTGGAGACGGACTCCAATCCAAAAGGCAAGACGGAACGTCTCGACGGCATTAGAGATGAATTCGAGAGTGGTTTCGGACGAGCCCACAACACACGCTGGCAGAATACCCGACGAGAAGCCTACTATTCCAAGACCGTGCTCACTGTTCGTCTGCAACGTTGAGGCGAACGATGCCGACGAAGAAGCTTGTACGGAAGTAAGGTACCGCAAAGTCTGTACTAGGAATAGGGTGGCTGCAGTGACGACGGAATTGGTGAGATAGTGCTCATGACTCGGGAGCAACAGGAGAGATTTCGGGTCCTTGAAATGGTCGGGATTGATGCCCACAGCTGAGGCTTCCGAGGGGGAAAGTGTCGAGAGCTCGACATTGAAGGCGTAGTGACAAGCGTCAAGGAGCAGAGCGCCGGACGGGGACGAAGCGTCGGCAACGGCGCGTTCGCGAAGTGTCGTGGAGTTAATGGCGGTGGTACCATGTCCAGCAAACACAGGAACCACAAGAGAAGGCGACATTATGGTGATAGGCCCAGTGAGAACCTGGCGAGAACAGAGACCTTTTCCTCATGTCTTGCAGGGTATATCTGCGCCATTCCTCCGGCCTTGCAGGATTACTGTCACGCGATTCATGGATGCTTTGAAATGTAAGATAATCCAGGGGTACCAGTATTGTCGCGACATGAAGGGCGCACTCCGATTCCCCTTGGGGATGGTCGTGGTCTGGAAGAGAAAAGATTTGCTCACAATCCCAAATAAGGCAACCACGTCAACATCATCTGTTCCGTTTGAAACTTCACAACTTCACAATTTCGATAACACTATATCCAAGGGATTATTTTGCTAAGGTTTTCAGTTTAAGTCTAGATGTTCTCTGCTGAACATCATTCAGGGAGCAGACACTTTTACTTTTGTCATTTTCATAAAAGTCCAGATGCACTATACAAAGTTTAAAGGATAAACTTTACGAACGTTGACAAAGCATGCATGTTGTGGCGCTCGGAGGCCTTCAGGAAAATGACGAGTTGAATTTTCCAGCATCATAAGCGATGCCACATATCCGTTTAGTCTCAGGTTCGTGTGAAATTCGGAAGCACATGCTTCAGTTCGATCTAAACGGCCGTGACTGGTGGCCCCAAGGCTGTAGGACATTATTTCCTGGACCAGAGTTGATGCCTACTAAGCGCCAATCCAATAGACTCGCCTACTTGCTCCGTCCAGGGTGCCTTTGACGGTAGTAGCAAAGATAAACGCAATCGATGAAGCTGTGTGCTGATCGGAGCCGAGCCGGTTCGACGCACCAAACCAACTGCCGTCCGATGTCTCCGGTGATCCATACCATCAGAATGGGAACGTTGCCGTACGTATTGTGATCAATGGCTATAGGTGGGCTTGGCGCCTTTCCACACCGACCACCACCATCCTCGACCTCGACGACAGCTAGCAGTCATGGGCAACGCTTGGTCTCTAATCGCACAAATGTTCCCCCCCAAGCCCAAGTGGGGGGTGAACGACATTCCGGACTTGACTGGGAAAGTAGTTATTGTCACAGGTGAATGCATTTCCCCCAGAACCAGCACTTTTCAACTAACAAATTCTCTTCAATAGGTGGTAACACCGGCTGTGGTAGGGAAACGGTAAAGGTATGTAGCTTCATCCTTTCTAGCAAGCTAGCATCTTAGTTATTCGTTTACAGGCACTACTCGCGCACAATGCAAAGGTCTACCTGGCTGCGCGAAGTGAGGAAAAAGCCAAGGAAGCCATCACGAAACTGAAGGAAGAGACTGGAGCTGAAGCTATATTCCTCTCTTTGGATCTCGCAGACCTGGTCAGCGTTCGTCGTGCGGCAGAAGAGTTCCTTTCGTACGTCGATCCTTCTACTTTTGGGTACTGTCATTTTAACTCGTCCTCATAGGAAGGAGAAACAACTTCATATACTATTCAACAATGCGTGCGTGCAGCGCCTTTTCACAGGCAACACAGGCTAACAGCACTTGTAGTGGTGTTATGTTGGCGCCAATGGATATGCTCACCAAACAAGGATACGATCTCCAGTTCGGCACAAACGTCATCGGTACGTCCCTCGACTTACTCATAAACCCGCTAACTCAACGTCCATGCAGGCCATTTCCACTTCACTCAATTGCTCTTACCCGCGCTTCTTGCCGCCGCCACGCCGACCGAAAAAGCACGCGTAATCACAACCTCGTCATCGGCCAACTATATGGGTACGCTGGACTTCAATATCTGGAAAGACGGCCCCGCACGTAGCAAGAAGGCTTCCGGTGATCTATACGTCCAAAGCAAACACGTGAGTTGAGCACATTAAGCAACATGCTGAGACTGACTATCAGAGCGTAGGGTAATGTTGTCTTCGCGGTTGAGTTGGCTAGACGTTACGGGGAGCAGAACATCATCTCCCACTCTCTCAACCCAGGTGAGCTACAGCTCCTCAACGCTTCGACAACTTCCATTCTGATCCATCAATAATATAGGCAGCATCCGGACGGACCTACAACGCCATCTCTCTCCCTTCGCGAACAAGATGCAAGATGTGTTCCTTTTCCCAGCTGATATGGGCGCTCTGACTCAGTTATGGGCTGGGACTTCGCCCGAGGCAGGAAAATTGAACGGTGAAGTAAGAATTGTTGTACCTCTGTGTGTTGGAGAATGCGCTGACCGCCCTCTGTACTAGTTCATGATTCCGTGGGCCAGGCTAGGAAAAGCCCGAAAAGAGACAGGAGACCCGGCGGTTGGGAAGAAGCTATGGGAGTGGTTGGAACTTCAGTGCAAGGACTTCTGAGTCTTTGAGATCTGAGTCCCCCCGTCCCCCGTAGTATACCAATCTTTCCTCCATTTTCTTCATTTATCCTTCCGAGAATCGTCATGAACTGTCCATACTGCATTATGTCGCTTTTTGACGTCATTGAGCCATTCCTCTGATTCCAGCTATTGCTTTTGGCTCCGCGGAACCAGGTCTTACAGACCGATGAGATCTGATCGAGCAGTAGAAACGGGAGCAAATCTACTATCTCTCGCGGCGCACTTAGCACCCGAGTCGCGAAACAGATCTCTCAAATAGCGCACAGCCGTGTTGCTAGGCATCGGACTCTAGGATATTCTATTCTTGCTACATGGGGGAAACGGCGGCCACAAAGCTGCTGCGATTGACGCGATCTACCTCCGGGGATTGAGGCGAAAACGGAATTGGCCTAGTGCTGTCCATCAACAACCAAGTCCTAGTGTTTACTATAAGAATCTCTCACTTTCTGAGCAAAGATGGAGGTTATACTCGATACAGACTCTCGATTTTGTCGTTATATGTCGTCCATACCTGAGTCGGATACGGATCATCTCCCACCATCTCTGATGCCGTGTCGTTCGGTTTGATCGCCCTCAGGGACAGCATGCTGCCCAGAGGGGAAGGTAGACAAGGCTTTACTCCGATCTAGTCTCCGTATGCACATCGCAGGAAGATACCCAGGGCAGGCAAAGGTTCAGCAGTGCATTGATGACATGCCGCGAATTCATCGGACCGAAAAGGCTGAAATAAGTTAACTATAGTAATCATTCCTCACCATTCTACCACCAAGTCATGGCTTCGTCTTCGCGTGTCGGGGACGAGAACTCCCTCCTCGACCTCACAGAAAAAGTAGCAGTCGTGACCGGAGCAAAGTGCGTAGTACACGTTGCGAACAGCGTTCCCTAGTTAACCAACCATTCAGTTCAGGAATCGGCTTTTACATCCTTTTCCACGTCGCTCGTGCGGGCGCTAAAGTATACCTTGGAGCCAGGACGGAAGACAAGTTCAATGGTGCTATTACCCGCCTCAAGACAGAGGGGCTTGATACCAGCAAGGTCGTATGGCTGCCCTTTGATTTGAGTGATCCTAGAAAAGCGAAGGAGTCTGCAAAGTGGCTGTTGGAAAGGGAGAAACGGCTTGATATTCTCAGTTCGTTGTCAGATTTAATACCGGGAGAACGCCATGTAACCTGTTTTCGCCAGTCAACAATGCAGCGAAGTATGCTGGTGCTAACGATTGTGAACTATTTGACTAACTAGAGTCGTAGAATTTTGGGTCCATATGCTCAAACTTCAGATGGTACGTCGCTTGGTCTGAAAGTAATCATCATATTTGACATATCATGAACAGGCTTGTCGGATAGCATGGTTATCAAGTGAGTTTCTCTGTCCGTATCGTTGGAGGGGAATCTCACGAATATTCATCCAGCCACATGAGCCCATACTTGTTCACAAAGACCCTTTTACCACTGCTGGAATCCACAGCACGTCAGCCTGGATCTGACGTACGGATTGTGAACGTGAGCACACACCGTTCGAAGAAATTTACATGAGCTGACTTGAATCCAGGTATCCTCCGTCGCCCACCGGTGGGTACCAAATCCCCGCTACGACAGTCTGGAAGCCTTCAACAATGATTTCTCTGATACATGGAAAGCCAAGACGAACTTATATGGTGCGTCGCAGATTGTCCCCTGAGCCAACATAATATCCAACGCTTTGATAGGATATACGAAATTGGCAAACGTTCTCTGGACAAAAGAGCTCCAGCGTTCGTTCGACCGTGCCAATATCCCCATCCTTGCGATGACGGTCCACCCAGGAAACGTCATGTCCGGTGTGCAGTTTCCTTCTCTTCTCCGGCTACTCCATCTGACGTCCGACTCCAGAGGGTAACGTCAAGCTCTTCAAGTCGTTGATGTTTGGAACGATTATAAACTGGTTCTTTTCGCTTCTCTTCATCAGCCCGTTCGATGGAGGGTACACACCTGCATGGGCAGCAGCTTCAAGAGCCGTCGCTGAAGACCGCAAGAAGTACGCTGGAGCGTATCTCGTTCCGTTTGGAGTGATAGAGGAAGCGAGCGAGGATGCACGGAGGGAAGACTTGGCAAAGGATTTGCTGACGACGACAGATGCTGTTCTTAAGCAATACGACTATGCATAGAGCATATACTTGCATGTTATTCTAGATAAACGTAATATTTAATGAAGAAAATTTTCCAAGGATTTCGATGAGGATGATAGTTGTAGCGGATCAAGCTTCGAACTCCGAGTAGCACTCTTCTCTACCACGACATCGTACCCGCCGGCAGAGTTCATTACGTCATTATACCAACTGAGCAACCTGATGACTGAGCATCGAAGTCTATCGAGGCTCAGATGATACCAGGATGCTCAACCATTCACCCTCACGATGTCGAAAGTCTGCATATTCTTCACTGGAGGAACAGGTCCGCCGCCGTCTTATTTCTTACAACAAGGGGACTGACACAACCAAAGGATACATTGGAGGCACGATACTGTCGCGTCTTATCGAGCATAAAGACTCCAAGAATTTCGACATCACGATTCTTCTGCGTCCCAGCAGGTCTCCCGCTGGATACGAGGCTTTGGGACTGAAAGTCGTCTCTGGAAACCATTCTGATTCAGCGTTATTGAGGGCCCAGGCGGCGGCGGCGGACGTTGTCTTTGCTACGGTGTGTGGCGCACTGACTTTCGAGACGTTAGAAGACTAACGGACCCACAGGCAGACTGTGACGACCTTCCTGCAGCCCAAGCGATTCTACAAGGCGCAAAGGACCGCTACGAGAAGACAGGGAAAGCCCCCATTCTCATCCACACCGTGAGCTCAACTTACTGACTACTCTCGCGATACTAAACTCTCCGATAGTCTGGCACTGGTGAACTCGCTGACGACGCGCAAGGGTTACATGGCACCGACGCCATCTACTCTGACCTCGACGTTTCTCTCTATGAGGCCCTCTCTCCAAGCCAAGCTCACCGCAATGTCGATCTCGCCGTTCTTGCTGCAGACAAAGAAGGTTTGTGGACACCTTTTCTGTGTGTACTACTCTAATTATCTACACAGGTTACGTGAAAACTTACATCGTTATACCCCCAACTATCTACGGAGTACCCGCTGGCATCTTAAACAAGCATGGTCTTCATCGTCCAGTCGTTGACCAAGTCCGCCGACTCGTTGAGGCGGGTATCGCTAGGAAACAAGGCGGTGTACTTGGTGAAGGCAAGAATCGTTGGCCAAATGTTGACGTGAACGAAAGTATGTCTCTTTTCATTATCTCTCGTATCCACTCATCGTCATATCTGCAGTGGCCGATCTGTACTTGATCATCTTCGATCTCGCACTCTCTCCCTCATCTGCTCCTGCCGAATTCCAGCATGGTCGCTTTGGCATCTACTTCACTGTCAGTGATGAACACTCCTTGTACGATCTTTCCAAAGCCGCAGCTGAGGGTCTTGCTCGTCGAGGTATCGGATCTCCCGAGCCTACGACTTTCAGCAAGGCGGAAGAAGAAGCGTTACTATTTTCACTGGGCACCAACTCACGAGTCGACTTTGAGAAAAGTAGAGGTAAAGCCCTGGGATGGAAACCGACGAAAGGGACCAAGGATTTGTTGGCCTTCGTCGACTATGAAATCGACCGTCAACTAAAGGCTTAAGAAGTATTGTGAAACGTGTATTTGTATCGTCTTGTGTTGAATTGAACTCAGTTGAAGTTTTTCACTTATTCTCCGGCCCGGCTTGGCATCCCCCTTCATCAACGTTTCGAACTGGAATGCCTGCCAGTACATTGCTTACCAGCTCTAAAAGAGTACGTAAAGAAATTGTTTTTACTGTTACAAGATCTGATAAATTGTCGAAGCATTACAGGCGTCGGCGAGTTCTTCTTTTCCGCGCTTCGCACGATCCGCTTTTGGTGCGTAAGCGCTAGGCGCCCCGCTCTCTGACCGAGTTATGGTACGTCCCCGAGCCCGGGATGGCGTGCTACTCCATATCAACCCCGGAGGGGATGCATTCTTGTACCTACCTACCTTGTGGCTTCGCAGATCTCCCGGACCCACACCTTTCAGCAAGACCGAAGAGTAACCTTTACTATTTGCTCTGAACACCAACTCACGAGTCGACTTTGAGAAAAGCAGAGGCAAAGCCTTGGGATGGAAGCCGATCAAAGGGACGAAGGACTTGTTGGCCTTCGTCGAATATGAAATGGACCGTCTTAAAAGGCCCAAGAAGTATTGCGAAACGTGTATTTGGATCGTCTAACACATCCATCATCTTGTGCTCACGCGCTTCTGAAACCAAAACCTTTTCACTTATCATTCTCCTGCCTGATTTGGCAACAACGCCTACCGGCTCTAGAAGAGTAAGTAAATGATTCCGCCGTTCAGCTTGTTTTTCTGAAATCGTTCGTGCCACTTAGAAGTTCCGCCGAAATGTTCAGACCTCAGCGAGTTTTTCTTGAACGCACTTTCGCGATCCATTTATGGTGCATGAGCGCTGGGTGCCTCGCTCTCTGATCCAGTTCTAGTATGCCCCAGAGCCGGGATGACATGCTACTCCGCGTCAATTCCGGGGGGGTCGCATTCCTGTCAGCCACGTTGCCCGATGCTATGAAAGACCAGGAATATCTTTGATGATCGGAGGACCTAACGTGCATTCGATACGAATGCTGCATGAGAAAATGGTTACTAGATGCTACCAAAAATAGCTTGGTGGGACGATATTGGTGAGTCATGACTTTCCTTGTTTCCAGAGAGATCACAACGTCAACTTAATGTCGCTGCACTACCATCTCTTGTGTTACAACTTGGTTTCGGGAATGCCTTCCGCAACAGAGCCGCCGTAATGAATTTATGATGGGCTATGCGCTGACCACTGATGAGCATGGTCGGAGTGAATGAATCTGACCGGTCTTAACGCCTTATTTGAGTCACCCACATGGGGGTTTGGTATATATCCACAGGATCGCTAAAGCAACCTCAGAAACACCATGCAGCCCGTCCCCGCAGGTTATCCCGTAGTAGAATTGTAAGTGATTATCGTGGAACCGAGCAGCGGTATTTTCTGAGCCATCCCACCACAGGACCGGACCTTACGTTTGTCAAATCGCACACTTCGTTCATTCAGTCTATAACACAAGAATTTAGATCGTAGGCGCTCTTTTGAACTGGGGGCTCTTCGGGACCCTTTCCGTGCAGCTCTGTGCGCCGTTCCGATTCATTCTCCATCGCATTGTATCCAATTGATTTGCTAGATCTATACTATCTAGCATTTCCGAACGACAGACAATTCGTAAAATGCCTCGTCTATGGTATTTACATCATCGAGTTTGGGCAGACGATACTCGTTGCCCACGACGCATTTGCAATGTTTGGGTACGGCTTCGGTGACATGGATGCCCTGACTAGAATGAATTTCTTTTGGCTCATTGGCCCTATCATGAGCGCTGTTGGTGCGGAGAACATTTGCTACCTATATGCCGCCACTGATCAGGGATTCAGCTTCTTGTGTCGGCCAGGTCTTTTATGCATATCGGATCTACATATTGTCAAAGTCGCGAATTATCTCAATATTCATCATATGCGTGAGTCGTTTCTGTGCTCTTTCTAAGCAGCACTCTAGCTTCTCTATTGACAGTTATCATTGACCAGCTCTGCCATGGCTGTGTTGATAGGTATTTGGTATTATAAGGCAGACAACATCACGAAACTCAGCAACCGGAAGACGCATATTGCTGTCGGGGTGTGTAACTGACTGGACATCCCATATTCATCAGCTGAATCATTTCTAGGTTTCGTGCGGAGCTGCCGCCCTATGTGATATCCTCATTGCTGTCTGCATGACATACTACGTGAGCTCTTCCTCCCTTCCAGTTATCTTCATTGTTTGTTAACACTATTTCGTAGCTTATGCACAGGACCACTAATATCCGTCGCACCCAATTACTGGTCACAAAGATAATTCGTCTCACTATTGAAACGGGAACTGTGACAGGTATTTACTTCGCACCATCCGGCGTCGCCAGAATAATAAAACCGCTTACTTCTAGCCGTTATGGCTCTGCTCAGCTTTGTCCTTTTTATTGTGTCCCCCCATCGTGCTTTCTTCGTAACTACCGGCCTTATCGTGCCTAAGCTATATGCGAACACCATTTACATGGTTCTAAATTCCCGATTCCAAATTTTCGGTGGAAGGGATACATATATGTCTCCAACCGACATGAGCCTCTCGACGTTGGTGATAGGAGACATTATTTCTCAATCAGCAGAAGGGATGCAAGAACCCGGGCCAGTGCCCATTGTCACAATATCCAATCAGATTTTCAACGATAATTATGCAGTGGATCGAGCGAGTGTCAGTCATTGTGCTTCATGTCCCTTCTTAGAACTGATTCTCCCCCAGGACAAACCATAGCCCCACCGCGTAACCAATAGGCTCATGTATTGCATTAACGTTCCTGATAAAATACATAATGTAATAGACAACTACATTCCAGGATCGCTTTGTGTGCGCTTCACTTTCCCTCCTTTACGTTCAGCTCCGTCTCCTGCTGCTGCAAGCCTGCAAGCACGCCCGAACTGTAGGAAGTTCAATAGGTAGATCTGTTGGGAATAGATGTCGGGAGGCACAATGAACGTGGGGGGATGGCTCGAACGAACGTATATTCATGGATAGATACGTAGGTGATGGTGGTACGAAGCCAAGGAACGATAATGATCGGTACGAAAATCAAAATAAGGTAAAACAAAAAGACGGCGAGCCGTTAGCCTGGTGGCTGTGAAACTATCATCCTCAACAAGATCAACCGACGAATCCACGATCACAGTTTCCAGATTGGGTCGGGCACACTTCATCCTTCGCACAAAGCCTCCCTGAGCTCTTCCATCCGCGTGGTACGAAACCGCTCCAAATTGAGGATCAAGGACACAGTGGCAGCAACTTGAGAAACATCCGTATGGAACGAATTCGAAAACTCGGTGCCTTGCAGGCTTCTGTCCTCTTCACGTCCAGCTTTCTCCACCGAGCGGTGAGAAATTGTGAATTGTAGCCATTCAGTAGCGTTCAAGCCGTTGAGACCTAGATTGAGGCGATCGATTGTAGGTATTCATCTCACTTAGTCGACATTTACGAATTGCGACGCTCACTTGTCTATTACTCACCAGATCTAGTTATCAACGAGTCACTGTCGGTATGTCGTATTTGTCTCGCATCACTCCTCTTTCTGGCATGAACAATACAAGGTCTAGTAGGATTCGTCAAGTTTCTGCGCACCATACATCGATACCAGCGTTTCTTTTCCACGCGTCCGATGATCCATCGATAGCGCATGATCGCTGAGGCCCTCACCCTCCGTTTCTGTTGGGGATGATGGTTTCACAGCCACCAGGCCGATGGCTCTCCGTCTTTTGTTTTACTTTATTTTGATTTTCGTACCAATCACTACCGCTTCTTGGCTTCGTACCACCACCACTACGTATCTGTCCACGAATATATGTTCATTCGAGCCATACCCCCTCGTGTTCATCAAGCGTGCCGATGTCAATTCCCAACAGTTTCTCCTACGTCTCCGCTGTCCGAGGACCGTTCTCACGTGATGGAGCAGGGCGCTTTCTTGTGACTTCGCACTAACAGCGTTGCCGGATGCTGTGTCAAGATAAGATGTCACAAATAGCTCAACGAGCCAACATTGGTAAGTCGTAAATCTGCTATACTACAGTTATAGGCTTCCATTTTCTCAAAGCTTGTTCCGAGAGCAATTCATCATTTACTGCGGTATCTGACTACGTCTACTGCTTGCTACCGGAGAGATGTCAGCTATTTCGACATCCATTGTCTTCGTAGATGTACACCGACAGGTCCGGCTGCCGACGGTGAATCACCGATTACTACGACGGGTAAGACCGCGTTCCTAAGGGATACTTGATTTAACGGGCCAGTACGTTGACCCCGGTCGAATGAACTGCCTTTCAGCGTGATTTGAGTGATGTGATTCTGACCGGTGTTTGCACTATCTTTGGGTCTCCCACACGGCTGCTCAGCATATATATCTACAGGCGCATTCACTTCAAGACCGGTAAAGCAGTCCCAGCCACACCATGCAGCTCGTCCCCGCAGGTTATCCCATAGCAGAAGTATAGGCTGTATTCGTGGAATTGAGCAGTAGCATTTCCTGATTGATGTTATTCCAGGTATGGACCCTACGTTTGTCAAATCGCGCTCTTAGTCTATTTAGTCCCTAACACAAGAATTTAGATCATAGCCTGTCTCTTGAACTGGGGGCTCTTCGGGACCCTTTCTGTGCAGCTCTGTACATAGCTCCTTGGAATTGTTCTTCGGCAGATTGTTTCTAATTCCCTCTCGTAGATCTATATATCTAGCCTTTCCGAACGACAGAAGATTCATAAAATGCCTTGTCTATGGCGTTTATGTCATTGAATTTATGCAGACGATGCTTGTTGACCACGACACCTTTGCAACCTTCGGCTACGGTTTCGGTGACATCGATGCCCTGACTAGGATTGAATTCTATTGGCTCGCTGGCCCTACCATGAGCGCTGTTGGTGCGTATCATCTGCTGCTTACCTTCTGTTATTTAACATAGGTTCAGTTGCTTGTGTCGGACAGGTCTTCTATGCATACCAGATCTACGTAGTGTCGAAATCACGAATTATCCCGATGTTCATCATCTGTGTGAGTCATTGCCGTGCCTTTTCTCCGTAGTAGTCTAGCTCATCCATCTACAGGTATCATCGATCAGTTCTGTGGCAGCTGTGATCTTAGGAATTTATTGTTGTGAAGCTGGAGACATCATGAAACTGAACACCAGGAAGACACGCGTTGCAGTCGGGATGTGTAACTGACTGGACACCCCAAGTACATCAGCTGAATCGTGTCTAGATTTCGTGCGGAGCCACCGCTTTATGTGACATCCTCATCGCTGTCTGTATGACATACTATGCGAGCTCTTTGTCTCTTTCTGTGTTCTTCATGTGTTCTTCATTGTTGTTGATACTATCTTGTAGCTCACGCGAAACACCACTGATTATCGTCGGACCAGAATGCTCGTCACCAAGATAATTCATCTCACTATTGAAACGGGATCTGTGAAAGGTATTTACTTCGCACCATCTGACATTGCCAGAATATTAAAATCGGTTCCTTCCAGCTGTTATGGCTTTGCTCGGCTTTGTCCTTTGTATCGCGTTCCCCCACCATATCTTCTTCATAACTCCTGGCCTTCTCCTGCCTAAACTATATGTCAACTGCGTTTACATGGTCCTGAATTCCCGATTCCAAATTGTTGGTGGACGTGATACCTATGTCTCCTACCGATATGAGCATCACGACCACCTTGATAAGAGATAACTTCACTCAGCTAGGAGAGGACACACGGCCTGCGGAAGGGATGCAAGGACCGTCACCCGTTGTCGCGGTATGTAATGAGATATACAACGATAATTATGAAACGGGTCAGGTGAGCGTCAGTTGTGCTTCATGTGCTTCATGTGCTTTATTAAAACTGATTCTCCCCAAAGGATAAACCACAGGAGAGCTGTGCAGTCCTCTCTGCATGACTAATTCTTTGAACTGACACATGTATTCTAACTTTCCTGATAAAATACATACTGCCATAGACGACTCCGATCAAGAATTGATACCATAAAGCGTTCTGTTATGGGCTTCACTTTCCTTCCTCTACTCAATTCAGTCTCTTTCTGCTCCAACCATTCCGAAACTGTAGAACATTCAGATGATTTCACTGTCGCGGTATACAAACTGTGGCAGGTATCCTTCATCTGCATTCGAGCTCTTCAACGTTGTATGAAACCGCTTCAAGTTAGGGTTGAATGAGGCAGCGGCGGGATCATGAGCGGCATCCGATGTATGAAATGGTATAAGTTGGTGATTCCGACAAAGCTTCTCACACACCGTGGTAATTTGTATCACGGCCATTCAGCAGCATTTAAGGCGCTCAGATCTATACTGAGGTGATTGACTGTAGGTGTATTGCGAAACTGAAACCTGATGGAGTGTTTGTTGAGTATTTGAGTTCTTAAGGTATTCTCACTCGAAATAGCAACCGATCGAAGAACAGTAAATACCTCTGCACCAGAGAGTAGTATGCGAGGGGTCCTCCTACCACTAACGCATGTCAATGAAATATAAGTCACAGGTTCAAAGGACATCTTCGGGTGATCTGACCTCCTAAGATCCCACCTTCCGGGAATCAGTAATATCGCGTTTCAAGTTCATGGATGGGTGTAATATGTGAATAGTGTTGAAGGAACGCTGAAAATACCGCGAAATTGAACGGGCACAATGATATGGGAGATTACCAGGGGGAAACTCGTTAATTTATAGAAGGACGTCATCAGAAAGGGCCCTTAGATCCAACGGGCGACTCCTCGATACATCGTAGCACCCAAGCAATGAACTGTCCTGGACACTCGGAAAGAGTGTCAGTTCATAGAGACGTTGGCACGTAATCGTCAGAGAAAAGACAATATTTGCCGACGTTGGGCAGCATCGCAAGTATTTTGAGTAGATGCTTGTTTATAAGGCTGTCACATATGATGGAAGTGACAATGGCAGCGACAGAGGTAAGTCTCTCCCGTTCGCCGGTTGCGCAAGATCACTAAAATTCAGTAACATTTAGTTGCCAAGTTCTAGATTCTAAAAAGGGGATCGGTGAAGTTAGAAAGTTGAAAGCGGCATCAAGTCGGCAGTGCTTTAGACTCTGTCACCAGCGCCTCGGCGCCTGCCGAGGGAGTTGCCGGACCGTCTTTCATTTCAAGCCTGAGCATCATTGTGGCTTGTTGAACGTTGACTCGCTGCCACGCGAATCGGGACACAAAATTCTTCAGTTGGAACAGCAGCAACTAAATATGTGACTATGAAGCCAGGTGGGTCCAGCTTTACAATGGTACTGTGTTGTCCTATTAAAAGTATGTTTTACTGACACCGTTTGTCAGGGCTACGTACGACCCATCGAAACAATCAGAGCTCGTCGGCCTTGGCTTTTGGTATGTGCTCAGGCTAATACATCTTTTCCCTCTCGTTCCTGAACAAATAAAGTCTAAACCAAAGGAATACAGTACGAAGAACTACAACGCGCATTCTGTTTGTCAGCATCCTGAGGAAGTATCCGTATCGCTATTGAAACTATGCTGCTCTTCAGCTCCCCTGCTAGAACTTCACTTTCTTTCTCACTTGATCTCATCTTTTAAAGTGGCTACCTTATTTCATCAAAAACTAGATGAAGACGTTGATATCAGCCTGAATGTCACTTTTCCACACCTCCCATCACCATGATCCGTGGATACATGAGCGCTGTGATCTCTGGTCGGAGTCTACTGCGTCCACGAGATCGTTCTTATTGGAGTACGCCTCCATCGACCCGGGCCCACCATCTAGATGCTAATATGAATGATCGGGTCACGGTATATTTCTGACTACAGGAGGACTGAACCCAGGGTCGTTCAATACAAGTGTTGGATGAGAAGAAGACTAGACGGCGCCACCAACAGCTTCACTCCTGTGGCTGTGTGGTAATTTCAGGATGTAAAACACTTTAAAGTAATATCATCCGTGTTTGATTTGGAAACACATGCGGAAAAACACCTTTGTAAACACAGCCTGTCATTTAGTTTGTGTTTTAATTTGGTAATTCAACTTATATTCCTGGGAAAAACACATTTTTAATTACTGAGTGTGTTTCTATATGTCATATGTGGATAGAAACACCGAGTGAAAACACGTGAGGTAATTATGTCCGGTGTTTTCATCCTGTAATTACATTTTCAAACACAGATGAAAACACCTCACGTGTTTTTGTTGGTAATTTATAGTTGAATGACGCAATGAAATTACCAGATAAAAACACAAGGGGTGTTTTTATGCGTGTTTATTTTTTAAACACCGGCTAGTCACTGCCAAATTACCGGTGTTTAAAAAATAAACACGCATGAAAACACCCCTTGTGTTTTTATCCGGTAATTTCATTGCATCATTCAACTATAAATTACCGACAAAAACACGTGAGGTGTTTTCATCTGTGTTTGAAAATGTAATTACAGGATGAAAACACCGGACATAATTACCTCATGTGTTTTCACTCGGTGTTTCTATCCACATATGACATATAGAAACACACTCAGTAATTAAAAATGTGTTTTTCCCAGGAATATAAGTTGAATTACCAAATTAAAACACAAACTAAATGACAGGCTGTGTTTACAAAGGTGTTTTTCCGCACGTGTTTCCAAATCAAACACCGACGAAATTACTTTGAAGTGTTTAACCCCCTGAAATTACCGCACAGCCACAGGAGTGCTTGCCGCGTCACGAAATTATGATTCTGACTGCGACAATAGTACGTCTGAATATACACATGCTGAGCGCTTTTCAACTCGGGTCTCGGTGGCACCATGTTAACCAGTCTGAGCATCTTTTCTTGAAGCTCCCCAGATCGCTGTCTAGTATATATATGTACAAAATGTTTCGCCCCAGGATCAGAATAGCGACCATGCAGCCCGTCCCCGCAGGATATCCCATTGCAGAACTGTAAGTTATGTTCGTGGAATCAAGCAGCGATATTTTCTGAGCCATCTCATCTCAGGACCGGACCTTACGTTTGTCAAATCGCATACTTTGTCTATTCAGTCGGTAACAAAAGAATTTAGATCGTAGGCGCTCTCTTGAACTGGGGGCTTTTCGGAACCCTTTCTGTGCAGCTCTGTGTGTCGCTTCGAGTCATTCCCCATCACATAATTTCTAATGGATTTTTATTAGATCTATACTATCTGGCATTTCCTAATGACAAACGATTCACAAAATATACTGTGTACGGCATCTATGTCATTGAATTTGTGCAGGCGATACTTCTTGCCTACGACGCAGTTGCAACGTTCGGATACGGCTTTGGTGACATGGACGTCCTGACTGGGGTGAATTTTTATTGGCTTACTGGCACTATCATGAGCTCCATCGGTGCGCAGAGCATTTGTTACCTATCTTCTATTACTTATTATGTGTTGGGATTTTGCCGGAAAGTTCTAGAAGGGGCAATCCGGCATCATGCCGAGTTTTGATGAGTAAGCACGAGAGGAGGAGAAAGTCGTAGTAACTTCTAGATAATAGGCAGAAGTAGTATAAATACAGGCTCTGTAGGAGCTAGAATATAAGGGTTCTTCCTATCTGGCTTTACCAGCCTGGAGTCTAACCTGCGCATCAAGCCTGATTCTCAACAGGTTATGGGCCCCGGCCCGATTAGACTCTGATCACGGTACCTTGACTTCTCATTCGCCCTCATTTATTACATGTCAATTTGTGGCAAACTTGACACGGCGACCAATTCCAATTTGGGTACCGCTACTGTAACGAATGTGTCAATTGATGAAAAAGGAAGGAGATGTGGAGTGCCCAGTGCGACGGCTCTGATCTCAGGATCAAAGGGATCAAGCGGCCCGAGGCGACGGCGTGTGAAGTGTTATACATGTGGCAAGACTGGCCATATTAGTCGTGACTGCATGACACGCGCGAAATGGAGCGATGAGGGATGCAGACGTTGCGAACGTCATGCACAGTGATGATGAAGAGGATTGTGCCTATTGAGGCATATTAGTGATAAGTTTTTATATTGTTGGTCAATTCCCTTAAGCCCCTGGTAGGAATTAGTTCTGCTGTGGTTAGACATGGTCCGGCAGCCTTGATATGTGTTATCGGCTGGCTGTAAAGTAGCATGGTGCTCCTGCAGTATGGGCATTGATGGGGAATGGTGACTAATCGGTGATGGAACAATGGGTATAAGTTTTTCCTTTAGGAAGGTTGGTCTCTTATGCTCCAGAGGATATTCGTTATCTATCACGGTAGATCTGGGAGATCCGGCGGTCTGGATATGTGTTATCGGCCGGCTGTGAGTAGCTGTGTGCTCCTGTGATATGAGCTAGAATAGAGGGCTTCCGGGGGAGTTTCCGAATTTGGCATTTGGAGCCATATTTGGTATATTGGTTTATTCTTAGTTTCCGTGGGAGACTGGGAAATCTGCGGCAGGATGCCGTCTTGCGGGGGAGTGTTGGGATTTTGCCGGAAAGTTCTAGAAGGGGCAATCCGGCATCATGCCGAGTTTTGATGAGTAAGCACGAGAGGAGGAGAAAGTCGTAGTAACTTCTAGATAATAGGCAGAAGTAGTATAAATACAGGCTCTGTAGGAGCTAGAATATAAGGGTTCTTCCTATCTGGCTTTACCAGCCTGGAGTCTAACCTGCGCATCAAGCCTGATTCTCAACATTATGAGTTCAGTTTCTTGTGTCGGCCAGGTCTTCTATGCATATCGGATCTTTGTCGTGTCAAAGTCACGAACCATCTCAATATTCATCATTTGTGTCAGTCGCTGCTGTTCTCTTTCTCCCTCGCAGTCTAGCTGATCTATTTATAGTTATCCTCGATCAGTTCTGTGGCAGCTATAATCACAGTGATTTATTCATTCCAAGCAAGCAACCTCACTGAACTCACCAATGGGAAGACATTCATCGCTGTCGGGGTATGTAACCAACTGGACATCCCGAGTTCATCATGCTGAATCATCCAGATTTGGTGCGGAGTCTCCGCCCTATGTGATATCCTCATTACCATCTGCATGACCTACTACGTGCGCTCTTTCTATCTTTCTGATTATCCTCATTGATGTTGATGCTATTTCATAGCTTATGCGTAGCACCACGAATTTCCGTCGCACCCGAATACTGGTCACAAAGATAATTCGTCTCACTATCGAAACAGGATCTGTGACAGGTATTTAATCCATACCATTGGCCGTTGCCAGAACATTAACACCACTTACTTTTAGCTGTTGTCGCTCTGCTCAGCTTTATCTTTTTTATTGCATTCCCCCATCGATATTTCTACGCAACACCCATCCTGCTCATGTCTAAGCTATATGCTAACTCCGTTTACATGGTGCTGAATTCCCGATTCCAGATTATTGGTGGACGGGATACCTATCAGTCTCCAACCAATATTAGCATCACAACCATGATGATAGAAAGCATCACCTCTCAATTAGCAGAAGGCACACGATCTGTGGACAGGATGCAAGTACGGACGCCAGTGGTTGCAATACCTCATGTGCCATTTGATAATGATCATGAAATACCAGCTCAAGTAAGGGTCGATCATGATGCTTCATGTGGTTTATTAGAGCTAATTTTCCCCAAAGGATAAACCACGAGACAGCTGTATGGTCCTCTCCGGTTAACGATGGACTGCATTCTTTGCGCTGAGACATGTGCTTTAACCTTCCTGCTAAAATGTATACTGTCATAGATGGATATATTGAAGAATCGGTTTCATCAAAATTCTGGTACGCACTTCAGTTTCCTTTTTTTACCTTCAGTTTCTTCTCCTTCTGATACAACCACGTCGAATCCGTCGCAGAATTTAGATGAAGTCAAAATCATATGTACAAACCGGGGCAGGCATCCTTCATCCTTTCAACAAAACAGAATATCAGATAGCTTAGGGATAGAGAATACAGTGGCGGAAACTTCGACACTACCTAGCATATAAGACAAGATCGGAAGATCTCACCGCCACCGGGAAGTTCATTAATGGACGGCTGCTGCGTGAGAACTCAGTGGGAGGATGTCGCGACCGAGTGGTTCCGGGTCGCGAATGCTCTAGCTCTTGGTTTTGGGTTGGTGTACAGACACCTTGGTATATTGATTTGACGAGGTATGGCAAGAAAACAAGTCGGGACCCCTAACGGTTATGTTCGACCTTAGTATCATAGTATTTCTAACTCTTTAAGTTCTTTGCTAAGTACCGGCGATCATTGAGCCTGACGTCCTTTTGAAAACGTTCCACATGATGCCGACTCCCGAGTTGAACGTTTACATAAGGAGTAAACTTCGACATCCATCAGCACAATGAAATGATGCAACTTTGAGCTGGAGCGTTGGTTGCCTTGATCGCAGTACCGTGTGAATATGGTGGCATAGATCGGTGAGGACGGCGGGTATCAGATTTATTTATGGAGGAGTTCAGACAACAAAAGATCCCGATTCCTTGCCATATGTCCACAGACTTCTACCGTGATGTCGAACAAGCAGACAGTGGCGCCTGGGCTGTGTAACAGTTGATGCAGCCTTCACCACTGTGAAAGTATTCACACCTAAATCCGGCGCTTCCTCTTCAATACTTCAGCAGAATTGAATCAGCGATGTCCATTGAAGATTCTATGTAAATGGTATTCCAGAGAGCCAGCAGGAAGTTGTACAGCGACAAGGTCCAGACCAGATTGAAAGGCCTGGGTGATGCCAAAATCATGGTCGGTCCAGACAGCTTTACATAGAGAAAGCCGCAGGTCTGCGAATGTTACTAATATAGCTGCATGCCACTAGCAGCCAGGACCAGAACACTCGTTATGAGGGAGAAACTGTGCTAGTGGACCGACCTATATGGTTGTGCAGGTCGCTGTCCAAAAATCAGTCGCCGACGGTACCTGCGGGATCATTCCTTTCTTTCTCGCTCGATATCATGTTGCTTTACTTGACCTTACAAACGAGTTTCAAGTTCTACTCGGAGTCGCCCCACACCGCCAAAACTATGCTTGCTCTGACTACCTGCGTGTCGGAAGAGGCACATTTCCGAAAAGCCGGTCTTCCCACTTTGCCTACGCACTGACAGCAATAGTGTGTTTGGTTCAGAGCTCAGGCGGGAGATGGGATAAATGCAGAGGCCATGGAGGAAACTTAGTCTGTCTGGATTCGACATAGTAGTTTCGGAGCAGCTGTTTTCAGCACCACCACTAGCCGACATTTTTTTTTTGCAGTAGATGCAGGGCAATGTCTCTTGCGTATTTAAAGTTCCTTGTTGGTAATCGGGCAATTGACTACATTAATCTCGACTGGAGAGATTCACCGACTGGAAAATTAGCAAAGACTCAAACTGTTCAAGAAGTCATGGTTTGAATGACGAGATGCCAACGCCAGAAGACGATATAAATGCCATTAATATTTTAGATTATAGCACTGCGAGCTTGTTAACACCAGGACTCTAAATTCATCTCGCTTTTCTAGTCAAATTTGACGATGACGAGAGTATTGTCTATCAGTTATGCCGGGAGGATCATACAGCTGTCCTCTGGCTTATCCTTGGGGGAAATTAGTTCTAATAAGCACATAAAGAATCCCGACTGACGCTCATTTGATCTGTTTCATGAGTATCGTTGAATCCCTCATGAGATATGGCAACCACTTGCGTCCGGCCTTGCACCCCGTCCATATGCAGTGTGCCTTCGGCTAGTCGAGAGGCGATGTCTCTTATCATCGTGCTCGTGACATCGGTTGGAGAGTTATAGGTATCCCGTCCACCGATAATGTGGAACCGGGAATTCAATACCATGTAAACGGCGTTAGCATATAACTTAGGCACGAGCATGCCGGGAGTTATGAATAAAATATGATGGGGGAATCCAATAAAAAGGATAAGAGTAAACAGGGCAACAACAGCTAGAAGTAAGCGGTGTTATTATTCTGACAATGGCAGAAGGCGCGAAATAAATACCCGTCACAGATCCCGTTTCAATAGTGAGACGAATTATCTTAGTGACCAGCATTCGGGTGCGACGAAAATTAGTAGTGCTATGCAGAAGCTACAAAATGGTATCAACATCAGTGAATATAATTGAAAAATACAAAGGGCTCACGTAGTAGGCCATGAAGATAGCGATAAGGATATCACACAGGGCGGAGGCTCCGCACCAAATCTGCATGTAATTTAGCGTGGTAACTCAGGACGTCTTGTCAGCTACACACCCCGATAGCGATGAACATCCTCCGGTTGTCAAGTATAATGACGTTGCCTGCCTGGAAAGAGTAAATACCTGTGATAATACCTGCCGAAGAACTGGTCAATGATATCTGCAGTAATAACATGAGCTAGATTGTTATGGAGAAGGAACACAAAAACGAACACAAATGATGAATATCGGGACAATTCGTGATTTTGACACAATGAAGATGCGGTATGCATAGAAGACTTGCCCAATACAAGCAGCTTAGCTCACAGTAAGTCATAGAAAATATGTAGCAAACGCTCTGCGCACCGACAGCACTCATGATAGGACCAGTAAGCCAATTAAATTTTATTCCAGTCAGGGCGTCAATGTCACCAAAGCCGTAACCGAAGGCTGCAAAGGTGTCATGGGCAACGAGTATTGTCTGCCCAAATTCAATGACGTAGATACCATAGACGAGGTATTTTGTGAATCGTCTGTCATTTGGAAAGGCCAGATAGTATAGATCTAACGAGAATGAATTAGAAACGATCTGCCAGAGAATTGCTTGAAGCAACGCACAGAGCTGCACGGAAAGGGTCCCGAAGAGTCCCCAGTTCAAGAGAGCGCCTACGATCTGAATTTTTCTGTTAGGGACTAAATAGACTAAACAGTGCGTAGTTTGACGAACGAAAGGTCCGGATCTAAAATTCGATAGCTTAGGAAATACCAATGCTAAGTTTCACGATTGTAACTTACAATTCAGCTATGTGATAACCTGCGGGGATGGGCTGCATGATATGACTAGGGCTGCTTTACCGATCTCAGAGGGAAAGAATATGTAGATATATATACTAAGCAGCCATATGGGACTCCAGAAGGCGCCAAGACCGGTCAGTATCACACGTTGAAACCGAGCTGAAAGGCAGTCGTTCATATTGCTGGCAGTGAATCCGTGATCAGCGCACAAGTTAAACCCATCGAGCAGTTGAAGCTGCTGCTGTGTACCGAAAACTATGGATGTCCAAAGGGCAGCTACTAACAGTGTACGCATTCAGATATTGGTGCAAATGATGTTTCTGTATGTCGAGATTCCAAGGTAGGGAGACGTCTTGAACTGTCAGCTCAACGAAGTTATAGCCAAAGAGATGCTGGTATGTAGTACATTGATATCAAGTTGATGCTGAAATTTCCCCGGTAACAAAGAAGAAGCATCGATATAGTAGATTTACGACTCACCAATATTGACTCACAGCTACTTGTGGTCGCGTCCAGCCTCCTCGGACCTCTCCCCACCCCAGCATCTGTATCAAAAGCAGGTCAGGTCTCCTTGTCATCAGAAACATTCCTGGTTGTTCATGGCATCCCGAAATGTCACAGGAATATAATGGGGAATCATACAAGGATCCCGCAGACCAGAGTCTGGAGAGCGATGCACCCAGCGCTCATGCACCAGATACGGATCATGGAAGGTGTGGGAAAGAAATAGTGGTATTCATCTCTTCATGTGGTTTTCGATGCAAGTCTAAAAGCCGTTGTGATACAGAAGTGAAGATAGCAACAGCACAGAGTTACAGGCAAGTCTCTCCAGCTTGTTAGAACATTTCTGGGCATTACTGCATCCTGAATAACGCTTTTCTTCAATGGGAGAAATCATCTCCGTAAGAAAATACCTCAGTTCCGAGATGTTGGCAAGAAGCCGAAAGTGACAGTATCGGCATTTACTTATCTATTTAGACTCCGCCACAAATTTCGGCAACTTCCCCTCCGAGCATACTTGTTGTATGCTGGTTGCATACTCACTCCGAGTCGCTGCCTACGCGAACTGGGATTTTGGATACAAGTATCTTACATCGGAGCGGTAGCCAATTCACAATGTCCAAGTATTTCATCTATCACTGTACGTGCTGTTCTACGATATAAAATTTGCTATGCTGACTCCACCGTTTGTCAGGGTTACTTGGATGTCTTCCTACTTCGGAATCTAGAGTTACAGAAACATCATTTACAACAATATCTGAATACGTCGACCGCTGGTGGCAGCTATCTTGACATCCATAGTTTCGGTAGACACTGGTATCCGGTTCAACTGCCGAAATAAATGGGACAACTTGTGCGCTGACTACGGATGAATACATTGAGCGGTGCTGGACGGCTGCCTTTCCGTTCGGATACAGTGATATGATACTAGTATCTGCTTGAGGGTCTCCTGCATGGCTGCTTAGTATATATGTCTCCAAATTCTTCCCCTTCAGGATTGGTAAAGCAACCCTAGCCACATCATGCAGCCGGTTCCCGCAGGTTATCCCATAGCATAACTGTAAGTTGTAATCGTGGAATCGAGCTGTGGTATTTTTCTGAGCCATCTTATTTTAGGTCCAGACCCTGTGTTTGTCAAATTGCGCCCTTAGCATATTCAATCCATAACAAAAAGGCCTATTCGGGACCCTCTCTGGGCAGCTTTGTGCGTCGTTCCTATTCGTTCTCCATCACATTGTATCCAATTGATTCGCCAGATCTATACTATCTAGCATATCCAAACGACAGACGCTTCATAAAATACCTCGTCTATGGCATCTATGGCATCGAGTTCGGGCAGACGATACTTGTCACCTACGACGCCTTTGCAATGTTTGGGTATGGCTTCGGGGACATGGACGCCCTGACTAGTGTGCATATCTATTGGTTCATTGGCCCTATCATGAGCGCTGTTGGTGCGCAGAGCATTTGCGACCTATCTTCTGTCACTTATCATGAGTTCAGTTTCTTGTGTTGGCCAGGTCTTCTATGCATGGATCTTTATTGTGTCAAAGTCACGAATCATCTCAATCTTCATCATTTGTGTCAGTTGTTGCTATTCTCTTTCTATGTAGCAGTCTAGCAGATCTATTTATAAGTATCCTTGACCCGTTCTGCGGCAGCTATAATTACGGTCATTTACTCTTTCCAGGCAGGCGGCATCTCTAATCTCAACAACCGGAAGATCGCTATCAGGGTGTGTAACTGAGTGGAGGTCCCGAGTTCATTATGTTGAATCATGTCTAGTAGATTTGGTGCGGAGGCTCTGCTCTATGCGATATCTTCATTGCTATCTGCATGACCTACTACGCGAATTGTTTCTCTTTTTCTGTTATCTTCAATGATGTTCATTCTGTTTTGTAGCTTATGCACGGCACTACTAATTTCTGTCGCACCCGAATGCTGGTCATCAAGATAATTCGTCCAACTATTGAAACGGGATCTGCAACAGGTTTGGTTTGGTTTTGGTACCGGCGCAAGGTCCCTATAAGGAACGGCCGGTATTTAATCTGTACCATCCGCGGCTATCGGAGCATTAACACCGCTTACTTTTACCTGTTGCTCGCTCTGCTCAGCTTTCTCCTTTTTATTGCGTTTCATTATCAGTATTTCTACATAACGCCCGTCCTGCTCATGCCCAAGCTATATGCTAACCCCGTTTACGTGGTGCTGATCTCACGATTCCAAATTATAGGTGGACAGGATACTCATTTGCCTCCAACCGATATGAGCTTCACGACTGCGATGATAAGAGATATCACCTATCAAATAGGAGAAGGCGCACGGCCCTGTGGACGGGGCAGTGCAAGGACGGGCACCAGTGGTCGCAATATCCAATGAGGCATTCAACGATAATTGTGAGGCGGGTCAAATAACTGTCAGTCATGGTACTTCATGTGCTTTCTTATTGCTGATTTTCTCCTATCGATAAAGCACTGGGCGGTATGATCTTCCCCGCATAATTGATAGATTACATTCTCGTCGACGTCAAAATTGACTAGAAAAGCGGGATAATTTAGAGTCTTGGAATAAACGAGCTAGCAGTAGTCATAGTATAACCTAAAATAGTACCGATTTCAGGCGTTGGCCCCTCATGCTATGCATTCATGGCTAGCCGTGATTTCTTCCAGTCTTTTTGTTCTAAACAACTGCATCTGCCATCGGCTGCAAAAAAAAGACTTGAGGGCTAGTGGCAGTGCTGGACACGCAGCTTTTCTGCAGCCACCATGTCGAATCCAGACAGGCCACATCTTCCCTATGACCTCTACGTTTGATTCCGTCTTTTGTTCAAACTCTAATCCGAGCACAATGCACCCCATCGCTGATGCGTGTGCAAAACAGTGGAAAGACCGGGCCTTCGAAAAGTTTCTCCCTTCAGGCATGCGGGAGCCAGAGCAAGCAAAGTTTCGACGGTGTCGAACTCCGAGTGTGACTAGGAGCGCCTTTGGAAGGTCAAGTAGACTTGCAGTTGTCGCATACGCCATGATAAGCGGCAACGACAAAGAATGACAGGCAAGCCTCTTCCGTTTGCTAAGACGTTCCTGTGCAAGAGCCTTACTGCATTCTGAAGAACGTTTTTTCAATGTCGGAGAACCCCAGGAAAATACTTCAGTTGCTAGAAAGTCGAAAGCGGTGTAGTGCCGGCATTTACTTGTCCATTTAGACTCCGCCACAAATTTGAACCATCCGTTGACTGGCTGCCACACGAATTGGCGATTCTCAATGTTATTTAAAGCCCTATACGTTTATTGCTGGTACATGTTGTTCTGTTTAAAATTTTGCTATGTCCACAACGTTTGTCAGGGCAGCTTACGACCCGCCGAAGCAATTAATAAACGTTAACCCTTGTTTGTGATACAAAAAAGTTTAAACAAAATGACTACAATATGAGGTACTACAACACGTCTCACACCGGCACCGCGATCAAATGGGGTCGCAACGAGCCAATGTGTATAACTTCCTTTATCTCCCAGCCCGTCTTGCTCATGATTTTCACATAGTGTCTGAGTGTACGCTCTTGTCCGTTACCGAAGCCCATCATCTGTTTCGCCGTTAATCACCAATCTCAACAACGCAAGAATGTGTACGAACCATCATATCCATCGAATAATCTACCGAATTGGCTGCACCCATGTTGGCCAGGAGAGGCTCGGGTACCGTGCGAGATTCACAGCCTTTGATCGTGCTGGTTTCGGGATCATGACAGGGAGGCTGAAGAAGAATTTCGATCACTACGAGTTTCGTTTTGGGGCCGGCGGCTGCGCGCAGTTGACTTAGGAGTCGTATCCCATACGAATCGGCCCAATCATGGAGGATCCCACGGAGAACGAACACGTCGACTGGACTGCCAAGGTTCGGCTGAGGTGTGAACATGTCATGAGCTGTCAGCAAAAAGCAGTTATTGTCATTTCCCACAATACAAAGCTGATTGTACGACTTACCGACAAGCCTGACACGACCACTTTCGAGAGCTTCAGGTAAGTTCGTTTTCCAATACTATGTCGCAATCAGTTAACGAGAGTTTGTGTGTACAGGGAGAGTGACGCACTGGCACAGCGTCGGATGTAAGCTGAGGTCGATCCTCCACCACAAAATTCAACTTGGGGAATGTTTTAGCCAGGACCATCGACATGGAACCTATGCCGCCGGCAACATCAACAACCAGAGCACCGTCAGGAAGAGATCCGAAATCAAAACCTTAAAAGACTATCAGTTCAAGAACTGTATTGTTTGTCGATACTGCTTACCATTTAATATAGCGGCATCAGGCAACAAATCTGTTGTTGCGCGCATCATTAGACTGAAGCGGGACAGCACATCTTTGTTTTCTGGACGCTCCATCCACTCGAAGAAACTGACATCAAATTTGAAGGCTTTGTTGAATGCGCTGTGATTAGCCTCGTCGGAGTGGCCGAAAACGGGGTCCCGAAGTGTTTCCGACAGGTAAGCACCGCCCTTGAAGAATTCGCTCGCTCTGTGTGGCGTTAGTTCGTGACAAAAAGGACGGCGACGATGCACCTACCCCCAGCTGACGAATGTGTTGATGAGGGACGTTTCGGTGTATTTGGACTGTGGGCTTTGCAGACAGGTAAGCTAAAAATGTTACAGCGAGAACGTTGATCACCTACTTCTTCTCCAGCTCCTCGACTGGCTTCTTAGAATCAAGCAGGGACGAGATGCGATTGTTTGCAAAGACATCGGGGGAAACCTCTCGGAAGATGTGGTGAGAGGCGAGCAAACGGAGGACCCGACCTTGACGTCTTGTCAGTAATCAGACCCTTGCATTAGGAGGCCTCATACCGAGTCGCCCTGCATTCATTCCATTTCTCTTGGCTATGTCATCGATGTGAGCGCCCTAACGTAATACATCAATGTTTCATACTGAAGACAACAACAGAGGGTTAGGACCGACCTTGGGGCCTGCGTCACGTAGGATCTCGGCAACATTCGCATCGTTTGCAGCGCCAAGACAAGCAGGTACATCCCACTGGTGTCGCCACGTCAGTCGTCATTACTTGACAACGAAGAGAATTCTCACTTGGTGGGCGATGACGGACAATGTCGCAATGGGGGCCCTTGCTGTTGCTAGTATCTGTGCTGATGCTGCCGCGATCACTTCGATGGCTTCAGCGACGTCGGCGTCGCTCCGTATGGCCTCGGATTGGAACGACAATACGTCGTTGAGCTCTGGGAACGGGACACCTTGAGCCTCGCATCTCTGCTCGATCTTGTCTACCGACTCTGCGATGAGGTTCGAAAGGAGTTTGAGTGAAGAGGGCATGTCAAGGTGGGATATGAATGATGACCGCCTTCCTCCTGTTCTTATGATATACTTAAGGGTGAATTAGCCTGCTACATATATTCTGAAGGGACGCGATATTGAATCTACGCAAACGTTGACGCCCAGCATGGAAGGGTGACATCTAAACGCGACGTTAGGGGGCTGCACAGATCTGAGACACTCGCAAATGGGTTTGCAGGCACACCATGGCAGGCCACACCCCGATGATCACCGATCAAACAGGATCGGGGAATACGAACCGAAACGAATTGATCGCCGGAGCTGCCGGGGCCCGTCGGCTCACTTTACCCGCTGACCCACCTCGATGTTCCAATGTGGATCTGGCACTTATAATGGTTCTCGTGTAGTCACTAATACACGTCTCTTCCTTCCTGCTTCCATGTCAGCCATGGGTAACGTGTGGTCCCTCACCTCCCAAATGTTTCCTCCTAAACCGAAATGGTCCGTCGACGATATGCCGGATCTGACAGGCAAAGTCGTCATTGTCACCGGTTGGTTTGTTTTCCATACGTGGTGTCGACATCTCATTTTTTCCGAAAATCTTAGGCGGTAACACCGGATGTGGAAAAGAATCTTGCAGGGTGCGTGAATCTCCCGTTTGATGTTTTTGACTCCGAAACCATTCCTTTTTTATATAGGTCCTGCTTTTGCATGGCGCAAAAGTCTACTTGGCGGCTCGAAGCGAAGGCAAAGCCAGAGAGGCCATCGAAGATCTGAAGAAAGAGACTGGGCATGAAGCTATTTTCTTGCCCTTGGACCTCGCAGATCTGGTCAGTGTCCGTCGGGGTGCGGAAGAGTTCCTTTCGTAAGTTTCGGTCCTTTTCGGCATCAATTTGTTGTCTAACGGGTGTACAGGAAGGAGAAGCAGCTACATATTCTATTCAACAATGCGTGAGTGATATGATTTCCACACCCTGTCGACGTGTTTAACCGTTCTTACAGCGGTGTTATGCTTTCCCCAATGGACATGCTCACCAAGCAGGGTTACGACCTCCAATTTGGTACCAATGTCGTTGGTGCGTTATTCAGCCTAGAGTGTTTCTGTCGTTTAATGCATTTCATAGGTCACTTCCATTTCACGAAATTACTCTTGCCTGCACTTCTCGCAGCAGCAACACCTACCGAGAAGGCACGCGTAATCACTACGTCCTCGTCCGCTAATTACATGGGCACCCTTAACTTTGACCTCTGGACCGACGGACCTGCACGGAGCAAGAAAGCGTCAGGCGATATGTACGTGCAAAGCAAGCACGTAAGTCTTATGGAGCGTCCCTTTTGAATTATCTAATATGTTATACAATACCAGGGCAATGTCGTTTTCGCCGTGGAACTGGCTAGACGTTACGGGGCGCGAAATATTATCTCCCATTCTCTGAATCCAGGTCAGTCGGCCTTGTCATGCCGGAATCAAGTTCTGAACCATGTTTCTTTCCTTTACTCAGGTAGCATCCGCACCGACCTACAACGTCATCTTTCCCCGTTCGCCAATAAGATGCAAGACATATTTCTTTTCCCCGTTTCTATGGGCGCCTTGACTCAGCTTTGGGCTGGAACTTCGCCTGAAGCAGGACAGATGAACGGAGAGGTACGTGTACAATCTGAATTGAGCTGATTCTAAGACGGCTCACCAACGAAACCAGTTCATGATTCCATGGGCCCGGCTTGGCAAAGCCCGAAAGGAGACGGGAGACCCTGAGGTGGGCAAGAAGCTGTGGGAGTGGCTTGAACTACAGTGCAAGGACTACTGATTGTCGTGTAACATGCATGCATCTTATTCCCGGACTCTTCGTTGATACCACATACTGGATTCTTTCTCATGAGCAATAATAGAATAGATTCTTTGTTCAATGATACCATAGTTTCTAAAAAAAAATCCTCACGGAGTCTTTGAGTGAAGTGAAAAGCCGTCTATTATTACACAACTTTGATTGATCCCATCATCCCCAGGAGCTCTGCGAAGATTTACCTTCCTAGTTTAGCGGGTCCGAGTTTGTTGTCGGGCGCCGCTGACAACGCATTTATAGACATCTATGCGTCCCTCAAATTTGCTGTGGACCTTGAAACTGGAGATTTATCCCCGTGAGCAAGAGTCCACTCTTGGAAAGCAAATATCACAGGTGTTCCGGTGGATGATACACGCTGTCTGCGCAGAGGTACAGCTAATTAAAACATACGACGGGGGCCTGGCGTCGGAATTGATACTCGACATGTCCTCGACTGGGAAAGTTCTGGTTTCTCCGACACTAACAAGATACCTCCGCGTCACCTGGCTCGCAGCAAAATGTATTGCCGAAGGTACCGGTATGCTTGGATACCCTTTGACCTGGGGCTGAATCAATTAAGGACTCTAGACGACGTGCTTTGACTAATTGACGCGGATGCGTCTCAACCAAGAGGTTTTACGACAAGGGCTTTGTCTAGGAAACATACGTTGTGTTTCATTTCACAATAACTTTATGCATAATCAAACTAAGTCAAACATCCATCAAAGCATCGGCGAATTATGCGGTTATTTTTAAACGATGAGATTAGATGGCTTAATCTAATCGATCGCCTCCGATCAACAGCCTTTTTCCTCCGGTCCACTCGGTTCTACGTCTTTCTAAGTTCAGTGCAGACTGTCGGTGCTATTTTAAATTCGCGCCCCTCTTGATGCACGCTTATACGACAATATAGGCTTGCTTCTTCAATGTTCGTTCCGATTCAATGGCAGGTCTACCGAGATACTGCCAGTACCTTCTCCCGAATTACTTCGAACGGCGGGTATTCAATGGCAATTTAGTGATTGAAAATTGGCTGTACCTTCATCGGAAACATGCTTGAAACCAAGTGGCAATCCGGGTCACCGCTTGCGACAGCGCCAAGGTCGCATCAGTGCCTTCCTAAATCAGGGTACATCATACACTGACTTGCAGCCTAGGGCTATGCTCCGACTCCCTGCTCCGTTTGCGCGACCGGTCCCTTGATCCTCCTAGCCTTGATCTGTTTGGATTGCGATGGCAGCTCTCATCAGGATAGGGGATCATATATATTTGACTACCAATTTTCTCTTGAAGGTCAGACACAACCCTCTCTTTCGTTGTCTTCGTTCAGAGTGAACTCACTCATGCCAGCTCTCACTTATCTGCTGTTGGTCGCCATTGGCGCGTCATCCGTTCACTCTCTACCATCCAAACAGACCTGTAATGCTGCTGTAACGCCGTCCTCCTTCTCATCCACATCTTTGGACGTTGTCATCGTGGGCGGTGGAACTGCCGGTCTTGTGCTTGCTTCTCGTCTTTCAAAGAGCAACAAACTACAGGTCGGTGTGATAGAGGGAGGTTACGATCGTACCAACGATCCCCTCATCGATGTCCCCAATGCTGCAAACGCCCTTGGCTACCAGGGTTCTCTATTCGGCAACTCTACTTATGATTGGGAATATACGAGCGTTCCGCAGCGAGGGCTAGATGGCAGGGTTCTGTCGTATCCCAGGTGTGTTCTACGTCGATACCACCCTTCTGTTCACTAACAGTTGATACTTAATAGCGGCAAAGTGCTCGGCGGTTCATCAGCTATCAACGGTATCACGATCCAGCGCGGATCCCGTGAAGACTACGACGCGTGGGGAAACGCGTTCGGAAACGGACAGGAGTGGACCTTTGATGCCCTACTCCCGTATTTCAAACGTTATGAACGCTGGCACGCGCCTACTCTATCCGCCACGGGTGACCTCGACTCAAGCGAGCTGAGCGCAGTTCATGGTACTGACGGCCGCATCGCGGTTAGCTACAACAACTTCCTAACCGGCGTCGACGTCCCTCTCACCCAGGCAGGAATCGCACTCGGTCTCGGGCCAACCCAGAACCCAGACGGAGGCGACGACTCATTATTTCCCAATTTTGGCGCGTCGCATGGTCTCGATCCGGCTACAGGAAACCGCAGCTATGCGGCTAATGGGTACTATGGCCAGACGGAGCGGTGCCGCTCTAACCTACATCTGTTGACTGGTGCCGTTGCGACCCGTATTGTCTGGGACACAAAGAACGCTACCAAGGCAGTGGGTGTAGAGTATACCGTTGGAAACGATACATTTACGGTCAAGGCTTCCAAGGAGGTCATACTTTCTGCCGGTATGCCCCTTCTTTGTTCCTAGGTGTATGTTGCTGATTTGTCCTTTACAGGTTCGCTTAGATCGCCGCAGCTTCTCGAGCTGAGCGGAGTGGGTAACAAGACACTGCTACAGAGTCTCAACATATCAGTTGTCGTCGATCTTCCTCAGGTGGGAGAAAACCTTCAGGAACAATTCATTGCAGCAACAGATTATTTGGTCCGTGATGGGGTGATCACTCTTGGTGTGTTGTATCCATATATTTTCTTATATTTTCGCTTAAAGCCGTTCTATAGATGCCCTCGGCAACAATGCTACCTTCCTAGCAGAACAGCAGAACCTTTAGTAAGTTTTTGCGTTAGTATTTACCGTTCACCTTATTGAGTCGACTCTTCTTAGCCGGACGAACAAGACTGGCGCATTCACCTACCTTTTGAATACCAATGCTCCTACTCCCATTCGCTCACTCGTTCTTGAGGACCAGTACACGGCCATGCGCGCGGCGCTTGACGCTTTCCTTGCCTCTGAGACCCTCACTCCTCTTCAGACCGTGCAGTATAATCTCACGAAGCAATTCCTCGACGGTGGTGAAGTTGCTACTTCCTCCTTGTTGGTGGTGCCGAGCGGCGGCCTGGTCAGCACTCCGGCAGCAGGTCAAGGATACATATCGGTTGTTTCATCTCCAGGGGTAAGACTACTTTATCCATGCTGAATATTCAACGCCATCTCACCGTGGAGAATAGCACCCTTTCTCGCGCGGAAATGTGCACATCAATACCACGAATCCACTTGCATACCCCCTCATAGACTCAGCATTCCTCACAAATCCCTGGGGTGAGATAACTGCTTTGATTTACCATCCTACGATAGATTACTGACCCACACTTCAGATGTCCAGGCTACGATCAACGTTATGAAGTTTGGTATGTTGATAAAAACGTTTCCTTGTCCTCTCATTGATTAATTGTCGAATGAAGTTCGCCGATGGGTCGCAACATCGGACGTCATAGTGTCACCTGGTACTCCTCCACAAGAGGCAGATTCCTGGACTGATGATCAGTGGACGGCATACATACAAAGCGTTCTCGGGGTTCGTGTCATGTTGTTACATCCGTGCTGCTTATCTAACCTGGAGTTTATACACTTTAGACGGCCCATCACCCAGTTGGAACCGCAGCTATGGCATCACAAAAGCTTGGAGGTAAGAAAATTCTTGGTCAACTGTGATGTCCTATTCACTTTTCACCGTATAGGTGTTGTCGATCCCCGATTCAAAGTGTACGGTCTCCAAAATGTGCGCGTCGTTGATGCTAGCGTGTTCCCCATGCATATTGGCGTAGCACCATTGTCTACTACGTATATGCTGGCTGAGAAGGTAAATCGTTCAGCCTCTGATCTTTCGTCCACTGAAGCTGACTTTATTTCAGGCGGCCGACTCCATCAAGAAGGACTTGAACGTTTAGTAAATCAGAATACAAGACGTTCAACACTTCTTTTTCTAGCATCTGTGTCAGACATTCCTTACCATATTATTTGCACCTTACGATCTGGTCATGATTTTTGCATCAGAATTAATTTTTATCACTTGCAGTCGCGTACCTGCCTTCTGTAGACAGTCCATTATCAAATATCTATAAGACATTAAATATTAACTGCTTAAGAGTCTGAACAGAATATCGACTATCTTGCTTGTATTGTAAGCTCAGTTAAGCACACCGACTTACTGTCAGAATACGCACAATGCTAACTAGAAGCAAATACCGCTGCTCGACGATGGGAATGCAAAAGGACTCATCGCAGCCTTCCCTGTCCGTATGAGGCGAAGGCTGAGGCACTAACTACCACTGCAGAGGCCGATACATTTTAATGGCCTAAAAACGGGACCTTGAATGGTTTCGATTTCAGCTTCAGTTTTCACGCCTTTGTTTTTCCCGCTGTAAAATGAAAGGTACTTCAAGTTCATTGTTCCATAGGGGGAAAAGTTTTTCATACCGTTTCATTAATGACCTTTTTAGGACCGACAAAGGCTTCGCTAAATCCTAACCTTTTAAGGTTTCGTTTTTTACCAGCTAAAATGAACTGGCCTCTGCTGTGTACAGGGCACGCGGTATAAATATTATTGAGTACAAGGTCCGAGAGGAAACGAAGGAATGCAGATGAATTGAGCACGAAAATGAGACTGACAGTAGAGAGTCGTAATGGCCAAGAAGTAGTTCGTCATCGCGACAAGCAATAAGCCGGAATGACAGCGTGCGAAGCCATCCCGAGAGCTTGGAATTCCACACATTTAATTACAGACACTTATTTGTTGCTTTTAGATTCTCGAAAGCCTGTCAAATATTCAAGCGTCTATTGTGGACATGGTATCGAAATTTTCAGCTGGCTTGTTGAAATGAACGGTAAATTTCCAGCCGTTCACTTAGATTTCAGGGACCCTCACAATGGTCAGGGCCGTCGTCATTGGTCTAGCTATTTATCTACATTGGGTGTATGCCAAGGCGATAGAAAGAGCCAAGACGGAGAACCAATCAAAGCATGCTTCCGAGTCCTTGCCTGACCACTGACTCCTCGATCCCACGGAGTCTGATTCCTGTCGAATGCACTGTGATGCGCGACAATTGATATTCCAGCTATCGCTTCAAAAATGTCTGCCTGAATTCTGTCGCGCCGTTCTCCGATAATAGTCTGTCTGTGTATGATTTCATTGCCGTGAGGTTCAGAGGCAAGGGTATTCCCCCAGCCGTACTATTTTTAGCGTGAAAATGATGATCCCGGCGGCAACTTCCGCCTTCCGCCGGGAGGGCCCTTCGCCGTACTCGGAGTTCCTGCACACTGCGTGTGCCATATGAACTTGCACCAAGAACTATCCCACAACAGCTTACATTCCTGTCAATTTCTCTAGACATATCACAGATGATGAACAACACTCGTCTTACAGCTATTTTAGTTTACATACGGCTTAACAGTTAGGGTTGTTTTGGTATATGATGAAAGGACGCTCGGACTTTGTCATAAACCGTGTTTTTTGAACTTGAAGGGCGCCTCCGGGATCTCCGGAATAGCCATCGACCAACTGCAAACGTGTCGTCAAGTCCCTAGCCCATGATCCATGATGAGGTCTAAATTAATCCTTCTCTACTGTCAAGCTGTGAACAAGCTGTAAAAAATAATTATGTTGCTTAGTTCTCCCAGGGCCTAGTACACATGGTGATTCCCGACCAAGAGTTTCTTTCTGCTTCAGCTACTCAAACACAAGGAAACACGGAACATCTACTAACTTTCTTGTGACTGTCCTCCTTTACACAGATCTCAGGACCCGTCTGTTGAGCAAGAGGTGACATTTATTACTTAGTGTCGGTTCTTGTACTTCTGTGTCTAGTGTGCTCCAAGGTATCGTACCATGCAGTGGTGACGCTTCGGCACACAATGGTGACGTGGCGTTTACCAATTTCTGCCACGTACAAGTTGGAGGTACGAGGTGCTTGGTACTTCAATTGCAACTTCATTGGCTCGGCGGTGCGAGGGATCTAGAAAAAAAATACCGGAAGCGTGAGTTCGGGTACGAAAAATAGTATTGACAACCACAGCATTTTTGCCCCGGATCGTGAGCGACTCGTCTAAACATTCAGAATGGGAACGTCACTTCGGAAGAGCAATGGATAGCTAACTCCAAGATAAGGCATGCTACATGCCAGATATACCTGGGGCTTGAATGTTTGTCTTCGTTAAGATTGGGAGAAAGAGTGGAGCTTTGTACACGGAGCTTGCGATTGTCATAAGTTGTCGAGTGGCGGATGCCCATACTTACCAAGTCGAACGTCAAAAGTAAAATTCTAGTCAGCATACCATATGAAGTACTGACGAATCATTCAAAAACGACAGCAATCCTTCCAATTTTATCCAGGTAGTGGTGAGATCCCCGCCGACCATAACTCTCCGAGGACGTAACTGCAGCCGAAGTTCAGACAGACATTGTAGTGTTAGTCATACATCTAAAGTGACATAGCACTGCCTAGTAGAAAGTGCATGTTTGTCCCTTCCCAGCCAACTTCAGTCATCCTGCGTAATGAGCTCAAGGGCAGCCTTAGATCGAGGTTTGATAATACACGGAAATGGCGCCGGGCGACTTTTGATAGCAACGACGGTCAACCAGTAATGTAACCTTTATCTAAAAGTGCTCACCTTATCGTTCCTGGACTGAGCTTTACAGGAGGTGTGATCTCGTTCCCGTGTTCATCGACGGCTTTCGAAATGTCGAAGACGGCTAGAATGGATGCCATGGCTATCCACATAGTATCAAGCGCCATGACTCTCCCGGCACATGCACTGTTGATAAAATTAGGTAATTCTGCAACAATGCGATGGGTTCCTGCCTACCGTCTTCCAAACCCGAATACCCCATTATCTATTGGGTTGAGTAAAGTTGGGTTCTCGATGAATCTATCTGGTCTGAATGTTTCGGGGTCCGCAAAGACATCGGGGTTATGAAGGATAGCCCTAGTAGAGGTTTAGGCAGTATTCATATGTCGACAATAGACTCACCATGCGTTTCCGTACACGAAGGCACCAGCTGGAATGTAGTATCCATTGTAAGTGTCCGCATTTACGGCTCGGTGAGGCACGGCTTCAACGTGGTCAGTTACCCGACGTGTAAAGTAAGATAACTAGCCCGTACTCACCCATCGGTAATACAGGAATCCATCGAAGGACCTCCTTTAATATTGCAGTGACGTATGGTAGCCGAGTTTTGTCGTTGAAGTCGGGTAATCGTTCACCACCCAATAATGCATCGAGTTCGGCTTGTGCTGCTTTCTGAACATCGGGGTAAAGTGTCATGGCGAGGATAAAAGTCGTTAGAGTGGAGACGCTCTGTTACAATCCGTCAGTGTCATGAGTTGACTGAGGGCCAGAGTGAATGTACCGTATCAGCACCTAATTATCAAGCTGGTAAGAACACGAAGGCCAAACGAAATATACGAACTGACCGGCAGCATAAGCGACGGCAGCGGTGTCTTTAATGAGTTCCTCACTCAACCCTTGACCAGAAGCAGTCTTGTTCTGCTCGAGACAAGCGGAAACAAAGCAAGGTTCGGCATTTCCTTCATCCTTTGCGATACAGCAGAAGTTAGTTTGCAGCGTGATCCGATCAAAGTTGAAACATACAAATTTCCCCTTCGCCATGTCGTACGGTGCGTTGATCATGGCTTCTGAAAGTTTTCGCCTATAGCGCCCAGTTGTATAAATGGAAAGAGCTAAGAATACCAACAGAAGACCCTTACCACTCCCTGGCCTTTCTCTTGAATTGGGCGCCTGGGAACCACTCAGGAATATACTTCACTACAGAACAGGTGTTGGCAGGCAGAACGACTGGGTTTGATAAACGTACTCGATGGGAATAGATCGACGAGGAAGGCTCCTGGGACTGCGGCTACAAGGCTTATGAGAACTGCCGTCATTAAGGGAATTTGGAAGAAGTGAATCACCTTCGGATGTACTCTGAGATGCTGCCTCCACCAGACGGATATAAGGGTCCTTCTCATCGACTACCGTGTGCCCGTACGTGCGTTTGAGGATGATATGTCCTGTGTAGCTAAGAAAATCAGTCGATAAGGGCCGGTCTCTTCCGGAAACCACACGACGTACTGCCTAAGGTTCTCAAGGTATTCCGAGGGAGATTGGAACATCAAGGACAAGAGCTCGCGACAGATGCATAGCTGGATATGTCGATCTTCTGACGCGCCAGAGGTGCCAATATTGAAGTGATTGTTGAATACCCGTCGATGTTCCTTCCATCGCGGCCCGTACCTCATGAGGGCGAATGTCCAGTCCCATCCTACATAGCAAACATCTAAGAAAATTTGCTCTTGTACCGCACCACAACGAGACGCACCCATCCTAATCAATAATACATCAAAGATTGTTTCGAGTAAGTCGGAAATTACGCACAAGTCAACAATCATTGGCATGTCAGGCCGATCTGAGTAGTTAGAAGCTCGCTTGTCAAAGAGATCAGCGACTGCGGTGGACGAGTTCAAGATTATCATGGTCTTTCCCAGAACTTTGAGAGAGATGACATCGTCGTCTGAGGATAGAAGTTGTTATGTCACTATTGTCAACTTGCACGATAGACTCACCAAAATTGCGGGACCAATGACTGGCTTTGATATGCACATCATTGTTAGCCAAGTCAAGTATGTTACCTATAACGGGATAACCAGGAGGTGCGGGGGGAAGAGGGAGTGAGCGTCGACCAAAGGTCCTCCTAAGCCACAAAAAGAGGAGGATAACCCAAACGACGACGGCAAGAGACGCAGAATCCATGATGAGGAGGAAGCGAGGAAGTGAAATCACCCCTGGAGATGTACTCTTTCCCGACGCTCAGTTTGCCTACATAGGAAAGTACAGAGAGACATACCCATTGGGTCGAAACAACTGTAATCAGTTACCATTGCCCCGAATGGTTCCATGTCGCAGGTTTGGATCGAGACCGAGACCGGCCAGGTGCAGATTCGAAACAGTGAACTGAACCACGCAAACATAATGATCTCTTTTCAAAGGTGAAATTTCATGCAACTCAGCCCTGCAAAGAGGAGGTGTTCGACAAGGGCGGAGGTAAAAAAAAAAGCAAAATACGCTAACCGGGCCGGCGTTGCCATTCGTACCATCATTTCCGTACGCATCGCCGTCCGCCTTTCGTCCACCTTCAGGGCTCCGAGCTGGAATAGATGGACATTTCGTCTTGTCCAGCTGACTTCGCCAATTTTCCCGCGAGTTGGTGCTGCGCGCCTTTTTTGACGCTTTAACGAGCTTCTTGAATTATTGAACGGTCATTTCTTGAATGTCAACTACCTCCTTGAGTATTTGCGATTTTTGTGGAACAATGATCGATCCGAGATTCCGCTAGTAGTCCGCGTGGTCGATTGTTCGGTTCCGGTGGCACTGTTTCTTCCAACTGGAGCTATGGAAGACTAAACTCCCCAATCAGTGCAGATGTACCTGGGCGGTTGAGACTCTGCTATGGCTTGCAGTATGCTTCTAGTGCCGATGTCGGGAAGTGGGTACGAGCTCGGAGTGAGTTGTAATACTTCCTAGGTCATTAGTCAATACAGCGAGAGACTCCTATTAATCTGATGCTGAGTCGGCGGAAAGTGTGATATATTACTTTAGCATCATCCGTGGAAGATGGATCAGGGCGGTTATCGTTTTATCTCCCGGAATAGTACGAAAGACCTTGAGACTCTATCCTGAACTCTCACACGACGACAAGGACCAATAGAGACATGTGCATAGCCCACTTGTCGGTTCGTACAATTCTTGATTTGAACAATATCTGATAAGTAGACGCCAGCTTTATCAATAAACTAGCACTAAAGTTAGGGTCCGTAGACGCCGACATACTACGGAACGCCGTCATAGTCGCGTAAGTCAACCGCTCTCACCGAACGAGAGTGAACATTAAAGAAGTCTGTTAGTGCTCTCGACTCGACGCCGTTCTTGCATAATGCATCGACCTTTTTTTAACACTTATGTTTTTGAAATTCCGCTTCGCAACGTTCTGACTTGCCTTAAGTCAATACAGTGAGGCGGCTGTGATGAGGCCGACTTAACCGTTGATGCAGGAGCGTTATGAAACAGTGTAAAACTACAAGAACGCGGATCATAGATCATCGACCCAGGGTGACTCGGAAGGGAGCAGCATTCGTCCTTTTCTTGCTTATGTTCGTCACGACTGAACGTATTTAGTGAACGAACAATCTCAGTTCAAATTCATGGGTCAATGGCATAGAGGCGAGGCGGCATTTCCGTTTTCTGTTGCATTTTCAACTCCGCAGGAATGTTCGCGCAGAGTGGCGCTTGAGGCATCAACGCATGGAGTTAGATACCGGAGTTATGGCCAAGGTCGCGCCCGGCTTATGTTACCGAGGCACGGTAGCCACGGCACATAGAGAAGTTCCCAACCGGGATGAGGGTAAATCTCGCGAACCAGTGCCATCTTTGGGCTTTGCAACGGGTTTCATTCACGCCATCGCAAACCGTTCATCTCCGATTGCCTTTTAAAAATGATCGTTAATTATTCTATAACTTAAGAGCGTTCCAGACTGACCGTGCAGAGCCCCCACACCCTACCATTGTCCACAATGTCTCAACGCATCTTCCTTCCTGATACTCTTGCCAACTGGCAATGGCCTCGCCATCTCAACCCCCACTATGCTGAAGTCAAGAAAGCATCAGCGGCCTGGGCGTCAAGCTTCCGAGTAAGTTGGATATTGAATACGTTCATGGCGAATATCCTGACCAGGGACGTCAGGCTTTCAAGTCGAAGGCTCAGGAAGCATTCGACCGCTGCGACTTCAGTAAGTCGAGACTACGGCGTTTACTGCAGTCGGACTGACCGGACATCATCACTCAGATCTCCTAGCCTCATTCGCGTACCCACTGGCGGACGAAGGCAAGTGATGTAGGAGAACTGACCGTCCAAGGGTCCTAATCCTTATTCGTCTCTAGCACGTCTCCGTAGCGGGTGTGATCTCATGAACCTGTAGGTCCTTAAGTTATTGTTCGGGGGTATTTTATTGATGCAATCATACAGTTTCTTTGTGATCGACGAGTACTCGGACGTCTCAACAGAAGAAGAAGGTAAGCCCTCCATTGATTTCGTCGTGAGACAACAGCGGTTTTGACAGTCATATCAAGTGCGCGCACAGAAGGACATAGTCATGGACGCTATCCGGAATACAGAGAAGCCCCGGCCTGCTGGAGAGTGGATTGGAGGAGAAGTTGCTCGACAGTCAGTACCACGCCGTAAAAGCCTATGCTCCAGGTCCTGATCATACGCCATAGATTCTGGGACCTCGCAAAGAAGACAGCAAGCACTCAGGCGCAGAAGCGTTTCATCGACACCTTCGACGAGTATCTGGAGTCTGTCGTTCAACAGGCTGCCGATCGCAACAACTCTCACATCCGGGGCATCCAGTCGTACCTCGAAGTTCGCCGCTGCACAATCGGCGCCAAGCCATCTTTCGCACTTCTCGAATTTGACATGCAGTTGCCAGAGGAAGTCATTAATCATCCGGTTATCAAAGAACTTGAGAAGTGCTGCATTGATATGCTCTGCTTGGGAAATGTAAGCGATCTGTCTTCATCCACCCAAAAATGTGGGGTTGACCTCTTATACTTTCAAGGATGTCGTTTCCTATAACCTTGAACAAGCCCGGGATGACGATGGGTAAGTTTGAGCGCTTCGCCCATCAATACTAGTCTGACGCAGTCTCTAGCCACAACATCGTCACTATCGCAATGAACGAGCTTAGGACAGATGTGGCTGGTGCAATGCTTTGGGTCGATGAATACCACAAGCAGCTCGAGGCCAGGTTCATGGAAAACTTCAAGAAAGTGCCGAGATGGGGAGGTCCCATTGACCTGCAGGTTGCTCGATACTGTGACGGTCTAGGTAATTGGGTGAGGGCAAATGACCAGTGGAGCTTCGAGAGTGAGAGATACTTTGGAAAGAAGGGACCGGAAATCATCCAGAGGAGGTGGATAACGCTGATGCCAAAGATTGTGTCCGAAGAACTTGGTCCCCAAATCGTCGACGGAGCCCACCTCTAGCGAGTATGCCGGTGTTGTATATATTAAATATTAAAGTAGAGCAAGTTAGTTAACAAGGGATATTTAAGGGTGTAGATGATGTGGAAGAAAAGTAGTCGGACTTGGAATTTGAAAACGGCACATTACACATGTTTGTCAAAGGCCTTACTACCGCTTGAACCAAACCGCCAATAACTCGACACGACCGGTCGCTGACATTATCATAATGGCAATCATATATAAAGGTGGCCACAAGCCATTACTTTCTTATTCCTCTCGTCGACACAATGGCGTCCACTCCAGTTTCTCAAAGCAGAGTCGCGCTTGTCACGGGTGCTGGACAGGGCATTGGCCGTGCCATCGCACTTCGACTGGCATCGGACGGATTTGACGTCGCGCTCAATGATATTCAAGCAAACGAAGCGAACCTCGTTTCTGCGCTTACCGCTGTAGAGGCTATCGGTCGCAAGGGTTGCCACGTCTTTGCGGACGTCTCGCAGGAAACTCAGGTCGAAGAGATGATTTCACAAGTCGTTGAAAAACTAGGAGGGCTTGACGTGGTATGTTTTTCTGTTCCTTGTTGCGAACGATCTCATTTCTCCAAGATGGTCTGCAACGCTGGGATATCCATTATGAAGTCTATTTTCGACAGTACGATTTAATGTCTTCCTTCCTTTACAGCTTTCTCACTTTTACTTAGCTACTGCCGAGGATTTTGACCGCATTACCTCTGTAAACCTGCGCGGTACTTTCTTATGCTACAAACACGCCGGAAAGCAAATGGTCGCTCAAGGCCGGGGAGGAAGGATCATCGGTAAGCTGCACGTCGACGTCTTCATGGCTCCCCCGTCAATGATATTCTAGGCGCGTGTTCGGGAACTGGGAAGAAAGGTGAGTAGTCGCTGCGGGCGGTCTGTCTCTATCTTGACAGATCTTCAGGTCAACCACTTTTTAGTGCATATGCAGCCAGCAAATTCGGCATACGAGGATTGACCCAAGTTGCGGGTGAGCTCCGCCGAATATATATGAAAAATTCCCCCACGAATACTTCGTATCAGCTTTGGAGTTCGGTCCTCATGGAATCTCCGTCAATGCTTTTGCCCCAGGGCCAGTGAAGACACCTATGTGTATGAACTGGAGCATTGATCTGTTCCACTTTATATTGACCTTCTCCTTATTTCCAGATGATCACTTCGAAACTATTATAGGCACCCCTAAGGGGGTTCTTGAGCAAGAGGTGCGCCGATTTCATTTTCACCACATCATTTCTTACACTTTCAAAGCTTAATAAAACAGCGGCCTTGGGTCGCATCGCACTGCCGGAGGATATCGCAGTCGTGGTTTCCTTTCTTGCATCCAAGGAGACAAGTCTCATCACTGGTACGTATTTCCTTCTCGTCATCAACTATATCTGACATCGTTCTTCTATCAGGACAAACAGTAAGCTCTCTCATGATCATGGTTATTATTGTGATCTAACTGGGATAAATAGATTAATGTCGATGGCGGTATTGTGTTTGACTGAGAGTTGTGTGGATTCACCCTACTTTTAATTTGTCGTCTTGAATAATATGTCGTTGCTCTTGCTATTTGTGAAAGGTTCTGTCCTGTACGCCTTTGCCAAACACTCATATTGTTATTAGTTAAGTGGTGCATGTCCGTGTAGAGTCTGTACTGTCAGCATTGCTGAAATCACAATTTTGGTCTCGGGTGGTAGAGTCAGCGACTTTGATACATCGGAGCGCTCAGTGCGCCAAGCACCGAGTTTCAAGCTCGTTTAGGAACTTGCTTGCGCTATCAGATCGAACATGGTGTTTCCATTAGTTTCCACTGCACTTGCAATTCAGGGCCCGGAGTTCCACAACTGCAGCTAAGTACTTATTAAGCTACGTTGTGTGGGTTACGCCTAGAATCCGTTAATCATCGGATCATTGCCGCAATGGCCGCCCGAGAAGAGCCAAAAGTTACCGCAGTTGAATGGAAAAGATTGATTATACATAGGGCCACGACAGCATTGACATTGAGTATTATGGATGTGGCTCCACACAATCCCTTGTACTCCCATTTTGTAAAATAAGCGAGCTAGGATCTCCGAATGGTTCCAACGACTGTGACCTTAACGAAGTCTATCGTATGCCGAAAATCGCGCAGACCAAATAAGGGTACTGCACGCTTTCGCGACTCCGATAGGGCCGTATGGCTAAAGAACCGATGTCATAGTAAATGTAGGACCATAAAGCAATGACAAGTGTCTATCGTCTCCTACGCTGCCGTTACTGCGGATCGCTTACAGTTGTGACGGGGAAGTTGGTATCTTTTCATGAACTCGGCGCTCGGAGCAGATGTGTGCTCAAGCTGTCATTGTTGTCTGGATATCCGAAATACATAACATTGATGCTGTAGCGGCCCGCGAAGATATCGAACCAGGGGTACGCACTGAATCAGATCAGACCCCGATCAACTCAGATTTTGTTCTGATCAGTGATTGAAACAAACCGGGCGAATCATTACCTCGTTCCTAAGCATCGAGGCCGAGCCCCCAAATTCATGAGCGGTGTGAATGCCTAATAGAGTGCATCTTCGGTGTGAGAAAATAAAACGTACAAGAGAGGCTCGGCATCCGCAGGACGAGTTTATCACCCCCCCTTCTCCCAAATCCTTCAAGTTCGTCTCTTGTTGGAAATACGCCATCATGACTCGGATACTCTCAGAGGAGGTGTCGCCGATATGGATTTTGACTGCAATTGTAGTCGTCGCCTACACCACCGTTCGCTACCTTCGCAGTCCTTGGCGTGACCTCCCCCCGGGACCGAGAGGCCTTCCTATCATCGGAAACCTTTTGGAGCTTCGTGGCAAGCAATGGCTCACCTTTACTGAGCTAGGGAAAAAATATGGTCTGCTCTTTCGAGCTGCGTCTGAGGATGTAGATTAGCTTACTCAGCTCTAGGTGATCTCATGTACTTCAATGTCGCCGGTCAGCCGCTCGTGGTCATCAACTCCCAGAAGGTGGCAGCCGACCTGCTTGACCGTCGCGCTGGAAAGTTCTCCGACCGCCCGCGCAACATTGTCGCCTCCGACATTATGACTGGAGGAAACTTGATCGTATTCACCCGCTACGGGGATGTGTAAGGTCCTTTCACTTCGTATTCGGTTCCACCATCTGAAATTTGAAGCTTAGCTGGCGTCGGATGCGCAGGGCGGCTCACGAAGGTCTCAACAAGGGCGTCGTATACAAATATCATCCCATTCAGACTGCGGAAGCCGTTCTTCTTACGGCTGGCGTGCTCGCGGAGCCCGAAAAATGGAATTCACATCTTCGTCGCACCGCCGCATCTGCCATCATGTCCATGGTATATGACACGCCTCCAACATCAGAACAGGATCCATCGGTCAAGAATATCAACGAATTTGTGGCACGATTAACTCGCGCTGCTATGCCCGGCGCCCACTTCGTAAGTTGCTCTCTATGGGTTTAGCATCCCGTTAATCATGCCTGTGGTTTCAAAGGTGGAATTCTTCCCTTGGATGCGGTACATTCCCAGCAAGTAAGTTTGATGAGATCCTGCATAAGCGCCCGTTAACGACATATTCAATAGGTACGCAAAGTGGAAGCGTGAGGCGGAAGAATCATACGCCAAAGATTCTGCGATGTTCGAAGGGCTTTTCAACAGTGTCAAAGATCGCGTAGTACGTGCACAGTGATCAAGTCCTTGATAGTTGATACTCATGTATCCCGAAAGGCCAAAGGAGACGAACGTCCCAGTTTGGCGAGCACTCTGATTCAGGACGCCGGAAGACACGATTTAACTGAGAGAGAAAATTCGTGGCTGGCTGGGACCATGTAGTACGTCTTCTTCGTTTGCCAAATTTCCTCTTCTAAAGCTTCACCAGCGCTGCGGGTGCCGAGACCACTTCAGGTGTTATGTCCTGGTGGACTCTTGCAATGATTGTCTACCCCGAAACGCAGAAACGAGCACAAGCAGAACTCGATGCTGTTGTTGGTCGCAATCGTTTACCGTCTTTTGCCGACTATGAGCATCTACCATACATTCGCGCAATGGTCAAGGAGGCCCTAAGGTGGCGTATGGTTGTAAGTCTGCTCTCCCCGTGGTACCAACGCAAACCAATTGACGCCTCCGTTACAGGACCCAGTCGGTACGTATGCCTCTCGAGGCAGACATGCCTGATACTGATAGCTGGTCTCTAGGACTTCCTCATCGGTCGACAGAAGACGATGTATATGACGGATACTTCATCCCTGTAAGTGTAGATTACGCTTGGTGCAGCGCGGTGCTCATCCACCACAGGCCGGTACCATCCTTATCGCCAACGTCTGGCACCTCAACAGAGATCCAGAAATCTATGGGCCCGATGCCGAACATTTTAACCCTGCCCGGCACCTCGACAAGGACGGCAAGCTGGCCCCTGGACCCGCAGACACGAAGGAGGAGAGGTTCGTCGATATCCAGTCCCCATGTATGATAAGCTGAATCTGTGCAGTCACGTCACCTACGGATTTGGGCGACGGATTTGTGTGGGACGGCACGTTGCAAACAACTCTTTGTTCATCGACATAGCAATGATGCTTTGGGCTATGAACATTGAGCGTGCAACCGACGAAAATGGCGTTCCTCTCCCGTTGGATGTTGATGGATGCATTGAAGATGGCCTCGTTACGTAAGTCTTGCACTGCTCCGTGTTCAGTTCGGTTTTCATCATCTTCTTGCAGTCGCCCAGTCCCTTTCAAGGCCAAGATAACTCCAAGGTTCCCGGAAGCTCAGGCAATAGTAGAACAAGAGCGAGAACTACTTGGATATCACTGAGGACTGTCGGAAATCGGGTTTTTCTCTCTCTTCATAATGTAGAGTGTACTCCCCTGTAGAACAATGCATCATTTAATCGGAATAATGTCACTAGTCACCTCGATTGCCTACTGAAAAGACCCCATCTTGTATAATCGTTTATGCGCCGCAGCCATGAGCGGAACATTGGCGTATATCTGACGTAAGTAAGTAAGCTTGAACTGATGTCCGGACTCATTCAGAATTGAAAAGAGCTTACCTTCGAAATCAAGCTACGTATCCTAACTTTTGCATCTCCTGCAAACAATCCAAGTCATGGTTTCTGGTAACACAGAGTGTGTGTTTGTAAAAATGCCTTCTATGAACGCTATGTGCTCTATTGCGTTTACAATGTAGGAAACAGGCCAATGAACAGATCTTAGAGAGAAAGAAAGATGAGACAAAATGAAGCAAAAAGCGTTCAAATCTGCGTACCACGATCCAGCTCTGAGCTGCGTCACTCAAAGGTTCCTAGTATTCTTCCCTGCAGATAAGATCACTGGCTTGTCGCTTGATGCACCGTTTCCAACGCTGAGAGCGCAGTGGAGGTGAATACATAGATATCATCGTAGACAGTAGGAAGCGACAGTCACGTGCATCTGGGCCGATTGACGTAGTCATTGGTTTTGTCCGAAGCATAAAACCTTGTTGAACCTCCCTAGTCGGTGACCAGCCTATGTATCAAGACTCCGTGGTATTTACTGACTGCGGTGAGGGCAATCTCAGGCTGTTACGATCATAAATTATTCATATGGAATTTGTAATTTCAAGGGCATTTGTCGGACCCGATCCGTTTGTTCCTATGTATCGCTTATCATATCGTCTGCCTCACAATATATAGGAAGATGCAAGTTGCAATATTTTGCCATTTGCAATGACACGACCAGAATACCTTTGTGAGTCCTCCGCAAGGCCGTCGGCCACCGCTATGGAATGTGCGGCTTCATCTCCGTTGCCGACTATCCTACGCGAGTTAGAGCACGACCAAACTCCACCGCTTCTACCCAGACGCTGAGCCATTCAACCAGCGCTGTATATATATATTTTCAATTGGCTTCCAGAACACATGAATCAAGTAAAGAACGTAAAAACTTACCATATGGATTCGAAGAAGCTATTTGCTTCGCAGTGATCAACAACACTTACGAAGGTTCCTGTCGACACTGAAAATATCATGCGAGTATGCCTTTACATCATTCTGTGCTCTTAAACCTTCCAGATGACTTGGAACTTTTGTTCGCGATCAAGTAAGATACGCAGACCCCTCACGATCTAGCAAGTATCTTTCTCATCTAATTTTAGGTACGTTCCCAAGGTGCGGTAAGTTCGCAGTCATTCTCATCAACGGGAGAAGTGAGAACGAGGATAGGGCCGCATAGAGTGACGTTGTCTGAATTGACACAAGTCAGCATTCAGTTTGGCTGGACAGAGACAACACGTTTGCGACATATACGGGTTGAAGATACAAGGGTACTGGTAAGCTCACTTCACCTGTCGAGTTCTTGAGATCTTTGTGGAATGGTTCATGAAGTAATAGACCAAGGCGCAGGTAAAAAGAAGATTCTTTGCTGGGTCCTTTGAGAAGATGAAAGCAGTGTGCATTGACATTGGCAGAGCATCCCATAGGGCGGCTGCCATCACGGCGTTTCTCGATTGGAGACGAATGCACTTTCCAAGCCGGGTTGATGTCAGCCAAAGATATAGACGAATGCAACAGCTGCATTACCGGAGAAATCAAGCCGAGGAGCGGGTTCATGTGCAATTGAAAGAACCGCGTAAGCTTGTACGTGCGAGTAGTAATATAGTGAGCCATTCAATGAGGGATATGGATAGAACCACAAGGACATTTTGAATCTAAGTTCTTGAATACAGATCTATTCATAAAAATCAACCCGGCTCTTGAGTGCCATTAGATATCAGTGAACGGATCGTTAGCAGCCAGCTCACCTCTACATAATCGGGTTTGGGGTGTAGACACGCCGCGGAAAACGGACCGATTTACTGCTTCGCATTGTAAAGCACACATTCTAGCCCATCCTCGATTGTAAGGAGATGAAGTAAGCGACGGAAACAACACGACATTATTATACCACCGTGAGAGTCAAAAGGTCGTACAGGATATGATGACATAGCACAGAGTATCGATACAGACGACGTGGTTGTGTATCTTTTGGAATCGATCTTTACAGTTGAATACACAAAAGGGAGTCTTGAGCACCAAATGCATATGTTACAGTATCAGTCTAACCTCCAGAAAACGGTAATCGTACTCACCGGAGTTACGGAAAGTTTCCGTTGTTTTCTTGTTGTAAATAGAGGCAGTGGCCGAGACAAAGTCACGACAGCCGATAACTCTTCATTCGCATATCAAGTTTGTCATGAGCAGTTGTTTTGATCATAGCAGCGTTTTCCCCGGTCTAGCGCCTTAATCACTTGGCCATTTCGCCCGATTATGCAGCATCCTAACGATACTAACTTCAATGTAAAGGACAGAAATAGGGGAGAAACATTCTGTGGAAGGGGATGGAGGAAGACCGAAAAATTTCCGATCAAAAGTAACCGAGCCGTGACTCGGCTTATCTCGGCCCAATGTCGAAGTCGGTTTTCCGCCGATTGCACTTAGATTTCTCTGACTGTTGTTCAAAAACGGCAGATACGCTGAAGTACGTATTCGCTCACAAGCACTATTGGTAGTCTTAGTGCTAGCACAGCTGTTCCCTCTATCTTTCTTTCGGCGGTTCAAAGTCGACTTCAGCGTCGAGCCGAGATAAGCTGAGCTGCGGCAACAGTATTGCCGACGGCTGAGACTCGGCTTAAAGGTAGCATCCGAAGTCAATACAGGTGGACCAGTGTTCAAAGCTTCACCATTACTTACTTTCACACAATTTGAAACGTAAATCCTCATCTTCTAGATCCGTTGGTCTTCGGCAATGCGGCTCTGATGGCTGAGGCACTGAGCCAGACCCGGCCGAAATATGCCGAGTAGCCGCCACGCTCGGTCTGAGATCGAGGCCTTGGGGTGTAGCCTTGGTCTGACTGTCATCAACAGCGGTAACGGCTCACTTTTGCCATCCGGGGGCAAGACGAACTTGGAGTTGGGTGAAGCTCATATTTCTGGTGTAGAATCAATAGATATTGTCGCTCTTCCTTCTTGACAATGAAAAGGATGCGTACGGGAATACGTCACGGAAGTAGAAAAGGTACGTGACCCATACACTCTGTTGTTCTCTAAGTAATATATAATTCACCGCGACGACACTGTATGGTAAGTGACACCGTCAACTGTTGACTGAAATTTGGAGCTTGCCTACGTCAAGAAACGTCGACATGACCCAGTTAAAAGTCCCGCGAACGTTGGTGAGGCGTCATCGAATTAAGAATGAATTATAAACTCTTCATCTAAAGTAATACCAAGCAAGGACAGTTTCTTAGAAGAGTAGGTACAAGTTCCGAACAATTTTCCCGCGCGCCTAAGCTCCCAAAAATCTCTAGTATACATTCTACCTGGTATCGGTACTAGGCCAGTAAGACGGTTGCAGTTGCGGTACAGTCGACAACGTGGCCACAAATAATGAAATTACGTCCATGTATGACATCAGCCTATTTGATATCGAGAGGCTTCGTATGTACAACCACGACGTCGCTCAACGGCTCTGTGAGATATTGTTTCTGCAGGATTTTATCCTCCAATTCTGCAGGTGGGGATCTTGTTTCTTATTGCGAGACTTATTATTCATCTGTCAACTGTTTTCAGCGATCAAAAAGGGTTTGAAGGCAAGCCGGCAGACTGTTCTAAGACCACTATGGTATCAACTAATCAAACTCCTGGACACGACATACATTCCTGAGCTTAGCCATATCCTTTGTGGGCGGAGAGCGCCTCTGATGGTGGAGAGCGCCTTTGATGGTGGGAAGAAAACATCACACCCATCCTAGGGATTCGATGCGCGTGATGAGTTAGTCTATCACATCAAGAAGAACCACCAACGCTTTCTCTTCTTTCCCAAGCCGTGATGACACACGTATCGTCTGCTTGGTTTCTGGCTGCTGTGGCCATCGTCACCTTCATCGTCGTTCGTCACATTCGTAGCTCTTGGCGCAAGCTCCCACCTGGACCTAGAGGCCTTCCTATCATTGGCAATCTTCTCCAGCTACGGAGCAAACAATGGCTCACGTTTACCGAGCTGGGAAGGAAATATGGTATGTGTGCTCTTCGTTTGGGTGTGATTTCTGGGTTCACGCTATGCTCTAGGCGACCTTATGTACTTCAATGTCGCCGGACAGCCTCTTATAGTCATCAACTCCCTGAAGGTTGCCACAGATCTCTTGGATCGTGCAAATTTTTCGGATCGCCCACGCAACATCGTCGCCTCAGACATAATGACTAGAGGAATGTTCGTCGCGTTCGCTCCTTACGGGAATGCGTAAGATCTCGACCTCACTGATCAAAGTATGCGTACCTGACATCGCAGCTTAGCTGGCGCCATATGCGCAAAGCAGCCCACGAAGGGCTGAACAAAAGCATCGTGAACCAATACCATCCAATCCAGATCAAGGAAGCTGTCCTTCTTGCAGCCGATTTGCTGGCGGAACCCAACCGATGGATATCGCACGTTCGCCGTACCGCCGCTTCTACTATCATGTCCATCGTATACGATAAGCCTCCAACGTCGGAACAAGACCCATCAATCAAACAAATCAACGACTTTGCTACACGGTTAACCCGCGCTGCTATGCCTGGTGCTCACTTTGTGAGTTATACTCATCTGTTAAGCCAAATCATTGATTGATCCATGCGACCCACAGGTGGAGTCTTTCCCCTGGATGCTGCGTATCCCCAGCAAGTAAGATCATACAAAAGGCCATAAGAAAATGGGCTGATGGCTGATTTGATAGATACGCAAAGTGGAAAAGGGAGGCGGAAGGCTGGTATGCGAAAGATTCCTTCATGTTTGAAAGCCTCTTCCACAGCGTCAAAGAACAAGTAGTACGTTACCGATGACGCACGGTCGACAGCTGGTGCTAATTTGCTTGTGAAGGCCAAAGGTAATAATCGACCCAGCTTCGCGGCTACTCTGGTTGAAGGTGCCGGAAGACATGGGCTGACTGACCATGAAAACTCTTGGCTGGCGGGGACCATGTAGTACGTCTTCTAGACTGCACTTAGTTTCCTCCCATCTGATTATTCGGTAGCACGGCTGGTGCCGAATCGAGCTCAGCCGCCATGTCTTGGTGGATGCTTGCTATGGTCCTTTACCCCGATGCACAGAAACGAGCCCAAGCAGAACTTGATAAGGTTGTCGGTCGAGATCGACTTCCCTCTTTCTCAGACTACGAGCATTTACCGTATGTTCGTGCAATGGTCAAGGAGACTCTCAGATGGCGTGCAGTGGTAAGTTTTCTCCTTCAACTCCTCGATTTGATACGAACTGTTGTCTTTCGTGCAGGATCCAGTTGGTGCGTAAGACTCTCGAGATGCGTGTGTAGGATACTGATAGTGGGTTCCAGGGCTCCCTCATCGCTCGACCGAGGACGATATCTATAATGGATACTTCATTCCCGTAAGCGTAAACGATGTTGGGTTCACTGTTATCCTCATCTGTCATGCACAGGCCGGTAGTATCCTCATCGCCAACGTTTGGCATATCAACAGAGATCCAGAGAATTATGGACTTGACGCCGAACACTTCGATCCGGGCCGGCATCTTGATGAGACCGGCAAACTCGCTCCGGTTGCGGGCACTAAGGAAGAGAAGTTTGTTCACGTTCCTTTCCAAGACGACATGGGCTGATCTATGCGAAGCCACGTCTCCTTCGGTTTTGGTCGGCGTATCTGCGTTGGACGACATATTGCTAACGACACTCTGCTTGCTGTCATGGCCACGTTACTTTGGGCCATAAACATCGAACCCGCCACGGACGAGAAGGGTGCCTCCCTTCCGTTGGATGTCGACGGATGTATTGAAGACGGAGTAGTCGTGTGCGTACTTCTCTTTCGCCATTGTACACGATATTTATTGATCGCATGCCTTGTAGTCGTCCGATACCTTTCAAAGTCAAGGTAACTCCAAGGTTCCCGGAAGCACGGGCCATTGTGGAGCAGGAGCGAGAACTTCTTGGCCACTACTAAAGGAAAGGATTCAGTACATTTCTATTTTCTCGATGCGTAAAATACTTCCCTATAAGGAAGTGAAATAATAATCGATTCAGAACGTTTCTGGCCCAGATTCCACACAGGAGGTTTCTTTATATGTGATGAAAACATCTGTCAAGAGGAAGAGGCCTAAGTAGATGACGGTTGAGCCCTATTACGACAGCCTGGGAGTCTCAAGTTTCATTTCTCCAATACGCTGAAAAGCTATGGAGACATACGTATGGACAATGCCGTTTTCTTGTTAGGCCAGTTCACCCATAGCGTGCGTGAATGAAGACCAAATGAAGGCTACTACGTCTCAAGGCAAGGCACTGAAGGTCAGAGAGTCGAGGGGATGCGAAGCGGCGGACTGCGACCTCCTATAGATCAAGTGTTACGGGCGACAACCAGGGTCAAACGAGGGGATGATTGCCAGTACTGCTGGCGGTCCGAGTCTTTTTGTAAGGACCTGCTGACATGATCAGGACAATAGCTGATATGAACTCGGTGCCTTTGTACATGGCCATCACTGTGTTCTAGCTTGCCATCTTTCCTCAAAGCGGAGGACCCGGTCGAGGTAAACTTGATTGGACTTTCGTCTGTGCGACGGTATTGCCGCATGTGCTTTACAATAGGTCCATCACTGTGATACCGTGACGAGGGCCTGCCGCGGCATCAGATCGGTGATCGAGATTGGCAATAGCTGGAGCGATCACACGAAGGCTCGGATTTACTTCCGCTATCATTGCAAGTAACATTTTATAGTAATGGACTTGATACAAACGAATAACAAGGTCTCATACGCGTCATAACATAGCTTACACAGGTTTGACTATCGACAACCAATGCAAAACGCCCACTGCGCTTCCAAATATATGGCCCAAGCACCAACAATGGAACTTCAATTGAATAGGTTTCCTTGTTTTTAGATGCAAGGCTGAAACTTCCGCCAGCAGTGGTAATCCAGTGTTTCCTGCTTTCGGAAATTTACTTCGGTTTCAGCTCTACAAATGTGTCACAATTAGTACTTTTCACTTCATCACTTCCGAGCCCACTTGTTGAGTTGTCATATGCGCTGACTACGGTCTATTACGGGTAATCTGTAATTTCAAGCTTGCCTGGGCTCCCCGATGGCCAAACGGGTAGCGAGAAGTTGTGCTCTTCAGGTTCGGGTGCCCGCGCATCACCGACCGAGTGTTTCAAGGACGTTTCAACCCATCTTTCCCTGGCTCAATGGGCACAGGTATGCAGACGCTTATGCAGACGCCTTCGGATACTATGACAAATTCGGCATAACAAGGTTCAAAAGTTCTGACGTTATTGTTGGACCCCGGCGGACGACAAGATTGAGTGGTAGGTAGGCATAGGATTTTGCCTCGGCCTCCGCTTATTGTGCACCGAGCTGCTAACCGCGTGGTTCACTCAGGTGGCAGGTGCAATTTGAAGTATTCTGATAAACGCTCTCTCGCGCATACCCATTCAGATGGAGCAATTGTAATACAAAATTCTAAGGTGACATGAGGTATATTGTTATTCTAGCTGGTAAACCCAATAGTCAAGTTAATGAGAATGTCATTGCAGCCTAGACACTAACCAAATTTTCCGTGAGGCCATGTTCCTCTAATCCTGCTCATATGGCGCGAAAACATGGCGCGCTTCTGCAAACGCATTCTCGACCATGCGTTTGTGTTCTTCACTCCTCACTTGGAAGTCGCACTTGAAAGGTTTCGGTATCGTATTGAGACTCTGGGAACCTTTGTCAAGATAAAGCAAACTTTGCATAAGAGACGACACGCACGATATCATATTCATTGATATCCACAGGGATTGGCTTTTTGGTCTGTGGGTCGATAGCGTTGGTCAAGTTGAAGGCCCAAATAATATACATGCTCGTAATGGCCTGTTTTCGTCCAAGTAAGTATGCGGAATGACACATCGCAACGTCAAATTAAACTTGCCAGTGAGTTCTGTCCGAAATGCATGCCAACACAGATGCGCTTAAAAAAAATCAGACAACCCCGATGTACATAAACAAGCATGCTACTTACCCTCCCGCCACCGAAGTAAATATCCTTACTCCGACCCGTATCATCTGCTCCAGGCTTTGTACCAAATGGCGATGTCAGGAAACGCTTGGGCATGAATGTATCTGGTTGGTCATAGGAGTCCGGGTCGTGTAGCATGCCCCCTGCAACAACATGGGGGCTTTAGTTCGTAATGGTACAAGGAAAGCATGATACGCACATTGATTCATGAAGATCATTGAATTTTTCGGAATCACGTAGCCGTCAATCTGAAGCGAGCAAGCATCACTTTGTGAATATTGGAAGGTGGAAATAGCAACACATACAACTTCGGGCTGGGTACTGTAATGTGGTGCTCCTAGTGCTGTAATAGGCCGGAGACGCAATACCTATGGTATACGTAATGAACACAAAAGCGTAGAATAAAGGCGAAGCGAAGAGCTTACCTCTTTGATTACGGCTGACACATAGGGAAGGTTATCCATATCTTCAATGTCAGGCAACCGGTCCAGTCCGACGATCGAGTCTATCTCCGCGCGAGCCTTTGCCTGGACTTCTGGGTGCGCTACAAGCATAAGAATGAAGCTCTGCAGATATATAGACGTCGAGTCGGACCCGCCCTCCATGAGCGCGGAACACATCCCTCTGTGAAACATGAACTTGTAGAAATGGGGCAAGAGTATTCTTCAGACATACCGTAGCAATCCACGATCTGGATTCTTATTATTATCCAGTTCACCTTCCAAAAAGCATCCATTACGTATACCGCGTTCAACGCGTTTTGCGCAAGCATCGATCATCCCGAGGTATAGTTCGTCCTGGGAAACCTTCATTTTGGCGCAAATTTGTTTCCAACTTCCAGGGATGTACTTCAAGAAGGGCACCATGTCGACAGGGGGGTGGGCGCCAGGCTCGAGGAGGTTAGTCCATTCGTGCTGCATATGGAAGAAATGGGTGACGAGCGGGCTGGTGCGGTGCGGCGAACGGGTACCAGCAAGGATTGAGGTGATCACCGAATTGGCGTAACGCTGACCATGGGCGACAAATTCCTGGCATTGGCCGTCAGATTTCCCAGCGTTTGTAACTAGAACTTGATGGGAAGTTTACCTTAGGCTCGACAAGGTAGTCGTAGATCAGTTGCGAAGCTTCGGCCCGTTGGATCGTTAGATGATTCATGCACGCCTTCTTCGTAAGCATCGAGTGCATGACACGACGTCCTCGTCGCCAGTAGTCCGCTATGGACCGAGATTTAGCCGACCGTAGAAATGATGAAACATAAAAGTCCGTACAGTAGCGAGCAAACCCAATGTTGTTCCCGCCCGTAACGACATTCGAAAAGTGTGAGGGCGGACGATCTGAGGTGCTTGCACTCTTCTGATCAATTAGCTCACGAACGGCGCGAGGGCTCGTCGCGACAATAACCGTTCCGGGGCCAAATTTCAGCTGGCATGGATTTAGAATGTGAGTACGAAGACTTGCATAGTTCTTACTGAGAAGATCCCTCCGAATTCCTTGGCCCAGACAGAGAATCTATCGGAAGATGTTCAGCAGAGAACTAGAATAGCGCGCCGCTACTCACTGTTCATACAGACGATGTTGTGGGAGCTGGTGGAGGTTGCCTACCAAGGGTAGCGTAGGCGGTCCTGGGGGAAGCCCGCTCTCCCTTCTCCCAATCCTAAGGATGTAGAGGATCAAGGGGACCGTTAAGAGTGAAAAAGCGAGGACATATGCTGAGAAGAGGGCCATTGTACAAGCGTGATAGATCACGTCAAGACTGGGTTAAATACAGATGAGAACGGTTACGACAAAAACCCAAAACCTACATATATCACACACACGGGAGGTATTTGATAGATGATCGGAGTCACGAATCTTGACTCTTCTAACAGCGCTATCAGCAACACTTCGGTATCCAATATTGGATCAGATGAATATGCGCCCGGGTTGCAAGGCGACTATTTCGGTGTGCGCAAAATCATCTAAAAATCAAATAGGAAAAGGTAAAGATCAGAAGTTGAACACCAAACGCCTCACGCTTTCCAAATGCGGAAACCGATGTGCTTTTTGCCGCAGGCTAAACCCACCGTTTCACGAGGACCTCCGACGGATGCGCACAGCACTGCGGATGTACCGACTCGGCACCGTTAGCCGTTCAAGCCAACTGTTTTTGATAAGTATGGAGTACTAGAAAAAGCAGAAGTCAGATGATACGTGCCTCGCAGGGTAGTATGGGCACGCGGCTGTTGATGGTAGTAGGACCTCGAGGTCTGGAACCCAGACTCTCCAACATCACTGTCGGCCTTCACGTCATGTAATCGCAACACGCTTTTGGTCATCATCATGAACGGGGTAAAGAGCTATCGCCACCGGAATAAAGGGCGTGAGGGGCCCACTTTTCTCGCTGACCAATGATTCAGCTCGCATCCGCTTATGCATTCTGCTTTACATTGTCAAGCTTGGCGTGGCGAAAAAAAAGAAACCAGTGCACATCCTGGAGACGCTAAGTATAGCAATGCTTCAAGGATATAATATCCCTTTTGTCTGCTACAGAATGCATTTGGAAAAGGAAACTGTAAGGTTCTTGATCTTCTCGGCGCCTTCGAATGCTACGGTTGATGAGATGACTATTAATCGGGGTTAATAATACAGCAAAACGCGTACTTGATTCCGACGTCTTTGAGCCCAAAGTATAGAAATCATTTTGAGCACCTTGCTTGAAACAAGTTGTAAGTCGCTGTCAAAGATTATCGTGGCTCGTCTATTCATAGAGAGCCTATTGCTGAAATCTGCAGCCCGTCAACCTAACCGACATACGAATCGCAAACGCCAGTGTACGCACCAACGTTCAATCCATCAGAGCGACACCGACTGCAAACCAGTTGGCTTTACGGCTGCTCTTCGTCACTCAGTTCGTTGGAGGATGCATGCAGATAGCTTTTCTGCCCCGGGTTGCTTACAGATACTGCGTAGCATGCTGCGATTCAAGATCATTGGATGTTCGGAACAGAAGATTAATACTCCGATTTTAGAGTCCGATCAAAGTCCATCACCATGGTTGCCCATAGTCCACATATAAGTATTTCCTAGGTTGTTGTGATACGAGATATCGACGACGAAGGTAAATGAACGGGGTATTGAATTTGGCGCTATCTGATACTCCGAGCTCGTCGCATCGAAGAAGCGAGTTCGCCAGCTTTGCCTTTCCGGGGAAGCACAGACTACAGTACTGGATCTTTACGGGAGAGCAGCTGCCCAATGCCATTTCAGGGGATCCGGTCGATTCCCTACGGCGGTACTCACAAAGTCACGAACATAACTACTCTGAGAATGCGACCAGCTGGGGCATTTCGTGGATGTGCTCCTCCCGCATGCATGTCCGACTTATTATTAGTATTGCTCAAGTGCCGCTTCCAGGTAACAACACCTCCGAACGTCCTTTACCAACCCTCCTATATCTGAGGGGGACAACAGCATCAGATCTGGTACCGCTGCCATCCAAATGACGCTTCAGACACCGTGCAGGCGCATGAGAGCCTTCTCCGGGCCCTAGTTCTGACCTTGATAAGCAATGGACCGACCGAACCGTGCGATGAGGGACTCCATTGCGCGGTATGAACTGCTCTGTACTTTGATTCACACACTAACCACGACAGAAAGCACTAGCAATGCGACAATGACGACTGTTAATCGGAAAGACTCGTCGCGGATCTTAGTGCTGGTATCATAGCAGATCCGTCTGAAAATGACAACCTGATGGTCCACTCCGAAGATCTACAGGACACCTGTCTTCATTGACGGAACTGGATAGAAACGATCGTGGCCCTAGATTTCACTACCCACAGCGACCATTCAAGCAAGATGCACGAGACTTTAGACTCGTCGGATAACCCCCGCCTTGGTATGTCTCTTGTCTCGGGGAACATTCAGAGTGGCGTACTCCTTCAGAGACTTGTTGACGTATGTATTAAAAAAAACGTTCTCGCTTTCTCCGTCATGCCACCTTTTCCGTTACTTACCTACCTCTTTCACCCGTCTCGTAGATTGAAGGGTCGCTGGATCCCAAAGGGATCTTCAAGCGGGGGGCCATCGCGCATTACGGTCACCATCAGTCCAACGTTATGGAGCTACCATATCCCCAGTGCCTCGGCCTTCTCATTCAGCCCGCTGTGCACATTCTATCAAAATCCTAGGCCAGCCCCTCCCCCCTATTTCCCACTGTCACTTCTCTGGAATTCCGAGACGCCAGATCTTTTCAGTCCATGCTTTCATCTTTTCAGTCACCTCTATACGTTGCCCAAGGCTTTTCCTATCCGACAAGGTTGAAACGTATGTTCCGGTATGATACTTCTGGTTCTTACCAGTGATTTGTAGCCTTCGGACTCTCGTCACATCCCGACCCAGAAAAACATATTAAGAGACCGACGCTCAGGTGTCAGTACCCGACGGGGTCCGTTCAGCGACGGGAAAAATATTTGAACTGAGAAGACAACATGAAATGCACACGCAGACTCTGGCCTCGTCGAAGGTGTGCTGCCGTTCCGTGAGATTACCTCACTTCCAGGTTTTCATTGCAGCTGTAATTAAACTTCCATCGGTGTTATAAAGAAACGTCCTATCGATAACATCTCGTTCGTAGTCACAATGATGTGCGTATCTGACGTTGAACGCGAGTGCACATAACTAATCTTGCATGTTTATCAACCCAACATTGAGAACAGCGTAGAAAGAAAATCCAAACCGTACTTGTCCAATTTCTTTGATAATTGGTCAAGGACAACTACGCCATAGAGTTCGTATTATCGGTTCCTACACGGCCGCAAATGGAAGGTCATGCACTTTCCTGATAGCCCAATTCCAGTCATGAGCGAATTTTCAGATGACTGGATCAAATTCATAATTTGTTCCATAGACACTTGACGGCCGGGGTAGTTATTACGGTTTAGCGCTGGTAGAATCCCTTGTGGGATCCTTCACGAAGTGGGAAAACATGAAAATCAACTTAAACGTCGAAAATTTGAGTTGAAATGCTAAAAATAACTTGATGAAGATTTTACTGGCAGTTCCTGCTGGATCGCATCATATCCTTGAAGGTATACGATGTATCTGCCGTTATTTGTATGAATGAGTCACCGCCCGACTTGATTTCGTGACCGTAGGAATGAGACGGTCGTACTCTCATAGGAATTCCATCAGATTTCGGACAAGCACTCGAGCTTCATGCATCGGGAGGTCTTGATACCCGACAATCCGTGGCTCGGCGATGGAGTCTTCGTTGAGTTTATGATTACGCTGGAACCTAGTCTCCATCGCATAATATGAGTCCTCTCCCAGCTTGGTGAAAACCAGACACTATGTATGAAGCCATGGCAGAAGGACTTGAAGATATTTCTCAAACAAATGGAATGCTGGTCTGTTACAATAATTTCTGCCGCGTTTATCTCGTACCAAGCGATAGTGGCTCTTTCTTGCTGCTCAGGATGATTACCGATTAGCCTAACATAATACTGAAGTAGAGGACGTCTCTTAAGTCTTGCAAAAATTCAAGAACGGCGCGTTAGCGGTCGTGACCACAAATCTACTGATATACTATATTGTCGACTCCATTCACAGTGTTGTACTATTCAGGATTACCCTCCGTAACAACATGCAGATATCCCAGTAATGGTTCTCCTAAGAAGTCGCATTAACAACTTGAGTTGTCGGGAAATCGTCCGGTGTACATGCCTGATGGTCTAATAGGAAGAGGATACTTGGAAGTTTCTCGATTTAAATCTAAAGAAAGTGTGCACAAGCACACACCTCACTCCGATGATTAGGAGGAGGACGTGACCTTAGTGGATCTATATGTATTCATGGTACGTCATCTGGTAAGTAGCAGTTTACAAGCCAGATCAGAAGATCAGAAGTCTTCCGCACTTCCCCCTTCCAAGCCGAGATACCCGGGAAATCTGGAACTTAGCACATACAGTGGATGAGGTCGATGGAAGTAAGCGTCTCAACCATTATACTACATGAAGGGAGATTTCATGGCCGACCACCGTTTGATTAAAGGGCCTTTGGTCTTGAAACACCAAAAAAAAGTTATGATTATTGCAACTCGGAAGTCTTAGGGGAGATCAAGGATAGCATATCCAATGCAGGGAAAAGTGCAGACATGGTGAGTATGGCAGGAACTACACCGTTTGGCTCTACTACCACCTGAATTCGAGATCAAAACAAGGCAACATGTAAGGGATGGTGACCTAAACCCATATAGGTCATCGCCTGATTATCTTATCTTTTCATCTTATCATTTAGTATTTAACCAGTGACAGTAGTATATTGAAATACTGTCTTTTATTCTTTTACCATCTTGTATACGCAACATAGTCTACCAATATACATTGGTCTACACTACCTAGCGTGATGCAAGACATAAGGAATTTTTACACTTTTTTAGTGTAATCAGCTATATTAGTGACTACAAGCCATACAAGCAAGCAAATGAGGAGAACCGTGAGAAAGCCATGTCTATTACTATGACCACTAGATCAAAAAAATGGGGAACACTTCCAACTGTAACTACGGTTGACCCCCAACAATTCTCGCAACCAGGTTCTTCCAAGACTATTTATAACCAGAATGACTCGGCGGGTACCACTGCAGCACCTTGAGGGGTCAATATCGATATAATCGATGCCCAGACCATCAATAAAGATGCCACATGTGCATCCAGTCCCCTTACCCCAACTGAAACACTGCAAGTAGAATGGGAAACGGTACCGTCTCCTGCCAATAGCTCGGGATTACCAGGAGCATTCAACTCAACCGAAGATCGAAGACGGAGGGTACTGGAGAAATCTAAAGTTACACCCATGGATCGTGACTGGCGCACTGGGAATAACCCTGTAGACAATATAACTGCATTGTCTAATACTGTGGAAACTAAGCCTACGAGTGATGAGTCCAAACTCATACCCGTATTGGAGGAAGACAACGTAGACGATGAGCTTGGCATAGCTGAATTCAAATCAAATAGAGCATTGTCACCAGAGAACGATGCCATGTTGGTTGAACAATCGAACGAGCATCAGACATCTGATGTAACTAACAGGATTAATGAACCTGACCACGCTCGAACCACCAACGACGATAATCAAGATAACCATTCGTCTGACAGTGAGTTTGATGGTGCTATACTAGCAGACGATCAGCTAGCCTACGAGCTAGCCCATGACAGTAATGGACCTTGGACCGATCCAGTGGAAGATGAACGATCTGCCCAGTTGTATTTAGACAAACTTAGTGACCATCAAAGGGCCGTGACCCAAGTACTTGCTCATAGGCAAGTGGGGTTGATATTTAGCCGATTCGGGTTCAGAGAAGTGGACCCAGAGTTGGATATGTATCAAGAACAATACAACATTGTTGTCACCACAATGGTTGGTGGACGACTGGCTATGGGAAGGAATAATTCCCTGGATGATGACCAGGGTCGCAATGACATGAACCCAATTGACTGGCAGACCGCAATGGATGAACAGCTGCACGACATAGCAGCACAGGTATCGAAGAATACCTGAACCGATAGGATAAAGCTGTTCGATTTCCAATCGAAACCTCAAATGTTACTAGGTGAAAATGCATGGGAAACCATATGTAGCCCTATTGAGATCAAGGAAGAAGAACATACGCCATCATTGAGCACATCAGACATACGAATTCACGATGTCGGAACCACAGATGAAACAACCCCAGTAGCCAAAGGGGCACCCAATGAAGAGGAGAGTCAGGATGAACAGACCCAGAATGTACAGACGAGTACTGCTCCACGGTACGGTTGGACAATTAAAGATAGGGTAATACTCCAACGATGGAGGATTCATGACTTGGCAGACACTGGTCAGACTGAGATTGCTGACCAGGGCATACACATTGATGATGATGGTAAAGCATACATTGTTAAAGGAGGGATTGTCGACACTAAGGGATGGAACAAATCCCCCCTCAACAATAGAATGCTGAAGCCAATGGTAGCTCATCCAGCAGTTGTGAAATCAGCTAACCAAGGGACTCCCGTAGCCACTAGCCCCATATCTAATAAACAAACTACATGCCAAAATATTGGACAATCGATACCTGGAGGAGGCGGGCCACCTTATGGAGGTTCCCCAGGACCGAACCCTCCTCACAGTAGAGGACCAAACAGGCAAGTGAGCTGCTTGCCATGCCCAACTAGGAGAATAGGAGGAAGAGGTTAGTGTTGCTGTGACTAAGCTAGGCTCGGCTCAGCTAGACTAATGCTGACTTTGGTAATTGTGCTGAGCTGAGTCGGCTCAAGCCTCCTGAATAACGCCGACTTGGCTAGGCTCCAGCTCAGAGTCGGCTTAAGCGCTGACTAATAACCAAAAAAGGAAACTAATGTATTAAGAACAGTTTTGTGATGCGAGACACTTAATAAAAGCCTGCATATCCTCTGGAATTAATGTCTGCTGCTCCATAAGTCCCTCAAGTTCCTGAATCTGTGAAGCTTCATCCAACCCATCCATAAAATTCAAGCCTCGTCCCTTTCTTACTGAGAACTTGAGCATCTGCAGAGCCTCCATTGACTCAGAGCCTAAGCAATTCCGCCGTAATGTATCTGTCTCCTTTGCACTAGAGAAAATGCACTCTGAGGGCACTGCTTTACCTTGAATAGGAAGTATATCTAGTGCCAAAGAGAAGATTGTTGGATATCGTTTTTGGTTCTCCTGAAATTTGACTTAAATTCAATGTAGAAGAGAATAAATCGCAAACATACCTGCCAAAACATCAATATTGATGTATCATGTCTAATTGGATCTGAAAGATATGCATCAACTTCTGCTCCAAGACTTTGTGAGTGTCCAGGAGTATAGGTGCTAGGAGCATGGTTCATGCGAAGAATATTCCGGGCTCGGTCAAGAGCATTTCCAGAATTTGAACCCAGTGCCTGTGCAGGTGTATGAAGATCTGATGAACTTCGATATTTGCGAAGCTATCAAATTCAATCAGAGACCAAATATCAAGTACAAGTTGAATAACTTACTGATTCTATAAATAGACTTTTCATATCAGAAACTTTGCCAGGCATGTTGTCCCGAAACCATTGCATCTTATAGCCTGGGTGAATAACTACAGAATCATGAGTTGATGTATTAATTACAAAGCATAGATCACTTACGAATTGCTAGAAAATAGATATCAACACTATCTGCTCAATTGCGATACTCTGCAAGTTTGGCAAGGCCAGCATCAATGATTTCTGCTGCATGTGGCATCTCTTCTTGAAGATTCTCCCATGTTGATCTCATAGCCTCAAATGCTGGAATTGTATCAGAGATGCATGGGGTTTTCTCTGCTGAGAGAATTTGCTGGAATGCATGTGGAACCTGCTGAATATATTAGCAATATTCTCCAAGTTGGAAAAAACCCATACAGCAAGTATCTCTCTAAAATCAGAAAGTGCATCCCACTCAGCATTACTTAGCTGATACCGATGTAGCTCAGGAAAATCTTTGGAAGCTAGAAATGATTCAATTGCCTATAATTCTGTTATTTAAAGTAAAATATATAAATAGAATCACAAACTGGGTGTAGAGAGATAGCTCGATCAATCATCAGAAGTGCTGATGACCAACATGTAACAACATCTTGCAAGAGCTGGAGATTTTTAGTCTGTAAAGCTTCGAGTATGTCAGAAAAAATTTGACGCCTCAATGATGATGCCCAAATCTGATAAAGTAAATTAATAAACATAATAAAATTGAATTCTAAATGCACTTACAACTCGTACAACAGTTCTCACAGTTGCGATGGGATCACGTTGGCATGCAGCATGGAAAGTTGTTGCTTACCCAGCTGGTGGAATGAAGTCATGACTATGATCAAGAGCATGATCAAGATCAGTAATTGCTTTCAACACAGCCTTGCATGCAAGATTCACGATATGCGCAAAACACCTGAGACAGGATGAGGGTCTTGTCAAAACAGTCAAGTCCTTGCTCACCGAATATGCCATTTTACAGCATCATATGAGATGCCTCGCTGCATAAGCAGTGTTTCAAGCCAAGCCATCATTGTATCATTGTTAGAGGCATTGTCAATACTGATCCAACCCATCTATCAAGACTAACATTAGCTAGCACAGAATGATGAGTTTATGGGACTTTACCTTTAAGACAATGTGGAGACGATCAATAACATGAAGAAATGCTCTCACTAAATGCTCGCCATCATGGCGACCCAGAACACAGTGAAAGCCAATCAAATCAGCTTGCAATGTTAGGACATAGTATGGATCACCACCATTGGGGGGATGAACCTCCTTTGTATCAATCCAGTGAGCGGTAACAGCCATATATGGTACAAGATTCGCATTTGACCAAAGATCACATGTGAATGAAATTTTCCCAAGAGCACCCTGAAAAAAATAAGCTTCAAAGTTGATAATGTCTAAAGATAAAGTTGAATAACATACCTGCATCTCATTTGAGAGCTGCTTCAAGTGCTCTTCCCATATTTCCATAATTCGAGATCGAATCTGAGTTCGGTGTGGTATGTCGGCATCGGTAAGCTTCTCCCAAAGCATGAGAAAAATTCGACACAGCTCTGGTGACTCAACAATGTTGAAGGACTACATATTATCAGTTTTGGATAGTTATTATTGAGATGAGAGGCATACCTGATCAGTCCCAACAATAAATGCAATCAAAGCATCAATGAAAGCATCAAGTGAAAACTCTGGTACCCCCCCGATGCTGTCAGCTGCACCTGGAGCATTGCTTTGTGGCTGTCCCTGTGATTTTTGGTATGCCACAACAACAGCAACTGCTTTCTCTGCCGTGATTTTGATTTTGAGTTTATCACATGCAGCTACCCACAACGATAAATGCTTCATATAGAGATGTCGGCGCCAGTTGCTGGTGGATGTTGTTGAATGGCTGAATGAAGTCATGATCTGTTGCGCCCTGAATGTCATGTTATTTTCATATATGGGGACAGAATTTATTCAGCACTTACAAGCAAAAAACACAGTGCACACAATCCTCATGCACTTGATAAAAAGGACGGAGATCAGGTATATTCGGCATCTCGGATTCACTTCACCTTGCTCTCCGGCACTGGCGATTGCTCATAGGTGTTGGAGCAGAAGGGCGTAGGACTGGTGTGGGCATAGTAGGCCGAGATGAATCATTGCCTGACAATGTATCAAAGTTAAATGTTTCAGCAGAATCGGCACCTGTTGCTGAGCCATGAAGTCTCAATGGTGGAAGTGGTACATGGTGAGGGCTATCGTGCTCTGTAGTTGTAATAAATGGGTTACCATCATCAAGATTAGTAGGGTCAGCTTGATGTCTGGGGCGGCACATTGATGGTGAGCTGGCAGGAACATTCGGCAAGGGCGAGGGCTGTAGTTCATGGTGTGGCAAGGCGTTGTGTCGCTGAGAAGGGAGGTTAGATGCTACAAATAACATATAAAAGGATGTGAGATTATTTGAGGACAGGGCGACAGCGTACAAGCATCTTGAATACAAAACTGTGTGTTCAAGGCTCCCCCCGGATGTACCGCAAGGATTTCCATTGGACCAGGACCTTCATGGACCTCGTTCTGACCAATGACTGGGGACTTTGCCCGTTGGCCACGTCTCTGCACATGAGTACGCAGTCCACGATGAGCGCTCGGAGACATGTAGAGAAAAAGACCTAGATAGATGACAGGAGAGCATGTGGTGGGCAGGAAAAGGCAGAAAGGATGTTCGTATGATGAAGACTTGGTGAGGACTGTACTTAAGGCATTCACGATGCAGGAGATGTAATAAGGAAGCATTTTATTGGATTAATAGATACAGGCAATTGCAAAAAGTATGGACCTTGTAAAACAACTGGTGGTGAACACATGGATATAAGTTAGTATATTGTTACAATTTATTTACTTTTTTCCTTTTTTTTCAGTCTTATCGCATCTTATTGGTGTCATCATGCTTACGCACTATCGCCACCTCACCTCCGACATCGACTTCGACAAAACTTTCATGATGGACAACGCATGATATTATGTGCTCGTCGCCCGACCAGCACGCCTTTTGGCTTCTACAAATCTTTCATAGCTATTATTAGGCCCGACTCTTTAGTATTTAAGTAGCGACATTTTACTGTACAACCTCAGCTTCGAGCTAAGGTTTACCTACCACATAAATCTTACTTGTCTGCTTGCTTGCCAAGAGCCTACTCTGTAAGCACCTCTTTCACCACCTCGAGTCATCTGAGACGTTGGCCAAGTGATTGTCCGAACGCGAGACAGCTTACCAATCACCTGACTACGAGTCATGTGAGAGTCAGCCCTAACAATTAGCTCGAAGCTTCCCTCACCCTTCCACGATGCCAGACGCAGGAAGGATTCCATATGACCCTCCAACAAACCCCTGACATCTCAGAAACACTCAGAAATCAGGCCATAGGAGCCTTCGTAGGAGCAGCAGCACTAGTAGGACTAGTCCTTTTCACCGCTGCCATCTATTGCAGAAACAGAGCCTGGTTCAAACGACATGGACTAGGACCCAGAAGACCATTAACCTACCCGCCCCCAACACTCCCCTTCTTTTACAGCCCCCCTTACAATGTTCCGATGTACACCACAAACTATGCCGTCTACAGACTGGAGTCCTATGGGATGCCCCCAGAGTTGCCGAACCAGGACCTACAGGGCCCCTTCACCGACTACTTCGTCGAACAATGAGGAAGAATGCCAAGCCCAGTGGCTGGCCCTTCTGGAATCTGGCACTCCTCTGAGGATGCCAGAAGCGCTTCCTCCGACGAGAGAAGCATCGATGAGCTCATTAGAGCCTATCATGGAGTTGGAACAGAACCCCTGGAGGATGCCAGGAGAGAGCTGGAGCGAAGCCTCCAGCAGATACCTACAACTGAGGTCGGCCAGCCCCGACCAGATAGCCAGACCCTCCCCCAGGAGACCCTACGGGTCGTCAATCCTGACGAACCCACCGAGACCACCGATGCCGCCTCACCTAATTCGTCAGAGAGACGAAGAGTGGCTCCAGAATATGATTCGGAGGTGAGCCGAAGGAGGGCCCACCTCCCAGGGAACCCGCGACTTCACTGCCCCTTCAGAATCAGCCAGGCAACCCTTGATACACCTGCGTCGACAATTGTACTCTCCTCCTCTGATCCCGATTCCCCCGCCCCCGAGTCCCCCAAACCTTATATCCTTCGAGGAAGAGGAGGAGAGACTCCATTCGCCAGCCCCACCCCCTCGAGCTCAGCCTTCACCCCGGCCTCGCTCGACTGCAATGACTCAGGGTTCTATGTTGAGCTCTGGAGACGACGCCTACGAATCCGCTACCTCGGGCAGCCTTCGTACCAGTGAAGAAGAAGAGTGGGAGAATCCCCACTCACATACAGCATTCAACAGCGCGAGGAGGACCCAGACACCCCTCCCCGAGATTCCAGGAGTGAGCGATGCCTCGCTCTACGAGAAATTGAGAGTAACCCCTTCTACTTGGGAACTCCAGACAGAGCCTGGCCATCCCTCTCCTTATCCCAGCGAATGGCCCACGGAACCTACCGGTCCTAGGCCTGGGCCCTTCGAAGGGCAGATTATCTATGAAGAGGAGGAGTCGATGAGACCCAGGAGGAACATCGACACTGCTTTGACCTTGTTGCAAACGAAGAGCTATGGTTATACGAGCTCAACTACGGCCCCATCCCAGGCATACACATCCCCAATCTACGAGCAAGGACTGAGCAGGAGGAGCGAGTCCTCAATAGGCAATTGGCAGCTATACTCGCTGCCTGGAGAAGGGATGAGGCTGAACATGCTGAGCTATCCTGAATACGGCTGGCCCAGGCCAATGCCTGACTCGCTGCCGATCGACTGGAGACACCAGAACCAGGCCTGGAAGGGGACGAGTAGGCTGTTTGCCAGCTCCGGACAAGCAGGGCCAAGCAACATCCCCGTCGACCCCCCTGATGATCCTGAAGTGGCGCGACGATGACAAGAAGAAGCAGAGGCAGAAGCCTGAAGACAGGAGCACTGGGACAAGCAAGCAGCCTTCCCGGGGCTCGTCGATGATTTAACTAGGAAACTGTTGGAAGCAAGAAGCTTCACACTTGCCAACGGTCTACCACTCCCCCCCGAACTAGAAGACCCTACCCGACGCAGAGAATGACCTGCAGCCCCGGCCCCCAAACGATGGGGAAGCCCCACTCACCGAACCGACAGATGGTCGGTTTCCCAACCCCCTCCCAAGAACATGCCCCCCGACCCACCAGACTGGCCATCAGGGGACGCAGATGAACAGGCTCCCTGGTTACAGGTGAAGCCAACATTGATTTGACTACCCGCAGACTTCAAAGGAAGGAGCGACGATATCCACCGCTTCACTGGAGCCTGTGAAGAATACTTCTCGATCTTCCGCCCCTACTACCCCACGCACGCTAACAAAATATTGTTCGCAACATTGCTGTTCGGCAAGAAGCCCCAAGGTTGGTGGTCTCAGTACTGCCTTCAGTTCCGGAGCACCACTGAGGAACGATATTGGTACTGCTCATGGGACGACTTCAAGGCTGCCCTCCAGGTTGAATATGGAGATCCTGCCCTCCAGGAAGTAATGGAGCAGTGCATGAACGAACTAAAAATGACCAGCACGGCAGCCAAGTACTTCTGCAAACTGGAAGAACTGGCCCGCTAAGCCGACCAACTCCAAGACCTAGGCCCTCGAGGTGCCCTAGTCTGAGCAGTATGACGGGGAGTACCTGCCTCCTACACCGACTCCATCGCCGACCTAGGAGTCATGATCCCCTCGACATATGCAGAATGGAAACAATGCATATGCAGTATCTTCGACGAAAAGGCCTGGAAAACTGCCTTCGATAAAATTGGGTACGTCGACTGACCAAAGAACCAAAACGCCGGAAGCTCCAACAAAGGAACTTCTGGCGCGACAAGTTCCTCGGCCGACAAACCTGCCAGCAAGGGATCGTCGGGATTGGGGTGGACCACCTATGGAGGAGCCGGGGAGCCAATGGACATAGACCGCCTCAGGAAGGAGGGCAGGTGCTTCAATTGCAGAGGCAAGGGGCATCTAGGGAAAGATTGCAAGAAGCCGAAGTGGCCTAGGGACCCGAAGAGTGGGCGATACACAACGGCCCAACTTCAAACAATGCTAACAGAGGCCGAGGAGCACGACAAGGAGGAGCACGGACACAGTCATGAGGAGAAGGTTGAGGAGAAGATGCCCTCAACAATGAAAATCGAGGAGGTAAAAGGCAAGGCTGAGAAGTGAGTGATTCCACCTCCTCGGCCCAATCCTCCTCTCTGGGTGGTCGGTCATTGGGTCCTGCTGTGCGGACTTTATCCGATTGTATTACATCATTACATACGTCTACAACTTTAGCACATTCAAATATACCAGTTTTGATTACTTCCCCCGAGACCACCTGAAAAGAATCACACCCAATTCAGGCTCCGCCTGAAATGAAATATAAAATCCCCCAGAAGCGAAGCAAGACTCATCCCCCTCCTTCGCTTACACTTTCTGTCCCAGAGCTCCTCACCCTCCAAGACCTTCAGACTCGATGGGGACCGGAGTTCATCCGAACAATGTCAGGGATCTCTCAGTCCTTAGAGACGAAGGAGGTTCTCCCTGAACTGGCCAAGCCCGTCGTCGCTGAAAAGGAACCTCAAGATGGGGGCAAGAGCATGAGGTCGATGCCTGTCGACCTTGTCCCCAATGATTCACCTTGTGCTCAGGGACTGTCGCAGATACACGACCCCCTCTCCTCTCGCCTGGATGAAGAAACGAAAGGTTGCAGCTCTCGTCGTCCTCTCGGAGGCATCACGCCGATCAAGGCAGCGCCCCTTTCGTCCACGACCCGAATGGAAGAAGATGCCACAAGAAAGGATAGGGACACAGAACAGGCATTGAAGGACCCGGAAGTAACGTGGGAGTACGGTTCATGCGACAAGAACGCAACGTCCACGGCTTCCTCCATCTGTCTTGACGGGCCTTCCAGCCACTCCAGGAGCAACCCACTCCCCAAACCCCTGATTCCTAGCGAAGTAGCTGGCAGCAGGCGATCCTCAGGGAAGGAGCATGCCCCAACTGAGGAGGACCCTCGAAGGCCCCCGGCTGACGAAGGATCAAGAAGGGTTCCAGCATCGGATGCACGGTGCTCATGGGCCCGGAATACCACCATGATCGAGGTCCCGGACAAAGAAGATGATACGGCCTTCAAGATATCACAGGCCAAGGCACAAGTGAAGAAGGAAGAAGAACTGTTGAGGGCGAGGCGTTCTGAATCAAGTCCAGTGAGTGCTTCCACCCCAAAGTCCACCTGGTTCAAGCCGTTTGGCGCGGACTGGACCCTTCGGGCCATCAGGGAGGCACGCACCGATTTGGAAGCTTTCGCTTCTCTCCATCTTTGGGCACATAAGGAGAAGGCCAATGAGATCGACGATGAACTCCTCGCCTCGCTTCGGAAGGAAGGAGAACGAGTGTGGGAAGAGCTCTATGAACAAAGCCAACCAATTCGGTACCAGCGATGAGTAAGCACTCGGGGCATCCGAGAACTATTTCTCGACGTCCAACTCGAGACGCTAGAAAACCGTCAGACTCTTAGGGCCCAAGCATTGGTCGACAGCAGGTGTACTGGCAGTACTATAAGTGAGAACTATGTCAAGAAGTACGCACTTGTCACCTGACCTGCAGCCGCTCCAATCTCTGTATACAATGCGGACGGCACCAAGAATAAGGTAGGAGTAATCACCGAATTCGCGGAGGTACAGATGACAGTAGGAGGGCATAGCGAGAGAATCGACTTCGCCATCACAAACATCGGCAAGGGCGACATCTTCCTAGGGCATGACTGGCTTCTCCGCCACAACCCGGTCATCAATTGGAACACCGGTAAAGTCATCTTCGCCCAATGTCAGTGCCAGAAAAATCCGTTCCCACTTCTGGACGCCGATCCAGAGGACCCCTGGGACAAAGAGTTAGAAGAGGGCGAAACCATCCTCATGGTCGACCTTCGAGAGGAGTTAGAAATTCGCGCTGTACATCACATGAATGACCTGGCAGCCAAGGCCAATGAAGGGAAGGCGAGAAGGACTTTCGAAGAGATGGTCCCACCCCAATATCGCGAATTCGAAGTCCTGTTTTCGAAAGAAAACTTCGACAAATTACCTGACCAAAAGCCCTGGGATCATGCGATCGAGCTGATCCCTAACGCCAAATCCACTCTCGACTGTAAAGTCTACCCCCTGAATCGACATGAACAAGAGGAACTCGACAAGTTCCTAGATGAGAATCTTGAGTCCGGCCGTATCCAGCCATCCAAATCACCGTTCGCCTCTCCCTTCTTTTTCATTAAAAAGAAGGATGGCTCTCTCTGACCCATCCAAGACTACCGAAAACTCAACAAGATGACTATCAAGAACCGATACCCGCTTCCTCTCATCTCTGAGCTCATGGACAAACTTTGAGGGGCCAAGTACTTCACCAAACTAGATGTGCGGTGGGGTTACAACAATGTGTGAATCAAGCAAGGAGACGAAGCCAAAGCAGCTTTCCGGACCAATCATGGTCTATTTGAACCAACCGTCATGTTCTTTGGCCTAACCAACTCGCCAGCCACCTTCCAGTAGATGATGAACGACATCTTCCATGACCTCATCATGGAAGGGAAGGTCACTATCTATCTCGACGACATTCTGATCTTCTCCAAGGACCTACAAGAACACTGACAAATCGTCAAGCGGGTCCTGCAATGCTTAAGGGAACACAAACTATTCCTAAAGGCGGAGAAGTGTGAATTCAAAGTATTGGAGACAGAATACCTTGGGGTCATCATTAGCGAAGGCCCAGTACGAATGGACCCTGTAAAAGTCAAGGGAATAACAGAGTGGCCGACACCCACCAAGAAGAAGGAACTACAACCCTTCCTGGGCTTCACAAACTTCTATCGAAAATTCATCAAGGACTACTCCAAGATCGTACGCCCAATGACTCAACTCACCGGGAATGCCCCCTGGACCTGGGGAGCGGCACAGAATGAGGCCTTCCAGCGACTTAAGAAGCAAATGGTGGAGGACGTAGTATTAGCACTCCCCAAGGAGAACGGGAAATTCTGAGTAGAAGCTGACTCCAGCGAGGGAGCGATAGGTGCTGTCCTGAGTCAAGAACAAGACGGGAGGTGGCGGCCAGTGGTCTTTTTGTCAAAAGCCCTCACCATAACTGAGCGGAATTATGAGATTTATGACAAGGAACTTCTTGCCATAATGCTCACCCTGGAAGAATGGAGGCACTACTGTTTGGGCTGACGTTCACATGACTCGAAGTCGGGCAATTGATAAGCTGTCTCACGTTCGGACAATCACTTATTTAATGCCGTGGATGACCCGAGGTGATGAAAGAGGCACGAACTAATTAGATGCTCTCAGCGAGTGAGTAACAAGTAAGATTTGGTAGTGGTAAACCTTAGCTCGAAGCTGAGGTTGTACAGTAAAACATATCGACTTAAATACTAAAGAGTCGGTCCTAATAATAGCTACGAAAGATTTATCGAAGTCGGAAGGCATGCTGGTCGGGCGACGAGCACGCAATATCATGCGTTGTCCATCATGAAAGTTTTAGCGAAGTTGATAGCAGTGATTCAGTGGGAATGGTGCGTAAGCATTATTATGCCGATGAACCGATAAGACAAGATAAGACTAGAAAAAGTGAAAAAAGTTAATAAATCATAACATTACCCTCTCGTTAAGGCAGTCGTCCCGACTGCCCTAGGGCTCGTCCTGTTCGTCACACTGTATGCAGTCAGTGACCTCCTTCTCGCTTTCTCTATGCCAGTAGTCGTCGATGAATGGTTTCCAGACTTCCTGGTCAGGCTCTTCAATCCAGAACTTCTTTCCGTCGACTTGTTCCACTTGGTAGAACATGCTCCATCCCCCTGTTGCTGGGTTTTCTCGATAAGATCGATCAACTATGCGTTTGACAGTTTTTTCTGATCTGTCGATGACTTTACGTGTGGTCACGATTGCTTGTGTTTCAGAAAGGCTGTCTTCATAGTCTTGAATGGCTTCCTGGGCATTAGCCATGTCGTCTTCTCGGACCCATGAGTTATGTTCTCGGGTCCAGCCCTTCCACTTGACGAAGTAATCAGTCACGAGTTGTGATTTCTGTCCTTTTTTGCCTCGGACTCGGCGGGTACGAGAGTCCAGGACTTCTTCGACTTTGTATTCTTCTTCGTCTTCGATGAGGTCTGGTGGTGGGGGTGGAGGTTGTTCCTGGTTAGGGAACGCTGGTGGAACGTAGGGTGTTAGAAGTTTCTCATTGAAGCGAGGGTGAATCTTCCAATGCGGTGGGAGTTTAAGCTTGTAGGCGGAGGTGCCTGTTTTCTCAAGGATGAGGAAGGGTCCGACACGTTTGTCGTCGAGCTTCTTCTTGGGGCAGGGTAGGTGAAGGTTGTTGGTGTCGAGCCATACTCGATCCCCAATGGCGTAGTCGATGGCATCCCTCTTCTTCTTGTCGTATTGTGACTTCATCTTGCCCGCAGCTTCCTCCAATGCTTCTTTGGCTTGGCGGTGTACTTCCTGCATGTTTTCTGTGAATGACTTCGCTGATGGGTTTGTGAAGGCGGTTGTCTTGATTGAGTCAGGTAGAACTCGAGGGTTTGTTCCATAATTGGTGAAAAACAGTGTCTGGCCCGTGGCCGAGTGAATCCGGTTATTATGGGCGAATGCTGCTAATGCAAGCCATTCGCTCCAATCGGTCTGTTGATGGTTAATGAAGAGTCGGAGATACTTGTTAATCTCTTGATTGGCTCGTTCGGTTTGGCCGTCGGTCTGAGGGTGGAAAGCAGTGGACACGTTTGGTGTGATGTCGAGGAGTTTGAGGAGCTCCATCATGAATTTGGAGACGAATTGGGGTCCTCGATCGGAGATGACTGTCTTGGGCATACCATGGTGGGCATAGACATGGTCCTGTAGTAGTTTTGCCCATCCTTCGGAAGTGAGTTTGACATTACAGGCAATCGGAATCATTTCTTTGGAGAATCGGTCGATGACTACCAGAATAGCATCGTAGCTGTTCGATTCGGGGAGTCCAGTGATCATGTCGACGGAGATATGGGTCCATGGTTCGGAGGGGACTTCGTTGGGGTGGAGGGGGGCAGCCTTCGGGTGAGTGTCCGTCTTCGTCCGTTGGCATGCTTCACATGCCTTGACATACTTTTCTACCGTCTGTTTGAGTTTCAGCCACCAGAACTCTCTTTGGACGAGTTCTTTGGTTTTTTCGATCCCTGGGTGTCCAGCTGTGATATGGTCATGGTGGGTGGCGATGATTTCTCTGCGTAGCTTGTCGTTGCGGGGAACATATATCCGTCCATCGTAGTATAACAGTCCTTCCTTCTCCGAGATTCCTCGCTCGTGATCAAGGGAGTTTTGGATTCCCTGGTCCCATCTGTCATGATTGCGGGTCGCATCTTTCACTCGCTGGTGGGTTTCGCTGGTAGTGGGCATAATCATTGCCCAGAAATGTTCTGGTTGGAGGACTACAACGTCATCGTTGTCCTTCTTCCCCTGGTCATGGTCGTCCCTTCGGCTTAGTAGATCGGCCTTGCGATTGGAGGCGCCGGGCTTGTGATGTAGTGTGAAATGATACTCCGCGAGTTTGGTTACCCAACACGCTTGTCACCGGTTTAGCTTCTGGGGCTGTCGGAAATATTGGAGATTTTGGTGGTCCATCCAAATTTTGAAGTCCTCTGCTGTGCCCATCAAGTAATGTCTCCACTCCTCTAGGGCGAGCATGATGGCGAGGAGTTCCTTGTCGTATATTTCATAATTTCGCTCGGTAACGGTTAACGCCTTGGATAAGAAGGCAACCGGTCTCCACTTCCCATCCTGTTCTTGACTAAGGACTGCACCGATGGCGCCTTCGCTAGAGTCTGCTTCCACTCTGAATCTTCCCTTTTCCTTCGGGAGGGCTAGTATGACATCTTCAGCCATTTGCTTCTTGAGGCGTTGGAAAGCTTCATTCTGGGCTGCTCCCCAGGTCCAGGGGGCGTTCCTGGTCAATTGAGTCATTGGGCAGACGATCTTGGAATAGTCTTTTATGAACTTCCGATAGAAGTTCGTAAACCCTAGGAAGGATTGTAATTCCTTCTTCTTGGTGGGTGTAGGCCATTCCGTTATCCCTTTGACCTTAACCGGGTCCATTCGTACTGATCCTTCGCTGATGATGACGCCGAGATATTCTGTCTCAAGTACCTCAAACTCGCACTTCTCGGCCTTCAGGAAGAGTTTGTGTTCCCTCAGGCATTGAAGTACTCGTTTTACGATTCGTCGGTGTTCTTGAAGGTCCCTGGAGAATATCAAGATGTCGTCGAGGTAGATAGTAACCTTTCCTTCCATAATAAGATCATGGAAGATGTCGTTCATCATCCACTGGAAAGTGGCCGGCGAGTTGGTCAAGCCGAAGAACATGACGGTCGGTTCTCACAGGCCCCGGTTGGTCCTGAATGCTGCCTTGGCCTCGTCTCCTTGCTTGATTCGTACGTTGTTGTAGCCCCACTGGACATCTAGTTTGGTGAAGTATTTCGCCCCATGGAGTTTATCCATAAGCTCGGAGATGAGAGGCAGTGGATATCGGTTCTTGATCGTCATCTCGTTGAGCTTCTGGTAGTCCTGTACGGGTCGTAGGGATCCGTCCTTCTTTTTAACGAAGAAGAAGGGGGATGCGAAAGGGGACTTGGACGGACGGATTTGTCCCGACTCCAGGTTTTCGTCGAGGAACTTATCCAGCTCTTCCTGTTCGTGCCGGTTGAGCGGATATACCTTGCAGTCAAGGGTGGACTTGGCATTTGGGATTAGTTCGATGGCATGGTCCCAAGGTTTGCGGTCGGGTAATTCGTCGAAGTTCTCCTTGGAGAAGAGATCTTCGAATTCACGGTATTGGGGTGGCACCATCTCTTTGAACGTTTTCTTGGTCTTTCCTTCGGCGGCCTTGGCTGCTAGGTCGTTGGCGTGATGTACGGCGTGAATTTCTAGCTCCTCCCTGAGGTCGACCATCAAGATGGTTTCACCTTCCTCTAGTTCTTTGTCCCATGGATCGTCGGGGTCAGCGTCCAGTAAGGGGAAGGGGTTCTTCTGACACTGACACCGGGCGAAGATGACCTTTCCGGTGGTCCAGTTGATGACGGGGTTGTGACAAAGGAGCCAGCCGTGCCCGAGGAAGATGTCGCCTTTGCCTATGTTGGTGACCGCAAAGTTGATCCTCTCACTATGGCCTCCTACCGTCATCCTTACTTCCACGAACTCAGTGATTACTCCTGCCTTGTTGCGAGTTCCGTCAGTGTTATATATGGAAATTGGAGCCGGTGCCAGTCAGGTGACGAGTCCGTACTTTTTAACGTAGTTCTCGCTGATGGTACTTCCTGTGCATCCACTGTCGATCAAAGCCTGAGCCTTGAGGGTCTGACAGTTTTCCAGCGTCTCGAGTTGGACATCGAGGAATAATTCCCGAACGCCCTTCGTGCTTATTCGTCGTTGGTACTGAATCGGTTGGCTTAGCTCGTAAAGCTCTTCCCTGGCTCATTCTCCCTCCTCCCTTAATGAGGCAAGGAGTTCTTTATCAATTTCGTTGACTTTCTCTTTGTGCACCCAAAGGTGGAGAAAGGCGAAGGCTTCCGAGTCTGTTCGTGCTTCCCTGACGGCCTGAAGGGTCCAGTCCGCGCCAAACGGCTTGAACCAGGTGGACTTCGGGGAGGAAACACTCACTGGTCTGGACTCGGATCGCCTCACCCTCAATGCTTCTTCTTCCTGCTCCTCTTGCTCTGGGAATGAGGGGAGAAGCCCCTTGGTCGTTTCCTTTTCCCGCTTGGCTCGTTCTTGATCCCTTGCCATCTTGAAGGCTGTGTCATCCTCCTCGTCGGGGATTTTGACGAGGGTGGTCTTCCGGGCCCTAGGACATCGTGCATCCAATGTCGGAACCCCCCTTGATCCTTCGACGGTCGGGGGCCTAAGAGGGTCTCCCCTGGTTGGGGCATGCTCCTTCCCCAGAGGTCGCCCGCTGTTGGCTGTTTCACCAGTGTTCGGGGGTTTGGGGAGTGGGTTGCTCCTGGAGTGACCGGAAGGTTCGTCCGAATGGACGAGGGGAGGCGTGAGCATCGCGTTCTTGTCACATAAACCGTGCTCCCACGTGCCTCCCGGGTCCTTCGGCACCTGTCCCGGATCCCTACACTTTCTTGCGGCATCTTCTTCCGTTCGGGTCGTGGACAAAAGGGGCGCCTTCTCGATCGGTGTGACGTCTCCAAGAGAGCGACGAGGGCTGCTACCTTTCGTTTCTTCTGCCAGGCGGGAGGAGAGGGGGTCGTGTATCCGCGACGGTCCCTGGGCGCGTGGCGAATCATTGGGGACATGGTCGACGGGCATCGACCTCGTACTTCCGCCTCTGTCTTGAGGGTTGACTTCAGCGACGACGGGCTCAGCCAGTTCAGGGAGCACCTCCTTCATCCCTAAGGACTGGGAGATCCCTGACATAGTTCGGATGAACTCTGGTCCCCATTGAGTCTGAAGGTCCTGGAGGGTGAGGAATTCTGGGACAGAAAGTGTAAGCGAAGGAGGGGGATGAGTCTCGCTTCGCTTCTGGGGGATTATATATGCCTTTTTAGGTGGAGTCGGAATGTTTTGTGATTCTTTTGGGGTGATATCAGGGAGCTGTGAGAACGCGGCAGGTATATTCGAATGCGTAGATGACAATGACGTATGTAAAAAACTATTACAATCGGGCGAAGTCCGCACAGCAGGACCCGATGACCGACCACCCATAGAGGAAGATTGGGCTGAGGAAGTGGAATCACTCACTTCTCGGCCTTGCCTTTTACTTCCTCGATCTTTGTTGTCGAGGGCGTCTTCTCCTCGACCTTCTCAGCGTGACTGTGTCCATGTACCTCCTTCTCGTGCTCTTGTTCCAGGTCCTCGGCTTCGGTCAACATGGAGCGAAGCTGCGCTGATGAGTATCTCCCGGTCTTCAGGTCTCGTGGTCGCTTCGGCTTTTTACAATCTTTTCCCATGTGACCCTTCCCTCCACAGTTGAAGCATCTGCCCTCTTTTCGAAGGTGGTCTATGTCCTTCGGCTCCCCGGCTCCTCCATAAGTGGTCCATGAGCCTCCCGATGATCCCTTGCTGGCGGGTTTGTCGGGCCCGGAACTTGTCGTGCCAGAAGTTCCTTTACTGGAACCTATGGCGGATTGGTTCTTGGGGCGGTCGGTATATCCGATTTTGTCGAAGGCCGCCTTGTGGGCCCTTTCGTCGTAGATGTTGCAGATGCGTCGCTTCCACTCCAGGTAGTCGGTTGGGATCATGACGCCTAGGTTTGCGATTGATTTGGTGTAGGATTCCGGCACCCCTCGGTGGACTGCCCTGACGATGGCGCTTCATGGTCTGAGATCAGTGAGCTGGTCGGCTTGGCGGGCCAGTTCCTCGAGTCGCCGGAAGTATTCGGACGTGGTCCCTGTCATCCTGAGTTTGTTCATCCGTTTCTCCATTACTTCCTGGAGGGCGGGGTCTCTGTATTCAACCTTTAAGGCGGCTTTGAAGTTGTCCCAAGAAAAGTACCGGTAGCGCTGCTCAGTGTTGCTCCAGAATTGGTATCGATACTGAGACCACCACCCTTGGGGCTTTTCCCCGAAGAGGGAGACGGCGAAGAGGATTTTATTGGGGTGAGTGGGGTAATAGGCCTTGAAAACAGCGAAGTAATCTTCGCAGGCGTCGGTGAAGCGATTAATATCGCTGCTTTTTCCTTGGAAATCTGCGGGCATGCGAATCAGTGTGGGCTTCACCTGGAGCCACGGGTCTTGTTCTTGGGCTGCGCCGGAGGGCCAATATGGGGGGTCTGGAGGGTCGTATCTAGGGGGCAGGCGGGGGACTGACCACCTGTCAGTTCGGTGGGTGGGGCTCCCATATCTTCTGGGGACGGGTGCAGTGGGGCATCCTCGTGGCTGGGGTTGGTCGGGGACGTCCTGAAGCTCTTTTGGGATTGGTAGGTTATGGGCTAACGCGAATGCTCTGGCTCTTTCTAGTTGAGCTACCAGGCCCGCGGTGAGGTCGGGAAAGGCGTCTTTGTCCGCTTGGAACTGTTGCCTCCTTGCTTCTGCCTCCTGTGCTTTGCGTACTCGCCGTTTGTCCTCTGTTTCCATCGGCTCACTGGGCCCTGCTTCTCCTGCTCCCACGAACAACTTACTGCTGCCTCGCCATGGATTGCCGTTCCTCCTCCACTCTCTGGGCGGCTCATCGGGCATTGGCCTGGGCCATTCGTACGAAGGCCAGGTGCTCTCACTCGTGTTCGTCGGCTCTCCATGTTCGGAGTATATCCTCCAGTCTCCCCTGAAGGGTTCGTTCCTCCTCGTCTGTCCTTGGTCGTAGACCTCGTATATAGACCCCAGGGGTGGGGCTGTAGTCCTGCTCATGATGGTGGAGCTCCTCTGTTGGGAAGAGGTGTAGTCGCCGACGATGTTCGTCAAGGAACTCGTCAATTCCTCCTCTGTTGACGTAGTCCTCTCTTCTAAGGGCCCATGCCTGGGCACGATAGGGTCCCAGGGTGATTCGCTGCTGTACGGTAAGGGAGGTCCAAGCTCGGGCTGGAGCTCCCAGGTAGAATGGGTTGCTCTCGAGCTCCCTCCTTGCCAGCCTTCTCTCATCTCCGAGATCTCTCGGCTGCTGCTCTGGGTCCTCCTCCAGTCGTCGAAGTCGAAAGGCGAGGTCTGTCTCCCAAGCTCTTCTTCGTCGGAAGTAGGAAGGTCTCCCGATCTCGCGGATCTGAAGTCTTCCTCTCCTGAGGTCGTCAGCGTTGGCGTGTACTGGCGACTCGCTGTTGTCCTGGGGCTCATTATCTGTGCTGCTTCGTTGCTCCCGTGGCTGCTCGGGGCGGGGGAGTCTGGTATTAGAGTCTGAGGAATCGGCGGGAGAGGACGTGGACCGTACAATTGACATCGTAGGTGTGCCGGGGGGGGTCCATCCGAGGTCATGGATGGGATCGCGGTGTAGCTGTGGGACATCCCTCTGATGGTAGAAGGCCTCGATTCTCGCCGCGATGATGGAGCTACTTGCTGAAGGCAGAGAAGGGTTTGTAACTCTGAGGGTCGGATGGGTAGGGGGTGGGCTAGGGGGAGTGGGCTCAGTGCCCTCGGCTGGAAGTACGTTTGTACTGCTTCGACGCGACTCTGTCTCGTCATACCTGATAGTGCCGGGCCCGACGTAGGCTCGGATAAGTTCTGTGATGTCTCCCTCGATAGAGGGAGAGCGAGATGCTGTCCTAGAGGACTGCCTAGTTCCGGAAGGTCCAGCGATGGGGCTTGGACTTCTTCCTCTTCTTCCATGATAGACCCTGGCATCCGACTCTGGACTGGGGGCTCCGGATCTGTTCTGCCAATTCGGCGAGACTGGGGGCATGAAGAACTGGTCCCTTCGGTAGGGCTCATATGTCGTGAGAATGGGCTGAACTTGACCATCGTATTGGTAGGGCGGAATGTAAAATCGAGGGAGGGTGGGGGGAGGGTATGTGAGTGGTCTTCTAGGTCCTAGCCCGTGTCGTTCGAACCAGTTTCTGTTTCTGCAATATACAGCGGCGGCAAAAAGGACGAGTCCTACTAATGCTGCTGCTCCTACAAAGGCTCCTATGGCCGCGTTTCTGAGGGTTTCGTCAATGTCGGGTGTTTGTTGAAGGGTCATGGATTCCTTCCTGCGTCTAGCGTCGTGGAAGGGTGAAGGGAAGCTTCGAGCTAATTGTTTGGGCCGACGTTCACGTGACTCGAAGTCGGGCAATTGATAAGCTGTCTCGCGTTCGGACAATCACTTATTTAATGCCGTGGATGACCCGAGGTGATGAAAGAGGCGCGAACTAATTAGATGCTCTCAGCGAGTGAGTAACAAGTAAGATTTGGTAGTGGTAAACCTTAGCTCGAAGCTGAGGTTGTACAGTAAAACGTATCGACTTAAATACTAAAGAGTCGGTCCTAATAATAGCTACGAAAGATTTATCGAGGTCGGAAGGCATGCTGGTCGGGCGACGAGCATGCAATATCATGCGTTGTCCATCATGAAAGTTTTAGCGAAGTTGATAGCAGTGATTCGGTGGGAATGGTGCGTAAGCGTTATTACGCCGATGAACCAATAAGACAAGATAAGACTAGAAAAAGTGAAAAAAGTTAATAAATCATAACAACTACCTGATGGGTGCAGCTGAGGACTTCGAGATTTGGACCGATCACCAAAATCTCCAATATTTCCGACAGCCCCAGAAGTTAAACCGCCGACAAGCCCGCTGGGTTACTGAACTTGCGGAGTACCATTTCACCCTGCATCACAAACCAGGCGCCTCCAACTGAAAGGCCGACCTCCTCAGTCGGAGAGACGATCACGACCAGGAGAAGAAGGACAACGACAACATCATTGTCCTCCAACCTGAGCACTTCCAGGCCATGATCATGCCCACCACCAGTGAGACTCACCAATGCATCAAAGACGTTACCTGCAACCATGACAAATGGGACCAGGGAATCCAAAACTCCCTTGATCATGAATGCGGGATTTCCGAGAAGGAGGGCCTCCTCTATTATGATGGACGGATCTATGTTCCTTGCGACGACAGACTCAGAGGGGAGATTATCACTTCCTGTCACGATCACGTTATGGCAGGACATCCAGGAATTGAGAAAACCAAAGAACTCGTCCAAAGAGAGTTCTGGTGGCCAAAGCTTAAACAAACAGTGGAAAAGTATGTTAAAGCATGTGAAGCATGCCAGCGAACAAAAACGGATACTCACCCCAAAGCTGCCCCCCTCCATCCCAACGAAGTCCCCTCCGAACCCTGGACTCACATCTCTGTCGACATGATCACCAGACTTCCCGAATCCAATGGCTATGATGCGATCTTGGTAGTCGTTGACAGGTTTTCGAAAGAAATAATCCCAATCGCTTGTAACATTGAACTCACCTCTGAAGGATGGGCTAAACTCCTGTGCGACCATGTATATGCCCAACACGGCATGCCCAAAATGGTCATCTCTGATTGAGGACCCCAGTTCGTTTCCAAGTTCATGATGGAACTTCTCAAACTCCTGGACATTACTCCTAACACATCGACTGCCTTCCATCCCCAGACCGACAGTCAAACTGAACGAGCCAACCAAGAGATTAATAAATATCTCCAAATCTTCATCAACCATCGACAGACGGACTGGAGTGAATGGCTCGCCCTGGCAGCATTTGCTCATAATAATCGCACCCATTCGGCTACCGGCCAAACGCCATTCTTCACCAATTATGAAACCAATCCCCGAGTCCTACCTGACTCTATTAAAACAACCGCCTTTACCAACCTGTCGGCCAGGTCGTTCACAGAAAACATGCAAGAAGTGCACCGCAAAGCAAAGAAAGCATTAGAGGAAGCTGTGGGCAAAATGAAAGTGCAATATGACAAAAAGAAGAGAGATGCCATCGAATATGCCATTGGAGACTGAGTATGGCTCAACGCCTCTAACCTTCACTTGCCTCGCCCCAAGAAAAAACTGTTACGATTTATTAACTTTTTTCCTTTTTTCAGTCTTATCGTATCTTATCGGCGTCATTGCGCTTATGCACTATCGCCACCTTGTTACCGATATCAACTTTGACAAAACTTCATGATGGACAACGCATGATATTGCATGCTCGTCGTCCGACCAGCATGCCTACGGACTTCGATAAATCTTTCGTAGCTATTATTAGGACCGACTCTTTAGTATTTAAGTCGATACATTTTACTGTACAACCTCAGCTTCGAGCTAAGGTTTACCTACCACATAAATCTTACTTGTCTGCTCGCTTGCCGAGAGCCTACTCTGTAAGCGCCTCTTCTACCACCTCGAGTCATCCGAGACATTGGTTAAAGTGATTGTCTGAACACAAGACAGCTTACCAATCACCTGACTACAAGTCACGTGGGAGTTGGCCCTAACAATTAGCTCGAAGCTTCCCTCACCCTTCCACGACGCAAGACGCAGGAAGGATTCCGTATGCCACTACAACAAACACCAGATATCTCTAAAGGAATGACCAGTACTCTCGCTGTGATCCTCTTCACAATAGCAGGAGTAATCGGAATGACAACAGCCGTTGCGACTATCTATTACAGAAACTGAGAGTGGTTTGAACGCTACGGAATCACCCTTCAAAGGGGACGACTAATCTACCCACCCCCAATGCTACCCATCTTCTATAACCCCCCTTACAATGTTCCGACATACACCACGAACTACCCTGTCTACAGGCCGGAGTTCTATGGAACGCCCCCCGAGTCGCCGACCAGGGACCTACAGAGCCCCTTTGCCAACCACTTTGTCGAACAACAAGGAAGAACGCCAAGCCCAGTGGCTGGCCCTTCCAGAACCCGGCACTCCTCTGAGGATGCCAGAAGCGCTTCCTCTGACGAGAGAAGCATCGATGAGCTCATTAGAGCCTATCATGGAGTTGGAACAGAACCCCTGGAGGATGCCAGGAGAGAGCTGGAGCGAAGCCTCCAGCAGATACCTACAACCGAGGTTGGCCAGCCCCGACCAGATAGCCAGACCCTCCCCCAGGAGACCCTACAGGTCGTCAATCCTGACGAACCCACCGAGACCACCGACACCGCCTCACTTAATTCGTCAGAGAGATGAAGAGCGGCTCCAGAATATGATTCGGAGGCGAGCCGAAGGAGGGCTCACCTCCCAGGGGACCCGCAACTTCACTGCCCCTTCTGAGTCGGCCAGGCAACCCTCAATACACCTGTGTCAACAATTATACTCTCCTCCTCCGATCCCGATTCCCCCGCCCCTGAGTCCCCCAAACCTTATATCCTTCGAAGAAGAGGAGGAGAGACTCCATTTGCCAGCCCCACCCCCTTGAGCTCAGCCTCCACCCCGGCCTCGCTCGACCGCAATGACCCAGGGTTCTATACTGAGCTCCAGAGACAACGCCTACGAATCCGCTACATCAGGCAGCCTTCGTACCAGCGAAGAAGACGAGTTGGAGAATCCCTGCTCGCATACAGCATTCGACAATGCAAGGAGGACCCAGATGCCCCCCCTAGAGATCCCAGAAGCGAGCGATGCCTCGCTCTACGAGAAATCGAGAGTAATCCCTTCTACTTGGGAACTCCAGACCGAGCGTGGCCATCCCTCTCCCTATCCCAGCGAATGGCCCATGGAACCTATCGGTCCCAGGCCTGGGCCCTCCGAAGGGCAGACTATCTATGAAGAGGAGGAGTCGACGAGACTCAGGAGGAACATCAACACTGCTTCGACCTTGTCGCAAATGAAGAGCTATGGCTATACGAGCTCAACTATGGCCCCATCCCAGGGGTACACATCCCCAATTTACGAGCAAGGACTGAGCAGGAGGAGCGAGTCCTCAATCAGCAATTGGCAACTATACTCACTGCCTGGCAAAGGGATGAGGCCGACCGCGCCGAGTTATCCCGGGTACGACTGGCCCAGGCCAATGCCCGACTTGCCGCCAGTCGACTGGAGATGCCAGAACCAGGTCTGGAAGGGGACGAGTAGGCTCTTTGCCGGCTCTGGACAAGCAGGGTCGAGTGACATCCCCGTCGACCCCCCTGAAGATCCCGAAGCGGCATGACGACGACAAGAAGAGGCAGAAGCAGAGGCCCGAAGGCAGGCACACCAAGACAAGCAAGCCGCCTTCCTGGGCCTCGTAGATGATTTAACCCAGAAACTGTTGGAAGCAAGAAGCTTCGCACTCGCCAATGGTTTACCCCTTCCCCCAGAACTAGAAGACCCCAACAGGCATCGAGGACGACCTACAGCTCCTGCCCCCAAACGGTGGGGCAGCCCTATGCATCGAACCGATAGATGGTCGATCCCAAGGCCACCACCCAAGGATATGCCCCCCGACCTGCCAGACTGGCCATCAGGGGATGCAGATGAACAAGCTCCCTGGTTGCAGGTGAAACCCACCCTAGTCCGACTCCCTGCCAACTTCGAAGGAAAGGGGGATGACATTCATCGATTCACGGGAGCCTGCAAAGAATATTTCTCAATATTCCGGGCATACTACCTGACTCACGCCAACAAAATTCTATTTGCGACCTCCTTGTTCGGCAAGAAGCCCCAGGGCTGGTGGTCCCAGTACCGCCTCCAATTTTGAAGCACCGTGGAAGAACGATACCACTATTGCTCATGGAATGAGTTTAAAGCCGCCCTACAAGTTGAGTACGGTGACCCCACCCTTCAAGAAGTGATGGAGCGACGAATGAATGAACTCCGAATGACCGGCATGGCAGCTGAGTACTTCTGCAAATTGGAGGAACTGGCCCACCAGGCCGATCAGCTCCGTGATCTAGGACCCTGAGGCGCTCTAGTACAGGCCATACGGCGAGGGGTACCCGCCTCATACACTGACTCCATTGTGGACCTCGGAGTCATGATCCCATCAACCTATGCAGAATGGAAGCAGCGCATCTGCAGTATCTTTGATGAGAAGGCCCGGAAAACCACCTTCGATAAAATCGGGTACATTGACGGACCCAAGAACCAAAACGCTGGAAGTTCCAACAAAGGAACTTCTGGCGTGACAAGTTCCAGAGCCAACAAACCCACCAGCAAAGGATCGTCGGGAGGATCATGGACCACTTATGGAGGAGCTGGAGAACTGATGGACATAGACCGCCTCCGAAAGGAGGGCAGGTGTTTCAACTGTGGAGGAAAAGGGCACCTAGGAAAGGATTGCAAGAAGCCGAAACGGCCTCGAGACCCGAAAACTGGGAGATACTCATCAGCCCAGCTTCGCACCATGCTAACCGAAGCTGAAGACTTGGAATGAGAACATGAGAAGGAGGTACACGGACACAGTCATGAAAAGAAGGTCGAGGAGAAGACGCCCTCGACGACGAAAATAGAGGAGGTAAAAGGCAAGGCCGAGAAGTGAGTGATTCCACTTCCTCGGCCCAATCCTCCTCTCTGGGTGGTCAGTCATCGGGTCCCACTGCACAGACTTCATCCGATTGTAATAATTTTTTACGTACATCTATCACTGTCAATACGCATTCGAATATACCCGCTTCGAGTTCACAGAAGACCGAACCCACCCTAAAAGAATCACAAACAATTCAGACTCTGCCTAAAAAGGCATATATAATCCCCCAGAAGCGAAACGAGACTCATCCCCCTCCTTCACTCACACTCTCTGTCCCAGAATTCCTCACCCTCCAGGACCTTCAGACTCGATGGGGACCGGAGTTCATCCGAACTATCTCAGGGATCTCCCAGTCCTTAGGGACGAAGGAGGTGCTCCCTGAACCGGCTGAGCCCATCGTCGCTGAAAAGGAACCTCAAAACAGAGGCAGGAGTACGAGGTCGATGCCTGTCGACCATGTCCCCAATGATTCGCCTCGCGCTCAGGGACCATTGCAGATACACGACCCCCTCTCCTCTTGCCTGGCAGAAGAAACGAAAGGTTGCGGCCCTCCTCATTCTCTCAAAGAAGTCACACCGATCGAGATGGCGCCCCTTTCGTCCACGACCCGAATGGAAGAAGATGCCGCAAGAAGGGATAGGGATCTGGGACAGGTGCTGAAGGACCCAGGAGGAACATGGGAGCATGGTTTATGCGACAAGAATGCGATGCTCACGCCTCCCCTCATCCACCTGGATGAACCTTCCGGCCACTCCAGGAGCAGCCTGCTCCCCAAACCCCCAAATCCCAGTGAAATAGCTGACAGCGGGTGACCTCTGGGGAAGGAGCATGCCCCAACCAGGGGAGACCCTCTTAGGCCCTCGACTGTCGAAGGATCAAGCGGGGTTCCAGCGTCGGATGCGTGGCGACCACGGGCCTGGAAGACCACCCTCGTTGAAATCCCTGGCGAGGAGGACGACACCGCCTTCAAAATGGCAAGGGATCAAGAACGAGCCAAGCGAGAAAAGGAAACGGCCAAGGGGCTTCTCCCCTCGTCCCTGGAGCAAGAGAAGCAGGAAGAAGAAGCGTTGAGGGCGAGGCGATCCGAATCCAAACCTGTGAGTGTTTCCTCCCCGAAGTCCACCTGGTTCAAGCCGTTTGGCGTGGACTGGACCCTTTGGGCCATCAGGGAAGCATGCACCGATTCTGAAGCCCTCACTTCTCTCCATCTTTGGGCACATAAGGAGAAAGTCAACGAGATCGACGATCAGCTCCTAGCCTCACTACGAAAGGGCAGGGAACAAGCCTGGGAGGAGCTCTATGAACTAAGCCAACCTATCCGATATCAACGTCGAGTGACAACCAAGGGCGTCCGAGAGTTATTCCTCGACGTCCAACTTGAGATGCTAGAGAATCGTCAGACTCTCAAAGCCCAGGCCTTAGTCGACAGCAGATGCACGGGGAGTACCATAAGCGAAAACTACATCAAGAAGTACGGACTAGTCACTCGACCAGCACCAGCCCCAATCTCCGTGTATAACACCGATGGAACGCGCAACAAGGCAGGGGTAATCACTGAATTCGTAGAGGTCAGAATGACAATAGGAGGTCACAGCGAGAGAATCGACTTTGCCATCACCAACATCGGCAAAGGCGATATCTTCCTCGGACACGACTGGCTACTCCGTCATAACCCAGTCATCAATTGGGCTACCGGCAAAATTATCTTCGCTCGGTGTCAATGCCAGAAGAACCCATTCCCCCTACCAGATGCAGACCCCGACGACCCCTGGGACGAAGAACTGGAGGAAGGCGAAACCATACTTATGGTCGACCTTTGAGAGGAACTAGAAATCCGTGCAGTGCACCATGTGAATGATCTAGCTGCCAAGGCTGCCGAAGGGAAGGCAAAGAAGACCTTTGAAGAAATGGTACCACCACAATACCGTGAATTTCGGGACCTCTTCTCAAAAGAAAACTTCGACGAGTTGCCAGAATGAAAGCCATGGGACCATGCGATCAAACTGATCCCCAATGCCAAATCCACCCTCGACTGCAAGGTTTATCTGCTCAACCGACACAAACAAGAAGAGCTAGATAAATTCCTTGACGAAAACCTGGAGTCGGGACGAATCTGCCCATCCAAGTCCCCCTTTGCCTCCCCCTTCTTCTTCGTTAAGAAAAAGGATGGCTCTCTCCGACCCATTCAGGACTATCGAAAACTGAACGAAATGACGATCAAGAATCGATACCCCCTTCTGCTTATCTTGGAACTCATGGATAAGCTTCGCAGCACCAAGTATTTCATGAAACTGGACGTCCGCTGGGGATACAATAACGTCAGGATTAAGCAAGGAGACGAGGCCAAAGCTGTCTTCCGCACTAATAGAGGACTATTCGAACCAACGGTTATGTTCTTCGGACTCACAAATTCGCCGGCCACCTTCCAGTGGATGATGAACGACATCTTCCACGACCTCATAATGGAAGGCAATGTTAGGGCCGATGTTCATGTGACTCGTAGTTGGGCAATTGATAAGCTGTCTCGTGTTCGGACAATCACTTATTCAATGCCACGGATGACCCGAGGTGATGAAAGAGGCGCGAACTAATTAGATGCTCTCGGCGAGTGAGTAACAAGTAAGATTTGGTAGTGGTAAACCTTAGCTCGAAGCTGAGGTTTTACAATAAAATGTATCGACTTAAATACTAAAACGTCGGTCCTAAGAATAGCTACGAAAGATTTGTCGAAGTCAAGAGGCGTGCTGGTCGGACGACGAGCACGCAATATCATGCGTTGTCCATCATGAAAGTTTTGTCGAAGTTGATATCGGTGATGCGGTGGCGTTATGTGTAAGCGTGATGATGCCGATAAGATACGATGAAGCTGAGATAAGGAAAAAAGTTGATGAATCGTAACATTACCCTCTCGTTAAGGCAGTCGTCCCGACTGCCCTAGGTCTTCCTCCCATGGCCCGTTGTATGGTTCGTCCTGCTCGTTGTGGTATATCGGGTCCGTGAACTCTTTTTCGCTCTCCCTGTGCCAATAATCATCGATGAATGGCTTCCAAACCTCTCGATCGGGCTCCTCAATCCAGAATTTCTTTCCGTCGACGCGTTCTACTTGATAGAACATACTCCATCCTCCCGTTGCTGGGTTTTCTCGGTAACTACGGTCGGTTATTCGTTTGACGGTCTTCTCCGATCTGTCAATGACTTTTCGTGCGGTCACGACTGCTTGGGTCTCGGAGATACTGTCCTCATAGTCTTGTATGGCCTCTCGAGCGTTAGCCATGTCGTCTTCCCGGACCCACGAGTTATGTTCTCGCGTCCACCCCTTCCATTTGACGAAGTAGTCGGTTACTAGTCGTGATTTCTGTCCTTTCTTGCCGTGGACTCGACGTGTGCGTGAGTCTAAGACTTCTTCGACTTCGTATTCTTCTTCGTCTTCAATAAGGTCTGGTGGTGGAGGTGGGGGTTGTTCCTGATTAGGGAACGCCGGTGGTACGTATGGTGTTAGGAGCTTCTCGTTGAAGCGCGGGTGGATCTTCCAGTGGGGTGGGAGTTTGAGTTTATAGGCGGATGCGCCTGTCTTTTCGAGGATCAGGAAGGGGCCGACGCGTTTGTCGTCGAGTTTTTTCTTGGGGCGAGGTAGATGGAGATTGGTGGAGTCCAGCCATACTCGGTCTCCGATGGCGTAGTCCACTGCGTCTCGCTTCTTTTTGTCATATTGGGTTTTCATCCTTCCTGCCGCTTCCTCTAAAGCCTCCTTGGCTTGATGATGTACTTCTTGCATATTTTCTGCGAATGACTTGGCCGATGGATTGGTAAAGGCCGTAGTCTTGATGGAGTCCGGTAACACACGAGGATTTGTTCCATAGTTGGTGAAGAACGGTGTTTGACCCGTTGACGAATGGATTCGGTTGTTATGGGCGAAGGCCGCCATGGCGAGCCATTCGCTCCAATCTGTTTGCCTGTGGTTGATGAAGAGGCGGAGATATTTATTGATCTCCTGATTGGCCCGTTCGGTTTGGCCATCGGTCTGGGGGTGGAAGGCAGTAGATGCGTTTGGAGTGATGTCGAGGAGTTTTAGGAGTTCCATCATGAACTTGGAGACGAACTGTGGCCCTCGATCAGAGATTACTGTCTTGGGCATGCCATGGTGGGCGTATACGTGGTCGCGCAGGAGTTTGGCCCATCCTTCAGACGTTAATTCGACATTGCAAGCAATTGGGATTATTTCCTTTGAGAATCGGTCGACGATCACCAAGATGGCATCATAGCCATTGGATTCGGGGAGTCCAGTGATCATGTCGACGGAGATATGCGTCCAGGGTTCGGAGGGGATTTCATTGGGGTGTAGGGGAGCGGCCCTTGGATGTGTGTCCGTCTTTGTCCGCTGGCATGCTTCACAGGCCTTGACGTACTTTTCCACCGTTTGTTTGAGCTTGGGCCACCAGAACTCTCTTTGCACGAGTTCTTTGGTCTTCTCGATTCCCGGATGTCCGGCGGTAATATGATCGTGATGAGCGGCTATGATTTCCCCTCGTAGTTTATCATCGCGAGGAACATATATCCGCCCATCATAATACAGCAGTCCCTCCTTCTCAGAGATGCCGTGCTCATGGTCGAGGGAGTTTTGAATTCCCTGGTCCCACTTGTCGTGGTTGCGAGTGGCATCCTTCACGCGCTGGTGAGTTTCGCTGGTGGTGGGCATGATCATTGCCCGAAAGTGCTCGGGTTGTAGGACGACAACATCGTCGTTGTCCTTCTTCCCTTGGTCGTGGTCATCCCTCCAGCTTAGCAGGTCAGCCTTGCGATTGGAAGCGCCGGGTTTGTGATGCAACGTAAAGTGGTACTCGGCCAGTTTGGTGACCCACCGGGCTTGACGGCGGTTCAGCTTCTGAGGTTGACGGAAGTACTGTAGGTTCTGGTGATCGGTCCAGATCTCTACGTCCTCGAACGCTCCCATCAGATAATGTCTCCATTCCTCCAGTGCGAGCATTATTGCGAGAAGTTCCTTGTCGTATATCTCGTAATTTCGCTCTGTCACGGTTAGTGCTTTTGAAAGGAAGGCGACGGGTCTCCATTTCCCCTCCTGTTCTTGACTAAGAACAGCGCCTATCGCTCCTTCGCTTGAGTCAGCTTCTACCCTGAATTTTCCCTTGTCTGTGGGGAACGCCAACACCACGTCTTCGGCCATTTGCTTCTTGAGCCGTTGAAATGCCTCGTTCTGAGCTGTTCCCCAGGTCCAAGGGGCGTTGCCAGTGAGTTGTGTCATTGGGCGGACGATTTTGGAGTAGTCCTTTATGAATTTTCGATAGAAATTCGTAAAGCCTAGGAAGGACTGTAGCTCCTTCTTCTTTGTGGGCGTGGGCCACTCCGTGATTCCTTTGACCTTGATCGGGTCCATTCGTACGGAACCCTCACTGATGATGACGCCGAGGTATTCTGTCTCTAGTACCTCAAACTCGCACTTTTCGGCCTTGAGGAACAGCTTGTGTTCTCGGAGTCGTTGAAGTACTCTCTTGACGATTCGTCGGTGTTCTTGGAGATCCTTGGAAAAGATAAGGATGTCGTCTAGGTAAATTGTCACCTTGCCTTCCATGATCAGATCGTGGAAGATGTCGTTCATCATCCACTGGAAGGTGGCTGGCGAATTCGTAAGTCCAAAGAACATGACTGTCGGTTCGAACAGTCCACGATTGGTACGGAAGGCAGCCTTGGCCTCGTCCCCCTGCTTGATCCTGACATTGTTGTAGCCCCATCGGACGTCCAACTTAGTGAAGTACTTGGCGCCGTGGAGTTTATCCATGAGCTCGGAAATGAGAGGAAGGGGGTATCGATTCTTTATCGTCATTTCGTTTAGTTTTCGATAGTCTTGGACGGGTCGGAGGGAGCCGTCCTTTTTCTTGACGAAGAAGAAGGGGGAGGCAAATGGCGACTTGGATGGTTGAATGCGTCCAGATTCGAGGTTTTCATCGAGGAACTTATCAAGTTCCTCTTGTTCATGACGATTAAGTGGATAGACTTTACAGTCGAGGGTGGACTTAGCATTGGGGATCAGTTCGATGGCGTGGTCCCAGGGTTTTCGCTCAGGTAGCTCGTCGAAGTTTTCTTTGGAGAATAGGTCCTCAAATTCGCGATATTGAGGTGGTACCATTTCTTCAAAGGTTTTCTTGGCCTTTCCTTCATTGGCTCGAGCTGCCAGGTCATTGGCGTGGTGTACTGCACGGATTTCCAATTCCTCCCTGAGGTCGACCATTAGGATCGTTTCGCCTTCCTCCAATTCTTCGTCCCATGGGTCTTCCGGGTCGGCATCTGGTAATGGGAAGGGATTCTTTTGGCATTGGCATCGGGCGAAGATGACCTTGCCGGTAGTCCAGTTAATGACGGGGTTGTGGCGGAGAAGCCAGTCGTGTCCGAGGAAAATGTCGCCCTTGCCGATGTTGGTTACGGCAAAGTCGATTCTTTCGCTATGGCCTCCTATCGTCATTCTTACTTCTACGAACTCCGTGATTTCTCCGGCTTTGTTGCGGGTCCCATCGGCATTATATACTGAGATAGGAGCAGGTGCGGGTCTGGTGATGAGGTTATGCTTCTTGACGTAGGCCTCATTTATTGTGCTTCCTGTACATCCGCTGTCGACCAATGCCTGAGCCTTGAGGTCTTGGCGGTTCTCTAGCGTTTCGAGGTGGACGTCGAGGAATAATTCCCGCACGCCCTTGGTGCTCACTCGTTGCTGATACCGAATTGGCTGGCTTAGCTCGTACAATTGCTCTCGGGCCCACTCCCCTTCCGTCTTTAGGGAATTTAACAAGTGGTCGTCGATCTTGTTGACCTTGTCTTTATGTGCCCAAAGGTGGAGTGAGGCGAAGGCTTCTGAGTTCGTGCGCGCTTCCTGGACGGCCCGAAGGGTCCAGTCCAGGCCAAATGGCTTGAACCAGAGGGACTTCTGGCGGGAAACACTCACGGGATTCGACTCAGAACGCCTCGCCCTCAGCGCTTCTTCTTCCATCTTCTCTTGCTTCGGGGACGAGGGGAGAAGCCCCTTGCTTGCTTCCTTTTTCCGCTTGGCTCGCTCTTGATTCCTTGCCATCTTGAAGGCTGTATCGTCCTCCTCGTCGGGGATTTCAACGAGGGTGGTCTTCCGGGCCCATGAGCGCCGCGCATCCGACGCCGGAACCCCGTTTGATCCTTCGACGGTCGGGGGCCTAAGAGGGTCTCCCCTGGTTGGGGCATGCTCCTTCCCCAGGGGTCGCCCGCTGTCAGCTATTTCACCAGGACTCGGGGGTTTGGGGAGCGGGTTGCTCCGGGAGTAGCCGAAGGACTCATCTGGGGGACGAATCGAGGGAGCCATGCACGTCGCGTTCTTGTCGCATGAACCGTGCCCCCCCACTAGCGTCGGGTCCGTCGGTGCCCGTCCCGGATCCCTATCCTTTCTTGCGGCTACTTCTTCCATTCGGGTCGGGGACGAGAGGGGCGCCGTCTCGATCGGCGTGGTATCTCCGAGAGAGTGACGAGGGCTGCAACCTTTCGTGTCTTCTGCCAGGCGAGAGGAGAGGGGGTCGTGTATCTGCGACGATCCCTGAGCGTGAGGCGAATCATTGGAGATATGGTCGACAGGCATCGACCCCATGCTCCCGCCTCCGTCTTGAGGTTCGTCTTCAGCGATGACGGGCTCGGCCGGTTCAGGGAGCACCTCCTTCATCCCTAAGGATTGGGAGATCCCTGACATTGTTTGGATGAACTCCGGTCCCCATCGAGTCTGAAGGTCCTGGAGGGTGAGGAATTCTGGGACAGAAAGTGTAAGCGAAGGAGGGGGATGTGTTTCGCTTCGCTTCTGGGGGATTATATACGCCTTTTTAGGCGGAGTCTGGATTGGGTGTGATTCTGTTCGGGTGGGTTCGGTCTTCTGGGAAATCGAAGCAGGTATATTCGAATGCGCGGATACAGAAGTAGACGTACGTAAAAATGTATTACAATCGAGCGAAGTCCGCGCAGCGGGACCCGATGACCGACCACCCATAGAGGAGGATTGGGCCGAGGAAGTGGAATCACTCACTTCTCGGCCTTGCCTTTTACCTCCTCAATCTTTGTTGTCGAGGGCGTCTTCTCCTCAACCTTCTCTTCATGCTGGTGTCCGTGTACTTCCTTCTCATGTTCTCGCTCCAGATCCTCGGCTTCTGTCAGCATGGTGTGAAGTTGGGCTGACGAGTATCTCCCGGTTTTCGGGTCTCGGGGCCGCTTCAGCTTCTTGCAGTCCTTTCCTAAGTGTCCTTTTCCGCCACAATTGAAGCACCTGCCCTCCTTTCGGAGGCGGTCTATATCCATCGGCTCTCCAGCTCCTCCGTAAGTGGTCCACCCGCTTCCCGACGACCCTTTGCTGGCTGGTTTGTTGGCCGAGGAACTTGTCGCGCCGGAAGTCTCTTTATTGGAGCTTCCGGCGTTTTGGTTCTTGGGTTGGTCGACATACCCGATTTTGTCGAAGGCGGTCTTCCGGGCTTTCTCGTCGAAGATACTGCAGATCCGCTGCTTCCATTCACCGTATGTTGAGGGGATCATTACTCCTAGGTCGGCTATGGAGTCGGTGTAGGAGGCGGGAACTCCTCGTCGTACTGCTCTGACCAGGGCACCTCGAGGGCCTAGGTCTCGGAGTTGGTCGGCCTGGCGGGCCAGCTCTTCCAGCTTGCGGAAGTACTCGGCTGCCGTGCCGGTCATTTTTAGCTCATTCATGCGCCGCTCCATTACTTCTTGGAGGGCGGGATCTCCGTATTCGACCTGTAGGGCGGCTTTAAAGTCGTCCCAGGAGCAGTACCGATAGTGGTCCTCGCCGGTGCATCAGAACTGCAGACGGTATTGGGACCACCAGCCCTGAGGCTTCTTGCCAAACAGCGACGTTGCAAATAGAATCTTGCTGGCATGAGTGGGGTAGTATGGTCGGAAGATCGAAAAGTATTCTTCGCAGGCCCCGGTAAAGCGATGGATGTCGTCGCTTCTTCCTTCGAAGTCTGTGGGAAGTCGAATCAACGTGGGCTTCACCTGTAACCAGGGAGCCTGTTCTTCTGCGTTCCCCGAGGGCCAGTCTGGGGGGTCGGGGGGCATATCCTTGGGAGGGGGTCGAGGAACTGACCATCTGTCAGTGCGGTGAGTGGGGCTGCCCCATCGTTTTGGGGCTGGGGCGGTAGGTCGTCCTCGACGCCTGTTGGGATCTTCAAGTTCGGGGGGAAGGGGCAAACCGTTGGCGAGTGCGAAGCTTCTTGCTTCCAACAGTTTTCTGGTTAAATCATCGACGAGTCCTGGGAAAGCTGCTTGCTTATCCCGGTGCTCCTGTCTTCGGGCCTCTGCTTCTGCCTCTAGTCATTGTCGTTCTGTTTCGTCGGGGCCAGTATCTGGGAGGTCGATGGGGATGTCGCTTGGTCCTGCCTGCCCGGACCCTGCGAAGAGTTTACTCTTCCCCTTCCAGGGCTGGTTCTGGCGCCTCCAGTCGATCGGTGGCAAGTCGGGCATTGGCCTGGGCCAGTCGTACCCTGGATAACTCGGCACGGTTGGCCTCGTCTCTTCTCCAGGCAGCGAGTATAGCTGCCAGTTGCCTGTTGAGGATTCGCTCCTCCTGCTCGGTCCTTGCTCGTAAGTCGGGGACGTGTACCCCTGGGATGGGGCCGTAGTTGAGCTCATATAACCATAGCTCCTCGTTCGGGACAAGACCGAAGCAGTGTCGGTGTTCCTCCTGGGTCTCGTCAACTCCTCCTCTTCGTAGATAGTCTGCCCTTCGAAGGGCCCAGGCCTGGGACCGATAGGTTCCGTGGGCCATTCGCTGGGATAAGGAGAGGGACGGCCAGGCTCTGTCTGGAGTTCCCAGGTGGAAGGGACTGCTCTCGATCTCTCGTAGAGCGAGGCGTCGCTCGCTCCTAGGATCTCTGGGGGGTACATCTGGGTCCTCTTTGCGTTGTCGAATGCTGTATGCGAGCGGGGATTCTCCAGCTCTTCTTCTTCGCTGGTACGAAGGTCGCCCGATGTAGCGGATTCGTAGGCATCTTCTCCGGAGCTCAGCATAGAACCCTGGGTCATCGCGGTTGAGCGAGGCCGGGGTGGATGCTGAGCTGGAGGGAGTGGGTGTGGCGAATGGAGTCTCTGCTCCTCTTCCTCGAAGGATATAAGGTTCGGGGGACTCGGGGGCGGGGGAATCGGGATCGGAGAAGGAGAGTACAATTGTCGACGCAGGTACGTAGTAGTCTGTCTGGTTGGTTCGGAAGGGGAGGTGAAGTCGCGGGTTTCCTGGTAGGTGAGCCCTTCTCCGGCTCGCCTCTGAATCATATTCCGGAGACGATCTTCGTCCCTCTGACGAAGCACGTGAGGTGGTGTCGGGGTTACTGGTGGGTTCATCAGGATTGACGACCCGTAGGGTCGCCTGGGGGAGGGTCTCGCTATCTGGTCGGGACTGGCCGACCTCGGTCGTAGGTATCTGCTGGAGGCTTCGCTCCAGCTCTCTCCTGGCATCCTCCAGGGGTTCTGTTCCAATTCCGTGATAGGCTCTAATGAGCTCCTCGATGCTTCTCTCTGAAGGGGAAGCACTTCTGTCACCCTCAGAGGAGTGACGGGTTCCGGAAGGGCCAGCCACTGGGCTTGGCATTCTTCCTCGTCGTTCGACGTAGAGGTCGGCGAAGGGGGTCTGAAGGTCCCCGATCGGCGACTCTGGGGGCGTCCCGTAGTGCTCCGGTCTCCAGATGGGGTAGTTTGTTGTGTACGTCGGAACATTGAAAGGGGGGTTATAGAAATGGGGGAGTGTCGGGGGTGGATAAATCAGTCGTCCTCTTCTGAACGTAATTCCATGGTTTTCGAACCACTCTCTGTTTCTGTAGTAGATAGTCGCGACTGCTGTTGTCGTTCCGATTACTCCTGCTATTGTGAAAAGGGTCACAGCGAGAGTACTTGTTGTTTCGTTGGAAATGTCGGGGGTTTGTTGTAAGGGCATGTGGAGTCCTTCCTGCGTCTGGCATCGTGGAAGGGTGAGGGAAGCTTCGAGCTAATTGTTAGGGCCGACGTTCACGTGACTCGTAGTCGGGCAATTGATAAGCTGTCTCGTGTTTGGACAATCACTTATTCAATGCCACGGATGACCTGAGGTGATGAAAGAGGCGCGAACTAATTAGATGCTCTCGGCGAGTGAGTAACAAGTAAGATTTGGTAGTGGTAAACCTTAGCTCGAAGCTGAGGTTTTACAATAAAATGTATCGACTTAAATACTAAAACGTCGGTCCTAAGAATAGCTACGAAAGATTTGTCGAAGTCAAGAGGCGTGCTGGTCGGACGACGAGCACGCAATATCATGCGTTGTCCATCATGAAAGTTTTGTCGAAGTTGATATCGGTGATGCGGTGGCGTTATGCGTAAGCGTGATGACGCCGATAAGATACGATGAAGCTGAGATAAGGAAAAAAGTTGATGAATCGTAACAGGCAAGGTCACCATTTATCTCGACGACATCCTAATTTTCTCCAAGGACCTTCAAGAACACCGGCGGATTGTAAAGAGGGTACTTCAACGCCTCAGGGAGCACAAGCTATTCCTGAAGGCAGAAAAGTGCGAGTTCGAGGTACTGGAAACGGAGTATCTCGGTGTCATCATCAGCGAAGGATCTGTACGAATGGACCTGGTAAAGGTCAAAGGTATCACTGAGTGGCCCACGCCCACCAAGAAGAAGGAATTACAATCCTTCTTGGGCTTTACAAACTTCTATCGGAAGTTTATAAAGGACTATTCCAAGATCGTATGACCCATGACTCAACTCACCGGCAATGCCCCCTGGACCTGGGGTGCCGCTCAGAATGAGGCCTTCCAGCGTCTGAAAAAACAGATGGCTGAGGATGTCATGCTAGCCCTTCCCAAAGAAAACGGGAAGTTCCAAGTAGAGGCGGATTCCAGTGAAGGGGCAATCGGCGCCGTTCTCAGCCAAGAGCAGGATGGAAAATGGAGACCGGTCGCATTTCTCTCCAAAGTGCTCACCGTCACCGAGCGAAACTATGAGATATACGACAAAGAACTCTTGGCGATCATGCTCGCTTTGGAAGAGTGGAGACATTATCTCATGGGTGCGGTGGAAGATTTTGAGATCTGGACTGATCATCAAAATCTACAATATTTCTGTCAACCCCAAAAGTTGAACCGTCAACAAGCCCGATGGGTCACCGAGCTGGCCGAATATCACTTTACACTGCATCACAAGCCTGGTGCCTCCAATCATAAAGCTGACTTATTAAGCCAGAGAGATGATCATGACCAAGGAAAAAAGGACAACGATGATGTCGTCGTCCTCCAACCAGAACATTTCCAGGCCATGATCATGCCAACCACAAGTGAAACTCACCAACGGGTCAAGGACATCACCAGAAATCACGACAAGTGGGACCAAGGAATCCAGAACTCCCTCGATCACGAATGCGGCATTTCAGAAAAGGAGGGGCTACTGTACTATGATGGACGAATATACGTTCCCCACAACGACAAGCTGCGAGGGGAAATTATTGCTGCCCATTATGATCATATTACAGCTGGACACCCAGGAATCGAAAAAACCAAGGAACTCGTCCAAAGGGAGTTCTGGTGGCCAAAACTCAAACAAACGGTAGAGAAATACGTTAAAGCATGTGAAGCATGCCAACAAACAAAAACGGATACTCACCCAAAAGCCGCCCCCCTCCACCCTAACGAAGTCCCGTCCGAACCATGGACCCACATATCCGTCGACATGATTACGGGACTACCTGAGTCCAACAGTTACGACACGATCCTGGTGGTAGTCGACAGATTCTCCAAGGAAGTCATCCCTATCGCCTGCAACATGGAACTCACCTCGGAAGGATGGGCCAAACTTCTCCGAGACCACGTCTATGCCCACCATGGGATGCCCAAAACTGTCATTTCGGATCGAGGACCACAGTTCGTCTCCAAGTTCATGATGGAACTTCTAAAACTCCTGGACATTACTCCCAATGTGTCGACTGCCTTCCACCCCCAGACCGACGGTCAAACCGAAAGAGCCAATCAGGAAATCAACAAGTACCTTCGACTCTTTATTAACCATCGTCAAACCGATTGGAGCGAATGGCTTGCCCTGGCAGCATTTGCCCACAACAACCGAATACACTCCGCCACTGGCCAGACCCCGTTCTTTACAAACTATGGTGTTCATCTGTGAGTCCTACCAGACTCCATCAAAACCACCCCATTCACTAACCCATCTGCCAAGTCATTCGCAGAAAACATGCAGGAAGTACACCGACAAGCAAAGGAAGCGCTGGAAGAAGCCATGGGAAAAATGAAGGCCCAGTACAACAAAAAGAAGAGAACTGCAGAGGAATACACCATCGGAGACCGAGTATGGCTGGACTCCACCAACCTTCACCTACCTCGTCCCAAGAAAAAGCTTGACGACAAGTGTGTCGGACTCTTCCTGATTCTCAAAAAGACCAGCACCTCCGCTTACAAACTCAAACTCCCACCACATTGGAAGATTCATCCGCGCTTCAACAAGAAGCTCCTGACGCCATATGTACCACCGGCGTTCCCTAATCAAGAACAACCCCCCGCACCGCCACCAGACCTCATAGAAGATGAAGAGGAGTACGAAGTAGAGGAAGTCCTCGACTTGCACACAAGACGAGTCCATGGCAAGAAAGGTCAAAAATCTTGCCTAGTAATGGACTACTTCATCAAGTGGAAGGGTTGGACCCGAGAACACAACTCATGGGTCCGGGAAGACGACATGGCCAATGCCCAAGAAGCCATACAAGACTATGAAGACAGCATCTCCGAGACAAGGATGGTCGTGACTGGACGTAAGGTCATTGACAGATCAGAAAAAACAGTCAAACACATAGTTAATTGTTCTTACCGCGAAAACACCATCACCAGCGGGTGGAGCATGTTCTACCAAGTAGAACGAACCGATGGGAAGAAATTCTGGATCGAAGAGCCCGACCGAGAAATCTGGAAGAAATTCATCGACGACTACTGGGAAAGGGAGAGCGAAAAGGAAATCAAGCCAGGCGAATGCATCCTCTGTGACCAAGAAGAGGAAGACGACAAACCATGGAAGAGGACATAGGGCAGTCGGGATGACTGCCTTAACGAGAGGGTAATGTTATGATTTATTAACTTTTTTCCTTTTTTCAGTCTTATCGTATCTTATCGGCGTCATTGTGCTTATGCACTATCGCCACCTTGTTACTGATATCAACTTCGACAAAACTTCATGATGGACAATGCATGATATTGCATGCTCGTCGTCTGACCAGCATGCCTACGGACTTCGATAAATCTTTTGTAGCTATTATTAGGACCGACTCTTTAGTATTTAAGTCGATACATTTTACTGTACAACCTCAGCTTCAAGCTAAGGTTTACCTACCACATAAATCTTACTTGTCTGCTCGCTTGCCGAGAGCCTACTCTGTAAGCGCCTCTTCTACCACCTCAAGTCATCTGAGACATTGGTTAAAGTGATTGTCCGAACGCGAGACAGCTTACCAATCGCCTGACTACAAGTCACGTGGGAGTCAGCCCTAACAAAAACTTGACGACAAGCGCGTCGGCCCATTTCTGATCCTAGAAAAGACCGGTGCTTCCGCCTACAAGCTCAAGCTTCCACCACACTGGAAGATCCATCCTCGATTCAATGAAAAACTCCTAACACCGTATGTACCACTGGCGTTTCCCAATCAAGAACAACCCCCAGCACCACCTCCAGACCTCATCGAAGATGAAGAAGAATACGAAATCGAAGAAGTCCTGGACTCTCGTACATGCCGAGTCCGAGGCAAAAAAGGACAGAAATCACGACTCGTAACCGATTACCTCATCAAATGGAAGGGATGGACCTGAGAACACAACTCATGGGTTCGGGAGAACGACATGGCTAATGCCCAAGAAGCCATTCAAGATTATGAGGACAGTATTTCCGAAACAAGGACTATCGTGACCGCACACAAAGTCATCGACAGATCGGAAAAAGCTGTCAGATGAATAATTGACCGAAACTACAGAGAAAACCAAACCACGGGCGGATGGAGCATGTTCTATCAGGTAGAACGAGTTGATGGAAAGAAATTCTAGATTGAGGTGCCCGATCATGAGGTTTGGAAAGCCCTCATCGATGATTACTGGCACAGGGAAAGCGAAAAGGCAGTCACAGACTGCGTACAATGCGACGAACAGGACAAACCCTAGGGCAGTCGGGACAACTGCCTTAACGAGAGGGTAATGTTACGATTTATTTACTTTTTTCCTTTTTTTTCAGTCTTATCGCATCTTATCGGTGTCATCATGCTTATGCACTATCGCCACCTCACCTCCGACATCGACTTCGACAAAACTTTCATGATGGACAACGCATGATATTGCATGCTCGTCGCCCGACCAGCATGCCTTTTGGCTTCTACAAATCTTTTGTAGCTATTATTAGGCCCGACCCTTTAGTATTTAAGTAGCGACATTTTACTGTACAACCTCAGCTTCGAGCTAAGGTTTACCTACCACATAAATCTTACTTGTCTGCTTGCTTGCCAAGAGCCTACTCTGTAAGCGCCTCTTTCACCACCTCGAGTCATCCGAGACGTTGGCCAAGTGATTGTCCGAATGCGAGACAGCTTACCAATCACCCAACTACAAGTCACATGAGAGTCGGCCCTAACACATATGAGCACAGATAGACAATATAGGAATGCGCATTCATAGTGATATTCGCACTCCCTGCTACCTTTCCATCCTCAAACAGCCTTGAGGCTTATTGGAAGCATTGTCCTCACAATTCTTGCTGGGCAAGCGAATGGAGATGAAAAAAGGATGTTGATGGCAGCTGAGATGAGGAAGAGACATTACAGAATATGGCTGTACACTGTACATGTCTCAGATGCTTGGTGCATGCGAGGCAGGAGCTGGTACATGGCAGAGTATGAAAATCAGCCCATCAGTCCCAAATTGGTCATCAATAGCCAGCTAAAGCGGCTCAAGTCCAGCTAAAGCCGGCTAAGGAGTAGGCTTGAGTCTGGAATGAGTGCAAGCCAATTAGGGCTCAAGCTCGGCTTATTCGGGCTCGGCTCACTCGCTTAAGCGGCTTTAAGCCAAGCCGCAGCAACACTAGAAGAGGTCAAGGGGGTGTCCCACCAAATTGACAGGTACCAGGTCCACCCAGTGGAGGAGGACCACCATCAGGTGGAGGATCAAACAATGGTGACCCTCCCGACGAATCTAATGATGAACCTGAATGAATGAACCATTCATGTATCGGATATTATGATCCAAGACGAGATCGAGGAGTTACTCAGGTCACCGATCATTCTCATAATCGTGCCGAATAGAACACATGAGCACTGGGTGATCATCGTAAACAAATGCACCATCACATCGAACGATATGTCGATGAACACTTACGAGTATGCCTACACCTACCCGAAGGGGTGAAGGCTCTGAGACTGGATTCAAAGAATGTGAGCCCGTATGCTGGGAGCTCATCAGTTGCCGAGTTCTGGACATGGCTGAAAAGCCTAGTAATATACCTCGAGGCTTCTCAACTTGGGGGCCTTGACCGTGATAGAGAGCGAAAGCTACTAGTTGAACCAGTATTAACTGGTGCCGCAAAAAAGTGGTACCACAACCATGTAATTGAGGTCGACGAATATTCAAACTGGAACTTCATATCCGTCGTAATAGGGTTATATGACCGATTCATTCATGATTCAGCCATGCAAGAAGCTCGATCAAAATTTGACCGAGCTACATTCGTGGATGGAGGAGGGACAGCTGAGGGATATCGTGACCTTCTTCAAACTCTAGTACGTGACATGACTAGAAAGCCAGATGATTATACGATCACCCAAAGGTTTGTCATGGGATTGCCCCCTGATATGAGAGGGGCCATATTCAATGACCGATTGAATGTGGAAGTAAACACCTTAGAAGAATTCGTGGAATCAGCAAAAGCATTCGAGGTGACCAAACGCTCAAAGAAGGAGTATGGTCATACAAGTAACGCCATGCACCCAATAGCAAAAGACACATCCAAAGACAAAGCTCCCCATCCTACTGACAGTAAGGACCACACTGGACCATCCAATAGACCACTTTGTGGTCATATGTTCATATGCTCTGGTGGCAGATTTTTCTGACCTAACACACATGATCGATGGAATCAATCATTGCCACCTCAACCTGCAGATATAGGAGCCCATAATCCTTTGCCTCAAGCACATCCTAACCATACCAATGATGCTAGACCCAGGCTGCCTAAACAAGCCAACCTGAGTAATGTCAAGTGTTTCTGCTGTGGCGAAATGGGGCACTATGCATCCCATCATGATAAGGAAGCAAACCTGTGAATCCAGGCTGCACACATGACCATCGGTGATGATATCCATGATGAGGGAGATGATGATGACTCAATTATTGAGAATGGCCCATCTGAGAGTGAAGACAGCTATGAGCATGCATGGCAAGAGGTGGAATTTGAAGAATATGGTGGCAGGTATGAATCGGACGATGATGAAGACCGGGAGTTTATGGGGATGACAAGAGAAGTATCCTCTGAAAATCCATATGACAGATCAGCTGAGTCGAACTCAGAATATGATGATGAGAGTTTGGCATCCCCAGGATACAATATCCGTTGCCTGATGACCCGAGATTTCGACAGGAACCATGAGACGGATCCTAACTTCCAACACACTATTTGTGTCCTACATAACCAGCAAACAAGGATATCCGCCATGACGGATGAGGGTCCCGAAGACCGTCCTAATAGATGCTACAAGCTGAAAGTCGCAATTGAACCCAAAGACAGGCCTATGTACTCCACAGCTGACAAGATGTGTTTATCGACATATACTGATGTCAACAGAGTAATGGCTTTGATGTTGTGGGATAGTGGGAGTACGTCAACGGCAATGTCGCCGCACTTTGCAGACGTATCGCAAGCACTCATTTTCAACTTGATTGAGCCCGTAACCCTACAATTGGAAACTGTGGGGAGTCGATCCAAGATTAACTTCAGAACAATGGTGGAAATGGAATTAGCAGGGCTCACCTTGATGGAGTACGTTGATGTGGTGAACATTGACTGGTACAATTTACTAGTGGGCACTCCATTCATGCACCGACATGGTGTGGTACTGGATTTTGAATGCAATTGTGTCTGTATCAATGGGGTAGACATCCCAGCCGAGGTGATACCAAGTGTAGGGAAGAATCACAATGCACGCCATCATCGATTACGATGACCCCTACCTCCAATAGGAGGTAATTGACTACATGGTAAGCCCACAATTGAGGTGCTGGATGGAGAAGAGACAGGGAGAATCTTAAATCCTCTACCCGAGAACTCCCCAGCACTTATGATGGCCGAGGCGGAGTACTCGACCGAACTTGATACTGGAACCGAGTCCTACAGTTGAGTTAGGAATAAGCAACGGTACTAAAGAAAATGAACATATCTAACTCACCGACTCCATCAGAGTAGAAGCCCCTACATTGTGGCTCGACACCACTAGCCATGAGTGCCAGCCCACATCTTCACGGGTCCTAGTCGAGGATCTCATCACTAATGATGACAATGACATACATGAGCATCATTTCCATGTACCACGTGAACCGAACGTGAAAGATCCTACCCAGAGGATGAGATTTTGGGATCGACCGATGCCAATTCCAAGAGTATCATGGCCTGGCAATCATTGAATGCCCAAAGAATGGAATTTGATGATTGGAGAAATGTGGGGAATCGATCCTGCCAGTCAGGGTTCACTATTCAACTACCCTGAATTTCCTGAGGATAATGAGGCAGAAGTGGACATCAACGACCAACTGTTGTTCATAATCCCGAATCCTGAACTCAAAGTTGACAGACCATATGAATTCACCATAGCTATGTATCCAGACGAACGATGACAAGACTTCCTATGTGCAACCATGATTATTGGTCCCATGCAGTCTGAACAGTGGATTTACTCCATGGTAACCGCAAACAAGTTAAGAAACCACCAGAAAACAAATACCCACCCTTTGGCATTAGAGGTGCCCAACAATCTGCAGAGAGACAAAGGAAAACAATGTGACACCAGGATGTACACTGATGATGATATCGATCGGTTATGCCAACATTGGTACAATGATTATGAGGAACTACTTCAAGGAGTTCCAGAAGGTATGCCACTGTGGAGGGTGGTTAATCATGAGATACTGCTTGAGGATGACAATGCAAAGTATCATTATCATTTGCTGCAATGCCCAAATGCATTGAGGGGTGAATTTGACGAGAAGGTTGCATGATATACCTGTGCTGGATGGTGGGAATTGACATCAGCAAGCCAGGCAGCACCAATGATGTGTATTTTTAAGAAGGATAAGCACCTTCGAACTGTCGTGGATTGTCGACAACGAAATGAAAATACCGTCAAAGATGTTACGCCGATGCCTGACCAAGACAATATTCAGGAGGATGTTGCTTGTGCCAAGTACCATTCCAAGATTGATTTATCAGATGCGTATGAACAGGTATGCATAGTCAGCAGCGATTTCTGGAAGACTGCATTTGCTACTGTGCGGGGGACATTTATTAGCAATGTTATGCAACAAGGAGACTGTAATGCCTTCATGACATTCCAACACCTAATGACATCTATATTCCAGGACGTCATTGGGATGTACATGCATGTTTACCTGGATGATATCTTCGTCTTCTCTGACACCATCGAAGAACACGAGGCTCACCTCCAGGTTATATTTGACCAACTCAAGGAACAATCATTGTATCTGAAGTGGTCCAAGTGTGAATTATACACTGATGAGATAGATTGCCTGGGCTACAAGATAGATAACAGAGGTCTCCATGCCGATGGTGACAAATTGGCACAGATCCGAAGCTGGTGAACCCCATGAAGCTACAATGATATTCAACGATTTGTTGGGTTGGTCCAGTACTTGGCAGCATTCCTGCCTGACATATCTGCTTACACAGGGCTGCTCATGAGCATGATGCAGAATGGGAGCGCCTTTAATTGGCGACCTATACACCAATGCTGCTTCAACATGATCAAAGCTATCTGCTGCAAGACCCCGATCTTGCGTCTGATTGATCCTAGGTCAGACGAACCCATATGGGTGATATGTGATGCATCAAAGTCCGGGGTTGGAGCTATGTATGGGCAGGGTCCAACTTGGCAAACCTGCAGACCCGCCGGATTCATGTCGAAAAAGTTTATGACTGTGCAGCATAACTATCGAGTTCATGAACTCGAGACTTTGGGAATCCTTGAAGCCCTCCTCAAATGGGAGGATAAATTGATGGGCTACAAAATACACGTTATTACCGACCATCAAGCTCTAGAGTTCTTCAAGACCCAGACTCACCTAACAGGTCAGCAGATGAGGTGGATGGACTACCTCTCTCAATTCAACTTTGACATCACTTATATCAAAGGCAAAAACAATAAGGTGGCAGATTGTCTTAGTCGGTATTATGAGAATGATACCTGGGAAGACACGCACAGTATAAATGACTATGTATGAGCAGATGCTCATATCGATCCCAACGGTGATGACCTCCCTCCAGATCGACACCAAGAAATCCGGGATAAGATCATTGAGATTCATGTCATGCAAGAAGATAATCGGAGACACAGCCTTCGACTATGAGAGAAGAAGGAGCTTCATGACATTGAAGCTCAAGAGATGGTGGATGCAGCTATGGTAGCCCCCAAATCACCTGCTGAAACAGGTGTACAACCTGCAGATTATATGTTGGTGGATGTGTTACAGTCTGGGCCTGACTTGATACAGACTCATAAGAATGATGATGCATACACCAAAGCTGTATGAGAATCGTACGCTGGGGATCCATTCTTCAAGTTAATACTGGATGACCCAGGGGCAAACCGAGCATTTATCATTTGTGACAGTATGATCTGGATGATAAACAGTAATGGGGATGAGGTGCTATGCATACCCAAAGGATTGTATAACGATCAAACACTGCAGGAGATAGTATTGGACCAAGGACATGATACACTAGGGCACTACGGGTACCAATGAACATCAGAATATATCCATCGATGGTACTGGTGGCCGCGAATCGTACCTGATACTCGTGAATTTTGCCAATCATGCTCAGCATGTCAACAGGCTAAAGAAGGGAACAAGGCTCCTACCGGAAAGCTCCATACTCTTCCCATCCCATCCCAGCCTTGGATGTCCATTGGTATGGACTTTGTAGGACCATTTCCTGAGGTCGAGGTTGAACAGCACAAGTATAATTACTTGTGGGTAGTCATGTGCCAACTTACGAGCATGGTACACCTCATACCAGTACATACCACAATGACAGCTACCCAGCTATCTGCAGTATACATGCAAGAGATAGTTCGTCTTCATGGACTCCCTAGCTCCATAGTCAGTGATTGGGACTCCAAATTCACATCGAAGTGGTGGAGAGAACTTCACCGAATGTTAGGGTCCAAACTACTCATGTCGACCTCGTTCCACCCTCAAACCGATGGTGTAATAGAACGGATGAATCGTTCAGTGGGACAGATATTCCGAACGGCGGTACAACCCGATCAGAAGAACTGGTACCATCGGGTCGACCTCACTGAGTTTGTGATTAATGTGAGTGTTAGCCAAATGACACGTTTCACACCTTTCGAACTGAATACAGGATACCTCCCTTCCATGATAAAGGAATACACCGCCATGCCCATGGCTCCCCCTGGGATAAAAAAATTTGCCAATCAGGCCCTAGCTAATCTTGCTGAGGCTCACAACTCAATCATTGCAAATCACATATTTCAAATGCACCAAGCCAACAAGTGTCGATCGAGCGAGCCGCTGATTGTGAAGGGTGACCTCGTATTCCTCTCCACGAAAAACCTGAATCTCCCAAAGGGATGTGCCCAAAAGCTATGTCCTAAGTTCATTGGACCATATAAAGTCGACGAAGCTTATCCAGAGACTTCAAACTACACCTTGCAGCTACCCATAGCTCTACAAAAGAAACACATACACCCCACGTTTCATGTCAGTTTGCTGCGGCCATACCATGCAAGCAACGATTCATTGTTTCCCAACCATGCTCAACCTGAACCATACGACTTCAGCGCAGGCGACGAAACTGAGTGGTTTGTTGATGAAGTGGTCGGACACAGATGGTCCGACTGCAAATTGGAATTGCAGATTCAATGGTCGTTGGGTGACACCACCTGGGAACCATTATCCTCCTGTAAGGATTTAGCCGCACTGGATCGATACTTGGAAATAATGAACATATGATACCCATGACAATTGTCAAAGCAGGTCCTCATGGATAGTTGACTAGGCTTATTGCCACGCCAGCATCAGCAAATGTTTGGCTCAATCCAAGAATCTCCATGTGGCTTTGTCAGGCCTATCTTGTCGATCCTACCAATTGCTCGACTTCAAATACAAACCATTTCATGCAAGAATGGTGCCCTTTCTTTTCTCCTGCCCCGCTTGCAGCCAATGTTATTACTGCTACTCTTTATCGTGTCTCTATCCCTGGTCTTTGCCACTGGCAGTGATAATAATAATGGTGACAAGAATTTACCCCCCTCTCGCCCTGGCTCACCGCACGACTGGTCAAATTCGATGAACCCCGGATGGGGTTCTCATTGGGGGGAGAATTGGGGACCACCCGGAGTACCTGGCCCTGGGACAACAGCACCACCCCAAAATTTTCAACAACAGTTCCAGCCAATGTGGCCCACCCAGTTCTATGGACAACAACCAAACGTGGGCCCCCCTAACATGTTCTACCCACCTAACTGGGGTGGATACGCATACCCTATGCAACATTATATGCCAGCATGCGATGACTGAATGGCCATTGACGATGACACTGCTCGTCAGCCTGACCATATGCAAAACGGTCAGTCCAGCTCACCACTGGATGAGCTACCATTGGCTAACAGGGTAATAGCCCATAATGACACCCAGACAAATACACGGGATCCCTCCGACAAGAAGGGGAAGAAGAAAGCCTCTGAGAAAGAGCTGGTACAACAGGCGGAAGAGGATGAGGAATATTGTATGAAAGCCAGGCAGCATGATATTGAGGATGAACCAATACCATCAGAGGTGCTGGAGATCGCTGACAGGATCCATGGGCAAGACCGCGTTGGCGAACTAGAAGAACGATTGAAACATGCTCACAAATTGTTGGCTACTGCCCTCCAACATAATCGACAGCTCAAGCACGAGTTGGAACAGGCAACGAGAGGTACTAAGCGACCTCTATCCCAACCCCGTGGTGAACCCATGGCAGAGCAATCCAGCAAACGCATGAGACAACCCCCCACTGGACCGTCGTCTGAATGGACTGCACAACAATCACCATGGGATAGCCATGTAGACGACGAGCTGGCAGGGTATCTATCGGATGCACCGAAGTGGATTATCATCGAAACTGAGGGACAACCCATCAAATCGAAAGCCACAAAACATCGCAAAAAAGAGGGCTTAAAATCCAAACAGATTATGATCCTACCATGCAGGATAGAATACTTAGCACCAAGGGATGGAGCTGCATACCTACAAGACAGTAGGGTACACAACCATACTATCACCAAAGGATCATTGGCAGAAGAATGGCTCGAATTCCTCGCCGGAACGATGGGTATCAAACCCATCCACCCCGACGAACCTCAACCTCTCGTATCAAATGTTAATGACTCTGACAGCAAATCCAATGATGATAATGATGAAGACTCTGAGTCCTGGCATGTGAAATGGCATTGAAATAACCCACTGCCGAAGAATACAAGCAACTACAAGCAGCACAAGCATGAGGTATTTCTGAAGGCCGAACAGAAGAAGTTCAACCAATGCCAACAAGATCATCGACCACATGAATATAGTTCGTCACTCGCCCGATGGGAGACACAGCGAGGGAGGATACCTCCTTCATTACCCTCGGCTATTATTGGCGGGCATCCCGAGTGTGACAATGGATTTTGGGGAATGTTAAGCCCTGGCTTCCTCTACCTGCGCAAGTACAATATTGTACTTGCCAATACAGAAGCAGCCAATGTGGTTCGAGTGTTTGACAGCGGCCAAGGGATATGAGCTCCAATCGGTATACACCAGCAACCCAACCCGCGAGGTTTCCCCATGAGTATCCATGAAATGCATGACATGGTGTGAGGGATCAGGAACCGTCACTCCCAGTGGCGAAATGACTTGTACCTGCTTGGGGAGTTCTATAGGATATCGTCAAGCATGAGGCTCGAATACTGGGATATGGCAATGCAGACAGCCACAACCAGGTTCAATAGTGAATGGAAGGATATCCGAGAACAGTTCGAGTTACTCAAACCACCCGAGTTTATACCGCTACCTGCCGACTGTCTGATGTCCAACCCCCACAATGCTAATCATGGCGCGGGACTTGTCCAACCGATTAACGGGACAATCGATGAATGGTGTCGATACATCATGCACCATATGCACCCTGGTGGGCAAAGTACCCCATCTGGGATTGGGACGGATGTGTCCTTCCAGGTCAGTATCCCTCATACTTGGGGATATTTGCTGTCTATGGCTTTGTCCCTGGAAAACGACCATCGAGGAGCATGTAGCACCTATTCCCGCATATTTGCAGGGATTGTGGCTTGCCCTCAGTGGTACTCCCTTCAAATCGCAGAGATAAGGTCCATGTATCCTCACTCACCTGTTGATATTGCTGCTTCAAGCAATGTGCTTGAACATATGGATTGGGATGGGCCTGGACATAACCTGAACGAGGACGATATTATTCATCATATGGCGATGAATGGGATCACACAACCCATGGTTGATAGTGCATATCCATATGGACTTACGTTCATAGATCGAGGATTGTCGACAGATTCGATTCATGCTGACTTCTATTCAGATGTGGATCATCAGCGACACATATTGCTTGATACCTATGGCGTGCCACCTACTATCGATGCACACCAGGGATGGTGGTACCCTGACATGCAGGATATTGAACACATTCGAGTTTTGCGGCATGTCCAAGATTATGAAGTGCCTGAACGGTGAAATGACGGACCAGGGATAAGCTCGGATCATACTGTGTTTGATTGGTTCCATGTTGGGGAGCACTACGTCTATGAATGGTTGGCTGAATGTCCACCTCCAGAAGATACTGAGGACGTTGGCCCTGTGCCCGACTCGCCCTCCATACCTCAACCTGTCTTAATAGACGAAGACATGGACATGGGCATTCGAACAGCAGGTAATATACCCACTGACGAGTCCATTAATGCCCTGGCAGGTGACCCTACTCGTCAGGATGGTACCATTGTTAATCTGACTTCAGACACAGATGGATCTCTAAGCAACAGCATTACACCAGAGCACATTAGCCCTACCAATGGCAACCCCATTGATCTCTCCGGCATGAACACTGCAGTACCCGACGAGGAGATGCCGATTCCTACTTAATTGAGCTAGGATTCCCTGGAGGCAACCCCATCGGGGGGCATGTAAGGGATGGTGACCTAAACCCATATAGGTCATCGCCTGATTATCTTATCTTTTCATCTTATCATTTAGTATTTAACCAGTGACAGTAGTATATTGAAATACTGTCTTTTATTCTTTTACCGTCTTGTATACGCAACGTAGTCTACCAATATACATTGGTCTATACTACCTAGCGTGACGCAAGACATAAGGAATTTTTACACAACACCAAGGACAGCGCTGAAGACAAGCGTAAGCCACATCTTGACACTGCCCACAGATAGTGAAAGGGCGCCGTTGCTACCGCTTGTTGAAGCAGCGTTCTGGGCGGATACAGAACCCGATGCACTCGTAGAAGATGCCTTGGATGCACTGGTCGACGATGCATGTGCTGATGTGGAAGTAGCTCCAGCAGTCGTAGGTCCGAGGGGCGCGGTGGATTGGCCATCGATTTCTGCTTGGACGGATGCATTAAACGAACCGCTCATGCCATTGATCCTGTTTCACACCGTTCTCGTCAGTGGAAACAGTCATATATATCACGATAAAAAAACGTGCGTGAATTTAGCCGAAAATCCGAGGGCAGGGAATCTTGCGTCCTTGGCATCCTTGAGACTGTTGGATTCAACACGGATGAAGCTGGAATCACGCCTAAGTTCATTGAAACGGAAGTTGCATGGTAGCAGGAGAGCGTACTATTGATCACTGCCACCGCCAACGCTCGGATCTGGGGTGAATTGGATTGTCGATGTCGTCGAAACGTCGACATTCTCAGCAATGACTTGGAGAACAGTCTGAAAGAACGAAGTCAGCCACGCGGAAGTAATTTGGAACGCTGCGCAACGTCGATCATGGACAAATATGGTGAAGATACGAGCAGCAACGGATCTTCACCTGGGATATCGCGTTTCCTACAGCAACGGAGAATTTCGCCGCGCCAAATTCACTCAGGGAAGGCGAGTCGGTAGTGTCTTGCCATACGATGCTAGCAGATTGGCCAGCGGTCATTACGGTGGTCGCCACAGGATTCGTGATCTAGGACACATAGTAAGCTAATTATCAACTGGCAAAATTCGGCAACCGCGCAGAACATACGTAGATGTTAGCTAAGGCGGACGAAGCGAGACCGAAGAGAACGAAAGACAAGGAGAACATCTTTGTAAAACGAAGTCGAGTAAGTGGGAGTTGGATGGGAGAAATGAGTGGAAGATTCAAGAGAATGTGAGGGTGGCACTATCTAGAGATAATATTCAGACGAGGGGACCTTGTTCGGGAGAAACAAAGCGATGGGAATATGGAAAAAGATGAAGAGAACGAGCGTTGTCGTGTGATGGTATAATGGTTCCAAGCTCCGCTCAAAAACCTTCAATGCAGTGTGCTTGGTGCCTTGCCACGTGAATGTGTTGCCTGATCCTGCCATCGCCATACCAACTTTTGAGATTGTTTGTTTAACAGATGGCAGTGCAGACTCCTTCCCATTCGCGGAATGGGGGGTAACTTATTCCTGACGAAGTAGTACACTCTGTAATATTTATCTTATCTTATCAATCACGTGATATTTTGATCTTTCTGAACCTTAATTATTTTTTACCCCCCATTCCGGCGACTGGCAACACTTGTAAGACCACTTTGCGCATGTTTGGCAGCACCTTGCACTCGGGGCAGTGGCTGAACGTTCCCCCACACAAGTTTAACATAAGTAATAGACAATTTGCTATCATTATTGCATTTCTTTTACAGGTCCGATGAACTTCCTATAAGAAACAAGCATCCTACCCTGGCTGAAGGACATTACTTCCATTCTTAATTGGCAATAGTAATGTCATCTTTTCCTGCCATAACATGATGAGCCACTTCAATCTGCCATAGACAGGGAGTCAGGGACTATACCCAAAGACAGCTTTGACCTTGGCCTGAACATCTTCGACCTTTTCGGGCATGCTGCTTCGGGAACGTTTCTGATGACCTTAGCCTTCAGGAATGAGAGCGAGTGCAAGGTGCTGCCAAACATGCGCAAAGTGGTCTTACAAGTGTTGCCAGTCGCCGGAATGGGGGGTAAAAAATAATTAAGGTTCAGAAAGATCAAAACATTACATAATACGATAAGATAAGATAAATCACTCCATTCCCCGACTGCGAAGCAGTCGTTTTACCTCCCATGAAGGTGAATGGGAAGGAGTCTGATGGCAGTGATCCTTTGCTTACAGTATTTGTAGTTCTTATGCTCATCGCGGGACCTGGAACATTGAACTCGGTAATGTCAACGTCAATCGTTGATAGCCGGCTCCGGTAACTAATTAACAGTGTATGTTCGTCAGTAGCTGGTATACGGTAAGAACGTGGACGGCTGTGACCGATCCTTGACTATTCAACTACTTGAGTATTTATGACACGTCTCGTTAAGCTTTTTCAGGTATGTATACGTTGGTTGGTTCTGGAATCTGGAAGCGTGGACGCGTGACTGAATCTGGGCTGGAAACTTGATAGGTCGTGGAATTTGGTCTACTGAGTTATTTGTATTTATTTCCCCGGATTAAAAGTAGCCTCCCGTAAGATCATTACGACTAGCATAATAAAACAACAAGGCAGTCTGCAAATATCCTCCTCTCTCTTCAGTAGACCCTTATCTGCTCATTATCGGCACGCGTCTTATCGGCGGCATTTGACAACGGAGAACTGCCGGAAAATCCCTTTGCAACGTGTCGTTTGTGTGTGTTGAACGCTTGTCATTTCCGTTGTTGGATAAATCCCGAAATGACAAGAGCGTCGTCGTCGTCGAAGAGATCCTCTGGAGCGGGAACATCACGTGGCCGGGGGACTTACGCTTCACATGCCTGCAATGTTTGCAGAGCCAAGTTTGTACTATTTTACCTTGCTGGAGATTTCCCCTAACGCCGTGCCTAGGAGGGTCAAGTGCGACGAGGTCAAGCCTGTCTGCGGCTTCTGTCAAGCCTCTGGACGTAACGATGAGGTCCGTGTGCGACAGGAGTCACTTCATTGTCTGCTAACCGGATATGTAGTGTTCATGGACAGGCGAAAGTGCAAGGAGACCGAGGACAGAGGCCCACTACGAAGCGCTGAGAAAACGGGCAGATGCACTCAAGGCCTATGCAGATTTGCTGGAATCCTTGCTAAAGAAATGTCGTCGAGAGCACGGAGGAGTGTCAGCGGAGAGCATGTCGTATCTCCAGTTCCGACCGCCGGACGCTGGAACCGCCATTCTAGACAATGAAGTGCCACTGCCGCATGACGATGGTACCGATGTAAATCAGGGCGAAGAAGAAAACATAACACGGGAGATATGTGTGCCCACTCGGAACTTGAAGGTACGTTGCCAACAAACACTTCTAATGGGTTGCTGACCGTGCATATATGCAGTTGGAAGACAGTCAACTTGTTTTCTATGGCATTGCGGCACCGTTCCGCCTTGATCAGACTCCTGGAAAGTCTAGGGTAGCTTCCAGACTCCCCGACGGTGACGACCCTAAAAAGAGCCATGTCCTTCAAATAACGGATGGCGATGGAAGTTACTATGACCCGCATTTCGACTGGTCTCGCCATCTTCCATCCATCGTGCCTCTCGACAGGAAGGAACATGACAGGTGAGCCACCCATCCATTACTTTTACAGAATATTAATGCGCTCTCAGAGTTCTCGACCTTCTCTTCAAGTTCTTTACACCATGGTGTTTTCGCATTGTTCCAGCATTTTTTCTTCGCGACATGCACAGGGCTCTCAGCGTACCTCCGCACGAGACACCTCCGAGGACTGTTCATTATTCTCCCATGCTCCACAATGCTCTCGTGGCATTGGCGACAGCTTTTTCGGATGATCCTCGGGTACGTGACTTCAAGTCTCGTAAGTACTTTGCCGACGAGGCCAAGCGCCGGTGGGAGGAAGAATGCCGAAAGCCGAACATCAGCGTCGTACAAGCGCTTTCAATACTATCCAGCTTCCATTCAACCAACGGTGACCAAACTATCGGCTATATGTACTTTGGTGAGTAATTCGAGTTCTATCCGAACCCTTCTCATCCAGGGATATCAATCAGGTCTCAGCGCACGTATCGGTCAAGCGTGTACGTACAAGTTATCCCCACAAACAGTTTTTTTCTCATCGTGGTCATCGCAGTGGGTCTCGGCTTTGATAGTTCACAATGGGTCAAGGCTGGACTCATATCCAACGATTATATGATGGACCGAAACTGGGCATACTGGACTACATTCAGCGAAGTCAGCTAATTCTTTAAGTATCAACTTCTGTCTTACAAATTCCCACTCAGGACGTTTGTTGGTCGGTTTACGTCGGCCGGGATTTTTGTGTCCCTCAACCAGTAGAACGACATGTCCCGGTTTCCTTCGTCGACAGCGAATTCGATGAAACTCCATGGCATTACCCTCCTGCTAATATCCCACCTCAGCCAAATTTCCTATCGAGAACCCTCGCAGCAACCTGCGAGCTGATGATGATAGCGAGACAAGTTATGGACGTCATGTATGTGGGTCTCGTTCTCATGCTTCGAACTCGTGCAACCAACAGTACTACAGAAACAGTTTGAATCTCGTTGGGACTCGACAGGAGATAAGCGATGAAATTATCAGTAAAATTGAGTGGGTTCTTACTATTGATTCCTCCTTTTCCGACTTACGTATATTTCTAGTCTGCAACTCCACGAATGGAAGAGTCGGCTCTCACCAGAAGTTGACATAACTACCAGCAACAAGTCGTCTGCTACCCCTCATCGTCTAATGCTTCACCTAGCCTTTTGGTGGGTGTTCATCCTCTTGCACCGCCCATTCTTTCATCGTCGAAAACGTGGGTCGGATGGAGACATTGATCACGTCAAGGTCTGTCGCTCTAACACCTTAATGGAACTTTTCCTGACATGGGTGTACTAGATGTGCAAGTGGGCGTCAGAAAACGTCATGGAGCTTCTTCTTGTCTGGCGATCACTCTACACCCTCCGATATGTTCCAATGACGCTCGTGCAGGTGCTCTTTTCTGCTGGAACCGTCTACTTGCTACTCGCCGAGAAGGCCGCCTCCGGGCTTCGCGTCGCCAAGAAAGACCTTGAGCGGTTTGTCTCCCAAGCTGATCTGTGCGTTGAGTATCTGAATGAGATCGGAAAATCATGGAGCTCCGCCACAAGAATTGGTGGTATCTTGTCGAACCTTGCCCACGAACAACTAGATCCTCTGTTGGAGAAGAGGATCGCGAAGCGTACCTCAAAGCAAACAAAGCAAGAGGAGACCAAGTCGGAAATAGAAGCTGACGTTGGGACATCTCCCACAACACAATCTGAGGCGGGATCATCTGAATCTGGGTCTTTTCACGTTGAAGATGTCTCTTCGATGTCGACCGAGGCATCTCCTGCACAGTCCCAGTGGTTCCAAAGTCAACATTTCCACATGCCGAATAATCACAACAGCAACAATTTTGGGTCTCTTGTTGTCTCAGGGATGTTGGGTGGGGAACCGTTTGGTATCGAACCCTTTGTGCCAGACTATAATATGGGCTCCTATGATGGGTACGGTAACATACCCAACGGGAGTAGCGGCGTGGCCGACACGTTTGGACAGGCTCAGGAATTTATGGCCGCCTCTGGTCCGGAGTTTTTTGGGGCGTATGATGCTGGTACACAACACCTGTGGGATATCCTGCAGCGGCACCATTCTGGTGTGATGTGATTGTCAGTTATTTTGTGTTCCAGAGCTTATATAATTTACTATATATGTGATTTATTATACTTTACAAAAAACTCACGTACGGATCGGATCGTTCGACGATCACAAACTCATCGTTCCCATGCCACAGCACGACAACAGCACTCATCCTCCCAGAACCCAACCCTCTCTCGCATAATTCAGTTTATTCATACCTACATGAAGATACAAAACCCTCCAAGCACACCCGCACGAAGTAGTGACCAAGTAATGCACAGTAGACACCAGATTGTATGCATACGCCCTAAAGGGCATGAATACTATAAACGGGATTTCATCATCATCATCATCATTATACTTTACAAGGATATGCACTTATCTTTTTTCGTCTGTTGGTCTACTTATGTGTAATATGTATGAAGCTTTGAGTAAATACATTATTTTCTGTATTAATAATGTAATACAGAGAGAATCCAGCGATTATCACCGATTATATTGTAGTATCTGTAGGAAACTTTGGAAGCAACCAACGTTCGCCTCGCAGGGTGCGAAAATTAACTTAAATTAGCTACTTTGGGACCGTATTTATATCGTCCATAAGAAACAATCCCCTTCCTTGTGTCCTACCTCAAAACAGGCGACGCTACCCTCTTTCTTTCGCCTTAGGTTACTTCCATACATTTACCTGCAGTACGCGCATCTTTGTCCTGAATTTCACATTGCAACAACGCCACAAGTAATCGATGACGCGCGGACCAGGGTTTCCAGGGTCGATAAATTATTTATGAGGTAAGTCACGCATAACATCACGCGACACGAGACTCTATGGGCCCCGACAAGCCTTAATTCTACCTCTTACTACCACCATCTTCCCTTGATATCTTCCACCATGGTTCTCTCTCGCCGAGGAAGTGGTAGCATTACGCTGCCGTCGGGTCAGACGATGGCGATCCATACTCGAACTCACGAGGAGGAGGATCTGCCTCACGCTACCAAGAAGTGCGTATTTTTCTGTGTCGTCGCCTCAAATCCATGCCAATTATTAGCGGTCCAATATCTCAGGACTATGGCAGATCATCTGCGGAAGTATGAAAGTCTGTAAGTAGTTTCCGCCTCTGCTGCCCTGGCCATTAACGAATGGACGATGATAGGTTTACACTAACACCCCAACGGATGCGCATGATAGTCGAAGCATTCAAGGATACGCTCGAATTGGGCTTACAGAAGCCGCAGCAGGTCGTTGTGAGTCCATCTACGTTATATTAGTGGATTTATCTTGATAGATGCAGCCCATGATTCCTACCTATGTCTTCGGATGGCCGACTGGCACAGAAATTGGCGATTTCCTGGCGGTGGACCTCGGTGAACACCCACATCTCAACACTTTCGCTTCTGGCTGATGCATTTCACTCGTCAGGCGGTACCAATCTTCGTGTCTGTCTTGTGAATCTCCAGGGCGAAGGGAAATTTGAGATCACACAAGCCAAGTACCGTCTTACCGAAGAGCAGAAGCAGGACGACGGACAGAAACTTTTCGATTTCTGTGCCGAATGTTTGAAGACGTTCGTAGATACGAATCTTACTGATGACAGTGGGGAATTGTCGCTCAAACCAGGCGAGACGTTACCTCTGGGCTTCACGGTGAGTACGCTTCCCATTGTCATAGCCTTTTTCTTAACATCTGGGCACAGTTCTCGTATCCCTGCAGGTGAGATGTGCGCGGTGGAATGGAAACAGCATTAACGGATGTTGCTTAGTCAAGAGAGGATTGATCACGGCGTGCTCATTCGATGGACCAAAGGTTTTGGCGCTGCCAACACGGAAGGTCGCGATGTGGCCGAGATGTTCCGCCATTCCCTCGCTAAATATGTACGCCCTCCTAAACTACTTATCATTCATCATGCTAACGTTCGATCTTACGATAGAAATTGCCTATCACGCTGACCGCTCTCATCAATGATACAACTGGAACACTCATTGCGTCGCACTATGTCAACCCAAAGACCAAGATTGCTGTCATCTTTGGAACGGGATGTAACGCGGCTTACATGGAGAAGGTTGGTAACATCGAGAAGATCCATTCCTTGAGTATCGATGAGAATGCCGAAATGGCAATCAACTGCGAATGGGTAAGCTCAGCCGTCCCTTGTCCTGAACTGGTACGACATGCCTTATCACAGGGTGCGTTTGACTCCTTTGAACACGAACATTTACCTCGTACGAAATATGATATCATTGTCGACGAGACATCCAACAAGCCAGGTGAACAAGCTTTTGAAGTGGGTCGCATTCACCATTAAAAGCGTATGACAACTAAGTGGCCTTTGAATAGAAACTGATCTCTGGACGATATCTGGGAGAAATCCTACGATTGGTTATCTGTGAACTGATCGACGAGGGTGTTCTTTTCCTCGGCCAAGAAACATACAAGCTCGAAATACCTTATGTGTTTGAGACCGCTTTTTTGTCGCTGATGGAAAGGTAAGGGATATCTTTTCTATGTAACCATCTCATTGTCTTCCAAATTTCAGTGACCCAACCGATGAGCTTTTGATGATCATTGGAATCTTTACACACTTTTTTGCCGTCGAGACGACTCTAGCAGAGCGTCAGTTTTTCCGTGCCCTTGCAAAACTCATTGGACGAAGGGCTGCTCGTTTGAGTGCCTGTGGCATCGCTGCCATTGTAAGCAAAATGGGATATCTAGATGAGGGCTGTTCAGTTGGTGCTGACGGTTCTTTGTACAACGTTGGTACCCTAGTATTTCTCGTCTTGCCGGTTCTAACCAGTCCGTAGAAATATCCCGGTTTTGCAGATCGAGTCCACGAAGGTCTGCAAGACATCTTCGGCGAGAAGGGAAAGTGCGTATAAATAGATCGTGTTTCACGACATCCTGCTAATTCCACGTAGGAACATTGTCACGTACCATGCTGAGGATGGAAGTGGTGTAGGAAGTGCAATCATTGCCGGTGAGCCTTACTCGTAGCTGTCCATCTGATCCTTTTTACTCAAATTTCTTCTTGTAGCCATGACGAAACTCAGAAAGGACGCTGGCCTATTTGCTCATGTGTAGGTCCAAGGCATTCAGGCGCTTGGACACTTGGACTTTTGACAGAAAATCAAGTAGAAGAAGCCATGTATGTGTTTTTTACGTACTTTACTAGTTTGTTCTTGTTCGTTCCTCTTTGAAGGAGTGTAGATTGTGGTTGGTTATCACACACTTTCTTGTCCGACAGCCGCAGTCTTTGATCTTCTTAAATGCGCTTAAAATCGGTCTTCTATTCTCCGGACCGTGACGCGTGATGGAGCGGGCCGGTCCTCGGAGTTATACAAAACTTCGCAGTTGCAGCGAAGCGAGGATCATCAACGATGCTGCTTTTGTCACTATCCGCAGCGCTTCTGTTATTGGCTACTCATACCGTCCTCGGACAGGAAAATTGTACTCTGACTGCTTCTGGCGAAGATGACGCGTCTCAATTTCTCTCTGCTGTCCAAAACTGCGATACTGTGGTAATTCCAGAAGATGCCACGTTGAATATTGCGACGCGCCTGAATATGACAGGAATCTCCAATACCAATATCGTGTGTTGATTTGTCTTTCAACTTTCACAGCACTGATATCGCAGTTCAGAACTTAGAAGGGACCATCCGTTTTGAGCCCGATATTCCATATTGGACGGGGGTCAGTAGAGCCGCTTGTCTTTATTCCTGTGTTTATTCATCTCGTATAGAATGCATTCTACTTCGAGTTCCAGGATTCGGTTACTTTTTGGCTGCTTGGCGGAGAAAATATCATTCTAAATGGCGGAGGGACCTTGGATGGTGCGGGACAGGTATCGTCCCTTCACTTCCCGTCTGTTCTCATGCTGACTTCGATTTTTCCTAGGACTGGTATGACGAATTGTGAGTGCGACCTATCTGCTCTTAGCCCGCCGGAGTGTCATGGAATATTCTAGTCCTTCGAATGATACTCTTCTCCGTCCCATCATCTTGATGGTTTACCAGGCAAACAACGTTGTCGTAGAGGACATTCAGATGGTCAATGGCCCAAGCTGGTTTAATCTCGCAAGTGATCCTTGTAATATCTCTTGACTCCAAGTGTGAATTTTGTTCGCAGATATATGAGAGCAATAATGTTACTTACAGCAATATCAGCATCACTGCTGAGTCCACATCGGACAATGCTGCCAAAAATACCGATGGTTGGGATATCTATCGCAGCGATACAGTTATCATCAAGGATTCTGTCATCGTTAACGGGGACGATTGTGTATCGTTCAAGCCAAGTAATGGGTCTCTGCTATTTTACCATGATGCTGAAGTTGATCGGGTCCCTAGATTCCACCAACGTCTTGGTGTCCAAATTAGACTGCACCGGATCGCAGTGAGTGCTTTAAGGCGCAATGTTCGATTCAATTTGTTAATTCGTTTCCTAGTGGTATATCTGTGGGGTACGTCAGGCTGCCACGTTGTATTGACCCGAAGCTCACTATGAATCAGCTCCCTTGGTCAGTACGCTGGCATCTATGACGTTGTAGGAAACATCACCGCAAGGTTTGATTCGTTTAGGCACTATGAGGAAGAAACATCATAACCCGTCATCTCTAGTCATATTGAAATGTCCAATGCTTCTAATGGTGCCCGGATAAAGGCGTGGGCAGGACCCAACGTCGGCAGTGGGATTGTCAAGAATATCACTTTCGTTGATTTCGAAGTGTCCGACGTAGACAATCCAATTGTGATCGACCAGGTGAGTAATTTCAACGGCTGAAAGCTGGTGAGGATTGACTTGTCTTTCCCGCATTTAAGTGCTACTTTAGCGAAGATCAGTGCGATGAATATCCCTCAAGCGTGTACATACAAGATGTCTATTTTACCAAGTACGATTCCTCCTATCAAGGTAGTGACAATGGAACTGACCGATTTATCAATTTAGCGTCTATGGCACAGGTTCGGGATCTACCGTTGCCTCCTTGGTCTGCTCCCCTGGTGGGCAATGCGAGAATATCAACGTAAATGATCTGAATTTGGTGTCAGTAGTTGGTGTTCCATCATTGTTGGCGACCCGAAGCTGATATGTACTTGCAGATCTAAAGAGGGGATAGCCACGTACCAATGTGTTGACATAGTCCTGACTGGAAATTCCGCCGGTCTCTTCAACTGTACAGAGGCGTAGTGCGGAAGCCCATTTTTGTGCCCTGGTAGAATTAAGCATGAGTCGGACTAATTACCTCACGAGGATGGGCCTTGCGAAGTTCCTCCGTCATCCTTGTCCCACGTCATCCAAGAATACATCTTCTCGTCGTTCTTTCACGTCACAAAAATAGGGAGCGGGACGCGTGCTATGTAGAATCGTGAGGATGACCTTCAACCCATGTCCGGACCGTTCATGGCGGTCCGGTACACGGATTATATATCTTGGAAGGGTTGGAGGGGGGTGCCAGCAATGCTTCGCTTGTTGTGTGTTCTTCTGATCCTTGCGGTTGCCTTTGGGCAAAAGTGTACTCTGACACCCTCAGGTGGCGACGATGCACCTCAATTTCTGGCCGCTGCAGTTGCTTGTGATACTGTTGTCATCCCAAGCGGCAAACAGCTCAACATTGCCACGCGGATGAACATGACGGGTTTAACCAATACACATATCGTGAGTGTTAACGAAATAAAGTTCGCAGTCATAGCAAAGGAATCTAAAAGCCTTCAATCGTAGAATTTAGAAGGCACCATTCGGTTCGAACCTGATATTTCATACTGGACGGGAGTAAGTTATAGGACTGTCGCATCCTCGGATATTCATGATATCTCCCAGAACGCTTTCTTCTTTGACTTTCAGGATTCCATCACATTTTGGTTACTTGGTGGGGAGAATATCGTTTTGAGTGGAGGTGGCACACTTGATGGGGCCGGTCAGGTACGCATAACAGTATCCCAAATTTTCTATGATAACATTCGTGTAACAGGCTTGGTACGACGCTTTGTGAGTTGACTAACAACCAGGGAGAACTTCGGGGTTCTTATTCCACTCTAGCGCGTCAAATTCAAGTCTCCAACGTCCTATCATCTTGACTATCTATCAGGCAACTAACGCTCTGGTCGAGGACATACAGATGGTCAACGGTCCGATGTGGTTCAATCTTGTGCGTATTCTTCCACTTTGACTGCTCTAATCTGAAATTTTGTCAGGTCTACGAGAGCAATGATGTCACGTACAGCAACATCAATATCACAGCTGTGTCGACTTCAAAAAACAAGATTGCGAATACAGATGGGTGGGACATCTATCGCAGTGATACCGTCGTTATTCGGGATTCCTCTATTCTTAATGGGGATGACTGCGTGTCTTTCAAGCCTAGTAAGGCTTATACATATTCGCCAGACCACTAATTCAACTCTCGTGTAGATACTACCAATGTCTTGGTATCTAATTTAAGTTGCAATGGGTCACAGTAAGTCAACTCTGCTATCTACACTCGTCTCGGGACTGACGGAAATTATTATGCAGTGGAATATCTGTTGGGTAATAGATTGATTATATTACCTCTATTGCAGATCTCATACACTATAATAGATCCCTCGGTCAATACTCTGGTATCTTCGATATCGTAGAGAACATAACAGCAACGTCGGTTTCCCTTCCTTTTGATGCTAAACGTTTTTTAAGTTACAGTTCTAGAGACATTTCTATGTCGAACGCACAAAACGGCGCTCGTATAAAAGCATGGGCTGGCTCCGGTGTGGGGAGTGGGATTGTCAAGAATATCACCTTTACAAACTTCGAGGTGTCTAAGGTAGATAACCCAATCGTGATCGACCAGGTAAACGAAATCCCTTACAGGTGGCTACATATCAGAGGCTTATAGAGATGACAGTGTTATATGACAAGCTCAAGCGAATGTTCTAAATTTCCATCCAATACGATTATCGAAGATGTTTGGTTCAATGAGTAGATTTCATTTTACTGCGAAATTTTTGTTCTCTGACTAACTATCATTTAGTGTCTTTGGTACATCATCTGGGGCCACTGTTGCATCTTTGGCATGCTCTCCTGATGGTAGGTGCAGCGATATCAATGTGAATGACTTGAATTTGAAGTCAGCTATTCTCTCATTTTCGATTTATACTCTGTTTGTGCTCACTTCACATCGCAGAGCCGGCAAAGGAACCGCCACATATGAGTGCCAAAATGTTGTTTTGAGTGGGAATGCAGTGGACCTCTTTCCTGATTGCACAGAAACGTAGGATAAGTGAAACTAATGTAGCGAGAGTTGTCAGATATTATCCCGCAATGGCAGTTCGTAAATCAAAGGTGCTTCCAAAGACATCGGGACAGTCCTACGAAGTTCGAATGTAGGTTCGAATGTAGTTTTCTCCCTCGGCATTCTTTGTCTTGTGGCAGAATGAAGAGCCGTGTCACCCAGCCTTCTGCTTGAAACTGAATTGATCATATTTTATGAAGATCTGTCACGCAGGTCAGACAGGACGTATGATTCCGAGTTCTGGGCCTGTACACAAGTACAGGTTTGAACCCCTTCGGTGTATGCCTGCGAACACAGTAAGCGCCCGTCATATATTTGGGAAGACAGATACACAGTAACCGTCTTTCTTTCCGATCTCAGGGCATTGATCAACACAGATGATCACTACGGGGGTTGTACCACCAGCTAGCCCTTTATAATGCTGAGTTAATGCTGAGGTGGTGGTTTTTTTTGTAGGGGTATGATGGCACCTGTTTTTGTGAATAAACTTTATTTTTTTTCACCAATTCCGGAAGTGTTTTGAGTGATGTAAAGGATGACCAATTATTATCACATGTCAGAATTTACTCAGTGAGGAAATTATAAACAGAATCGGTCTGGAAATGGTAACTTAGTCATGAGTAATGACCATGTTTAAAATTACTCATGACTAAGTTACCATTTCCAGACCGATTCTGTTTATAATTTCCTCACTGCGTAAATTCTGACATGTGATAATAATTGGTCATCCTTTACATCACTCAAAACACTTCCGGAATTGGTGAAAAAAAATAAAGTTTATTCACAAAAACAGGTGCCATCATACCCCTACAAAAAAAACCACCACCTCAGCATTAACTCAGCATTATAAAGGGCTAGCTGGTGGTACAACCCCTGTAGTGGATACAGCTCTTGTCATGCCTCAGTTTCCCAAGCCCTACATTCCTTCTCATCAGTAACGGATCATATCCGTTGACAGTAAAATGAGGCCATAATTTGCAGGCACCTTTTCCTGAAGACATTCTTACTCGTTTGCACTGGAGTCCAAACCGCCTTTCCTACTAGCCCATCGAAGACTTCCTAATACACCATAAAATGGCACAGCTATCCTGTGGGTAATATGGCCAAAATGTGCACAACCAAAGCCTGATTATTTGTTTCGAACAGACCAGCTACCTACTCTTGTTGAAGACAAGCGGCAAGGATGGCAGATGACATGTGCCAGTGCCACCATTGTTGTATGTTAATTGGATTTCCAAGTAGGGGAGTCATTGAATGTTTGAACAGACAAGTTTGCTCGCAGCTGTGGCTACTGGTTTTTTATCAGCTACCAACGATATTGTCAATGATGGGGATTTCAAGCAGACAGCAAATCCATGTGTCCTTAACTTTCTTTATGTCACATCATTTGGAGCCATTGTCTTGAATGCAAGTGCCACTGTCATATCCCTGTTTCTCATCGACGAACTAGGGGACCTTCCCACCCTTGCCTCCAGTCTTGGCAAACCAACAGCAGGCAGTCTTTAAGTTGCATTATATACCGATATTTTGGTCTACTATGGACTGGGAAATAGGTGGATCTGGACACTATGGCATTGTAAGTGTTCAATGAAATATGAATATAAATATTACAATCTACAACAATATCTTGTTCATTAGGGATCATCTCACTGGTTCTGGGGGTGTGGTGCCTGTTTCTGTAAGTCATCGTTTTCATCTACACTACGCAAACAATGCCGGTAAAAGTGATGATGACTTTAGCGACTGTTTTTGCAATCCTGCCTATTTGCAGGTTAGTGCCCGGCCTATTCAAGAAAAAGGGTATCAGTTGAAAGCACCCATACTACGCGTAGTCTCCTATTTTTCTCATGTATATATTCATATCAAATTTTCTTTCTCACAAAGATGGAATATCGTTTGAGAAAACCTGGTTACAATTTACAAGCGAAAACCTAAGAGTGTATGGATAGAAATGCTTACATTGAATGTAGATTCCTTGGCTTTCATGTGAACTTCTTTGAGTTTCGATTGAATTAGGGCAGATTGAGACTGAATGCCGGTAGTGGACTTGGCTTCATTATTACTCAAACAATGTTCTAATCCATGAATCAGGTTGCCCATGAAAATGTTGTTGTCATGCTTCAAGGAGTATGTAGTATCCTCTGACATGAGTGTCAGCACAATGGACTGTAGATACATTAGTAGCTGGATTAAATTGATTTGGCCATTGCGTACTCCTGAAGAAAGCAGACTCCAAGACATCTTTGATTTTCTTGCGATCAATATTCCAAAACTGCACCAGTCCATAGCGGAATGATATATCATTGACAGCCCCAAACCATAAATCAAGATGTATTAATCAACATATTCTACTGTGATGGCTTGATATATCTGCTGCCATGCCTCACAAAATAGGTTGTCATTGGTCACACATTACTATAGTTGTTGTTGTCAATGTTGATGATGATGAGCTCATGTCTCTCATGCCTTCGTCCCTGACTGCTCCCCAAAACGACCATGGGATCACACCAAGGCTGGCTAGATCAGGTTGGCAGGTCAGGTACGAATTTCTGATCTTGGTTGGAGATCCAGGTTCGTGCTTCTACTCACCCACCCAGATACACATGGCAACATGATGGTGATGTCGATAATACCTGCCTCTGCTCATTAGTTCTCAATACTCAGCACTATGTTTAATAACATCTTTGCTTTCTACATAAAACATCTAACATCTCAAACAAAAGGATTTTTGCTGTCTGCTGCTACATTGAACACTATCATCTGTTTCCCTAAAATAAATCATTCTTCGACATACAAGTACCATTTCCGTGGAAATTTTAATATTTCACTTTGCTCCAGGCTAGGCATTGTGGCCGTGCACGTACCTTAGACATTTATCCAAATTAAGAAGGACTTGGCCAAAAACAGAACGGGGATCTAGTTTGAGATCTGGGCTATTCTGGACAAATTCTTGATGACCGCATTTTGTTTTCTTCTGGTGCAGAATGTACAGTAGATTGTCATGGCTTCTGCTTAGAGTAAAAATATCACTACAACTCACAATTACTGGTTGTCATCTGCTGTAAGCTTTTGAATTCCTGTATAGAAATGTTTCTCAGGATTGTATGTCAGAATTCATTTTCGGAAGAAAAGGCCAAAAAGTTGGTGAAAAACAGTAATATTTCATCTCTTCTTAATGCATGCAAGGCTTGTAGAGCATGTCACAATGGATGTATAATTGTTTATACTCATGCTGTATCCCAATGCGACACTGAGATCATTGTCGCTTAGGTGCATTTGGAATGCATTTGCTAATTTTTGGAGCATGGTCTGACAAAAATTGCAGTTGACTCTGTCTTAACCCATAGCAGTCAGTGGACCCCCAAAGCTATGGGTTATTATAGAGTATGGGTTACAGGGGGGTCAGTATAAGGACATATTTTCAGTGATTTAATGAGACAATTAATCTATTCTATGTATGTAGCTATTATCTAGAGGTACGGCAATGATTGGGAAGGGAAATAATCAGTAATAGTAGTCATTTCCATGGAATGAAACTCTTCTAGGCATGACTGGCAACCAAAAAGGCTTGTGAGAACTGTCTCAAGTTTGCAGGCCAATGAGTCATGTTTTAACTTGCTCCTCAAATTCTGTGAGGCCATCTTTGAGCACATCGAGCAGCTTTTCCCAGCACTGCAGGACAGCCAGAACTCGGAGTTTGTACTCCATTTGGAGTGTCACGTGATATGTTGGAGATGACCTCTCGTTTTCGGACATTGACAAGGTGTTCTCGACAATTTCCGGTCACTGGGCAGGCTCATATTGCGACGCCTAAAGGGTTTAACTATTACTTTTGTAAATATTTTCACTCAATATGTACCAAACGCAACTAAAAATTACCACTTTAGGCCAACTAAGGGATATGGACCCCTCTCAAATCTATGGGTTATGGAGTATGGGAGGGACTCCATGTTTAAGCAGGGAACCAAGTTGGTGGACACCAAAATCTATGGGTTACAGTAGAGTATGGGTTATTACAGGTATGGGTTAGGACAGAGTCGACTGTAAAACAGCCCTATTGAGTGGGGTTGCTTTGATGGTGTGCCAGGGACAGATCCAGGCACTAGTCGTGGATGGGGCAGTGTGTCAACATCGGGCAAACAGCTGCATGATCGATATTGATCAAAGATCCAGACTATAATAATGTTATTTATAGGCTTGCATAATTTAGGAAGGGCAGGGGGAAACCGAGGGCGGCCACTATTGCGAGCGATGGACACAACGACGAGCAAGGTATTCACCAGATGAACAATCACGTGATAGTCAGACAGTAGTGATATATCACTCCGTCGCACGGTAGGAAACGTACTTTAATATATCATGATCGACGGTTTGGATCCGTCTTTGATATATCATTTCGTATGGATCCCTTGAAAACTGTGCACCTGTGATCTACTCGTCGATGCTGGATGTATCTGTCGAGGTCTCGACACGGGAGGTGTCTGTGATCTCGGCAACGGACAGAAGTAAGCTGCAGGCTCCATGAGCGATGACTATGTAATGAATCCATGCAGCCCATACGCTTCAAGAGGTTCAATCATAGCAGTATATCGGTCATAACTGGTCCATCCATCCTCGGTGGTGGATTTCTCGATGAGAGAGTTGATACAGTTGCATATGTCCCTAGACCTCGAGATCAACGTGAAAAACGTATGGGAATATTGCTGGAGATTTGAAGTACAAAGCTCGTTCGAGAGAATACAAAGCAGAAATTTAATGACATCTGCAGCAGGAAAAGCCTTGTCACTCAGCTTTGTGAGACTTTCGTGGAGGGACATTGTGGCAAGAAATTTTCCAAGGATAGAGACGTCTCTAGAGAGGAAATTTATACAGGCTGATAACCAAAAATGAGGCCTCGTCCGGAGCGAAGTGCAGATTACATTAGCCAGTAAGCGCTCTGTCTATTCAGTCCATGAGTAGAGAAGTCCAGAAAAAGAATACTCTTACAAAGACATAGGTACCATCGCAAAAAAACCAAGCACAAGGTCGATATTTACACCTTTAGCGCCACCTCGAACGTACTCTTACCGTCCTGATGTTGGAGGCCGCCCGATGTTCGCGAAGCATAAGGATAAGCGCCGGGCCGGCGCTGTCACGGTGATTGGACAGTATTTACAGAATATCCCGACAAATGTTGGACCTGAACCTCGCGCTCATGGTCAACTGTACAAAGTCACCACGCAGATTATTCCGACGGGAATTTCAAGAGTTCACATGTCTGTCACAATAACATTCTATGCTTCAAGAAAATCCCTGCCGTCCTATTTTCAGGCGAAGGTGTTGAAGCAACTACGAACCGCTCTGCCTTTTTCCTTTCCCCTCCAGTCAACAATGCCACTCCTTTCTTTTCTTGAAAAAAATCGTCAAGAAGCTGCAAATATCAGCCGTGCGCATCTCTCGGAGTCGAATGTGATAGTACGCGGCTGTCCCATTATAACACAGGATAAGAATCTAGCAACGTCCTCTGATGCTGAGATGTGAGTAACACTCTATATATGAATATAGCGGACTCAGCTGTACTCTAAACTAGGATATTAAGCCAAGCACTGAGGGCGCTTGCTGTAGCAAGCGATAAGAATGCAAAAGAACAGGACATCGTTTCGGTTTACGATGAAGCTATTCGAACCGCCGTCTTGTCGGTGAAGAAGCCCTATCCCGATGGCGAACGTATAAATCCTATTACTCGTTCAAGAAGTCAGTTGAATACAACATGCTGCAGCTCGAAAATATCCGAGAGTCTATGAACGATGCAAGAAGCGGAGATAAAGACGTCCAGATAAAAAAAATCTTCGATTCTGAAACGTTCGGTAAGGCATCGCGTACGGGACGCTTGTTCCACCTGAGCTATGCTGTAGAAATGATTGGTACTCGATAAATCCCCAACCATCAAGGTCGACATTAGAGTGCGGGAGGATATCAAAGATGAAGCAAGCCAAATGATGATTCCAGGTTCGTATCCCTGGTGCAACTAGACATCCAAGGCACTGGCTAATAATCCTTCATCTTTCAGTTTCATGCAGAAGAACTGATACTCTAGATATAGTCCTGCTCATGCTGGTGCTACAAAAGGGACCCCCGCTGCGGGATAATCCCAATTTCTATGACAAGTCTTTGCTCGATGACATAGCGAATTTCAGAACTGTGTACAAGGGGGCTCTTCCCTTTGATAGTGTTCTTCAGGACATCCAACCTGATTCAAAATTCCCGGTGCTTTACTGTCTCCGTGATCATAAGTCTGGCAATTTCATTCTACTCCGATCTATTGAAACGCAGACGTTTGCTAATATCTGGCGAGTCGACGTGAACAAATACATCTTAAAAGGTCAATTTTCACTTCTTTATCCGTGACGCGATACTTGAGTATTTCTCCCTCAGAGACCATCGGAGATCTTCGCTCGGCAGATTGGATAATCAGCTATGGATTATCTCCGATGTTAAAATCACCAAAAAGTCGATAAGCACAAATTCGAAAGAAAGTGAGGTGCAAAAGGATACGTGGTTAGACCTGTTTAAGGAGGTGTACGAGGATTTCAAATGGCAAGATGGGAATATATGTTGGTCAATCGAAGCAAAATCGCCAGAGCGGGCTCCTCTCAAGCCTATTGCTCGAGCACGCCTCGATTCGTCAAGTGCTGTCAGCCTCAAAACCGTCGCCAGTGAAACATCGGCTTGTCTAACACTGCCTTTTCATTTGCCAATCCAATTATGCAACGAACAGACTATTGTTCAGCTGTCAGTTCACCACGCGCTCAAGGTCGCCTTGATTCTCCAAGTACTGTCAGCCTCAAAACCGTCGCCAGTGAAACACAGGTCTGTCTGAACACTACCTTATTTGCCAATATAATTAGACGATACATAGACTGTCGTTGAACTTCCTGTTTCACCACCTGCTCCTACCAAGTCAGATGAAGAAAGTGAAGGCACCAAGAGTGCTTTCTCGTTCAGCAAGTGGGTCAAAGATGTCGTAACATCCTAGCGCCGTAGGTGCCAGCAAGTAGGCAGGGCTACCTCGTTCTTATTTATCTACGTTATCTGGAGAACATAGCATGCAAATATGAGTCACTGTAATAGTACTTAGTATGAATAACATTATTGTTTGAATGAGGGTGGACGGTCACAATTCAAAAGTTTTGTCATCTTTCAAGTATAACCCATCATCCAGTGAGAAGCAGACGATTACTCCTTATGTGACGATATTCCACACTGAAAACCCTGAAAAACAGATTCTCCGAAAACAGACCCGGACCATGTATATCGTATGTTATGACGCATACCTGCCAAAATAGGAACCCTACCCCTTTCCGCTCTGGACCACCACCAGCAATACCCAATACTGCGCTAGCACGTAGCATCAACGTAACTTGAAAGGATTTTTTTTAACAATGACTCCCCCCGTCTTCAAAATAATACCCACAACGCAGCAGTACGACTGGGGCAAGCTCGGATCCAGCTCAAAGGTTGCGCAGCTCTCAGACGCATCTGCAACTCCAGGATTCCAACTAGATGATAACAAGCCCTACGCAGAAGTGAGTGTATCCTGACCTTATATGGTTCGCTTCCATACAGAAATACGTCCCTAGCTGTGGATGGGCACTCATCCTACCTCTCCATCGAAGCTTCCATCGGGGGCGACACTGTCTTCTCTACTTAAAGAAAATCCTTCATTAATTGGCACAGATGTCCTATCCAGATTCCCAGACGCTGTTGAAGGAAATCTCCCGTTCTTATTCAAAGTGCTCTCTATCGAGAAGGCGCTCAGCATACAGACCCATCCTGACAAGAAGACCGCTGAACAGCTCCATGCACAGCTGCCGAACATTTATAAAGGTAGCCCCGTTCAGTTGGATTGCTGCAATGTTTTAATAACTGCTCCTTACAGATCCCAATCATAAGCCCGAACTAGCTCTTGCGCTGACTCCATTTCGAGCTCTCTGCGGATTCCTACCTCTTTCCGACATCGCTAACCATCTCCGAAATACACCCGAGCTATCCGCGGTTATTCCGCCCTCTATCTTGAATGCCTTTCTCGCAGTAGCCGGATCAGATACGCCGAGCAGTCCAACGGAAAAGGCTGCGTTAAAAGACCTCTTTGCTGCACTAATGACTGCGGAAGAAACTGCATTCAAAGCTCAGCTATCAGCCCTGGTAGAGCGTTATTCTTCCAAGCCTGATATTGACCCAGAGAGCGTCGAGGCTCTGGTTTTGAGGCTAAATTCGCAGTTCCCAGGAGACATTGGCATATTCTGCGCGTTCTTGTTGAATTATGCCAAACTGCAGCCAGGGCAGGCTATCTTCTTGGGTGCTGGTGAGCCGCATGCGTATGTAGACGGGGGTAAGCTTTGCCGTGTTCCTTGTCTCTGGACATTCTAATGGTAATGCACAGATATCATCGAGTGCATGGCCAACTCTGATAATGTGATTCGTGCTGGTTTGACGCCCAAGCTTAGAGATATACCTAATCTTGTGGCGGGCCTGACATATGTTCCGGCGGACGCTTCAAAGCATCGGGTGCAGCCTACGCCATTCTCATCGGGTGTCAGTACATTGTATGATCCGCCCATTCCAGAGTTTTCGGTTGTGCAGGTTAACTTAGGCGCTGGTGTTACCGAGTCGCACCGGGCTGTGCAGGGTCCCAGTCTTGCAGTTATTACAAAGGGTGAAGGCGTTGTTTCGTGGGGAGATGCGTCATTGAACATTGGTACTGGAGACGTCATCTTTATTGGCGCGACAACAGAGGTCGGTTTTGCTGCTGATTCTGGTATCGTGCTATATAGAGCTCTTGTAGAAGTTAATTAAAGCGTCTCAGTCATTTGCTTTGTATCTCGTGTGCATAGCAAGTGTCATACAGATAGCGACATGCTCTCCAGCGGGGTGTACTCTAGCCTGTCTTGTTCTTACTCCGCTTCCCAACTTGCGCCTGGAATCCACTCTTGATAGGATTCACACTACGCCTACTTCCACATGACTCGCAAGACATGAAGAAGATACGATTTTCCTTTGTCAGAAGTGTGTCCGGTGATTTGCAAGTTTTGCAAGTAACGTATTCGACTACATCGACATTAGTGCCACTATATGGCAAAAGAAAGGAAAAGCTCACCAATGTAGCGCCTTAAGACGTTTTCGACTTGTTTCTGTTGGAAGCGACCTTTTATAACAAGTCGGCCCGCGCCATCCACACTACCGGTTGTACCCATTTCAGAGAAGAGGAATTGAATGACGTGTTCAGGCTACGAGCTGGACTGAGTATCGAAAAATTTGCACTGGGAATACACTGGCATACCTGACGATGCATCTTTTTGCAAATATCGGTGACGTTGGCGAAGATGGATTTCTTGTTGCCTTCACGATGAATGGAAGGTGGCGCGATGGTGTAACGTTTTGTGGATGACGTGGAGAGGAGAGAAGGGTTGGCGGCGTGCAGTAGAGAGTAAAACCGTGTAAGTAGCTGTAATTCCCAGATGAGTCGACGTGTACAATGTCCGCAATGGTGCATACCTCTGGATACAAGTAGTCCCGGTCACTGCCTAGCCAAGCCGCCTCACCAGTTTCCCCGCCGGCTGGTGCCTCGTGTTGAGCAAATGGATCATCACCAAGATCACCGTCGTCTACGTTATCGAGATTAGTGGTATCGACATCGGCCTCGTCGTCGTCATCAGGATTCGCCGATTTAGCCTTGGATTCATTGAGCTCCTTCTCGAATGCCTCCAAATCAAACGCCGCCTTTTTCTTCGACGATTTCTTTTTCTTTTTAATGTCAGAGAAGTCGAGGTCGTCTGCGACGGCAGCTGGTGCCGCCGTCGGTGTTGATGTACCGGAATCATCGCCCTAAGCTGATCATGAGCAAGGTCAATATCACAGGCAACGGAAGGCATACCAAATCCAGAGGGATCTCCTTCTTTTTCTTCTTCTTCTTGAGGTCGCCAAACATGGCCTTGAATTCATCATCCTCCTTCTTGTCCTCCCCATTCAGCTTCATCTGTTCATGTGCAGTCGTTGGGCCGAGATCGACTGCCTCGCCATTGGTGGTGGTATTGTCGATAGTCTCTGGCGCTGGCGTCGTTGGATCAGCATCGGCGCCCAGAGGGTCTTCAGTGAAGGCAACGGCCTTTTTCTTTCGCTTTTTGAGCGACGGGTCGAACAACGGTACCTCGGAGGCCATGAGTGTAGATGTGTAATGAAGAAATTGTCTCGTCCCAAAGGATGACTATGTGACCGTGGGAACTTTCCCGTTCTGAGCCGAGAACGTCCGACGGTCCTTCCACCAGTTCCCATTTCCCCTCCATGTTTGCTCGTCAGTCTCTTGCCCGTGTGGCGACCCAGTCGTCGCTGGCTGCGACGAGGCCCAATGCTAGGAACATGGCCACCCTCCGTGAGCTTGAGCTCCGACTCAAGTCCGTCCGCAACATCGAGAAAATCACCAAGGTGCGTCACAGAGGTTATTCCCGTTTTTTGAAGGTATTCACTGGCACCACAGTCGATGAAAATGATTGCGTCTGCGCGTCTTGCCAAGGCCCAGCGTGCCATGGGAGCTGCCAAGGACTACGGTGTAGCCAACGCTGGTGCGGAGACCCCAATTTCGTAGCGGAGTTCGTGGAATAACGGGGTTTTCTTTGCAGAGGTGTTCGAGCAATCCAAGGACGAGGCTCCCGCTCCCAAGAAACTTTTCGTCGTCATCTCGTCCGACAAGGGTCTTTGCGGTGGTATCCACTCGTCGGTCACCAAAGCGACACGTAGGGCCATAGGCAACCAGCCCGACTCTCCTCTGGGTGCTACAACAGTCGAGTCCGATTCTCCCATCATGATCGTTGGTGACAAGTCCAAGGCCCAGCTATCTCGCGCCCTACCCCAGAACATTCGTCTTACCTTCAATCAAATCGGAAGGGACGTCCCCACCTTTGCTGACGCCTCTGCTGTTGCCGACTTGATCGCCAAAAGCGGTGTTGAATACGATTCCGTCGTTCTCGTCTACAACAAATTCGTCTCTGCCATCTCTTATGAACCGGCCGCTTTGGAAATCAGGGGCACAAAGTCTTTGGCTGAGAGCAGTGAGTACTGTCGGTCCAAAGGACTATGAAGGTCACTGATAGTCGGTACAAGGCAAATTCAAGACCTACGAGATGGAGGACGATTTTACCAAGGATCTCTCTCAATTCTCGCTTGCTAATGCCATCTACGCTCTTCTTGTCGAGGGTCATGCTTGTGAAATCAGTGCTCGGTAGGGTCTATCGATTAGCACTGATGTTCGCGCCCGTTCTTATGCTTATACACAGGCGAAACGCTATGGACAATGCTTCAAAGAACGCCGGTGACATGATTGACCGTCTCCAAATGCAGTTCAACCGTGGTCGCCAAGCCGCCATTACCAACGAATTGGTCGATATCATTACTGGTATGTTCATAAACACCATATCCTCTTCTTGTTTATTAAATATATCTTTAGGTGCAAGTGCTCTGTGAGCGAGCGGGTAGTTTTGCTGTATTACGCCGAACAGAACTGCATAGACATATCGATTAACTTCAGATGTCGAACCGCAAGAGTATATATCAAAATGAGAAGACTTCGAGGAACAGATTAAAACTGAGTTACTACGTGAACTATACAATCACAGGCATAACCGTCCTCTATCTGAGCATTCCCAAGCGAAATTTCATCTCTGCGCAATGAGGTATGCTATAGATGCGAACCAATACCTCCCGTAACTTGATGATAGATATACACCTCTGACTTCAGTTAGGTGAGGATTCACGTGATTAAAGTTTCTGGTGAGACAACCAAGCGATTTCGCCCCTAAATCTGAGGTTCAACCTAGCAGCATCAAGGCAAGCAGTGTCGGTAAGTTCATGCTTTGTTCAACTGTCTAGCAGCTAAAGATATCTTCCAGGTACCATGGTTGTCTCGACGCGGAGTAGAACACTTTCATCAGACTGTGTCACATCTACTCAAGATGCTCGTACACACCGTAAAAAACGGAAGCGGTTTACTCGTCAGTCACCGCAGCGCTCATCGTCTCCATCTCATGTGTCTTTACCCGACCTTCCGAACGAACTCCTACACAAAATCCTTGCTGAACTGTGTCGCTCCGACTCCGAGAGTCGCTCGGTCGAAACCACCGTCGCTCTAGCTTCTACATGTCGCCGACTTAATGAATTCGCCATGGCTCGTCATTTTGGCTCTGTTACCTACCTATCTTTTGGTAGATACTCCTAGCCATTCACTTCTTTCCGGATGCTTCGCTTGTCATTTGTTTATAAACCTTCTCTATCCCTTATCAGTTGCAGATTCTCCGATAACTTTAGCAAGGAGATGACTGAGGTCCAGCGATCTCTCGCCGTTCTCAAAGCTACGGGAACGGCTTTTAACATCTCTTTCGAGAGCATGGGTTGGCCACAGCTGCCAACGAAGAGGCACGTCGCTTTCTTCAAGAATCTCAGCAAACTCAGGTGCACCACGATAGACACACATATATCGGGTTGTTTTGGGACCACTAGAACAGGTGTGCGTGCACGCATCAGGTTTAGCCCACCATGCCTTACTCACCTGTCAACGGTCACCCTGACTGAGTGTCCGGCGTTGTATATGGCTTGGATGCTACGATCTATGAAAGAGTCATCTGTCAGAGTGTTGACGCTTCATCGCATTTCTGATGACACCCTTCTGAAAATCACTAAGACTGCTCTCAGCAGTCTTCAGACAGTGACCCTCTTGGACTGCACGTTTAGTTTTACAGCTGTTGCAGCCTTTCTCGAAAGCCACCAGCACACCAAGTCGCTCGTCACTGGGACATGGAAACCTGTATCAAGCGTCACAGGAGGCCAAACCTAGATTTAAAGACGTCGTTCAAACCCGCGACTCGCCTGTCATTGTCGAGTATCGGTGGTACGGCAACTGCCATTCGTGCACTACTTTCCACTCCAGGAGCATTTCCTTCCCTTGAACGGGTCGATATTATGGATGGAGATATCACAGGAAAGCAGGAAGCACTTCTTCTCATATCCCATATCCCTTCAGTTCATCACCTTCACCTCCGCCTCCAAGATTTGAATGAATGGCTGCGGTTCAAATTTCCTCGTGGAAGGGGCGTGAAGAGGGCAGAAGAGCTGCTTGAAAGTATCACCGACTTTTCGATTGACTTAGATCATAAGGAAGTGATCAGTACTGTCGGAATTCCCGCGGCGGCGGCCTGGATCCTAAATTTGGAGCGGTTCCATACAACGTCTCGATGCTCGGAGAGGGAACAACTTAGTTTCGTCAGAAAGATGAAAAATGCCTGCTCTGGTTTGAAGATGGTGGCTGTGGGTTGGCGTTACTTGTATACGGATCCGGAGTGGTTGTGGAAGAAGGAGAAGGAACTGGCTGACAAAGAGAAGTCATTGGCGAACATGGTATAATGAAGTTGTAAAAACCTAGGGGAAAATCTTATCTTTCCGCCTTGAAATATCACATTTACATCTATTTTTTTTTTTCAAAATATTACACGCCGTACATACACCTACATACACTCGACCAACAGAGCGAGTCCTCAGAGAGGCCTCCCGACCGAATTCAAGGGTAGAGACTGAATAATGAATGACTGGTCCACTGTATTGATTCTGAACCAATTCTAAACGACGCGGCGGTCATGCCACTATCACGTGAGATATCAACCGTGCGACCTCGACTAACCTCCGGCTATTAAATTTACTAAACCTCAACTACCTCAACCGTTACTATCTGTGTCAAGTCAGGTCATTGTCGGTCAGCACACACCTTTTTCTGGTCTCTAGTGGCTGAACATATCTCCCAGATATCGTGGTTGTCTTGACGGCGTCCATCAGACTGGCAGATCTATTCCAGATGCTTGTGCACAGGCACACTGTAGAAAACGGAAGAGACCTGCCAATCAGTTGCCACAGCGCTCTCCATCTCCATCCCGTTCATTGACGACTCTATACGACCTTCTAAACGAACTTCTACATGAAATCTTTGCTGAGCTGCCTCAATCGGTCGAAACCACCATCGCTCTAACTACTACATATCACCGATTTAATGAATTCGCCATGGCATGCCATTTCGGCTATAATTCCTACATGTCTTTCGGTAGACATTCCCAGCCTTTTACCTCTTTCCGGATGCTTCCGAGCTTGTCGTTTGTTCATAAACCATCTCTGTCTTCTATCTATTGCCTATTTTCCAACAATTCTAGCAAGGAGATGTCTGAAGTCGAGTGATCTCTTGCCAAGTTCTCAAGGCTACGGGAACTGATTTTCGCATCTCATTTAATGACATAGGTTAGTCGAAGATACCCGCAGAGAAGCACGTCGCTTTCTTTGAAGATCTTAGTAAACCCAGGAGGTGCCATACAGTAAATAAAGGTAATGCAGGTTCAAGGCCGGCAACCCCACTGGCGAACGATATCATAGCGTTCGACCACCTGCCCTTACCCAACTCTCAAAAGATACATTATCCCAGCTTCCTGGGCGTTACGTAGCATGGATGCTGGGGTCTATAAACAATCACCTATCACAACGTTATGTCTACATTCCTATCTGACGACAACCTTCTTGAATTAAACAAACTTTCCCTTCATCATCTTCGAAATGTGACACTTTTGAGTTGTACATCCATTTTTGCACCTGTTGCGGCCTTTCTCGAAAACCAACAGCACATTGCATTTCTCGACAAAGGAACATGGAGCCCGATATCAACCATCACAGGAAGGAAGGGACGTAGGAGATTGAACCGAGTTCTGAAGACGCCCTTGGAACCTGCAACTCGCACGTCAAAGCTGTCGAGTATCAGTGATACGGCAACTGTCATTCGTGCGTTACTTTTCACTCCGGAAGCATTCCCTACCCTTAAACGAGTCAATGTCATGGAGGGAGATGTCACGGGAATGCAGGAAGCTGTTCTTTTGATACCCCGTAAAATCTACAGCCTATCTCCTCTGTCTCTGCCTCCAAGACTTGAATGAATTGATGCAGTTCAAATTTCGTAGAAAGAGTGTAGAGAAGGCAGAATTGTTGCTCAAGACGGTCACAGACCTAACGATGTGTCGGATCTCTCCCACCAACATCCCTGCTGTTGCGGATTTACTCCCCAATTTGAAGCGGTTTTATACATTCTCATTCTCGGATATCGTGGAGAAAGATATTTTTGGTTTTGTCAAAAGGACGAAAGCTGCTTGCCCCGGTTTGGAGACTGTCCGTGTGGATTGGTCTGAACTTTCACGGATCCCAGAAGGTTGCAGCAGAGGCAGAAGGAATTAGATGGACGGGAACGGTGAGACTGGAGTACCGGAACACGAGATGATACATAGATACATGTTAACCATTCTCTCAATTTAATAATTTTCTCATTATCGTTGCTTGCCGGTCCAGCTGTTCCTTCAGCGGTTTCCATCTTACTGGGGCATCCACTAGGCTCTTTTGCTAGGACAATCTGTGCATTTGGACAAACCAGAACGATCAGACATGGACATAGAAAGTTTCAAAGGAAGTCCATAGCTTCAGCGGGACTGGGGTGCAACGTCGGGGTGGCGTACCATTTCACATTGTCACAAGACATCAAGTAAGGAGACAAAAACGATGCGACGCGAGTACGATCGCTCTCACCTTTGAAGGTAGTTCAATCTCAAGAGTTAACTAGCGCTCACTTTGGAATGGGCTCCTCTGCACCTCGCTAAGCCGGCGCAGTCGATTCGCACCGGCAAACCCCTCTCAGTTGGTCTTCGGACTCAGGCTGTTGTGGGGCTGTTGCCACATAAATATTGAGAAGAATCCCATAACAGGGATGGAATCGAAAGATCCGGAAATCTGAAATCACCGGGGAGTTCCTTCGTATGTCGTCCTTCGCAACTCTCCTTGTCACTTGATATCAGTTCCCATGCAAGCGTGGTTAAGTACCCCTCAACTGGGTCTAGAGTGCTGTGGCTTCCCTTCTTCCGCCATAGTTCGAAGATTAACAGCGCCTTGGCTCCTTGATGAATACATTCTTTACTTGGTATCTATCATTGAACTATTCCTGCTGTTATCGAGCCCACTAGTTCGGAAAATCACTTGAATATAGCCATCCGCTTCTGGAGGTACAAGTATTGCCTTTAGCCCGGGCTTAGGCTTGAGGTAAATCGCCAGCGTCCAGGATGCAGAATCTCGCGGCCGTCAAGTGAGTTTCCCTGATCATCCGCTCTGTCATCGAGATTCTTCAATGTATTGGCATCAAACCTACTTAGTGTTGTTATTACTCCGACGCCATCTTCATATACAACTAACCTCGGTTCGACGAGGATACTCTGGCACTTATACTCGGCATCAGGAATAGTATACAGCACATGCAACTTAATGACGGAAGCAAGGTACCATGTAGCGACATGGGGTCATGGGTGCCAACACCCGTGATGTTGCAGGCTGTTCAGGCTGTAAATGTCTCAGGTGAAGCCACCCTACTCTGATGCAAAAAATGATACAGTTCGATGATTGTGTGCAAGACGATACTATAAGTACATTACGAGTGGGGTTTTCAGTTTGATAAGCTGAGGACAAAGAGAGTCGCCAGTGGTGATAACTAGGTTATAGGGATGTTGGAATAAATTTAGGCAGTAACCTGTGACCGGACGCATTAAACCCAGTTCGGAGACTAGATTAGTGAAACAGACGAACCTGTACGCTCTTGGAAGTGGGGGGAGACGAGGAAACAGCAGAGGAAGTTCTAGCAATGGCCGCAAGGTCGACTGAAGGAAATGGTGTTAGTTGGCTGGGGATGAATTGCAACGAAAAACTTACTTTCGCCCTTGAGAGCCTTCTTCCTGAATTGCTTGGCAGTTTCGATTTCCTCCTCAGACATGGAGGAAGCCCTAGCTGGCACAGGCTTGGACTCGTTAGCTAAAGGATACTGTTAGTGTAAAATACGACTACGAGGGCAGTAGTAAGCGTACTGGAATCGGACGCCGCACTGACACTGGCGTTGTCGTCTGCGGCCTCTTCAAATTCCTCTTGGAGTTCGAGAGCCTCGTCGTCCATAGCAGCATATTCAAGGTCGCGCTCATCAGCAAGACGACCCCAGTTGTGCTGGCCGGCACCGTTCTTGCGCAGGGATTTGTCAAAGCCAGACCTGGACTCTGAGCGGTCCTTGAGGACGGCCTTGGGGAACGCAGATCGGGCGGTACGGGTCATAACGAGATGGAAGGTAGATATGAAGCGGAGGAAGGGTACAGTAGTAGACGATGGTGGGCGTCAGTGAGGAAGTGGAGCCTGAAGGTGGTCGTATTTATACGTTCGGTGCGAGCATCATTAGTGGCGCGTGACCCTCGAAAGGCCTTATTATCTAGGCCTTTTGTCGGCCGGCCTGGTTGCTAATGCCAATGACATCCTTGTATTTGTTTGCTGTGTCTACCTTGTCAGACCACATTTTTGTTCCCCGTACTTTGTTCTTTCTTTGCTGCGTCGTCTTGGATGCCTTCAAAGGGGGGAAGATAGTAAAGCAAAGACTGCGGGGTAACGTGGGAAGTTTCACTCAGCACGTGGATACGGATATCCAAAAATGGACGATTTTCGTCTCATTTCTACCCAGTTCTATGTCGACGTGGCTTTCTCAAGTTTCTATCACCTTCCTTGGCATCTACTGGCGATTCTTCGTGCTCTGGAAAAAACGGAATTGCTGGCCCGTATGGCGCCTGCCTTTCTAACAGCTCCTTACATAAATTCTCAAGTCTCGACTCGCCGTCTATTGAAATTTCTGCTCGTGTGCGTAGTAGTAGTTGTGCTCCGGAGGTCGCTTCGGTACTCGAGCTGCATGATGATGACCTCGTTACAAGATTCTCCTGTCTGTTGGCTGTCTATCCGAAAGGACTATCAAAGTTTTGTTCACATGTCCACAACAGCTCCACTAAACGACAGCCGGTGCTCAGCTGCTCAGTTTTTGACGTTCTTTTTCTCCGGAGACGAAGATGCGTCGGTGCGGTTTGCAAAGCACTACGCCCTCTCTTACGTGGTGTAGGTCTTGACTCCAACACAGCAATGGTTCCGGAACCATTCTGCGGCACCATTGAGTAAAACCCGCGACTTGTTGATCCATGGTCGTGTCTAGACGAGGACAATTTATTACTCCCGAGAAGGACGCCATCGTAGCTCTCATACTACTACGGACCGGTGACCTCATCCCCCACGATTTGTATCCGATTTTGGGGGGAAAGGCACTTGGGATCGAGACCATATACTATTCAGTATCTTCTGATGGCCTTCATATTAAGGCGCCATTGTGCTTATATGCTTGCGATACAATGGCGGGGTATTGCCACGTCACAGACTTTTCCTACGGGCTCAGCTGTCAAAGGATATCCTTCTTTCTTACAATGACGCTTTGACTTCACCGGTACCACAATCAGGTTCACGTGGTTTCCAGCTGCGAAAATGGAACTACTAACTTCGACTTCAAATAACGTAAAAGTTTCCCTCGCTGTCCGTATCCAGAGGGGGAAGGTACCGTGGATGTGACAGCTCACACGAGCATCCCATTGAAGATTGATCTACGTCGCTCTCAGGAAAAAGGTCCTCTACTTTGTTGCACAACTTCGGCGCACGTAGTTTCTCACCATCACAGTCTGGATCTAGAACGATCGCCTGTTTTACAGGCGGTCAAACAGAGGAGGGAAGCGAGGAGGTATGGAAGGCATCCGTCCCATACTTTGACATTGCCTGTAAGAGCACGCTGTCATTTCACAACACCGAAGCCATCCGTTCAGAGCCTGACGAAGTCCATTAATTTCATTGAGCATTCTTTGCTGCGATCAGGCGAATATTCCAAAAGAGCCTTATACTGCAGGCATAAAGAGTCTGGAAACTGCTGGACGCCGATCAGCACGAGAGATCTTGAACTACTCAGCAGACAGAGAGCGAGATGTTGGTTGTCTAGCGTCAAGGGTGGGATCACATCAGTATAAAGATCAAGGCTACGAAATGAATGGAAGGGACCAAATTTAATGATGAGAAGGAGTAAGTTTACGTTCTATAGGAACGCATCGCTTTATCAGCAACGTTGACGCTAGAGCCAGCAAAGAGTCGACAACGTTTATGTCCTTCGAAAGAAGTCTCCATTCTATTTTATCTTTTCCTTTGCGCTTAGACTCGATGCTAATTGCTGCACCAATCATCCGTTGTACGCGATTGGATGATACATCAAAAGATCAGGACTTGAATTCTAATTACGATGAGTAGACAAGAATGCCTGCCAATGAGCGATTGATGGGACGACCAAACTGCAGTGATTTTTTGAGCGTGGGTTCACAAGGCGACCTTTGGGCTGATCGAAAAGTTCTGCGGCAATTGCCGATCGAACATCATCCCGACCAACATGGATCCACGACGATGAATACACTCCTCCAACGACTGGCTGCTCATCTAGGTCGTTCTCAAGCAACACTCGAGCTAAAATGGATGTCTGCCTTTGCAGAAACATCGAAGAAATCACTCTCCGAACTTGTCGACAGGCGAATGAAGGACGAACCTCTGCAGTACATTCTAGGTGCGTATAATTCTAAATAATCATATTTCCATCTGTACGAAGATATTTTGCTACAGGTTCCCAGCCATTTGGTGGTCTCGACCTGATTGTACGGCCTCCAGTGCTCATTCCGCGCCCAGAAACCGAAGACTGGACCATCAGACTGTCGAAGACTATCATGCCGTCGCCAGAGCGCCCAATATCTATTCTGGATTTATGCACGGGAAGCGGATGCATCCCACTGCTGTTATGTCACCTATGGCCTCAAGGAAGCGTGCGTGCGTGCGGTGTTGACGTCTCCATTGACGCCGTAGAGCTAGCGACGGAGAACGCTGCGAGACACGATATTCCATCTGCAACAAGCGGTATACGGAATAGCTTCAGAGCTCAGCAAGGGAATATTCTAGACCCAGCGTTTCCCAGAACTCTAGAGCCACCGTTTGATGTTCTCACTTCTAATCCGCCTTACATACCCTGGAAGGAATACCTTGAACTCCCTCCGTCAGTCGTGCGATACGAGGACCCAAGGGCGCTTTTTGGTGGTCCTTTGGGTCTTGAATTCTATCACGCCATCGCGCGCATAGTCTCGCGTCGAGGCTTTCTCAAACCCGACGCTGTTGTAGCACTCGAAGTGGGACATGATCAGGCCGAAGAGGTGGAAGATATTCTGCGCGATACTGGAGAAATCCATCGAACAGAGATATGGAATGATCCTTGGGGGAAGGCTCGTACCATTATCGGGTGGCGAACATAGGATGCAAATTCACAAATTGATATGGAAGGTAATCTGCTCCTTTCGTCTGAGATATTGTGGCCTGATCTCTCGAAGTAGATAAGAATATGTTGGCTTCCCGCCGACCTTTGAAGCCTAACAGTTTCACACTGAGACTGGACCAAGTCACGTCTTCATTCCGACAGATTTTTACACGTAACATGAATTACTGTCACGACTTTCGCTAAAAAGCTTTCGGCGGTCCCTGCATTCCTAAAAACCTGACGGCGACATCTGACCAAGAGTCGCTTCACATGTCCAAATCGCTTAGGATCTACCTCGCTGTCACAAGACTACCAAGCCGGCATGTTGGCCATGAAGGGCCGTTTCCCTCGTAGCGGCAGTCCACAATAGTTTGGGGATGAGATGCAGAATCTGAACTTTGGTTTAGAAATGCAGTTGACGGAGGGAAGAAGCGTCGGCACGTCGTCCATAGGAGAGGTCCAGTCTTTTCGAGGGAAAAGACTGCCCTGAGAATCTAGGAAGCCGTTCATACGCCACCGTAACTTCATCGTTCATCTCTTGTCCCAGGCCGTCCCTGGTGGCGACGAGACCTCAAGTGACTGGTATTCCCTTCTGGACGAGTTGTTTGGAATAATTCAGTGTGCCTCGGGACCTTAGCTGGCTTCGTACGTGAACTGGGGTGAGATTACAGAAGCTAAGTATGGTATGTTGTTTATAGTTGGACGTGGCATTGAATCACCTTTTTGAATGACTTATTTGTCGGTGGTCATTCGACCAGAAGCCAAGTTTTAAGTCACCTTACATCCCGATGCGCAGATCATTGCGCAGTTCTACCATAACATCGTGCACCATTGTCCACGTCACTTCAATATAGAATCGTTGGCTATGGCAAGGTTAGCAATGCCCACCGGGACCAGAGGAACGGGAACATCATAAAATTCTGTCTGTCATCACATCACTCTCGCACACATGTCATATCATCGTATGCTTTTCTTATCTGCATGAAAGCCGCCTTCTGTTGGACCATTATTCTCAGGTACAACTTCATTGAAATCGAAAGATCAATGCATTCACATCGTCTGACAGATCAATTCCAGACCCCTACAAACAATATAGTGCCACTCCACTAGCTTGTTTTGATAGGCTCTTTTGTTCTTGCTATGCAAATTGTCAGTATACTACAATTCTTTCTCTACTCGGAGACTCACACAATCTGTATCCCTGTGCGACTTATGAACAAAGGTGCCATACATCTTTAAGGTTATGTCTACTCCCGCACTCCCTGTCCACTCTTTACCTGCCCATTTGATGATTGGTCTGACTGTTCGAAGATCGCGTCAGAGAACTTTGTAGCCTCTCTCAAGCTCGGTTCCCAGATCTCCACCGATCACCTCAACATCCAAAAGGTCCATCAAGTTTGTCCTCCTCAGGCCTTCCACTGGCGCGGCTTTCTGCCTAACCAATTGCTTGTTCCTTTGTCTTGCAATGGATCAAGGTTCTGTAACAATGATAACATCCACGCGATTCTTAACGCGTACCGTGACGTCGAGCAACTCCCATACCTCGGCTGAGCAACGATGCACTTGCTCCTGAATCCAATGTAACAACTCTCAGCGTCACATCTTTCATCCGATATTCCTCGCGATTATAGTGTCCTCGGAAAAGGTCCGGGAGTCCTCCAATGAAGCCATACGTCGAGAAAACGCAAGTAATACATGGAACGCAGCTGATATCCACGAAACCCTCGGTAGCTGTAGTGCAACAGTGAGCCGGGGAAGAGGAAACTGCCATCTAGATCACGTACCTCGTTCGATGAAGATATACAGCATAAGTTCCTTCAACGTGCTTTGTGTCATGTCCAGAAGCTTCTGTAAACATCCTTAGTTCACAGACCGAGGAGTGCAAGTCAAATGAAACTGCAGTATCTGAGCAAACGCAGCGATATGTGGTGAGTCTATGATTAACTGGTGGAACTGGATATACGGGTTAAGTCTTGGGGGGCGGAACTTCAATTCGATGCGGGAAAATATCACCTTCTGGCATGAGGAATGGAAGAAACGATTGACGATTTGTTCTTGAGGTCGGTGTCTTGACCTTCGAGTTCACCGACGATGGCGTTGATCAATTCTTGCGACAGCACTTCCCCCGAGATAGCAATCTTCGATCATTTGCAGTACAACTTATTTTATTGCGATAATAAATCATCAAACATACTAACCTTCGTCCGAGTTGGTACACGAAATTACAAATTGCACCCGCGGAGGACAACGACGATAGGCTTAGTGATAAGCATCGGTTAACTGAAAGATTCTTATCTTATCGGTGTATACTTGATGATTTGTGATCAGCCTCCAGTAGTTTTGTATTTTTGTTGACTGGCTGGGAGGTGATGCATGATGTGAGACATCGATCAACGGTCAACGCGGAATGGATGATAATTCACTTGGTCCGCTGGTCTGTCCGTCGATAGCTGGCCGTGAATTTCAAAATGTCAAGCGATGAATGGACAGATCTTGAATTTAATTTCAGAAGATGAAGGCGTCAAAACCGCAAATTGTCTATGATCAGGTTGACAGTCAATGAGGCAATCGCTGCCATAGCCCAAAGTAGTCGGAGAAAACATTCAAAAAGGCGCAAGAAGTGTTGTTGCGATGATGTACGAAGCGCACGAATTCCTGGCTCAATCTTCTAAGGCAATTCCCAACGACTTCCGAACAACGATATTCAAGGACAAGCAGGCTACGGAGGTGCTGAAGGGCCAGTTTGCAGCCTGAGGTTAAGGGCGGATTTCTTCATCTCGTGGGTCGATGCGACGGTGCGCTGCAGTTCCACGATGACATCAACGACACTGATGGGGACCCAAATATCGAACCTGGCCTTGTTTGATATCTGTTCAGAAGACGGCCAAGACGAGGGACAATCCCACGAAAGCACAGTGTTCACCCGAGAACAGCAGGCAGAGGACAGAATATACGCCGGTTCTCCCTTTCTTGACAATCACTCAACCTTTCTTCCAGGAAGAGATTGCAGTCGAAAGGAACATCTTGGCGAGGTCATGAAGAGAGACAAGGTTTTGCACAGTCCTTCGGTCATCGATAGTAGTGTTTACGATACTGCGTCGGGAAGTCCTTCAATTTGTTGGAGGAATGAAGTGAATTTTCACGGGCACATATCGAGACAAAGAGGTCGCTTTGGTGTAGAGATACAACATCTGCGATCTTCTCGCATCAGAATGGTATACAATGGTGAATAGAGATGGTTACAGTGTACCAAATTCCTTCGAACGAATACAACTCTAGTCGAAACATGTGAAGAGATAATGAGGTACTTCAAGAAAATTTCGGACCGAGTGAGAGTAATAGCGAGGATACGTCCGCAGATGCACAGGGCACTGGCCAGAAAGTTCAGCGCAGAGGGGCATGGAAATAGAAGGTTCCACTGTCTGACGGAGTCAATCAAAATCTGAGGCGTGTCGATGATAATGTCATTGATACGATTCGGTCAGGGCTTATGACCCGCGCGTTTGGAGACGCTGCTGCTCTGAAGAATTCCAGCAAGTCGATCGAAGAGATGAGCGAGAAACATAGCTTGATTCGAGCTGTGATTACAAGCTTTACTGAAAGGACCGTGTTCGCCGTGAGTGTGATTTCCGTGAACATGATACATTGCAATGGTGTCGGTCGTGATCTCGCAGCTGCAAGTATCCAGTCTGCGCAAGAGCTCAGACAGCTGCTGGGGGGTTCGATCCTAGGTCAAAAAGCAGATTGTCCAGGCTATCCAAATCCCTATGCTCTTCCTTTAGTCCCAAGGTGATCTGCATTGCGCATCCCAGTAGACATTGTCCACAATGCTTCGGTCTATCAGGATCCTTCACAGACGCAGCAAAGAATGCGATAGCGTAGTCCTTCTGGATTCGTTATCGAATCAAGATCTTGCTCGATGCGACTTGATTTCGGTATCACAGCCTGAGGTATTGAAGGCGATAGAACGCTGAGTCAATCAAGAATCTGAGAGCGATACAAGGGCACCGTACAAAAAATCGTATCCTGGAAAATCAAGGTTGACACAAGGACAAGAAGACTGAGCGAGCAATGATTACTGAGACCTCGAGGAACAGGGTAAGATGCCAAGAAGCAAACTTCAACTGGACTCGAAAGAAGTCCTCCGGGGAATGCCGGTTCCATTTGAGCATGATTTCACAAGTACATTGGATCCTCTACTAGTTATTACAATGTTACAGTGGCTATTCTACAAGATATTTACACCAAAGAGTTGGTCTCCAATAACAAAACGATACCTGAATGGGGGTTAGAGATGAACTAACAAAGGAGAGATAGTAGAGGCGTACTATGAACGATTTCCGGTATGCTTTGCGACACCGTATCCACCGTAAGGTCGGCACATGAAGGCCTTTCGTATTCCAAGTCAACACCAGGGAATCCGGTGACTTCACCGCGGCGTGCTTTAGCATATATGCCCTTCCTATCCGTCTTTTCGCAGTGCTCCAGAGGCGTAGCGACATCTATTAAAAAGACGTTACCGCCAGCACCGGCAGACTGGAGGATAGTATCTTTTGCAGCCTGTCGTGCGTCTTCATTGGCGTCAAAAGGCGCTGTGATGACCGCCGCACCAGCACGGGCGAGCTCAGCGGCAACAAATGCGGCTCTATCGACACTTTCTTGAGTGTTTCCGTCTTCTGATAGCGTATCAGATGAATTGCGATGTAAGAAGAACGAAGTGGGACCCACCAAGGAGCACGGAAACACTACGGCCTCCTTGTTCATTAAGCGAGACCTGTAAGGCCTTGGCAATCTTCTCTTTCCCAGAATTGGGCAATCCAGTGAGGAAGAGAACGAATCCTTGTTTATTGCGAGGTGGGTAGCTTTCACGCAGAGTTTTGACGACAGCACTAGAAAATAGATGATTGAGAAAGAGAGAGATGGAGAAATGAACGAAGACTTACTCATAACTAAACCAGTCCGGAATGGGAGCGCCGGTCTTGAGGCGTCTGCGGAGCTCGGTGCCAGAAATGTCAAGAGTTTGAACTCCTTTCGGAACTTCGTCAACAGGCTGGTACTCGTCTGCCGAAGGCAAATAAGTCATTTGTTGGAAAGGCACCATCTCGATCTGAAGTTCATCTCGGTACTTGGTGACAAGGTCCTGCGCGTCGTAGGGACCATAGAAGTCTTTTCCTTTGGAATTCTTTCCGGGACCAGCGTGGTCACGGCCGACAATAAAGTGAGTTGCACCGAAGTTTTTACGGATAATGGCGTGCCATACGGCTTCGCGAGGGCCTGCCATGCGCATCGCCTGAATGAAATTTTATCTCAGAATGAGAACAATTAAACTCAAGAACATGCACGGACTAAGGGAAGCAATGCAAGATGCCCCATTCCATTGGGATACTTAGCCATGATGGCTTCGTACACGCGAACCCGGGTATAATGGTCGACATCTCCGGGCTTGGTGAGCCCGACAACGGGGTGGATCAAAACATTCTAAAGATGTTATTTAAGGTTGGTGTCTCATGAACAAAGGTAAGCCACGCACTGCTTGTCTTTGTCGGGCAGCACGAACGGTCAATTCGCGGTGAGCGCGATGCATTGGGTTGCGCGTCTGGAACGCGACAACTTTCCTCCAGGATAGCTTTTGGAAGTGAGCGCGCAATTCTGCGGGGGTGACTGAAATTATGATGATCAATGGTTGGCTCCCTGTCTTCCATGAAAAAACATACATCTGAGTGCGACATAGTCGAAGTGTGCGGGGGCTTGGATGGCTTGAATCTTTCCGCCAACATAGAACTCCTGGACGCGCTTGCGAAGATAGCTGACAGCCGGATGAGCAGGGTCGTCGGCTCCGAAGACTTGCTCGGCTTCTTTGGCACGGTCTGGCTTGTAGATATCCTCGACTATCACGAGATAAGTGAGAAAACCATGGTGTAAAATGTTTCAGACATACCAGTTATGATAGCTAGAGCCTCTTCGTCCCGCGGGTCGCGGAGGGTTACTCGTGAACCAGGGACAATCGAGAGACGGCTTATTTCCTTGCCAGAGACATCCAGAGTGATAGGAATAGGGAACAAAACTCCATCAGCCAAGCGAAGAGTATCGACAACACTGTGAAGGCAATCGTTTAGAATAGATCAGTAAAAATAAACAAGCCTGCAAACCTCTTATAATCATTCTCCGTCATGAAACCTTCCAAAGGACTGAAGCCTCCATTGGCTATCAGCTCCAAATCGCAGAGTTGTCGCTTGGAAAAAAGTCAGCACATGAGAGAGAAAAAATAGGGGGGAAAGTACCTCAGTGAGGACGATGTCAGGCAGAGTCTCTGCTTCCTCCCTAAGTTGGTGAGAGATTCCACTGTCTCTTGCAACGAGATCCTAAGAAGAACAAGAAAGTCAGTTCTACTTCGAAAAGACCAGCTTTTTCACTCGCCTTGAGAACACCACCGTGAGGAATGGTCGACATGTTGGTATGAGGCTTGTTCTTGAGTTATTTAAGTGGGTTGAAGGAAGAATTGAAGTGTACTTTGTGTTGGGTTTGGAGGTCTGGCACAGACATTTTATACGACGGCGCGATCGCTCAGAATCACGCAATCATAGTTAATGCGGTCGGTCGGGTTTGTCAGTGCCATGCGTGTCGTATATGGAATACAGTGAATACATGATGCGTTCAGCCTTGCTTCATATGTTCGGGGAGATTACGGACAGTTTGCATCAGACGGTCGCAGGGACGGGTATTTGATGGCAAATCTCCGCATTGGGCATGTTACAGGGCGGGCGCAGACATCTAATTCACTGAGCGTCTCGTACTGGTCGAAAGCAAACCCCAATGAAAATTGGCATAGTCCGCGATGCAAGAACAAGGCTTTCTTGAAGCTCACTAACCATATCAGCCCCTTTCATAGTGCAAGATGACAAGATAAGACTTGACTGGTTTATGGAATTCATGTTATCCACCACACCGCTGGAAGTGTCTCCACGCGACGTGAATGGTGATCGTCATTCAATAGACGGGAGCCGATACCACGAGTACCGCTTCTGGATTTCTGGTTGGTCGCCGTCACATGGTCCTTAGTAACAGTAGTCGGTATCTTGGTGTGAAGGTTTTCTGGACGCAGCCTGTCACCACACGGCGGAACACTGGCAAACAGACATATCATGACGCCTGGATTCTGATAAATCCGATAAACGAATACACATACGGCATGACCGGCGTCCTGTGGATGCATGGTTGTCCAAACATCCAGAGACGTAGAACTAAATGTATTGAGAGCGGGCCGGACAGCTGGGTGGGCATGCGCCATGCTGAAGAGCGCAGCTGAACACAGGCAGCCAGGTGCAAACCGTCAAGGGAGAGAATACATCCTCATGGAGTATCGATAAGTATCAATCCTGAGACTCCTGGCAGCGGTACCCCACGTCGAACCTTTTTGATGGCCCGAGATATCAACATATATAGTCAAGAGTCGGGGTGTATTCTCAGTCCTCGACATTGTCGGCGAACGCGTCAAGTAAGGTGGCTCATGGGAGCTTCAGTATGATGAGCTTCGTATCTAGGTTATCGACGGCAAAGAGACGCAGTACTTTGGAGGATACCGATAGAACATCAGGACAATAGACGAGTTCGCCGAGAAGGGATGACGTGTCAACGAGCACGTAAGGATGTCGAAGTGTGGTATGCGGTCATGACTTTGCCCGCCGATGCTTGTCCAAGGTGACAGGTTTGCATACCTCCTAGAATTTGCCGCGACCGGTCTCGTCTGAAGAAATTCATTTTCTCACAGTGATTCTTTGTGAGCATACGTTAACGAGATAGTGCATCTGCATCTGTGAAGTAATCCTCGAGTAAGGTTTAGAGAGAACGTCATTCTCATGAACATATCACCAATACAGGATTTTAGTCACCATACTAACTTCAAGTAATTTGACCTTTGTGAACTCTTTCAGGTCATTATAAACTGATTAAAATGTTACTCACTAGTACCATCCGATTCGGACTTGCGCAAGAAATACCATTCGACATTGCATGTAATTCGGAATTCTGTCACTTGGGGTCGATTCAACTCGTGAACGCCGGGCGTGAACGACATCGTACATGGAGTGGGCCAACAACTTATCCGAGCCGGACGTATATAATCAGATGGCAATCCATGCCGATGATGCATTTTTTAACCAGAGGAGATAAAAGCGCGGCAGTCCTGAGCAGGGAAGTGGTGACGACGGCCCTAGCTAGATGAAGTTCTGGAACATCCAGACTGCAGGAATGCAATGCTCTATCCTGAAACGCTAGTCGAAGCATATTCATTACTGTCATTACTGGAACGCGCGTCGAGCCGGCGACTCTATGGCAAGGGGCTGCACGCGCGTCTAGCCACGTGGACTTGATGCCGACGCGGCACGAGTCTTCATCGTGAAGATATAAAGAAAGAGAGGTCGAGTGCAGTGCACAAGTCAACAAATTCGCAGCATGACTCCCGCCATAGCAATCATTGGAGCTGGTCCAAGTGGTCTTCTCCTTGCCCGCCTTCTTCAGCACCTCGGTAACATACCATCTACCATATTCGAACTCGACCCCTCCTCCTCTGCTCGCGGCCAAGGCGGTACTCTTGACATCCATGAGGAAAGGGGCCAACGCGCCCTAAAACGTGCCGGTCTTTATTCGGAGTTCCAAAAGTTTATGCGCCCAGAAGGTGATTGCCTGCGTCTGACAGACAAGACCGGTTACATACATATAGATGAAGAAACGCCTGGTGAAGGGCGCCCTGAGATCGATAGAGCTCAGTTGCGTCAACTTTTCATCGATTCCGTTCCGACCACGTCCATCGAGTGGTCATCCAAAGTCGTCGGCGTTCAGCCTACCCCAGACGGGCGTTTCCGAGTCATTTTCGCTAATGTATCAGAAGATTCACGCAGTTTCGACCTTGTGGTGAGAGCTGACGGTGCATGGTCCCGCGTTCGTCCCCTTTTAACCGACGTTCTCCCCTTTTATTCGGGAATTAGCTGCGTGGAGGTCCGTTTTCGCGACGTCGACAAGGCTCATCCAGAGATTTCTAAGCTGGTGGGACAAGGAACCTACACGTGCCTTAGTGACGAGAAGGGATGCTTTGCACAGCGCCAGGGAGATGGCAGTATCCGCAACTATGCCATGCTTCGTGCTCCGGAAAGCTGAATAGATGATTGCGGTATCGATTTCTCAAACCCTCATGCGACGAAGACCGAGATGATTGAGCGATACTTCAACGATTGGAGCGAGGCCAACAAGGATCTCATACGTCTAGCTGACGACGACCATATCATTGCACGAAAGCTGGTGATGCTGCCTCCGGATCACCAATGGACTTCACGGCCAGGCGTGACGCTGATGGGTGACGCGGCTCATGTCATGACACCGTTTGCCGGAGAAGGGGTGAACAATGCAATGGTGGATGCATTGGAACTGGCAGAAAAGATAATTGCCGCTGTGAGAGATAGTTCAGCGGGAAACATTCAGGAGAATTTGGCGAAAGCGGTGAAGGAGTACGAAGAGGGTATGTTTGCCAGGGTCCACGTCGTGGCACAAGAGACCTTGCATAATATGGGTGTCCTTTTCTCGAAGGATTCGCCTTTGGGTTTCATAAAATTGATGGAAGGATTCAAGGCCGGCCATCGTGATGTGTAGAAGCGACATATTCACGTTTTTCTCTTAGTACTACATATATAGGCGGGTAAGTAGGTTAAACAGAAAACTAAATGTAACGTACCCATAGAACAACGCGAAAAGATGACAGAAATAGAACAAATCCGTTCAAGCGAACACAGAAGCAATTACCTTGCTTGCAAGGTCTCTCTGGGTCAGTAGTAGTGGTGGTCCTTGAGAGTTGCCCGTGGGAAAATGTTCCTCACGGGTAGACAGCAACTCGGTCCGAATGACGCTTCTTACCATTAACCACGATGTCCCGCGGATCTATATCCTTCCAACGGCCTCACTTTGGCGCTGCAAGGGGCCCTATGAAAGCGCAGACATTCCCCGATGCATATTCCCCGGCACCTCGTGTGCTTCCAGATTTACCTTCGACCATGACCATTATCTCCTGGAACGTAAACTTTATGGCATATGTTGTGGAGAGGCTGCGCTGCGCACTTGAACATATGCGATCCATCGTCTTACTGCCGTCGTCATCGCGTTCCCACCCTTGTTGTATTCTTCTCCAGGAAGTAACGGGCCCCGGTTTTCAAACTCTTCTATCTACGGATTGGATCCAAACCCACTTTTCGGTCATTCCACAGACAGAGGCGACGGATGAAAATGGTTATGGTTGTGTCACTTTGATTTCGAACAATATTCCCCTCATTGGAACTTGGTCGCTTCCTTTTCCATCAGAAATGCGCAGAAGTGCCATATTGACAGACTTGCTTTTCGCCTCAGGTCCTGGTCTCCCGCCAGTGAAGGTGCGAGTGGCTAATGTGCACCTTGAATCCCTTTCATCTGGTGCTAGAGCCAGAACTGTGCAGCTAAGTCTCACTGCCGAAAGGCTACTCAGTGTCGGTGTCGACTTTGGTATCGTAGGAGGCGACATGAACGCGATCTCTGATTCGGACAAGGCTCTTCCTGAAGCCTGCGGATTAGTAGATTCATGGAAGGGAGCAAACAATGACGAAAGTGGATTCACATGGGGATATCAACCCACTAGCAGGTTTCTACCTGGCAGGTATTACTTATTTTTCTTTCCAATGTCGCGATCCTTTGCTGAATTGCGCCGACTCGAGGTTGGACAAAATATGTCACACGCCATCATTCAACTTCGCCCTTGATGTTCCTCGTCGAATTGGGGTCAACTTGAAGACCCCGACTGGCAGATGGGTCAGCGACCACTACGGACTGGCGACAGATTTGAGAATCTATGGATTCTATGATGCAGCTGCGAGGTTAATCCCACCATATCACTACTACCTCTGATGATCCTGACGCCTCTATCACCTTTCCTCCCTTACAGGGAGGTAAATTTCGAATCCCCCACAAATGTTCTATGTCCTTGATCATCTGGCAGCACACTTGTCACGCGAACTAACACAAGAATCTCAATTTGTGGTCCGTATACTCGCGTTCTATGTTTAGAGCGGACCGCGGACCGTCTTGCGTAGCGATATTCATAAAACTTTTTCCGCGCCAGAAAGCAGGACACTAAGAATATACCTGTCACCGATTTAGTTCCACGTACTTGCGCACACCACAGCACAGTCGCATCTCTCAATGCAGCTGGGGCGTTCTAAAAAATATTGGATGTCATCTTCATTCTTCTTGCTGCCTTAGCACGACCGGTCCGTTTAAACCGGCGCTCCACATCAAAATGCACTTCGTATACAGGGACGCTAACTCAGGCGCCCTCCTGGAAGCTCCGAGAAATATATGTGTAACTGGTCAGTTAGTGTCTCGTGGATTGTTGTCTCATGACTGTGGACTGAGTTATATACTCTACAGTAGACTCAACTCGAAAAATTATGCGGCCATCCAACAACTTTTTTGCCAATGAAGTCTCCACGAAGGTCGGCAATTATCCGTAGACAATCAAATTCCTTATTTTTAAATCCCCAGACTCGACCAGATAACGCCGTCCCCATGACCCCACAGATTGATTTGGTTTGCTGCGTCCTTCTGGTGGGAAGATCACCTGTCCGATGGCACTGACGGGATGAAGTCCCTTCCGTGTATAAAGTGTGCTGCACGACATCTGATTGCCCAATCTTCTTCTACCCATTTCCTCACCATGTCGGAAGGCAAGGCCCCAGTGGTTGATATCGAGAGACGCTCCACTGTCGAAGAAAAACCGAACAAGGAAGGCACTGCGCATCAAAATGCACTAGGACCCGTTCCGAAGAGGAGCTTGAAGCAGTTCTTATCGCCGTTAGACTCGGTATATGCTGCTGCTGTGAACGCGGACGCAGAGACGGTGGAATATACACCAGAAGAAGACGTGAGCGCCCTTTTTCTTCATTTTTAGCTCTCAGATTGAGTTTTCACACAGTATAAAGTAAAGAGGAAGATCGACAACAGGGTATTACCTTTGGTGATATGCAGGTACGACGTTCTTCGATGCCGACATCGGTCATCTGCTGACGCTATGGTTTTTCAGTTATGTTTGTAAGTGGCGCAGTGAGAATCCTGATTGTATTGTTGAACACCGTACAATTTATTGACAGTCAATCAATTCGGTAAGTCGGCGATATATCGCGAAATAGTTGTAAACCTGACTTACAAACAGATCGAACTAATATGTAGCTATCCGTTTTTGTCTATGAATAGTGTCGTCTCATCGGATTCTTACAGCGGAAATGCCCATGTACTTGACGAATTTAACGACAATTTTGTAAGGCAGAATACTGTCTTTCCTCGATTCTAATCTTATCTTCCTCTAGGGTATCACAAGCAACGCCAAATGGACGCTAGCACTTAGTATATTCTACGTGGGCTACTGCCTCCTTGAGATGCCTGCCAATGGTATGTAGAGAACCTTATTTCTAACATACTTCTGATAGCTAACCATCATCAGTCTTCCAACGCCACATCGGAGCTAATAGATTGTGCGTGGTCTACGATATCCCTATACTCTGTTCTCCGCTCATGCAAATACTAGTTTCTTCCTATCCTTGACATGGTGGGGGATCGCGTCTCTGTCCTTCATCTACGCCAAAGGATATGGTGGTTTACTGGCGCTCAGGTAAACGAAACATCCACCATCTATAAGGCAGGCGCGGAACTTAATCTATCTCTAGGATTCTTCTTGGAATCGGAGAAGCGGGATACTACGCTGGCATGATCTATTATTTGTCATTTTGGTATAGGCGGTAAGTGATGTTCAGAGAACATGCGTTTTCACTTTTGACTGAACATAGCCGGTAGTCATGAACTTGCTATGCGTATCAGGTGAATGAAATTCCTATCGTTTCTCAGATTCACTTGCTCATACAATCTTTCAATAGTCTCTGTATGACCGGAACATTTCCCGGTGCCATAGGGGTTCGTTGACTGGCTTGAACATCTAACTTGCGCTGCTTTAATAAGTACCACCTATACAGGGTCTCGTAGCTTTTGGGCTCGTCCGAGCGCACACCTCTGTTCTAAAAGGGTAAGCTCAATAGCACCGATCATCTTGTATCATCAAACTAATCCTTGCTTTCAAGATGGCAGTTCCTCTTTCTTGTATGCCATTTCTATCGGATTCGAAAGATTTACTGATGCGGAGGTAGATTGAGGCCACACCCACTATCATCATGGCTGCCACGATTCTGTTCTTCCTTCCCTCTTTCCCTTTCTCGTCGACGTTCTTGACGGCCCGGGAACGAGCCATCGCCCAAGCTCGTGTGAACCGCGATCACAAGCCCCAATCTCATGGTGGCATGACGGGATGGGAAGGCTTTAAGCATGTGATGTTGGATATTAATTCCTGGTTGTTCATGTTAATCTATGCTAGCTGTAAGTTTTCCACCAGGATCTTCATGTGTTAACGTTGATTCATGGTAATAGTCAACGTCGGAGTCGCAACCATTTCGTACTTCCTGCCCACGGTATGCATTTGCGAATTTTACACCAAAGGGAGAGTACTAATATATCAGGCCAGCTTATTAAAGGCCTTGGCTTTTCGTCCATTAATGCACAAGGAATGACCGTGGCACCCTACCTTGTAGGCTGGTTCATGGTCTTCTTCCAAGCATGGCACAGCGATCGTACACGCGACCGAGGCTGGCACATCATGCTGTCATGCGCTGTCTCTCTCGTTGGGTACATCATTCTAGCGGCGGCGGTGCAAAAGAGCGTTGGAGCTGCGTATTTCGCTCTTTTCCTGGTCGTGGGCGGAAACTACAGCTTGTTCCCTCTCGTCATGTGAGCTTTCTCTGTGCGGTTTCTGCTATCCACTGACGGTATATACAGGAGTTGGGCCGCTAATACTTTCTCTCCTACATCCAAACGAGGTGTCGGGACGGCTTTTATAGTATCTATCTCAAATTGCGTGTCAATGTACGTTTCCTTTTCTAACATCTTTGGACGACTACTGAACGGTTTCTGCATAAAGTGCTTCTCCTCAAATCTATTTCGACGACGACGATAACTACCGAAAAGGTCACGCCATATCAGCCGCGTCAGTATCAGTACCTAATAATTAATCAATTCACTAACTTTCCACTGTCTTCCAGTTGTTTATTCGTGGCTTTCATGACGGCGTTCATTCTACGCACTCGTCTATCGATGCTGAACAAGAGGAACGCAAAGAAATTACAGGAAATGTCAGCGGAGGAGAAGGAACTAGAAGAAGGTCCGGCGGGAGAGATTCCGGACAACGATCCTAGATATGTCTTCATGACTTGAGTCGATGGATGGCTCTGGACCTCGGGTAATTCGGGTGTCAGTATAAAAAGGAATAAGAGATGTGCCGATCATGGCGTCTGCACCGATATACTGAGTATCCGGAAGGCAGAAAGTCCGGGTTTCTATGAGGCGTTGATGGTCAGGATAATTGTGGCGCATTGCAATTTTCGTCTTGTGAGTAGACTCGGACTCCCCGGACCTCGGACCGCGCTCAACGCTAGAGCTGCTGACAAATCGCCTCGTCTTGCTTCCAGACTTTGTCGTGACCCTTCAGCGGATCTGCATGGCTGGAATAATGCACAAATGAAGCGTTTTTACTTGCAATTCTGGCGTTATCTGTGTTTCATCTTGGACGTCTACCATCCAGTCCAAGGAGCTTGGCTCACTCGAAGCATTTTTATACTTGGCTTCTTGGTCTTTGGAAACACCAGCTTCATCTCTCCTCCGGCTCGGGTCTGATGCCTTCGAGACGGCTTGTTGTTTCCATACTCACTTCCGCTTCTAGCCCTCTATGCAGATGATTACCAGTGCCAAAAATAAAGGGAGGTTCTAAAATAGGTGATCGACCAGCGGGATGGTCATGTCCCTGGCAGGAGGTACCTGAAAGCCCCTTTCAAAGGGGGGGCACGTCGACTTTTTTCCCTCCTGTTTTACTCTTCGACGTCTACGTTGCATCCTATTGACTCCCCCCTACGCTCTCTGCAAACCTTACACTCTTTTTCCCCTCTCTTTTCGTGTTCTCTCCTTCGAAACTCTTGACCCCTCTAAACTTCGTCCTCCAATGTTCTCTAAACCCTCAGTCTTTGTACTCTTTGGCCTGGCGACATCGGCGCTCGCCACAGTCTATGTACGTCCGATTCTCTTTTTTTGGAGATTCTGAATCTCAGCCGTACGTAGATCACAGACCCGGTTGGTTCCACCGTCTGGAATGCAGGTGATACCGTCACTGTCTCCTGGCAAGACGACGGCACTTCTCCGACGCTGGAAGCGTTTGGTGCGGCCAAATTTGCCATCGCGGTTGGAAACTCGTTGCAGCAAGTATGTATTCGTTTCTTAAGGAGAAGAGGGTTCTGATTGCCCTACCTGGATGATAGACAACTCTTCAAGTCATTGCTGAGAACGTCAATGTAGCCATCACTTCTACTTTGCAGTTCGTTCCGTCTGCCAATATTGGGCCTCCCAGTGATCAATAGTATGCGTTTTTATTGGTTAGCCATGACTTTATCTCAGGAATGATTCCTAGTTTTATTCGTGTAGACTCCAACGAGCTCAAGGACGCAAACAACTCGCAATACCCTGCTCTCTCTTTTTCAGCAAAGTTCACGTAGGTGATACTGACTTGCCTGCATACACTTTTTGACACCTCGTAGAATTAACGGCCTTTCTGGGTCGTTCAATAGCTCCGTCCAGGCAGAGATTGACGGCCAGTCGACTGCACCGCTCGCCGGCGCTTCGACGTCCGCTTCGGGCTCGAGCGCTTCCAGCGGTGCAAGCACCACCAAGGCCGCTTCGTCGACGTCCAAGGCAGCTTCTGCTTCCGCCACTGCCAGTGGTACCGCCAAGGCAACGTCTTCGGGGACTGCGACCCACTCCGGCAGCGCTGCAAGTTCTTCGTCGACTGGGAACAGCGCAGTCGTTGCTTCGACCGGCAACGCTAAGATATGGCTGTCTGTGGCGCTAGCAGCTGCATTTGGTTTTGTCGTCTGCTAATGGACCATTCTTTCTTGTTCCAATAATGTCTTAGCACTAAAACAAAGTCCGTAATTGAATACATATTATTTTGGATACCAGATCACCAATATGAAGCCGGATCGGAGGGCGCCGAATTATTGGGGAAGGTCTGGGGTAAGGTTTTCCCATAACGTTCCCTTACAATGACCCCTTCATTTCCACGTTCTCTCTTTCTTTCAATGCTTCCGGGATAAGCCTGCATCCTCGATGCTGCCAGTACCCTTTCGAATACCAGCAAGCTCGGCCTTCCGTCAAGCATACAGGAGCAGCCGGCCTAGACTATTACCCTGCATACGACCAGCGCAATACCGTCACTTCATCGCCGTCATGCCAACCAGGGAATCAAGTAACGGACCGCCCAAGGTCGATTTTGGTTTTGAACTGTCCCCAATACCGCCGAATCCACTGGGAGAGGGCAGGTGCATCCGTACGGCGGCGGCGCTCATCATCGGGTGCGGCGTTCTCACGGCTTTTCCTGTTTCATCTTTTACCGGTCCTGCAGAGACGAGATTCTGAATGGCAAGACACTCGAGGCAAATTCGCACTTTTTCGCAAAGTACTGCTTTGAATATGGCATTGAGCTGTGGGTGTCTGCAGCCATCGCTGCGTCGGAATTTGTTTCCTGAATTGTTTTCAGGAAACGCATCGAGGTCATTGCAGACGATGAGACTGAAATGTATGTGCATCGTGGCTCTCTACGGGTGCTCTACTGACAGCATGCAGCATCGAGGCGAGCCGGCGAATGGTACAAAACTACGACTTTGTGGTCACCAGCGGCGGGATCGGTCCAACACACGACGACATCACTTACGCTTCCCTTGCAAAGGCATTTGGACAAGGCCTGGCTCACCATGCGGAGACGCTGCGACGATTGGACGAAATGAACAAGCACCGACCGTGGATATCATCGCAGACGACCTTACAGAGAGAAGCTACGCAACGAATGGCCCTGTTCCCCGAATGCGCAGAAGTGATTTTTGTAGGGAGCGACATATGGGTGGTACGCCTCACTTTTATATCGTCGTTGTCGCTTGCCTCATATCGAACAAAGCCGGTCGTCCGCCTCGAAGGCAAATTATGCATATTCCCAGGGATACCTAAACTGTTCCAGGTTATGCTCACCCAACTCACCCAGTTTTTACCCCTTCCGCCTCCAAGCGACAGACCTCTAAGGATCCAGATATTCACAGAGTACGTCGCCTATCATGTCTTCTCCTAATACATCTGACGCCCCGTCCAGCCGACCAGAATCAATGATAGCTCCATACCTGAGCGCCCTTCAAGCACGGCTGAAATCTCGTGGTATCCAAGTGGGCTCGTATCCCGTCTTGGGCATCGGTGTGTTTGTCAGTCTAATTGGACGGCCTGTATTTAACAGCCCCGAATGCATCACCAAAGTGGTGAAGGAAGTAGAGAGGGAGATTGGTGGCAAGATATGCAACGAGAAGGAGGTGGCAGAGAAGAAGAAAGAGAGTCCTCTGGTGGGTTCTAGGGCGGTGACGAACTTTACTTGCACGACATCTCTCATCAAGGCCAAGATTTGAGACGACCATTTTCACTGTACAATTATATCGTTTCCTTGTACTTTACGCCCTGTATTAGATTTTTTGTATCGTCGTATGGAATTATCTTGGAATTATCATATCTCGAATTTGATGAAATCGAAATCTAAGGCTCATGACAAACAAACAAAGCTTCATTGCAACCATCACCCCGACCTTCTCGACCTCATTTTCTCCTCATTTCTTCTGCATGCCGCGTCCTTGAAAGCACGATAGATTTCGATTTGCCTCAAGACCTGTCACTCCTTTTTTTCTTCAGCGTCAACCTTCTTTCCCAGTAAATCAACAAAAATCGTCATGTTTTCCTATTCGGCCCTGGTTTTGGCGTGTATCACTCTTGATTTCGTTCTTTACGCGAATGCTGCATTGTCGGTTCGCAGCCTCTACGTGATTGAGCCCAACAGTGGCTCTTCTTGCCATGGCGGACAGAATTGTACGGTCGAGTGGCTCGACGATGGCACCCGGCCGCTGTTGTCGTCTTTCGGAGTCAGTACTGTTGGTCTATATACTGGAACTCAGGTATGCCGCATACAATATGGAAGGTGGAACTCACCTAAGGAATATATCATATTTCCAGCAACTAGTACAGAGTATCGACCCGGTAGATACGTCCACGACTCACTCTATTACATTCACGGTGCGCGACGCTTGCCGCGTATTTCCCCCATGTATCTAAACAAATGTCTATAGCCTATCCCCGAGGCGGGCCCTAACTCGGATGCCTAGTCCGTATACCGTACTTTTTCCACACGGTGTCATACTAACAGATCTGTGTGCAGTTATATCTGTTTCACCTCCACATCCGTTTTTGACAACGGAACAGCCGTGATGGCGTTTTCTCCATTTTTCCCGCAAGTATATTGCCGTTAGTTGATCTGTTCATTGTTAATCAACTTCTCCCGTAGACTCGATCAGATGACGGGTTCCTTTGCGACGCCCTTGGAATCGGCTACAGCAAGCATTGCCATCCCAACTTCATTGACGCAAACAAGTGCTGCAGACTCCACGAGTGAACTGTCGACAATCATAGTCGGAACATTGTCAACGTCTCTCTCTCCTCTTACCTCTTTGTCCGCGACAACCCCTACTTCTTCCCCTTCGTCCACGTCGAGAATCTCGACGTCTTCAGCATCCGGTTCGACCTCGGCGTCTGCCGCTGGGGGCGCGGTCACTCAATCAGCAACTGCCAATGGTGCGCTTTCCCGCACGGATGCGGTATCTCCGCTCGTCATGGGTGCCCTCTCGTTATGCTACTTTATTGTCTGTGCTCTTTAAGCACATTGTCTGATACCCACTTTCTTGGACATTGTTTTCAGATATCTTTATTACATGCGATACCATTTCTTTCTTGCATATTCAACCGTTCAGTGTCCTGGTTTTGTATATATAGTACATCATTTCTTGGCTTACTTCTGCATCCCGTTAGAATATGGACACGACGATACGACCAGAGTACTCACCAAATCGTATGGACTAGAGCGTCTTGATCTTTCTTTGATATCCTAACAATGGCGCGATGTAGTATCCGAACAATGTCAGGAACTGTTCAAACATCCAGGTCAACACTGCGGAGAAGTCTTGCATGTTACTTTCTTTGACTTACAGCTTTCTCGAGCCAACGAATACCTCCCGGAAGCGAAGGGATTACGTCCCCATGATAACAGTTATGCATAACCTCAAAAAAGTTAGTACTCAAAGCGCCGCCTTTCTCCATGTTTCTGAAGAAGAGTTGTTTCATCGAATCCTGCGTGTCAGGTAAGCATCATTCTACCATCACCGTGCGAGGATTCAAAAAGCACGAACGTCGGGAACGGTCCTCTCCAAGATAACACAATTACCGACGCTTTTCAGTGCATGCGGAACTCCTCTTGAGATCACTTGTTCACCGTCCTCCGGGCCGTACACTTGGATTTCCGACCCGCGAGTGATTTGGAGCTTTCCTTCAATGACAAGCATATATTCATCGTGATTTTCGTGCCAGTGTAAAGGAATGACAAGCTCTTCATCGCCCGGTACGCCAGAGACTGAAATACGTGTTTCATATTTGTCGTCCTTCAAAAATGTCTGTTTCAGAGCGGGAATCAGAATGGATAGGTATGATGGTGGAAGGCGCGAATACTTACGACAGTGATGCCTTTGCCTATAGTAATCACGTCTGGTAGCTCGGCTGCCATGGTTGCTGGTGAGTAGTCAAGTATAGCGGTTTGAGTCTCTCAAACCCAGACACAGATGAGACATTTAGCACGCGACGAGTCGGAACTGAATTATAACTTGGGATGTATTCAAACTAGATAAATAAAGATGGAGTAAGACTACTCTGCGTAAACGTAGCAGAGAGGGCCTTCGGTAGTGCTCAAATAATCCCCAATGACCCATTCATCGAACATGCCTTCACCGGTAATGACAGATTGAGGCTGTTTGCAATCAACAAGCTATACTTGGATGATCACTGGGGGCAACTCACCGTGAGTGGGGGACCGCCTCCGTTCGGATTCTCCAGATACACGGTCCGATTCTCAACGTACTGCACGGACCCACCCTTGAAAATGCCCTTGTTGGCAGGATTTTTGTTCTGCCAGTCATACCAGACTTTGTCGACGGTCTAAGAATGGAAATTTGCGTCATGTATCGGTATGCCGTGAATTGACACTTACGGTATGGTGGAGGAAAAACAGTGGCTCTACAGAGTATTAGCACGAGATCGACGAATATAAAATTTCTGGACTATACCATTTGGAGCCCAAAGCGGACCTGGTGCGCATGAAGGGGGTGCACTTGCAGGACAATTACCAGCCATATCCCTGTTAATAGGCTCAGGTGATGATAATGACGTCAATCAAGATGCACTTACCCTCCCGTCAATTCATGAACGCTTGCATGGGCCTCCTGCAACCAAAAATAGTCAACAAGTGAACCCGACGTGAGAGAGTTTTCCTTACCTCCCAATCTTCAAAGCCGAACTGGAATCCCACGTAATCTCCTACGTGGCCGTTGACGAGCGCTTGGATCTTGTCGGCGGTGAAAGATACGTTCGCCATCTGAGAAGGATCTAAGATAACAGAGAAGCCGGTGAACTGGCTGGACTCCCAAGGCCGTAAAGTGTAGTTTCGTCGAAGACCATGCGGAGAAGGATAGGCAAGGTCGAAATCATACGAGAAGCCGCCATCGTGGATAAGATAATCATCTTCGGGGTGTCCCCACCCTCCGAGACCGCTCTTGAGATCGGGTTCAGCAAAGATGGTCGCTCCCTCAAAGTCTGCGGCGTCTACGAAGGGAAATCACGATATGAGGTTTAGGGATAAACGTTGCAAAGAAATTCCTTACCGCGCGTCCAGTCCCAGTACGGCATAGTCCCAGAAAAGCCGCACTTTTCTGTAAGCGCTGTTTCTACTGAGTGCATGTACCATCGATGCCAAGGTAAGAAGAGCCCAGTGAAATGAATCTGTCACGTGGCCGTTAAGAAGTCGAGATACAGCATCGAAACATGTTCGCCTTACCTGAACGTTCATATCCATGTGCATGTAAGAGATGTCTTCACGGAAATGAGTTGCTTTACGCATGGCATAATCGAAAAACGCGTACCATCCCAGTACGAGCCAGTCTCATTGACGGGCGGGATATTGTCAGGTTTGACGGTGGGGCTCAAGTTTGGATTGTGAGGCAGGTGAGCCAAGCACTGAGATGAAGATTAGCTCTGTCCTTGTCTATACCCGCAAGGTCTCACCTTGATAGAGGAAATCCAGTCGGCTTTTTCGTCGTCAGTAAGAGAACGCCATTCCTTTCTGACAGAGGGATTGCGACATCCTCCACCGTGGTCAGTGTCGCGGGCACCGAAATGTCCACCATCGTTTGCAGATGCAAGTGTGGCGAGAAGTGCAAGGGTACCTAGGAATGACAGCTTCATGGTGCTTGAGTCCTAGACTGCTGAATGTTTTCCTATCCTCAAAGTTCGCCAATTTTATACGCGAACATACGGCGGTTATGCGGGGTAGGACCTCGATCCACGCCAAAATCCTTGAGTATGTGTGGCGCAGGAAAGGCCTTTGGCGGAGAGCCACTCCAAAATCCCTGTCAGTGAATGGATGTCCCCGTATTAGACGAAACTTCGGGATATTCTCACGTCCATTTCGCAAGACCCATAGAAATCTAAATTTAACTACTCACACCATCGTTTTATGATGTCGTTAGAGCTTAATAGACAACAGGCAGGCGCGACATGAAAGAGTAACGCGTGTGATTGCTCTATAATTGCGTACGGACGCGCTGAAAAAGTGACTGCGTGCCTGTGGGACAAACACCGCGGAGAGATTGCCGGAACAATCAATGCGGATCATCCCAGAAAATAAGAGGCATATTTGTGTCGAGCATCGTAAAGAACACTATACCCTTTTATCCCTGCCGTATCGTTCAGAAGCGATGATCGTGTCGAGCAGAAAGTACGAACCTATGCAATGGCAGTGGCAGCTGCCAAGCACTGCCTAACAAGCCGTATTTGTGACCGAGACCCTTTCCCGGCCTGTCAGTTTGCTGTCCAAGTAAATTTAAGTGGTACCAGGACGAAACACGAAAGGGATATCTAAAATAGCCGAGAGTAGCCGCGTGTCCAAATTAGTCCTTCGAGGTAGAGGGGTACCTGAAGACAACGATCAAAGGTTTTCAGCGAAAATAGCGCTACCATTCCTGATATGTCACAGACATAAAGAGAAACGCCCCCTGTTTCGTTGCCGATAGCTCGTGTAGTCGTCCCAGGCACATCCAAAGTATTACGTTGTTAACATAACATCGCTACCGAGGCGGTGATGCCTAGCATACGGAGCTTTCTCCTCGACCGACCATCGGTTGTACACACAAAGAAGCTTCCTGGAAATTTCTGGCAAAACGTCCCATTAGGATGTTGGCATGGCCAGACAAACACGAGTGCCGATAACGGGACAGAACGCTGATACCAAACCGGATCCATACGTCGGACCGACCAATCAAATAAGTGAAATATAGAGCCAGTTGACCTCGTTGAACCGCCAGGCTTGTCTTTGCAACGAGCTGTCAATTATTGTGTCCGATTTCCCCCGTGGATGATCTATAAAGTACCTCAGGTAATGCACGGCAAGCCTTAAAGGTTCTCGACGCTGATATGAAGGACCTCGTCCTGATGAAATGCCTCTGGAACGGAAAACTCAAGACCAAGTCGTGGCAATGGTGACGTGAAGAAGGAAAGATACGGACCGGCTCCAGACGGCCCGCACCCCACTCGGCCCCTATTTCTGTGCTTTATTATCTTTCAAATACCCCAGAACTATCCTATATCTTTCCTCTAATCGCTCTGTTTACCCTCCATCACATCTTTTTCTATGGCTGCTACGATCGCGACTATGCCCCAGGAGCCTCAGCCCGAGCTTGTTACCTTGCCTGAACACACGGTCTGTGCGAGTATCGTGTGACCGTAATATTGAATGCTGAACCATTGATAGAACACTGACGTTGACGACCAGCTACAGGCAATCAGCATAGGACTGCATCACCTTATCCAGGCGGCCAGCGACTGTTCTATTTCCCTCGATGATATTCAACTCACGTCAGTCCTTCGTTCCATTGAATACGCGTCCAATCAGCTGAATAATTCGATGCACAGGTTATCACTACAGCCCATGCGCCTGACAAACGCAACGAGTAGTCCTGACGCACCTCTTTCATACCCAGATGGCTATGCTGCCGGGGGGCCACTTCCCGTTACAAAACGGGAGGCTTTTGCTCTAACTGGTTAGCATTCAACTCGCCGTTAACTGCGTTGTATGAATTGAATCGTTGTTTAGGCGCTCAATGTGCGGAGGCATCTGAGGCTCTCGGCTTGAAAGATATCCCATCTGATGAACGAGGTCAAGTTACCCAGTTCTTGACATACATGGGGTTGTTTGGGGTATGAATAATCTATGATGTAGTCGTGTACCTGGTTTAATATGCAAATGTCTTGATTGTGGCCTCCGTTACGGCTTTCCGTTTTCCGCTCTCAACGATGCGAGAACCCCAGCACCCCCGAAAAGCTCCGTGACCAAATGAGATAAGTGGTCCGTTGCAACGCACAAAAAGCAAGTGTGTATATGTTCCTATGAATAGTTACAAAATGGACATATATATACAGGGTATACAACAGTTAATGGTTTACAAGATACTAATAGTTCCGAGAAGATGGTGAAAAAATAAAACACAAGTGACATACCTTTGTACAAAATGAATAATTGATAACTGTATACAACCTTATATAAATAATCCGGCACCATCCAGGCCTTCGGAGAAATCCAAAACGACGATTCGCTGATCATGAGAGGTACTATCCAGAAGAAGTGTTCGACCCACAGCTAACAACCGACTAGGAAGAGGAGACACACCTAACAATTCTTGATACGTCAAATTTGACGTCAAATATGTGACTTGTATGACTCTGTTTGAATTCTCGCAACATTTTGCCTGTCGGAGGATCAGCTCTCCGCCTGAAGTATGTCACCAGACAATGACATACCGGTAGCCACATCCCATACTCTCACGCTCTTATCATAGCTAGCACTCACTAGCCTACCGCTCCGAGGATCAAAGGCGAGAGCCCTGACAAGAGCATCATGCCCGACCAAGGTGGTCAGGCATTCTCCAGAAGTAGCTGACCAGATCTTGATTCTGCAGTCATTCGACCCAGATATTATGAGATCGTCCTGCACAACGGTCAGAGATGGCGAACAAGTAGCAAAATAGCTCAACCTTGAACTCGATGCAAGCCAATCCTCGGTCGTGTCCCTCCAAGGTCCTCAGTCGTTCGCCCCTTGCAATATCCCACAGGATCATCTTTCCGTCGCCACTAGCACTGACCAATTTGCCGCCCTCGAGGCATACAGCGTTAACAGGACCCTCGTGGCCACGAAGAGTTCGATACAGCTCCAGTGTGTCACGACGCCACACTCGAATGACAGTGTCCTTCGAGCTGCGAGGGCGTTAACAATAGTGTAACAAGAAACAAAATTAACATACCAACTGACAATCCAGTTAGTGTCCACTCTCAAGTCCAACACACCGCCATTATGGCCTCTCAACACGGTCTTGATACGTGCTTGAACCTCAATACCTTCATCGGAATCGTCAAAATGCCGTGAACGACTCGGTTTCACGATCCAGACATCCCAAACACACACGGTACAGTCGCTGGAGCCTGAGTAAAGCACCCCATTCCGACCATCATTCTCCCAGAAGAACTTCAAACATAGAACACTTCCTCGGTGACCATCGACATCGCCGGTGTTGCCGCCAAATGTGCCTAAACATCTTCCCGTCTTTAACGACCACATCTTGATGGTGCGGTCGCGGGACCCGGTAATGATGTGTTGCTGTCCCGAAGCTGTACGGCACAATTCAAGGCAATAGACGCTACAGATATTAAAGATCAGTATGGAGGCCACAATTGAGAGCATCACGGACCTGTCACTATGACCTGTCAATTTCGTGATCTTGGGCTCCCATGGTAGATGATTAGAAAGACTCTGGCGTGCACCCCAGCGGCGTTCAAGTTCTAGGCGCTCTTGATATAGATAACGATAATTGATGGTACCCGACGCTGTGTGTGTCCTTCGTGTCCGATGGTTGGTGTGCTGTGAGTTCTTCCCCCCAAGGGATTTGTCAGGGCATTCCAGATTGCCCCAGCGTGAGATAAAGAATGCACGCCAAACGCTATTGTCATTTGCGAGGCGTCGCCACGTCTGTGAGACAGCCAAACATGTGATGATCGCGTGCAACCCATCCTCGTGGGACGGGTAGTGGTCTTGTAGTGACGCTGATGGAGGACATGAAGGGATAAATGCAAGCATTGACAGAACCTGTAAGGAAAGTTCAGGGGGCAGAAGCGAGAGAATGTCTGATGTTCGTAACATATCAGAAAGGGCAGTCTTGGGATTTTTCGGAAGGACACACCGATTCCAGTCACTACTCTTGCCCTAGAAGCATTGATGGCTCCCCAAGGATGTTCCACAGCAATGAAGCAGGCCTCGTCATCCACGTCAATGAGCTCTCCCTCGTCACCATCTAAAGGTGGCAAGTCCAAGAAATTGATGGAGTCATTGTAGTAGTCTTGATCACGATACATTCTTTTACCTTTAGAACGGCCAAAAGATGTCGTCGAGTAAGAAACAAACTTAGCGTGACGGCCTGAGCTGCTCAGAGCGGGCCGGGAAGGAGATAAGATGGTTTTGGTCGGAGATGCTATGAGAACGTCCCACAAACGCGGAAGCAAGGACTTCAATGAGCTGTTCGATGGAACATCTGAGCCTGAGATGAATGGGGATGAAGACGAAGAATGAAAGTGGCTAGTAAGTGCAGGCGATGAGTGAATAGCACGCCGGCCGAAGGATCCTATGCTCTTATACGGGGACCTGCTATACTCCCAGTAGAGATGGTCATTGTCACTGGATGCCTCGTCCTCTCCAATAAAGGAGAAACCGGAGGTGCTGGGGGAGGGCGACGAGGGCCTTGGGTGGCATACCGATGCTCGCCGTGGCGTAGATGGGGTGGTCATCGAGTTGGACGTCGACCAGTGGACGATAAGATAACAGAGAAGACCCGCTCTGGATGAAATAACGGCGGCCGAGAAGGTCCACTCAACGGTGGAGACGGTGGTGGTGGTGGACACTGGAAGAACCACAACGACCACAGGACAACCGTAGTGGCGGTCCAGTGTCCCGTGATTTGCCAAATAATGACGTAGAAAGGTACAAACACTACCGACGCGTCTTTTTCCCTCCTTGACCTTCACTTCCATCTTCTGCCATGCTGGGGCCAGCTGAAGTCGCGTACGTGGCGTCTTATTCTTTCGTATGCAAAATTGAGGACTCACTGGGTGGACTGTGTGTTAGACATGGCCCTATGTTCATCGGCTTGATGTTCAATATCCTTCTTTACGGGATCATGATCACTCAGGTGTACCTATACTTTGCTGCATACAAGCAGTGAGTTATATCGTGAATAGATTTACTTCTTCTTAATCCTTTTTCTAGAGACAAGCTTGTCATCAAGTTATTCGTGAGTGCTATTTTTTTCGTTATCAGCGCGCATTATACCGCTTCAACCAAGGTCCTCCTTCTTTTTCTATGCGATACCATTAACACCATTTTCGACTTTGTATATCTCTATAATTGTTTTGTCCCGCATTTTTGTACGTGGTACATCTTTATACCATTTGCAGAGGTGTCAACGACGTGTATTTTCAGCAGAAGCCGCATATTTGGCTAAGGCAACTTTGGGTACGTTCTAACCGGCATCTCGATCCTCCCATCTATCTAATTTCTTCTAGTATTTTCTACGGGTACGATAATTGCCACTGGGAGCATCCTACCCACATTGAACCACTCCATCTTTAGATCCCGCCATGACGGTACGTTTGTAACATAACCCTATTTTAACACTTGAACCGCTTAGAAGGATGAAGGGCATTGTTTCTGGTCTCGTTCAGCTATTTTTTGCCTGGAGGATTTTCGTCTTGACTTCGAGTGCTTGTCTATGCGGTATTGTTGTGTTTTTCGCTCTTCTCGGAACCGGTAAGTGTTCCCTGCCCTGTAATTTGCTATTCAAACTTGGGTGTGATAGCCGGTGGAATCGCCACTGCTGCGGAATGTGGAATAACATCGCAGTTTGTACAATTCCAGAAGTTTCAAGTTCGTCGCGTTATATCTTTACATCCTCTAAGTGTGACAGCTAATGCAGCTATAGGACGTCGTCACTATCTGGCTAGCATCTGACTGCTTGTGTGATATCATTATTACCTTTCTGCTGGTTCGCCATCTGTTTGTGTTTTCGAAGCCTTGATAATATTTAATTCATTGACAGCTATGACAGGGTGAGTATACTTTACTCGCGCATGCGTGTCAATATAAAAACTCACAATGAACAGCGAGGACAAAAAACTGGATTCAAGCGTTCAGATGACCTGGTTGACAAGATCATTCGAAGTAAGCGTACACTTTCAATAGCTTTGATCTCATCTGAGAACCCCATGTAGTTACTGTTCAAACAGGTTTGATCACCTCTGTTTGCGCCCTAGTTGACTTGATTACATTTTTGTCATTGGTAACGTTCATTCTTCTCGTAATATCCACTTAACCTCGTGCTCTTCAGCCAACAGGAATGTGAGTGATCAGCTGCTTCGGGTGCCTTGCTTGCAAATGATATTTGAATAGTCACCTCATCTTCAACCTGCCTCTTTCGAAGCTTTACACCAATTCTCTCATGAGCAGTCTCAACTCGCGAGAGCCGGGCCAGGAACCTGCAGTGTCGGCACCGAGTACACTCTCTTCCGCCAACACGGCCGCATACAAACGTACTGTAAGTATATCCATTTTCTGCAATTAATGAATACTTGCTAACAAGACGGTAGCCTGTCTCCTTTACCCGACCCTTACAAGAAGATCACAATGCGGTCGCTCTCATTTCGCGGCGGTTCTTGGATGTCACGTCTCATTCCGGAGACGATATAAGTTCTTGTCTTTCTATCGAGATGCTTCGACGAGACTCGGGCTGCGCTATGATTAGAAACCCTGGCTCCTCTGGTTCTGAATCTGGGACAACGCCCGATTTTGGTATATGCAATCCGGTCTGATGTATTACTCTGGAGGTTCTATTATGCTGTCTCGGCCATTCACACTTTCAAGCTCAAACTTGGTATAGTGTAGTTATGGGGCGTGTGCGAAGTGCGTATGCCTACACGTACGTTCTATTGTAATCTCGTTTCTTCGTTTTACAGCATATACATCGGTTTTAACGTGGACCCTGGCGTGAAACGATCAGACATATTTATTGAGATTCGTTATCTGCAAAAACGCCACTGAAAATGGGCCGCATGTTCAGGTGGGCCACTATGTGCCTGGCTATGCTAAAGCACGCTTCTTCGAACTCGATCATAGCGAAGCATGATTGGCTTTTTTCTAAACCAAGCATTGAACGGATACATAATTAGCGTGAACACAACTTGAATATCTAAATGGGACATCGTGATTTAATACACCTTGACTTGCTCCTCTAAGTATTCCCAGAGTTTCAGCCCAAGTTCTGGATCCTGAGTACCCTTGCTAGCTATCCCAACTCGAGCCCACGGAATGAGATACTGAGTAATCCATCTCCGTAATTAGATTCAAGGGAAGAAGCGGCCGTAGGGCGCACCTTGCCGTTCAAATCAGCTCCCTCCGAGGAGGTGCCAGCCCACAACATCGTTAGCGCACCCATGTCGGCTGGATATTGACCCTAAGAGGAGAATCAACATGTATCCCATGATGGAGACAGTAGAATACTTACGTGCATAGCAGCAACGGCTGGTGGAACGTTGCGGTGGAGATTTGTCTTGATGCACCCCGGGTGCAGGGTGGTGGTGACAATTCCTTGAGAACCATACCTCCGTGAGAGTTCACTAGAGAGAACTATCACCCCCTGGGTTAGAATGAACCCGTGAGCTGCCTGCTGAGTACAAAATACGGAGATCAAGACCTACGTATTTGCTTTGAGCATACAACATATCTGTGTACATCTTCCGGCGCTTGGGGCAGTCCTTGAAGGTATCGAAATCGAGGCTGCGGAGGACATGGGCGATGGACGATGTATTGATAACACGGACCTTTTTCTCGGGCGTCGCCTGAGCGGTGGATACAAGGATAGGAAGAAGAAGTTTAGTCAAGTAGAAGGGTCCTTGAGGGGGGGAGTATGTCAGCACCAAGCTTCTCCGTCAGTTAAGGAATAGGGTGATACCGAGAACGTGAGTAGCAAACTGGAGATCATAATCTTGCACGCTTATTTCCGTTACAGGGGGCGCAAGTATGCCGCTGCAGATTCGTGTGAGTGATTCATAACGATATGAGCAATTCAACGAACGCGTTGTTGTAAAGGACGTGAAGTTCGGTCTCCTGCCTAAAGGAGGTTCGAGGTTCGAAATCTTACTGCGGAGAACCCAACACTATGTTGTACCTTGTGAACTGCTCAACAGCAGATTTGACAGATTCGAGATCGGCCAAGTCTACTTTCAAGAAGTGGGCTTCTTTTCCCGTTGTTGAACGGAGGTCTTCGATAGCCGCCTGAGCTTTCGTCTCATCACGGGCCCCGATGTACACTTTGGCGTTGTGCTCTATTAACGCCTAAATAGAGGACGCTGAGTTGGGATCTGTCAAGATGCTCGGGAATCCATCCCATCAAGGGTACCTTTGCCGTTGCTTTTCCTATTCCTGAACAGAAAATGAGGATTAGGATGAGATAGAAAAAAATCACATCAAACCTGAAGCTCCGCCCGTTACCAGTATCACCTTTCCCGCTAGGTCAGGTATTTCTGCAACCGAATATTTCGGTTTTGGGGGCTTGAATTCTGTGTACAATGAAACCAGTCGGGAAAACATGATGGTGGGATTGAAGTTCCAAGGTACAATTAAAGAAGTCACGTCGAAGCATCGCACTGGAACGCGCGTTCACCACGCCGAACGGAGGCCACATCATCGCGGCTGGGGGTAGTCGCTCTGGCTTACTCAGCTGCCGTCGGCCCCCAGCCCCACATCAGGTCCGACCGTTTGAGCTTTCACAAATCTTTCGCAAGTCAAAGCAACCTTTGCACATTGAATGAATTCTAGGATGTGGCTTGGCATTCGACTCCCCGACGTATAAAACATTCGGTCAGTGACGATCGCGCCACGATCAGACAGGGGGTGGCGATGCAGAGGAATGGCATTATTTGGCCGACAGCTTTGGAAGGATTTGCTGCGCACAGTTGTTCGTCGTCTCAACTACTCCATTTATCTTACAGAACGGTGGGAGGAAAGGGCCTTTACTTTCATCATACTACAAAATGTGGTGTTCTGTTTGGATTCGGCTATACGCTTCACGACATAGTGCTAGTAGCGAATTCAAAGCATAGCTAAGGGCTAAGTAGTACTAACTGAAGTCACCACAAAGTCACGTCTTTCCTTCCAGGTGCAGCGGTACTGAAATACAATACTTAATTGTTTCCCGAAAGGAGGTGCTTCTCGAAGTATATCCCATAGCACATAACAGCATATAGCTTTCCGAAAGTCGTAAGTTCGTTCAAGTCGATTATACCTTTTGAGCAGAATTCTTCAATTCCGAATTCCTCTGGGAATGCCCGAGGCTCCCGGCACGTTCTTCAAACTTCCACATTGGCCGTTAACGTTCATGCTGTAGTGGGTTAACAGCTACATGTTGTACGACAAACGGGCTCTCAGGGTCAAGTCTCACTTGAGGCATTTTTTCACAGACTGGCCTACATATCATTCCGGAGTTACCAGTGGAATCACAGCAGCTGAGGCGTCCACCCTGAACTGGATGTACAGGAATGGGGGCCGCCGGTTGGATCTAGGAGCCGTGATCTAGGATGTTGGGTTCATGCGCGTATAGTAACATTCTCTGTGTCGGCGTTAGCATCCAGACCATTGTTGGGTCAAAAAGTGGGGCCTCTCAACCTGACAAATGAACAAGGTACATGATTGCTCTGATATGCGCTATTTTCCGGTATTGACCACAAGACCTTCAGCGTGGACGGCGCAGATACTCTTGATCAAACTTAATAACCTCGAAGCGGAAGATAGCAACTATGCCGATACAGACGACTTTTTATAGATGTTGTAGAGGCTGAGCTCTTTTTCCCGGAGATCAAGGAAGCGGCGAGAATACCATGTAAGTAGATCAGTTTCGGAAGTGCTGACGTTGAAACCCTTTGCCATTCCCCGAACATTATTGGGTAGTAAGTGGGGCTCAATCTAATCAACTTACTCAGGTACACATTGTTTTATAATATGCGAATCTCCGGTGCTGAGTATAATGCATCCAGATTCTACTGACCTAGGTACTGTTAAAGATCTTGAGGGCTTCAAAATGGAAGACGAGAAGACCATTAATGAAGATATCTATCCGGAATGTTACAAAGATTCATCTCCTTTCTCCGAGATGAGAGTCGCGTTGATAGAAGATCATTTCTCGATCTCAAGTTCTGTTGAAGGTCTTTGCTGTCTTCTGCTTCGCCATTTACTAGATATCACCGTTGGTGGACTCTATGCACAGCATGTGGCGGCCGGTATCGGGGTGGTGGGGTGGTGATCACGGTCAGTGGGAAATGCTTACTGGGTTTGATGCCAGTGGATGGGTAAGTATACTTCCTCCGTACATCCTTTCATGAATACACGATCAGCGGCTTTGCACGAGTATGGAGCAGGTGCTGGTTGTAAGGGACAGTGTTGATGGAAATCTCGTGGTCACAAAGATAGGGCCGCTGCCTGACCTTGAAGGAAAATTCGTTGTCGAGCTAAGTCGCTGCTAGTAGCTATCGAAATGCCGAATAAATCCGATCGGAATGTCGGCCGAATCCATCCTTTTCCCCACACCCCCACCACGCCTGGGGAAACTGAATTGGCGGCATGCGCCTATAAGCGACAAACGAGATTATTTACCCAATCCCACAGAAATGTTTCGTGCTATTTCTTGTCGTGCGTTCGGCAGGCGACACTACGCGACAGCGCGCGATATTGTCAACATTGTTGAAGTCGGACCAAGGGATGGACTACAGAACGAGAAAGGCGTCATACCTGTTGGTGTCAAGGTCGAGCTCATCAACCGCCTCGCCAGCGCTGGGATACAGACGATAGAAGCCGGAAGCTTCGTCAGTCCAAAATGGGTTCCTCAGGTGTGCAATACTTGTCTATATGCGACTGGATAACTTATATCCGTCAGATGGCGGGTACTTCAGACGTTATCAGCCAGATGAATCGGATTTCTGGCGTTCATTACCCTGTATTGGTGCCCAACCAAAAGGGACTGGATAACCTCACCCGCCTGCTCGAGGAGCATCCGACTTCACCGCCTTTGACAGACGAGATATCCATCTTCACAGCTGCAACAGACGCTTTTACTCAGGCCAACCTCAATGCTACTACGAAGGAATCATTGAAACGTCTAGCGCCAGTGGCGCGGTCAGCACTGGATAAAGGATTGCGGGTCCGTGGTTACGTTAGTGTGGTTATTGCATGCCCGTATTCAGGTCTAGTGGACTATGCACGGGTCCGAGAAGTTGCGAAGGAACTGATGGAAATGGGCTGCTATGAAGTCAGTCTCGGGGACACGGTTGGTATGGGTACACCCACACAGGTTGCAGACATGCTCGAGGAGGTAAAGAAAAGTGTTCCTGTAGAGCAGCTGGCAGTAAGTGAGCGCCATTCTTTCAATTATCTAGTTCTTCTGACGTCTTGTTGCAGGGACATGTAAGGAAATGCTTTCATTATCAGCATGACACTGACATTTTTCTGGCAGTTCCATGATACCTACGGTACTGCAATCGCCAACGTCTTTACCGCACTTTCTCATGGCATCCGAACCATTGATTCTTCCGTTGGCGGTCTCGGTGGTTGCCCATACTCTCCTGGAGCGACAGGTAATGTCGCTACTGAGGACGTACTATATGCACTACAGACATCTCCGTACTCGGTTGCTGGAAATCCAGATTTGGACGAAATCGTCAACATCGGTTGGTGGATAAGCGAAAAGCTGGGAAGGGAGAGCATCAGTCGAGCAGGAAGAGCAATTCGTTCGAAGAGAGATAGAGGAGCTGAAAAGGAGAAGGCTAAATTGTAGTAGGTTTTTATGTATCAAATCGGATTGTACCACTATCGTCGCAAATGTGAGCTTTCAATTGGAATACTACGGAAACAAAACGTTTCAGGCCTCTAATATAGTTGGTCCGCACCCTGTACCGGCGGCAAGTTAAGAACCACCTCAGACGCCTCGAGTGCGAATAAAAGCATTGCCGTTGATGTTGAGATAGCGATTCATATTGTGTAGTGTGTCGAAGTCTGTTATAAAGGTGTGATGGTGAAGTTTCTAAGGAAAAAAAGATATGCAACAACGACTGAAGCAGCCCGAATGTTCCTCTCTCTCAGGTCGAAAACACGCCCACTCTCCTCTTAGTCGGAGAACCAAGGTCCAATGTCTTCCTTGCGCATTTTCTGGAGGTTGTGGAGAAAGCGCGGACAGGAGACCCAAACAAAGAGGTACCGGCGGGGATTGGAGAACTGTTCAATCCATCATCGACAGTGTCCCTTTGCTTCCCCTTGTCCGAGGCGTCATTTCGTATGACTCGGTTCGTGATATCAACCAGGCCAGTCCGTATTGTGGGAGTCGTGGGCGCGGATCGTTGGCGGCACGTACGACAAGCTTCTACGATGTGATCGACAACCCGACGCGGCACAAAGGCGTAAACGGCACTGATAGATACGAATGTTTCTTCCGCACAGCAATGGTCGTTCTTGACATGATGACGCATGAAGATGGCGTAGAGTTGACTCCATGAAGCGACGAGCTTCGTCTGGTAACGCAGAACCATAGTTCGTAAGGATTTACGGTGGCTAGGAATGATGCGAATCGCCGTATCGTGGTCGATGTTGTCGGGCGAAGCGGGTTCCAAGTCGAAATCGCGGAAGACATCTGTATGGGACTTGAGATCCCAGAGAGGAATGCACGCCTTGGTCGTGTTGAGATAGAACAGAACGCGCCTTTCTACGAAGAAAGGCGTCGTAGGAGTACAGGGTATTTTATCTCCAGAGAGGCTGGCTTCGCGTTCCAACTTGCCCTGTATTTGCTTGAAGGTCTCGAGGCTGAGAAAAGAGGAATCTTCGAGCAATGGCGGTGAGTTAGGCGATATCGTAAATGATTGTGATATAGAAACGGAAGGATAGAGGGGTATCTTTGCTTTGGACGGACGAGCACGTTGGGTGCGACGAGTGGTAGATTTGTTCGTGTTGGAGACTGAATACATCGTAAATCTAGAATCGCCTGTAAGAAGATGACTGATGCCATGGAGAAAACAACACACAAAAGCGGGGGCAGAATCGGGGTCACCCTGGTACCGACGGGGCAGACAGTAGATAGACAAGAAGGGTGAGTATTTATAGAGCTAAGAATAGATCAAAGTCAACTGCGTCGATCGTCATAACAAAACACGATCATTGGCCGTCAGTCTTCTTACGCACGAACGGAAGAAAGCAATATGTTCGGTGTGTCTGGACATCATTCACCAACTTGCGACAGGCGTAGTTGGACGCGTAAACTTTCGGGTAAATTCTCTGGAAGTATATCCAATGTATCAGTAGAATTCAACAAATAATACAATCCTCCTTGAAACTGAGATTATACATCGTCTTGTCGACCGTTTTCTCAATCTTCTTCCAATCCGATCTATGTTGGATGAACTCGTAGATATCCTGCGCAGTTCATTTCATCAGCGAAGGCCGTGACAATGACTAACAGGCAAAATACCTCGGGTTTGTAGGCACCCCCATATCGGGTAACATCCCTGACAATCTGCGCCAAATCCTTAGCATCCTCTACAACATACACATGCCCCAGCATCTTCAAATGCGAAAAGTCCGCAACAATCGAAGGAACCTTAAGGGAAGATACAAACGCATGGTACGCATTCAAATCAGCGATGACCTGAAATCCTCCGTTCAGCGATATGATTTGCCTCTTGATGTGTTTTTGAAGGATCCTGTACCGACATGTGTTTAATGCGAACTCTCAAATTCAAACCTGAGGACTTACGCAATGAGTCGGATCCCCACCTCCTGGTGAAACACTTCCAGGACCTCCTTGCTGGTGCTTCCTTTCAAAAGCTTACAATGCATTTCCAGGCACTTGATGGCCTCCTTGCACCCTTTCGTCGCACCAAGCTCTAGAGGCCTGTCTTCGGGAGGATAGTATTCGCGAGGCCGTGTCAAAGTGATGATAATGTGCTCAACCTGGACATCCATAATCATTAAAAGAATCGTACCATGACATGCTATTCTTCATACCTGATTCATCAACACCTCTGTGCCAGCGTTAAGTCCGCCAGCAACGGAATCATCTAGAGCATTTTCGAACCGCTTTTTTTCTCGCACAACTGCATTGAGAAAGTCGTGACGATCTATATGAGGTGCCTTCGCCATAGTAAGAATGATTATTCCGAATGATAACTCGGATACCTACAAGCTCCTTGTCAAAATACACATGGACCATGGACTGAATAGTGTCTCCGATGTGGACAAGCTCAAAGAACTGTAATAGCGGGGCAACACTCGTTGTTTCTTCGTGCTCAGCAGGTTTGTAGGCTCCCATTTGCTCAATAGCTCTGTATGAATAGCATGGCGCATGTCAGCGATACTCAGCCATCAACCAAAGAAAACGGCGCACTCACGCAGAAAACCCCTTGGTTACATGTCGTTCACTAAGCGTCTGGAGCATTAGGATGAAAATTTCCTCGATGGTATCCCGAACTCTATGTCCATAGTGCCCCGGATATCCGGCAAACGTCTCAACACGCTTCAACCCCTCACGATCGGCATGGATGAGCTCCAAAGCCACATCAAGGGAAAGTAGAAGATCAAGTTGATTGACTCCAGAGCTCCCTGTAAGTGGTGTGACGGCACCGTTCGAACTTGATGTAGGTGGTGTTAGTGCCGGCGAAGAAAGGTCTGGAATAGATACTAGACAGCGAAATCAGATAGTCACACAAGGTGGATAAACATGAACAGACATGAGGGTTCCAATACCGGAGGCCCCTTCTCAAGAGACTCGTTGTCATTTTCATCCTCGTCATCAGGATTATCGAATAGCATTTCACCATCCTTGGACAAATTCTTGGAATACCCATTAGACGTGACCGCACCACCACCTCCCCATCTCTGAGGGTTAAGCATTGCGATCCCTTGAGCAGCAGCGGTACCTCCAGTCATGATGGCGCCACCCACAGCCCCGACAGTCCTTGGAACGATGGTAACGGGAAGCAACAAGACGCTGGTAAAAGATGCCAGCACATTTCTTTTCACTTGGGCAGGGTTATGGGAGGTCAGAAACCGAGCTGTGTTCATAGCTGACGATGTTTCGGCGTGCTAGGTAGCTTATAAAACCTTAAAAATAGAAGAATGCTATGAGAACTAACCTGTCGTTCCCAACCTCTACAAATCACGTCCAGTGCTTGTTTTACAGACTCTACCTCTTCATCGAGGTACTCGTCCATATTAATCTCGAACATCCGATACCTAGTGGGAATATGGATAAGATGATTAATGCAGATGGAGGAGACGTTCTGACACAACATCCTCTGCCCTTGTTTGAGTCAAATTGCAGTTGGGGCTGGCTTTGGCAGCTTGTAGAACGGCATCTACCATGCGCCAAGATTCCTTGAAGCTGGCCGCAGCCGCCTTGAGGTACGTCTCGTTGGAGATTTCGCGGGCTCTTGTGAGAAGGGATGTCACGTATTCCCCTACCTGTGACCAAGTTCAGAACAGTAATAGACACGAACAACTGTTCACGTACGACTTCAGTAGCGACACGGTCAGCAAAAGACACGAGAACATCTGACGCTGGTGGAAATACGCGTACCGCACGCGACCCATGTTCGACAATGGATCCGAGAATCGCAGTCATGAATTCATCCATGGCATCAAAATCAAGTTCACGATCTTTCCTAGATACAGGTCAGATTCGTACTGCGAAGACATGACCCAAGACGCACGTAAAGTTGTCCATGGGATTCCATCTCTCTTGCACGTAGAATATCTCTCTCTTCTCAGCCCAAACCTTGCCCATCTCCCAGTCGCCGCGCCCGTCCCAAATCTGCCAGCTGGACTCTGCTGCATCCTTCATCCCTACTTCATCTGCTTTGCTGTCGGCTAGATCGAATGCTGCGAGGAGGTTGGCGTCAAACCGGTCCATCGCCGACCGCAATGACGAGGACAGGGTGTCCCATTGCCGAAGAGGCTGCACCTGAGGTGAGAGGAAGAGGGAGAGAAGGCGTAGTGTCTGTGCTTCATGCCGCAATGTATGCGACACCAAATTGGATAGTTCATTGAGTACTATGTGGGGCGGCGACGACAGTATTCGTGTAAGGGGCCTGAGCAGCTTATATGCTCGGATGTACCGCCCCCTAAACGACGGCTCTATATATGCAGGCATCGGCGTCTTTGAAGTGATCACGACGTTGTCGAATGCGCCGACAAAGTCGCCCATTTCTGCGTGTGGGGGGCTGAGGATGTCGACAGTCGCAAAGTCCCCGAATTCATCGTCGACTACGATGGTCGGTGGAGCTGCTGCACGACTCGCTGCTACCTGTCCCTTCGACTTTGCCTCCAAGTCTTCCAGAACAGACGATAGTGAGTGTTGTTCTACTCCCAGGGCCTTCCAACGCTTCTCCCAGACGGTCTCATTCCGAGCTAGGTTGGCCGTAGACCGTGAACATCGACTGTAGGCGGGGAAATCCGGTATTGGGACATAGGAAAGAATGAGAAGATGCAAGTCCGTGGGCAGACGGCCCACTAGAGGTGAACCGACAGGCTTCGACGTTGGCTGATTTCGCGAGAGCAAGCGAGCGCCCGTCGACGTCGCTGATGCGTAGAGCTTTACCGGTTCCAACGTAGCGAACTTGTCCATGTTGCTGTCCGAGCTGTTACAAGCATGGATTGAAAGTAATGGGCAGTGACGGTAGCCCGACGAGCTCGAGGATTGTGGACAGACGTCAGCGGACCGGCAAAGGCCGACGTGTCATCAACGCTGATTTTTCACAACTTCGTAATTTACTGTACTGGGGCGTAGATTCTCAAGGAGTCCATGCAATTGTCGGTCTGCTAGCTTGGAATAGATTCAACTAGAAAACCTTTCCTAGAATATGTTGATAACCAATGCTTCACTCCGGATATATTTCAAACATCATTCAAATACAATGACGCCAATAGACAGTGACTCGCTGTAAAGAAGGAGCACTCAGTCAAAACTAGAATCAAATTCTTGAAAAAGTCGGTCACCTTATGTTATCGTCTATGGCAGACGACCGAGATGACACTGATCCGGCTTCATTCTCACCACCAAAGGCCTTGTCCACAAGACGACTCGCCAGATTTTGGTCCTCGAAATGCCTCCACACCGAAAAAACGATCTGATCATACACCAGCAACGCCGAGCCCTGCGGCTCTTCGGTTTCGCTGACAACCGCGCGTTCGGAGGGCTTCTTTTTCTTAGACTGTAGCGCTGACCCAACCTCTTTTATCACTTCCTTGTTCGACAAGGACTTCCAGAGTCCCGACGACGCAATAACAAGAAAATCTCCAGGTTGAATGAGCGTCGTCGTGATGACCGGCTCGGCGGTGAAATATGGAGGCGTCTTCACATCGCTGTATGTCTTTTTCTCTTTCACGTCGGACCAGGAAAGCCTCTCGCGGACTGCCTTAGCCCACTTGTACGGCCCTACTCCAAATAGCCGGAATGGAGCCATACCGAAGAGAGTATCGTCTTTTATCACGTCTTCCCCAGGGTGCTCCCGCTTCACTCGCGTCAACTCTTCAGCATTGGTAGCATCTTGGTCTGCTGAGAGGACTTCTAGACGATAAGATTCTCCCGCGCGATCTCTCCGACCCAAAATGGCACGTGAGTTTCCCGTCAGCGCAACACGCAAAGCGCGTGTCTCCGTGTCATAGAAAGCAAGTGTAGCGGAGGATCCAGAGTATGCTGCATCCAAAATGTGGGGCAAATGCCGCGACGAAGATCTGTTATTGGAAGCAAGCATAGCACTGAAGTTTACGATGTCATCGTCGAGCCGATTGAATGTTTCCTTGATTTCTTCATTGATCTCATCCGAAGCGGGGTCAGGACCAACTTCGGAGCGGTCAGAGAGGCTGCTGAACTTGCTCTCTTTTGCTCGGCTGAAAAGATCAGCTAGACCTCCGATAATCGCGTTTAAAAGATTCCCTGCGAGGTATGCACTGGTGTCGACGCCGTTGTAGCTGTCGTATAGCGCGAAGAATGACCAGAAACGGTCAGGTAGACCTGTGGATATGGACTGTATATGATTGCTACCCAGCTCATCTCTGTAAAAGTGTTAAAGTTCGCATACATATGCCGCGACGAAGAAATACCGTTTTCACCTGGCAACAACATGGTAGTCGAACCTCGCAATCCCTGGGACTGGCCTCAGCGACGACTCGGAATACTGTTGGGAAAACCCGGTCAAATCTCAAGACAGATGAATCCCTGTGCAAGGAACCGAAGAGAGAACACACCTACCGTTCACTAGACGAACGTTGAGTGCGGCATACACCGCTCCCGTTGCCAGGACAAGACGGCGCGAGTGGCGCAGAGTACGCGCAAATCTGTAATAGGTACTCATGGACAGAGTGAACCCAAGAATCGAGAAATCTTAAGGACAAATGAGAGCGTCTGCTCACTTGTACTAAAGTTGAGGCATGACATCGGCATTCATGATATTTCATGCGGAGCCTAAATATCGGCAAGGAATATGCCGCTTGGCAGGCGCTTCCACCCACCGCGGCGATCCTCAGGCTCCTAAGTACTATACTACGTCAACCACGCGTTGATTCCTCTGCTTTATTTCGCATCGACTTCGATCTGTCGCCATTTACTGCGCCTGCATGGTCACTTGGCTTACTTATAGTGACTTACCGAGAGTTTGATTTGATTAGGTATTGTATTGTACGTGCCACAGTGCTGAGTGTGATTGCTAATTTTCTCTATTGACGTCTTTGAACCAAGAGTGACAATTTTACCTTTGATGGAACTTGAAGTATATATCTGATCTGTGTGGAGAAAATCAAGGTCAACCTCAATTGTTTCAAGACTACCTTCAAGGTCCATCAAATTACGAAGTCGCAAGTCTTGACGTATCTCGCTCTCGATGTATCATCCAATCAGAATTATTGTCTTGACAGATCGAACTGCTCGTAGGCAATGTAGCCAAGACTAATCTGATGAATGTTAAAGACCTCTGGGATTATCTGGTTACAAAGAATACCACTCGGGCGATGGAAGCTGACGTTGATGCCTCACATTCACTTGGCGCTCCACCTCACGGCCTCTCCATTACGGCGCCCATGCAGCAATGCCAAGTGGAACCAGAAGACTGGAAGCGTCTTGATATAAAGGCCAGCTATCGCCAAGCTCCTCACTGCTCACGCACACATGTCCTACTATCCACCCCAAGGTCTGTCGTACCGCAAATCATCCTCGTATGATTTTTAAATGGACCTCCAGGACCCCCACCCGGGCAACAAGGCGGCTATTACCCCCAGGTACGACTTCATTGGAATCGGAACATTAAAATATTGCGTTTTGAACATTGTTGGACAAAGGGACCCCCGCAAGGATATGACCAGGGCCAGTACGGTGGACCACCTCAAGGATACCAACCCCAACCCCAGCCCCAGACCGTTATCATGTATGTCTCTGTCATTCGCAATGAGCGTAATAGAAATAACTCCCATTTGTAGTCAACAGCAAGAAGAGAAGAGTGGTGGTTGTTGCGGTACTTGCCTAGCATGTTTTGCCGGAATATGCTGTTTCTGTTGTGCAGATGGTCAGTATACTCTATTTCTGAGTCTGCTCGGAAGCTCACGCAATCTTATAGCTCTGTGTGACTTGTAACCATACGTTTTTTATGTTAACTCTACTCCCGCATTACCTGTATACTCTTCACTTGCGTATTCGAATTATCAGCCTGACTATTCCTCCAATAACATGTCAGAAGGTATGTTGCAGATTATCTTAATCTCCGTTTTCAATTTCTAGCTCTAGCTGCTGAGTTCGACGACTTTTTGCCTATCCAATTACTTGTTTTCTTGTCTTTCGACAGATTCGGGACCGAAGGCGTGTTTGATCTTAGAAGTAGCGTCAGAAGGGAAGCCAAAAGACTCTAAACCCAATTGAGGGATGCTCACCACCGTACTGCATCATCATAGGAACTGATATCAAGTGGAGAGGAGAGTTGCGAAGTATGATATACGAAGGAACGCCTTCGGTGGTTACAGATTCCAAACCTTTAACTCAGATTTTTACTGTAGCTACTCAATATTTATGCGCCGACAGCTCAACAGCAACTCAAAGATCAACTGAGAGGGATTTGCCGGTGCGAATCGACTACAGCAGCTTGGCGAGGCACAGCAATTCGTTTCAGCCCATTCCAAAGTTAGTGCCAGAGATTGTACCAACTTCCCATGGTGTTAGCGATCATCATTGTTGTCGACTTTCATCATGTGGTGTGAGAATGTGAAATGGCACGCCGCCGCATCGCGCCACGGTCAACCTGCTGAAGTTACGACCTGCCTTTACCATGTCTCGTCGATTTCTGATTTTCATCTTGTTCCAATTGACGAATTGTCCTAGCAGAGAGCTGAGCGAATCCTGGGAACCACCGGAGCAGCTCAGGTCGGCAAGTAACGATAATGAGAAGAAAAAATTAGATGCGTTGGATTTGTAACAAGTATCCAGGTATCATCTCGTCTTCCAATACTCCAGTCTCACCGTTCCCGTTCATCTAACTCCTTCTGCTTGTGCTGCAATCATTTGGGATCCGTAGAAAAACCAGATTTCTTACCCTTTCAGAAGGATGCAAATCATAATACATATGCAAAGCCAGAGTGTGAGGGTACCAGAATCAGGATTAAGCGGAAACGGACGACGCGTCCTGGCATTTCTTGGGTCCGTTGAGGGTGGCCACCGAAATTACATACTCGACATCTACTGTGTAGTAGCATCAAGTCAGTAAAATGTTCGAGGACCTTTGGCTATAGGGTTGACAGTGCCCCGTCACTCATAAGAAGAGAATTTAAGAGAGTATGAGTCCTTGTACTAGCTGTTTTGGAGAAGATTCGGTAAATATTAGAAACAAGAATACAAGGTATCTTGACAATGAAGAACGTGAATGCACGATCGCGGCACACATTCCGAGTATGCAGACGTAGAGGAAAACTATGAAACACCACTATTCGGAGTTGAAGGGAAACAAAGCGCATTCTCTTCCGCACACGCCTCATCGTCGTCTTCATTCCAATCGCTCACCGTATCCCATTCGTTCTCAAACTCGATATCCAAGCTCAGCTCAAACTCTCCGTCACCCTTCTCCGTGAATGGCATGAACGAGGTCAACTGCTGAGTTGACGGGTTGTGTGATATTGGCTGCACCCATCGACGTTCCCGGAGCCGTTTGTGCCGTTCTCTGTCCTCTTCTATTCTTTTGAATATTTCTTGTCTTGGGAGGTGGGCGCGGTGGGTGCTGCTGCTCTCCCCTGGATTGTTTTCGCGCGCGCTGATGTTAGACAGGGCTTCGTCGATTATTTCGGGGTCGATGACTCGTTTGGTTTTCCAACTTTCGAGGATCTGAAGAGGAAGTAAATTTCGGGAACGTTAAATGGCGGGAAGCATAGGATTTCCACGCCTCGGTGTAGAAATATTCCGTAGTTCGAGGAATGGCAGCATTCAGTAAGCAAGAGGGTATACTGACCTGACGTGTGCTAATGAGATTTGGAAGACCCTCCCTCCCCGACGGTACAACACATTCGACGATTTTGCCTAGGTCACGGGCGACATAGTCCACGTATTGGTTGCTTTCGGGTCTGTTCGACCGTACGACCTTTGCATGGGATTTGACAAGTAAAGACATTTCGCAGAGAGAGTCAAGGAAGTATAATGTATTTATCCTTGAATTTATTGAGCCCTATCAAGCAGTCAGAAGAGACATATGTTATCTTGTGCACGCGAATACCTTTTGACACTCCTCGACGATACAATCCCAGAGATCCTCTCCACAAGGTGCAAAGTACTTCACAGCAAAGGCCACTGCTTTGTGGATTGACTGTTGAGTACTGAATTGAGCGACGTTGAGAGGAAACACGAAGGGGTAAAACGGGAGTACATACGCATTCAAACGACGCAACAAGGCTAAGAACTGGATTCTGACTTCAAAAGGATCCATGATGATAGTAAGAGGAAGAGTGGCAACTTAGGGTTAGGGTTCGCCGAGCTTGTTGCCTTTTGCCTCCACGTCCTCCTGAAAAATTACCTTCATGTACTGAAGGCAAAGGTAGATATCTCCAATGCTGTATTCCTGCAGAGAAAAGCTGATTTACGCTGGCAGGCACGCGTGCAGGGCTATCTATACGTGTAGAAGCACCGGAGCCGACTTAGAGTGCGATATCAGTGCATTTACTTACTAGCTAGACAGACGTCGCTGCCAGGTGAGTATCCTGTATTTCTTATTTCCTGGGATCCTGCTGAATACTTACGCCAGGCTTGCTGTCGTAATATGGAATCAGCACCCGCCCTTCACCGACGCAAATCAAGCAACCCCGACGACGACGAGAGCACCCTCGTAGTTGAGCAGTCAACACCGCCAGCAACACCGCCAAGGACGATACCTTCCATTATCGTCCCGCCGCCACCTCGCAGTCGAGTCCAGTCGACGCCAAATTTCGAACCAAAACTTGCCTCTGCCGGCCCGTTTCGAACAGTGTTCAACGTTCCACGTACTCCACCAGGGACGAACGGTGCAACGCTCTCTCCTTCTCGCTCTACATTTCCTTCCAGCCATGCCAGAACACGTTCAATATCGACGCCGTATTCCCCGCCGCTCCCTTCGCCACTGTCCTTTTCCTTCCCAGGTAACTCACTCACCATACCGACATCCCAGTCGGCACCTACTGCATTGACCTCTCCCAAGGAAATGTCACCAAAACAGAGCCATCGGCATTCCCGAATTCACTCCCGTAACCTCTCTGTTTTCTTCCCGCGACCCGGGTCTCTTCCAGAAGCCACCATATCCGAGGATGGCTCGCAGGAGGTTGAGGCAGCTGGCGACATTGAAGCACCAGTGTCTTCGATTCCTTCAGCCGATCCTACCGTGAGCATACGACCTCCCCTTACTCCTCTTGGCGCCGGATTCACGTTCGGTGGACGTCCGCCTTCTTCAGCAGGCATTCCAATGCCACCGCTCATGTCCAAGTCATCCTCGTCCACATCCTCTTCAAGACGGGGTCACCATCATAAACACTCCCTCTCTCACAATTTTTTCTCTTTCCTGGAACCTGGCTCCCAGGTTAGGCATGAGGACCTGCATACTTTGCCTACACCCTCGCCTGTTTCGCAGTGGACGCCAGTGTCGCCTATACCGACTTCTGCTTCATCTACAAGTCACACTCACGACGATGAAGACCTAGAGCCGAGTGTGCCTATGGGTGCCATATCCTTGACGTTCGCGCAATTCATCTTGGGCGCGTGGTTGTGGGTATGCGGTCAGCAAATAGGCTCTCTAGGGTGTACGGGTTTGGGCTATTGGGTCGTGTTTGATGCGTTCGGGCTTGGTTTAGGAAGTGTCCTTCCTGGCTGGCTGGGAAATGGAACTCGGAAAAAGGAGAGGATACGACGGCCATATGGGTCAGTTTAATATTTCTATTCTCGATGTCGGGTTATGATGCTAACGGTGACGCAGGAATGCGCGGATAGAAACCGTACTCATGTTTGCACAGTCCGTGTATCTAATGTTTTCTTCAGTATATGTCTGCAAAGAAACCGTCGAACATGTCTTGTTGAGTATGGGAGGTGGAGACGGGCACCACCACCACCATGGAGATGAGGAGACTGGATTTGGGTATGTCTATCTCATACCTTGAGATTGCTGTCTAACGAAACCTAGGATCGAGTTCCCTGTCATCTCAATACTGCTTTCTATCTGCTCGATAGTAGCATCTGCATTCTTTTTTAACAATCACGACAAGTTGGTCACCGGTATGATTTCTGTACATTTCTGCGAAACTTGTTTGACCACAGCAAATTTCAGTGACCGGAAACCGGATACCATCGCTTGGCGCATATATTCGTTCGTTATCTACTACTCACCACGTCCGCGATCTCCCGCCTACATCTCCCTCTGCTATTATACTCTCCAATCCATACATCTCGAGCTCTCTCTTATTCGCACTGTGTATCCTTTTCGTCTCCTTCCTCATTCCTTCGTAAGTAAAATCTCTTACCATAAACGTCTATCTGACGTTTCATCTGATCTAGATCCCAACACCAAGCTTGCGACCTCGTAATAGCAACCCTGATAACCGTTGTGACCTTCAACGTCTCCTACAGCGCATCCGTCATACTAGGAGCTGTGCTCCTTCAGACGTCACCTCCCCGGGGCTCTGCCGGCGGGCGGATGGAGGCGTTTCTACGCGCAATGCGCGAGGTCGAGCGACATCCCCAAGTGCTCCACCTCCCCGCCCCACATATATGGCAGCTCACTCCGACGTCCAAGGGTGGAACGCTCGTTGTGACGATGGAGCTTCATGTGCGGCCGGATCTGGGTGACGATGAGGTGTTGTCACTAACTAAATGGACTTGGGAACGATGTACAAATGCGCTTGGCGGCGAGAGGGAGGTGACTGTGGGAGTTGTTAGAGGGTGATGAGGGGTTATCTTGGGTATCGTTATAAGTTAATAATCACTATACTGCTCGATGAATTTGGATGCTCATCCCGGGCCGGCCCGACGAATTTAGAGTGGTGGCTCGAGCAGTGAGGATTTGTTTTTTTCTTATTTTTGGTGGACAGTGAGTAACATACAGAACGCGTCACGAATTATTGCGATGCCCTGGTTGAGATTCGGATGTTTCATTCAACATCCCACCATTCCTGATTGGGGCCATAACACCAACACCATAAAACGCAAAAATTCGGAATTCTTACTGTATAATCACCTATTAAGCCTGCTAGAGTGTAGATATAATAGCTGTTAACTTTGTCAGCTAACGCCTAGTATAAGTGCAAAAAATGATAAAACTCCCTGCACTCCAATAATTACTGAATAAAGTCCGTATCCGTAATCATCAAGTCCCTTATTGCGTACACGTGTACCTGCCGTTTCTGGGCCCCCGATAAGTTTCCGCCGGCGCCTCGTCGATGTCATCCCGACATCCGATCACCAATGCCGCCGTCCTGTGTCCAATGCTCATCATGTCTTGCAATGATATATTTAGACAGCGTCAAAATCCCGCCTCCTTTTGAGGTTCTCAATATACTAAACATGGGACCCACTGCCGAATGATGCTGCCGAGCATGATGCCATCGGCATCCAAGACCGGCTACTCAGTGGGCCAACCCGATGCAGACTGGCAATGTCCACTTCGACAAGCTATTCTATCTGTTGAAATGTGCGTTTGGCACCAGGATTTCTGTGATTGCATATAGTTCAGTACATCTACAACATACGTGAATATTGAGGCAAAATATCAAGGGAATGACAAAAAGTCTGATTAAAGTCTGATCACTTCCGAAGCCAAAGGACTTACTTACAGACTTTGACTTGCCATTACCTAGTATTTTGTATGTCTGCCCCAAGTCTGCCCCCATTCCTCCCATATATATGAGTTCACAGAACCTGTTAGATTAATAACATATTTAGTCATGTAGTATATGTCCAAACAATGAATAGAAGGACAATCCATGAATAGGAACTCGAAGCATGATCCAGAAATCCAATGTTCATGCACATGTACACGGGATGAATACTATGATGTCGCTCCCAAGACTGTTATCCTCAGCTTGTCACATTATTGATAGTCGTAGGCAGACCTGATTCACGTTGTCACAATCTTTCGTACACTGGGCTGGGAAGAGGTTAAGGGAAATCATAATTGGGATGGACTATCCGTTGCTTCATCAGAAACATCTCAGGTGGTGAGCAAACTAGTTTATAATTACTGAGTTGAACACTTCTGAATACAGAATTACAGATGGGACACAGGTTTTACATCATCGCAGGACACGGTGAGCCGTGCTTAACACAGGACGGCGGCATTGGTGATCGGATGTCGGGATGACATCGACGAGGCGCCGGCGGAAACTTATCGGGGGCCCAGAAACGGCAGGTACACGTGTACGCAATAAGGGACTTGATGATTACGGATACGGACTTTATTCAGTAATTATTGGAGTGCAGGGAGTTTTATCATTTTTTGCACTTATACTAGGCGTTAGCTGACAAAGTTAACAGCTATTATATCTACACTCTAGCAGGCTTAATAGGTGTGTATAATTTACGCCTTACTCCTGCCTCCGAATTCCTGATAGGAAATTGATAATGTTCGGATGTCCGACAGCCTCCTGTGACAAATATTTCCTTGGTTGAACGTCGGAGTGTGAAGGGGAATTCCAAGTCCCAGGTTCGGGGCGTGTTCTCGATAGTATATCGCCCGGCCAATCAGACGTTGGTACGTTTGCACCGTCCTTCACTGGAGAACAGTCCATTGACTTTGGTTTAGTCAACAAAAACCATTGCCGAAAGGGTTGTAAAATTTCAAGACCTTAGCGCTCTAATATCGTCGCGCCTATCATCGGCCTCATTTTTTCGCGTTCGTGGAAGAAATCTATGTACCACCTCGTTCTCGACATAAGCATCGAATACTTCTAGTCCCCGTCTTTTCCTTCGAGGCCTTGAGGCTTAGCTCACAAGTCAAGAATGAAAACATGCACGCACACGACCTCCTCAGTGCGAAATTCAAGCACTTGGGAACCGGATCTTCTTACGCCGTTGTTCGGTAATTAACACGCAACATTCATTTCCCTGACTTGAATCTTTGTCGCTAACGTCGCTCTCCATGGTTCTTACGCATTCTCCCCACAAAACGACGCTTCGAAAGCTTGGGATCTTTAACTCACGGTGGACGTACGGCGGAGGTTGGTAGTATTCTTGATAATAGATTTGAAGGCACTGCGCGACATACGCGTGGCCCGGACTGACAGTTTCCCGTGATTTCAACCGTTCCGTCGGTTCGAACCTTGGAAGTTGGAATGTATCCTACACATCTGGGGACTGAGGGCATGTGCAATTGTATTGTTGAAGAATCTTCTCGACCCCAATTTCACAAGAAGACGGTCTACTTTTCTTGTTGAGATTACTTAGGCTTCTTTGAGTGGGCAACGTTCAAGCTGTCGAGCCTTCCTGGCAGATGAGTGTTTTATGAGCTGGCGACATGACTTCCGAGAGCGTGGTTACACCGTGGTCGTTGCTAAAGAATACTTCTTCGTGTCATAATTCTGATGCTGTGATTCGCTGGAGTATGGTAAGCGCAGCTACCTTGCATGATCATCACCGCCTAAGTAAAGAACAAGGTGTCGGCATACATGAGCGGCTTCAAGTTTTCACTTATGAGGTGGCGTGAGATTGGAAGTTAAGCAATGAATTGGCCCCGAGGCTGAGTCTAACATGATGATAATTCCATGAATTCGCCGCCTACGTCGTCGACACGAACGCGCTGCGCTTTGGCGGTGGACCCAATTCGGAGGACCGTCTGTCGTGTTCCCGTTTTCGGCCGTTCTCACCCAGGTCCAGGCCCCGGAAAAATATGTCTGGAGCGTTTCACCATCAATACACTGTCTTCTCATTGGCTGTTCCTACGGTCTAGACGATATGTAGTGGAGGGGCGACATCTATTGGCTTTCCCGGCTGTCGTACAGACTCTCTCGCTTGGTTATAAAGCACCGTACACTCCATCCACCACGACAGACCAATCATGACGGACACCCTGAAACTCGACTCGATGAATATTTCAGCACCACCGCTCCAGGATGACAGTCTGCAGACACCACATGCTGAAAAGGAGGAAGCAAAGTGCCCAGCTACTGGCGCCGTTGCTTCTGATACGACCACCTGTCCGGTCACTGGCGCCTCCCTCCATGAAGATCCTACGGCGCAGGAAATTGACCCAGAACTCTTACGAACTTCGATAAATGCACGGATGGCCTACCTGAAGGATTTCCTTGGTTTCGGAAAGCCCCAGCAGGACATACTCAATAAGACTAGCCCGTTAATATACGGCAGTATCCCTGAAGTCGTGGATGGGCTCTATTCAAAGTTGTTCGAGTTTGATGTCACGAAGCAGGTGCGTGCTGAGCCAGCGTTGACGTGGTTGTTAGTTACTCATTACCGCTGATAGATCTTCATGGAACGGAATGAGGTTTGCATTTACCTCCCCGTTTGAGTACCGGCGAGTCACTGACTTCTGCCAGGGCTTTGACGGGCCGCTACCAACGAAATTAGAGGATCTTACCCTAGACAGCCCACAGCTCATATACCGAAAAGTACGCCCGTCTATTCCGTTGAGTTCCCCATTCTGCTCACGCAGAACCTTGGCTAGATTTTCATGAAAGCCTGGGCCCGACGAATCATCACCGCTGATTACTCCTCACCGAAGACTTGGGCATACCTCGATAAAGTCGGCATTATGCACACCGGTGTTAAGAGTTTCAAGCATAGGGCACATGCTGCTCCGCTGATTGTACCTTGTAAGTAGGCTTCCTCTGCCCCTTCTGCTTTTCGTTTAACCATACATGCAGATAGAGATTGTGCATTGGCTCTTGGCTGGGTTTGCGACGTCCTACAGACCGCAATCCTTCAATTGCCCGACGATAAGCTGTCAATGCAGGAAAAGATCAATGCTATTAGCGCCATCACTAAGGTGCGCCCTTGTCTTTACCTCTCGAGTACTCCAGCTGAACCACTTTAATAGGTGATATGGATTCAAAATGACCTCTTTGCACGACACTATATCAATGAATGAATGATTCTCTTCACATTTGTTGTAGCCCTACTTCGTAATGATACCGACGCTAATTGTACACTAAATATATCCAATTTCAACCACTCCCCTAACCAAATAACTGAGTATAAAATGAAAGAAAATAATAGCATAACGATCATTATCTATCAATACAAGACATGGACTATAGAGAAGGGTATACGGCGTACTGTACATATATTTTAGCAAAACAAGGTTAAGATCCACATACAAAAAGAAGGGATGACGGGCATTTAATATTTAATCCGTACCCATATCCTCCGAGTCATCCAGAAGTCATTATTGATTTGAATAGAATTTATACTCTCCCGCCGTTGAAGTCTGCCAGTACGATCCAGATGCGTTAGACTGCTCCGTATTCGACTGTGGCGGCCAAGATTGCGCCATGGGCTCTCCCTGGTACTGCTGAGCATAGGAAGATTGCCTGTCCAAACTGGGCTTCACATCACCCTCACGACGCTCGTACATCTCTTGTCCTTGCGAAGGAGAAATTCCAAGATTCACACCACCGTCATTGGCAAAAGGCGAGGGATACGTCGGCGAATCAAACGGTGTGGGTGCATAATACTGCTGTGGAGCAACGATAGGGGATTGGACAGGCATAGTGGGGGGGCTCTGCGTCGGTGCATAAGTGGGCGTTTGAACATGGGTTGAACCTGTCGTATAAGGAGAGCTTGCCGCCGAAAGGGGGCCACTGGATGTCGTTACTGCTCCTCCAAAGGGGCTTGATGCGAGATACGGACTCTGTGCAGGAACATACGATTCTCCAGGCTCGAAACGACTATCATTTTGATCGTAGCCGGGATGAGAATCGTAAGAACCTGCGCGGTCATATAACCCGGGAGCGAAACTTGATCCTTGTGACTGAATTTGAAGAGGCTGCGATTGGGGAGTTTGGGAATATCCAGGTATAGTATAGCGTCGAGAAACGTCTGGTCTCGATCCGTCGACGTTAGGATAAGGATAGTTTACGGTCGTGTTTTGTTGCTCAGTCCGACGAGGAGTGAACGGTGGCGGAGGATGAGATACAGTAGCTGACCTCGAACGCGATGCGTCAGACTCGAAGGGGGACGCAAGAGGAGCAGGCTGGTGTTGCGAAGGCAGCAGAGGTGGTTGATACGATGTGGGAGCAGACATAGACGCTAGCGGCGATGAAACGGGGGGTTGGTGATTATCAGCACCTGATGGAGGTGTAGTAGAGCTCGACGAAGACACAGAATCAAGCTTGCGCCTTGTGAAAGGCGAACTACCTTCCTTCCCAGGTCTGATCCGAATACCGACCGCCGGATAACTTCTCTTCGCATGCTTCTTCTTCTCATCCTTTCCGGCTTTTGACAGATCCATTGCAGAAGGATTAGAATTAGGTGACCGGAACGGTGGAAGAGGAAGCTCAGGTTCTCGTGGCGTAGGTTCAGGCGGTGCTTGGGGGGGTAGTAAATCATTGAAAATCTCTCGATGTGGCTCTTCATCATCGTCCGCATATTCCGGGAAGACTTCCATATCTTGTCCTGCCTCTTCATCGCGTTCCTCTACCAAATCATGCTTCCTCTTCAACGAACCCGGCGATCCCAAGCCGCAGCCTCGAACATGGACGGCCTTGACCTTCAGCTCCTCCAGGAGCTTGATCGCCTCGCCTTCATTGACGTCCTGACCAGACCCAAATCCAGAACCTCCTCCAAACTGGGATATTAGCCGACCATCCTTGAACACCTCCAAAGCGCAATCAATGTCTTCCAAAGCAGCACTAGCAAGCATGGCCATGGGCTGCTTGATGGCACTGTGTGCGCAAACAATGGCAGCATCCAGCAGACAACGCGCGAAGGGATAGAAATCAAACATAGCTGAGGACAATGACGATGGCCGGATGCCATTGAAGGACGACTTCTTCCATACCGAATGCAGGAAACTGCATGCGCGCACGATACTATGGGCAGCGTTTACCGAGCCAAACGACGCTTGGTGGGGAGCAGGGACCGTCTCAGACACACTCGCGTGTTTCTTCAAGAATGGCATGTACACTTTCATGATCAGACGGTGCGCAGTAATCGACACCTCGCAGCGCTGAGCGGCCAGTACTGGGTCGGGATCGGAGAGATCGAGATCAGTAATGTCCAAGTGATAGCAGGATGTTAATTCATTTAACCATGAACGAATCTCTGACTCCATTGACGCAGCCTGGTCGATAGTGTAGCCGTATCCGTTCTTCGAAGTGGAGGATGTCCCATGGCCATAACTGAAACGGCTGTTGCTTCCCATATCTGGCGCGCATACCCGGCGCTGGATCGCTCGCACGAGCAACGCAAGGCTAAAAATTGGGTTGAGTATTATTAAAATGAGCTTCTTTGATATCATCAGCAACACATACCGGCACTTGACATCGAAATATCTAAATCCATCCCTGCTGAAACCTGACCCTTGCGCCAGATCCTTGGGAATCGGGATTCGAGTCGAAACGGGCGAGAAGACCTTCTCATCAACATCTGCGACAGGAAGCTTGGTGTTGAAGTCATCGCCGATGAGCGGCGAATGTCCCAACGCGTCCGACACGAAGCTAGAAATTATTCTACATGAGCGCGAAAGACCACGCGGAAAAAAGGAAGGTAACATACACATCATAGTAAAGAACGTCCCACCAAATTCGCCTTCTCATCTCAACGTCGAAGAGATTGGCAATGCCACGGATCGCAGAAGAAGCTCCGTCGCCTTCGTTCCCTTTGTTCTTCAGCTTCCTTGCTGATCCGGACAAATCATTCGAAGAGATGGGAATCTCTTGCGGGTCTCGTGCTAAACCCATCCTCCTTGCGATGTTAACCATCTTCCCAACCTATTGAAGAATCAGAGTCAATCACAATTTAAACAAGGACTGATATTGTACCAGAGGAAAGACAATCCCCCCCACGCCACCGAAGTTCTTGACCCTGTCGTTCTGCTTCTCTCGTTCCCGCTCTCGCTTCCTCTTGTTGCCCCCTTCCCCACTTCGTCCAGCGGCTGTTCCGGCAGAGTCCACTAGTGCTGGGCCCAGACCACCCTTCACCAGAAAGATTACCTGAAACAGACAGGCCACCAAGTAATCCAAACCATAATCATCTGATTTGACCTTAGCCTTGGTACCTGGAGCAGCGGGCGCCGCCTGAGCCAGAGACCCCTCGTAAACAGAAAGAGCCTGAACACTGACTCTGTACCAGTATTCAGGATCGGAACAGTTTGACACTGCACGGGCTGAGTCCACTTGCATGGCATCCGGGTTATCGAGTTCGCGTGAGCTCTCCAGCGACCCTAGTGCAAGAGCCGCACAGAGCGCCCCAAAGAAAGGTACACTCTCTCCGATAATCGGTTGTGCATCATTAGAATCGTCGGGTGCAGTGGCGTTAGAAGGCGGAGTGCCAGGAAGAGAGTTATCAGCCCTCACTCCAAAGTAAACCGTCTGCTTTCCGCCTCGGTTTCTGTTCTTGTCTCGGTCGCGATCTCTTTGGGAATTCTCCGAAGGGGACCGAGACGCTGTTGCTATCATACGCGAGGCGCGCGCACGAAAATGTTTCCAGTTCGTGGATGGATAAGTATGGGAGGTGGATTGCTCGGCTAATTGGAGGAGGGATTGTAGAGTATAAGAGACCGTCGCTGACGGGATGGATGGAGGAAGACGCTCGAGGAGCCCTATCGTCACTCTAGGTTTTTGATTAGGTGAATGCGGTAGGACTTCGGGGGATGTTGAACCGGTGAACGGGGGAAGAGAGGGCATTTCGTTCAAATTTCGTGAAGGCATTGCATAATATAAGCTGAGGGGTGGTAGCGGCTGCGCAATTCTAGATTGCAGTTGCTGAGGGAAAGGCAACGACGGCTCTGATGAGGAAAAGAGATTGCAGGGCATAGAAGATGATGTTGTGCGATCGCCGAGGCTTTGGTCGGGTATATCCTGCTGAGATGCGACCTCGCCAGAAGCGCTCTCAGCTTTGATACAATTGGACCCGGTACTCGTCGAGGGAGACGTGCCTTTAAGAGAAAGGTGCGAATCAGTCAGGTCAAGGTGGTTGAGCCATACGATGGACAAGTCCTCGAAGGGAAGGGCCAACGACGTGTAGGGAGTAGACACAGGCTGCTGAGGTGTTACAGGAAGAGATACTGATGTAGGCACCGGAATGCTTGATACTGCTGATGGTGGCGGCGGCGGCGCCCAATTTGACGTAGGAAACGAGGAATGGAACTGGCCCGAGGTCAACTGTGCCAATAATGATTCCACCTGAATAAGTCGGTTATTTAGGGAATGTAGGTCTCTAGATGGGTGCCAACGCGATGAGATTGACTGGTAACGATGAGATACACTGAGACGTACACTTTCTCGGCGGCAGCTGGTGAATATATGCATCTAGCGACGGTGTCGCGTTTAGTACAACTTCCACAAGGGTTTCTCCTGTCGCATTTCAGTTTGAGACGCTTGCACTGGGAAAATGCTAGTTGGACAGAGAATGCAGGGTACAAAATGAAGTATGTACCTCAGCGCAGACAACAGTGATACGGGAGCGGACTTGACTGGACGACAGAGTGAGCTGGATACGGCGACGACGAGCACGATACTTACGGAGCGGTCGTCGCTGCGCTCGACGACGAGAGAGGTTGGGGCTGCTCAGCGTCCATGGGAATGGTGGTCAGAGGGAAAGGGGAGTTCGGGTAGGCCAAGACAGGGATCTTTTACATGACCGCATTTGGCAGGTTGCACAGGGCAATGACCACACGGTGGTTCGTCCGCCCTGGTCACTCAATTCTTACTCCTTTTCCTTCCCGGAAGAATTAAACAACCATACGTTGAACATTTTCTAATGACTTTTCACAGTGAAGACAGACTTCTCAGGCTGCAATCTGTGCCCTTCGAGCCCTACGTTGGAAGGGGGCAGCTGAACCAGTTTGGATATTTTTTGCATTGGCTCAGTGTTGACCAATGTCTCCGATCAAAATGATATGCGTCTTGTCTGTCTTCCCTCGATATACCTGAACCGCGACACATTGGACTCTGTCCACCTTACTGGCTTTTTTTACTCTTTGCTTGGTGTCTATCTGCTACTGGATCACGTCTATTAGGCGTTCGGTACCGACCAAAGCGTTCCTTATCGCCCTATAAACGTATTAGAACGTATTTCATATCTGATTCGCGGAACCAATTGCATGCCACCCGTGAATTTGCGGGGTTCCTCCGATAGGATGGCAGCTTATCCACCTCTCTGTTCTCTCTTGTGGTCGCTAGCTCATTTCAGTATTTACAGCGATGGCAGCGTGCTCTTATCTCAGTCAGCTGCAGCCCCCCGCTGCTCCATGTAGCTATTCCCCAAGCGATTGACACCGGCCTTTCGTTCCGGATTATTACATTCCCACGAATCTCAGCTTTCGTACATCTGTATGACCTTCGGCGTCCGAGAGCTCAAGCAAGGCACGCAAACAACTTTCGCGGCTCATATCTAAATATTGACTCAGCTAAAGCCTCTTGTCTGAAGTATATTGGAAGTACATATGGCTCACAGTCCCCCATTCTCTTCATTTCATATATTTCAGGTCACCGCTGTTCGTTTCAAGCCTTCCAGACGAGTTCTTTTGTTTCTTTTTGCGATTTCGACAAGCCCGAGGTATAGTCCCAAATAATTCCACGGATCTTAACATCGGCTATGGCGACACATGCGATCTGTATCAAGTCTTCCCGAGCCTATGAACCTTCTAGACCCTACGCTAACATTGTGATAGACTCGTATCAATCCCACGAGTCGTGGGTGCTGACTGCGGTGTAGTATTGGTGTAGTACGCTGCTTGTCTGTTTTCTCATCTACCCCACATGCCGTGAACTTTATGCCTTTTGTCGAATTTCTCAAATACATCCTTACTTACCAATACCTATCAGGGTCACCACTGCACCGAAATATTCGTGCGGCAACTACTAACTATTGGCTTTAGATGCGCCCAAAAAGCTAGATTTGTCTGAACAAAGTTTAGCTCTAGGTCGGTTTTTAATCACTCTACCGCACGCGTTCTCGACTGCTGAATGAATACACTATTGAGCAGCAGCATCTTTCGGCCCGCGACACCCACATCCAGGGTGGGTCAAAACTGTCAATTCATACATCAAATTTCGAAGCTATCGTGATTCAAGGTAGCGCCCACGAGGAAAGTACCCCTTCGAACTCATCATCCGACTTGGTTCAGATCAACCAGATGACTGCGTCATTCTGCGGTGAGTAACTTCTTCCAACTTGAGCTCGAAGTTCTATATCAGGCGGCGTCTATTGCAAGTCTATTGGAATCGTTCTATGAATTCACAGTATCGCCTTGTATATCGTTGTCACGGCTGCTCATTCATGCGGCACTATGTATACAACCTCGGCATCGGTTGTTAGACTTTAAACCGTATCTACACGTGTTGCGCAGGGATGCAAAAGACACGTAGTTCTCACGCGGTCGCGTGACTAGTCTAGTGTCGAGTTAACTCTGGAGTCTGCGACACTGACGTCCCACACGTACCGTCTCTATCGGGATCTTCTCTACCGGGAATCCATCCAACTACTTAGAGTCGGCGTGAGTCGGAAGGCGTTCAGTTTATCTAATGTTTGTTTGTTTACAGCTCCAGTTAGCTGCTAAATTCAGACCACGGAATAACGTCCTTGATGCCTTGACAATGGCCAACTAACCAATTCTATGGCGCCCCTGCACTTAACCAAGACGAGCTTCAGCCTCATTATCAGAATATAATGCCATCGCGCGTTATCGACGAGTTCGAACTGTTCCCGTCATCGTTACCGCCTATCACATAGAACGCTCTATCATGGCCCTGATACCTCTCCGTTGTTCTCGCTGCATGACCGCTTCGCTCCATCAGTACCTCTGCCCGAAACTGAAACCCGAGCCTGATACTAATCAATTGACTGCATCCCCGGAAGATATTGCCGGACAGGCCGAGTTACCGTTTGTTCGGGCACGTTACTCTATCTGGAAACTGCAGTCTTCTTGTCCTTGCCAAGCTCGAAGGGTCTGTTCAATGAACAGGGCAGTCGATGCACTAAGTAGTGCAGTTCTCTGGTCTAGACCGACGTGCCTTCTACTCACGATCCTGTACCTGCACGTACTGATATGGTATGCCTTAACCTCCGTGATCTCGCTCAACAGACGACTTATTCGTTGAATAAGTAACTTAGATTTCTGCGCTGTCCATAAAAGCACAGTATCGAAGCTGTTTCATCATGTGAGTCGTGAGGCTCGCTTTTTCCCCCTGACTCTATAACTGTGTGGAAGACGAAGGTTCCCTCTCGTACTCTTTCCGGTTGTATGGATTCCGGATGAAATATGGACGGCTGTTGTTCATACAACATCTAATACAGTACGGGCATCGGAAATGTGCTCCAGCGGACAAGATGGACTTGATTTCTATCACAGAAGGGGGGTGAAAACACTCTGAACATCTTTACTTAAATTCGGTTTGTAGCTACTGTAAGTTGTTCTTCCTGCTTGTAATACTTTACTTGCTCAGAAATGAACATATGCTAACGAAGTGGTAACAAGAACAAATAACGCGATCGCGAAGAACTCGAACTGTGGTCATTCGCCCTCCGCTCGTCACATCCTTCACACACAACCTAGACATGTCTACGTCAGACCCTCCTCTGTATATCCGTATGCTTGCTTGGCTGATTTCTATCGTGGGATATACAACGGCGAGTACCTTTTTTACATAGACCAATTTCGGCAGCAAGTTGAATACCTTGAACCCTTAATTGCAGAGCATTCTGTCGGTCCTCATCGTTCAGATCTTCCCGCCCTGCAATGCCGATTATCCGGTATATTATTCAGGCCAGCCTAGCCATCATCTCGAACGACGACGCAGTCATCCCACGTTCGTACCTCCGTTTGACTCAAAACAAGACATCAACGCCATCTCAGGCCCTCAGAAAGCCAAACCTTGTTCGCAGTTTCTTCTAGTTCCTGTCGCTCATGACCATATTGTTTTCTAAAGATTCGGACATGCCTAAATTTACCGATCCTTTCGAAGCAAGACAAAACCTGGCCGTTTTCCCTGTCCGCTCGGTTACTTTGCCCCAGTTCATTCCTCAATGTCCTTCTCCGCAAACTATGGAAGTGGCAGCCTGCACGGTGCTGATTCCTGACATCGTCATCCAGATTCCTGAAGAAGGATCCAACGGTATTCATGTGCTTCCTCAATCTACAGCTTGCGTTTCATCGAGAGCTCAAACACTTCTTGGTACGAAGAATCCGTTGCATATGGTGTTTTACAAACGATGGTATAGGAATGAGAATCGATTCAGTTAGTTTAAAGAACATTGTCATACCGCTACGTTTTATCGCCACAACTAGAATACACCGCTTTCACTTGATCTTGACTCTCTAAAAGCGCACCTGGTGACATATTTATAGACATAATTTCATCGTCCCTGCACAGAACGAGTAATAGTCTCTAAGACCTCTAAGATCCGTCTAGTCTTCCCCGTCACAGAAGATAATGCCCATACAATCCATAGCCAGGCTGCCACAATTTTCAGGGTCAGTGCAAGCTTGCTTCAGCATTGCGGTTACTTCATGCCATAAGATCAGTGACAGATGAATCATTCACAGGCTGGAATGGGCGAGACGTTACTCCGTTATACGTTTCGCCTCCCGAGCCTCTGAAACATAGTCCTTCATAAACCCAACGACTTTCGACAAGTTCTGACTGAACTTCGCCGAAGTGGGAACCACATCGAGTTGACGCCTTGTCCCTGGTATAGTCATATGCGTCCTGACGTATTCTTCCAACTGCCGGAGCTTCTCACGCGCCTGTTCCACAAGAATGGGGTCTCCATCACCTCCCAGGAGATCGGCCTTGTTGGCGATGACTAGGCGTGCTTTAGCACTCATACCCGGCTGATACTGCTCCAGTTCGTCACGCAATATACTTAGCTCGGTCCAGGGTTCAGGGCCAGCCAGGTCAACGACGTAGACGAGCGCCAGTGCACGTTCCATTGATCTTAAAAACGTGTGCCCCAAGCCTATATTGTCTGACGCACCCGAAATAAGCCCGGGATTGTCGGCGATGGTGAAACGGAACGTTTCGAACAAGTCAAAATGACGGCCAGTGCCAGAGATGAGTTGGTTCCGGGTCAAGGCGTGGGCGTATTCGCCTCGCCGGTGCTTGTCTTTCTCGAGTTGCTCCTCTGTTAGCGTCTCATCGTGAACAAGCCCGGTAGAAAGTCCGCCCTCGAAGCTACCATCGTCACCAACGCGAACGACGCCGACGATGGGGTTAAGAGTGGTAAATTCATATCCAGCGATCTCGGTTCTTGCTCGGCCGCCAGTGAAAGCACGTAGAAGTGTGCTTTTACCGGCGTTGGGCATCCCGACGAGCCCCACATCTGCAAGGATCTTGAGTTCCAGTGCTAACGTTACTCTCTCGCCCTCGTGACCTCTAGAAGCGAACTTTGGTGACCTGTTCACGTCAGTGAGGAAATGAGGATTCCCTAGACCGCCCTGTCCGCCAGAGGCGATGAGATATCCAAATGAATCCGTGCGTCTTTGGCCCAGCGGTGAGTTCGTGTTGTCCTCCACGATCTCCTCCGTATCCAGATCCAGAAATATGGGTGAGTTCAGCTGCTTCTTGCGCCGCTCAAACCTTCGCTCCCTCTCCTCACTGTATAGCGCCGCCTCAGCCTCTTTGAAGGAGTCGCGCTCCTGATTTGCCTCTGAGAATCGTGGATAATGCACCCATCGTCTCTCTCTCATCTTTTCCCGTTTTGATTCGTAGTCAAGACCCTCCAGGCTCTCTTCTTCGGTCTCCCATTCATCCGGTGCAGTCCTGGGGTCATTCGGGGGCAGTTCTCGGACCACAGTGCCCAAGGGGACGCGGATGATGGTGGGATCCCCGTTCCGGCCGTTTTGCCAAGTTCCTTGACCGTTTCCGCCTGGATGACCATGGACGCGCTTTGGGACTGAGGTCAAGGTGGTGAGGGATGATGTCGGCATAATGTACACGTCGCCTCCACGGCCTCCACTACCGCCTGAGGGTGGGCCAAAGGGTTTGAACTTTTCGCGATGAAATGCTGCACAGCCATTACCGCCTTTGCCTGCGCGATATTAGCTACATAATACGGTGGACAATATGACTAACCTGCGCGGACTGTCACAATAAGGTGGTCAAGGAAAGTCTGGCCCTACTACAGGATAAATAAAATGTAGAGAGAGGATTCGAGGAGACGCACTCCTTGCTTGCGCTTCCATTCTGTTTTGCGCCTCCGGATGTACTCGGTACGGTCTTCATCATCAATTATGTCCCGTGAGGTGCTTATGCCAGCATACTTTACAGTTTTTACGGGAAAAGTGCAACGTTGGGGCAGACAGAGACGGCTGAGCATAAGCAAGAGGGAGAAAATATTTTTATTTATTTATGATACTTGTAAATCGAAATACAGAAATTAATTCTCGATACTGATTGCTGCTTGTCTCATATTGCCACCATCCGATTCTCTGCTTTTGTAGGCCTACCCTCCTGTTCGAATCCTTTCATGAAACACGGTATATTTATCTGAGGACACGTTCGAGGCATTAGAACGACGCCAGGATCCCTGCACAGCCCCCAAAATGAATATCAAAGGGTTGCCAAAGGCCGGCGTTGCCGCTCCACTTCTCTCCTTTGCCACCACCCATGGATTTCTCTCTGCTTGAACGTAGTCTATACAACAATGTGATGGTACTACCAGATGGTACACCTGCCTATCATATCGATACGCCCTTCAAATTGTTCGGGTCAACAACGAGGATTAAGAAAATTACCGGTGCTACTTCGAGCGACATGGCTGTCATACAACTTAATGGATGGGATGCGAGTGTCGTACAAGTCTGGGGTCGTGACGTGTGTCCTTACCGGGCGAACATATTCTCAGCGTGCGTCCTGCTTGACTCATTATTTTCCAACTGAACAAGTATTTTAGATCCGAATCATGGATTGGTGTAGACGGCCAGCCATATAAATGGAAACAGGACATGGGAGATCTATATGTATGTCTTACTCGCATTCGATTCATTGCCAAGTTTCTCATTGGAGCAGCTCGTTAAAAACGATGGATCCCATGCACTCGTTGCGACCTATGACAGAGGATCAATTGGGTTTTTCTCCAAAGCGAGGCCACCGAAGCTGACTATCAATCCGGAGGGTCTTGCAATAGCAGATGAGATTGTGGCGACCTTTATTTACATGGCGCAGAAACGCGAAAGACGGAGGAGACGACAGAACAATCTGTAGATATTTTCTGTGACTGCATACCGAAGGTTGTTATCTTTCCTTATGCTTTTGACTGTAAGTGGTTGTTCTGTGCCATTCATTTGCATGTTTATGGGTTCCAGGTATCATATATGTATATCATTTTTTACGAGCATCTTTCATGCACCCAAGCTCTCCCGGATCTGCCTACCATGGATGACCACCGAACAATGTCTAGCACCGAGGTTTAGTGCTTTCAACTTCTCGTTGGACGACATCACGCGTGTCAACCTTCATGAAACTTTAAGCGACAAATGAGCGCTCTCCAGATGCAGTATGCTCTCGTATGCTCCAGGTGGAATGCTTCTGTCTCGTGTGTGAGAGGGTCAACTCAGTGGACATTACTGATCTTTAAGGCTTTGCGGTGGATACCCTGCTGAACGTTTGAAACGGAGAGCATGCTGCTTGCATATCGCTCCGACCTTTCCGCACCGCTAACTCAATATGTGCTCAAAGCATTTGTCTGTGGCATCCATCTTTATCCTTTTCCCGAGCAAGGACAATTATATTTTCCATCTCCTTTTTATCGTATTTTGAATGATACATGTCCTTCGAAGCGAACATCATCGGGTCTCTACCGCTTCATATTTTCGAACGACTTCCTTCGATGATGATGGCGGCGGCATCGTGTGTGCCGTAGGCCATATCAAGCGCACCATAGCACCTCTACTCTCACATAGCAATTGTGGGGCTTGGCCTGGCCTCTTACTTATGCGCCTTGCAGTATATGGTCGCAATTCCGTGTTACCGTATTTGGTGGTGTCTCGATCACATGCAAACATTGATCCGTTGAAAACTTTTTGCGAAATGATCTAAAGGCTAAATACTATACACGTCGCACATCATTCTATTTTTTGGTCGAACAAGATCTACTTTATGCATAGTTCGGTTCCGAAAGATTCCCAACCCGAACAAACTGAATTTGCAACCAAGCCTTTCAAATGGTATAAACATGTTTTGTAATGAAACGACCAAAGTTCCTGTACATGACATGCTACATTACAGCCAGAATATAAGAAAAAATAGGGTATAGATTTAGCGCTGCATGTACTGCATAGCAGATGGTTTTCCTTTGACGTCCAAATGTATACCCTCCAGGCTCTTGGTACTTTGATTGACGTTCTCTCGAGAAGTCATTTCCATGTTCATGCTGGAAGCCGACGACTGAGGTTCAGATCGCTTTTCAATAATGTTCAATCTTTCGCCGAATCGTAACCTAGTTGCAGGATACTTATCAGAAAACGATGAGCTGAGCCAGCGGCGTCGGAAACTCACATCCAAGGGGGTACCATGCCACCAGGAGGGATGGACCACTCTTCTGAATTCTCCATGTTGGGGGGAACGATGTAGTCGTTTGTAAGTGTTCGAATAACCCAAGGAAGGCCGTTGAGGATCAGATAGGATAGAATTCCGGCAATGACGCCGTATGCAATGCTGTCGCTTGGATTAGCAACGTTGAGGGTGTCAAAAGAGGTTGTACCGACTTGTAAGACAAAGGAATGATGATTATGGTTAGGAAGGCAGGAACACTGTCGCCGATGTAGTCCCAGTTGATTTCTCGAACGCTAAGCAAACCATAAGCTAAACGTCGGTGTGTATACTCAGGGAATGACGTACTTCCGAATCATGAGGGAGCCGACAATCACTAGTGCACCTCCAGTGGCCCATGATGGTATTGACGCAAAGATCGGTGCAAAAAAGACAGAAACAAAGAAGGCCAATCCGGTGACTATTGCAGTAATTCCAGTCTTACCGCCCTCTGTAGGCGTCTCAATGAAATGTTGTCCCAATATAATTAAATGAATGGCATACCACTTATACCCGTTGCGCTCTCGATGAATGCGGTCACAGGACTGGTTCCCATTAATGCGCCCATACTGATGGAAAATGCGTCAACGCAGTAAGCCCAGGTAGAATTCTCGAAGTCCATGGTCACTGGATCTCGTAAACCTGCGAACTTGGCCATTGCGTAAAGTGTACTGCCGATCGAATTAGATTCGATAAAAAGGCGTGCGATTGTCAGGGTCTTACCCAGTAGTGTCTGAACAGAGGTGTCTCAGTGTTAAGCGCTGTGATGCAGCACGACCCACATACCCAGGATATCGACGTATAGGAAGGTGACCAGCGCATACCAGACTCTGCCGTTTCTGAGGGAATCGTTTGCATCTAGATAGTAGACGCCACAAAAAAAGAACCATCACGCACCCGTAGTTGTACTAAATACAACGATAGGAATTAGGAAATGTTTGAAATAGAGCTTACCATCTACTCACATCTATGGTATTACCGACTTTGGTGAGAGGATGGAATGTCACCACCTTCTTGAAATAGTCGAAAAGAACATCACCAGCATCAGTGTGCGGGAAAAACGTCACGGAGGTCGGTCTAGGCCATGATATGATGGACGTCAGGAATACTCCAATCAAGATGGCTCCGCGAACGCGATACAGCATAAGAAGAACGGTTAGAAATCTGCCAGCGCTTCGTGAGTACCTCCAACAGGGAAAGGACTGATGACACCGCACCCTCCGGCGAAGATACCAAGCCACATTGTTGGGCTCTGCAGAACACCGCGAGCGCAGTAATTTGGCAAGTCAGCGCTGATCCAGTCTTCTGATTTGCATCCCCCGAGTCCGACGAAGTTGGTGGTATCGCCTCCAATGACTCCGAGTCCATTAGCCGCTACACGTAGGTGTGTTAATAAGTGACAACACAATCAACGGATAGAAGCGTAAATGACCCACATAGTCCGATTAGACTATATACATAATCCCGTAGTGAGTCAGGGTGGGATCGACGAAGGGGTGGGATAACGTACGCAATGAAGAGACCAATCCCTGAGCCAATCCCCAGAACTAGAGATTGGGGCATGATCCTGACGAGCCATTGCCGAATACCGAGTAAAGACAGTGCTAGGAATATCCATCTAATAGAATCTGTCAACAGGGTAAGAGTAGATTGTGACGGGACGCATACCCTTCGAGAAATACCGCTGCCAGAGCTTCGCGGTAAGTGATGACACCAGAACCATGGAAGCCAACAATGGAATATGTAAACTAAATACGTGAGGATGAGCTGAGACTGAATCCATAAATTTGTATTGGAACTAACATAGGCGTTTAGTCCCAAACCTGGGGCCATTCCGATCGGCAAGTTTGCAAGGACGCCCTCGAGGACAGAGGCGAGAGCAGCAATTGCCGCGGTCGAGGTTATCAGGTCATTGCGGACGTCGTTGACGCAGGCGAGATAGGTCTCGTCGGAGAGGCAAACAGGATCAGTCTCGGATGTACAGACGCAAGTACCTCCGGAATCAGATAAAATCGCCGCATTGACCGATATCTAGACAACATAGGGTCTGTCTAGCTGTCCTTCAAATTACGAGAAGCTACGTTACGCACGATGTAAGCCATTGCAGCCTGAATGCACGTTTCAACTGTCAATTGGCGCGTAAAAGCACATGTTTACTCACCCATGTTGTAAGACCAGCTCGGATTTCAGTCTATTAAAAAATGCAAGTCAGTGGGAGAGAGAAAATAAGCAATGAAAGTTGATTTACGGTGAAGCGGGATCCAATTCGCTCTTTGGGATGGTCTGAGCCCTCCAGACGAAAGTACCTCCCCACAAACGAATCAGCTACCTATGGTTGACAAAAGAACCAGTGATTAGTAAAACAGAGTGTTCATTGGAATTATAACAACATGCATGGGCATTTAGACGGTCAAATACATTGACCATGTTGAATATGACCTGGGATCGGGAAGGAAGAAAGATTTTTGCCACGACGATACTTCATCGCGAGTTTTTTACTGGTTTACGAAGCTTCTCTCCCACAAGCGGAAAATCGGCATCAGTTGACCCAATAGAAACTTCTCTTGACTAGATGCCTCGGCTGCAATCAATCTAAACCTTAAATGTCGATTGAGCCTGAAATAGCTGACTTTATAAAAGTGAAATTCGCATCCCGCTGACAACGATATTTCTACTCACTATTCACGTCGGATGTCGAGATCGCACTTCTCTGAAGAGAGCCGGCGGCAACAACCGAAATGTTGAACATTAGATCGATCTCAGAGATATATGCCTGCTATATACGTTCCAGAAACACATGATCCACTATCAATTGATACAGAAAGCGTACCTGGAACGAAGTAGCGCTCTGCAAGCGTTTGTCCTTTGAGCCTGTATAAGTGAAAACGCTGCTTGTAGTAGTCTGCGGCTCTGAAGTCACTGTATCAATTTGTTACCTGTTGTCATCATTGTCAGGCAACGAACAAAGCCAAGGTCAGCCCTAGAATACAAAGACCACCGATTAATCAGAATATGATCACTTCGCTTCCGTAACAGAACGTGAGCTTGGCCATCTCGGATATCATGATCTAGCGAAAAGAAAGGAGAAAAATCTTCAAAATCACTCTAGGAACGAAAACGACAGCAGTACTGATTGGCTCGGCCAGATGTCTAGTGGGCGAAAACTCACACCTGAGTTGACCATGATGGACTGTCTTTCACACAGACACGAGGATTCTCCTAAAACAACTTGTCCGCGTTGATTCATTATACAGTTGGCCTAAGAGCGCCCCGGAGATGTCCTACGGTGCACACGATAAGATGTGAAGGGTGCTACACCACTTACCAGCATGACATGGTAAATGTTGAGGAAGGTCGAGCAGATAGGCACCATGTGAACCTCGTAGGATAGTTCGCCATGCGAAGAGAACACTAGAACACCTCCGTGACTTCGAAGTGTCGACGCTGAATCGTAAGATTGATGAGCTTGGCCCCATTCTAAGAATTTATGCAGAAGACTTGGAACCGCAGGAGGCCAGAAAAAGATACCTCCACGTCAGTGGATGATAAGTCGAAGCATGCGAACAGCGACCTTCTTGGACTGCAGCTATAGGCACGCTACTTCCAGATAGTCACAAACTGACAGCCCTGTCCTTATCAAGTTTTCTGAGAAGGCGATGGAAGTTCGAAGTATAACAGTCGCGATAGCTATACTTGCTTTGACCTGTTGAAAGTACTTATCGTAAGCCAAGTGCTACGAAAAAAACGGATCATATAGAAAGAATAGAACATGCTATCCTTTCGCGAACCGCATTTCTCTCAGTCTTTTTGTGGTATGTTGAAGCGAAAAGAGATAAGCACGTGAACTGCGTCGAAAATGGTTTAGAAGCTGTTCGGCTGCTGATACATAACGAAAAGAAATGACGTCACGCGTCAATTCATTAATTCGCAGTATGACATTGGATACTTACTTAATTTCCGTCTCCAAACTTCGAAGCCGGGAGGGAGATCATATTCATATAGGTACCAAGGAGCTCATAGTGAGCTTGAGTGGGACAAACACATGCATCATGAATAGACCGTCTTGCCCGTAGAAGGGGTCACCCTGGGTCACTGGTCATGATATATCGACCATCTGCCCCGCGCGGTAGCTAACCGGCAACACTGCCGGTGCAGCTTTCACAGTGTTTGTCCACTCTGATGAGTACCTTAGTTGTTTGATGATTTGGTTGAGAAAGATGAGCTGAAAGTGGCCTGTTCACAGGGCCGATTGTCGGCAGGTGAGGAGATGGCACAAGTATGTTGCTTAACAACCGTTTTCAATAGGGTAGACACGTCCCAGCCACCTAAAACAAAGCAACAGTCATAGAACTCTACGTCGCGAAGGACTTACTTAGTCCGAATCGTTTAGTCTTTGGTACCCATCTGTCAAGCGAATGCTGGTGTATTTGCAAATGATATTAAGGGTACAGTTGTGAACGACAGACTCGCGAGCTCATAAGAGCTATATTTCTGGCTAGGATAAGATTAGAAAATATTAAAGAACGATAACATACACAACTGGATAGCCCGATATTCCTACAGCTCCCTTAGGGCGCTAATAACCTCCCTAATATTCCCCCGGTTCCACTGCCCCGTCCACTCTTGTTTTTCATCCGCTACCGAGACAAAACCTCCACCCTCACTCATAACGCGCTCAAAAGTTGGCGGCGAAGTGGGAACAATCGAATCCATGAATGGTGAATCTGGTCGGAGACTCGAAAGCGTGTAATCCGCCCCTTCAGGCTCAACAGTATGTAAGGACACCTCTTCTATAAGGTCCTGCAATGAAGGCGCTGGGGAGGGCGGGCTCGAAAATATCATGGAGGAGACTGGTGTTGTTTCTGCTTCGCATTGGTCATCTTCACGTGGCTGTAGATTCTTGAAGGTTCCCAGAGTACTTGCAGATTTAGAGTCAGGTATCGCAACGGGTAAACTATGCCGACGTGATGGTCCCTTAGACCTAGTCGAAGAACAAACGTCGGACACCGGTATAAGTGGAGGAAGCGAGGGCATTACGATCCGCCCAGACATTATTCGACTGCAATTCTTCGGCACAAAGATGAATCCTGCTTTGGGATACCGGATATGCTCTCCGGTCATTTTCCGTTGTTGCATTTCCAGGCCAGACGACGACGGTATCGGTGACGGTGTGGCGGTATCTGGCTTTTCAGTAGCAACAGTGTCGTCTATGACATCTGAAATCGACCGGCGTTCTTCATCATTGGTTTCTTCGAACGCACCGTCGCGAGGTCGAGATGGAGAAGTAGGTTTCGGCAACGGCACCACAGGTTCTGCGAAATGCATCGAGCTAACGTCCGAATCCGAGTCCCCGACGAATGCGGTGCTGTCAGCCTCCTCCTCCTCAACTTTGGCCTTCCCTTTCCACAGTACTGGAATCTTGAAGTCGAATCCAAAACTATGCTCTTTGGGGGGTTTGGGAACGAGGGAACGAGGCTTGGACCCTGCGCCTCCTCGACCAGAATAACGAAGCTTAGTCTGCGGCGGCGTAGAAGCCGCAGTATTGACAGGCAGAAGAGGGAGGCGTGATGATCCTGCAATCGGAGAAAGCTGAGCTTCACGAGCCTGAGCTAGATAAGGCTCGCTTTTCCGGGTCTTCGGCCGAGTGGGTGTGACAATACGAGAGGATCCCGACCCCCCGCGTCCTATCATGCGAAAGCTATGTTTAGGCGTGTCCATGGGAGGGTCCGTACTGCTAGGAAAACTAGACTCGCCCTCCTGTGCCTGGTAACTGTGAACTATGTGTGGTATTGAAAGTGACAGTTTGCCCTTCTGTTTCCGGGTTTGGGATCCAAGCTTGTTTTCGCCCGCCGAGATATCAGTGTGCCCGTCATGGGAACTAGTGGCCGTGAAGCTTTGAAAGTCAGAGGAAGATATTCGCGTGGGCGGCCTGTGATCATCTAAAGAATGCCATCAAATGAAATACTTGAAACAACAATGAAGAACGCACTCCTGACTAGTCCTCTTAAATCGGCTAGAATCGCGGGAATAGATGTGGAAGCGGCGTGGTGTCTTCCTGAGCAGCCATCAGTCAAATCACTTGAAACAAAGAACCTAATATGATCGTATACCGTTTGGAAGCACCTGCTGTGGCCCTTGGGATTCGTTTGGTATTCCAGGTATTGAGGTGGACAAGCTTGCTTGAGAGTGAAAGTGCTTGGAGCTGGAGTGGACAGAGGTTTCAGAGGCGTTGGTTTCAAAGTTCGTCGTGCTTGGTTTCCTGAACGGACACCGCGTCATGGGCTCCAAGAAGACGAGTGAAAGCGGCTTAGTCGTAGAAATGGTAGCGTGAAATGAAGTAGAATGGCGTCGGATGACCTGATAGATAATATGGACAATGAGCAAGGATTAAATGGGGAGAAATTAGGTAGTGCTAGACCTTTGGCGGTAGTGGCAAGACTTGTGAGAGAGGAGGAGGGACCATGGGTGTGGAAGTCAAAGATCAGCCCGAGTAGACAATGATGTTATTTAAGAGAAGGGTTTCATGCGCCCAATGACCGGAGCTAATGACTCGTTCTGGTGATGGTGAGAATTACTGAAGCATCGAGTGGGTAACCAATTCCAAACTGCTGCGAATATATAGTGTTGATCAAAGTTCATCATCGTAACCGGATCAGGAACCACTTTTTGATGATTTGATATCCATCATGATTTGCGACGGCCTAATCGGTATCTAACTCACAGACCGTGTTTGTCGTATTGGTGAGTAGACCCTACTCTTAGGGCGTAAAGTAACTGAAAATTTTCTGCTCAGTTTCAGCTTCCATTGCGTTAGAGAAACTAAGGTACTGACATCATTAGGGGCCTACTGAACCCGCTGTTTCAGTACAAACGCCGAAAAAGCAGAGTAGGAATCTCCTTAATATGGTGTACCACTCCCATCAACAGGATCAGGCACTCCGTCATCATTCATTACACACCGGTAGCGTATATCACCTCTATTGGTTCCGCGCGAGTTTATCAGCTCTCATTGCAGTGTAGGCGTAAAGGCCATCGCAGGAAGTAAATGGTATCGCGGGAAAACCAAGCAATGACCAAAACCTACAGATAGTAAGCGGGTAACCTGATTCCAGGAACACCGTTGACTGTATCATGATACAACGCGTGAGCGCATGTGTGAGACATTTTTTGCAATGCGCCAAACCGTAAGTAGAACTTAAGCGACATCATGAATCGCGTATCTCCGGGGAGCAACGGCCGCCGATTCGTACTCCGAAGGATCTTTGCGCTGAACCACGGGGAAAGCTAATACATCAATCAAGAAGGACGATTGACAATTTCTGACCCAGTCAAAAAAATGCTTACTCTCAAGGCATTGGACCACTTCTACGGCACCTTAAGAATAAAGTCTTGCAAGTACTAGATGAATGTAAGGGTAAAGAACCAGGATGACCCTTCTCGGTCGAACACTGGTCTGCCCGAAGTAATTAGTCAGGCTCCAGCTGATGGGATCATCGGCGAAGAGAATGGAGGAATCTATAAGGATAGAAACGCTGACGTCAACAGTCCATCGTCTAAATTGTCTACACTTGCGGGCTCTTGAAACATGCACCTGCATCGCCCGGAAGATTCTAGGATCTAATAATCGGAATATCGCAACCCTAGTTGCGGACCATGCTTCAGAATGAGTAACATCAAAGCACAGCAGCTAACGACTCACGACAAGGACCATACTCGTGACTACAAATTCTCGGCGTCCGAGAGGGGCGGAATGGGCGTCGGCATACCCAGTGCTTCATGGAGCGGTCTCTTGTTCAGCAGTCCAGAGTACTTCGGTTGGACAAAGAGAGCGCTGTAGATGCATTAATCACGGTAGCATCGAATGATATCGGCCGACGCACGATGCCTCGACAAGAATTTTGCCTTCTAGATCTTCTATCCGTCCAGTGACATTAATTTTGCGCCCTTCGAGTTTGTGAAGAGATGTCTTGATGACAACAAACTGTATTATGACATGAGATGATCACTGGCTTATTTTGTCTACGGAGCTGACGGACCTGATCAGCAAGTGTAGGAGCCTTGTATGTCAGTGAGAGCGTCGCAGTGACGCCGACTTTTTCGGGAAGATTGACGATAGCCTGATAGTTTCAAGTCAACTCTCTGAACGGACTCTTGAGGTGGAAAGTAACGTGCCAATCTGCCCAAACTCTCATCAAGCAGCGTAGCTAGCAATCCACCATGAATAATCCCATCGTGTCCGCACAAACTTCTGCCAAGGTGGAGAAATATCCATGCCTCACTCTCGTCCCTCTTTGCCCTGACTACTGGTGGAAGTGCCAGCTTGCCCGGACCCCGTAGAGCACCCGACGTCAGATGATTGACGCGTCTGTCCTCAGGAAAGTTTGTATATGGTCGTGTCTCGTACCACTCATCTGCATCCTCGGCATTTCGGACCTTCTGCAGTAATGGAAGATTCTGCAGTTGTTGTTCCAGTGATTCCGTATAAGCGATCACATCGGGAGAGGTTAAATCAGACGGAGGGGCAGGTGCATGCCGTGGGTATAGAAAAACAAGCTCCTGGGGTGGGTAAATTGCTCCCACCAAGTACAGTCCCAGTCCCGCGACGATACCAGTAAACAGAAAGTGTGGACGACGCGAGGGCCCTGCCTGCGTCTCCGTTGTCAGCCGTCTTGTAAAGGTGGGCGAGATGAAGGGCCGTGACCTAAAATTTATCGGAAATCTAGTCTGTAGTCTTTTCAGAAGCATGACGAGGAGGCAGGAGGTACGTGATGGTGGTGGTGGTGAGGATGAGTGTCACCGGCAACCGGTTCCGGAACACACCGGTCTTCCAAACAGGCTCATGCCAAACATTGTTGCTTCCGAAATTGGAACCCCAACTCTTTCTTTTGCTTGTCTTCTGCTGCGGTGACCTTTCCTGGACCTTTCCCTTGAAGACGTGATTCATCGATAATGATTACTATTGAGTGTCATCTGGGAGCCTGCCGGTTGTTCACATCAGCGGAGCTCAAGCTGTCATGCAGACCGTCCCTCCCTTCCATCAATAGGTTTGTATTGTTGTCTGTCTACGAGAGACTAGTTCCAAGGCACTAGGGCTAGCATCGTGACCTTAATAATCTTGACAATACCGCTCCACGTTTCTACTAAATATATGGCCGGGTAAGATTACAGATGATGTTGTTTATAGGCACCATGTGCCCCGATAACATCAATGGCTGTGTGCATCGTATCGTTATCGTGGTCAGGCCTCCTGGGTTTCAGTCAGCTGGGCATGTATACAGTTCAAAAAAGATTTTTACTCCGAGTGGTATATCTTCAGCTTAACGGGAGTTTCGGGATTCATCGCACCTATGTAGAGATAAAGTCTCGTCAAACTAGAAATATCAGGAAACGCTGCAGTAAGTTATCCGCTGTGTTCGTCATTGCGAAGATTTACATAACTATTGCTCCCTCACAGAAAACGAGCTTTCGTCTTAACGCCACGGCATGTGGCAAAGGCCACTTTTTGTGCTAATAATATCTCCTCCCCGTACTCATGATCAGATGTGATTATCTATCTATACGTGTACTGTTCTTCTCTGACAGTGCTCGACACTCGGACGTTCGGGCAAAAATGCCAGGTGATCTTGCAATGGCCCCCATTTAAATGAAGCCACTGTATCAGTTGCACTCGCCCCACCCAGCAAATTAGCCATGATCCTCAACGGTCTACTTGCCGTATTCGTACTCCTCTGCTTTAACCCAGCACTCACAAGAGGGAAATCAACCGTCGTTCTTGACTGTTCGTATCTTGCGACTTTCTTCGACGTCACATCGTAATTATCCTTGATTTAGATGGAACCTTCAACGGGGCGACCAACGAAACCTCTGGGATCGTATCTTACCTTGGAGTTCGGTTTGCTGATGCACCTATTGGAGACCTACGGTGGCGAGCACCTGTCTCTCCGCCAACAACTCACCTAGGGGAAGTCAATGCTACTGGTGTAAGTAACCTTTCCAGCCCGAAATCTACGCCAACTCACTCGCAACATAGTACGGTCCAACATGTATCTCGACGTCACAATCATCGACAGTAAATTTCCAAAAGACGTCGGAAGACTGTCTTTTCGGAAATGTATGATCCGCGATTGATTTGCCATTACACTGACAATGATAAAATATGCAGGTTTATGTGCCGATCGATAGTGATCCATCTACTCCCTTGCCTGTACTCGTGTTTTGGCATGGTGGTGGCTACCAAGGCGGAAACTCGCACTCCTACACCCCGGAATGGCTCATGCAATCGTCAGCGAATCCATTTATTTTCGTAACGTTCGAGTACCGGCTGGGACAATTTGGCTTTCTTGGTAAATGATTTGATAAAATTTAGCATTCCTCTGTTCGCTCATGCAGGCTAATCAGGTGGCTCTCTACTTGCAGCAGATGGCGTGATTAATGCCGGACTACTTGACCAGGTAATTGTCTGTGCCTATACATTGATTGCTAGGCACCTGATGAAGGTCGCGCAGCGTGCTGCTCTCCGGTGGATCCAGCGTTACATAGGCCAGTTCGGAGGCGATTCGAGGCATGTAACTCATCCTGTTTAACTTCTATTACGCTGAGAATGTGTCGATATATTCAGTCGTGTGACCATATGGGGTCAGTCTGCAGGAGCAGGTTCAACAATGTTCCAGGTAAAATGCCCATTTTGAGCGCAAGTTTCCCAACCTCATTTACTTCATTCCAGGTTATGGCAAATGGCGGGGATAATGAAGGCTTATTTCACGCGGCGATGGGAGATAGTCCGTCCATGAATTACATGCCTCTTTACAGCGATAGCTATCCCGAGGAATTGTTCTCACAATTCGCATCACTTGCGTGGGTTCCTCTATCAATTACCCCAATGATCCATCTTATTCTCTCATAGCGGTTGTGGAGGGCTAGGAAGCAATACATTGACATGCTTACGAGCTGCAAATAGCAGCGTACTCACAATTGCGGGTAACGCCACTATCGACGAACGAACCTCGACTTTGTATCCATTCGCCCCAATCGTCGATGGTACGTTTATCCGTGAAGGACCGGTAGAGGCATTTACCAATGGCCGATTTGCACAAGTCCCCATTTTCTACGGGTATGTTCATAAAGATCGCACAACTCTTCGTACTAACAGAAGAGCAAAAGGTCTAATACCAACGAGGGAGCAAATTGGTCCGCAGAGCTCCCCGATCCTGCCGCGAACACTTCTACACCGGGTGCCACAGAAAGAACAACATTCAATTTCATCCAAGGTCAATACGGCAATTTCACCTCCGAGTCTTTCAATAAGGCGCTTGACCTGTATCCTATCGAGGATTACAACGACTCTGTGATGCTACAAGAACAACAGATGTATGGGGAGATGAGATACATCTGTACCGCCAAGCTCATAGCTGGAAGCGCGGCCGACGCTGGTCTCGTCGCATACCTCTATCACTATGACAATCCCCATCTTGGTGACGATCATCATTACGAGCTCCAGGCGCTGTTCTCTTCAGAAGAGCCCGACTTAACGCCTGATAGTAATGACGAAGCGCTCTTCGAGATTATGAGGGAATACTGGACCTCGTTTGCTACTTCGGGAGTACCGAGGGCAAAACTGGCGCCGAGATGGCAGGTCCGTACATCTACTTGTAGATTTGACCAGGCTTATGTTGACCAAAATTGCAGATGACATCATTGAGTGACGCAAACCGGCGAATGCTCTTGCAGCCTGGCAGTGTTCATTTGGAGGATGTTACGGAAGGATTGGACGAACGGTGTGAATTCTGGCATAGCATATCTAAAGAGCTACGAACATGATTATCGGGCGACTCACGCATACATAGAATGTCAAATAGCAGTGCGTTCGATAAGACTCCTCGATTTCTGGCTAACGCAGATAAAAAGGTGATACAATATGTGAGTCGCGACCTAAGAGCAACGAAACTGGTCGGAAAGCAAGAGCAAAGGAAAATAACGCGCTGCAATTATGACCGGCTCGAACCATGTAATTTCTTGGAAAACACCATCGGCTATGCTAACAGAAGTTCCGGAAGGTATTTCAAAATGGTACGAACCTAGTCTTGGATTTTAGTTTCCAATGTCATTTTCAACTTGCAAGCGGGGTCACGGTCTTGTTAGCTTTACGTGACTTGCAAACCAAAAATACTGGCAAGACCAGCGATGCTTCCTACCCATAAGCATGGCACTATAAGGACTGACTCGTGCACCTCCCAGGATTTTCCGGTTGAGATTCTCAGCTGCTATTTCTGCCTCTTCCAAGTGAGAAATTTTCTATATACCCGTCGCACACATCTGTAAAGGTTTCTTAGCAGATCAAAAACTCACCTCACAAATAGAGTCTTTGGAGGAAAACATGATAGAGCGTATGCTCGAGTCAGGAGATGGAGGAAAGAGAGAGAGAACGCAAACGGCAGTTAAGAACGGCGCGTGAAAGACTGGGACGCGGTTTAGAAGACCTATCAAGTTGGACATGTCATCATAACTCCTTGCAGTGGATGTGTCAAGGAGGTCTGTTCGAATATTTCGTTCACTGCAGGAAACACGGCTATATTTCAGGCCTACAGGGCGAGGCTACACTTTACTCTTGATAGATGCTACCTTTTGGAGACCAATTCGTAGGCCATCCTTGAGATCCTGCGTACATTGTCAGTAAATTATGAAGACTGCTACAAAGAAAGAGTATACTTCGACATCTTCGACCCCGACGCTGATCCTGATCAGCCTAGGATCTTCTCTAATATCCGCTCGAGCTCTGTATTCAATGAGGGACTCTACGCCACCGAGGCTTGTCGCAGCCTACATAATTCGAGTCAATTTGTTTCCGAGTATTCTAGGGATGATACCACTGACAACAAAATTTTCCACGGTATGTGGAAGCTGGATTGCCTGCTCGGGGGTTGCCAGCTAGGCAATTCTTATCAAGTTAACGTCCGGACGAACAGAAATAGACGATACCTGGATAGCAAAGGTGCCGTTCCATCCGCCTTCTAATTGATACTTAGGTTCGAACCCTCTTCCGTCCTTAGTTTGCAAGGACGAATGCCAAACCCTGGTGACGAGTCCGCCTGGAACGCCGTCGAAAGTCTGGCCTGCCGGAGTTCGCTCTGCTGATTGAAGCCACTTTGCTAGAACAGTCGCCGTCTCGGACTGACGTGGAACACGAAGATGCAGGGTTCGCAGAGAACGGAGAAGCAACCAAGCGTCAAGGGATCCTATCACATTCCCCATGTATGTCCTATTATGTTGCAGCTTTACATAGAGGGTCAAATTAGACGCTGTCGTAAAAGAGCGAGACAGAACTAACAGTTGTCCATTCGTCCAGTGATTTTACAACAAGAACACCGCCAAGAAGATCAGAATGGCCGCCGAAGTATTTGGTCGCTGTCAGCTGGTCTGAGTTCTTACGGCATCGCTGTTATCGTTTGAATATACCTGAATGAAGGATGCTTATCGATATAATGAATACACCGTGCTGCTGAAACAGAGTCATAACACATACCAATCTGCACCCCATTTGAACGGATACTGTAGAGGTGGCGGCGCAAAAGTGGAGTCTACTAGTAGCTTCCCCCCGGCTTTGTGAACCTATTATATCGTTTGGTAGGGGCAACAATCGAGGGCATAGAGAACCACGGTACCTTGTCAGCATAATACTTGATATCCCTAGAAGCAAATTAACAGTTAACGCTAAATTCGGACAAGACAGTTCTGATGACCTTGATTCTCCTGACGGGTTCAGTGGTGTCTCCAACCAGCACAGGTCACCGGGCTGGAATTCATCGTCAAGATCAATCAACTCCAAGTTTGTATCTCTGCTTTTGTTGTACACCTCTATCGTAGAATGGCATCCAAAGTAGCCTCCGTTTATAGCAATGCGTTTGGGCTTGAAAAAAACGAGCGCCTTGAAATGAAATATGAGACGTTACGAAAATGCATACTGGGAAGAATACCGTACAGCATACGCAGCAGACAGGCCCGATGCATATGTAAGAGCATGGCCATCCTTTCCAAGAACTCGATTAGCTTCAATGTAGCCTGTATTCTATTCTCTTAATGGACACATACGTTGATTTTGCTCAAAATGTGTTCGGCGCGAGTGCTAACGTCCTGGGTGTACCGAGAATACACATGTCGCTCTGGATTCTTGAAGTCTACATCGTCTAATCCTTCTTCCGGAAGGCTGGTCTTGAATGCTGTGTACGTGTCACCTATCGAGTAAAATAGAAAACAGATCACTCATCACTGACTTGATGAAACAGAGATGGACGGAGCGACTTCGGTTCCGCCGGTTGGATGTACAGCTGCATCACCGTGAATGAGGACAGTGCCACTGAGTTTGGAGCTCATGATAGTAAACGGGAGAGAGAAAGATATTGATTTTGTAATAGTTTGTTCAGTTTTGTGCGCGGTTGCGCAATTCCGACATGACTCGACATCCGGATTTTATCGGGCCGGGAGAATTTCGAGTTTGCGTGGCGCATTTCTGCGTTTAAGTGAGTTTTCGATTCGACCAGTATTACCATTAACCTGTCATAGAGGCTTTGCGAGCTATGAAGCTATGAAAGATCATGTATATATTATCATGACTCACATTATAAGTGAATTGATCCTTGTAGCACTGCCACCAGCCCACATTTTCCCCGCAACCTCGCAAAGCCACTGTATCGTTTCCTCATACTTCGGAAAGAATCGGCAATTTGGACTTAAGTTCTGCCGGCGATCATGATCATTGTACAGTGGAAATATATAGTGTGGTCCACATAGGTGCGCGTGACTATATGCTACTAGTAATATAGTGCTATAATAATACGTTCGCCACCGACTGACAGTGTCATTAGAGGCCTACACCTGCGTTTTGGTCCATCAATCCTGAATCCCAAGTGAAAGACTTCCACTGTTCGTCTATTCACGAATCTCCCGCGGCCGACATCATCCTTCCAAAGTCCACCAGCTTCACGGCAGCACCGTCTATCTTAGGGTCTGGGGCACCGCTCAAAGGATACAGTTTGGTGCCAAAAAAGAGCAATCGAGGTCACGGTACCATACAATGATGACGATTCTGATCCGTTCATCTGTGGCAGAACACTATGTAATGAATAGATGGACGACGGTGAAGATTACCCGAATGATCATTCAACATAGTAGACGATTGGGCGAATGCAGAGGGAAGTCGGTTTGCTTGTGCCGGTCCTGGTCCTACAGGAGTAGGCGACGCGAGAGTCTCCTGCGGCGGGGACGCATGCGGATACTGTGAAGGAGGCAGCAGGGATAGATACTGGACCAAAATGGATGCACATCTGGAACGCAACTTGGTGCTTGGCTATCCTTTTGATGAACTTCGCGAGAAGTAGACATTGTATTTGTAGGTTTAACAGATGAGGCATTTGGAAAGTTTGTGGAAGGTGAAGGTGAAGGTGCCTTCCTGTTCAATCCCCTTGAAGACATAAGTATGCTAAAAAAAATTATTCGTGTTTTGTCCCACAAACAAAGCTACTTCGTCTTCTCTGTAATCTGAGCCTACTGAGGCTAGAGCATCTGAGATTTCCGGAACGGAACTGAGAGTATATCTGGAATGCCTTGTTCTTGAGTGGGTATAGAATACCCTGAGAAGACGTCTGGTTAGTAAGGATCAGTGCTAGTATAGGGAATAAGATACGCACAATACTACTTTTTGCCCTACGAAATGGATGGGACCCCTTCTAAAATAAATCATATGCAAGACCCATTTCAATGAAGGTGTTGGCTGCCATGCTAGAGGAAGGAGAGCGTGTTGCTATGGAGCCAACTATAATCTGGACATAGTCAACGAGGACAAGCTGAGTTGAGATTACAAACATCCCGCTGTCGAAAACACTGTACCGAGTGCATGATAGAATGTCTGAAGAAGATGTGAATGTCGCCAGCTGGGCCTCAGCTGGCATTGCTCCCAAGAGCTAATGCATCTGTAGATATACGTGACTAGTTGATATTGGCGCACTGGTTTTTCTTACAGCGCGGTTGTAGACAACCATTTAAGTGTTGGAATTCAGGAATACGGGAATACGGGCATAGAGGAAGCTTAGGGAGCGGTCGTCGTGGTGGTCAAAAGGTAAGTTATTTAGGTACAAAATGACAAGTAATGTAGTAGTCAGCAGTCTAAATGTAGTAGGTAATCGGGCCGGGTATATACCGAGTTCGACTTCCAACATTAAGCCTACAATTTTCTCGAGTCTAGCGCCGCATACTATTATTGAAGTCTATGTTCCCTTGATTTTCCTATTTAGACTTGAAGGTAATTTCAACAACCCGCCACAGCGTACAATGGGCCTGTAAAATATAAAATTTTCAACCTACGTAGATGATTTCAAAGTCTCACTTATAGAACCCTGTCGACAGCGCGTTGTGGGTCCCTGTGGATCCGTGTGCCGATATTAACGAAGCACGTGATAACCGTCACATCGTTACGTCACGGTCCTGCTTTCGAAATTCGCGTTCGCCGCCTGCTTTGACGACCTTGTTGCCTGTCGCTCTTTCGTAGCCATAATTACCCCTCATGCCGAAAATAATCATCAAACCTCGTGCCCCACCGCCGCCACCAGAGCCAGAACCGGAGGAACTCGTCGAAACAGAGAGCGACGGTGAAGCTGCAGTTGAAGTTGATGCTGAAGGTGGAGACACTGAAGAAGCGGACATTGAAGAAGGCGGCACTGAGGATGCTCCCACACCATCTAGCGAAATTCGTGTCATAAAACGAGGGCGGGGGCGGCCGCGAGGGAGAGGACGAGGCGCCGCCGTTGCTGCTGCTGCTCCGCTCCCCCGGACGCGAGGCAGGGGACGACCACGGGGGAGAGGCAGGCCGCCGCGTGGGTCGATCACGATTAAGCTGCCGAGGCGAGGCGATGACGATGGTGATGCTGGGACGGGCGGTGAAGGCGAAGGCGAGGACGACGCTGAGACGGAAGTCGCTGAAGAGGCGAAGGAGAAAATTGCCCCTCTGGGCGGAGGCAAGCCGTTTCGGAAGATCCAAGGAGAGGTCTACGTCATCGAAGGCGACGAGTTCATCACGCCCGACGACCCGAAAGGAGACGAAAAGATTGATAAATGGGGGAATCTCCTGGGAGGTGCGTTTTGTTTGCTGTGTTTCTTCAAGATGGCGTACTCAAAGGAAATTAGGACGGAAATTCAAGGCAAACACATTTTTTCTTCCCAATCGTCATGATAAACGACTCTACATGCTCGCTATCGACGCGGCGCGGACCTCAGGCTTCCGAGATTCGCTGTATTACTTCCGCCGGAATCCCCTGGCATTCAAACTAAACGCGACACAGCCAGAAAAAGACTATCTCATTGGGGAAGGAAAACTTGGTTCACACCTCCGTACGAGGAGCGTTACTCTCATCACCGCACGTAGCGCGTTCAAGCTACATGGAAGTAAGATGGTGATAGGTACGTGTATGGCTATCGTAACTCGGGAAGCATGGTTGAACTGTGTCATACAGACGGCAGATGGGTTACAGACGATTATTATGAAGAAAAGACCCTTCAAGAGATAGCTGAACGAGGAATCAAACCAGGCGACTTGGTTGGAGACCTTCCCGATCCAAATGCCCAATCCACCGAGGCCGCGTCTCGACCTGATCGTGCGAACCCCCAAGGTGGTGGTGGTGGTGGAGGGCTAGGAATATATCGTGCTGGTGGGCCCACAACAATATTCGGTGGAAGCGGCTGGGGACCATTCAGTGACGGACCGTTGAACGCCGTCAGGAAAAGTCTACTCAGCAGAGATGGTGTGAAAGAGGATAATTGGATGTGGATGATAGCACAACGGGTACGTGAAAGCGACGAAGAGCTGTCCAAGTGGAGACGGAATAGATTGAAGCTTGGCGGTGGACTGGACACGATGAGAGAGGAGGAAGTCGAGCCTTCGAAGAAGAAGAGGAAGGTCTCGTCAGATGATCCCCTACCTCTGGGTGTGTACGAGCCTCATACTGGCAATGTTTACTGTGAGTTCGGATATTCTTATTCTCGTGTTTGCTGACCGCGCGTGATGCAGATCGCTCCGATACTCAGCCGACGCGAAGTCGATTGGAAGTGGACCATACTGCCAAACCTGTACTTGGTGGCACCAAGGCTGGGAATATGGCCTGGGGTCTAGCCTGGGTCGATACAATTATGGAACCTCGCATAGAAGACGAGAATGCGCATGAAAGAGAACGATTACTACTAGAGGCCGATGAACATAATGTTTCTACTGGTATGGTAGTTGACTTGACTTGATGTATTGATAAGTGATCTCGCTGTTAATTAAATTCGCTGCTATGATTGGAGGCCTGAAAATAGCAGACTAATCATGGATATCCTACCCACGGCGGGCTTCTGAGCCAACGTTCAAGTATTGAAGTCTCCCCTCCCAAAGTCCGAAGATCCCACAGGAAGGTCTTATGCGGTCTACGCTCAGAGTAGTGATGTTCTATGGGTGGGAACTGGGGGAAAGACGACGAATTGTCGTAACTTTGCGGCAAGATGCCAGTAGGGCAGGGCAGTCAGTAGCATTTTGCACTCGTGAGATGCTTCCGTCGTGTTCGACTCCACGTCCTCGATGAAAAGGATGTCTTGACTCTTTGCAGCTTTTTCCGCACGAGACCCATTCCGTCCAGAGAGATGGTCTTCTATTTTCCGAACTTTGATCTTGAGTATCTATTGTTCTGCCTTCCTTCTCGCTCCTGGCAAGTGACCAATTTTCCGCCAATCGAAATGCAAGGAAGATAGTTATAATAGAGACGAAATTCAACCTCAGCTATACTATTTTGTGAAGGGAATCTCACTTTGCGGAGGTTAAAGGCTGAATCAAAATTCCCCTAACATCACAAGGTTTGCTGAAATAGCTGCTTACCAGAGGGCTCGTCAAATGCAAGAAAGTCCTGTTTCTGTCTCCTAGGTGAGAGCGTCTGTTTTTAGGCACTAAACCATTCGTAGCACGAGCTTCCTTTATTCCGAAGTTTGATCCTGCTTCTTCTTCTGCCCTTGCCCTGTCCCTAGCTCTCGGCTGGATCCGTAAGAACAAAATTACATTTTGCGTAACGGTTGAAGACCCCCAAATGACCATTAGTATTATTGACACACAAGATATGCCCTACCACAGCAGACCAAAATGTACCCGACAATGTATCCTACAACAACATAGACCCAAAATATACCGTATATCCCAAGAAAGTTTAGTCCCAAAAAATGACCTACACAAAGAGATCCACCAGTAAGTATAACGAAAATTAGTTTCCCGACACGTCCAGCACACCAGCGCGCCTAAGCTGAGGGAACGCGCGTTCAACAGCGCGATCGCTCACTCGAGGATATTTAGCAGTTACCACCACTCTCCTGACAGGCAGCCGTGCCAATGCAGCGTCGAGGTCCACCCACATCTTGTCTTCAAGGTCGAGTAAAGACTTGGCCACCAGCTCCAAATTGACCTCCTCAAGCATTCGCATCTCAGAATGGTTGAAAAGCTCTGTCCACCACGCGACGATGCTTGAGAGAGACCAAGGAAGCTCGGACAAGACGCAAGTTGTCAGGTTTATTCGACGAACGCAAGGGAATGTTGCCGGTTCATTGGACACTTTCGAGATGTTAGTGGAACAAGTGGGTATGGAAGAGCCAGCACTCACAAAGAGGAGAAGCTGGTGCGAAGGAGAGCGACTCAAGGGTAGGAATCTTCAAAAACTCCTGCAACGACTTGTTGTCCCACCACGAATATGTGTGGACAGCCAAGTGTCGAAGCTCCGACGCGTCGATACTAGCCCCGAGGACGTGACATGCGTCCGTCAGGGCCTCGGGTTTGAGCGTGAGGGACAGTGAGCGCAAGCGAATACCCTGTGTCACCGGACCACCCAACACGTCCACGGGTACAGGTGTTCGTGGAAGGATCTGGAACAGCGCAAGATCCGTTAACACCGTCGACTTGGCAAACAGTGAGAAGATGTGCTGCATGTCACCGGAGAAGACGAGCGAATTGAGTTCGAGGCGGGGGACACGGGTCATTGCTGTCTCCAATGCCGCTCGGATGTCCAGAGGTATGTTCTCCCAGACGACACGACCGCTGCCCCGGATCTTCAGGCTCCTGAGCTTCGACAGCCTAGACAGCACCCATGGTATTTTGGCGTCACAGTCGAGAGCCCGCACGCATATAGTCACCTCCCTGACGTGCGATGCGATATGCGGTGACGCCGAAAGTAGCTGGTAGAACTTGTGCACAGTATTCATAGGAGGCTTGCCGTAGCTGGAATCGAGCTGGATACGAGAGAACAGCCGCGCCTGGGCGAACGCGTGCCAGTTGCGACACACGACAGAGCAAGAGAAGAGGTCCGCTGGAGTGTCCAGCTCGTCGAACATGTTGTCGACGAGTTCCATAGGTACGATGAGCGAGGCCATGATGTTCTGGAGAAACAAGTGAGCGACGAGCAGCGAGGAAAGTAGGAAATTACCAAGTAATTATTACGACGCCAGTGAGGACAAGTGAAGAGGATCAGCTCGAATTAAAGGTCATGGTAGGAGTACGGAATCATATATGTCCGAGTTAGAATTACCGTCAAATTGCGCCGGGCCCCTGATCAAAACACGGACGGAGCCATATATGCCCACCCAATCTCCACACATGACGCACAGAAAAACATAATCGCTTAGCAGTGGAACCAACGCTAAAATTCTTAGCAGTGGATGTACGGAACAAAAACATAATCTAAGGGAGTAGATGCATACGGTATAGGCAGTGAACGTATGAACGGTATGAAAGATATCGTGAATGAATTATCGTAGATGAAAGAAAAAAAGTCTAATAAGATGCGCAAAGACCGCGCCTAACGTTTAACGTATGATCGATCCTCGTGGTAACCTTGGCTCCAGCTTGGCCCAACTGAATAACCCCGGACTACCTTGGCTCCGAGCTCGATGGTCGGAGGAGTACGAACATATTTTTAACTTGCGTTCTTCATTCTAAAATGAGGATCACTGACTTCGGATCAAGCTCGAGGCCCCAAAATTTCAAGGGTCGGTTCGGAACATGCAGCCTTCGGACGAAGCTTCGCGTCTGTTTGGATGACTGTGTTGTAATACACGGATTGGACGTGATTTTGCAGTTTTAACGCGCGCGCGAATTTCTAGAAGCAGAGAAAGGAATATTGGGCACAAAGCGGTAGTGAAGGTTCCTGGGATAGACAGGAAGTGCCATCTTGGGCATGTCCGAAGGCGGTTATTTTTTTGCTGCAGAAAATGGAAAACGGAAAACGAGAGCTAAGAAATACATACCGACAACAAGAGACATGGCTCAGATGCCGCCGCTTATAGCTTGAGAGTGGAAACAACATTAAAATTTCTTAGCAGTGTACATACGAGACAAGAAAACATTCTGAGGGAATAATTGGATACCGGTATAAGCAATGAACGGTATAAACATGTCATGAGATGGGCGTAAATTATCATAGATAGATGCAAAAAGTCTAACGAGATCATGATGCAACAAACACTGCGCTTAACGTATAATCGATCCCCGCGGTGACCTTGGCCCAAACAACCCTGGACTACCTTGGTCAGGAACGAGTAACTGAGGCTCAATGGTCGGAGGAGTGGGTACAAAGTGTGGCTCAGCTAAGGAAAAAAATCAGTTCACGTGCTCGAAATGCTAAACATTCGACTACTCACGATGCCATTGCGCCCACGAACGCACTTGGGCGCGTGGATCCGGAGGCGGAGGTGCAGCAGGAGGTGGCGGTCCACTATCTCTCTTCTTTTTCTTGCTAGGCCGTACATTGACGGTCCTCCAACCAGGTCGTGCGGGAGGAACTTCTGGAGGCGGCATCGGCTCGGGTGGTGGCGGAGGTGGTGGTGGAGGCGCGGCGGAAGGAGGTGCATAATCAGCATCGAATTCACCTCCAGGACCGTACTTGGACCTTGTGGTCAGCAAGAAACCGATTTCGCTGAGAATAACTAGTCAGACAGATGATAATGGAAATAATAACTGAGGCTTACTGTTGAAGTCCACGCCGCTCCTCTCGGAGTTTTCCTACTTCACCCAGCAAGATACGCACTTCTGAGGCCAGTGCCTTACTGAACTCATCAAGATACTACAGAAGAGTAATCAGTATAGATTCTTCGGACGACAGAAATGTTCAATCTCACCCCTTGGACATTGAACGGCACTTGTTCATTGGCAGTTTGGCGAACCGCATCAACAGTCTCTTGGTGGTGTCGAGCACACTCACTCAGCCAATCTATGAACAATGCCGTCAATCTCCATACAAACACAACATAGTAATCGATACTCACTTTCGGAAAGCGACTGTAGCAGCTCTCGTTGCTCCAGATTCTGCTGTTTGAGTTGTTCAATAATTTCCTCCGGTCCTATTAAGAGAAGGGCGTAAGTTCAAGAAAATATAAACATGAAAACAACTCACCAGGCTTGCCAGCAGCAGCTTCCTTGGCCGCTTTTTGCTCTTCCCGACACTCATTGACCATCTCGTCAATCCGCTTCAACAGAACGAGCATCTCATCTCTATCGCCATCCTTCTTCCCCCTCCTCTCTTCTTTCTCAGCCCAGCGCTGCTCATTTAGTGCCTTCTTTTCTTCACAGCATTGTTTCTGCTCATTCATCAAGTTCTGCAAAGCCTCCAGGCCTGCATTCAAACCAGTGAATCCATCTGTTAGCTCCTTGCTCGCCTCTTCGCGCTGCTGCAAAAACTCAGCCTCCCGTTGGGCCTTCTCAGTCTCCATTTCCTCCTTCATTTTAGCCAATTCCTCCTCCAACTCACGTATCCTCGTGTCCTTCTCCTCGGCCACCTTGGCTCGCTCAGCGTCTAATTCCGCCCTCGCATGTTCAAGGTCTTCCCGAGCTTGAGCGCGCTCTTGGTCATGCTGCTGCCTCTCCCTCTCCAATTCGTCCCTCATCTCATCTCTCTCCATCTTGACGATATCTCGGAGATCATCGGAATGCCTGGTCATCGCTTCCTGCGCAGCTTGGAGAGAAGAATGCACCGAGATACCGTCATCTTCACGCACTGGTTCGGAAGGCGGAGGCGGTGGAGATGGAGGGGGGGCGGGAACAGGCTCAACAGCAGCAGGCTGAGGCGGAGCCTCGAGTCGGCTTTCAATTGCACTCAATAAAGCTTCACGAGCCTCTTGCGCTTCAGCATCCCTGCGACGTTCGGCATCTTCGAAGATTCGAGCACGTTCACCTTCGCTTTCTATAAACCGATTATCGCGACCGGTCTCTGCCTCATCGGCGTGTCTCGCAACATCCTGTAATCTGTTTTGTAGCTCGTCAAGATTAGCAAAGCGTTCAGCGATCGCTTGATCAATAACGGGAGTCGCCATTCCTTGCGTTTGAGCTCCTCTCTCTGGCTCACTGCCTCTCGATTCTGGCTGCTCCCCTCGTGCTCCTGGATGTTCCGCTCGCGATCCTGGCTGTTCAGCTCGTAATCCTGGATGTTCATCTCGTGATCCTGGAATATCTCCCATCATTTCCGGATAACCACCCCCGAACTCTGGTTCACCTTCTCTTGGTGATGAACCGGGTCTTGGTGCCATGGGGTCTGGAGGCGGGGTAATACTGCGATACGAGCTTCCCGAGCCACCTGGTGTGGGTATTGGTTTAGGTGTTTCCGAATGGGGTCGAGGAGTTGCAGAACGAGACCGTCCAGGAGACGGTGAACGGGATGCTGCCCGAGTGGGCGCTTGGGATGCTACTCGGGAGGGCATACCATGAGTTGGAGGTGGGACCTGGCGTGGCGATGGTTCCCGAGGGACTTCAGCCTCATGATGAGGTACTACATGAGGGACAGCAGATGTATCGGGAGACACGCTAGCTCCTCGTGAAATGTCTCCAGGCGGGACTGTGCGAGGAAGACTCGGTGACCTATGAGGGACCTCATGAGGAACAATAGGGGCTCCATGAATGCTTTCGTGCGGCACAATTGGTCGCTCGTGAGGGGGAGGTGCACCATAAGGAACTTCATGTGGACCGATGGGCGGTTCATGACTATACGCTGCTGGAGCGTGTGTGTGCAAGGGTTCGGGGGGAGGAGTGTATCTACGTCCCTCGTCATAGTCACCTTCGAAGGGTGTATGAATGCGAGTGCCAGTGTGAGACGGGGCATGGGACCGAGTGGGTGACGGGACACGGCTTGAAGGTCGAGATGGAGAGTGTGCGATACGAGTTGGCACACGTGTCGGAGCACGACTTTCATCATAAATTACATCGCCGGGTCTTCGCACTGGTGGTTCGTGGACGGATGGAGCAGGTACATACACAGGTACTCCAGGTTCATGTCTCCTATAGGACGACGACGACCGTGATCCTAAAACAATGGTGAATAAAGAGATTCCGAGACACTAAACAGGGACTTACCACTTCTGCTAGGCGGGACCACAACCGTTGGTACATGGGTGTACGGCGGAGAACGCGATCCGGAACGCGATGAGTGCAACCGGGATGAGGGTCTTGAACGAGAAGGCACAATCACCGTATGAGGTGCACCATGACCAGGATCATGGAAGGGGACAGGAAGGGGATGGTCAGATGGGCCATGCGGAGGGCCTGCAACAACAACTGGGGGATAATGAGGTTCACCGGGACGGCCTCCATATTCTGATGGTCGAGACGGATGAATGCGGCTGGGAGAACCGCGCCTTGAAGAATAACTGCGGCGCGGAGAGTAAGTACGGCGCGAATCTCCGGAACGACTTCTGCTACGACGATGGCCACTGCGGCGGCGCCGATGGCGGCTACGGCTGCGCCTACGACCACCACTATCATAGTCACTTGATACACTTCGGTGTCGGCTTCGTCGTCTTCTTGGTCGATGTCTGGATCTACTCCTCGATCTTGATCTACTCCTCGACCTACTTCTTGACCTCCTCCGTGGGCTCCTGGAGTATCCGCGCCTACGGCGTGGGCTTCTAGAATGACGCCTCCTCGATCTGCTCCTTGATCTCGATCTACTCCTCGATCTGTCCTGGACGATTATGGGAGCTGTCGTTGGTGGTGGTATGGGAAGTTGAGTCGGCGCTTGGCTTGGGAACCCGGGAACCGGTACGTATTGGGTCCCCTGAGGAGGGTATTGAGTAGGCAGTAGCTGTGGCTGGGTCTGCGGTACGCTCGGAATAATGATCGGTGCAGCAGGAGAATGGCTTCGACTTCGGCTTCGACTCCGACTCCGACTTCGACCCGGAATCACGACCTGAGTCTGAGGTGGGGTATACGAGCGCGATCTAGATCGCCCACGACGTGACCTGCTGCTCCTGGAGCTTCTTGAACTTCTGCTTCCTGGAACAATTATTGGCTGCGTTGGCTGCGTTGGCGGAGGAAGGAAGACTGTGCCTGGCGTAGGCTGAGATGGAGGCATAACTATCGTTGGCTGAGTCTGTGGCGGAAACGGAGCCATGGGTTGGACAGGGGTGTGCCGGTAGCTGCCGCGGCTACTGCTTCGACTGCGACTACTTGGCTGTTGTACAATGATTGGAGCAGTTGGCGGGAACGGTTGACCTGGCACTGGAAGCGGAGCGGCTCCTGGAACGATGATAGGCTGCGCTGCATGAGGGGATCTTTCGCGAGACCTTCCGCGAGAGCGAGAGCTCCTCCTGCTGCGAGGCGAGCGCGAACGCGAACGCGAGCGAGGCATCACCATCACAGGAGGCGGAGGCGTAAGCGACCGCGAAGGGGAGCGCGATCGTCGTGATCGGGTACGGGAGCGAGATCGCCCTGAGCGGGGAGACCCCGACCGTGATCTGCGCGACCTTGGCGATCGGGGGGAGCTATATGATTCCGAGCTAGATCTTGATCGTGATGGCTGGACGACAATAGTCTGCGGCTGTGGTATCGGTACACCAGTCGATGGCGGAGGCATTGGCACCATATGCGGCATAGTTCCTGGAGGACCCATCGGAACCATAGGCATTCCTGGCTGCTGGATGATGATCGTGGGCTGCTGCGCAGGTGCAGGTTCTACAGGAGCGACAGATGGACCCGATGGACCCGGCCGAGAGACATCAGTCCCTGTGTGATGCGGGACAGCCGTAGGAACAGTAACAATGGGTGGACTGGGACCTCGGCTAGGACGGGGAGTACCAGCGCGAGCATCGTGTACTGTCGTACCGCCAGGAGCAGGGACGTAGTGAACAACGGACGGAGAAGAAGCGTCCGAACGCGGGGACCCTGATCCTGATCGACTCGAATGCGAAGTTGATGCACTGCTACTTGACGGACTAGCTTCTTCATGAATGAACGTAGTTCCCGGTGCTGGAGGCGGATAGAATGGCTCAGCTGGTCCACCCATACCCGGAATGACGGGTTCAGGCATGGGCATTTGATAACCACTCATGGGTGGAATTATAGGAGTAGGCTGACCATATCCCGTCATTGGAGGAATCACAGGTGGTTGCTGAGGGTATCCCGTCATTGGAGGAATCACTGGCGCGGGTTGACCAAATGGAATAACCGGTGCGGGCTGATTGATGACATATTGTTCAGGAGGTACCACAGGCTGGGGCATTTGTGGGCCAGGAGCACCTTGTTGACCATCGGGAACAAAACCAGGCGGCATTCCAGGTATGTGTGCAGGGAAAGGTACCTGCCCACGGTCGGGAGAGCTTCCGTCTGAGGAGCCTGAGCTTGATGAACCATCGGATGGTGGACCTACAATTTAATTAGCTTTGAGTTATTTGTGTGGGTATGAAAATACTTACGTCCACCGCTGCGCAAACCACGGATTTCGTTGCCAAGTTGCTCCACCCGAGCAATCACTCCTCGAATTTCGTTCTGTCGATCCTGGACATCATTTTCCAGCCATCCGTTCAGCCCTCGCAAATACCGCATGAGTTCTCGTTGTTGATCTACGGTGGCAAGTTGAGCCAGTCGGTTTTCCTAAGAGTACGTTTAGACAATGAACACTCGAGGTAGGTTCAAATTATCCTTACACGGAGGATGGCAAGAATGGTATTGAACTCTTGGGGCAAATCCACACGAATCTAGCATTACAGTGTGAGTATCAGATTCAGTTCAAATACTGATTCCTTACAGGTCCAGGAGGCATAGGCATATATTGAGGACCTGCTTGTGGCTGTTGAGGGAAAACCGGAGGGGGGGGAGCGCCATAACCAAGTCCACTAGGTCCGGCATCGCCTCCATCGCCTCCACCAGGCGGTCGCTTGAACAGGCCAGTGAGTTAGGAAATTGGAACAATAGAGAAAGACTTACCCGTCTATACCAACTCTCTCCATGGACATCGTCATCGCGACCCAGATGTGATGGAGGTGGCGCAGATTGCGTACGATCAGCGGGACCATCGTCATACAAGTTGGTAGGCTAAAAGATATCCGTGAATATGTGTCTCCAGGTACCCTAGAAGATACGTACTATAACGGGTCTTGGAGTAGGTCCTCTTGCAGGTTGTCGCTCTGGAGGGAAGTCCGCCTGTCGGTCAAAGATCGGGGGCGGAGGAATAGCAGATGGTGGCAGAGAAGTCGGCGGCGATGATGGCGGCGGCTGCTGGTACGGTGCTTGTGGTCGTTGTTGTTGCGGGGGCTGTTGAGGCTGGGGCTGAGGCTGAGGCTGCCGTGGCACTCTAGGTCCCCGTCGGGGCTGTGCTCTTGCGCGACTGGGTCCGGAGGGACGAGGAGGACCCAAGTCAGGGAACTGTGTTGGAGGAGGCTCTGTCGCCGGACGTGTCTGCAATAGTGATTCGACGCTTTCTCTCGGCCTGAGACCTGGAACAAACCTCAATCCTCTGAAGGGCTCCGGTGGTGTTACATGGGAACTCTCAAGGCGACCAGAGATCAAATTGTCAAGCTCTTGAAGGACTGAGGGTCGTGTTCCCGGAGCAGGTCGCGGAGTAGGAGCAATAGTTTGACCTCGCCTCAAATTGTCTAAAAGGTCTTCAAACCTGTCAAGGAAATAACTTCCCGCAGAAGAAGATCCAGAAGGTTCTGATACCGACTCTGGAGGAGGAGGAGGTGGCACATGAGGCTCAGGCATATGTGGTGGAGGAGATCGGGGAGGCGGTGGAGGCGGGATCTCAGGCTCGGGCATAGGCTGGGGAGGCGGAAAGACTGGTACAGGAGCCACAAATGTAGGCTCTGGGAAGGGTGGTGCAGGTGGTCGAGGGGTCGATACGTCGGACCGAGAAGAAACATCACGAGCCGGAGGAGGTAAGGACGGTCCTTGACGAACTTTATCAGACAAATCGTGAAGTAAGTCCTCTAATCTGCCTAGCCTATCGAGAATTTCGCTGTTATCAGGGACAGGACGAGATCGAGCCAAGTCAGCCATCGACCCTTGGCCATCAAGGAGTGATCGTAGATCATCTTTGATAGATGCCAAAATGTCCGAATAATCAGGTACTTGAACTACATCGGATGATGACGAGCTGCTAGGCGGGGCAGTGGGCAAGACAGGCGGAGCAGCAGGTACCGGTATGGGCAGAGGCATAGCTGGCGGCGGAACCGGGAGAGGCGGCAAAGGCGGCGAAGATGGGAAGGTCGTTGGTATGGGTATGGGCGTTGCAGAACCCTCCGTAGACTCTCTCTCAGGTGAGGGTTCACGGGATGGAGGACTCGACGACGACACCGAAGAGGAAGACGACGACGAAGGCGGTGAATACGCGCTCGCTGAATCCCATGGTGTAGGAGAGTCCGCCCTTTCCGTCGGAGGAAAACGGAGGCTGTAAGGAGACGATAGGAATGACACACTACTATCCAAACTCGATGGAGCCAGTTCGGACGGTACGAGCCTAAAGTCATGGGGTGTCTCGATCTCTTCAGACATGACGCTACTGCCTCCCACTCGTTCTTCAACACGCTGTGGTTGGACGGGTTGAGGTGGGCTACGAGGATGAACAAGACCGGATAGTTCTCTGATGCCGTTATGGAGACCCCTAAGCATGTTCTGTAAATCATTGTTCTCATCTTCTCGATTCTGATCATAAGCACGAATTTCGTTTGCCAAATTGTCGAGATCATCAAAGATATTGCGCGATGCTTGACGTGCAGTTGGCGTTGCTGAAGATGCCGTATCGGACCACGATGCTCTCTGTGTTGTATCCCCTCGAGGCGTAGATAGACTGACCGAAGGCGAGATGCCGGTCGGTGTGCGTACAGAGGGTGTTGGAACAGAGGGCGCTGGGATCGACGGCGTTGAGCCTGATGGAGTTGGAACAGGCGGCACCGAGACAGGAGGCGTAGATACAGGAGGCGAAGATACAGGAGGCGAAGAGGCAGGAGGCGAAGAGGCAGGAGACATTGAGGGAAGGGGCGATGGTACTGACGGTGTTCGTGCAGACGAAGATCGCTCGGACATCGCTCGTGATGACGGAGGACGCGGCAATGGAGTATGCGTCGACGAAGGCTGTGTTGACGGAGGACGCGTCGACGGTGCTCGCTCAGAACGAGTCCGCGCCGATGGCGTTCGTTCCGATGGTGTTCGCTCCGATGGTGTTGGTACAGGCGGTGTCTGCATACTGCGAGGACGCATCGGAAGAGGAGTGCCCTGGATATATTGATCAACAAAGATAGGACACACCAAAAAATAGTGAACTTACAGATCTTGAAGATGACACTACAGATGGTACCGCCGATGCTACAACCGAAGGCACAACAGAGGGCACAACAGAGGGAACAGTAGAAGGTGCCATGGATGGCATAGCAGATAGTGCACCAGACGCAATCGGAGTTGTCAACAAACTAGGATACGTTGAGGCAAGGGAGCGGGGAGCTGTTACCCTCGCCACTTCTTCCATTTCCCATTCATCGATGACAGAACTTGAATCGAGGAAGGAGGTATCAATGGTCCTATCAGAACTATACGAGCTGGTCGAGGCACTGGAAGGAGTCCGCGTAAAGCTAGTCGGTCCGGGGGGACTCAGGTACAGGACAGAAGGAGACTCAGGCCCGGGAGTCGAAGAGGAAGGAGGAAATGTCACTGGAGACAACGACTCTTCCGGCCACGTTACGGGAGACAATGTCGGTAGAAGCTCATGAGGCGTGATGGCAGACTGCGTCTCAGGGATGGTACTCATCCTATCGCCCGACGAATAAACCGACCCAGTTGGCCTAAGAATCGATGTATCGAATGAAATATCTCGTCCATCATGCAAAGCGACCGACATTATTGAAGGCGAAGGTGCTAGCTGCGATGAATCCCACGTAGTATCTGTCTCTACGGCGAACCGACCCGTAGTCGAGGGCGTCGTGGATGTCGACACTATAGAAGGAGTCAACGGAGACCTCGACACGCTAGGCGTGGCGCTTCTGCTAACGCTGAGACTAAGACTGGACTCCGTAGGTATCGTAGCGGAAGTGGGAAGCACTGATGGCATTGCTTGGGTCATAGGAACGGAGCTGCTGCTTGGGCTGCTTGGGACACGGACAGATGAAGGAAACGATGACGTCGTCAAAGGGCTGGAAGAAGAAGGAAGAATTTCTGAGCTGATACTAGAAATGCTTCTGATGGTCCGTATCGTTGGCTGTGGGGAAGTCGGTGGAACAGAAGGGGTTAACGAAGAAGGCGTAGGTGATGGCAGTTCTGAGGTTGAACGCGTCGGCGTTGGGAGAGGTGATTCACTCGTGATGGAAGGAAGAGACGACTCCACAATCGATGATTCTGCCGAGGACTCTGGAAGAGCGATATCTTCAGGGAGAACCTCACGTGGAATTTCACGCTGAATAGTAACAGGCGACTCGGTCGGAAGGGGAGGGAGAGGCAGTTCTTTCACGCTGGGAGTTCTTGAAACCTCGACCGATTCTTCTTCGACATCCTTTACTGAGGGTGCCTTAACCGAGGGTGCCGGCGTACTGTGTTCGGAAGGTATATCATCAAGACTCGAAGGACACAGTTCGGCTGTACTGTACTCAGTACATTCGGAAGCCGTATGAAATGTTGCCGTCCCTTCATCAGCTGTACTGTAGAGCGACGGAATCGAGGGCAATGACTCAAACGACGCAATGGACGGTGACCTAGGAGTAGCATAGCTACTACCTTGAGACGCAGTGACATAATTCTCTTCAGAGGACGACTCTTCCTCTGCCTTGGAAGAAATAGATGCCGATGCAAACGGAGTACCCGTAGCACTTGTGCCAATGGTAGTCGTCCTAGGCATTGTATCCGACAGGTCTGAAGCCGTACACACGTCGTAGCCTACATGATTGCTCGTTAAAAACGTGAGCAAATTTACAGATCAGAAGCTTACCGGTCTCGCTTGTCCCCGTGCCGCTTACTGTATAACTTCCACCTGAAGTATAGCTTCCACTCAAAGTTGTGTAACTCTCGTTCGGAGTGTAGCTTCCGCTAGAATAACTGAGCTCCGTTCTACGTTCCCTCTCTGCACTTTCTTCACTACCAGATGGCTGATAACCACTGCCGCTAGAGGAGCCTGAATGTGTTCGAGTGCGTCTTCGAACCCCTCCGGCTCTTGATAACGAACTCCTCGAAGGTACCGTAAGAGTATTGCTGCTGGTGTAGGGTGAGGATCCGTACCCAGAACTGTAGGTGTAGCTGCCAGAGCCCGAGCTGTGAGAGTCACCCAGGAGCGAGGCTGATTCCGTCCCTCTATACGACAACGTCGATGGAATAACCTGTGTATCACTCGTTGTAAATCCTGTCATCCTCGTTGTCGTCAACGTATCGCTGGGCGTGACACCCGTTCCAGTTGCTGTCACTCTAGTAAACGACGACGACGAATAGAACGAAGATCTTCCACTAGACTCCCCGGCAGAGAAGAACCTGGAATCATCTTCATCTCCGGACTGAGGAGTGGCATATTCACTCGATGTTCTGTTAGACGCGAAATCATCGCCCAAATCAGCCATCGATCCCGATCTCCTCAGCCTACCACTGAGCCTTCTGCGGGTACCGGCAGAGATGACTCGAGGGTCACCAGGATAAAGATAATCCTGCCCAGAAATGACAGTGTCGTCTACAGTGCGATCATGGTAGGAGGACAAAAGTGACCGCCTCCGCTCAGAATCGGAGCTGAACGATTGGTACCTCGAGCTTCGGGACGATGCTGACGCTGATCTTCCCATTTCAGATCCATATTGATCATCCATGTCCGGGACATCTCCAATAGGTGGAACGTAAATAGTTGAACGTGATCCTGTACCAGAACTTGTCGCAGAATTAAGACTGCTATGGCTTTCCATCGAAAGTATAGTACGAATAGATCCCGTGGGTGACCTTGAGCGGGTCTGAGTGTAAGAGCCAGTGCGGGAAACAGACGGCGCTGGTTGGCTATTGACGGCCTCCCTAGACAAGAATTTTTGTCAGAGAATATAAGTGTGTTTTGGGAGAATACACACCAGATTCTGTTCACCCATCGTTGTCTTTCAACCAAACTCTCAGTAGCCAAACGTTCAACTCCATCGCCGTAAACCATCCAGAAAGGGACTAGACTTTCCACTATATCTCCTCTTTCCCGACCTTCTCTTTCCTCTTGAGCATGCGCTGCGATTGCTCCAACATCGTCACGAGCCCTAGGATGCCCTAGACTCAGCGCGCTTTCAACGCCAACGCAGTTGATTAGATCCAATTGGACCACACCGCGACCAGCGCCAGGGGCTATCCAGGATAACAAAAGAGTATTTCGATATAAAAGTGCCTGGCATCGCTGCCAGAAATAGGGCGGCGCAGTATGCACATTGAGGTAATAGAGAGTGCCAATATGAATAGGCTAAAAAAAGGGTCAGATTTGTACCACGTGTACCGGTCACCAATATGCTTACCGTTTCTTCCGGCCCCCCAGCAAAGCGACTTAGCTCTCCCAAAACCTCAGGCGTTAGGGCATTCCCATTTCCATTGCCCGTATCCTGGGCATCTCCGTCTCCATTGCGTCGTAAACTAGCGTGCCTTCTAATGCCAAAAAGACCATTGCCACCCTCTGTTGGCTGAGAGGGTGCAGGAGGCAGCGGATCGGCATCTGAACCCGCTGAAGACCCCGGTTTGGTAGGTGACCTTGAAGGGGTCCTTTCTTTCCACAACGCAACAATATTTCGGACAGATGCCAGGGGATAACGCGGTGATGACCTCTGCGGACGACGTAATGTCGAAGCTGGCGCCTGGGTCGGGGTCGTGGAAGTGTATGAACTACCTGTCTGACTTGTCGACGTATACGTATTTGTTGGAGTATGACTAGATGTCAACGTGGTGAACGTGCTTGGTGTAGTGTAAGTCCCTGAACGCGTGGTGGCAGATGTTGTCGACGGCCTCACAGGCGGAGAAAGAAGGGTAGAGAATGTCGGCCTCGTGTCGCCCGAAGAGGCAGAGGAGCTCGATTTAGTGGGCGAAGGGGAACGACGAACTCCAGGAGCGGAGGCTGCCCTAAGATGCCCGCTCGGACTAGCGGGGCTGTTTGTTTCGAATCTTGCGATAAGCTCAGTGGCTCTACCTGGTGGCGGAAGATCACGGTCTGCGCCTGGATCAGTCGTTGATCTGGAATGCGAGGGTGATACTGCTCCGCCAAAGAAAGAACGACGAGAAGGCTCTGGTGTTCGAGCTGAGGAACGCGCAGGAATGGTGACCCCAGAAACAGGACGCGACTGCGTGCCCTCCGTTCTTTCTGTAATTCTACTCAGCCGCAAAGCTGAGTTGCCAGTTGGTGGCGGGTATGATGAAGCTGCTGAGTATGTCGGTGTGCCCAGTAAAGATGGGAGGGATAGGACGGATTGCGAGCCAGTGTAGACGCCTGTATACGTGCCCGAACCTGTATATGTGCCAGAGCCGGTGTATGAGCCTGTATACGAGCGAGGATCAGAAGAAGACCATGTTGAGAGCGCGTTCTCCGTCTCATCCAGCTCGTCGTCCAAATTGTTGAGGTCTGCCTCGACTTCGTCGGCAGAATCTCCCTCATCCCAGGCCTCTTCAGTGTAGGAATTTGTTCGCGACGCTGACGGTGAAATATTTATACGGCGCATATTGTGGGCAGAGTCAGCTGTATCAGATGAATCTAAAGGAGGTCAGCGCGCTGTCAACAGAAAAATGGCCTGCGCACCTGAGCGTGAAGAATACGATAATCTTGAAGGCGACATTGGTGTTGCTGATGGCGATAATGTGCTGTGGGTCCCGCCTCTGTTCGAGGGCGACCAACGCCCGGATGACTGTGAAGTCATCGCTGGACTCGACTGAGCGCAATGAGGTACAATGCCGTTGATAATGAAGGAGGTATTACCCAAAACGGCATTCAACAACACTTTAGGGCCGGTTTTTTCGTGGCCGCGTCGTCATCACGTGAACTAATTGCACCGCCTTGCAGTGCACAGTCAGGCTCGACTCAATATCGGCGGTCCTGACGACTCCAGACTTTGATATTTCATTTCTTAGGAACCGCCTTCGTGTACCAGTGAACTACCAGTAAGTACTATTAGCTATATGATCAGACAGAATGAATACAATACGATTGTCAATTTGACTATGTCAAATCAACTTCGATGTCATATAAGAATGAAATTCACCGCATAGGGCTTTTATACATTCAGACATTCGATGCCATGACAATTAACGGCATGTTAACAACTTCAATACACTTGGCGTGCCTAACATGGACAAGCCGAAGATGGCAGTTCGCTATCGCAGAATCATCGTTCAATGCCGAAAAAGATGTCATGGAAAGGAAACATCAGGATGTATGTGATTGTACAATGTAATCGATGAGTATACAGTTTATCGGCCATATCTGCGAAATGAATTGGATGCATGTACGACGGAGATTATGAGAACAGTCAGACCTTTGCAATTCCCACTCTCTGTTGTCCAAAGGGCAGACGTTCCTTGTTTTCAGCCACCGAGAAATGCAGTGGAAATGGAAAGCATGCTAATAACAGCGAGTATAAGGGCTGGCGGGATCAAAAGGTGTGGCGTAACATACGTTACAGATACCCCATGCCGCAGTGCATTCTTCTGTAGTTGAGGATACTTGATTAGCCTGGCATTCAATGCCTACCACCAGAAAGCACAGATGAGAACAGTTCGGGTAGATGAGGCGCTCAAATGAGTTCTCACAAAGGTCCATGATATGATTCCTGCAGATGGCACAGTTCTCGACGACGATATCTGACAGATACGTTCAAGTTTGATTCCCACAAAAGGAAGTTTAACAGACCCCATGCCCACAATGAAACGGCATTCCACTACAACAAGGGATCAGCAACGGCGCCAAGATCCTTCGGAGATTTATACCTTCTTCACTTCAAATCGTTGCTTGCCACCCTTGTCGTCCTTCTCTTTCTTCACGGGTGGGTCCATGTCGACGTCAGCATCAGCCATTGCAGTTGTTCTGGATCGTAAAAACTCAAGAGATACGAGTGTCGGTTGGCGCTGATGATGGTAGAAGACAAGAGTCAAGTGTGACTGTGACGGTCCCCGCGAAGGCCATCTGCCGCCAATGCCGAGGCCCGAAGGGCTGCGACGTCGCACAGCGCTAAGTAATAGATCTATGTAGTTCCTCATCCTAGCGATTTAAAAGAACAGAGGTAGTATGTTGTAGATTCTTTCATGCAAAATCCTACCACCCATGCAGTTGTTTGTTTAAATAAGCTCTGGATCCTTCTGAGTATACAAGTATGTGGGCAGAGTCGCTGCATCGTCAATGGACACTATTCCTCCTCCTGAAACCAGACTATAAATCCTTTGTGCTGATAGCAGGACACATAAGTTAAGACTTGCGACCGACAATAAGATTACACAATGCGACTATACATACATGACGAAAGCGAATATTTGTCCAGATGCTCACACTCTGCTTCTCCTTGTCAACGCAGACCCTAGCATGCTCTTGCCAGTTCGTCCTCCCTGTCTCCCACGGCCCAGATATTCCTTATAATTTTTTGTCTCAGAATCCCATGTAGCGTACAGCTTTGCATCGGGCACTGCACACGGCTTTTCCTCCTTCTTCCCTGTGGTTGGGTCAGTAGTTATGGTCGTCGCCGAAGACGAATTCCAAGGCGCAGGAATACCAACACCATAGGTAAGTTGTTTTCCGTCCACTGTCATGACAGGTGGGTTACTAAGCTTGCTTGTACGGTTAAAGATCTTCGACTAGGGAAGTGTTAGAAAAAAGTCCTACACGATTCATCACACTCTTACCGGAAGAACATGCCTGGCAAGTTCGGGTATTCTCGACGACTGTTGACTCACGGCATTCGAAAGCCGCTCAGTCGATGAGACACTTTTTCCAGGAATGCTAGGGAACTTGAAATCTTTGTCCTTCACCTTTTCGAAGCCATGTCCGCCTGGAGTAGGCACGGCAAAGCTAGGTCCCATAGCTGACACTCTAGGCTGATTTGTCGCAAGATTAGAGTACAACGTATCAGGAGGATCCCACCGTGACGACGCCTGAGTAAGCGCCAACAGCGACATGGCAACTTTATGTCTCTGAGGGTTGCTGGTTCCCAGATTGTCAGGCTTGTCGGAGGACGACCGACTCGTGAGAATATGATGATATGCGGAAAAGAGGGATTGGTCAGTTTGGGGTGTAGGGAATCGGGATATACGCGCAGGCAATGTGGCATGATCAGCAGGCAGCGAGGGTAGGTGATATTCTGGCTGAGAAGACAGCGAGGACTGAGAGTACGGCACCTGCATCAACCAATCCGCTGTGGCTGACGACGTCAGCGCTTGTGCAGGTGGTACCTGAAGTGCAGGGGAATGAGGACGGGCATTCTTTGCGTTTTCAGTGAGAACCGGGTCCTCCACCGGTTCAGGCCGTGTTTGAGGAGGAGACACTGGTAAAATGGTAGGAAATGGAGGTAGAAAGTCCGGAATATGTGTTGGGGGATCCCAATCAATTGTCCGTTGCCGCTTCCATGGGGGAGTAGATGGATTCGATATAGGAGATATTGGTAATGTGGGTATCGGAGGAACACGTCTAGGTTCTTGGTTGGGAGGAAGGTCAGGGTTGAACTCGTTGTCCTCGTCGAACGACGCCTCGGCATCTTCGTCGCCGTCAACGACGGCCTGCTCCTCTACTTCCTCTTCTTCGTATTCCTCCTCTTCCAATTCTTCAACGCCAGACAACGGTGCATAGTGCAATGGGATCGCATCGTTGCGATCCTGCCGTAGTCCATCATTGAGTTGGGCTGCAAGCTGTCAACACGCCATACAACAGCATATGTCCAAGACACACCTCGGAATTCATTCAAATCTTCAACTCGGCGCAAGGACTTGACGGCATAACGATTCAGCTCAATGCCCTCTGTCGACCCGTATTCCTTCAGCTCGTCGAGGCTCACTCCAAGCTCATCCAAAGCAGATAGTGCGTCCATCGGTGTCAGCTTCGTCCTGCCCGCGTGCTGTGCGTATTTCGCACATGTCGACGACAAAAGAGCCAAGTAACGCGAGAGAAGGTCGGTGAGAACTAAGGATGCCTGAGAAGAAGACCGAGAGAAGTTCGATGCATGGAGCGTCCTATGTGTTGCCGATTCCAATAGCTTTTGTGCGGCATTATCCATGAGCAGATGAGGCGACGACAAAACGACGAGCGTCGCTGTTTAGCGCGCCCTGTGGTCACCGTTCGAGTTCAGCCGTTGCTTACGTAACTCGCTAAGATTCTCACGCTCTATAAACGTTCAACGCTGCCCTTGCATGTCTTCCACCAACAACGAGCAGCAATGGACGTTTTCCCAGCAATTCTCTTCCGGATTTTCGAAAGCTAGCACAGGTGCGATCTTATATCCAGTTAATTTTTCCATGCTAAGAATCATCCAGACCTACAAAATCGGATATCTGCAAGCAAAGAGGCATCCTCCATATCTAACGACACCGTTGTCGAACTATCGGCCCACTTCACAAAGCTAACCAAGGATCTTGCCGATGCCGTTGGATCGCTGCCCGCTTATGACCAGAAGGGCTACGAGAACGTCGGTGGTCATCTCCTTTGTCAGGCTCGCCGTTGAAGTCTTCGGTAGCAACTTAAATCCATCGAAGCTGAACTGGAGAGCTTGAGAAAGACATCCAAGCCAGTGTCCCGATTTTCTTTCAAGAAGAGGCAGGCCACGTCCCGTCCTCTTCCAACTGCCCCCGTCACAGCACAACCTAGTTCTCAAGAGCCCTCGTCATCTCAAGCGTCAATATTAAGCTTCAGCTCACGAAGTAACGAAATTCTGACTGTTGACCTGTCCGACGTATGTGCACGAGATGTCACACTGTCAGATCTAGCAAACTGTGTTGTAAATTTTATCGCGCCTTCCAAACTGACAATCTCTGCCGTGCACGCTCAAAATCTTCGGAATGTCGTCCTCCTCTTACCCATGATACAATCAAGTATCATGCTCCATGATTTGGAGAATTGTGTGGTCGTCGTTGGGTGTCATCAGGTATATACACAGTTGTCAGACCTCGTCCATACTCCATCTTATTTCCCTGGGCAGTTCCGAATGCACACATCGCGATCTGTTGACGTCTACCTTTCAATTCCTTCACACCCGGTCATTGAAAATTGTTCTGGCATTCGTTTTGCGGGATATCCGTCCGCTTTACGGCGTGAAACACAGGTGCTGTGCAAGACCTCTTGAATGCCAGTTGTGCTTGACAATCTCCAGGTAGCAGAAAGCAGACATGCATCTGTCCAAGACTTTTCACATATCAAGGCCACACCCTCTCCAAACTGGACTCTTTTACCTGAAGATCAGCTGCCCACGTCCTGGTCCTTGGGCTCGACGACTATTGGCGATTTCCTGGCTTCCATGTTACCACGCTCAATATGACTCAACCGTGGGAATAGATCAAGAAGGGCAGTGTAATTTCTATCTATGATCTAGTAGAGCTGCCCCGTATTCGTCTTTAATAACAGTTGTTTTGGATCCGAGACCTTGGTGATATGCTATGCTGTTTCTTATTCAACCCCCCCCCAAAAAAAAAACATTCAACGCTATTGAACTCATGGTGTCCGAAAAATAACGTCTTCTTGACAACCCCATTTCAGATGCGCCGCCTTCATACGATGTCAACACGACCCGAGATACCTTGCGCAATAGTACACCTTCATCCTCTGTCGCTCAAGGTGCAAACACTTGGAGAAGTAGCGAGTCGTCGAATAGGTCACTGCTCATTGTCACCAATCCCTCTCAACTTATCGACGTTGAAATAGACCTACTGACGGCATCATGTAAGCTTTCAGCGGCTAGGTGAAAACCTTTATAACAGCACCCATTCATGATCTAGTTCAACGTCATTCAATGTCGAATGCACCTCCATGCCAAGAGATACTGGAAAACTACTCCGAAGCATGGAATTCCCGCTCACTCTGTCTCTCCAGTATCATTCAGGATCACAACATCGAAGGACATACCGCTATCTATCAGACCATCATGAATGGGCCGCTTTTCGCTGAAGGCGAAAACCAGGTCCTTACATCTCTTCTCGAATTCTCACAGCCACTTGAGGACTCGGCAGTCTCGGAACTACGCTGGGCATGTCTAGCCAAACCTGATCGACTTCTCTTCCAACACTTGCAGCACAAGCTTAACCTCAATCCGCGCTCAAAGATGGACAAAATGATCTTCTCGAGCGATGCGGAGTATGAAGTGCATCTGCTGGAGACCGATCCCTCTGCGAACAAGTTTACTGTTGATGTCCACATCAAGCAGTTCCAGAAACGTCTAGTTGTACGAACGATCGTCTACGTCGAATTCATAGCAAAGGCGAGGATGTTGATATTTCAGTTCTACAATCATATGAAATGGTCTGGCGATCAGTCTTTGTATATCAAGCTGTACATGTCAGCATGAAGTCTTATACCGCACCATACAGCAGCGGCGTTCAGGCTTCTCTACCTGATTATTTGCGCTACGAGTGAGTGATACTATCATAATACTAGACGCATCTAAATGATATAGAGGATCGTCAGACCTCTCATCTTACGGCTGTCTATACGCCATGATTAGAGGTGAAGTTTTTCGACAAGCATGACATGTCACTTTCTAGATAAATGCAATACGTGTGAAGGTACTCGTACTGCGATGCACAGCAAACGGACCTTTCTCATTGTTTCAAGCACGGCCACTACATTAACAACACGCTTCCTTTACTAATGAAGGAAGCATATGATACTCACTACGAACAGTACTTAAGTAGCGGCTATGTCCTGAGTCCCCAGTCTCGAGCTCAAGTTGAATCCTAACTGCCACACACTCAAACACGGTCTTCCGACTTGGCGTTTTCAACGGCACTAGTCTTCGCAAGACTTATCGGCGTGCCAGCCCAGAGTGAGAGGCGGTGTTGGTGGTAATCTTGAACTCAATGGGGAATGCGTGAGTCGCTTGCGAGTTGTGGTATTATGCGTAGACCTTACTCGTCATCCCGCTCGTAGACACTCGACACCTCTACCTGCCTCATCTGGTGACAGGGACCAGGCATTTTCCCAGGCCAATGAAGAAACGACTTCGCCTCGCCGTAATGTGATCGATGTTGACATCACTCCCGGGCCTATTACAAGTGAAACGTCGCCTGTATGCTCAACCAATTCCCCGCACATCTCATCTTCCATCCACCAACCTCATCCATGCCCAGGTATTCTTATGTCATCTAACGCTGGTGAAAGTGTGCACCTGGCATACCCTTTTGGGATGCATGAACTCTTCGACAAACCCTGGGACTGTTCCACCATTGCTGGCCAGCTCTTCATACATTCCCGTACCTGTCAACGCCGGGGAACATCTGATGGACTATGCAGTAGCTGCAAAACTCTAGAAGGGGGTGGTTTATTGGTGGGAGTACAACACCGGATGAAAAATGGTACTCACCCAAATGCGCGACTGGGTTATCACGGCATTGGTGCCCTGCAGCGCATCATACGAAAACAACAGAAGTCTATTCGGGCGCTTCGACTGCAGGATCTGGGCAGTACACGCAGATTGAAGACAATAAGGGCTGCACTTGATCGTCACAAATTGTGGATGACGACTATTGCAAGCGGCGAAATCGAGCGAGTGGATCGGCTTGCACGTATTGGGTTGAAACGAGGAGCAGGAATCAGAGAGATGTTACTCATGTACGACAGGGCTGCCAAGAAAGAATATCGGCCATGTTCATACACAGAAGAAGATTATATGCGTACCCTTCTACTATGGAGACTAGGCGGACAGCGCATTGGGAACGTCGCACACAAGGCTCTATCCCTTCCCGCAGTCAACACAGTCCGTCCCCGCTCTCTTGTTCCCATGATAGAGGCCTCTCCAGGAATTCCCCAGCTTACGACAATCCAAAAGAACGTCAGGTCCTCATTTGCTGCTATTACCGAGACTCTGCAGAAGAAAAGGATCGTCCATCAGTCGGTAATGTTTGATGAGATCAAGTGCGAACTTCGTGCTCGATGGAATCCTAGAACAAATTACATCCTTGGGATATGCCGTGAACACGGTGAGAGAGTAAGCCTTCAGTTCAAATCGGAGAACGAGGCGTCATTACTCAAGGAGGCACTGGAGGAAGATCAAGTCCACCTTGCGACCGAGGTTAGTCAAATGTTTTCCAATTTTGGATGGTTCTCTCTAATATGTCTTTGATAAGGCTACCGTTGGTGCAATTGGGCTGCTTACAGGGGAGTCCAGACTGTACAGTGCACGACCAGTTCTTCTTTCAGGCACCTGCAAGGCAGAAAAGGATGTCAACCATGCCAAATTGATTGATACTACGGTCAAGGCATGTGCAGAGACCCAAGTCCGAACAATCTGCCTCGCCTCTGATGGAGATCCTATACGGGGAAAGGCTTTGATACGCCTCATGTTCAAGCACACATTGCCAGAAAACTCTCCCCTGCATCCCATCCTGTCTGAACTGCCTTTCATGAATTTGGAAGTCGGAGACGACGATTTAACCGCAGACAAAGACTACAAACACGTAATCAAACGCTTTCGGAACCTCTGCCTTCTCAAAGCAGGATTCACAGTTCATGGTGTGCATATCATGCCTTCGTTGCTTTGTACACATCTAGTCGACAACGGCTTAGATACAGTTCGAATCAACAATCTGCTTAATCTGCATGACAAGCATGATGTCAAACTCGCCTACGACCTCCTCAAAGAGATCTGGTCACTTCCAGAAATCCCTGTCAGCACAAATCCTCGCCCAGGATTCACTACGACGCGGGATGCTCTCCGTACAATGGGGGATCTCTTCCGGCATCTTCTTATGCCATATATCTGTGTAGACCTCAATTTATCTGAACAACTCGAACATTTGAGTAGTGCCGCTCACATGGTACTGGCCCTATTTGTCGAGGAGTGCGCTCAAACAAAGCTGATACCGAATCAGTTATATTTGGATGTTCAGATAATGATAAAGAACGTGTTCTTTTGCGTGGCAAAAGCCAAAATTGACGACCCGGAAGGTCACTTTTGGCTTGGCCTTCTCGGTACCGACCGTCTGGAGGAGCTTTTTGGAATTGTGAGAACAGCGGTTGCCAACAACGTCAATGTAGATCTTCTTCAACTCGGGGACCGCGTTACGAATGCCACGGAGGTTTCCACAATTTTTGCTCGGTTCCCTCACTGGGACACACCACCTCGACGTCTAAAGCTCCCTGCCCTGACCCGTGATGGCCCAGTTATCCATGACTATGTCGATCACCTGAAGCCAGCATCATGGAAAGGAGATGTTCGTGTTTCATCTGTCGACTTGCAGACTTGCTGGTCAAAGGGCCGGAGAGCGGTTGAGCTGGCATACCCACCTCTAAAAATCATCCTTGATAACCTGGGACCAGCTGTCAATATGCTACGCCCATTTGGTGTAGACATGGTGAAGGTACCGCACGATGAAATAGATGATACTCTAGAGCTTGACGACGAGTCATTGGATGATTCTCCTTCCTCCCCCGGGCAAGACTTGGAAGGTGCCACGAGCAAAGAAGGGGAAGAAGACAACGTTGGCTGTGACGTAGGGTCGGAGTATCAGCCATATTTTGAACTTGACGGAAAGCAGGTACACAAAGCATGGTTTCTAAAAGACGCTTTCACAAGCAAACTAAACTCCACCGACCGCCTAAAACGAGTCCAGAACGCTCCTCTTCACGGCATGAACCGAGACACGTGCCTCACTGTGGAGAGCGAAGCCGGGGAAGCAGTTTTTATTGTTGACTCGACAATCACGACGGTGATTCGTTGCCAGGATCATTTATTCCTGGACATCGCAGAGGTCATCGATATTACCTACCAAAACCAACACTGCTCGCAAATCCCTACTTCTGTACTCAGAGATGCCACCACGGTCGTCAATTATCAGCTTCTTTGCATTATTCCTGCAAATGCTGATGATGATCCTACATCGACATTTGACTGGAAATGGTCCTACCGTCGCGGCTCGTCTCATCAAGTTCCTGGACGGCTAGTACACCCATATAAACCGGTTGTCTGCACGCCTGAAACAGGGAAACCATTCTACACATTTGAGAGTATGACTTTACGAGCAATTGCGTCCTCAATGCTCGAAGACTTGAGTCCTGAAGACAGTCATCATCTACCTCAAGTAGCGACGAATCCCGATTTCCCCTACCGCGAGAGTGCCGGCCTAGCTTGCTTCGTCTGCGAGCAGAATGGAAAAGAACATGATATACTGGATGCCGCCATGAAGAAATGCACCTACTGCCAGCCCCCAGTGGCACTTCCGACCTCGAGCACAAAACTCAGGCCTAGAGCACATGGGTGCCCATATATTGTATGACAAGAACATTGATCGTAGCCTTGAGCCTTGCGGATCGTGTCTTCGTCCATCGCAGGCCTGCACCATCTATCTGAAGAGGACTTCTGGCACGATTTCCGATATGCGAGTGGATCAAAAGGATTCAGTTTGCATAAACAAAGAATTATTCAAGTCCAAGGTCGCGCCGACATCCCCGAGTGCAAGCCCTTGCTCCAATATCCTCGTCACATGCCCGGAATGCCCACCGAAAGCACCAGCAGTGTGGAAGTATAACATGCCGAGTCACATAAGGAGGAAGCACCCACATATCCCGCAGAGTGCGCTTAGAAAGGAATGGGTCGTTTCGGATCGTGAGATGGACTTGATGAAAAAAATATGGTCAGAGCGACACAAGGACAAGAAAAAGAACAAGAACAAGCAAGGCAAGCAAGCACTGCAGATTTCAGAAGCTCATAAGTCTGCTTTGGCACTAGAGGGGTATGTCCGTGCGACCTGACATGGTTAATTTTGCTAATGAGTCTGCTGCATTCAGCGATCTTGAGGGTATCCAAAGCGAACAGCTCAGTCCTGCAGGTGGAACGGTAAAGAGATTACAACTTAGCAAATTGGTATGGTACTCACAATGCTCCGAATAGACAATAGAGGAAGATATCGTGATGTCGTCTGACATACAAGAGGCTGCAGAACAGATACCAGTTTCTGAAGCTCCAAAAGATAGCCAGGGACGAAAGCGTCGTGCAAGAGAAGAAGTCTTCGGGGTGTGCATATGCGGTGACACGATTGACAGGAATCAGGTTAACGATGTAGTTGCATGCACGCACGAAGGCTGTAAATTCGGACTTGTGAGTGCAACCACTGAAAATGGGACGTGATATGGTTAACATTCAAGTCAGTTTCACGTAGCCTGTATAGGTCTGTCTCGGAGAGTGGACAACTGGATTTGTGAGGCATGTCGACCATCGAAGCGTCGTAAACGCCGACGATAGCAAGAAAGAGATCCCTATTTTTTCCATAACAAGTCGTTCTAGATGACGCTCTCTATAGTCGCTTCTGCTGTGTCCTAGTATAGAAGCAGGTAGTTTCAGGTTTTGTAAAGGTGAATTATGCCTTGAATAGGTCTTTGGCCTGATTTGGACCGATTTACGACGGTGTTAACAACTTGAAGGAGGAAACGTTGTACTAGCCTATTTGAGGTCAGACCACGTGATATTCACATGATCTCTCCGCAGCCACCGTGCATAGGTTAAAACTCAGATGTACCAGTCTCTCGAGTGTCCTGCCTGAGAGAAGGTTCACCAGTCTAAGACAGAGGCTAATGCTATGCGCAGAAGGCCGTATATCTTGAACCTTGACCATCATCTGATTCCGGTTATTGATTAACTGTCTGTTTTCGATGTAATATTTGGACTAAATCTATTATAACGTTTACTTATCGACGTGTTCTCAGAGTGCAATAACATGTCTTTCAACGCGCCGCCGGACTTGGCAGCATTTATTGAAAGGCAGCGGTTCTTGTTGGCCCAAGAACGCTCAGCTGAAATACAAAGAAGCTCGCTCCTTCTATCCAATTGCGGGCCAAAACTTTTAGAGCAGAAAGGTCTTACTCTTGCCGGTTTGGGGGTTGTGGCTGTAAATGTCGGCCTAGGCGGCAAAACGTAAATATCAGTCGTTCATCCTGGATCAATGCGACCGACTGACACAATGCTAGCACAGTTTGGTCGAATTGGAACGCCCAACTGCATACCATACAAGCCCGATTTTTCCTCCGCATACCTTCAGGTGATCATTCCTCTGCTTGCCAAGTTGGATCTGTCCTGATCAATTGCTAAGACCGGGGGATCTTGCGCGAGTAGAGACAAACGTTACAGCCAACTCAGCTCAGAAGAAAGCTAAGAAATCTGTCGCTTCCTCTGAGACTCAAAGCTCCGAAGTTGAAGGCGTTGTATATAAGGTCAAAACTTCCATGTTTATTTCACTATATGGAACATCCTCTGATACGCAGATTAGATATCGGACACACGAATCGTTATCGCCATTGACCCTTCCGATTCTTCAGATGATCTCAACCTGCCTGAACGCTGTCGCGTCTTGAAAATCGCGAATAGTGTGACCTATGATAGGTATCGCATGCCGACCTTCGTTTCTTTTCGATCTTACATCCCTTTTAGAATGGATAAAGCCATAGACCAGCTCGAAAAAACGGTCACCGGGTCCAAGGTTCGCGTCATTTGCAGATACAACGATGACTATTTTGCTTATTGCGATTTTACTTAGTCCGATGACAAGAATGTGCCAGAGCTGACGCCCCTCGTTCAAGTTTTAATGGTCATGACTACGATCTCCAAAAGGATCCCTATGAATGACATACAATTCTTCGACAAGAACCTCAATCCAAGTCAAAAAGAGGCCGTCAAATTTTGTTTGGAGTCCCCGGAGGTAGCATGTATTCATGGCCCTCCAGGCATGTGCTTCTTCAACGTCGATTCTGCCTTTATCCTAAATCTTCAAAGGCACTGGGAAAACACATACCCTCATAGAAATAATCCGGCAACTGGCTGTGTCTTCGACGTCTGAGAAACCTCGTAGGCTGCTGGTTTGTGGCGCCTCTAACCTGTCGGTGGACAATATCTTGGAAAGACTTTTGGCTCTTCCAGTTGAAGACAAGGCGCAAAGACTCAAGGTTACGCGTATCGGCCACCCTGCGCGTGTGATGGCACAAGAGTCTGTCTTAGATGCTACGTTGGATGTAAAAGCGGCCAGGACAGATCAGGTTTGGCGCGTCCGTTAGTCTGTAGTCTCAAAATTCACCATCAAAAAGGCAGCATTGGCAAAGGATGTGAAATCGGAATTGGAAGCAACTCTCAGCATCCTTTCAGGCAAGGGGAAGAGCACCAAGGGGAAACGTCCCAAAGGAGCGGAGCGGAAAAAGCTATGGGACGAAGTGAAAGCTTTGCGTAAAGAGTGAGGTCCTTGTACATTCTCCGATGTCCATATGCTAAACATCTACGAGATATCGTCGGCGTGAAGGAGGCGTGGTTGAGGCGGTCCTAGGTGAATCACAGGTAGGCGGTCCCTTGTGTTAATTCTATTTTCTTCTGACGCTCTGTAAGATCGTGCTCGCAACATGTCATTCTTCTGGTGGTAGACAATTACGAAACCACGCTTTCGATGTGGTGATAATTGACGAGGCGACGCAAGCTTTAGAGGCTGTAAGCCCATTCTACTTTATGCAGGGTGCATTAACGATTTTATCGTACTCAGGTGTGCTGGATCCCCATATTCAAGGCCAAGAAGCTGATTCTAGCTGGCGATCCTATGCAGCTGCCACCAACAGTGCTATCCGTCACCAAGGACTCTAAAACGAAAACCGACAAGAAAGCAAAGCCTTCAGCTACGAAGAAACCTTCTGACTCAAAGAAAAAAGATGTCCAGAAATCTAAGCCTGAAGCAGCAGCAGATTCAGATTCGGACGAGACTAATAGTAACTCGGAAGAAGAAGAACCAAAACAAGATCCAGTGGTTGCTTCTAAAGTACCAACAAAGCCTAAACTGAAACCTCCACGGACACTAGAAACCACTCTATTCGATCGCTTAGAAAAGATGTATGGACCGAACATCAAAAGGATGCTTCAGGTTCAATATCGGTGCGTCTCCCACGTGGCCGACCCACAATATGACTGACTGTCCGTCCCAGCATGCATTCCCAGATCTGCGAGTTTCCCTCCAAAACACTGTACGGGTCCAAACTACAGTCACAAGACTCTGTCGCATCGCATCTGTTGAGTGACGTAGTTCAAGCGGAAGCAGATGAAGAAACGATAAAGGAGGTACTAAAGACGCCTGTCGTCTTTTTTGACACGGCCGGATGCGAATATTTTGAGAGACTCGAGGGAGACGGCGATGAGGGATCTCGGTGTAATGAGAATGAAGCCACAGTCGTAAAGCAATGGATTGATAAACTGGTACAATCCCTTTCTTACTAAACCCTTTGTGTTGCCTAACTTTTAGCACAGACGAGTTTGGGAGTACTCGCTTCCCAGATAGCGGTCATCACACCGTAAATTCCCCATTGCCTTGCGTTGATGTGAATTTACATTTGAGCAGATACCAAGCGCAAGTGACCCTGCTCACATCTCTGCTTAGACCACAGTACGGAAGCACCCTAGAGATCGGCACTGTCGACGGTATGCAGGGTAGAGAAAAGGATGCTGTGATTATAAGTCTGGTGAGGAGTAACGACAAGGTTTGCCAACCACATGCTGCATATCCACCGTTACTGAGGTTTTATATACCTAGCGTGAGGTAGGATTCTTGAAGGAGAAGCGGCGCCTCAATGGTGAGTTGCTCAAAAAAATTCAAGTTCAATTTCTCAAATACTTGTAGTGGCAATGACGAGAGCAAAACGGCATCTTGTACGTTGTTCTTTATCTTCTTGAGTGCCTTTGTCAACTATCCATAAATTAGTGCGTTGTCGGCGACTCCTCGACTGTTCGACACGGTGGCCGATACCTCAAAAACTGGCTCGCTTGGCTCGACGCCAACGCAGACGTTAGGTATGCTGGCCTCGAATAATATATACCAAAGATATCATACAATAATTCTACAATGTCCTGTGTCCATGTGTCCCAGTAGAACATGAACTACGATAACGGCCCTTCTAAATTTCAGGGAGAGTATAAAGATATATCGTCGAATCACATCTTTCGCTGTCCGGTGGTCCTCCTCTTTCGTTCCGTAAATTCAACTTGGGCATACCATGCTCCGCCAATCAGCGTCAGAGCAATACCTATGCCATTTGCTGTGCTTATGGTCAAATCAAACATCAACACGGCTGACAAAACTGTCAAGACCTGCTTGACATTGGCTAGTGTAATTAGCGTTAGTCTTGGACTTGCGGTAAAGTAGTATTTATGAAACTAACCTGCCACAGTCATACCAAGTGCACCTACTTTTCGGTTAGCAGTGAAACTGACGATATTTAAGCCAAGCGCAATGCATCCGTTGAGCGCAAGGGCACAAGCTTTGGAGAACGTCATTTCTTTTGAGGCGTAGTGCTGGACATTTGCAAGTTCGCCAGTAAAATACGCCAAGCATACACACTGAATGAAAGCCAGAGGTGAGAGAACGTGTAGCAGTGCGAGGGAATGTAGATGAGGTCGCCGAATAGAATGAATGATAAACAGCGGATTGTGGGATGGTATCGGATCTCGCGATGGAGGAGTTTGGAGGACGTTGGTAAATATGGTTTTGAGAGAGGCCAAAAGAGTGCCAAGGAGTGTTAAAATGAATCCCCACAGAGTGCAATAATAGTCTCCGTATGTCCTATAGGGTGACTGCGTCAATGATGGCAGTCAACGGACACGCGTTTTATACTCACGCAAAACCAACGCCTATGACGACTGGTACGAGGGATACTCGTTTGGCGTAGCTGCTCTTCCTTCCATACAATACGGCAGAGAAAAGGATAGTGAATATGGGTGTCGCGGCGCGGATGACTTGATGAAACTATAGAAATGATTTGAGAAAGGCAACTAAACGTAGGGAAAAATACTCTTACTGGGATAGTGACGAGCTGCAAGGACAAGTTACTGACAACGATATTGACTGAATAAAGTACAGAGAAAGCGACGATAACGATGGTTTCTTGAAGGTCCAATTTAGCGGGAAGGAAGGACCCGTTGTGGAGGAGTAATGAGCCTCCGAATGTTCCAAAAAGAGCATGAATGGCGGTGAGGGTATACGGGTATGGAAAACGCAAAAGTACGCCCTTGTTATACAGCGTCAGGCCGAGATTAAAACAGAAATACAGAGCAAGCCAGAAGGCCTGGGTCGAGAGATAAGATGGTCTATCAGCAGAAGAAGATACTGAGGCTCTAGGTGGCGGCAGCTCAGCAGAAACGTCGGAAAGGTCAACCATGCTAGGCGGCTGGGGAAATGGCTCGCGATGATACATTCGGGTCGACAGGCGCGGATGGCGCTGCTGTGTCCGTCCAATGCTCGTGCCCGCCAAGCGAGGTTTGGGTCTCTCGTTCTCCTTCTGGTACCGCTCGTTGCCCCGCCGACCCTGCGATTGGAAATGAGCCCCATTCATGACGAGATTGGACTTGGTCGGGGAATGGGAAGCATTCGAAGAAAACAAGTTGTCGACATCGTTGTGCAAATGGAATGATGACCTATGCATCTCCTTAAGAGTGCGTCAGAAATCATGCGAAGGTCGCCAAGAACAAAAAATGAGGCGTCGTCGTCGTCACGAAGAGAATTGGAAGGAAGATTTGCGCCTCACACGTGCGCACGGTGATTTCTTCGGCCCGATGTCCCGAGGTACAGCAATCAACAAGCAATCAACTAGTGTATAGGACAGCACTTTATGCAAGTGAGATTCGAGGCAGGGCCACTACCGTAGGTAAAAACATATAAAGAGGAGCACTCGGCGAGACCTTTTCGATCGCAGGTCTTGAAACAACTTTTTCTATGTGTGTAGGTGGAGTAGATGTGCAACGGTAAAATATAAGGTCAATAGCAATGCAACGCCAGGGCTGTGGAGAAACGTTATCTAGGATTATGTCGACGTCAAGATATGAAACAATACGGTTTCTGACTTCAGTGTTATCGATCACAGAAATATCAACGCGAATGCCTAAACGAATATATAAGGTCCTCGACAATATCTTCATCGGTCTCACCACATGGCGTATCTCACCAGTGTATATATCACACATATTCATTTAAGTTGCATACAAGTCATCGGTTCTTGAGTAACGCGGCAGCGGCTGAGGGGACGGGGGTAAATTGCATGAAGGAGATGAATAATTAAATGTCGAACCGCAAGACAACACAGGATCTGCCTCAAACATCGTATTGCCAAAGTCGCAGACGCGTAACGAACCATCTGAGCACGTCAGGAGGTTGGAGGCTTAATGTCGCCCTGCAAAATTCTTCTTTCGTGCAAACGGTCGATGAGGTCGCTACACAATTTCAAGTTTCCTCTCTGTAGAAAGCTTAGGACGGACACGATGATCCTCGGGGCAGGTGCAACACAGGTCTCGTACTCTGTTATGAAGCCAACCACTTTAGCATTAGAGTATAAACGCCCAACAACCGCCACAGAGCAGTTCCCTGTGAGTAGCATCATCCTGAGCTTGATCTCCATCGCCTCTCCTGGTTCATAGAAGGCTTGAATCAGGCATTTTCCTTGGACCACGATGACGAATCCGGCCCTGCCGTAGTGTATAACGTCGTATGGTTGCAGGTTTACCATCTCGCGATCCATGGGCTAGAGTCCGAAAGGATCGTGAATTGACTTTGTATTCACATTCACGGTCATAGCAAGTTTATATATTGGCACAGGAATTTGACAATAATGAGTCCATGCTCAGAAAGATGTCTGGAAATACGTACTTTGTCCATAAGGAGTCCCTCTTGGGTTGATAAACAGCTTCTGTTGCCATTACAGGGTAGACACGTCTGATACTTGACCGCAGCTTCAATGGGTAAGGCCCAGAAGCTATATGGCTCGTTGGAGGACGACGTCGTCCAAGGGATGATGGCCTTCCGATAACCTTCCGAATCTAAATTTGATCATCCTCTCCTAAAAACACGTACTAAGTGTCGTTATTTCATGCAGGCGGCCTACAGCAGGTTGTCCGAATCTCAGGACGGGTACTTGCTTCGTACCTGCGTCAACCAGTTATCAGTCCAGCTGATTTGAGCATCGCCCATAGAGTGCTGTGTCGTTGCGTGGGAACAGTTAAACAAAGAATACAAGACGCGGCTCGGGCCGAAAAGACCGGGACGCGCCGTTATGGTCACGGTCACATCGCTCTTGATTCCAAACGACGACGATGCCCTCAGAGGTATCCACACCAGGTCCAAGCAGCATAAGAGCTTCCTCTTCTCGCAAGCGATCCAGCACAGAGAGCCTTGGAGATATTCGACCCGAAAAACGAACACGAACAGACATCGAGGACAGGGCTGGCGAAAAGAAGAAGCGGCGGCGTAAGAAAAAGAAGAAGAGTATTGTTGATAACGCGCTGGCGTCGATGTCTGTTGTACGTGTGGCGCTTTGTTTACACAAGAGTCTATTTTTTAACTGAATGCTGGACAGAAAGCGGCAAAAACAATGAATGTTGACGCTGACGCCCAGGAAAGCAGCGACGCTACTGTGAGCAGACAACTTTCTTACCAGATATGATCTGATTCCTTTTCAGCTTGCCTCAGTATCTTCGGAGAGTGATGTAGGTCTTGCCACTTTCTGAAGATCTGTCTTGTTCTCACCATCCTTTAGGCTCCCAAACAGCCGGCCATAATACCAGTACGTTAATCTCTTTTAGGGCGTCGGCACTAGTTTTTACGCGGAATAGGCCGATATGAAAGGAAAAGGCAAGGCGAAAGAGATCCGCGAGTCCCCGGAGGAGATCATAAATCGATTAACGGAGGAGCTTCAAGCAAAGTCATTGGTTTGTTTCCCATCTATGGCCCTTTCGTTCGCGGCCTCACTATTTTTCCAGCTCCTGAAGAAGCACGACGATGTGTTGCGTCAAGTTCAGCAGACCATGACATGCCAAGTATGTTTAGACTTGCTCCGCAAACCCTACGCTCTTTCTCCCTGTGGACACGTCGCCTGTCAAGAATGTCTCTTGCAGTGGTTTACCAACCCCCCTGCCGATGGTGGAGCCCTTCTTGTCCATAAGCCAAAGACGTGTCCTCATTGTCGTGCTGTCATTACGAAGCGACCCATCGAAATATGGACAATCAAGAGTGCCGTCACCGGCCTTCTCAAATCAGGTCTGCTTACTGATATCCCAGATCACCCTCAGTCGGAAGCGAATGCCCAGGAGGATCCATGGAAAGGTGCTTTTGGCGCCCCCCGTTTGCAGCAGAACGACCAGGATTTGGACATGAATGGGATGCTCGATGAAGAAGATGGGGTATGGCGTTGTCGTGATTGCATGCACGAGATCTGGGACGGAGTTTGCTCGAATTGTGATCGTTTTTACCCCGGCAATCCGCATGCGCAACATGGAGCGGAAATGGAAGTGTTCCATCCTCCCAATTTCCATACTCACCCTCGAAGCATCTTTTTGGACGTCGAGATGAGTGACGAGGACGACTATGACGATAGTATCCTTGAGGGTAGCGTTGGCAGCTTCATCGACGATGGCAGTGAAGATGAAGCTATTGAAGTTCATGATTCGGAGTCAGAGGGCGATAGAAGAAGTGTCTCTTCTTGGCGAGAGGGTCGTCGCAGCCCGTTAGAAGTGCTACGGTCACTCTTGGCTTCGCCTCCTCGCTCAAGCGTGTATCCTTCTCTACGGAACCTTTCTCCTCATTCAAGTTCCCCTTCGAGCTCCCGTCACGATACCTGGGACGCCACACGTACGGATTCTGTGGATGGGGAAGACAGCACTTTCGAGGAGGAAGTCGTTGACAACCCTAGACGTTCTGTTGTGTATCGCTCGAGCACCCGGCCAATCGTTATTGACGACAATGATGAGGAAGAAGAGATTGCAGTTTCTTTTCACGGTGAAACAGATGAGAATGAAGACGAGGATCTTCCAATTCCGATGACTTATCGAGGTCGTACGGGGACCAGGGTGCTTCGTGCTATGTCTGATGAAGAGGAAGACGACGATATCCACCATGCATCTACCTACTCGAATTTTGCTGACGATGGCTATGATGTTCATCAACATCAGGTATACGACGAGGATGGTTATGCTGATCCCGAAGACGCCAGCGATGAGGAGGCCCATCGATATCGTGCTGAAATGTATGGGTATTCGGATAGTGATCATGACTACCCGTATGACAATGAGGGTGTCGTCTGGGATGAAGATGATGGTTCTATTCCTGGGCCCCCGTCACATCTGCGTGACTACTTAGCGAGGAGCGAGGAGGAAGACGATGACCTGTACTAGTAAGGATCAAGAGGGACTTCGCGTTTGGTTTGCATCGGTTATACTCGTCGATTTAAATAAATATGTACTAAAATTCTCTTTTCGTGTTTTGCAAACGTTTATGTAAGTGATAATAAGGATCCTTGAGTTCTTCTAATCATTCTCTATATGTTTTGCACATTTCTATTTACTGGCATCCCATCTTACTTCCCGAGCTTGCGCAAAATCTGGTTTTGGACTACGAGCAATAGCGAGTACATCATTTCAATGCGCTACTTGCAGAATCAGCAGAGTCAACGTCGGGGAAATTCAGGACATACCGGAACGTCAACTTTGTACTCTTTGGCTAGTCTGACGACTTCACCCAGAATGACTTCGACTTCAATAGGAAGGCCTTTTTCGACATCGAGCATCATACTTGGCTTGTGTGAATGGTCAGGCTCTGTGTGCAAAACTCTGGTTCTCTCCACAGTGCCGTCTACTAGAGTCGAAGGTAGGCCATCTTCGGTGTCAGGAAAACCCATTGCCCTTCCTAAAGACCATAAATTGGCGGCTCATGAAACATGTTGGCACTTACCTAGGTTAATTAACTCGGTCAATACAGCCTTGACGTTGGGAAGGGTGCTGTCTTTTATGAGATCTGCTGTCTTCGGATACACATAAGGTTCATATGAGATTGCAGGATCTGATGGTGGTGGTCGAAATATAGCCGCAGGGGTATACCTTTTGCAAGATGAATGAAAAAGAGTTGCTCCTTGAATTCCAAAATTTGCTCACCCTGTCAGAGTAGCTAGCGAAGAGAATGCCACATTCCAAAAGTTTTTTGAAAACCTCAGCCTTTGGATTTCAGGGACTAGAGTGACTTGGCTTCCACCCTTCTCTAATATCCCGCCAATTTCACGAAGAATGGTGTCTTCTTCCGGAGTATTGACCATGGTTGTAAAATCACGATATCTGTACATCCCCAGAGTTGGTCTATCCTAGATAGCATTATTAATTTCTTCTGTAAGCTGAATACCGTGAGATGAGCTTACAAAAGCACCGTGCTGGACGACGTTTGGCGCAAGTAAATTGGTAGCAATAAACACGGCTGTACTGATAATCCTGGGTGGACCTTTATCAAGGCTCTTGATAGCATTATAGAGATCGACCTCGACGCCCAAACCGTTCTGGATTATAACATACACCGGCTGCGGGTACTTGTCAGAATACGGAGCAGAGAGAAGCGGCTCCAGAATTTTGGGCGTTTTGATGAGTTCTGGAACAGCTTTGGTGGTGAGAACGACGTAGTCATATCGTTGGTCCGCAGCGTTCGCGACGGAGGGGCACACTGTAATAATGAATCATTAATTCATTGATCGAAGCAGCAAGGATAAGAAGATAGAAGGTGTATATTCTGGAGTGGTGGACGTGTTTCCTGTCGCAAAAATGACAATGGAGGGGTTTTAGATTCAAATGGAATTCCTACGAGATTGTGATAACGGATTAAATGAGCTCACATCTATCAGGCCTCCATCCCGGTATATCACCATATTTCCGGCTTTTAAAATGCATGCCATGTTCTAATACGCAGGAATTCACGTCTCAAAACGTCTCGTAGATTTGCACCAGCCTACCGTTCACCAGGTGATAATTACTTCTCGCCACGGCCGTGACTCGTGCAAGACCGCTCTGCTTGAAGATGAGAGAGTCTTGACAAATCAAGGCACGAAGCATAAGGATAAAATGCTATACTCACATACTGCGCCAACGGCGCCAAACCCAACAAGCAAAACGTCCTTGGCTGCCATAACCTAGCGAGATCGAGTCAGGAAGGAAGGAGAGAGACTTAATTTGCAACCTGATAACTGATGCCGTGGTTTGCCGCCGGCTTGATTTTCGTCGGCCGTGAATGTTGTACTCTTTGTGTGTATTCTTACAGGATATCATAGCAAGATACCGGGCCGTGTAATGATGAGATAACCCTCGGGAAGATGAGCGATATCCAGCACGTCCTGAACGATACAAGAGTTTGATGATACATTGAGTTTAATGTACATGAAAGATCTACTCCAATCCAATCTATACATATCTTCCGCGAGCTCGTTAAAATTTCATACGATCGCCGGGGTGGACAAGTCAGCAGGCCAGACTGGTTTATCCACACCGTTGGGCCTTGAGCCAACTTGAAATCGTGGCTTAACTATGCCGTCAGGGAACGTTAGTATAGGTTTCACTGTCCTCATCGGCACTACCCCCGGATTCTCGCGTCTTTCGAAGTATTCGTCCTTGAATATCGGCGCATTCGTCTCCTTCAAGATTCTTAGGAGCGGCAGCATGAGTTGGACCATATGGTCGCGTGCGTGGAAGACCGGACAACCAGTCTTGGCGTACACAGTATCCCAAACGTCTTTGGGATATTCACCGCAGCTATTGATAAGCCATTGATTGTAGTAGTTGAGCGCGGCCTTGGGTGAAATTAGATTCTATGAAGACATTGTCGGGAAAAGGGACTCACATCGACGACGTATGAACCACCTTTTTCAGCGCGTTCAATCAGCGCCTGCATAATCCCAATCGCGCCGGAAGCACCCGCGCTGCGAAATGGTGAGCTTCTAATAATGTACAGTTAAAGGCGTCGACTAACCAGAAATCGGAATTAGGCCAGACCGGCGTCACCGGTTCGTCCACGCCCATAGCATGGCCAAAACCATATGAAACTCCCGTGTTGGCGTCGCTAATCTGCTGCCACCCTGAACGGGGAGTCCAAGGTCCATGCCATCCCTGCGGAAGAAAGAGTCAGATACAGCAGGAAATGCATGATACCCACATAACAATTCTCGTGAGCATAGATGATTCCCTTCTCCTTGTCCTCAAAAAGCTTTAAGATATCATCTTTTCCGAATCCCCACTTCGCCATAACTCCGGGTCGATACCCTTCAATGACTACATCAGCTTCTAAGATAAGCTCTCGGAGCACATTGCGGTCTTCCTCCTTCTTCAGATCCAAATAGGCGTTCCACTTCCCCCACCCCATCTCTGCATTGAGCATATTCATATCAGAGACGCCGGGGCAAGTGATACGAAGAACGCTCGCTCCTAGCTCTGCGAGGTCCCGACCTATGGCAGCTCCGGCAATGACACGCGTCAAGTCAACGATCTTCAATCCAAAGAGAGGTCTCTCTGGTGCAGTTTTTCCCTCAACAGGACTCCACCAAGTAGGTAGCTGTCTAGTATTAGGAATATGGTGCAGTTCGTACAGACCAATGTGCGCGTGGGCTTTTCCGTGTTCACTGGCGAGGTATTCTTCCTTTGAGTGGGCGATGGTTCCGGCTTGTCTGTACTTGCCGTTCATGAGCGCTTCGATCGTCTCCGCTCTGTATTCGGCGACTTTCTCGGCGAAGATCTCGCCAGCACGGTCGAGAGACGACACCTGGGTCTCATGAGACTTGGGAATATCAAGGGCTGTCAGAGTAATGCGTGGATTCATGCTTCCTGGTAATTATGTGATTAGGCAGGAAGTATTGTTTAAAATGAAGCGACAACACCTACCATGAAGATGGTAGAAGTGGTTGTCCTTTGTTTTATACATCGTTGTGGACATGATGCTCATGTAAAGGTTCTCGACGTCGTGCGTGTCATAGTTCGGGAAGTACTTTTCAAGTTCTGAATTACGAGACAACGTTGGAGAGACGTCTTTGCCATCCAAAGAATACGTGTAAAGCAATGGAGACATGAAGTACAATTGCGCATGATCCCTTGTAGTCGTTATTCTGTCAGTATGATAAAATAACGTTCATTTTGTGGGACACTCACGTATCGATAACAATTTTCTGATATGGAATGCCATACTTGCGTTTAAGAAGGACGTTCAGCATTGCCCCTTCCAGACCCTTGATAGAGGCAATGCTTTCTGCAAACCGCCAGTTTATAGGCATGCATGGCTCATCAGAACCAACATACTCGACCAGACTAGCAGATTCCTTGATGTCCACAGGAAGGTCATGGAGAGGATTATTGAGGATCCCGGTGGTGAGCAGCTCAGCGGCATGTAGAGGGATAGAGTAGGCTGGCATTGTACCGTTTGAGTTCAGTTGCAGATTAGTAAGAGGAGTGTGAGTGTGAATTGATATGTAGTAGCTCGGACCCAAAAAGCATGAGTCACTGAGTCCGTCGACTATCGCTATTTTGTATCAGATTGTATCAGTCAGTGCTAGTCCGATCATTACGGTTTGGCTTGGAATCGACTAGACCTGTGACCAGTTCCCTACAACGAGCAAGCGTCAATATAGGACTTATATAGCTGACTTTCAATTTATAGATGATAGAGTTAGGCATTTGCCGAGTCCCAAAAAGGTCGACGCTTGCTCATTGGATGCGGCGCCCTCAAGTAGGCATGAGCGGAAATCGAACTGGCGAGTTGCTACTAGTGGTTCTAACTACGAAGCTATTTTCGCAGTGCACCTTCTATAGGCCCGTGGAGAACTCGGACGAACTGCGGATAAACTCTATTCGATTTAGTTATGCCGTGACTCTTCACGGCGTACGGCCAGATATAATGCTCACGGGACGAAGTAGGCTTCGTCAACCTCCCACCCTACGTTGAGGACCTTTGAGGTATTGCACGAGCTGAAAGATGACCAGACGCTCTATCAGAATCGGAAATTGGTGAGCAACTAGTTCTTCAACGCACCCTACTTGACTCTGACATTCGCTTCAGTTCAGGCGCTACTGGAGATGGCGTGAGGTTTTGGACTCTGGTCCCACAGTTAGTCCTCATACAATATCCTTAGCCCGACCAGATGTATCAGTTGGCAACAGAGGGGCCCATAGATGCCATTTACGGGGATTACCTGGCAGAGATGAACATCGCCTGGCGTGCGCTTGAGGTCCGGCAACTTGCCAGTTTCACTAAGAGACGCTGATACATTTATTAGATGATCAACCACCCGGAGCTGGGGTATGAAGTTCCTGCTCTCACGCAGCTCAAATGGAAGACAGCGGCCCAGGAAATTGCAAGCAAAGGAATCCGTGTAACGTGCGCTATCACGAAAGGGTATAGCTTTACTGACTTCGTTCACAGGTGGTCCATAACGGAGGTGCCCTGAATCCCCGCGGACTTTACCTGGAGATCAAGAAATACTTCGCAGATCTAGGTCTGAACGTAAAGATGGCTTGGGTTGAGGGCGACAACATTACAGATCGCGTCAAAGCGGATACGACTCCGTTTCCTCATCTCGACATCCCGGATAAGACACTGGGTGACGTGAAGAATGAAATTCTGACAGCGAATGCATACAGTGAGGACATCGACCTTTGCAGGTAACCTCGTATTTTGATCTGCTCAAATAATGCAGTTGGAATGAAAGGAATCGTAGCCGCTCTCAGTGACGACGCACAGATCGTCGTATGTGGTAAGCGAGACCAACGTCGTCCACAACGTGCTCTTTTTATTGACTCGAGACTAAGGACGATGCTGCGATGCATCTCCTGTCATGGCGTTGGCTGCTTGGTGGCATGGATGGTCCGACACCGATTACGACAAGCTTGCTGGAGCCTTGATAGCGGGGCATGTTACTGAGTGTGGTCTATACGTAAGTGCGCCTCATGCAATACGATTGCAGATCTAGTGACGAATAGGCGTTTAGACGACAGGCGGCAACTTCTGTGGTTTCAAAGCTATCTCAAGCCTAATCAACGTCGGCTACCCCATATGCGAGATCTCTGACGACGGGTCCTCCATCATCACCAAACACGATGGTACCGCCGGAGCCGTAACGGTCGACACTGTGACGGCTCAACTTGTGTACGAGATCCAAGGGCCGAAGTATCTCAATCCCGACGTCGTTGCCCACCTCGAAGATATCAAGATCGAAAGGGTAGGGGATAATCACATTAACCTATCTGGTATGAAAGGCTCGCCTCCACCATCGACAACGAAGTTGGCTGTGTGCACGATGGGTGGGTACCAAGCTGAATTGTACTTCCTTGCCGTGGGACTGGACATCAAAGAGAAACTGGACCTTCTGCGCGCCCAACTAATGCACGGCATAGATGAGACCCGTTACTCGAAACTCTCCCTGGAAGCGTATGGGACTTGTCCGGACGACCCGAAATCGCAGCGAGAAGCAACAGTGCACATGAGGCAGTTCATCCAGGCGCCTACGAAAGAAGCCATTGAAGACTTTACGCAGCATTTCTGGGGTTTAGTCATGTCAGGGTATGGAGGATTCCATGTGTAAGAATCATGTGTATTCTGTCGGGTGATGAAGTTGAACACTATGCAGGAACATGGATTTCCGAACGTTGGTTCCAAAGCCCTTCGTCTCGTACTTCCCGGCACTTGTGTCGCAGAGTACGCTCAACATTAAAGCGCATGTGGAGGAAAAAGTGATATCCGTTGAGTCCGTAACGTCCACAGCACCCTTTGATGGTCAAGATTCGTACGATCCCAAGACAGTCACTGATTTGAGCACCTTCGGTCCTACTACGAAGGCCCACCTCGGTGTGTATGTTATGCCGTCTGTTGACTGTTGACTGTTTCGACTAACGTCAATGGGTAGGCAAGGTCGTGCTAGCACGTTCCGGAGACAAGGTGAGGTTGGTAGATAATCCTTGGGAATCCGAATGAAACCGATTTAGGGCGGTAATGCCAATGTCGGGCTCTGGGTACGCAATGATGACGAGTGGCCATGGTTGCAGTCGTTTCTGACGATTGACACGTTCAAATATCTCCTCGGAAACGACTACAAGCCTGAGTATCGCATTGAACGATTCGAGATGCCCTACATTCGTGCTGTCCACTTCGTCACGTACGGCATTCTTGAAGATGGCATTAGCTCCACGTCCGTCTTGGATGGGCTGGCTAAGAGCTTCGGGGAGTACATACGAGCACGTAAGGTTGATATTCCCGACAAGTTCCTGGAGAGACCCGCTGTTGGGGAGTATTTGCATTAAACGAGAACATGTCGCTTCTATATTAAAATGGCCATAAATTCCAGTGTAACCAAATGAACACCGTTGAAGGGGTTCTCACCAAACACTCTATGTCTTGTGTCTTTTATCCTCCTTATGATGCGAACAATCAAGGGCAGCTACGGGACATCAACTCGTCAGCAAACTGAGGGAAATAACAAAGAAAAAGAAAGATTGGTTTCAGTAGGAACAATTGATATTAACATAAAACGTCACAAAATACGATAAACGCATTTTCACGATCTCGAAGTGTCATCCTGGACATGCATGTTGGAGGTAAGACTACTCACCAAAAGCAAAGCCGCTTTCCTGAGAAACGGATCGACTCTTCCGATACTGAATGAAGAGTGTTAAAAGTATGCTAGCCCAGAAATTCTGGCTGACAGTCGAAATGTTCAGTTGAAAAAACCCAGCTGCCGAGACGTTTTCCCCCCATGACGCGTCACTAGAGTCGGTTATTCAAAAGTGGCATGGCAATGAGAGAGCTGAAAAACAGAAGTTAACACCTAGCATTGCTTTCAATGGGAAGGCAATAAATATATACCTTTCTGTGTGACCGGTGCTGTTTTCTTCCTTCCGGTACCAAGCCTAAGCAAGATTTCCTCCGCATACACAGAGTTAGAAGCGTGCATGCCGCAGCACATACATCCTATGATCTCCACTTTCTGACTGATGATGTCGAGGATTAGCAGACATAACACTGAAAGTCTGTTGAGGGATGTCGACGTTGAGAAAAAAAGTCCGCGGCAAATTCCGAGTCAATTTCGGCATGGATCCTCAACGATGAGAATGCCACTCCAACAACTGGCTGCTCATCTAGGTCGTTCTCAAGCAACGCTTGAGTTAAAATGGATGTCGGCGTTTGCAGAAACATCGAAGAAATCACTCTCTGAACTTGTCGACAGGCGATTGAAGGACGAACCTCTGCAGTACATTCTAGGTGCGTATGATTCTAAATAATCATATTTCTATCTGTACAAGATATTTTGGTACAGGTTCCCAGCCATTCGGTGATCTCGACCTTATTGTATGGCCTCCGGTGCTCATTCCGCGCCCAGAAACCGAAAACTGGACCATCAGACTGTCGAAGACCATCATGCCGTCGCCAGAGCGCCCCATATCTATCCTGGATTTGTGCACGGGAAGCGGATGCGTCCCGCTGCTGTTATGTCACCTATGGCCTCAAGGAAGCGTGCGTGCGTGTGGTGTTGACGTCTCCGTTGACGCGATAGAGCTAGCGACGGAGAACGCTGCAAGACACAATATTCCATCTGCAACAGGCGGTGTACGGAATAGCTTCAGAGCTCAGCAAGGGAATATTCTAGATCCAGCGTTTCCCAAAACCCTGGAGCCACCATTTGACGTCCTCACTTCTAATCCGCCTTACATACCCTGGAAGGAATACCTTAAACTCCCTCCGTCAGTCGTGCGATACGAGGACCCAAGGGCGCTTTTTGGTGGTCCTTCGGGTCTTGAATTTTATCGCGCCATTGCTCGCATAGTCTCACGTCAAGGCTTTCTCAAACCCGACGCTGTTGTAGCACTTGAAGTGGGACACGATCAGGCCGAAGAGGTGGAAGATATTCTACGCGATACTGGGGAACTCCAACGAACAGAGATATGGAATGATCCTTGGGGAAAGGCTCGCACCGTTGTCGGATGGCGGACTTAATTTTACTATCATATTCAAACTCCGAGTTCGAGTCAGCTATTCTTTCCCTCTCCCCTCGATTATCACCGCCTAGTCATCGAAATAGACGAGAAAATGTCGGCCAGCAATCCCAATGTACCTCTGGGGCCCAATAGTCTCTACATCGCCACCAATCAGCTCATAAACCAATTCGCCAGATTTCACTGGGCTTTTTACAAAACAGACGAAAACGGCATGGCCACCACATACGAATGGACAGAGCTACCTCCTCGTTCCGACTGATTCGAGGGCGTAACAATCACTCCCGTCGATCCTGTCATGACTTACACCAGAAAACTGTCGGTAGTCTTTGCCTTCATGAAGGTCAAAGGCATGAGGAAGATGCCTGACCAAGAGATGTTCCAAGAGATGGCGATGCAGGCCTTCACAGGTCCGAATCGTTTAGGATTCACCTCACTGCTAGAGAACCGCCAAGCTGGCATGTCATGCAGAGCCTGGCTGAAGAGCATGTTGGCCATGTTGATGGAGAGGGGTTACCTGGATCGTAATGAGAGTCCGCAGTGGTTTGAAGACGAGATAACGAAAGTGAGTGTTGATCTGGAAATGCATTTGGCAGAGGGACGAGGCCAGGACAGGTCGTTCATTGGAGAGATTTAGAAAAAAGTCACCTGTCGACGAATCAATCGTACATTTACAGTCTACGATCTGCCAATCATCGTTTGAAGATCTCTAGCGGCTCTTCCTTTGATATTCCAAGACACCGAAGACCCGCATGCTACAAGATCCTATAGATTTCTTCTGACCCTCATTGGAACTTTGTCAAATGAGGATGGATGTCTTTTGACCCCGATCGTATCCATGTCCCAGTAAGTAAGGATTCAAAACCAGTGTCGAACCGTCGCCCATAGCAACTGCAGTTTCTCGACGATTGACTAGTTTGAAAGTGTCTGGGAATTCGAAGTACTAGGAGGCCGGGGGGTGTCTCGTACTAGTAGATTGATAGATCGATATAAAACCTCTTTCTGATCTACTAGGAACGATCACGTGTTGGACTTAAAGCTCAGACGCGTCGCGTGAGCATAGGAGCTCCTTCGATGGCGCATATTTCTCTATGTAAAGTCGGGAGTATTTCCCTCATTACGCAACTAAAATGCACCGCATAACTTTTACCAAGCATCCGGAGGCTTCCCACCTCCTCGATCTCTGAATTTACTCTCTCAACAGCCATTATCAGCCTAGCTTTTACATCTACATCCGCCATCCAGACTACTGCTGCTTCCTCATCCCCTCCTCATAGAGCTCGTCATCCAACTCAACACTCGCAGGCCGCAATGGGACTTTGGCTACTCTTCTAGTCCCGACGACGATGAAGCTGCACACGTGGAAACCTTTGATATATTCGCCGGCTCGCACGCTCCAACCGTAATTCAAGAATACCGTACAATCAGGCATGGCGTATCATGATAGATACATGTCGAAATTGTAAACAAGTGTCAAGATCTATCAAAATATATTGGTACTGGTCACAATCAAACAAGAATATTGCAGTGACACCCAAAGAATCCGGCCTGTCTATTTCATCCCTGCCAGTGAATTTGAAGACTGAATACTTGTCAAATCTATGCTCTTGTAGCTGCCGACCAAAAGCCCAACATTGCGAGTGAAGTAATGTGCCATCAAGATACTGTTTGTTGGAACCAATCACTGTGTATATGTGTCTTCAGGTATCAACAATTGGTGAGTGAAGAGAATCTTGAACGTGTGCGCCATCCCGTCTACACCTTCAGCAACAAACTCGACAGCCGGCCCAAGCCACTCAAGTAGATCACCCAAACAGTCCATGCATACACACATCGGATCGTGGGAACATCCGGACTTTTGACTAGTATAAGACCGTTGTAATGGAAGCCTGATGGATGATTCCGCTTGGCCGGTCTCAATGAGGGCGAAGATGGTGAACTCGTAACACTTGAGTCTAAACTGGATATGTAATTCGTTTGGCATCATCGCCAAGATATATATATATATATATTTGGATTCTGCACTTGATTAACCGCTACAAGTAAACTCTCTACTAAGACGCGGTGGAGGCATCGCCAAGATGTGATCGACACTCCCCGGAGCAGAACGTCCGTTGAAGGCCACACAAATCCCAATAGCGACTATTGATGCATTGATGTACGGACCGACAGCCGCCGGAGGAACTAGATTTTGCTCGCTCTGAATCTTAGCATTCTTCGTGTCCACCATGACTGGCTCATGCAGCATCTGCATCTCCGAGCCAGACACACCTGTCTGTCCCCCGTGCGGTCAGTTTTTACCTCCACGTCCGCTGTAACAAGTTTTTCACTGTGACCATCAGGCCACGTATACTGTTCTGGATGCTTGGATAACCATATTGCGAGCAATACCACCATTGTGCAAGGTCTACGTACCTCTTGGTGTCCAAACTGTCGAGTCCACTTTCCTCTGGGTGTGTTTCCTCTCTTGATGCTGTTTCTGTCCAGCTGATCATTCATGGTTGTAAAGGTGAGCCAGACAGTAACGTCAGTGCCCCTCTAAAACCTTCCGTCTCATTGTATCCTGACGCACACTTAAGCTCCAATATGTTGCACCCATATTCAGGCCATTCGTTGCATCTGCCATTCGTCGACTCTTTCTAGGCGATGGATCTGCCGTTGAACTTGACTCTGACGAGGTACCGGATGTACGCAAATTGAAGCGCCGACTTAGATCCGAGTCCAAAGCTAACTACCGACGAAGGAAAGAGATCGAGCAACTGAATGAAAGGCTACGCGTTATGGAGGATAAGGATCAGAGAGCTAAGGATGACAGAGCGGCTTCTGTACGTGAAATTAGTTGCCTGAGGGAGCAACTCAGGGATGAGCAACAGCGTTATCAATGGAAGGAACAGAGGCTTCAGAACGCTAAGGATGACCTAGCTGCTTGTCGGCGTGAAAATAATCGCCTGAATGATCAGCTCAGGGATGAGCAACAGCGTGATCGGTGGGAGGAACTGGAACCCGAATTAAAAGCCGTATTTTCCATTGGCTTTTTAACCGTTGCTGTGATGTGAGTAACCAGGTCTTGCGTGGTCTTGACTAACAGGTTATGCAGCGTGATTTATGTGATGGTCATTGCATACAAAGTGATACCTTTCCGAACGTTGTTTAGCTGGTGTATGATCTTGCTCCGTACGATGTACCACCTGTGGGTGGAAGTTGGATACCTTCTCTTGGAGGTTGTCAAAGAATTACTCAATCCGAGTCCGGGGTCGACTGAAGGTGCATACTATTTGCTGGACTCGGTACCTGACTGATACCTATGGTAGGAAATGATGGACAGACGTGAGTAACCTTTGTAATAGAAACAGCGCAACCAGGAGCAGGTTAAAGTTTTCAAATGCGACCCAGCTGTGAACTATCACGCGACCATGACCTATGTAATGATGTTCAGTCGCACACCGGAAATGAAATGATGGAACGTTCTCTTTCATTGTCAGAATATGGCCATTAGTATGTACAAGATCAGCTGTGGCAAGTATAAGTAAGGGCGACCTGGAGCACAGGACGTGAAGACGAGATAAGTCTGCTCCTTTGATTTTTATTCCGGATGGTCCTGATCATCTCGTCGCCATCGAGTTCGACTTTGACGACAATCTTAGGAAGAGATGAGAGGCGTGTCGTAGTTATGGGTGCCGTCCTATCCCAAACCGGATCGCCAGAGGGTAAACCCACACGCACGGAAAATCCTCCCCCCCCAACTCCCCGCGATGTCTGTCAGTGAGTCGGCCCTACTTGAGAAGAAACGGTTTAGACGCACGTTTGGAGAGGATCAAGAAGCGATGGAGCTCAATATTGTTCCCCTTTTTTTCGGAGCAAGATGAAAATGAAGAGGTTCCTGCTTGCTAAACGGACATTTTCTCGTATTGGTGTCTCTTATATATCACAACATCTTTGCATAGTATCATCTAATATGTGTATCATTAGACACATGCACCTGTTTACATACCACGTTGAGCATCGAATGGACATTATGATGGATCTCCCTACGTCGAGACTCGAAATTACTAGAACATCTTCTGCAGTGGATCTATAACAGCACCCATCTACACAGAGACAATCAGCTGCCATCCCTCATAAGAGTGAACCACAATTCCTACCTTCTTAACAACCCTGGGCAACGTCGCCTTCTGGAATCCAACACGCGTATTCCACTCAACGCCCAGCGGTTGCTCCATACCTCTCTCGAACTGCGCTTTGCTCGTATACGGATAGGGCAGATCCTTGACAAGGTACTTGGCCGCCTTCTTGTCGCGTCTCTCCGAGATAATGACGTGCCCTTTGCCATGATCAGCACGGTTAGTAGCATTGACGCCGGCAATTTTTTTGATGAGGGACGGCTTTGGAGGAGCCTTTCGCGTCCCGGCACCGCCCCAGGAGCCCTAACGACATCATTGTGAGAATCGGATGTTATGCAATAAATGAGAGGAAACTCACCCAACCAGGAAGGGTAGTGTCGACTTCCTTTGGCGCGTCGGCCTCGATTTCACGACGTTTGAGCTCTTCGAACTCCTAGGAAAAGGTCAGCATACAGAGGGCATTCCGGATAAAGGCTCCATACCTGAACAACATTATCGCCAGCAAACGCCATCTTCACGAGATCCCGTTGTTCAAACGCGACATTCTTTCCCTTCTTCTTAGTCTTGGTCTCCAACATCTTCTCTTGTGCCTCAACCTCACTGTTGCAATCCGAATCATCACCATCATCGTCCGCAACTTTGCCCAACGTCAAGACATTCTCGACTGAAATTTCCACCACAGCGTCATCCTGCGCCATAGCTTTCTCTTTCTCAGTCTTTTTGGCCTTTTTCTTGAGTTTGTTCTTGGATTTCTCGGTGAGATTGCTGTTCTTGTCCACGACGACCTCGTTTTTCTTCCGGGACACTTTGGAGCTGGATGAGCCGACAGAAAGCCAGGGATTAGACTCTTCTGCGTCTCTGGATGGTTCGACAGGTGCAGCAGAAGCCGGTACTGATACTGGCGATGCCAGTTCAGGGTTCTCGACTTCCGTTTCGACTGCTCTTGAAGGGACAGTTGAAGGTTTCGGTGTCTTGGCTGAAGGCTGGGATGTCTAAAGATTCGGTTAGCTTCATTAAAAGATGTCACAATAACGATTTTACCTGCGTGCCAGGCCGATAGGTGGCTCGACCACCTGTCCGGGAAACTACGACACCGCTCGAAGGGTCATCACCTCCTTCGTTACCACTCTCCTCCGCCTCACCTCCACCCCCTAATTCCTTCACAAAGCCGTCCACCATCTTGTTAGTTTCGCCCTGTTGCCGTGCCATGGCATCCTTCATGAACTTCATCCCAAATACACCTTTCCCTTTACTTTTGTCCTGCGGCAATCCCTCGTTGTCATTATCCAGTCGAGCCAATTGGTCAAAAGCGTGTTGCCGTATATCCTCTGGATCATCAGCACTCTCCTGGCCATCACTATCATCATCGCTCTCATCGCTACCTTTCCCGGCAATTTTTTGCCGCAGCCGCTCTCCCCGATCTAGCATCTCTTCGATTCCTTTTCGGCCTTCTTCATCCCAGCTTTCCTTCCCTCGCATCTGCTTAGCCCATTTTCCGGTGTTCTTGTGCCTCAGCGTAGCCCTTTCTCGGGCCCTTTCCATCTCCTTCTTCATTACCGTTTGGTCATCATCACTGTCCCCCTCATCAATCGTCTCACCCAGTCGCTCTTTCTCTTTCCGTTTTATCTTCCGGTAAGTTTTGCTTTTGATTTTGGCTACGCGTTTAGCTTTTATCTCAGCACGGAACATCAGTTCACGCGTCTTGCGCAGCTCGGCACGCCGCTGAGCGACTTCCTCGACAGAGAGATTGTTCATCTTCAATATCCCTTCTTCCATCTCATGGATATCCTCATCACGCAATCTCGCAGTTTTGAGAAGCGCATCGACGGAGCTTTCGAGAGCGGTAGTAGGCTGACATTGTATAAGTAAAGCACTATGAAGTCGATGAATAGATAAGATGTGCACCTTGAACTTTGCTGCTAGCTCTAGTGCTGAAACGCGTCCCTCGGGTTTAACTTGAAGGGGGAAACTGAGATGCTCAGCCTACAAAAACGGATTAGACGCTATACAACCTGTATGCGATTTCATGTACCTCTTGAATCTGCTTCATAGTCGCACTCCACTTGTCGACTTCTTCCTTAGTCTTCTCGTAGGCTGCCTCTCGATCCAAACGTTCCTGGACTCTTTGAGGAAGCGGTGCTGACAATGTACGTATTTTGGAGGACGAGGAGGGGTTGAGGACCTTAGTCGATTTTTTCAAAGAGAGAAGTGTGTCGGGTTGCGACGCAAGGGGCGCCAAAAGATCATCCAAGTTGAGTTTGGATCCTTCGAATACGTTAGAAAAGACTGCCATGAACGTAACAATAATATGTTACCTGCACCATGTGTGCGAAACTCGTTTTCTTCGCCTGCCTCTGTTTGTTCCTTCAGTATACGGCGCTTTCTCGGTGGTGCATCGATAGGAAGGTCGTCGGCAGAAGGCTTGCGCTTTTTTGAGGAGGTATCCAGTGTAGAAATGAAGTTCTGAAGATTCTCCAAGGCTTCGGGGCCCGCTTCGTCCACATCCGAAGGAGTGAATGGATCTTCTTCATCTGATTCCTCTTCCTCTTCTTCGTCAGTACCTCTTCCTTCTACATTCTCGAGAGTACGAGAAGGAGTGAGGGGCGTCGGTTTTTTCGATGAAGATGGCTGGGCCTCATTGTCAGTACCGTTGTCTGGTTCGCCCCTTCCGTCCAAAATGTCGAGAACGTCGATAAACTCATCATCTTCACCCTCTTCATCTTCATCTACGTCACTTCTGTCCTTTTCCTCCTGGCCCATATCGTCGTCCTCATTCAAATCTACGTCCGCAAATCGTACAGCAGGCTTCGTCTTCGTCTTTGATTTGCCCTTCTTCTACAATATTGTTAACCAGACGATATCAAAAGTGATGACAAGCGCCCACCTTTCTCGAGAAGAAGCCTGCAAACCTGTCTTCGTCACTCTCCTCAAACGCGGCATCACTGTCAATGTCCTCATCGTCTTCACTGTCAATCATCTCGTCGTCCTCATTTTCGCCAATAAGTCGAGCACGCAGCTGCTGTCTCTCATCGTCACCGTCAGGTATTCCACCAAAGTCCTCGTCTCTGTCCAAATCCAGCGTAACCTTGGACCGTCGAACAGCATCTGGTGCATATTCGTATACGTCCTCAGATGGGGCGGTCTCCTTCTCTTTGCGGGCCTGGCGCCTAGCATATCCAGCAGCATTGAATTTTGCTTTGGAGTCAGCCTTTCTATGGGGCTTTTTCGTCATGTTGGGGCGCCTGGATGCTTGAGCTGACCTGGCCATGATGGTAGAAAAAAATAATGCTCAGGCTCCTCGGCCCGATTTGCCGAAAGTATTCTCACACTGACTTCTGCGAAGTCCGTCTTTCTCCCTTTACCCTCCACTGGCAGGACTCGTGGCCATTCAGGATTGTTATCGATTAAAAACGTGCATGTGAACATTCGACACCGTCTTCTTGAAGACTTCCCGGAGATCTTGCGCAACGACAGTACGTCCGATAACTCGAGATAATTATAGCGAACTTGAACACTGCATTGCCGTGCATAGTATGGTCGGATAAGTCATCCTTTATCTGATTTCTGATTTTGCATACAGACTTCAATGTTCTTTGCACTGCCAAAGCACAAATACACTGCATTGCGCAGTTGTATTAGTCTATCTTGAATGCTGTAGTTCGCTTCCAGTAATCTTCGAAGCATCGACTCGAATTCGTTCTGTCCGATACACCCGAAATTTCCTACTGGTGGGCGTTTGCGTCTAGCGCATTCACAGCAGTTGCTATCAAACCGACGGGTGTCTACATAAATAAGCCCCACCGTGCGAGGAAGACATTCATTAATCCTTCCGTTACGATGGAGCAACGCCCCCACGTCCTCTATACCAAACACCTCATCCGTAAAGGTCATGGATATCCATTTTGGTACCCTGAACCAGATTCCAGCCGCCCGGCTGCCTACACCGAGCAGGGTGTACGTCCTGGGGACGTAGGCATCCTCAATGACATTGGCGGTTTTGATCATCTCTTCAACATCTTCAGTGATGCAGATGATCCCGTCAACAACGGCAATGTACCACCCGGCTTTCGTCCTCTTCGTCCATCGAACTCCGAACCTCTACGGGTTATACCTGCTTGTTTTGCCTATAATATTACTAGCGCCGAGGTCGACTACACGGAGATCTCAGCAGGTATTTCCGCTGATGCAGCTGGGTGAGTGTGGCACAACGCTCGCCGGCCCTTGGTTGACATCTTTGCTCTACCAGTGTTGCCCGGGGCGAAGCATCGTTCGAATTCAGCACAGCAAAAGAGTCTGCGGCTATATTATGTCTTCCAAATAGCGCTACAAAGCACGAAATCCTAAATAAGGCGGCGATCAAAGCGTACGCTACCGCCAACGGGGCAGCTTGGTATAACTATGTCAATAGCTCGGAATGCTTGGGACGAGAGGCTCCGAACGGGTCCCTATATGTCGTCACTGGGTGCGATAAAACCGATTCTTGGGGCACTGCAGCTGTTAGCAAGCCTTCCCACAGTCGCTCGGTCCGACTTAGCTTTATGGCAGCTGGCGTAGCTGGCGGAGATATAAGAGCCAGTCATATGTGGAGTACCGGATTCTCAGCAGATACACGTGTTTTCCCTCTTTCCTCGACAAGTTATCCTTATCCTGTAGATCGCGAGAATCAGTGCATTTTTGCGCGCGGCTTCACCATATCACTTGCGGATGGCCTGTTCAAATCCAACGGGAAAACCGTCTTGAAGGACATTTCTGGTTCTCTCAAAGACCAAATCCCTTCCTTTGATAATAGGGCTTGTCCACGATTATCTGGGAAATCTGCTTCATCTGGTCGTTTTTCGTTTCGCTCTCTTCTGAGGAGCTGGATATCACGTGGCAGCCCATCAGCAATGGATAGCGAGGATGATGTGGGTTCAAGCGCAGACTGGATGTCAGACACAGTTCTCAACTGTGAGGCGTCGATATCTGAATTCCCTCCTAGAGATAGCGAAGTGAACTTGATGATACTATTCGTGCTTGCAAACAACTTACTTTCCCACTAGCTTATGAATCCTTCGGCAGCTATGAATTCCTATCTCTTGGCGAAGGTGAAATTTCATTCTACTTTCATGAAGCTGTATTAATGCATTCATTTCTTCTAGAATCCATCCCTTAGTATCGTAGTCACGCACGACGAAGAATGGATGGATATCATGCAAGAATTTGGTGTAGATGAAGACATTACAGACGAAAGTCTTTGGTTACGGATCAGGGAGGAGCTGGACAAAAGGCCGCTCTCATCCGCAACCGTGAATACGACCCTTGATCAAGACTCGGATGATCGACTCGATGACCTAATTGTGAGTTGATTGAATGATATGAGGCGTGTTTGACACTCTGGTAGGCTTCGCCATCCTTTTCTGTTGTGGAATCGGATGATGAACCTGGGCATCTGACTGTGAGTTGCCCAGTTATTGAATGCTACGTTCCATGTTTGACCTTCTAGGTTCCATTATCCCTTTCCGTTGCGGAAGCGACCTTTAAGAGACGTTTAGGCCATGTGGTCCGTATGCTCTCCAGATCTCAATGCATTGATCATACTGAAATGAAAGCAGGATATTTGGAAAGGGCGAACGACCGAGAATGCTGCCCTCTGTTTGAAAGTTATTCGGTGCGAGAAGAGAAGCGGCTATAAGGTAATTACATCCCTCCCTTTTCAAAAGCTACCTAGTGTTCATTAAGCGCAGGAGAAACGGAAATGTTGTCTGGAAGCTCGTATATGGAGCACGCTATCTCATCCAAATATTCTTCCGTTCTTTGGTGCGAATGCCGATCTGTTCGCCCCCTACACGTGCCTCGCGTCACCGTGGATGAGCAATGGCAACATCATTTCGTTCCTGGAGCAAAATCCATACCATGATAGGTTAAAATCTGTGAGCTCTCCTTACGAGTACACTTGAGAGGACCTCTAACTCTTCTGCATCAGATCACCGAAATAGCAGATGGCCTCAAGTATCTTCATAACCTCGATCCCATTATCATACACTCCGATATTCGTGGAGTCAGTTCATGTCGGATTTTAGTCGAATTCGTGCTGACCCTTTATCCTAGGCCAATATAATTCTCACCGATGACTTTACCTGCTGTCTCGCAAACTTCGGGACGTCTTTTGCGGTCGAAAAGGTCGACGCCTTCCCGTTAACGAAGACGCAGAAACTCCAATCTCCCAATCCAAGTTTACGATGGATGGCACCCGAGTTGATTCGCTCCGGAGAACAGACTCAGTTGCAAGCTGCTTCAAGAGATGTGTATTCTTTTGGATGCATGATGATTGAGGTATGATTATCGATCGTGACAGCTCCACCCAAAAATTCACGATTGTATAGATATACACAAATCATCGTCCATATGCAGATATTGTGGACGAGGACGAGGTTTATAGGCAGATTTCCACTGGAAAGAAACCTTCGATCTCACCGGACCAGCTACCATCTAGATGCCTATACGACCTTATTCAGCATTGCCTTGAAGGATCAACGACCGGTAGACCAAATGCAGCCCAAGTACTAGCCGAGTTGCAAACTATCAAAGAGGAACGAAACCTACATGACCTACATATTTCTTCTACCGTATCAGACTTCCCTGATGTGGCAGGCCCTCAAGGACATCTCAGCACTCCTAATTCTCTTTCCCGATAACCTTGGTCGGACAAACAAGACCTTGGTGATATTCATTCTCCCATCCGCCCTGCATTTGCAGATTGCCTTATATGCAGGGCGGATGGGAGAATGAATATCTTCAAGCTGTTGATTGTCCGGCGTGATTGTCTCCCCTACCTCACCGATTCCAAATGACCACTTGAATAAAGCGCGGGCAGAGCACTCTTTCCAATCAGAAAGGTGTTTCAACACAGGGTGCTATGCCCGCACTTTGTCCAAGTGGTCATTTTGAATCGACGGGGTTCGGACTACACGACGTTCTCAATGATTTTATAATTGGCATAATTAGTGTGTAATATTGCAATCCACCTCTTCATCCATTGGACATCCTAAAGCTATTAATCGTGCCGATCTCATATTCTGACATCATTACTTTTCAAACCATCCTGAGTTGCGGAGTTAGCATCAAACCACGGCAGCACACTCGTTCAATTCCTAAGTACAACGCACAGAGACGAAGCGATGATGGCGAGAAAACACGTGAAGTGTATAGGTCTCCGAGAATATACTGCCCATATTTACTTATCATCGATACTTTGGGCGTCATGGATTGTTGGTGAGACGGTTGCTACAGAGCCCGGGAGTCTCAATCTATTGGTTCTCATTGGTCCCGCAAGGAGCGACAGTAAACCGGCAGTGAGAAGTTCGCAGTTGGCACCCAGTGGTGAATATGTGGCACAGCGGCAGGATGTTGCTACGGTCTGTGACACATTTTGTGGCGGCAGATCGGTGTTTCTGATTGGGACTGCAAAACTGATTTTCTAAAGTTTTCTAAACTCTAAACTGTTGAGGGATTGTGATTTCACAGCCACTGGGCCGACGATGCGCCGTCTTTTATTTCTATTTTCGTACCGATCATTACCGTAACTTAACTCTGTACCGCGACCATCCCCGTGTCAGCTACCGAATACACGAGCGTTCAAGCCACCACCGTCCCTTTTCCCTGCCGACGTTTATTCCGAACATAAACATCATAGTGAAATGATAAACAATATGAAAACGAAAGGATATCACAAAAGCATCCGTCGTCGTCATTCGCACTTTCTATGTATGGGCCTTCACCTCCATCAGTGTCAAGCACTGCAGCCATGGCATCAGTGGATCAGTCGAGCCATAATCTCGACTAACACTGCATTGCCGTACATACACAGCAGGATCTTTTATCTGATTTCTGATTTACTACCTCAGTACGATTCAAGGTGACTAGTACCCGCATGCTTGCACACAGTCATGAATATCCTTTGCACCGCCAAAGTACGCATACCACATTGCGCAGTTACGTCAGTCCCATCGTGAACACTGTGATTCATTTCCAGTGCCAAACTCTCCGGGGCAACGAAATTCACTCTGTTACACTCGAAGTGTGCACCGCCGGGATTTTGCGTCTGACTCGTAGCAAGCGCTATCAGATCTACGGTCGTCCACATATAAATAAGTCTCACCATGCAACTAACGTCTCAGAGAGCAGATAAAGTATCCCCGGTTCCTTCATAAGAGTAACGCTGGGATTCCAAAGCGACTTGTCGTTATGACGGAGCAACGCCCCCATGTTCTCTATATCACCCACCTCATCCGTAAAGGCCATGGATATCCATTTTGGTACCCTGAACCAGACTCCAGTCGCTCAGTGGCCTACACTGAGCGGGGTGTACGTCCTGGAGATGTAGGCATCCTGAACGATATCGGTGGCTTCAATTTTCTCTTCAATATCTTTTGTGATGCCGATGATCCGGTCAACAACGGCAATGTACCACCCGACTTTCAGCCTCTTCGTCCGCCGAGTTCCGAACCTCTGCTGGTCATGCCAGGCTGTTATCGAGATAACATCACCAGCATCGATGTAAGCTACACGGAGATATCAGCGGGCATGTCCGCCGATGCAACTGGGTGAGTGTAGTGAACCCCTCAGACCATACTATCGAGTCGGCGTTTCTGACATTACCTTTATTAGTCTTGCCCGGGCAGGGGCGTCTTTTGAATTCAACACCACTAAGGAATCCGCGGCCATCTTATGTCTTCCAAATAGCGCTACAAAACACGAATATCTAAACAAAGGAGCGATAAAAGAGTACGCTACTGCCAACGGAGCAGCTTGGTATAACTATGTCAATGGTTCGCAATATCTGGCACGAGATGCACCAAATGGGTCCCTGTATGTCGTCACTGGGTGCGATATAACGGATTCTTGGGGTACTGCAGCCGTTCGGAAGCCATCTCATAGTCGTTCGCTCTGCCTTAGTTTTACTGCAACAGGTGTGGCAGGTGGAGAGGTAAGAGCTGGCCATACTTGGAGTGCTGGTTCCTCGGTGGATACGCGCGTTTATCCGCTTCCTTCGACGCGCTACCCTTATCCTGTGGATGGCGAGAATCAGTGCATTTTTGCGCGCGGTTTTACCATATCCCTCTCGGAGGGCCTTTTCAAATCGGATGGGAAGACAGTCTTGAAGAACATTTCTGGTTCTCTCAAAGACAAGATCCCTTCCTTTGACAATAGGGCACCCCCACAATTATCCGGAGAAGCTTCTTCTGCTCGCCCTTCATACTTCCGTCCTCACATGAACTGGAAGTCTCATGAGACATCAGAAACGGATAACAAGGATGATGCAGTAGGCTGGGTGTCAGACATGGATGTCGACTCTGAGACGTCGATATCCGAATTTCCCCCGAGAGATAACGTAGTGAGTCTAGTCATTAGTTGAATTATTAATTCTATCCAAACAAAAACTTATTACTGTCAGCAGCTCATGAACCCTTCGGCAGCTATGAATTTGTATCTCTTGGAGAAGGTGAAGGTTCAATCTACGTCCATGTAAACGTATTGTTATACTCATATCTCCTAGGATTCGTCCCTTGACATCGTAGTCTCACACGACGAAGAATGGATGGAGATCATGCAAAAGTTCGGTGTAGATGAAGACACTACAGACGAAAGTCTTTGGTCCCGGATTAGGGACGAACTGAATAAAAGATTGTTCTCTACCACGACCTACTCTACCCGCTTGAGTCAGGTTAACGCGCCCCGTGATCAGGACTCGGATGATCAATTCGATAATCTAAACGTGAGTTCTATTCAAATTGAATCCTACGAGGCGTGTTTGATATTCTACTAGGCTCTGCCATCCTTTTCAGCTGCATCCGCGATAGACAGGTCAATCTCCTCAAGCCCCAGTCTCTCCGGTGCGATAGGGGATCCTCGCATCCTTCTTTCAACTTCAAGGTTTTCAGGGCCATCTCCAGGGGGGGTGAACGAAGCTTTGGCGTGGCCTGTAGAACATCCACGGCCCCAGATGCTTCTATCCCAATCCTCAATGTATAACCGTTTCGAACCATCATCCTACGACTCGTCAGAGGCAGACGTCGGCACCATGATTTATCATGACTATCGCAACGAGTCATTGTCATCGTCATCATTCACCTCACTGTCATTCGCGGACCCATACAGACAGTACGAAACATCCCAGGCGCAACCGCCTTCATCATCATCAGGCTCTCCGAACTTAACACCACTTCAAGAAGAGATACGCAACCTGCAACGAAGAGTCAAGGAGCTTGAACGTGAAAGTGAACAGGACAAGCAAAGTATACGGGGGCTTCAGAACGAATTGAACAGCAATTCATCTCCACGACTATCCACCTCACCGTCTTTCCAAGAGTCCTGGAGGCTTCGTACCGAGGCTCGTCAGCGTCGGTTTTGTTCACTCAATCGTGCTGGAAATGCCCTATGTGCTTGGCATGATACCCGTCGCGAACGACGCGTACACCCCTCTAGGATGGCACCTCAAGGATATCTCAATTGTGGCTGTTCATTTGAAGAGGCACTGTTTGAGGAAAGCTTATCCCGGCATGGTGTCGGAAGCTACCTTCCTGGGGAGAACGTGCGGATGGATCCCGCGCTGCGCAATCCTCTGTTGAAATTGCTACAGGAGAGATATGGGTACAGGGACGGTGATTTCGAGCGGGATCCTCGCACGGGTGACTGGGTGGCCGGAGACGAACCAGAAAAGTGGGAGCAGCCAGTTCATGCTGGTTTTACGGATCCTCGTCGTCCCCAGGGCAGATCACGATCGTCGATGAACGACATGGGACAGGCTGTAACGCTTGTCGGAGGATCCACGTCTGTGAGTCCCAGTGATCTCATTGCCATCACTCCGCCTGTCGTTTGAGAAGAACATAACGTGTATTTCGATTAATTAGTTTACTTATATCATATCTTATTCTGTATTCTGACAGGGGAGGCACGTTTAAAATAACAGTTCCCATCGCCGAGATCGTGGGAAATTACATGAAAATCACATCAAAGTTTAGTGCTCCGAGAGTATAGGTCCTATACATGCAAGTTAGACACCATATTTGCTACCATATACATGATTTCTTTTATATTATGGGCTGCTTTGAGAAACTTCACCAGAAGGACTGTTGTAGTACATTATCACGACATTTCCAGGATCTGTGACACTTGCATCCGGCACCCACCGCTCAAACTTTCACTGCTAACAACGATTGCCGGTGACTTCCTAAACCCGAGGTTTCAAGGGCTATTCGTACTTGTCAGGGTTTTAGCTAGCCGTGGTGTATCTCTCGCGGCGGTATCTAGACAAGAATTCTAGACCTACCTTGAGTCGTGCTGTCTTCAAATTTGCCTAAGAGATTTTGATACATCTTGCCCAGATCTCTCTACAAGCTTTTGATACAATTACGCTACTTACACATATTTCTCGATGACCCTCTTGACCAACTCAACATCTGGTCCCTCGACGTCGATAACACGACGTTCTTTTTGCAGTAAACCCTTGAACTCCTCAGGCATGACATCCCTGTCGAAGTTGAACTGTGAGGAGCCCTGCAGTGCCTGCGATACCGCTTCTGAGAACTTGGCAGGATGGGCAGTAGACAGGATGATTTGGACGGCCGAAGGCGAGCTATAGAAGATGTCAGAGATGAATCAAAGAGAATGTTGGTTCCCCGTACTTGTAGTTCGCCATCCTTGCAGCTGCTGTCAACGCGACGGCGGTATGAGGGTCCACGACATACGAAGGCGATCCTAAGAAATGTGACTTGATCGTCTCCAGTGTCTGTGATAGTAAACATGAGTACGGGCGTAGCAGATCAAAGGACAGTACATACTTCCTCGTCATTAACCCGTTCTGCACAGAAGTCCTGCCTTGCAGACTCCAAAACCTTTACAGGTACCTCAACTTTGCCATCCTTCTTCATCTTCCCCATCCATCCATCGATGATTTCACCGGCTTTTGCCCTCCTCACCTTAACATCAGAAGTATCCTCTACACTTTCAAAAGCAAGGTACCACAGCAACCTTTCAAAGTTACTAGAAATGAGGATATCCATTGCAGGGCTAAGCGTTTCCTTGACCCCGCTAGCATCCTGCTTGCCGTCTGACACTGGTGCTGAGTCCACCTTTTCGTACCGTCCAGTTTTCCAAAACCGTGCCAGGATATCGTTAGCATTGGTTGCCACGCCCAGCTGGGCTGACATGGGGAGTCCCATGCGCTTCGCGTAGTACCCCGCGAGGATATCGCCAAAGTTCCCCGTTGGGACGACGAACTGCACCTCACTCTGTGTTTCCCGGCGCAAATGGAAGTAGGCGATGAAGTAGTAGACGGTCTGTGCAAGGATTCGGGCCCAATTGATGGAGTTGATGGCGCCAAGGCGGTGAGTAGTGTTGAATTCGGTGTCGGAGAAGAGGGATTTGACGATATCCTGGCAATCGTCAAAGGTCCCCTTGACGGCTAGATTATGTACGTTGGCGTCAGTGATGGTCGTCATCTGCGCCTCCTGGATGGGCGAGACTCGTCCTTTAGGATGCAGAATGAATATCGAAATATTGGCTTTGTTTCGTAGACCGTAGATCGCTGCGCTGGGGAGGAAATCAGTATCTTAGCCTGGTACAAGAGAATCTCTTCTCACCTCCCAGTGTCCCCACTGGTCGCGCCGACCACAGTCAATTTATCGACACCACCATCTGTGCGCCGAGAATTCCTTCTCTTCAAGAAAAATTCAAACAGATTCCCAAGCAACTGCAACGCGACATCCTTGAACGCCCACGTCGGCCCATGCCACAGCTCCAACACGTACTTCTTCTCGCCCAGTTTCTTCAGCGGAGTCACATCTGGATGCCTGAACCCAGCGTACGACTTTATAACGAGATCCCGGAGTTCTTGCTCCGAGATCTCTTCGCGAGAGATGTAGAGCGATAGGACAGCAACAGAGAGGTCGACGAAGGAGTAATCCTTCCATTCTGATTCCCAATTTGCTGGAAGTGAGGGAATGTCTACCGGGATGTAGAGGCCACCATTCGGTGCGAGCCCAGTGAGGACAGTCTAAGGGGGGAAAGGTGAGAAAATGGGAAGAAGTGATGGCAACGATATCCGACCTGACCTCTTCAAAGGACAGCTCCTGGTCGCCTCCTCGGGTGGAAAAATACTTCATCGTTGGTGAAGAGGTGCATTTTGGGTTTTCGGCCGAAATCATTTTCTTCGAGTCACTCTGACGTCAAAGACTTCCAGGAAAAACATTGGCACAGCCGCAATCCTCCAAAAAAAATCAATCCGAGTCCTCTGAGCACAGATTACGGGTTCTCGTTGGATAATAATCTACAAGACTTTGCCAGCATCGAATCCAAATAGCCTGCTAAACTCCAAATGACCACAAACTATTGATCGCGTCCTCTTCCCCAACGTCCTCTTCCTCGCTACTACCAAAGAGCTTCGCCGCAACCTTCGCCTGGTCTCCCAATTCCAAGGAAACCCCAAGGGCCGGCTCTTTTTTAATTTTCCGATTCGCCTCTGTATCATAGAGCTTTATGAATTAGCATCATCACTTGAGCTGTCACACAATCATCAACTCACTGTCCCGTATGTGTGGTCGAGGAAATCCTCCATTGAGAACCCAGGCTTGGTGAATGCTTCAGAGAACACCTTCACCAGAGTTGAGACGCCAGAGTGGTAATGCGATTGGTGTGACTGGAGTTCCCAGAGAGAGCTAGAGAGCGCATTGGTGCTCAACGGGTTCGGCTCCGTGGGTAAGAAAGGATCTACGGGATGATAAAATTGGGGTGAAATAGATACAGGAGATAAAGGCTACCTTCTGTCCCATCCACATCTGTCCGGTTAATCATGACCATCAATGCAGGATGGCGCTTGAGAATGTTGTAAATGAAGGGTATGAGAATGATGACACCAGCAGGAGGTGCGGAAAGAGATAGGCGTGCTAGACGTTTGACAAATGATGCTAAGAGTGTCGCAGGAAGATGTCTAGTGCATATTAGGAAATTTGAAAGTATCTAGAATAGGCTTCAACGTACGTAGAATTAAGGAAAAGTTCAGTCATTCGGAAGAACCGAGGACGATGTTTTACGTGGAGTAGATTGCGGTCTAAGAAGGCGTAGAGGCGTGTGTAGAAAGAAGGGTAGTCACTATATATTTAATGAGCGATGATGCTAGAAAAAACAAAGATAATCGCTCACAGGTTATATTCCTTAATCAATACAAAGAGTGCATTCAACGCCAACAAGCCCGCAGTTCCGCCTAGAACACGCATGAGTATCGAGACCGTCAAGGGACTGCCAAACGAACCATAGTCTACGCATGCGCCAATCCAGTCCATGACCAGCATAGGCCGTGTCAAGTGGGGCATGATACATCGATGCATGATATTCAATACACGGGTTGCAAGGGCTTTTGTCGCTGTTGCATCTTGTGCCACAGATAACCGAGAAAGAAGCTCTAACCAGGTTCTTGTGAAGACCGCACGGTGGGAGGGGAGTGAATGAAGGGATTGGTGTATCGTCAATGTATGAACGCGTGCGCCGGGTGTTTTTGTCTTGCTGGTATCCTTCGCCGTTTTATCATCATCGAAAAACTTCCGCCAGTCATCCTCAGCCGCGTCTCCAACAGGTTCCTCCTCGCCTTCGTCATCTTCACCATCCTGTTTTTTCGCGGCTTTTGGTTTCGGTGGTTTTGCGCCGAGTTCTGATACCCACCAAGCACTCAGTTCCGAAGATTCGGTGGGGAATGTGGTTAGATCTTCGAGGATTCGCAAAAGGTTGATGGGGAGCTGGGGGTGCTCTTTAGTGGATGTCGTAGTCAGCAATGTCCTGACGGTGAGTCAATAAGGTAGTATGTCAATGAGGAGCAATGTTCGCGCACCCTGCTTCTCGTAAAAAGAACCACCGAATATCGTCGTGCACACTGAACCAAGTTTCATGGAAGACGTGCAGGACATCGGAGTCGATGTACGTGTCTGAAGCTTGGGAAGATTTCCGAGGAGACGAAGGGCATAATAAAAGAGCAGAAACGATCTTTCGGAAGTGAGAAATATGGAACTGAGGTACCGAAAGACTCGAATACTTGGTCGCCATGGAGGACAAATGTTTTTGCAGAGAGAAGAGAATTTGAAGGGCCGATACCTGTGCGAATAGTCAGACGAATTCATAAGATAGAAGAGGCTACGCACTCTCAAAGATTTCTCCTCGTCCTTCAGTAGTCCCGCGAGAAAATCGACATACTTATTCAGTCGGTCCCACAACCAGGCTTTGACAGTCTTTGCGCTCTCGTCACCAGCAACCGACAGCTTCCCATTACTTATCACCAGCACAAAAATTCGATACAGAGCATATATACCCTTCGAAACTTCCTGAGAATCTTTCCGTGAGCAGGTGAGATGCAAAAGGTCTGCCAGTGGGTTCAGAGATCCATTGTTGGCGACTGCACGGGTAAGCTGTTGCTCAGTTTCCTGAATCGTTTGAAGGGCCTTGGAGTCATTGTTGAGCTTTCTTTTCTTGCTCGGGGGTGGTAGGGAACGGGGACCACGCATGTTGTGGTGAATGCAGAGAAAAAATTCGCCGATCCCTGAATAGCGAAGTCGGCCCGGCATCCGTCATTTCACTGACACGCTCATGTCCGTGCCTCCTTCATCGAGCCTGTCACTGTCGCCAGTGTCGAGCACACCGTCTCGACACCGCCACCATTCACCTACACGCTCACCGACGCTTTCTGTGGCGATGCCAGCACCTCCCATAGCGTCGACGTCCCCCGTTTCTTCCACGCCGCCTGCTGAAGATGCGCAGCCACGAGGGTCGCGCTGGATGAACTCTCTTCGCAAGATAGATGCCTTGTACCATCTTGCAGAGCCGCTGCCTCCACATCCGCCTGCGCCGGTGAATATCTCGCATAGAACCCCCTTCGCGGCGCATGGCAACGCATCGGAAGCGTCGTCTGTTGTTTATATCCCACCCACAGGAGCGCCGGGGTACCGTGGCGAAGGGTATGACTGGGACGTTGGAGTTCTTGTCGAGAAGAAGGCTCTCTACGTTGATTTGAAAGGAAGAAGGGAGGGGACTGAACGTGTATTGGACGTGCATCTAGCCAACATGGTATGTTTACAGCCTTATCCTTGGCTCTATGTAACGCTAATACTGGTGTAGATTCGCAACTACCTTCCCGCTCTCTCCCGTCTCCCCCGTTCATGGACGCTCCTCTACTCTCTAGACCAGCACGGCATATCACTCAACACGCTTTACGCGCGGTCTGAGCAGGTGAAGCCGTGCGGTGCACTTATCGTGTTCAAGGACGAAGGGGATACCATTTTCGGCGCGTTTGTGAGTGATGGGATACGGCAGAGCAGGGGAAAAGGCCATTATGGGAGCGGCGAATCGTAAGTCTTCCATTCCATTTCATTTCCTTCTCATCCATTCTCGGCAGTTTCCTATGGCGCTATTCAGGAAATGAACTGTCTGTCTTTAAATGGACAGGACGAAATGGATATGTTGCATTGTGCGAACCTGACTACATGAGCTTTGGGGGTGGAGATGGGGCATATGGCTTATACATCAATGCGAACTTGTTGGACGGTTCGTCGGCGCCATGTCCGACATTTGCGAACGAGCCGCTGTGTTCTCCAGGGCATAGCATGAGAGGGACAGTGCCCTTTGAGTGCGTGGGAGTGGAGGTGTGGAGGATCGGCTGATTTCATCGGAATATAAATATACGGTATACCCTAATTACTTGTTGTACCACTATCGACATACAGACATTCCTATCTCACATTCGCATACTATTGACTATAAAGAAAAAAATGTATTTGGCATTGACTTGAATTTCTGAGTTTATTCCTTTGAGTACGCCACTTAGAAACAAGTTTGTAAAGAACTGATGCAAGGAGATCCCCCCCCATTTATGAATTTCTCGGCGCCTTTCAAGTTGTTGAAATCTATCAACTTCGATGATCAAAGCTTGTCCTTGTATTTTCTGAAATGGCTGGTCCCTGCCGATCTCAGTGTCATCGACATCTGGTCACCTTTATTTCGACGCACGCGACAGCCTGCCTCTCCCCCGCGGTCTCCCTTATCTTGTGTCCGAGTCGGTGAAACAGCAGTAACGATGGCGTGCCATCCTCTCCCCAACGACCGTCCTCGTCCTTGTTCTATAACTCAAGTCCCGCTGGACTTCAGCTTAACTGTCGCTCTCTGTTTCGGTGACCTCCAGCGATAGTCATGCTTGCAAGATAGCTGCCAATTTAACCAGCCCATTGATATCGCTTCCGTCTGTCCCTTCAACAAAAAAGTCAAGTCTGCCTCAAGCGGTCCATATCTTCTTCCGGATCCTCGGTAGATCGGTGAATGTAAGATGTTTTCATCCCACCGCAAGAGAGACAATCTAAGTCACGGTCTGGTACTTACACAGTCGCAGTGGGGACAACCTACGTGCTTGCGGCAGCTCTCAGATCATAGGAATGGGCAGCGACCATAAGGCATTCCTCGGGCTTTAGATCGAGTAAATCTATGGCTTTCTGGTAAATCCTTGGGTCGGGCTGGCGTCTAAGGGTCGGAGGGAACTATGAGGCATTATCACTCAAACGCATACCTTTGTGAGGCCCAAGAGTTGCGACGACAATAGAGTATGAAATGGGAGTCGGGATGACTGGATAATGTCGAGCTGAAGACGTGTGGTGCCGTTGGCCAGGACGATACTTTCAAAGACAAGGTCAAAGAATGATCCTTGATTCCAGCAATCTCTTCACCCACACGAAAAATTTATTCTTCAGTCTCTCAATGCCTTTGATTGCATCGGGCCAAGCTGCGGTTGATCTCGTCAGTAAGGCTATTCCCTGACATCACTCAAATTGGTACCTTGTTCTTCGAACTATGTCATTTCTCGTTTCCTCATCCCAATTGATATTGCGATCTGACAGAAGACGATCCAGAACCCGCCTGTGAGTGATATCTATGTCTTCAGGATCTTCGCCTGCCTGAAAGCGGCGATGAATTTCCTCAAAGAAACCGGCCCGCCAGTACATGGCGAAGGAGTGGGGGCCAGTAAGTGAAGGCTTGGAGTACAAGGCTGACAGTATAGAGGAACACCAATCGGCACAAGTGCCCATGAGATCAAAGACGAGGGCCTGTATCATTTTCGGAGTCGACCAGCGAACCGACAATTTGGAGCTTAACAAACGTCGGAATATGCCGGCTTTGATAGGATCGAATATCACGATCACGTGATACTTGTTTCTCATTGCTCGTTAATTGCCTGTCTGCAGCCTACGGCGTTCTCAACAGCAAGTGACTTCTGTACGAGTTGATAAATGGGCTAAGAAAAATTTACCGCATGTAATTTGCACATATTGCGCAAAATTCAGATGAAATAGGATATAAGTACGAAGCTCAGTCAGGCAACAGTCAGGCACGGCGAGAGTGAAACGGCAGTTCTGCTGAAACGACTTGGGTACTCTGATAACTAGGGCTGGCAGGAAGGAGTCCGAGGAGCAGGAGGCAAGAGTATGGCGTGAGTAAGAAAGAGTGAGGATCAAAAAGAAACGGACGTATCCACTAACAGCAGGATGCATACATCCGAACGACAATATGATCAAATATGATCATGGGATAGTTTGCATTTACTACACACCGATGCAAAGGATGAAGCCGTTTCCTACAGCTCTGGTGTGAGTCATGACACTAGAAAAAGAAGAATTCTGAGCCATACATAGACCATGAATGCAAATATGTACGTTCAATAGTCACCAGAATTATTGAAAACGACGCGGTCAGCCCCAGGACGGCCGCTTGCGTACAAATCTCCAGGTAGAATGGGATACTCATCGATCGTCAGTGCCCCATCCAGTTGGCAGTGGTTCGAAAAGCTGTTGTTAATTACCTCATTGTAGGGCGGCCCAGCACACTGCATATTCAGGCCTTCGAAGTTTCTGTACTGGTGCGGGAAATTCCCTGCACGAGAGCGAGTCATGTCAGTATAGTAAGCATCTATAGTCAGAAGAAATTTAAGTTGGCCAAACTTACTCATCCGACTGCCGGTGGTGCGGCGTGCAACGCCAGCGTTGATGGTGGCTTGGAACTCAGTGGAAGTGTATGAATTGCTACCGCAGGTGACGCTACCAACCGGTAATACAGGTGTAGCTAATGCGAGAGCCAACAGAGTGTTGAACGAGAGTAGCTAGCGACTGATGGAACATGATGTGCAAATCTGACTGTTGTCAGAGATGACAGTTCGTGACACAAACCAGAAGTACCAAGTTCCCATATATACCCATGAAATGTTTGAAACAAAAACCCACTCCGGAAGGAAATATTAGCAGGACGACAACGGTGCCTGCCTTCACGTTCGCCAAAGATGCAATCTATTTACTACTCATCCTGAGTCCAGTCCCGTGGCCTATTCTGGCAAGTAAAACCTCTTGTGATTACTCTGAATTTATGTATCTAATGAGCAGACGTACCATGGGATCGTTATTGAAGATCATTCACTATTCAGAGCGGATGAGCTCTATCTTAGCCTAGTGAGGAGCCTCCTTAGTGACGTCGATTTCTTCGAAAGCCGGTACAAAGTTGTGGTGGTCACCATAGGGGATTATCGATATCTGGTTCCTCATCAATAGGTCTTCGAGTTCTACAACGGCTTGGGTTTCTCGGTCGTGACGTAGTGAGGAGTGAGTTTCATATTGCAGTCACCGTGCTTCAAGTTTGTCTTCAGACTAGTATCCTGACGCGGAGTAGGTTATCCATGCCTGGGGCGACGACAGAGCTCATTTGTACTGAAGTGTTGATAACGAAGCTGAATTTACCGGGTATGACAAGCACGCAAGAAGTAACACCGTACTTGCGAAGGAACCGACACGCATCCCGGCGGCCGGAAATTTGAATCATTTATCCTGACAACAATATACAATATATAAATAAAGGTTAATCGCCATCGCATGAGACGAAGTTGTTTCCAGAAGCTCCAGAGTGCGTGATGACGCTGGATAAAGGCCATTAGTTCTAGTCCATTCAGATGAGGACGCTGATGAAATCGTACGCGCAATAGACACCATTATCAGAGAAAACTACACGGTCTGCGCCCGGAGAGCCACCGTTGTAGAGCCCACTTTCGAGTATGGGAAACTTTGCGACTCACGGTCAGTATTGCATTTCGGACTCGGTCTGTTGCATACCTCGTTATAAGCCGATTCACCGGAGCACCACATGTCAAGACCTTCATAGTTGTGAAATGTGTGAGGGTAGCTACCTATGGATCACGGTAAGACTGACTAGTAAGGGAACTCGAAGCAACTTGGTATACCACTCCCGATTGGGTCGTCGATCAAAGAGTATCCGTAGGATACAGCGCTTTTAACGGCAGAAAGACTATAGGTATTACTACCACAAGCAACAGAACCGGATGGCCACGCGCGACGCGTAGGAGCGGCCATCGAGAGGGCCAGGAAAGAGAAGAGAAGCAGGAGATATCGTTGGAACATAGTTGACGGTTTCGAAGGAGCGCAGAAGAAAGCTCTTCAGACAGATCGGCATAGCTAGGCTGTAAATATATATGCAAAACATGCCGGCCCATCATCAGGTTCGACAAAGAGATAATAATGCTCGCCATGCAGGAGCAGTCAACAATATGGCTCAGGAAGTGAGGTGACGCATGCACCGCACGTTCACTTGCGCAGATACTACTTGATCTAGAAATGCCCATCAACAAATGTATTACGTTTGAGCACTCGGCTGAAATATAATAAGACCGAACGCACAGATAAGGTGCCGATGTTTGGGAGCTACGCTCATGGCTCACGAATCAAATGACAGTGTAGCACACGGCCACGAAGTCGAAGGAGCTCTGTTTTTTATCAGAAAGCGTGCTCGAGTTGAACGTGGCTGCCGTACGGTGATTGATCTTTACAATCACACCCCCACTGTAGTCGTGTATGTTGCGAGTAAGAAAGCTTTCGGTAAACCCCGCATTACTCTATCGGTTACCGCAGCCACGTATCGTTTAGTAGTATGCACCAAGTCCTCGAGAATTCCGTCGCCAGAGTCTGGCTGTTCTAAGTTAGCGAAGTGTACAGATTAACGACTCGGAGGAGGGTAAAATTTTTACCACACATATCATGCAGGAAGGCAGGGGGAGGGTCAAGAACGCCTTGGGTAACCAAGTGATCACCGTTAGAATTAAGCTTCAAATGTTTATATCTCCAACTGGCGGAGCTGTGGAAAGAGGTGTAAGTTGCCTAGGGTTCCGTTAGAAATGTCCGAATTCTAAACATCGTGTGTATAACATGTTTGAAATCGGTTTCTAACACGAAGGATCAAAGTGGGTACGTTATAATTGTTGAAATTACTGGCATGTTCGCAGCGTTTACAAGCAAAAGGACGACTAATGTTTGTTGATATTTCGGATGAAATTCTGACAAACGTTGTTAGTTTGGTCACTAATCCTCGCAAAAAGTAAGGGATATGCTTATACGTACCCAGCTATCCTGGCCAGCGTAACGGCACTAACTCTCACCAGTATGATAGAAAGTATGATACGAGTAATAAGTATGCAAGCTGGATTCATTCGATTGAGCGTGAACAGTTGAGAGTTTCGGAATTTGCCGACAATGCCGGTGCATGATTGGTGTGACTCGTGACAGCGCCACTCTCCTTTACCCTGTTTACCGCGACCACGCGACGCGTTTTCCCATGGATTCCTCCCAGAATGAGTCGCCTGCTGGTCCACGACGTTCCCAGCGTGATAGGAAGCAGCCGAAACGCTTAGATGCCAGTGAGACTGCTTCGATATATCCTCATTATCGTCTCTAATTGTTGTCAGTCTCGAACAGCGGTAAACGGAAACGCACAGCAGACAGCGACGCCGACGAGGACATCGACGCAGGCGGGGAAGATGCCACAGATGAATACCATGTGCCAAAGCCAAAGCCAGCGCGAAAAACGGCGAAGCCTGCGGCGAAAAAGCCGCGCACACAGAGGGGACGCAAAGTTAAAGACCCTGAAGACGCGTTATTCGACCCGGAGCAGCTTGCGAAAGACACCAGAATCAATTCAGATAACCCTCTGTATAGTACGTCTAGACGTTTTCGTGTCTATAACACCTAATGTACTCTGGCAGACGCTATCATGAACCCGTCAGCTGCACTGCAGGGAACAGCGGAAGATTTCCTTGAATCTCTTCAGCAGCATTCTGGGGCCGCGCTGGCGGAACTGATTAACCTCATTCTGCGGGCTTGTGGATGCAATGACTCAGTTGACGAGGATCAAGCGGTGGACTATGACGGTGTCGTTGATGCGCTGGACCATTTTACGGAAGGTCTCAAACAGGTGCGCCCCCTTGTCTCCTTCGAGTATCAAACATTAGATCATTTCTCCAGGAATCATCGCCCACGTATCCCTTGACCTCTAAGAATCCCATCTTCAAGAAATTTCGCACACACCTTTCCGAGTTCTTTGCACGTTTAATTTCATCTGCTGCAGATCTGGGTGTATTGTACACGTCAGATCTGATACCCACTCTCCAAACTTGGGTCGTAGCTATGAGCTCATCCCAAATACGGAGCTTCCGGCACACGTCAACTGCTGTTGCTCTCGATGTCGAGGCAGCGCTCTGCGACGTCACACGAAGCGTTGAAAAGGAGGTTGAAGTACTCGGGCGACAGAGAGAGGGTGAGAAAAAGCGCAGAGCGAAGGGAGGGGCCAGTGCAAAGGACAAGGAGCTTGAGGGAAAGCTGAAAGAAGTCAAGCAGAGAGCTGCCAAATTGGACGAATTCTTAAAAGAATTCATTGACGGGTACGGTTGTTCGTCTTTTGAATGTTCCTTGGACTCATTGGAATTTAGCGTCTTTGTCCATCGGTTTCGTGACCTCGATCCTGTTATACGAACGGAATGCATCACTTCCCTCGGCATATTCTTCAAGAAGCATCCATCTCATTTCCTTTCGACCTCTTACCTCCGATATGTCGGATGGGTACTTTCGGATTCCGCTACACACGCCCGTCTAGCTGCTGTGAAGGCTCTACAAATTGTCTACTCATCATCAGTCGCCGACGGTGTTCTCACTTCTCTAAATCACTTTACGGAACGATTTAAACCCCGTCTGGTCGAGATGGCCGAAGCTGACGTGGACGTGGGTGTCCGTGTTGGTGTGCTCAACGTCCTTGAGGAAATCGAAAAGAGCGGTATGCTCGAAGAAGAGGAGCGAGAACGACTGGGCGGACTTGTCTTTTGTGAGGAAATGCGGGTACGCAAAGCTGTTTCAGGTTTTGTACGTGGTGTTTGGGAAGAGTGGGTAGAGCAACGCGACATTGAGATGGGCGGGAAGAGCAAAGATGATAAGGAACGGATGGGAATAAAGGGCATCGCAGCGCTACTGGTGACATGGGGGGAGGCATTGGATAAGGTCCTGGGCGATGATGAGGACGATGAAGATGAAATCGAAGCAAAGCGCACGAGGACGAGGCCTGAAATTGCCGCCCTTTCTACGGGAAGACACAGATCTGGGGGAGGCAATCGCACAGCTTTGGCAGCAGAAGCTTTGTGGGACGAATTAGATCCTGTTACTGATTGGTCAGGCATACTCGATATGCTGCTGCTTGATCATTCTGCATCTACAGGTCAGGGCCCATCTTCCAATGGACGCAGCAAAAAGGGGAAGAAGAGAAGAAAGCCAACAAAAAGCAAAGGTGCGGCCTCCCAGGATGCGGATGATGATGACGAAACCGAATCTGTTCACGTTGATGATTCATGGAGACTGGAGGAAGTGGAAGAAGGTATCCTGCTTGAGCTTTTGGTCGCTTCTCTGACAAAAACTAAGAAGGAAGCGATCGGAGGTAAGAAGGTATGTTTCGAATAGTTCAACCACAAGTGCATACTTACACCAAATGTAAAGGGCGAGGAGGAAGCTGTTGCCAACGAGATTACCCGTGCTTTGATGAAAGGTCTCCCGCGCCTTTTCGTGAAGTACCAGACAGACGAAAATCGGATTAAGGATGTTCTGGTCCTACCAACTCTTATGAACTTGGATCTGTATCTTGAAATGCGAGCCATCAACGTAGGTTTTATCACATTCTACACAACATTAATCTTACTTAAACATCAGGATTACTCAAATCTATGGGATGACATCCTTAAACAATTCCTCACGCATGCGTCTCCTGGTATTCTAGCACTTGCAATGAACTCCATCACATATCTTTTATCTGCGACATCTCTTTCCAACACCAACAGTACGAAAATTCTTGAGCTGGAAGACGAGCTCTCGTCGGTGCTTCGTGCCGCCCTCGCGGATCGTGAAGAGATCGAAGTAGCGTCATTCAACGAAGACGAAGTATTGTCTCTTGGGTCCACATGTATGCGATTGAGAATACTTGCCGGAACAAGAGATATGACTGGGTGGATCGAAGATGATGAGGGAGGTAAGCAGAGTAAGGTGTGGGATCTCTTGAACGCTATAGCAGAGCGGGGACGACTTGGATATAAAGACGAAGAGGTGGTCAGTCTGGTTGTTCTATCACCGTTGGAGATTTATTGACGGTCTCCATAGATGATCGAGCAGGTGTTGCATCTATTGACGTTGCATATCATCTGGAAAGGAAAGGCACTTACGACGGATCCTTCACCTTCCGCCGAGGAGGTTCGACATAGAGAGAACCTGGTACTTCAGCGAGAGGTCTTACTGGAAAAACTGACGGAGTATGCGATTGGCACACAATCAAACACAGTGGAAGGCGTTCAGCGAACTGTATGCATCTACTCAAGCTGTTCCGAACCATAGCTCACCTCTTCATGAATCACAGGCATTCAAAAATCTATTGGATCTCCATGTTCTATTCTCAGCAGCGCAAACTATCGCAGCAGATGGATCGCAGTTGTCGACTGCTACGGTGGCGCTGACCATGGAAGATGAAGCCCAGTATAGATGTGCAGGATACGTGCAAGCTGAGATTGAGAGGTATGCAGAGATCGTTCAAGAAGGAGATGAAGAGGAGAACAAGAGCGATGATGGCAGCGATGTTGACTCAGGGGACGAGGACGACACTGCTAAGAAAGCCAAGAAGAAGGGGAAGGGAGCAACGAAGCCGGCTGCCACAGAGAAGGAAGGCAAGTCCTTGACCCATTACTTCTTCCTTGACTGCCACATCTCACGTTTCCTTTAGATGACGATGCTAATTCTCGTGTACGGCTCGAAGAGGAGTACATATTCATCGATGTGATGTCGACCTTCCTGCGAGCAATACGGGCTGGTGCAATTCATGTTCGCCATGGAGCTATTCTTCTGGCACACTATGGCCGTTTGGGTCCTTCATTTGACCTATGCACCAAGGTCATTGTAGAGGTTCTGCGTGAAGCAGGCATGTTTAACGATGATGGTGACCTCGTCGTTCTGGTCGTTACACAAGCTCTTCAAGAGGTAGTAACCCATCGCGGTTTTGTGTTAGCAACTATAACTCATTCTTCGTCTCCAGGCATTTACACTCATCTTGGACTCCGTTGTGCCAGACGAGACCAACGCCGTTCAGCTCGCGAAACAGCTAGCGTCCTGTTTTGTTGTTCGAGGGGTTCAGCTTTCCATCGTCCGCCGACTTGACAGCGAATACATCGTTCAGATTCATACCAATCTGATTTCGTGGTTGGGCAAGCGGCTGTCGACCTACCAGAGCAACAACAACAAAAAATCCCTCAAGAGGACGATATTGTGCTTCCGCGTGTTGACTCAAATGCTTAGTGTTATACAAAGCCAGGAAGCTTTGCAAATGTTCGTATTATTTCTCACATTCATGGCGCTTTATTGATGGTCTACCTATCGTCATTAGCAAAGCTCATATGGACCAGGTGTTAGCTGAAGCCAAAGTGGAAGTTTCTCCGACGTCCTCGCTATGGGAGCCTCAACGTGCCTATGAAAGAAGGTTGACCTCAAAGGATAAAGAGAAAGGTATGGTGACTTCAAGCGATAGTCGTATTGAGGCTAATTGCTTGAGTAGTGCCTGGGACTAAAACTCGAAGGGCTACTGGCAAAGGAAAGACGAAGACTTCGGCGATAGTCACGACTGACGAGGAGAGCGAAGTGGAACATCTGGTTGATCATAACATGGAGCAGGACAAAGCGCCTGCTGCAACTCGAACGCGGAAACGACCGCAACGTAAAACCGCATCTCGTGCACGCGCGCGCGCAGCCGAGCAACTAAGCGACCGCGACGCTGACAATACTGCTGAAGAAAATATCGCAACGCCGAAATCGCGACCGCGACCGCGGCCGGCATACAAGTCGAAAAACAAATCTACTGCTAAGGACGTGGCAGCGACAGATATGGAAGATACGGCGGCGCCTGTTGCACCTAGTCCACGAGACAAAACCCCTCAATCACCTTTGACACCAGCTGAATCTGATCTGGATGACGCTCTTCCGTCACGGAAGAGAGCACGGACGGATGAAGATGAGGAACATGCGGCAGCAGAGGCGGCGACTGCTGTGTCTGCAACTGAGGGTGCCGACGATGAGGGTGAGGGTTATATACGAGTGCGGAGGAAGCGAGCTCGTCATTGACAAACGGACTAGTTTCGGTGTGGATCCTCTTTTTCTTTATGATTTATATTTAATTTCCTGCCTTTGCTATGCTTGCTGCTGTCGATGTATACATTATCTTTGTATCCGAGAATGGTGTAACAACATTATTAGATGCATTATGATGTAAGTTCGAGGGCAGAAGTGCGAAGGTCTCGCTTTCTCACTCATTTCTAGAACTTTGTCTATGGATTGACAGCTTTCACAGCATCTCAGGACGATATATTTGGTCTCACCAATAGTAGACTACTGCTTGTGAGCAACACCCCACAGAAACCATTACTTTCTATTCTATTACCGGTTACAAAGTTGTACGTGCTTCAATTATTCACCTCCTCCGATGGAACAGGTACTGAGATGGACAGTGACCAATACCATGCGAGATGAAACCCTGGAGATTGGCGAACAGACGAAACGCTCACAACACACAAACCAGAGGTCGGAACCGTTCAGTTTTCTAATCAAGCACCTTTGCCCTCTACCAAGGTCGTTTCCGGTAAGAAGACGCGGATATTCACCCCCATGAAGCCATCAGAGAAACGGAAAGGTAGAGCATCGGAGGCGTTCAATACAAGACACGAGATGGCCGACAAACGTGCCGCATCATCTATAGCCACTCGTAACAACGCTACACCACACGGTCCTCCGTGCAGTCATACCGACCAGCTACTACCAGATGTATGTGGTCGAAGGACAGTTGCACGTGCGGAAAATCCCGCGATGACTTCAGACGTCGACTTGAGGGTCGTCGACGAGAGTAAAATTTAAAAAGTACATACTCAGACCTGCCGCTGGCGCGCGGATGCGTTGGCTCTCACCAGCCCTCACCAACTAGTATGGATACTAAATCACAAAGGCTCCCGAGGTCTGAAACGATTTTGTGCTAAATTTGATCGGGTTTAGGCTTCTTTATTATAAGGTTGACCTCCACCACCACTACCACCTATCAGTACCATGGACAGGACGTCCTGCCGCCGCTTCGGCGCCGCGACGGAGTCCCTTCTCGTGTCCCGTTCCTTGCGATGAGAAGTAGGTTTCGTTCCGTTGTGTCTTGCGTCCCCCAACGGTTTCCAGCGCGGTTGCTGTCCCTATTCGGTGTGTCTCATGTATCTCTTATTCACGTAGCGCCCCCCTTGGTCCGTGCAGGTACATTACGACATTGTGTATCATTGTTTGTTTTGTCGCAGCGTTGTCTTGTCTTTTGCTAGCGTTGGTCAGCAATAGCAATCCCAACAGCAATATCATAGATGTCTCACTCACACAGCTTCCCCCGCGTCTGTAGTATAAGACATATACCTTTCCCGACGTCGAGGACGAGGTTCACGTCCTATGGCGCTGTGATGCATCCCACAATGTCCAGGAATTGCGCACTCAAATTTTCCACGTCTTCGCACTTGCACCGGCCGATTTCTTGGTCCTCTTACACTCTGCACCGTCCGAGTCCCACGTCGTGCATTTGTTTTCTGACGCCGAGCATAGTGTGGTCCTCTGTCGGTTTGCTAAGTACGTTTATGAGGTACTTCGAGAGTTTCGTCAGGTTCCACTGCTTCGTGCCGGTTACCTACCGTCGTATCTTTCAGCTCTAGGTCTCTAAACTGTAATGCATACATAATTTTAGTTCCTGTTACGTATTTCTTTCCTTGCAGCTCTCTACGTCTCTAAAAAATAAAAATAAAAATGCATACATGTACTATATACATGTATGTTGAACCCGCGAGACGCACTCAACAGTGTGGTTACAACGGCATGAGTCTTTGTGGCCACAGCGCATGGCTTGCCATGTCAGGGCTGTGGGCCCGGCCGTTCCTTATAGGGACCTTGTGCCGGTACCAATACCAATACATACCTCTCACTCTGGGCGCGTATCCGCTCCTCCTACGTAAGACATTTCCCTTCTATGGTTTATCTCATGTCCTATCATGGATACATTTTTCACTAGGATCACGCCTATGAGGTAATATTCCGAGTCGGTAAGACACTTTGATTGAGACTCTTTTAACAAGTTGAGAGTCGAAGACTTCGTTTACAAAAGCTGTATGTGCTCCAGTTTCCTCACCCGGCACATAAACTAACGCCTCATAGAATAATGAATGAGCTGGACGATTCTCATTATCAACGTCTCTATGACACTTACTGGAAGCGCCCAGACGTCCAATTATATCAAAAAAGTCGAACATCCAAATACGAAAGTCAGGGAAAATACCTATGGGTACTTCAGGATCCCAGCGGATTCATGGAAGCGGCATTCGATACACAGACGGTGACTGTCTCCGAGGAATACATGAGGGCAGCGAACAGTGCGATTAGCTTCTCAAAGGGTGCCCCTGCAGCGGAGACTGCTCACTTTGACGTATCCTCTCCACCTTGTAATCCATTTCAAGGCCATGAAGACGCGGTAACTGGCGAAATGTATGGGTTTTCTGTCAACGGCCGCCGCAGATTAGGTATGCTGTCTCTACTAGAAGTTGGTCCTTGCTCTCAAATATTGGCAGGCAAAAGTGTCTGGTTATGTCTTATCCTCATCTGGCGTCTCCAGTGCGGCCTGACAACGGCCTACGCCAGCTACGGCCCATATTGGGTGGTCTTCTCCGAAAAAGGCTTCCACAACTTGGGCGATGATATCAGTCGTAATCCCGGCGCCGCCTTTTATATCAACCACCATTTTGGTGATCATTTCTGGTTCTTGGTCGACACGACAGCGGGCTGCTATGAGGGGGATATGCCTGCCCCGCTCCTTATCTCGCGTTGTTACCTTGTGCAGGCCACAACGACGCGATGGATACGCTGGAAAGACCATTGCAAGACTGTCCGTACATATAAAGTGGATGTACCCATGTTGTGGTATAACGGTATGTGATTTCCTTCTTCTCCAGTGGCAGGAGCTGACTGCCACTCCCAAGAGTACTTTATGTAGGAATAGTAAAGGAACACTTGGTGTCGATGATCCTGTTAATGTAATAAGGACTCTTCTGAGTGACATCGAAAAGATTTAGGTGACCCGTATCCAACCATATATTCCATGTCATTGACTCACTACCGATCGTAGAAGTCAGTAGATAATCTTTGGTAAGGTGTGGGTGGCATCATGAGGTTCACTCCACAGTATTGGAAGCCTGGCGTATTTTTCTTGCATCTTCTCGGCTCTAAAGTCTTATATATCTATCTTCCTTTATCACTAAAAGCATCTGGTTATATCCCATCCGCAAAAAAAGAGCAGGAAAGGGTTCTCTACACCACTGGCATATGATTATCGAATACCGTCTCAGTGACCGCTTGGGCATCAATTCGAGCCATTGGTTCTTGTTCGACACCACCACAAACTGCCTAGTATGAAACTGATATGCTGGCTCAGCTCGTTCGCACAGGATTTCACGTGGTACAAGACACGGCCCGAGGCGGATTGGTTGTGCCGTTCCAAGGCGGTATCTTTTCATACGATGAAATCATTCCGTGTCAGTGTATATGCATTCCTCCTCTTTCTTGTTAAACGCTGATTGCATTTTCACAATTCAAGCAGTTTGTACAGGAATATCCGGAGACATATACATGTAAATTTAATATTTTCATAGCGGGTGTCATACAGTCCTGTGACGCTCACGCAGTCCAGAGAAAGGATGAAACCGATGATTGCTCGCAAACTTTCGCTATTGTCATATGATTGTACGTCGGTATCTATCCGAAAGATGGCATGATAACATAAATTGCATTGAAACGAAAGGAAGGTCCCGCTTGGGTTCCGCAATAAAGATAGAACAACGAATAGAATAAATAATGACCCGTTAGTCTGAATCGGAGAGTAAGCCAAGAGTCGTTAAGATTCCATTAGGCTAGAAAGGATATCAGGCCGACATCAGCGAAAAAGGACTCCTCAAACTTACATCCACTGTCATAGCCTTGTACACTTGAGAAAGCTCAGAACTATCTGGTAACGAGCTTGGGCGGTCACAGCTAGAACGACGCCTATGTCGGGGCTCGGGTGTTCTGGCTTGTTCAACGTGAGAGGCAGGCGTTAAGAGTGATAACGCCCTCCTAGGCCTGAGGTCCTTGGAAGTGATGCCTAGCATATCGCAAAGCTCTTCATGAGCTCGGATCATTGCTCTGGTCTCTGTATTGGGTGTAATACCATCCGTGGAAATGCCCTGCTCTCAGAGTCTCAGCATCAAGAAAATATTAATATAATCGTGTTGCATACCGTGGAAATCCTAGAGGGTAGGTTGGTCATAATATCATTGGGCCGATGACGAGGTATTGGGGGAACAGGAGGGATGTCTTCAATCGAAAACGTCGACCTCGTGCCGGACGAGGTACTCAGTCTGTTATTACTGATAACAGATGACCGAGCGGATCTCAAACCTGCCTTGGACATTCTGATGCTGGATTTGCGAACAGCCGAAATACGACTAAAACGTTTGCCCTGGCTATCAGGTGATCCGAGCTCTGCCCGTGAACTCAAGTTGTCAAAATCCTGCGCCACATTCTCTGCGTGTTGCCAAGCCTCATTCTTCTCCGCTTCTAGGATTTGAAGTTGCTCTCGTAAGGCTCGCGATTGGGCAAATTCCTTTAGGAAGCTGGAGTTGAGTTTCCTTAATGCCATTGCCAACGCGCTGGCGGAATGTACGTCGCACAGAGAGGTCAACTGCGCAATCTGCTGGTCAATACTGTGCAAATCTTCCGCCAGCCTGTCGAGCGCTGCACAGACATCTTTCAAGTCTTCGACGTAACGGACACCTAGAGGCATATTTTCCCAGGGAGAATTGTTGTTAACAGCTGCAGATAGCGACTCCAGGAGTTCTGCGCGACGCCGGGTGAACATTTTGTATCGAGACTTCACATCCATCCTTTGCTTCTCCAACTTCTCCATTTCAGCCGGAATTTCAACATCGATTGTTTCTTGACGCAGAAGCCGAATAGACGATGATTCAGCGGACTGCCGTATTGCCTTAGATACTATTGTTTGCAGCTCAGATGAACTGAATGTCCATTTCGCTGCGTCCATTGTATAGCCTCTCCATTTCGGCGTAGGTGTCTGAAAACGTGGAGATGAAAGGGCAGCAAAATATGTTCGTCGGTTGGCGTTGCCTGAAGCGACGGAAGACACTCGATCGCGTTTAGGCTGAGACGGACCCCGAGGCCCGGCTGGAGCCTTCGTTCTCCTACGTACGGGGGTAGAAGTCGAAGATAAAGCCAGCGATGCCTCATTAGAGTTGGCAAGCGAACTACTCTCCACCGAGAGAGGTACAGGTCTGTCTTGGGGTACGCTTGCACTTGGTGCTGTGTTCACCGGATGGTGATGATTATGGACAATTGTGTCATACGCGGGAGGCGACCCTAAAGCGTTATAAACATCATTATCATGTTGGGCATGGATGGGGTCTGTGCGAGGCGGCCGGGTCGATTGCGGTGATACAGAATGTGAATGGGTGAGTAAAGGTGGAGGCGGTGGAACCACAAGCGCTGGGGGTGCGTAGATTGCAGGCGGCAAGTTATTGTAATCCAAGGTAGGAAGCGGCGGCGGTGGCGGTACTACAAGTGGAGGGGGGGCGACGTTCCGACGAATAGCAAGTGGAGGAGGAGGTGGCACTGGTAGTGAAGAGGGTATAAAAGTGGAAGAAGGTCCTGGCAGAGGGTCAACACGGGGAACTGAAGGTGATCTCGGGGGTTCAACATGTGAAGTCGTGGGCTCAGATGCACCGTCAATGTTCGACGATGACCAGGGTTGTCGGTGATCCGGAGCAGGAGTAATCGGTGGGGGTGGAATTTCTGGGGTTGCAGAGGGAGAGGGTGGGGAATGAGAGGGAGGTAGAGGCGATAATGGCAAAGGCGGCAACGCTTTCAGCAACCGGACCTCTGAATTAGAGTCAGTTCCCAAGGACGTGGATGATCCAGTTCCAGTGCGCCGAGAGAGGAGAGATAGAGTGCTTCCAGAGGGACGTTGACGAAGCGTGGAAGGGGTAGCCGGCTTCGGTTCTTGGACAACCGTTTCACCAAGGTCTACAAAACTTTCATCCGGAATCGGAGATAAAGGAGGAGACAAGATATCCTGGGGAACACGCTGGCTCCCAGCGCAAAATTGCGGTAGGATGCGCGCGTCTGCCGAAACAAGGGCAGAGTTGTCCGAGGATGGCGCTACAGTCCGTAAACGAGTTATACTAACTTGTCGAGAATGCCTAGCACCGTGTACAGACGAAGCAGCGCGTGTCAACAGTACCTGTTGGGTAATGCTAGGCATCATACTTGCCCTCGGGAGCGCTGCGGACATAGGCGTTTGTGGGAACTCGTCTTGTCCATAGTCGGACTGGATTGGAGACTCCAGACTATAAGTCGGACTAGAAAGATCAGGTGTCTCGGGAAATGTCTGCGGCCCGTAACTGCTACCATTAGGTGAGTTATCAGAGCATTCAGAGTTCCCCATAGGCGCGACCATAAGTTGGTAAGTATCCATATCCCTAAGATCACGGATACCTTTGATGGGGTTTGAAGCGCTACGTGTTCTATTCGTATTACTGGCTGTTGTGGATACCTGCGGATGAGCGTAGGAAGTGGGCGAACAAGCCACACTTGGAATTGAATACATGCTCCCCGTAGATGCATTCGGTGACAACTAGGAGAAAGGTCACAGACACAGTGCTTGACTTGTCAAGTGAACTTACCTGTAAAGAACTTGGGCGTTCGCCGATGGGCAATAGAGACAACCTGTTGCCGTTATCCTCCGACGAGGAGTTCGCCGAACGTACAGAATCCCGTCGCGCGACCCACTCGATCCGACCTAGAAGGACATATGAGCATGCTATTCTTTGTGTAAATATACAGATCGAAAGAACTGACCGGAACCAGACGCCGAAGGTGCCGACGTACTCAAAATCAAGCTAGCAGAATGTGCATAAGGCCTGGCGTCCTGCTTGAACGGAGACGGAGGAGATAGTTGTGAGCTCAACTCCTCCGTGATGGGTGAAAATGGCAATCTAAATTCGTTACTCTGCACTGCAGGTCCATTGGCTGGACTGTGTTGGTAGTAGTCTAACACGTCTCCGATATCCTTGCCTGACGTTATGGAAGCACCTGTTGACGGAGTCACAGGATGTTGTTGATCAGGGTCCGGCTTGATTGACGGGGTTGAGTTTGCGGCGTTCGAAGTAGGTGGAGAAGGGACGTCTTCTGAGGCATCTCCAACTGCATCAACTGCGGATGCCTCCTGCGAGTTGTCATCACTCCTATGAAACTCTTTGGAACTAGCCGGAGAGATCTCATTTATCTTTTCCAAAGGCTCTGAGTGATGATGGTCACTCAAGGCTGCGGACGTCGTGTTATTGGAGCCCGGAGGAGCGGTTGATGGGTTGGGATCTACGTCGCTAGACAATCCCATGATGCTTCCGGTACTAGCTCGTTTCGGCGCATCGACTGATTTATTCGTCTCTAGCCTCGGATTTTTCGGTGGAGAATAGACCAGTTCGGCATTGAAGGGGATGGGTGGAACAACCTCAGAGGATGCAGGGGAAAGTGAAGACGAGAACTGACTTCCCCAGCTGAGAGTCCTATCCCGAATCACTGGAGAATTCAAGAAGGGATGTTCTCCCCGAGGTAGGGTCGCAGAATCCGTGCGGACAAGACTCGATGCACCGCTTCGGTGACGGGACAAGCGGCTATCACTGGATAGGACAAACGAATTCGCCATTAACGCTCGCGCTAAGGTGGAGCCCGAGACTGCAGATAGCTCCTCGATTGATGAGATCTGAGAAGTGGGACGTGACCGACGATCCGAAGCGGAAGCCGAGCGTATGAGCTGAACCTTTGCACCATGCAAAGTTGTCGGGATTTTGATGGGAGTAGGTGCAGTTCTTTTGTACACCATTGACTAGTTCTGCGTTCAACTTGGGGGTTCAGATCAAACAATACAATACGCACCAATCGATTTGATTTATTGTTGGACGGACCTACGATATTGACGAAATGAGATGCCTGAAAGGTGCTAAGTCTAGAGCAGTCAGAGTGCGAGTAGAATACTCACGTCCAACGTCTCCAACTTAGCCAATACATCATCGGACATAGATGAGGTCTCAGAATCACCATACATGCCTCCATCCTCGTCGATAGTGGAATCCTTGTGAGAATTCTGAAGCTGCTTCACACTGTGCCTGTAATCGCGACGCGAACCACTGCCACTACCAGATGCTTCACCTCCTGGAAACAGATGCTCCGGAAACCAATTTGTAATAGGTTCAGGAGAGAGGTCAATATCCAATTTCATCTCGAGCGAGTGCTCTGGCGCCCCAGGACATTGTGGCCTTTTCTCTGTTCCCTCTGAGACCGTGGAGACCACTGATGTCCGCTTGTCATGACTGATATCGAATACGGCAGGCGCGGCGTATGGATGAGAACTTGGCGTGTTTAAGCGCCGTACTTCAAACGGCGACTTGGTGTCCTTGTTCCTGTTGCGCCTTGACAAGGACATGAAGGAAGGAAGTGCGGGCATGGCCCGGCGTCGGTGGGGGTTGAACTGCTCGAAGTGATCAGATCCGTCTGTCAGACGAAGGAAGAGTAGGGCACAATCGAGCGCGCAATAGCTGGTGGGTGCAGTAAATGGGAGTCGGGTGCTAACGTCGATGGTAACAGCCTCCAGTGCTCATCACTCGGGTATGTTTGTACGTGTGTCACTGGCATCAATTGGGTCAATGATGCCGCTGATGGATATAACACAGTACGCACCATTCTTTCCCAGATCACGCCTCGGATCACTTGAGATAAGATTGGGTTACGGCAATACTCTGCGAAACTTGCACAGCCAGAGGGCATAGCAAAGGCGTAGCCCAAATTATCACAGTATACAACCTCGAAATATGCTGGATTCTACTCATGCAGCTACGTCTGTCGTGTGTCATCCAGGTCTTGGTGCCTGCGCCCAAGAATCCGTCAATGAAATTCACAGGGGAAGGCACACCTGGTCGAGATGCTCAAGGGTAAGAGCCTTCGTACCTTTGTCGCCATCTTGAGGGTACAGGGACTGAAGAGGAGCAAATACATCAATTTCAGCGCTGGGATTGTCGGTGTCGAGAAAGCGGTGAAAAATCCGAGGGAAAAATCATAATCGAGGCAAAATTAGATCGGCGCTTACTAAGCCAGCGGCACCGGGCCGTCAATTTGCGAGGGGTCGACCACGCCTCATGCTTCGAACAGCCACTGACTGGCTTTTTTTACATCTGTCGCCCTTTGCTGGAATTTCGCTGAGTTTGTCCACACTGTCACCAGATGTTCCATCTGACTTGGTTATCTTGACAACCCCGACTTGTATTCTGCTTTAGTCTCCGTGTTTATAGGGATCCCATTTCGGTGCCGACGTTTCCTTTCCCAACCTCATGTCCGAGAACCTTTGCTTTGGTGTTCTTTGTATCCTGAAAGAAACTGTCAGGGTCACCTATCACCGTTCTTAGAGCTCACGGTGGGAGAACAGAACATGCTGTAGACTTCGAAGTTCAAAAAAAGGTACTGGGAAGCTCCCGAACAACTACCAAGCTTTGCATGGAATACCGACGCGTTGGCATGCTCTGCATGCGGTCCTCCTTAATCTTCCAGCGCTGAATTATCGCAATAGTAACCTCAACTACGTACACTTGATTATTCTTGGTCTTCCAGGGTCTCCTGGTCAACACCTTTGGACATCTTTCAATACCACCGGGTACTTAGAATCAATCCGGTGGTTTGGGAGCACGGCTATTTACAGCTTGTATGCGCCGACTGCCCCTGGCTACCTATCGATGATCATTTTCCACCTCGCGGTGTCAATTCAGGTGGTGAATCTTCAGCCACCCACAAAAAACTCTAAAGCGATTTCTACGCCTATTCTGAGCTCTACCCTGAACTGGAGATAGTGGGCAGTTCGGTATCTAATGGGGAGTACGGCGAAGGAGTAAAATGGTGAGCGCTATTATATGTCGTATGCAGAAGCCTAATTTCCACACGATACCATCAAATGCGATTGAATCTCTCCATTATCAACCAGGACTATGCCGCATGTAGCGGACCATCAAATTTACCGAACGACACCGTGACTTAAGGTCCTTGAGACAAAGCGAAGGACATGTACGGATGCCTCATGGCCAAATTCACATCGGAGATTGGATCAAGCTCCCAATCATGCAAGTTGCCTTACAATGCCATAAGATTTGAACCACACACAAGACGCCTGCGTAATCAGGAGTCCAACAAGTTAACCCGCCGACGTGATGGACGGACCGCCGGCTTGATAATGAATAATTTGGCATTTCGATGAATTAATATGTCTTGTTGGAAATGTTTTTCTTTTGTCAGGACCCGACCCTTACCGCCCAGAAGCATCACCAAAAATAACGGAGCCAGCGCTTGCAGATCCTGCGCTAGAGCAGAGACTGGAACAAGTATCATGGGAGCCGGAGGAGGTTGATTGCGAGCACGTGGAGATCAAATCTTCTCTCACGTCAATGGAGACTCGAATTCTCAACTTCGGTAACGGCGACCCCTGCCTCTGATTCTGGATGACTGTTGGTCAGTTCATTCCAGATGCCGTTGATGTAAACGGTCATATTCCTGGGACAGGGAGGAACAGTGGAACACCGGTAACGACATAAGCCAATCGGAAAGCTGTCAGCAAGTTTGACGGGACACTCCGTAGTCACATCCAGTCACTGGTGATTTGAATGGAGGATTCAAGATTGGCATCATCAGGGCCGGTAAATTGCTGCAAATTGATTGTTAATGTTGAATATTTCATATTTACAGATATTGTCAGAAATATTGATCAGACACTACTTCGGCACACAGGAACGAGCCCCGTTAGTGACGTCGCCTAGAGCCAAACCGTGACCTTAGATTTTTTTCTCCAACTCGTTCTCAATCTCGGCCAAAATCAATTCCGCGTGGGTGCACTGCTAAAAGCGCCTTCTGCTTCTCGCATTACCACTGCATCCGTAAGGGAGCTAACGGCACCCCAGGCTGATCTTCGAAGCTTGGCTTTAATTTCCCACTACAATTTAAACCAACCACGGTCTTTCACCGCCCGTTTGGACATCTACCCTCATTATCCTTCATTATCCTCCGGCATGGCTACCTCATCCCCTGCCAATAAATTCCGCACAAAAACATCCGATTTCGCGGACTTTCTTCGAGGTGTCGGTCAATATCAGCATCACACGAACACCCCCCGACGAGCGCCAGGTAACCTTCCAACACCTTCTACATCGACATCAGACGCGCAGGATGGCTTACGACGGAAGAAAACATTAATTCCCTTCTTCGGACGCGTCAGAAGGAAATCCAACGTGTCCGGTACCTCTGGGGGCGAAGTGTCTGAGCAGGAAGGCGACAAGAGGTCGCAGTCATTGGCAATGGCAACGGATGATCAGTAAGTTTTTCCCTCTAGTTTCGTTTCTATTTTGCCTTTTTTGGGAAGCTGCCCCAGATCATGATCAGCTTCTTTTGCTACCCTGCTCGTCTATTCAAGATATATGGAACCGGACTAAACTGTGTTTGATGTAGGCGCAGTTTTATGGTGATCTCACCAGAATCCGCTTTGCCTGTCGCTTCCGCTGCTTCCCAAAATCGATTGCCAAACACGGCATCTCATGTCACAAAACTACGAACCCTCCGTAAACCTAACGGAAGAATCACCGGCGCCCGTTCTCCTACCGGATACACCTCCGACTCTCTGGTGCCCCCGCCCAAAAAAGCGCGTCCTAGCATAGACTCTACTACCTCCAAGGAGACGCGTTCCACTACCCCCCGACCAAAGCAGCCGACAATTACCATATCCCAGCCGACCAATAGTTTTCTAGATGATAATTACGACGACCTATTCACTAAACCCCGTAAGAAATTGCACGCCAGCGCTTCCCCCTACTCCCCGATTTCTAGTGATCATGATGATCGGGCCTTCCATAGTGATGGTGACATGCCCCCGACATTGCCTCAGCTATTCCCTCGTTCATCTTCGTCGAGTAACTCCCCTCAACCTACCTCATCTCCTCCTCCTATCTCACCTACATCTCTCCGCGAACGGCGGATTGTTGGCGACGAAACAGGTTCCATAAAATCGACCAAGAGCTCGCGGAGAGTTGTCCCCGATGATATTTCCAGAACCTCTGGCGAAGAGTCGGAGGCGATTTCCACAATTTCGATGCCGATAATGTCTGCCAGTGGCACAGACAAGCGGTCGTCTATGACATCCTGGCTTCATAATGAATCTCGGAGATCAAAGTCGATGATCAGATCGTCAATGCAATCTGTGCCAAATCAACCTCCAACGATCCCTCTACCAGCTACCCCCGGTCCTTCTCAGACAGCTCCAGCTCGACTATCGTCTTTAGGTCACAGTGGTACCCGACCTAGGGCCGTAACCCTTTCTTCCTCGGCTTCTACTCGTGCCAATATCGCTACCTCTCCACTGCCCACATCACTCCCGCCAAGGCACAGCAAGTCCATATCCCGGGATCGGAAATCCACTGACGAAAACGCCAAGAAGGAAATTGCCGCCTTTGATATCGAAACGGCGACAGTTGACCAATTGCGGCAAGCCCTCATTCTCCGCGATCAACAGCTCGACGAGCTGGCGAGCTACTTGCTCAAGGTGACGCAGAATCACGTTACCGAAAAGAACGCTCTCGAGAAAAAGATTGCTTCTCTAGAACGAGAGGCTGCACGGCGCGAGAAGGAAATCAAAGGTCTCACTTGGCTTGTCAGCAGCAATCGCATTCCGGGAAACGTCGCGCTCTCTAGCGCCGGGTCCAAGTCTGCGCCCGCGCTGGAGTCGGATAAGAACAGCAAAGGCGATACAACATCTTCCGCGATCAAATCCCCGGTTTACAAGCATATCAATTCTGATTACGATGACTCTGGTGCAGAGTCTTATCCGACGTCGCGAACCGAGTCGGCCCGAGGCTCGCTCTCCGGTGGCGAATCATCGTCCTCTCCATCTCAGCAAGTCAAGTCATATAGATTGGCACCTAAGCTAGGGCTTTTGAGAGGGTCATCGTTGCGAATGGGGAGTACACGTCTCGCGCTGGAATCGGATAGGAAGGATGTGCCCAAGGTGGATAAGCGGGCTTCCGTGTCGTCTTTTACTTCGTCGGCGGCATCATCATCGCTCTCGGGTTCCTCGTCAATGATGCTGCCATCGAGCCCCTCCACAACTACGCTTTCTGCTATTCCGGAGGGCCCACCTCCTGTCCCACCGAAGAAACCCACGTCTCGTGATCCGGCCATAGTTGCCGCGATAGGTACGGCGGAGCAGAGGCGGGAGAAAGACCAAAAGAAAGTCGCTCGATCAATGAACACAGCTCCTACCCCCGCGGCTGCATACGCTGCCAATCTACAGAAAGCGCGACCGCCTTCCATAGGGCAAATACTCGACCAAACCGAAAATTCCTAGCCTGAACCTTTTTCCCGCACCCTCCTTTTTCATATTCATCCTTCAAATGTCCGTACCGGTTCCGTGGACACGTCAGAAGATGCTATTCGCGTCGTCCACCAATAGCACGTACGTTAAAAAGCATATCACATTCTTTTTAGATCGCTCGTTACACTCGTTCACAAGCACTATTTAATGTTGGTTCGAGGCCAGAAGCCAGAACCACCATCCGGCTATTCTATTGTGGAAGCGGCGGCCTCTCTTCACCGTGTATTTTATTTATACGACACGTATCCATCTGTGTTTTTACTCGCAGACTCACCATCGTTGACATTACCATACTGTTTTCTTTTTTTGGATATTATTACCAAAACTGTATCTGTATACACTTACAAATGCTTCCGTGTATTCATTGAAAGCCATCCTCCATCGAATTTCAATTACACGACCCATTTCTCCGCCTGTCAGTGATCAATGATCAATCTAACATCATCTATTCTCTAATTGTCTCATATCGACACTCGGAATGAAACTTGCAATCACTGGCTGCAATGGATCTGTCGGAAAACAGGTCGTTCTCCTGTCCCTCAAGCGAGGCCATTCAGTCGTTGGCATCGATGTCAACGGCTCAACTTCTTTGACGGACGAGAACTATATATTCCACAAAGTGGATCTTCGCGTATATGAGGACACGCTCAGGGTACTGCAAGGATGTGAAGGGATCATACATCTTGCCGGTATGGTGATCTTCTCTTTCATGGACCACGAGAACAACTACCGGTGTAGCGTTTCCAAACCCAGGAGACTACGGAGTCACTGCACACAATAGGTTAGCTTGAAAGCAACATTTGACCAGCAGATACTGATAAAGGATTCAGCAACGTAGTAATATCATGGAACGTCCTTCGTGGTGCAGCAGAAGTATGTACACGCGACCCAATCTCTTGAATTCCAGCTCTAAATATCCAAGTACTGTGACTTAGTTGGGGATAACGCGAGTCGCGCAAGCATCGTCTGTGAACGTCCTGACAATGGTGTACTCAAAGAATCCCCACTTTGATTATTTCCCTATCGATGAAGATCATCCATGCCTCCCAGACGAGCCTTACGGATTATCTAAAGTGTAAAATTCTCAAGCTTCTCTTCGAAAAGTGCACTAATATTGTCTCTACAGCATCTGCGAGCTCCAAGCCGATACTATAGCCCGTCGATACCCTACAATTCGCATCGCCAGTCTTCGTCTCCACTGGTCTGTCCCCGACAAAACCAAACCACGTTCTCTCCCGGTCGACAAAGCCAGAAATGATCTATGGGGATACGTCAAAGAACAGTCCGCCGCTGACGCATTTATCCTCGCAGTGACACAGGACGACGGAAAGTGGTCTGGCCACGAAGCCTTCTTCATCGTTGCGCCCGATAAAGCAGTAGAAGAAGATTCCAGGCTACTTAGAGAAAGATTCTGGCCGAAGGTGACAATCACAGAAGGAAAGGACGTGAGTGGGAACAAGGGATTCTTTGATTGTGGTAAGGCACAGAGACTTCTGGGTTGGGTTCATAGAGAATCGTTCCTCGAAGAGTGATAGCGGATGATTTAATTGGTATCGATTGTACATATACTACATTGCCTGTGAGAGCATTTAACCATGGATGTACCATTGGCCCAGGGGTGTGAGGTTTCCATTACCATCTAACATGTCTAATAAAATTTAATCAGGTCTTCGAACCGTGATGAAAAGATGACACTTACTTGACGCTAACGGACTCGTGGTTCGCTTCACAAAAAAGGAAATGAGTGTGAGAACAGGATGGGGAAATTATCATACCTTGTATGCAAACCAGGCATACCTCTCAATCCAATCAGTCGCATCCATGAAGGCCACGACTTGCTTCATGAACTCAAGAACGGCTTTGAGATTTGGATTAATTAACAGCGCTCATCTCGGACAAAGAGCGACATACCTCCAGCGTCAGTCCGCGTGTCAGCAAATTCCGTAACCCAGATCTTGTAATTAGGATACATTGAATGAACTTTCTGAAGATAGAGAATGAAGTTGGCCGCCCCCTCTCCGTACCTGGGAAGATATGAATACATTTGATGACGAGCTATCAAATGAGAAACGAGTACCAATGAACGGCCAAAAAATTTATCGTACACCCCGAACACTGGGCCAGAAAAGCAGATAGCCATGGAAGTCCAGAATCCGCCGATGTGACCGCAGGTGAACCTAATTGTATGCCAGAGCTTGCCAACGGGTTGATGTCGGCCTTCCACATCTGCACAGCCGTCCCCACAGGTATATTAGACTGCTGGCCATAGTCCGGTTCGTTAAAGCCCTATCACATAATTCATGGCCGAGCCCGATCATGAAATAAAATAATGTAACCTACTAGGACAGTCGTAGCGCTATCAGACCTAGCCCTGGAGAGGAAGCCATAAAGTCCATCCGTGCCCCATTGCATGGGAACGAATTCGAGTCCAGAGACCGAGGGGCTCGGGGAGGAAGGGGACCAGTTGTACACCCAGGAACAACTTCCGCCGCTGGCCTTGTAGATATCCTCGGGGTATCCTGCTGGATCAAAAGCCAGACCACGTTTGGGGTTTGAAGCTAGGATGAGGGGAAGAGCCAGAAGGAGCGCAAGAAAACAAACGAACATGCTGTAGACGCTGGAGGGGAGTTCGTGAACAACCGAGCAGTGTTCATCAGCCTTTTATATATTATGGTAACGCTGAGAAGGGGAGGCTTGAGGTAAAGATACAAAGCTAGCCGTGTGGAGTAATGAGAAGACAACAATTATTCTGATATTCTTCTCCGAGGGACGCATGGTTGCATGGTTGAGATAACGGCAAGAAGTACTGACTACAAGTCGAACGATTTCATGTTCCACAGAAAGTTAGCGCCCGTAGAGAGGTGAAGCATGTCAGAGTCAGATAGTGCGCTTTTTGAAACCTAGAAACGAGATAAAAATCCAGGCCACGAGGAGCTATGGATGAGATGAAGAGAAAAGTCGTGGTCGTCGTTCCAAGTTTGAGGTGTGTGGTGTGGTGTGTACCTACTACCGGCGCAAGTTCCAGAACACCAGGAAGGGGGATGGCAAGGAGTGACACGTATGAAAACCACAGTACGCAGATGTAAGGCAATTGCAAGTCAGGACAAACAGTGGGCTTGTAGCAACAGTCCAACCTATAACAGCCAACCAGACACGGTCATTGCAACACGAGGAACAATGCATATCGTTTCAATTTGAAGAAATAGCATGCGCGTAGCAGTGCTCAAGTCCGTGAAAATTGCGAAACGCAGGCTTCGAGCAACCATAACAAATGGTGTACCCGTAGCTCGAACTGTTCGTTGTTGCGGCTCGACGCGCCGGAGTATTCCGAATTCGGAAAGCGACATTGGTCTAGACATCTAGAAGACTTGCCATCCCATTTCCCATCCCAGCGCCCACCAAATACTCTTGTCGTATTATTCCTAGCAAGGAGGACCCAGGATGGCTACATTGAGCACTGGAGAGACGTATGCAGAGCGATTCTGGGGACGAATGAAAAGAGAACCACTTATCCCGGCCGGTGCGTATGCTGCTTTCTGTGTCAAACTGACCTCGCCGACCTTGCATTGTCTCGCAGGTTTGCTCCTTACAACAGGTGTATTCGGTGGCGTCGTATACCATGCTCGAAAAGGCAATCAAAGGCAGCTACAACTCTGGATGCGAGCACGAGTAATCGCCCAGGGTCTCACGGTCGTCGCCATCGTGTGGGGATTCTATCGACTTCAGCAAGATTCAGTCAAGTACAACGAGAAGATCGCGCTGGAAGTAGCCAGGGTGGACGAAGAGAAGGCTAGAGAACGGGCAGCATTCGAGGAGAGACTACGAGAGGCGGAGGTAACGTACGAGGCTGAAGCTCGTGCTGCAAAAAGCTGGTTCGGCAGCAAGGGTGGCGACGCAGCGACACCGACTGAAAGCTCTGGCAAACGGTGGTACCAGTACTTGGGCTGGTCGCAGTCGACGTCCAAGTCGGATTCTGATAAAAAGGCCTAGAAAATGCATTTAAATAGCATTGGATACTCATGGTGAGTCGCTTTACTTGGGCAAGTAAACAATAACGGAAGGAATAGGGCAGAGTGCATAATGGTACAACTTGATAATAACAATCCTTCCTCGCTCAGTCCGCCATGTTCGAGCCCTTTTCACTACCAGCTGTCTACTCTCATGCCGCCGCCTACCCTCGCCTAGCTGTCGCTTCTCATCAAAATATCCTCAGCCTTTGGTGCAGGTTCTTCTACAGCCAACTTCCATCCTCCGTACAGCTGGTTCACGATGGCGCTTCGCCGTAGAACCACGAGGTCTTTCATAGCATCAGAGTACATTGTTGCGACCTTGGAAGGGTCGGTTTCAGCCTACAGGCAAGGGCGTCAGGGCATTAACAATGAAAACCTGTATATCACACACTTGTAAACTCCGGAAAGTGTCCTGCGTCCGTCGGATAAAATAGTTCCTGAAGTTGTACGAACTGAAGGAGCGTGACGACCTCAGAGTCGAGTGGTATAAATGTAAAATCATTTGCTTGCTTGGAGCTGCTGGGCCAGACATGGTGGATTCGCTTCAAAGGTCGGCAGAAAGTGGATTTCTGACTAAGCAAAAATGTTATCAATAAGCCATTTGTTTGATCTTATCAATTGCTTATCTTCTTCAAATTAGACTCCGGCATTGCGACTAGTGTTGCCGTCGCTTGAGTCCAGGGAGTCGGAGTCGAACTGCGCCGAGTCACTACAGTTATTTACCGGTCATTGGAACGCCGAAAATTACTTTTTGTCCCATCCACCACACATCATCTTTTTCCTTAAATAAAGTAGCCACACAATTTTTGATATTGCTCAGTGATGTCCACACAAAGTAATAAGTAGATTAGAGCATCCGTTATTGAGATATTTGTGATTTACGGTGTTTCATTGACTCACAAATGACCACGTGGCAAACTCCTGCCAAATTTGCTTCACTGTTCGATTTTTCACGAGGGCAGCAGTAGCGCTAAAATCACCCAAAAATCATCAAAAATCCATAGCACCTATGCATCCAATTATACAACAGATTTAGGCAGCAGAACTGTAGAGAAAGAGGCTGAATCAACTGTTTCAGTGACTGATGGTGTTGCAATGACCTGTCAATAACTATAATCACTCGAACCACGAATGGCTTGACTCGGCTGCAACTTTCAGCTGCTTGAAGCTGGAGGCCGAGTTGCCCGAATTGAGCCGTATAGTCGGCATCCAGGAAGCTGGCACATATCTCAGGCTCGACCATTTTCTCCCTTCGATTTTCTCACCATGTCCGTCGTAGCACTGAAGGAGCAGGCCAACAGTGCGCATAGCAGAAGGTCCTATCGTCAGGCTATACAGGTTCGTTCAAGTGGGGGTACGGGAAGCCTTTTGCTCACAATATCCTATTCGCCGTATTAGCTGTACAGCCAGGCGCTGAGTGCTGCAGATTCCACCACGACTGTGGAAATTAAAAGACAGATTCTTTCTGCTCGCTCACAAGTTTACCTTGAATTTGGTGATCTCTACAATGCTCGTAGAGACATTGAGATTGCACTTTCTTTGGAGTACACTACCCTCGACTCGCCCAAGGCTTTGACAGCGACATGTTATTCCCAGCAAGCAGAAATTATGTACAAGTTCTCGAGATATAATGAGGCACAAACATGCCTAGAGCAATGTGAAAGCTTTAAAAAATCAGACAAAGCCTCCGCGCGGTTATCTGATACGGAGATACAACTGCTCATAGATATCGACGTTGCCTTGTCGCGTCCCGAGGACAGCGATGAGAGACGTAAAGACGAGCTTCTCAGAGCTCTCGACGTGAGTTTTCTAGCCCTATTGAAGCATCAGCTACTTAGGATGATTCCCAGTATCGCGGAGCAATAATCGAGGAGGATCACCGCGGCTCGTTTCCTCACCACCCAGACCCATCTGTCGCTGTTACGGAGGATCCCAGCGATCTGTTCGAATTCGACACGGCCGATGGGCGCCCCTACAAGAGCCTGCGTAACTCAGATGCAACACCTTTATGTGTGCCGCTCAAGTTGGTCCTGCCTGAGTTCCAGTACGACCCATTCCGTCCTGGAGAAGCATGCGTTGTAAAGACGCGTGTTACGGAAGACACGGACATGTACGAGATTGTAGACGGCACCCTCTCGACCTACTTTGCGCATATGCTACACCATCACCGGTCAGCGTCGCTCTCCCATCGTGAACTGGTGACATTACAATCTCAACACATGTTTTTCGGAGGTGCTGTCGCTATCATCATCTCAAGAGAGGGCCAATTCCTGGAGATTCCCCCTTCAGCGACGGTGCGAGATATATGGAAGCGCGGTAAATTACCCCCGAATACGCCTGGTTCCTTCCAGGACTTGAGACCCGTCCCGAAAGTGCGCAGCCCGGATCACATTGATGGTGTCAGTGTCTCAAGTCAACGTTCTGTGGATATCCTCGTCTTCCCGGGCCCTAAGGATGAGCTGACTCACAAGTGAGTCTTTGTGTCTAGGATTTCGCCAGCTTTCTTGTACTGACATTTAGCTAAGGTTACGTGTTTTGGCAGAACAAATCGACCGTATGCGGGAGATAATGGAAAACGAGTTGTCCGCAAGAATGTCAAGTCCGCAAGCCTTTTGACAATGGCGCAGGTGATGGTTGCATTTCTTGGATGGTATACCCTGGACGGCTACAAAGGCCTTGTATTTTGTATCCGGCCTTCGCGAACAACGTAAGCTGGTGGTCGTGTGGCTGTGAAGTGCCTTGTACGCGTCAGAAAGGAAGCAAATTGTGAACGATCGGAAATTTGAAATTTCAGCGCTTTGCTCCTCCCTTGCTCCGCTTTTTGCTCTTTTTGTGCTAGACATTGATTGCGAGTATGGGTGCTTCAGGGACCCATCTGCCAACAATTACCCGTTGAATGAAACCTAAACATTCGAACAATAGGCAGACAGGGTGCGCCGCGAAGCTCGACTGAGCCCTACCCTGCAAACGGCTCGCCCTTCACATGCTCTTTTGTTCTTTTTGTTTTCCCCACAGAACCTATGACTACTACAAGCATCACTCGGTACCTCCTTATAAGACAACATATTCTCTTTTAGGAAAGTACAATACAATGTTCGAATTCACAATGATGCTGATGCGCCAAAGAAGCATATGCTTTGTGAAGTGCAAACGACTAACAAAAGCGTATCCTTCTTATATATAAAGGCCTAGCTTTCCCGTCTGTAAAATATTCATTTCCCTTCTCTCGAAAATGGCGACACCTTCCTCCACTACCGTCTTCCGACTCCGCCCTCAAGCTCCCGGACATCAGCTGCCCCCTCACATCATTGAGCGTCATCGACGCGTACTTGCTGGGATACTGCATAAACGTTTCTTGATTGACCGATGGAGGCGGAACGTCGTTATGGCTGCCGAACCAGAACCGAGAGAGAGACCGACTTACCAAAGTCGCCTACGGGAACAGTTCTTGGAACTGCGTGATGCTCTCCCTGCACCTCTGAAGCCCAAAGCGGCGGATAGAGTAGCTATCATGGAAAACGGTTAGTCTATTATTTCGTCCCGAATGAGATTTCATCGGCTGACGACTTCTGTTACCAGCCATGTACTATATTGTCGGTCTCAAAAATGCACTGCATGTCATTCAAAGGAGACCTATGGAGAGCCTCCCGGCATACATCTCCCACGAGCTCCAAGGAGCCTCAGTAACACAGCAACGGACGTACCACGAGAATTGTACGATCCGGATGCTTTGCCAAGTGATCGAAGGCCTTTCAGGCGTCGAGAGTAAAATACAACTCCTCGAACAAGGTAAATTTCCTGTCTATTTTACGGCACCGTGGGCTAAGCGATATCCCCAGCGACGACGTACATCCGCAGTCTTGAGGAGCAGTATCAGCGCCTTCAACTGGAAAAAGAAGCCGGTCGGCAACTTCCCCGCCCCGTTACATCGTCGTCTTCATCAAGTTCCGAATTCTCTTTATCTTGCCGGTCCACACCGGACGGAGAGCCAGAGGTGATGGACGTTGATGATCATTCATCAGACTCGTCAGACCGACTTCCGTCCATCTACGACATTTTACGGGAAAAGTCTCCCCTCAATGATCTTCAGCTTCCTCCGCTAAGAATGTTATCTCTGAGTGACCAATAGCCCCCCTCAACGCGCCATTCCTTCATTAAATTATCGGCTCATATATCGAAACATTGTACTTCTTACGCATACATCCATCCAAATTTCGCATATTCCAAGTGTAGCTTTAGCTGTTGTCACTGGTGCAGGAAACCGACGTAGATAATGTAGCATACCTAGACTGTTCACCACAAAATTTCATGAGGATTTCGATTTGATCATCCCGGCCATCAAGTCAAAGCTATTGCCATCGGGCTGCAAGTCGATAAACCCATCGTCCCCAGAAGACCAGCCCGTTCGTTCCGGGACAGTGCGCAGTAATCCATGGTCGGACGTTATACCGCTGACGCGCACCTTCTTCGGAGGTACCGTTGTCGTCAGAGTCACTAGTTGATCGCTGGATCGTAAAAGCTACGTCAGGTTGCCCGGTAACCGTCCGACGTATTGTACTTACGAATGAAGCCATCTATTCAAGTACAATGCCATGAATGGCTCAAAAGAGCCCTTGCTTTGTACGAAAACGGACCACATCTTCTCGAACTTCGCTAATATCACCGCGGCGATAGTTTCCATGCTAAGTGGCAAGTCGTTCTCCGGGTTTTGCAACTGTGATAACGAGAATATGGGGGGCGGGTTGAACACGTTCAGCCCTGAGCCTACGGCATTTTGTTATTTTTTTAAGTAGAATAAAGGTACAAACGAGTCAACATACCAATGATAATGTCACACTTCCCTCCTGAGAAGCTCGTACTAACAAGAATCCCTCCGATCTTCTTCTTGTCGTCTTCTCCAGGTCCAAAGACGGCATACAAGTCATTCGGCCACTTGATGCGAACACTCTCACCCCTTCTTCCCAAAACGCTCTCCTCTCGACACGCTTCGGTTACCGCAAGAGAAAACAAGTATTGCACGAACACTAGCTTGTTCGCTGGGAATGATGGCAACGACACGCGTAATAGCAGAGAGAACTGCAGACAGCCCGCGGGTGAGAGCCAGATATTGTTTCCTCTGCCGCGGCCTGCCAGCTGGAAGGATGCTAGAGACAAGAAGGGAGTAGGAAGCGCGGCGAGAAGGCGGGGGTTCCTAGTAGTGTGGTCAAGAGGTATCAGGATGCACAATCGAGGAGGTATACTTGTCAATCATTGTCTGGGTGCTTGTCACGACTTCACCATACAGTAGGGCTTCACCGAAACCCCAGGTGTCACTCTTCGTGGAGCAGCCTTCATCCGAACGCGCCGCAGACAGCTTGTCGAAGAAAGTCTTGACTTGGAACAACGGCGTGGACTTGTCCTCAGGAAGGTCGCCATTGGGATAAACAATGACATACTTTGGCTGCCATGCGGCTGGATCTGCTGAGGTCAAATACGCTCTCTGGGCTTCAACTTTGACGTCTGGATACTCCTGGGGTTTATGGAAGTACAGCTTATCGTTCTCGTCCTCAAACGCTTTCAGCTCCGATCCTGAATCACCCGAAATAGCGCCGATAATCTGTGCAACAATTTCTGATTTGGATGGATGGCCTACGAGGAATTGGGGCAAAGGGCGGGATACGGACTGAGCATCAGGGGAAGGAACCCTGAGACCAAGTTTCGCAAGCGCAGTCCGAAGTAAGGATTTCCGAAGTAGCTCGGAGTCTTCATTGGCAACCGAGTGCTCGATGTTGACAGACCAGAATACCACAGATCCGTTGCCAACAGAACATTTTATGCCCGCGATATTGGATTCAGGTGGTTCATTGGAGTAGATCGCCAGCGATTCGTGGCTTTCACTATTCTCGAAGCCAGTGATTGGGCCCAAATGACCGTCGATCCCTTCAATATGCTGATCGTTGAAGATAATTCGAGTAGTTGAAGACTCTCCCTTCGTCTGAGGAGAAATTATCGGTGCAAAATGACATCTGGAGGTGCGATCGTAGAATCTGAACGAAGCCTCATCGTTGAGACTTAGGGATCCGAAACTGGAAATTCCACGAGGAGTGCATTGAACGCCTGTGCCAAAGGCCAGTAACGATCCCCCATTTTCGACAAAGCTATTGATAGAAGGTACCGACGCTGGGAATCCTGAACGGCACCTAGGAAAAACGAGCAGTGCGCATGAAGTGGGCCATGGCTGAGACTTCAGAACCTGATAGGAAATTTGCTGAACGGTGTAATTTGGAATGAGGAGAGAGCGAAGGGTAGAAATGGCGTCCACCAGAGACAATTGAATGACTTCTGGTCCGGAATATACAAGGACGTTCATTTCAACGGGTGGTGGTGATATCAATCCAGTAGCGGCAGTTGCCGGGTCCCCGGCGCAAATAAACAGTAATACCGTAGTCCGTTGCTTTACTCTCTACACAACGCCAACACACCCGAGTACAGAAAACAGATTACCGAACGGAGGGGCAGGGTACAGGAGTAGACTCCTGTAGTTTTCTGAATGAAATTGACCATCTGCAGGTCCCTCACACGTCCGAAACCTCCCCTCATTCACCGCCTCCCAGTCGAACTTAGTCTCTCGTAGACAGACAACGAACAGACCTATCGATGAACGGGAGGGACGGTCGAACTGCTGTCAGAAAAAATTATCATTGGCAATCTGACTACTACAGCTATATATGACAGGTCAGTCTACGACGTATCCATGGTCAGAAATGGACCATGGCTTTTGAGCCATGTCTGCAGCATTGGAGGGATTGCTACTCTGTTGCCCTCTTTGTGGTTGTCTTTAATTATTCAGCCGCGGCTATGCGATCTCGACGATCAGGAAGCGCTGTTGCAAACGATACTGAAGCGTTCGAAACGATCACCGTTATCATTGAGACTGTGGATGCGTCCAGTCCTTTCATTTTTGGACATGCCCTGTAGGAAGGATTTTCACTATGCTTGCTGCTCATTCTAAATTTTTGGAAAGACGTCGATTTTGAGATATCCTCAGAAGAGTGTTATAACGAAGTTATGGGTCACCTGCTCTCAGGTCCTAGCTTGATACATCTTCCATTTTTGCAGACACTCCAAATAATCCTCGGAACATTACCGGACTTGGAGGACAGTGAGGACGGCAGCGAACTCGACAAACATTCAATCTCCACCGTCGCTAATACCCCTATACTTCGTTCGGCCATCTTGAAGCCATTCTTTCCAATCGACTTACCCTGGTCCCAGATAACGCACCTGTGCACGCCCGAGCTATCCCTAGAGCAGCTACTCGATATTCTTCGTGTGGCTGTACATCTACATACCCTTTCGATGTCAGAGAGTGTCTACATAGATCCTGAAGGAGACACGCCAGTGCCGGTGACAAACAATGCTACGAAGACACTGAATGCATGGAATCTCAATTTCCTTCCGTATTGGACCCCACCCTCCTTACGACCTTACACATAGACACATGTTGTCACTGCGATCTGGAAGAGCCGACAAGGAACATTTGGGACATTCCCGTGGCTAGAGATTGGGACAAGGTGTCTTCCGTTGTCCGTCGCTCTGAGTGTCGCCTAAAAAGCCTACAGATCAGTGTCGAGAAAGCAAGCGACAGTCCGTTGGCTATTCTCCGTATCGATGTTACGGATATGACATTCGTAAAGAATCCTCGTGCCGGAACCTCAAGTCTGGATTCCATCTTGCCGGCTTTTACAGCAAGATACGCTACTTTTGCCCAAGGTTTTGTCCTTTGATGGGTCGGAAGGGTCATGGTTATTGTAATTTGGAAGAAGTGCTGGAGTTTGTTCAAAGCTGTTGTAAAAATGGACCGAGACCATTGGAATCCCTTCACATCGATTGCGACGCACTGTATCCAGAGGAGGACGAGATCTCCTCTGACGATAAGGATCAAAGGTCTTATCTGGACCAGTTCAAAGTTATCGTTGATGACGCTCTCGGTCTTGTGGTCAAACCTGTGAATTAGTGATGTCTTCTTAAGCACCCTCCCTACTCACTCCGACCGACAGAGACGGAGAGCTCGTTGAAATAGGAGAAAGCAGTTCTAGAGAAGAAGACGATTTGTATGACGATCTCTTTTCCAGGGCCATGGTACACTTCACATTTTAGATGCATGGCTTAGCCTGAAAAGTGGATACGTATATCAGACTTGATGTTTTTACTCGCTCAGGGAGCTTGTTGATAGCAGCCAAGGGTAAAAATTTAACCTACCTCTGGTATATCCATTCTAGTGGGAGGGCTATTATCCTTCTTTTCATAAGAAATGGAGGCCCACACATATCTCCCGGTTCGTCCATCCCCTTACAATTGTCGATTAGATCATTACCTACCTCCCTCGACCAAATTTCCACATCCATTCACACTGCGTTATGAGGATCAAATACAAGAAAGATCAGGTTTCTGGAACATGCTAAATAGATGTAATTGAGGCAAAAGTTAAAATATAAGCTACGACGTCATCGGCGTTGTACAAACTGTTTCTTGATAGCGCTTTCGCAGGAACGGCAGAGGTGCAGCTACCGCTATAAGGGCGTCAGAGGTTCGTTGATACGTGAGAAATCGACGTGGTAAGCCAATGTCATGATACATGTATTTGCTACAAGATCATATCTCGAATGATCTTATCTTCCTCAAATGCATTTTGGACCTTTGTATCACTTGGCATGAGAAGACAGACATTATCCCAGCCTGATGAACTCACCCGTTTAAAGAACCTGTCATCGATGACCACACGCATGCCTGTGGCGGCCAATGCCTTGGAAACATCGAGACAAGCATAGTGTGCCTCGATTGTTGCCGCAGCTCTTGTGAATCCTGGCGTATGGTTTCCACCGTTCTCCTCTGTGGGAATTGCTGAAAGGAAAAGCGGATTATATTGAGATATTCTGATCAGAAGATAAGTTTTACTTACCAAAACCAGGGTGCAGGGACGGTAAATCTAAAGAATACTTATTCAGGTTGGTGCTAGCCTGGACGAGTTGGAAACCTTACCGTAGCTTACGTTCCCCTATAAGCATAACCATTAACAGTCTGTTGGCAAGGCAGCAATACTTACTCACAAAATCGGTCGACGCGCTTTTGATGCCCCATTCATAATCAATAGACCCATATCTGCTACGGACTATATTGGCGACTTCATCTCCTGCGTGGAATCGTCATCGTTAATGTGAATTTAAAGAAGAAACAGACTGCTTACCTAGAGCTTTGTTCTGCCTCAGGTCGTGTGTTGCGCCATAGTCTTCGATCTTGATTGCGCATCCACTGGCCATGGCAGCACCTCTACACAATGCAATCAATCCATATCGACAGGAATGGGAATCACGACGAACTCAAAACAGGGTAAAACGCGCTTCAAAGTGGACTGCACCTCGGCACGTGTTGGCGCACGGACATAACAGCTGCGTTACAAATATTAACAGAAATGTCGCTTGACTGTTGTACTCAACGCACACAAACTCCGCGAAGTCAGGAATTACTGTAACGAACTCAGCGCTAGTAGTCGAATTGTCAGAAAGGGTCTACCGTTTGTTTGCCAATCCTTTCCTTCATGAAATATTCCATGAACACGGTGAGTTGGCTTCAGTTGCTGCCGAAGAGCAGAGATGTTGTTGTATCCTAAAACTGCCGCATCCAATGCGTTGACGCCTTCCCAGGGAGAAAGAGCGGCGTGGGCACTAGATGTGGTGGTTAATTCAGAGACAGAAAAAATGTTACTCAAACTCGTACGTATGACCGAAATATTGCACTTGTATACGGTGTAGTGCCAGACAGCTACTGAGACTGACAGAGCCCTTTGGACCAGGCGCGGGATGGCACCTATCGCTGTTAACCAACGAAAACATGTACTGAAGTAATGGAAACACACATTATACACGCAGCCATATTCTTGTACGCACCCCGCTCCAGCAGGTGAACTTTGCCGTCGCCACCTTCTTCGGCTGAAATATGGCTTCAGTATCTAGTTAAGGGTAGGATGTATGGGAAGGAACCTGGGGTACCCAGTAGCTCAATTGCACCGGATATATTGAACTTTTCGAAGGCGGCCTTCATGGCGCACGCGACTGCGACTCCGGCAATGGCAATGAGATTGTGACCGCAACCATGTCCAATGCCCTTCAACGCGTCCATCTGACAGATGAGGGAAGTTTAATGTGAAATTGATGTCAATGACGTTATACAGACCTCCGAATTGACGCCAATAGTTCTTCCCCCGTGTCCGTGTTTAAAGGTAGCCTTCCACGCCGTCTGGCTAGGTAGAAGGTAGTGTCGCTCTACTTCGAATCCCTGTTTAGCCATGAAATCCGTAAGAACATCGTGAGTTCGTCTTGGAAATATAGGGTCTCAGTCATGACTGTTTCTGTAGCTATAAACTGAAATGGTCAGACCTTTCCTCGTACCCTATTTCGGGGTGTTCTGCCCTTGTTATTCAGCCTCAGCAGGACTGATAATACAATAGATAAACTGCTTACCGTGTATATCCAGACTAAGAGCTCTCAAATCCGTGTCCAACTCGGCAATTCTTTGTTCAATAGCAGCCATGATATCGGGTCGGAAAATGCCTCCAACAGATGGTCGTTCTGGAGTCGGTTTTCCTGTGTCTTCTGGTCGCCATGCCTGGACTGGCGGAGAAATATTTTCAATGTCTGTCGTTGTCATTATGTGCCGGTAGTCTGAGAGTGATACTATTCCGAGATAGGATTTGCAGATAAAATAGGTTCATCAAAGATCAAGGTCAGTCTCGGCCACGTCAGCATACGTCATCGTAAATGGCAGGCAAAGACGGGCCGCATCCGCGATGTTCCGATCTTTGTCCGATCTCCTGTACGCAATTTTCAATTTTCTATCACTCCATTTCTCCTTGAAGCTGTTAAAATCAATGTCGGGTGTTGGCAGGATGTGCTTCAGGAGTCATATTGAGCGCGATGCAACAATACTGGCTTCCAGAAGCAATGATATCGCCGGCGACGATCAACCCAACGAGTCTACTATGGAATCTGTACCATGGCGTTTCTGTTGAATCCTTTCGTATGCCTTGCTCGATGGCTCAAGGCTTCGTGCCCGATCTCGCCTTTATTCAAACTGCAATCTGTCGCTAACGGTACAGCAAACCTGACGAATATTATTTCGGATGACGTCGAACAATGCTGGGTTTCTGCCAGCGAAAAGTCGCAAAACCGTTTCATCTCTGTTATCTGACTCCGAGGTGACCGTTTTCTCAGCCTAAGCCAAGGTCAGCCATGCTATTTAGACTCCATCCCATTTTTCTGACCGCACATACGTAGTTCAGCCTGTGACACTCACATATCCTCCCGGTATGAAAGGAAGCCCAGCAGCACTCATTGTACAGTCATAGTCTCCCAGTTGGTGCTGAAACTGCTCGTACCACGTATTCTCATACTTTCGTACACGAAGATCGTCAACTTTAGTACTTGGGCGCTGCCTTGGCACTAGGACCTCCCCTTTTATACATTGCCCTTCCGGGTCACTTCTTTTGGCGCCAATTTCAATGCCTCGGAGGCGATACGATCCCTACGCTCTGCCATGCAACTCCAAACGCGAACGTGACTCTTTCACAATCTCGAAACTGTCCTGTCGATATTAGACTTGGGTCTACTTCTCGTGTAAATACCTCTGTACATGCCCCTGCAATCCTCATTCACTTTCGCAACTCGCCCTTTTGATCACCCTCTTTCTCGAAAACTGATCATTTTTCTCGCTGCCTTTTTGCTCTTTATTTCTACCATGCCTTCTTCGTCTGCCCTGTTTATTTATGCTCTTTCCGCTGTTGGTCTCGTTACCGCTGTCCCCATGCGGTCGAACATCCGACAGATGACCTCCATGACGTGCAGCCCCAACTTCGAAGGCGCCGGTGTATCCGTGACCAATAGTGCTCGTGAATGGGGCGTCTCTGCCCATGCCGTCGGCGCGGATGTGACTTCGCCTGTCGGCTCGCTCAGGACTGCCGATTTTCTGTTCCAACAAAACGGACAGCCTGCAGTCAGTTACACCATCAGATAGGTTCACTTTTACTCCCCTTCATCCACAAAATCTAATGCCCTTTTCTTTAGATATATCACGAATCCCAATTTGGCTGTCGCCGCTTGTCCTGGATGGTACACTCGAGCTAGACACCATCGATGCCAGTGGTAATGACCAGTACGTTTGCGGTGCTTTGCTCGAGCTTCTTCATTTAGCTCACCTCTTTCGCTATTTAGGAACTAGAAGTGGAACGTTCTTTGCGACAGCTGCAGCACTAACGTATCCTAGCTCCGCGGAAATATCGCTTTTGGGTGCAACATACTAAGTTCTACTCCCAGTGGACTTCGCGTACAGATCGGAGCTAAGGAGACAGATGCCATGTTTATCGCTCCTTGTCATGGACAGGATAGCCAGAATTTCGACTTCGGGACCGCCTTTGAGTCTTAAATCGTATCTGTTTAATGGCTCCTTGATGAATAGCTTGAAGGCCTTCTCTTTCTTTTACAGACTTTACCTTTACATATTTGATTTGATCAGTACTTTATAGCATCTCAATCGTTGAATGTCAAGTAGCATATTGCTTCAGCCTGCAACCACGTAAAACCGGCCAAACAAAGTGTTCCAACACGAGCTCCTGGAATCAAATTCGACGACCAGCAGTATTATAAGACACCCAGTGTGGAAACCACGGGCGATGGCTCGGGCTCGGACCAGAAAAGACCAATTTCCAGCTCCATAGCCTGGAGTCTCTCTGAAGCATGCCGTTTGTTCTCTTTTTTGTTTCCAACTTGATGCGCCACTAGCACAAGCTTGTAAACTCAGATACCTTCGCCCCGATGTCCGATAGAAACCTTCGCGGCTCATTATAAACGCATCTGACAAACAAGAAGGCCTTCTCTGTTTCCGACCAACACTGTTGACCTGGATCTATCTTTCCTTATAGTAACTAAAGGCAGCGCCTGGCCCCCTGTCAGTGCTACCATAGGTTGGATGCATCAAGGGAGATTATAACCGCCGGCAGGCAAAGCTTAACAGCTGTTCAAGCCAAGCCTCATAGCACCATCTTAGAAAGCGTTACCTATTCAGTCCCTCAGTTCTTGCTTCTGTGAAGTATATGAAAAATTCTATCAAGACTTCCGCCAGTTGCAGTGTGTGCTTCCTGGTTCAACTCACGGGATAACGACTAGGGGCGGGTGGCGTGTAACCGCATTGTTTCGCCTTGATAGAAGCCCCATAGCAAAATTACAAGATCCGAATTATCTTCTTCCTAGATGTCTTTACTTCGCGCCTAGTTCAAAATAAAAAAAGACTCTGATGGTTGATCATTTCAAACATTTTCCAAACTCATTCTGCTGTCCTTATGAGCTTAAATGACAGTAAAGTCAAAATCGTTACCAGGTACTGGCACTTCAACGAATTTGAAGTGGCTGCCCTTTGAAATATGGTGAAATATCCTAGGTCCATTTTGGAAGATAATGGTAGTGTCGGGAATCATTGCTGACAACAAACCCTGACCGCAACAATGGAAAAGAAGTGCTTACAATGTAGAGATAGTGCGGAACCACTAGAGAAGGATTGTGATTGAAGAATTCAAGAACTTGGGGATTTTGCCTTACGATTTAAGGTGTGGCGCAGACGTGAGATCTATTCCAGCATCTCCCCCAGAACCTAGGGACTCACGGCATCCAGAAGGCAGTAGTCGAGAACAAGTAGCTGTAGTAGGTTAATAAAAAGCGAAGCGCTTCGAAGAATGCCGACCAGCGCGGTGTCGGATTCGTGCCCAAAAGCATGTAAAATCCATTTGAACCTAGTTGCCGGATAGTAATACCTAAAGTCAGATATATGGATGAACGAAGGTACCGAGACTCTGGGAGTGCGTAACGAAAGATTAACAAGCATAACTTGGTTTGAATCCGATGGGACGTGCATCTCGCCTGCGAGTCATGTAACCAGTTTAGGAATACCTCGGCTCATTCAAGCTTCAAGCCGTGTCCTTCCAACACAAACCAAGTATAGGCGGTAAGTATATGTGAAAAGCGGCATGTAGTATCACTCACGTACGCGCTGGACAGTACCCAATCAGCTGTTAGAGAAGCTGGTACACGTATGCAATGCTCCACAGGCGCGCTGTGCTAATAGAACGGATGTGCCCAACATGCGGTTACATGCAGATTTTGCTTTCGTGACTATTTTGAGAAAGTGAATGAGTTCCCTTTTTTACGTCTACACGAACAGGTCTTGATTCTAGATATCCTGGGCGTGAACTAAATTAGATCAGCGTGAACCAACTGTTTGGCCAGATCTTTTGGAAAATGAGTAGTATGTACCGGGAATTCGCATGAATCGCATCATTCGGTGACCGGCCTAGATATCGGCAGAATAACATGCATGTGTTCAATCGAGAAATTAATGAGATGTTCCGTACAGACTTACAATACTTACTCGCATATTCAAGATAGTGGTTGGTTTGTTCCTGGTCGGAGTGAAAAGAGTGGCGACGTGCAAAAGTGCACCGGCCCGGCATGGCCGTGACTCTCTCATCTGCGATATGGACCAACGACGGTTTTACCACAGGACAAAATTAGTGTCATCTGGAGGAGCCTGAAAAATCTCAAGGCCTCGTTAATACCGGATACCGAGTTCTTAGGCAGCTCGTGCTCATTAGACAGCAAGAAAATCTACGCAGCCCGCCACGAGCAATTACGTTCAAAACCGCATAGTTAGAGCCGTGCTCACGACAGATTAAAGTCTATCATATTGATATCCTTAATAATCTCCGTACGCCATTCGTTTATGAGTAGCAAGAATGTACCCAGATGTTCGGTAATTATAAGGCAGTGCATCAACGAAGACTTCCCAAGCCTATGCTATGTATCCCTGCCCAATGCGTCTGCGCTCACATGCCACTCCAGGTCGACTATGATGCGTCACATTCGGCTAGTGGAATAAAGTATTGGAACGGAAGTTTGGACCTATAAGGACCCATAGCTTACATAATATTCTCTCTCTTCAACTTATACCCTCACCTCCTCATCTACATCGTTTGCTATCGCCTTTACTCAATTGTTCAATAATGTTTTTCAAGAAGACTTCCGATGACTCTGATCCATATACTCCTCTCACTCCTCGTAGTTCACGTCCAAGACGCGCCTCCAATCAGTTTGGCACCGCCGGATCTTCATCTTCCAATTTTCTACAGCCTCCCACACAATTCCAATCTCGAAATCGTTCAACTTCATTGCCAAGTATTGATCCGACAGGAAGACGTCCGCATAGACGTGATGGACGTGATAGCTCTCGTATCCCCCAGCCTTCGGGGCAAGCACGTCAGCGAGCCGCCTCTCCTTCACGCCTGCCCCGGCCTCAATCCCGACAGTACCCCGTTGTTCTTCAACCTCAAAATAGGGCGCCGCATGCCTCATCGCCTGCGGTCTCAATTCCAACTTCAATGTCCACTTCGTATTGCGAGCAGCTCAAAAGCAAACCACGAAACCTGGTCAAGCCGAGTCCCGCTCTGGTGGTGAACTATCTTCACGATGTCATGGGCCGCGATATTGTCAATGTCACCTGGCATCTCGACATGGACGATTTGCTCGCCATGCACGAGCGAGAACTGATGGAGCGGCGAAGCGGAAGAGGGTCAAGGCAGAGCTCTTTAGATATGACACTGAGTGAGTTCCGTATCCATGTTCTATTTTATGGCTGTTTTGAGAATTTCTCTCAGATATCTTCGGTGCACCGTTACGCCAGGTATCTATGTATGCGTCCACTGCGGCCATCCTAGGTGGTTTTGAACATGAACTGCCAATTGTCGTATATTCTTGTGTGGAGGAGCTTTACCGTGGTGAGCCTCAGTATCTAGTCTTACAGCACCGTTTGTTGACTTCTGACATAACTGTGTAAGGTATCAAGTCCCAGCCGATCGTTGCAGGTTCTTCATCTGCTCGTGTTGCACACCTTGTCCAAACTTTTGACTCTCCGCCTCACTTCGGCTGCACAACGTCTCTTTTCAAGGAGTCCGAAGGCGATGTCTATGCTCTCTTGACCACGTTCCTCTCACGCCTACCTGAACCTGTGATATACCCTATGAGCATCATGCACGCTCTTCGTCAATTCTGTACCGAGATGCGTGCTACACAGTTTCAAGACTGTCGACTGAGAACAGTACAATTATTGCTTCGCTTATTACCCTCTGCCAATCTCTCTTTGTTCGTCTATCTACTAGCTTTCTTAAGCCAGATCGTCCAGGCGCAGCCTGGAGTGGATGAAGATATTGCAAATGCCTTCGGAATCTGGATTTTTGGAGCCGAAGCCGGAACGTCTATGATGATTTGGTTCCTCAAGAACTGGGGAGCTGTTGTGAAAGGGCTATTCGAGCTACCTTTTGATATAGGAATGCCTTTAGCTACCCAGGATAGGCGGTCTTATCCGAAACTTCAAGTCGAATCTCCGGTCCCTGTTCGATTGGGAGACATAGCTAACCTGAATGTTCAAGCTGATGTACCCGAGTCTTCGCCATGCAGTATATCTCCTTGTAAACAAGGGGAGCAAAGATCATCCGGGATCGATGAACCTACGAGCCCTCATCGATTTACCGAGTCTCCAGTATGTGACAATATCGTTAACGAAGATAGCATGTCGGAACATGGTAGTCTTTGTCCTAGTACGATTTCCGCCTTGGAAGAGCGTTTACTTGATGTGATATTGCCCACATCGCCAGTCGGCAAGGAATCATCTCTTACACCCCTTCTACGTGTCATTAATTCTGGATCTTCAAATTCGACCTCATCTTCTGCTTCTACCTCACCAGTAACCTCACCAGTAACCGACGATGACTACTCTTTTCAGGCTATCCTGAATTATACTCCTCGTTCACATCATTTGTTGGACTTGGAGAAGAAGTTAAGGATTTCCGACGCAGCGAAGGTTGTACCTAAGAATATGCATTCGAAGAACGAAAGGGGAAGCGTCGCGAGTCGCGCAGCAGAAGTCGTGATGGGGGATGGCTGTCAACCGGGTTGTGCATTGGGTGAGCGGGTGAGGATGTTGGAGGCTAGCCTGGAGATTGTTCTGCGAGAGAGGGATGAGGCCAGGGAGTTGGTAGAGGATATCAGGAAAGTTATGATGTTCAATCGTGCAGATCCTTGAAACTTCAAGGAAGCACGAAACAGTTGTCGACATCGCTATACCTCCCCTCTCTGTTATTCATAAACCTGACAATAATCAACACTATATCATTACAAAGTCAATACCCTTCCGATCTTCTTCTACCTGTACATCAATACAATGGGCTGAGCGGAAGTTAAGGGGAAGGAAACCATGACAACACGGAGGCTGTGTGGGAGTATTTGTGTATGCTTCGTACTACCTTGAATCCGTACATCCAACGTACATCCGCGGGTCCTTCCGCACTGCGAATCATGGAGATTATAGGTGAGTGTTGAGAAATTCTGATGTGAGTCCTAGCAGTGACAATCTTGTCGAAGAAAAAGAAAAAGGGACAAAGCGAGTAATATCACAGACAGCTTGAGCGTAGGGTGGAAAATGCGTCTACTGCACACTGCAACTTACTCCACTACGTCAACCTCATTTGTTTCTTGTGGTCTTCGGCAAATCATCAGCACCCGTCAGCGCCACCTGGCCCTCCCCATTGTTCCCAAAGACCTCATACGATCCTGTTTGTAACAAAGATTTGACAGATTTTGACACCGTCGATGCAGTCGGCGTCGATGTAGGAGTGGTCAACGCTAGGCATTGGCTACTAAGGGTGGGCGTAGAAGTTGGCGTCTGATTAATCTGATCTTGCGTTCTGTTGGCACCTGATGGAAACGCGAATCCGTAATATCCAGGGCAATTGTTAGTTGGGAAACGGTATGCACTGAAAGCTCTTCCGTATTCGCTTCAGAGATATCTAAAATTTACATTCTTACAGGTACACGCTTCGGAGGAACGGCTGGCCCAAAATGACATCTGGCTTTGTATCTGCTGTGGTATTTGTGAGCGCGACGTTACAGAAACCGTGGGCTGCCATCATCGTCGTTTTGTGGAGCATGTTGTCTTGAGAATCGACTTGGTAATCGACGCCGTTAATTGTAACTGTGAGATATACGTATGGCAATTCTGTGCCGTTACAAAGGAAACTGAATCCTCCGTTTGGATATAGATTGATGAGGTCGATGGGCCCCGTGTATCCATCGTTCAAGGCGTAGGGATTCCTGGGGGGTACTGCAATATTCCTCGAGACTTCGGCGTACGTGAGTTTCATCTAGTCGTACGAAATATTCACTTACAGGTATTTAGAGTCGCTATCAGGTCGCTGCCAAATGGAAGGAATGATCTATCGAATCCTTTCACCCCGTCAATCTTGATTGTGTTGGAAAAATCAGCTGCCGGTGTCTCCATTTCGACCCAGTTGATTTGTCCGCTGTAGTCTTCAGGATCCAGTGCCCCGATGGTCAACCTCGGCTTGATGGGATCGAGTCTCAGGCCAACGACTGGATTCAGAAGGCTCCCATCGTCCCATAGCTTGGTCAATAACCGCTGAGATCTTGGCGCCGCGCTGTTCACCAGTAGCCCAAGATGCCCGTTGTTAATTCTTGCAGAGAAATTCATTGACATTTCTTCCATCAAGACGACAACATCATAAATCGGCGATTGCGTGCGGTGAAGGGTACTACGAGGTACGCACCAAAGTCCATGTTTTGGGCGGTAAGGACTCCACCGAAACTGACAACATCTGAATAGTACTCTCCATTGAAGTCCGGCTGACTTGAGGGCCAGACTGTACCATTCGACTTCAAACCACCCAGATCAATTCATTTACGTTGCAAAAAAAGACATGCGCCCTACCTTGACCGTTGAAGACAAGGTCTTGTCGAATGATTCTTCTCCTTGAAAAAAAATATAGTCCGTTCCTGTTACGTGCGATGGGATTGTCAACCTTTCATCGTACTCGTTGGGTAAATCCCATGACCATCTTGTTAAAACAGACTGACTCGCATCTTCTCTAGCAAATGTGAAATCTGGAATTACCACCATTAGTATCTTGGTCATTTCCATAGGCCTTTGGCAGATGAAGTCCTTAGTTCAAGACCTTCGCGTTAGTAATATTGTAATGCCCTCAAATTTTCAAGGTTACTGATTTTTGGACAATGTAGAGCAAAGAGTTCTTCCGTGTTTTGACAGCGCGCCAAGCTGGCGTTCCATTATCGACAATACACGCAATCTCCTCTCCCTCTTTCGACATCTGGCTCATTTATAGCTATTGCGCGTCGGCATTGTTCCTCATACTTCACACTCTCGTTCATTTCTGGTTTTATAGTCGTCGCTGTGTCTTCCTTGGCCCCTTCCGCCTGTGCGTGACTTTACTTCTATGTTTGAAATCGTTTCTAGAATATGTCATCAATGTCGGTCGATTCCATCCTTGTGGGCGGACATGTTTTGGCCCTCTCTGTTGGTGCAGTGCCTCCAAACTCGGCTTTGAAGTGAGCTGCTTTAGTTCAGTTTGATAATGATTATTGACCCCTCGCCAGCGTCTCTAATATGGACGCATTTACATTTCAAATGCCTGCCGAAAATGTCCGTGGAAACACGCAAGAAGCTGCAGCGATTGCATGGGCAGAGAACGCCCTAGGATCACAGTACATGTTCAGACTGCCATCGAATGGCACATCGTATATCATTCCCGTTCCAGAAAACCTACCTACCACGACCAGTGTGCCTTGGCTCACAGATGTCGTGGCTCTTAACCCAAGCTGCGCTTGGCAGGAAACCAACATCTCTTCGACGCTCAGATCGGTTCGAATACAACGCCTAACAGTACTAGCCTTCTGTCAAATGATGTGTACGTGAACATACCAGCTATCTCCGCCGAAATCAAACTGTCCTGGAGTAGCATCTGTGAGTTCTATTACGAGTTTACTCTCCCAATTTAGCGCTCCTTACATTGGACCGAAATCAGCCCTCTACGAAGTTGGGGTAATGCCAATTGACACATTCGACATTCTAAATTCGACGAGTCATGATCTAGCATCTAATGTCGATTCTGTTTGGACTATCGCGTAACCGACGAATACCTCCCTTCAGAGTGCACCCGTCGTCGAATTTGACTTCACTAATATACCTACCTTCACGATAGCCGTTGATTCCAACGTCTACCAGGTAGGAGTCAAGGCTTGCTCCCCCAAGCCTACCATTGAAACGCGAGAAGTGTTGAATGACGACTCGGGAAACCTGTCTATCGAACCCAGAGTTCCACGGTACAATCAAGGGAACTTACACCCTTCCCAGACTGCCTTTCTTTTATCGTTCGCTCTATCCGACCTTCACGACAGTGCTGGCCCCACGATCACATTCGAAGGGTTTGGCACCGAGCTAGAAGCACAACTGTTCTTTTATTACGCTCAAGTCAAAGCGTTCAATATCACCCTCGACTCATTCACTTTCACACCCGTGTCCGACCAGGAAATTACAGACATGTACACGCGCTTGCTCCAATCGGCTAGCAAGGTTTTCGTCTCCGGGAATTTAGGATCTGTGTATGTGCCTGGACGCACGGCAGCAGAAACAGCGGTATTCACTTCGTCACTTCCTGTCATCGTGGCATCCACGGCACTATTCGCAGTCCTCTCGGTCTTTGTCATCGCTGCCCACTTTAGGGAGGGAAAAGAGGCGTATTTCACGCTGTACTCTGTTGCGGCTGCCCTGGACGGGTCAAATCTATCAACCCAGTTCGCTCAGCTCAAGAACGAGGGGGTAGGTGAGATTCGCGCGGGAGCCATACGTGGTTCTTCCGTGGAGGATCAGATGGCTGCGGCTTGGGGTGTGAGGAAAGTCTTGATGACACAGAAACAGGATGGTCATGGTGTTCTTCGTCTTGATTGATAGTGTAACAGCCTGAGAAATGGAACCCTTTGAATCAGGATTCTAGTGGCGTGACGACCCTAGAACGCCACCATATGATCACCATTACTTTTCATGAAACAAGTTACGCACAATGGTCGAGATTAACCCGGCTAGGGCCCATTGGAGACCTACCTTGGGAAGGTTATCGAGGTTGGAACGGGCGCACAGCATAAGAACGAGTAAAACGCCACGTTATGTCCACCGTAAGGTCGAATCCAGGAAAAGTTACTCGTTCTACCGGTGTGGGTACGCCTTGAGAAGCTTCAACTATCAAAGATCCGAGCCCGTCTTGTACCCGGGCCCAAAGGATGGCTCCACCGCGGTGTCGGGACATAAAACACTGCAGGCTGAGTCTGCAGCTTGACTGCAGCCGCACGTTATGCTGTCATCGGGACGGTCCGAGTTCAGGGATTGAAGAGAGGGAATACACGAGCATGCGTGTTGGAGCTATTTTTTATACATTCTATACTAGCAAAACGAGCGTAGTATTCACGTCGCTGCAAATTTTGACCATTACGGGCCTAGTTTGAGAGATGCAATCAACGAATTTATCGGCAACTGAAACTGCCTTCCCATCTCATTAGTCAAGTCATACACGCTAGAGCACCAGAGCTCCCCCTTTGCTGCAGCTGAACCACGGCCTCAACGCGATTCGATATGAACAAGATCCTGTATTATATTGATAAATTTACACCATACACATCTATCCCAAAGATTAAACACCATTTAAAATACACCGAAAGACACAGGTAGGCGGCATATACAAGCAAGATTGTGGTGAAAGCGCTGTACAGATGATTGTGAAAAAATAATGATAAATGTTTCCAGGGGGTATCATAACAACTGAGATGTTACGAGGTTCTCGCGAAGAACACCGTCACGAACTGTGGGTGGTTAACGTGAGTAGGCGTCAAGCTGGCGAGCATGAGAAATCGAAGCATACCTGACTCCAAAGTTTTGGCCGTCGCTTCCGTGTCCTGATGGCCGTTTTAAGAACTCCAAAAAGGGCCAGAAAACAATGTGTACGTACCGTCACTGTCGTAGGATAGATATAGGCATGCCTAGCCGCTGGTGATAGTTGCCTTTGCATGTCCTTGAACTTCTCTCGGAGATCTATTCAAAAGAAATAAGAACATGTCCTATAGTAGAGGCTGCAAAATTCCTACATCGCACAACGTTAGTCACATCGTTTGGCCGATCGCCGTAACTGGGGAGATATTTCTTTACTTGAACACCTCTCTTTAGCTTTCGCTTGAGGAGATCGCATTTGTTCATGAAAAGAATCAACTGCGTCCTGGCTAATAGCTTTGAGGAACATATCGACCTCCATAAGATCGTCGAGTCTTCAAGGCGATTAACGCTATAATCTTCTTCCAGTCGTTCGTCGAAGCAGGACACAGGACATAGGAATATTATAACGTTCGTATTTTCGAAAAAGGGAAGCCACGCGGCTCGCTGTGAATAATTCAGTATTCGCCAACTACCCAAACTATCGGCAGTTAAAACGAAGAACCACAGGCCTTGGAAAGTCCCGGACACGCGCATACTTTGTGGTCCAAGCACAATGCCAACAAAACACATCTATGCTCTTGTCCGTGTTGATTGTAAAACCTGGCGTAACCAAGACTTCCCAAGGTCCAGTTATCATGGCAATCAATGGGCCGGGAATTCCGCATACTAGACAGAATCTAGTCGTGCCCATTCTGGCAGATGCATCGCCTTTCGTGCAGTGTTTGCTCGGAAAGAGAAACGTACCGTTGTTCGACATCCACCGACATCATAGATTCTCCACTCCCAGGCACCATCTGTTCTCGGTGCGTCTATAGGACCTGACTTGAAACGCACTTGGTATTCTTGTATGCCAACCGTCCGTAGACGAGCTCGGACAATGTCGTCGTCCGTAACATGATAGTCGCGCGTCGCTATCCGGTCAAGTTCATTGAGGAAGCTGTAAAATGATTAGATCATGAGCTAAACTGGGACACGCTAGAGAAGGTGGTAAATCTTCCGTAAAGATCACTGAAAGGTCCTGCTTCTCTCTCGTTCCAAACATGACATGAAAGACGTATCCCAACTGAACTGGGTTCTTGTAGTACATTCGGACCAAGATGTGGGCATGGGAACAGGAAGAAGCAGGGTCTCTCAATGCCTTCTCCGGAGCCTGGCCCCTTTTCGAATGTTAAGATGCACAAGAAACTCACAATCCAGCAGAATCAGGTAAACGCATCTTTCTTCTCTCCAGGGCCATTTGCACAGTCTTGTCTGTCCAAAGAGCTTTCATTTCGTGTCTGCAGCCAGCAAGGGTCATGGTGACGGACTCCATAGACATGAAACCCTTTGCTGAATCATTGCACCCCACCACGTCACCCCAAGATCGAACGGCAAACTCGCCCAGTGTCCTCCGCTTGGCATCTGGCCTCTGAGTCGGTACCTCGAAGGGAGTAGCTGACATGGCCTGGGAAGGGTGAATGGGCTCCGTTCCGGCACCAAGTTGGCGCTTAAGGTCTGCCTCAATGCCGCGCAAGGGCGCTAGTTTGATCATGAGAAGCTGGTGGCGGTCCGTAAATCGCAAAATTTCTGAGGAATCAAACTTTGTAATATCGGAGCTGTCGTCGGGAGAGTCCTCGTCGTCAATGTCATACGGCACGTCACCGCTCATTTCCGCCTCAAGAACGCCGAGAATCGTCACTATTGACCGCACAACGTTGAGTTGCACGACGGCGCGCCACCCTGAGCGTTCGCGCTCCCAAGCGGCCTGGGAATAGCGCATCCTGAAGTCTGCTCGAGGTCATCAACAGCGAGCACAGTACGAAGAGGAAGACAATACTTTTAAGGGTCGTTGATTTACCTGTTCGACCGGGAATTAGCACTGACAGCGTTACAGCCCTTTTACGACAACGCACCACTCTCTGCTTGACCCAATAACAGTACCCGTATTATGTTTTTCTCCTTCCTTGCTAGACTTCTCGCCTGCTTGATGTCTTCGTCAATCATGTCACTGACCCTCTGCGCATCGGCCTCGCGTTTCAGCCTGGCGGTCATTTGTGCAGGAGTTTCGTTGGGCGGCGGCTGCATGAGCTCGTGGAAGGGGTCCGTTTCTGTAGGATGGAAGACCATGGTTGGAGAACAACACGAGAGTAGGAGAGCAAGGACTGTGACATGTAAATATCCGCGACCTTGATGGCGATGATGGGTAATGATATTCTGAGCCGAAGGGACCGCATGTTCGACGTAATGGGAAACTGGTTTGCCACCGAGCCGAACCGGCTCGTGACGTCTATACTGCCTCCGACCGACGCGCGACGCCGCGAACCCCTTGATATACCTGTGCTAGCCTTGCTGTTCGGCGCGCACAGAGAGCGGAATCTTGCCCTCGTTGATGATGCTCCTGCAAGTTTTTTTTTCATGATTTGCGGGGAATATGCATTTTCTTCTTTTCTGGACTCTCTGCATAGTGCAGAGATGTCGATCAGCAAAATGAAACACAAGGGTATTTGATTTTCTCGACTTGACCCTGGCACGTCGGGTGTCTTTGCAAAAACCCATGTCGACCGGCGGCTCTTGCACGGCGGCGAGCGCACGGAGATACTGTTACCTGCTGTTACTCGGCCTTCGTAGAGATCTCGCGATGTTGACAGTTCGCACAACATCAAGAGACCGGTAGTAGAGCCTAACAAAACACGTCTCCGAGTCAACGTCGGGTGGTACTCACTGATATCGTACATATGAATGAAGTGGGTCGTGGGTTAATTATCATCCGTCGACCTCCTTCGCGAGCTGGTACATCTACTAAGTCTATTCCGAGGCTCGACCTAGTCCAGTCCGGTAGGAACTTACAAGCCTAAAATTGAATAGGTACAAATTGAACAAAGTGGGAGCTGTCGAGCCCAGTGTTCACAGCACTCGAACATGACGCCATCAATTCACCAATCGATCGCCAAGTATCCACGGTCAATATATGTCCGGAAGAAAATGACGAACGGAAACAATTACGATCGTCTTGCGCATGAAATGTATCATTTCAGACGAGACAATATCCGCCACGAATGCTTAGTATTTGGAGACATCAAAGACATTCACCGTACATCCAGGTTCGCCAAGAATCAAGGTACAAATCAATTTCCAGGAGCGCAGAACATCCATTACTCACTTCAAAGGGCATCATTAAGCATGGCAATCGTATAGCCCTACAGGAAAGAGGCACAAGACAAGGTTCCAGCCGACGAAGCACGCGTAGCGCTTGATTGTTTTCATCAGTCCATAATGCCAATTTTAGTGGTTCAGAGGGACGCTGACTCGGAATCAGACATTCTTTGATCGTCATAGTAGCGCCAGACAGCGCCAGCGTAACAACGATGTGTGATTGAGAGGGAATTCAGCCACAGATCCTATGAACTGGATTGGGCAGGATCTGCGTGAGATCGGATGCGCACCGTCCTAGAAACGAGGGGGAAAATGTTAAGGAAAGCTTACCGCCACCAAAGGTAAAATTAGAAGTTTTTAATAATTACAAGTCGGTGATGGCATCGGGGCAAGTAGCATTCTTCCTTTAGAAGACCGCCGGTATTACTAGTAGTGATGCAACAATTCAAGAGCAAGGTTCAAAAAGCAAGGTCAATGTTTTTGACGGTCTGACACGTATTACGGACCAACCATCAATAGTTGTAAAATGCTCCATTTGTGAGAAAAAGTCGTAAAAGCAATCATAATCATACATAGCGACAATTTTACCCGAAGGACCAAGAAAGAAACTAACAAGGTTGTCTTCTTGAATCATACCAGCTGATTTTGTACCAACCATTTGTTTACTTAAGCTCTTACACCATGTTGGCAGCAGATTTTTCGTCTGTGGATCGTGTAGGAACCTTCATGAATGCCCGGTCTATGCGACTGTCCTGATTGTCGTAGACAAAGGTGTCGTATAGCATCGCGGCGAATTGAGCACCAAGAATTGGCGCCAACACACCCGCCCATAACCAGTATTGGCTGGAGAACGAGAGCGATGAGCAACGAAGAAATAGAGACCAGGAAGAAAGACATACTTGCGGTAGTTGAATACTTGTTTGCCCCAGCCAGCAATCGCTGTCAGGATACGTGGACCCAAGTCACGGGCAGGATTAACGGCAAAACCTTTTGGTAAAAGAATTATCAGGAACGAAGAAAAGATGTCAAAACCAGATCCTCACCTGTCTGCATGCCAAAGCAGACCCCCAAACCAAAGAGGGTAAGGAACAGAGCAAGTGGAAGAAGTCCCGGAGGCGGAGAGTTGCGTTTGTCGGTGGCGGCGAGAATGACCAGCATAAGGATGAAGCAGCCCAAGAACTCGTCGAAAAATGCGGCGGCGTTCGGCACATAATCGAGCTGGTGAAATCATACTGCTAAGCTGGCGAACTTGGAGATCGAGAGCCTGACTTACAGCATAGGTCCCGAAAAATCCGGCAGTAGAAAGTGTCCTATAGTGCCCGCCTTCGTACACGTTGATAGCATGATAGTAGTTTGCATAAACCAGGGCGGCACCAAATATCCCACCCATTAACTGTGCAAAAACGTACGCTTAATGTTCGATCAGTACAATGATGCCCGTGCAAAACATGAATGGAGCACACCTGGAACCTTCTTCCACGGAAACCCACGCCATGTAGCCATAGCCAGGGTGACCTACATGCGCAGTCAGCTCTGTTTGATGAAAGGAGGACGCAAGATTATTACCGCAGGGTTGATGTGACCTCCGGAAACTCCTCCGCTCACCCATCCACCCAAAGCAAGGCCTAGAGTTTTTCAATATCAGTCAGTACCCAAAACATGAGTGGAAGATGTGACTTACCAAGACCCCAGCCTAACGCGATGGAAAAGTAACTCTGAAGACGGTCAGAAAAAGAATTGTAGGAATAGGCGTAAAAACACTTACCCCTTGCTGCGAGGAGGCAACGCCGGGATTAGTAGAGGTGATTGCCTGACAACTAGCTCCAGAGCCAAACATGACGAGGATGGCGACTCCAATAAACTCGGCAGCCGGTTCGCGAATAGCCAGTCTAAACAAAACACAGAGTCAAAAAAATGCGGGCCATTGAGTGCATGAATAACTCACCGAATCCGACCCATACGATTCGCTGGTACTGGAGACAGTGGCTCTGAGTACTCATACTGGCCCCGAGGAGAGCGTTGATCATGACCACTTCCTTGAGAGCCGTTGTCGGCCTTGGAAACCGAGGTCGTTTCTATAGGAGAGGATGGGTCTGCATGAGTGTATGGGGTGGGGGGCGTGTATACCATCGTTAAGTGTGGAGGAAGGAAGGAAGGAAGGAAGTGAATATTGAAAGTTCACATAGATACACGGCTTTATACACTTGTCCAGGAGCCATTCTGGGACAATCTCCTGACGCCATGATATCATCGCTAGTCGAATAGGACCCTAGAAGCAATAGAAACCGAGAAGAAAAAGGTCGTTACATTCCAGATTGTAAGGCTTGCGTTTGTAAAACCGATCGAAAGAAGCACGAAACGAGGCCCATCAGAGCAACGGGTAGATCTCTCTCTCTATCCCTTTTCTTTTTCGCAGTTTGCGGCTTTTCCGTCGTAAATGAGTCGTAGAGTGAAACATTGGATCGATTTTACGACGAACGTTTGGACCGTTTTCATTGTTCGAGACTTCACGTCATTTTCTATGAGAGATCGGGAGCAAAGTGGGGCTCGGCAGATGTCGGCCCATAATCATCTGAACCGATTTTCCGCTAAAAAGGGTAATCGATGTGATCGGATGCTATTTCTTCCTCAGTACTATTCAGCAGGCATTTAGCTGGACGGAGGGGCACAAAGCTAAGAAAGTTTTTGCTATACGTACTAGTTACGGCAGCAGAAAGAAGCCCCATTCGGCATGCTGAAAACACGAGGCGGCTACAATTGCTTGGCCATCTCATCGTAGCATTTCAGATATAACTTTACGAATATTTTTTGGGGGTTCGGATACGAAGGAATATGTTCTACTTCACAGATTATAAGGCCTCAGGCTCCACTACCGCTCCACCTTCCTGCATAAGGCATTACAATTCTCAAGCTGACAATGAGAATCTTTCGAACTTACAATCATGTTCTCGTCTTATGGAGCATTCAAGCTGCCATATACTTTCCTTCCGACATTCGGTATTCCACCGAACAAGGACCTCCGTTTGTCCTGGTGCCCAACGGATCAGGCAGTATGAATATCAATCACGAAATGTCGGACCCCGTAGAACCTTAGGCTCTTCTGATAGACTGATAGACGCGGTCTTCAATCAGGTTCTGAAGGCCGAGCGTTGAAACTTCTATACCAGCTTCCTTACACAGACTTCAGCGCTGCGAAGCCGCATCCCACTGAAGACGGAATGTGGTTGGGCTGAACTATTAACGAAAGCTAGGATTTTACACTTGCGCAGAGTTGGGAAAGCTGCGGGTCGCTTGGGTACAGTCCCATAACGTTAATTTATAATTGATAGATTGGAAGAGCTCTTCTCGGGATTCAACACAGATGCTGTAGGGCATATTTCCAAACGACAGCTTGTCATTTCAATTCCTCGCGATCGCACCACGAACACCATCCGTTTCACGATGTAGACCGGTGAAAACCGAAATGACTGAAAGAAATACTCGCGGCAGACAGCTGGAATATATGCCTCGAGCACCGATCAAACCCAGAGTACATTCTTTGGAAAGTATTACGCCTCCGGCGGTAACCAATAAATCATGGTAGAGGATCCGCAATTCCAATTATTATGGTCCCCGGCCCTTATTGGACCGAGGGCGTTTGTAACATGAGCCGGTGATTAATTTGCACCACCGAAAACGAATATACACCGACGATAATTGTCCACCGAGCGTTGAAATAGGAAATTTAGCCCCAAACTGCCTCCTCGTCGACTTCTCGTGCTGCTCGATCTTCTCGGTGATTTTGATTGCCGTTATTGCCGCCGCTCCTGGAACGGAGTCCAGGATGTTCATCACCTGGTAGCGAAATACGGGAACGCTTGTAGATCTGAGAATAGATCATAGAAGCCAAGAGTCCAAGGGGGTGAAATGCCGTGAATAAGATGGCAGTTATCTTGACAACATCATGAGGACCGACAACGCCAGAAAAATATGCCACAGCTCACATAAACAGGTGCGGGTTTCGGTCGTAAAGACCAGATACTAACACATATCCAGGTGGCTGCCACACACCACACGATGTCGCGGCGGAATACGACAACTAAAAGGCCTAGAATGTTGGTCCCAAAAACCACACCAAACCCAGGCCACTGGTACGCGTTGGGGTTGATCGGGGGTCCTGGAGCAGTCGGAGTTTGTACGAGCCCCAGCGTCACACTAGGACAGGTCAGTATGTATGGAAGGCTCAGAACACGCGACTTACAAGAGACTGAGGGGAAACATGAGCCCAATTTGTAGGACGAGGAAGAATCGCATGGGCGCATGAATAAGCATAGTGTCAAATGGGCGTTTGGAAGTTGGGGGATGGTAGATTAGAAGAACGACGTTGGAATACAGCAACAAAAGCAGCAGGATGCCCTGAAGGATTGTGGAAACCAGAAACCATTTCAGAGTCTAGCGAGAAAGTTAATTTGAGAATATACTATCAATTAGATATTAGATGTACCCATGTTATGGCCCACAGTGCCATTACCCAGTTCGACAAGACGAGCGAGAATCCGGAGCCCTTTATGAGAGTCTTTTTGGTTTGTGGTTTGCCCGCCAGTACAAGGAGTATGCAATATCCAATCTGAGCTGCAAATAGTGCGACGACATACGCTGCTATCGCAGACGGTCTCGGTGAGATAACTGTAGGATACAACTTGGATATTTTGCCTGCTCTAGAACGTCAGTCGAGCGAACCTTCATTATTTCTTCACAACGACGCGCCTATAGAAGGATCGACAACGACTGAGCATACAATTACAGTGGCGATATTGATCAACAATGAGAGTGGCGTTAGAACTTGAAGTCTAGAAGAATGTCAACAACGGCCATACTTGTAAGAAGTTTTTCAAGCTGCCCACCTGACGAGAGAAAGATAGTCTCGCACAGCTGGATGCGACATATCGATTGGTAGTCCCTCCATTGTCGTAGCCTGGTAGAGAGAGGGAGAGGGAGAGAGAGTCGACGTTGAAGGCAACGGAACTGGATTGAGTAATGACGTCGCCGCGAGCTTAACGCCCCATGACATCATAGGCACGTCATACTTGTGTGCGCCTACGGAAGGTGCTCAGAGCAGAACGCGTATTTATCAAACTGTCTAGAGATTGTTGAATACGTAAAAAAAGTGTTGGGACACACTTAGCGATGAGAGAACTCGGTGCGGAGTAAAGTTGCTTTCGGATAATGCCGGGGTCATCAAATTCGTGTCTGTATTCATCTTCAACGGGGGATACAACACGCACTCAGTAAGGGAGGCATCAGTAAACGAAACTACAACCATGCGCATGCTCATTAATACGGTCTTCATCCCGGCTTTGAATTCTGACACTTCATGGAGGTGTTAACAACGGCGTTCATATAGTCAGCAAGTCATTGATTCATGATGGGCGCATAAACGACACTAGTCACACGTGTATCTGATACGCTTCATATACCGAAAGGAGCAGGCAGAAGAAAGTGAAGGATGCGAATGTCAACTAAGTGACATAATGATGTTATATAACGCCCTATCTCGACTAGGATGGTTAGTCGCTGTCTGAGGAAAGTAGAACGTGCCGCACCCACCTGTTTTATTATGATTTCCTATGATACCGACACACCGTGGAGCCTCTCAGCTAGAGGGCCGAACCATATAGATTAAAGTCCCTAGGATTAGACGTAAGAAGTGTCAGACCACAATCCTGACAATCAGACTCACTATCTTCATCATGCCTAGCCAGAATGAGGTTGACTAAGGCTGGTACAGCCTTCAGACGGCATAGCAAAGACATTTGGCCCAAGGCTGAAAATGGCGGCAATGTAATGTGAACCGATTGCATCTCAGCCACAGTTATACTCGTTGGATGACATCGAGATACAAGCATATCAATGATCAATTCTACAGGAACGACCTCCTGGAAGTTGAGATAGGGTTTGCGGGTATACTCCGCTTTCAGAATCTGTAGCTCAGGAAGGACATCGCGCCCACCCGTTGGGACCAAGGTCTGGAAGAAGCGTACTGCTGTTCCTGGGCAGCCTGGTAGCACAATGTCTAAATGTGTGAGCCTAAACGCCTTTTTGAACATCACTTCAAAATCGATGGAGCGGTTGGTGAGGAATCCAAGTTTCAGCTTTTTCATGGAGGAACCGGAACGTCGCAAGAAGTCGCGGAAGACAACTTCCGCGCTTCTATCGCTATCCACTGAAGCATCACGCTCCCTAAAAGCTCCCATGGCGAGTTCTTCCAAGGATGGAAAACTGTAGGCCCGTAATAACGCTCCATCCCAGGAATCGATGCGTCGCAAGGATGAATGCGTGACAATGTCTTCCATTCTTTCCGGCTCCCAATATTCAGTGCAGCCATCGCTTTGCGGACTCATACTGAGGAATTGAAGATTGTGAGTCATGGAGAGCACCCAGCTGAAGTCATCCATGTTCATCCGACGATCTATGTGAAGGCTTGTTATCTGGGCCCAAGGAAGTGTCAATTGAACAGGGAATATGCCGTAACTCAGAGTAAGTGTTCGTAATTTAGGCGCGTCCCCAAAACAATCAAAGTTTGGACCATACCCCAAAGTATCGGTCATGTCTTCACCGGAAAGCTCCAGTCGCTCAAGCTCGGAAATCCGACCTCGAATTTGTTCATAGATGTCCTGGTAGTCCTCGACGAGCTCGATCCGTATGTGTTTCCATCGTTGGCATGTGCTCATCACGCACCCAAGTAATGCGCGTTCTTCCTCTTCAGACACACCGTACATAAATGGCCAGGTAATGATCAAACTGGCCTGGCATGAACGATCCAGCACAGTTTGTAACAAGGGCATCAAGCCTTTTTCTTTTACGCCTGAGGGATTGAAAGAAGCCCAAAGGGAAGGACTTGACAACACCGTGGCCCTCCATAAGCGACAAACTCCGCCAATCCTGGAAAGATCGCCGATGAGTGCTCTAAGTCGGGGGGGGGTGGGCTGTGAGGCACATCGATTGCCCACTGGAAGATCTCCGTGAGGACTTCTGGTGGAAATGTGCGGAAGGTGGACTTGAGCGCCGAGTGGCTGTCAAAAATCCTCTGGAGACGGTTTCTATCGTCCTGCGCTCTCTTCAGAGCAGCTTCAAGGTGCTGGATGGTATCGTCCTGGGCAGATATGTCTGCCTCGACACCTTGGAGATAGTGGCTAAGGAGGTCGGCGTCAGAGGCAGATGCCACTCCGTTGGTGGAAATGAGCGCGCGATATGGGGATGGCGCGTCGGTGAATCGCGTTACTAGTGTCGTGACGTCCAACCCACAATTGAGACAGCACGCTTGCATTTTTCACTGAGGGATAGTAAAAAGCTCGTTAGCCGGTGCCATGTATTCATTTGGACGAAAATACCGTCTGGAGAAGAGTGTGAAGGCCTGTTCAGTGGCCGATGCTGGTGGTGGTTAAGATTTGGGTGTGCTTCGCGTGGCTTGGTTGCCGCCGGGAGAATACGGCAATTCCCGAAGCAACGGGTCTGTCCAACAGAACTGCCCTGTCCAATATATTATTTCTCCAATTGTCGTCTGGCAAAATGTCTGAAAAATGTGTCCAACACCAGATGATGCATGAATATTGAATATTAATGTATGGACAAACCGCAGAAAGTACGATTGCAATAAAAAAATATGCCCTTCCGATTCGACACCCGCAGCCCCTTCAAGGAGGTCTTGCAAGGGGTGCCGCGTCACCCCCTTGAGGCCTTGTGTTTGTGATTTTGAGTGTGAAGCGCCGCGTACGATCCACACTTGTACAAGGGGGTGTTTTTTTTGTCCGCAATCCGATGAGATTGCATATATTGCAGAGTGGATACGTAAGACACCGGCCATCAAGTTTTTAGTGGAAGTGTACCTACTAGAACACGCAGAGAATGAAGACAGGAGAAATGCATATATCCTCTGAAGGGGATACGATCTATATCCATCAGACTAACAACGGCCAGGACCATGGAACGTACACTGTATGTGGAGTATGGAGAAGAAAAAAATCGTCTGCACCGGTTAAAGGGCTTTTGCAACGCGTCTGGCAGCTCTTCCCATGCTAATTACAAAACCTAATATTTTGAGAAATGAGAATTTGCATCGTCGCCGAAGCAATGTCAAGACTCACGACCGCTTTCGTTTGTAGTAGAGATGAGGTTTTGCAAACCGGGGGCATCCCTCACACGGGTCCGAAGATGCATCCAAAAGAGCGTCGGAAGGCATGGCAGGTCAACATAAGCCGACCGTATCTCAGTCATGGATGAACTGGGTATGCAATATCGGGATACGAGCATATCGACGATGCTCTCCCCGAGGTTGATTTCTTCCACAAATGTGTCGGGTTGCGTCACTTCAGCGACTGTGGCTTTCAGATATTGGAGTTGAGGAAGAACATTGGTCTTATCCCCTTTCAAGGCCAGCACCCGGAATAGTGTTGTCGCTGTGGACAAAGAGGACACTGTAATGTCCAGATGCGTGAGCCTGAAGGCGTTGTTAAGCAGTTTTTCGAAATCGGGACAGGGTTCGTCAATCTCTAGCCTCAGCGTCTTTACTGGAGAGCCGGAACGACCTAGAAAATTATGGAAGATATCCACCCAAGCATTTTTATCCTCCACACCGTAACATGCGTGGTAAATTTCCAGATCAATTTTTTCCAAGGCTGGAAATGTAACCGTTCGAAAGAATGCCGCATGATGGACGTTGACGTGCTGTAGCGATGTGCAGTTGACTATGTCTTCTTTGCATTTTGGCTCCCAGTCGTTGCTTCGTCTGTAATTGTATGGAAATGACAAAGATCGTAAGTTCGGGGTCATGGATAGGACTGCACGAACGTCGGCGACCTCAACAGCATGATTCATATGGAGGCTGGTGATTTGTGACCAAGGAAGGGCCAATCGATTGCAATCAGGCGATATCCCTTGTCCTAGAACTACTTCCCTCAACCGAGGGGCGTTCTCAAACGCAAGCAAACTATCCCATGGAAACGTGCCATAATCGGCAGACAGAGACAATTGCTCCAGTAGTGGAAGCTGGTCACGAATCTGGGCATAAGGACTTACATCTGTAGCGGAAGTTTGTATCCATACACGTCTCCATCGGTGGCATGTACGAAGCACATGTTCCAGGAAATCCATCTGTGGGAAGAAGAATGGACTCTCCGGGCTCTGAATCGCGATGGACATCCCGGCCTCGCGAGATCGGTCGAGCACTGTCTCCAACTCCGTGGACAGCACATCCCCGGTAGAGAAGCTGAAACACGCCCATAATGATGGATTCGACAGCACTATGGATCTCCAAAGTCGGCAGACTGCTCCAATCTTCCAAAGAGCCTTGAAAACCTGCGTTATGTGCTTGGGTTGTTCGTTAGGCCGGGATACGACCGCAAAGTGGAAGATCTGGGCCAGAACCTCTGGTGGAAAACTTCGGAAAGCTGACATGAGCCCAACGTGGCTGTCTGCAATCCTCTGAAGACGGTTCTTTTCGCCGATGGCATCCTTAAGAGCCACCTTGGCACGCCTGATAGTTTCGTCCTGAGCAAGAATGTCGGCGTGCACCCCTTGCAGGTAATAGATAAGTTCAGGCCCAGATGCGGCACCGTTGACAGCAATCAGGTCACGAAATGGAGACGGTGCGTCGGTAAACCTTGGCTTTTGGAGAGTGGCGGCGCCACAGTTAGAGCAGCGGGGTGTTTTCCTTGTCGTCATCTGCGGAATGATAGGGTCAACAAGAACTTTAAATAAGATTATGAATTATACCAGTTTGTACAATAAAACGTTGAGGGACGCGGTGAATGTTATGGTTTGTTGCGATAGTGAAGACAACGGAAACAGCAAGAAGCCACTCGGATGGTGCCGCATGTTCTCTCCGGGCCGGAATGTGCCTAAGTTGCCATTGATCCTCTATTTTCCAAAGAGCGCAAGTAGCATGGCTTTAGGAGGATAGTCACGACATATCTATACCAATACTTTAGTTCAACACCAAGCGCACATTAACGACAAAGTCGGACCTTAGCCCCACCAATTCTATGTCGGTTGCCCCGGAAAATAGGAAAGCATTAACTGCAGGCAAGACATAGACCAAGATGAATGTCGTGCATCATGTGGTCTCTGTGACTATAAGGAAATATACCACATAACCATGACAGTCCCCGTTGGTGGAGGATTGAATGATGGGTGCCCGTCGCTCTTTTCAGGGAAGCCCAAACGTTCAGTCGGTCAACCGTCGAGTCAAGATATTTTTATTTCCTCAACGGAGCGCACAAGCCATACTGGAAGGTATAAAATGGACCAAGAGTCAGTCGTTATCGCCAACACATCAAAGTCAAACACAACCAGCGGTTCACCTTAACCAGCTTACAATGTTCGCTCGTATCTTCACCATTTTGACCCTTTCCATGGCTGCCATGGTCAGTGGACTTCCAGCCAGCACCGTCACTGGAGGCAGTTGCAACACCGGCACCCTTGAGTGCTGCAAGTCTGTTCAGAACGTTAGTCGAGTCTTTCGCTCTGTGGAGAACACACTTACTTATGAACGACAAACAGCCCTCGTCCTCCCCGATTCAGACCCTCTTAGGCCTTCTCAATATCCCGATCGGAAGTGTTACTGCCCAAGTGTAAGGCAAATATGATGTCTGGGGTTCAAATAATGCTGATATGTATACTGAAGCGGCCTCACTTGCAACCCCATTACGGTCGTCGGTCTTGGCACTACCCAGTGTGCCAACCAGCCGGCCTGCTGCACTGGAAATAACTACGTGAGTATCGCCCGTATCTACAATAATCATCGAGACTGACCTGCACAGAACGGCCTTGTTGCTTTGGGCTGCACTCCCATCAATTTGGGTGTTTAATTACAGCTTAAGATGCATGTCTTTCATGGTTGTATCATTGAAAGGATTTCGGGTTACCCGTCTTGCGCATAGCTTTCAATTTCAATTTTTGTTTCTCCAAGTAGCCTGTGGACGCTATATATCACGTGAAATATAATCAGTATTGTGACCGTGCTTGAAAGTGAGGAAAGTACGTACATCGAAGCTGTGGAGGTGTTAAATACGCCCGTGAAGAATAATGGTACTGAAAACGGGGACGATAGCCAGAAAGGACGAGGTGGAAGGAGTGCTATCCTGCTACAAAACATGGATCGATGAACGGATTATTTCTCCATGGTTAAATTCGCTAAAGTCTCTGCTCCCGTTAATCGGCGCGTTGAACGTAGTTGAGTGACTTGAAGGTCTTGTCACTGCCCGTAAAGAATATTCCATCATGATGAACTTTGCGCTCCATCATAAGTTCTTCAACGGTTCCCAGGGCTGTAGACCGGAAACTTTCTATATGGCATCGCAGGTGCCAGAAACTGGTACAAATAACAAAAGCAGAAGATGGAAAGGTGACAGGTGCAAGGGTATTTCGTGTTCACTGTTCAAAGCGTTCAAACAGAAGTTCAACCACGCCAAGTCGGGCCGACGGGTATCGGAGATTTAAAAAGAAAAGCTTGCCGGCGGTAGCCTTTTCTTCCCTGACCCTGCCATAATGGCGAACCCTGAAATTTCTCTGACAATACGGGTGGAATTTGGGGGCGGCCTTGAGCTCCTCTTCTCTAATCAAAGATCACATAAAGTCAAGATACCCACAACTATATCCAAGGACAGTGCTAGGAAACCTACAGATGTCGACTATCTGATCCACCATCTACGCGACAACCTGCTAAAAGAGAGAGAAGAGTTATTCATGGAAAAGGACACAGTGTGCGTCTGTATTTTCTGCCTCCTAGATTGGTCCTCAGTCTTTCTTTAGGCGGCCAGGGATATTGGTTCTCATCAATGACACTGACTGGGAACTGGAGGGAGAGGGAGATTATGTCCTGCAGAACAACGACGAGGTCGTGTTCATTTCGACGTTGCACGGAGGTTAGGTAACTTGGTGGCTTAGGAATCAATCTGGCTTGCTCTCAGCTTGAAGCGGCCCTGCACGACTCTGTATTCTGTGTGATTTTTTGGTTCGTTCTCATTTCTTTCGCCAGAAATCTTACTGATTTCCAGCAGTTCATCCGTGGTTAGGACAGATTCTATTATCATTGTTTTATCCCAGCTTTCTGGCTCTCTACGACATTCGCGAACTGAATCTTTCTCGACACCTTTCACGTCGGTGCTGTCCCAATTGACTCCGATGAGCTTAGTGACTGAACGTTGACTGACTGGACCGTGCGTGGTATATAAACCAAGAAAACCGTGTCAATCTTTGGAAATCGTGGCCGGAGAACTACCGACAAGCTCCACTAACGGCAGCAATAATAAAGAACGAAGAATCATCTCTGCTCGATATTACTGTTTAACATGAGTTGTGTTACGATGCCATGGGCATTCGGAATCAGCCTTCCTATGAAAAAATTCAAAATTCCTTTTCAGAGGTCGCATCTCTCGGTACGATGACAGAGGGGACCTTTCCACCAGAAATCGCCTCGAGTTAGTTCAGAGCCCTCGCCTCCCTTGTGTGCGAGTGCCCAAATCCGCCGCCTACCCGCATGTACCACCGAAACTGCCGCTATGGGGACATTCAAATCAAGGCCCTCAGGTTCAGCTCTCCCTCGTTTACCTCCCTGTCTTCTCTGGTCTGGACGCCGGCGTATCATCCTCCAATGCATATCCCTTCACCCAGACTTTGTAGTCCAGTCATGATCAGGCGCGCCACAAAAACATTCAGGCTAGCCCACGTCTCCAGGGCATCGTTCTACAGTCAGCCCTAGTGGATTGAGCCAGGTCCAATCTCATTTGCACGGCTTAGTTGTTCGGACTCGTGCGTCGAACGCCACAAGCTCGTCCTCCCACTGATGATCGTGTGCTACCAAGTGTATACGATAGAGAGTATTTCGTCGAGAACGGGGCTGGGAGGCTCTGACATATACCTCGATCGAGGCTGTTGTTCCTTGGGCAGTATTGAGTGTGTCAATGAAGGACAAGATGTATGAGTCGATGATATCAACAATGTGCCATCTAGGAGCTGGGCTTTTTCTGCTGTGCCGCGCTTGCTAGCGTTGAAGAGTTTAACAGAAGATTCGTTGGCGATACCTTTGCTTCGCGGGCCGATTAATGTCAACGTCTGACAGGCCAAAGTTAACGTATTTTGGAACGTGCACACAATTCATTTGAAAATCAATTACTGTACGGCAGCCACGTTCAACCCGAGAACGTTTGCCTAACAACAAATGGGGCTCCACCTTCGACTTCGTAGCCGTGTGCTACACTGTCATTTGATTCATGGACCATGAGCTTAACTACCAGTCACTGGCACCTTATCTGTGCGTCCCGTCTTATTGCATTTCAGTTGAGTACTAAAACGGAATTCAGTTGTTGATGGGGATTTCTAGACCAAGTGGTATAGCACTAATGAACGTGTGATGCATGTGTAACTTCACTTCCTGAGCCACATTATCGACTACTTCTGCATGGCGGGCATTGTTATCTCTTCGTACGAGCCTGATCACGGCTCGGCATGTCGTGCATATATATACTGAGCCTAGCCACGTCGGATTATCTGAAGAGGCATCCTCTGTACTCCTTCGGTACCGTCAACCATGTTCCAACGATCTCTTCTGCTTCTCTTCTCTCTCCTGGTCCTCGCGATGGCCGCTCCTACGCGGCGTGCATGGCCATCCGGTTCCGTCACCTGCGGTAGCAACACCTACAGTCTCTCTGCCGTTAAAAGTGCTGTATCACGCGGATTCTCTTTGATCGACGACCCGATCGGGAGCAGTAAGCTGCAGTACCCCGAACCAATCCACTAGCCAGCCTAACCGTGATCCACAGACAGCTACCCTCACACGTACAATAACTACGAAGGTCTCGAATTGTGGTGCTCTGGTGAATCGGCCTTCAACGAGGTACGCACAAGACCGATTCCAGAATGCGATCCTAACCATACGCCGGGCAGTTCCCCATCCTCGAGAGTGGGCTCTACAACGGTGGCTCTCCGGGTGCAGACCGGGTGGTCTTCTCTGATAATGGTGTTTATTGCGCGTACGTATCCATCATCATCCCTGTCTGAGTGGACAACAGCCAATAACTTTGTTCCAGCGTCGTCACGCACACCGGAGCTTCTGGAAACAACTTCGTCTCATGTGCTGGCGATTAACCTGCTTTGTATATTGGACATTGTTGTCAGAATTTATTGGAGATCAATTATTTGAATTTTCTAGCCACTGAGACGCACGTCTGCTCATTCGGAAGTACGAAAGTGGAGCTTTGTGGTGCAGTGCGACTTTCTGGGTGCTTGTCAAACTTCGTAAACTCGGCTTCTGTGATCGATATCTCAGGCGCAAGTGAACTACCTCGTCGACCCCAGGTATGGCTGTTTTATCCAGAATCCGCCAGGATATTAGACTAAAGAGAAAGGTTAGCACATTACGCTATTGGGGGAAATCATTACTCATATAGCTGGGTACGACCTTTTCTATAATTTACATCGGCGTAGTTAGACGAAAGTCAGATTCCAGATAAAACGTCGTGACGCGGCTCTGCGCTCCGGATTCACAGAAAACCTTCTCACGGATGAAAGAGCAAGATATCATCATTACTTATACGCGCGGTAAATGCAATATGAAACCCATATCTCACTACCATCTAGTTAACCCCCAAGCCGAGCTCACGACCTAGAAACACCAGACTGAGAAACCGAAGTCGTTGTAGAACTTGAAGACACATGGACGGGGGACCCCAAATCAACAATCCCCCAACCTAACCACGATAAACCGGAACAGCATAAATATATCAGGATGGATGTGCCCGACTTTGTACCAGCTTTTAAGGAAAACAATGTGTTGGTCATACTCTAGGCCGAGAGATCAGCGGAAGACACTCGCTTTTATCTCTCCCCTGGCATGTACTATGGCCTGTGACGAATTTCGTCATGCTCTAGTGACTCCACCACGATTCTTCGGATTCAGAAGCAATCGCAACAGGTTCTATTTACCAGAACGGCGGGGCCCCTAGACACAGAAGAAGTGAGTAGCAAAATGGTTACGTTTTGACAAATACGACACGGGGGGAGAGTTTAACTAATAGATAGAGCAGCTCATTATACTACGAAAGCCCCGCGGGAATAAGCAACACTTAAGTAGATCCCTATGAGAACCCAAACAATGACTAACTATGTGCTATGAGCAGCTTGAATCCTCACTTTACGCTTGTGGGGCTGCAATACGAAACTGGCAACGGTCAACTACTAGAAAACTGTTAGTCCAACTACTAGCAGAATCTACAAACTCGCGCTCCGGTCCACGATCTCTCAGCAAGTTGGTTTGATATCACTACCGCCGATGATGTTGCTCTACGATTCGTCAGAAAATCGCCGATCGGTACTTGGGGACGTGCACGTGGTCGGATGTCAATCTGCACCGCCTTGTTCATCGAGAACGTTTTCTGAGGATGCCTCGAGCTCTCGATATATCAAGCCTACTGCTCCATCAGCAGCCGTACACTTCGGTGTCATTTAGCACGTACTAGTTGATCACTCTGTATTCGTTTCATTTCACAACCCACCATCTGACCCGTGTATGACCTTCTAGTGTTCTATGTCGCCGCTAAGAACACAAAGACTCCACGTAAAAATATGGTCGTTGACGGGTTTCTTGACCGCATCCCCCGCTTCTCCTTATGATCCGTAGCGTCTACTGAAGGGTGTACACTATCATCTTACCTTGCGAAGCGGTCATTTACCAAGCATCTCCTGGGTATATATGGACCTTGGTACTCTGATTTTCTTCAACAGCAGTCATCTCTGAGGACTCTCAGACTCGCACATCATGTTCCACCGATCGCTAGTCATTCTCGTTACTCTGTTCGTTCTTGCATTAGCTGCGCCTACGTTACCGCCTAGTACCGTCACCTGTGGTCGCAACTCATACACTCCCACTAAAATTCAAGACGCTATTAACGATGGCCATGCACATCTCGCTCGTCCGATCAGTGAGTTTGGCCACTGAGTTTACTAGTCTCTGCTTGCTATAGCCGCTTATGTTCGGACTCACCCTACAGACAATTACCCACACCGGTACTACAACCGCGAGGGCCTGACTATGCGGTGTGCTGGCAAGGTTTACAATGAGGTACTTGAGCATCAGCATTTCGAACCGGACGGTTACTGACGTCGATAAGTTTCCCATTCTTCCCAGCGGTTTGTACACAGGCGCTTCTCCTGGGGCTGACCGCGTCGTTTTTGACAATTCTGGTACTTATTGCGCGTACGTATTCGCATTTCATGGTCGTTCTATGGGCTCTCAGAATGCTTTTTCTAGTGTCATGACTCACACTGGAGCTTCTACTCCAAACGGTTTTGTCGCTTGCAAAGGATACTGAGCTTGAAGAATGGTGTATCGATCGTCCTTGATTATATTGCTGTTCGGATGTATGCACACAGCCGTGCTTTCAATAATTATTTTAAATTCAACTTGGTATCTGCAAAATTAGTCGACACTATCCAAATTGAGACCCCAACTTGTTGCAATATTTCCTCGACCAGGCGAATCGTCTCTCGGCATCAACGACCTTCATGGCCTACTCAAATGCTCAGGCCCGTCCCCGGTCCAACAGCGTATCGGCCTTTACGCTTCTTTCACCAAAATCGTCAACTTGGCATTCCTGTTGACACCCTTGGCTATGACTTTTTGCGAACACAAGGTTTGCAAGGATTCATCGTCATGGCTGGTCAAATACCACTTCCTCAACTTCAACTGCTGAGGGTGGAGTTTCGTCCTCAATTAGACTTCTTCAGCTGTGGCAAGTGGAAAGGACCAAGAATGTTACAATTCTGTTGGGTACAACTGCTGGATTTCGATGCAGTCTCTCTTATCCAGACGTCATGACAGCTTGCGCGACTAAAACAGGCAGAAGTGGAACGCGACCTCTGCACCGGCACCGAGATGACATTCGAGGGACATGTGTCAAATCCAATAGAGCATAAGATGAGTTACGAGTTCCTGGGAGTCCATCAGGCACTCTGGCTGATGTTAACGATAGAAGACACACGAGGTACCGTTAACGCGCCGAGGAATTATGAGATATATAAATGTGTCGAGGAGTAGTTTGACAAATTCAAAGATCAAATCGTCGAGCAACTTCTTATTTCGTATGCTCTGTCAATCATGAGTTGATCATGAGCGGTAATCACCATTTATTCTAACATATTCCTATCAAGATGGTCAGTAACAGGAGTACTATAGGATGTCATCCACTCACATAGCTGAAATCGCAAGTCCAATATGTTGCTTCCTCAGTTCCAAGCCCTCCAAGTTCTACACACAACTCAAAGTCTTCCAGACCTAGAATCTCGCTGGCCCTCGCCTCATCGACGTTCTCCGGCTCACCATTGACGAGCACGGGAAGAGCGGCGGTACCATCAGAAGGAATGAAGGATACGCTGACTTTTTGAGGGTCGAGAGGGACCGTCAGTGGGACGGAGCCTGTTGCTGCGAGGATACGACCCCAGCTTCCAATACGATGTTAAATGGGATGGTCCAATGAAACAAATAAAGCTTACTTTGCGTCTTCACCATAGAGTGCGGTCTTGACAAGAGCGGAAGTTGATATCCGAGAAGCAATCTTGTGTGCATCTTCATATGTCGCTGCGCCCTGTCTGACTTGTTAACCAAAGTATGAGTATTGAGAAGTACACCGTACCTTGACAGTCACCGTGACAAACTTTGTCGCGCCTTCGCCGTCTCTAACAACCAATTTGGCCAGATCAATCGCGAACGCAGTCAACTCCTGCTTGAAGACCTCATAAGACTCCCCGTCCGTCTCCTCATCGATCTCATCCGCATAATTTCCAGTACCGTCCGAAGCAGCAGCACCGTTCGCGAGGACCAAAATCGTATCATTAGTAGACATGTCCCCGTCGACACTGATGGAGTTGAAACTTCGGTCGACAGCGTAGGTCAGCGCGCTCTGAAGGCTCCGCGGAGAGACAGCTGCGTCTGTCATGATGGACCCCAAGAGTGTCGCGTGGAGCTGCGAGCCTACGGGAGGGCCCATGTCAGGGTGGATCATCCCAGCGCCCTTGTCCATCCCTGCCATCCGGTACTGCACGCCTTTGATGCTGAAAACACGAGATCGAAGCTTCGGGAACGTGTCCGTCGTCATGAAAGCCCTTGCAGCACGCTCCCAGGCGTGGAAATCGCTGTCCAACGAGCGCGTAGAAGGCTGGTCGGTGTGCTGGGAACGGATGGCGGAGACGATCTTGGAAATGGGGAGGTTCTGGCCAATGACACCGGTGGACATGACGAGCGTGCAGTTCTCGAGGGCTGGGTCGGAGGAGAGGAGAGAGTCAGTTTCCTTGACCATCGTCCATGCATCCTCTAGTCCTTGCTTCCCGGTCACAGCGTTGGCGCAGCCGCTGTTGACCACGACAGCCCGCGCCCTGCCGCCATTTTTGTTGAGGATTTCCTGAGAAACGACGACTGGCGCGGCTTTGAAGACGTTTCGGGTGAAACAGGCTGCTGCTGACGTCGGGCGAGGCGACGTCGAGAGAATGATGCCTACATCGGGCGTCCCAGGAACCTTTTTAATGCCTGCATGGATACCAGTAAGGAGATATCCTGCAGGCAGCGTTGTTGAAGGAAGAGGTTGGTGGTGGTGAGCCTTGGATGGCACCGACTTGATAGTCACGGTCGACAAGAACCGTTTGGCGACAGCCGACATGGGAGAAAAGGTTGAACCATCTTTGACACAATGAACTGTATTTTTATTGACAACAGCAAAATTTGCTCAGTGAGCTGTATTACTATTGGTACAGAAGGTACGATATGCTGTTCATTCCCCGGCCAGACTGCTGTATGACACAGATACAGCAGTCTACCAAGCTCGACCTGGAGGACACGGGAAAAAAGGAACCTTTTCGGTCAGACCGAAGATTTTCCTATCGTTCATCTACCACCGCTCCGTTACTCGAACAATTGACGGACCCAAGTGTCAAGTGCAACACGACTGTTGCATCGATGGTGAAGGGAAAAAAAGATAAAGGCATCGGCTATATACCCTCAGGGCCGTTTGCGCCTGTTTTACCGAGAGGGCGATAACGTTTCCATTCCAGTTAAATAATTAGTTCTAAATATGATAGCGTCTAACGACCTTCTATGCGCGTCCAGTATGCAAGAAACCAGGTATACATAACATTGAGACTCTATTCCGGTTTGGGATTCTCTTTTCTGAGACCTGCTTCGACATCATCCATGGGAACACGGTCGTACTCCTTTGAAACGGCGGGTTGGGACTCCTGGTGCTTGACCCAAGTATAGTAGAGTGATCCGAAAAGGATGATGGCGATGGAAGATGCGCGACCACTATGAAACCGTTTTTAGAACGTCAGCAGATATTTGTAGCAACTGGACCTACGTGGTAATTATATCGTGGAACAGCCACATTCCCAAGAGCGAGGCAGCAACACCTCGGACTGCGGATGAAATCATGTGGGTAATAGGCGAGGTAACCTTGATAGACAGCAGACTGGCAATGCTCATCAGGAAGCCAAGAACGCCCTGTACATGAAACGGTCAGACGATGGTCGGCAATATCTTGTGTATTCCTCACGGTGATAACGGAACCCCACAGGAATGTTTGTAGAGCGCTCATTGTACCCTCCGACCTCACGAGCTCGTCAACTCCGAACAGCAGCTTTATCACCCCTGGCACTTCGCCGGCTAGGAAGATGATAGGAACCAATACAATTGCGCTGAGAAGGTTGGTGTACCACGATAGCAACAATGCACTGCCGTTAACGACATTCAGACTTTGCTTGATGACAACAGAATGCGTAGCTGTGATCACGGAGCTGACGACACCAAAGCTCACCCCCACGAGTGATACGTGGGTACCATCGAGAAAAACGCCGACAAAAAAGCCGAGGGTGACAACGACACATGCTAGGATGATGCGAAGCGAGGGCCTAGAGTGCAAAACGATAAAGGACGTTCCGACGGTGAATGGCAAAACAAGTCCCCGAGCCACTTGGTAGAAGGAGGCGTCGACGTATTTAAGGGTGTAATTGCTGAAGCTAGAAGGAGATGAGCAAAAAGGAGATGCATATAGAGGCCAAAACTTGCCTGAGACCGATAACATTTAAGCCTACCATCGGTACCAGTCCCTTGCATGTCTTGAGATCAAAGGTAAGCCTATCCGGAAGGAACCGCATTGTATCGGAAAACAAAAACAGGATGACGGCGATCATAAGCTGCATTTGTAGGAAAAAGAGGGGAGTTTCCGTCGTGTTGAGAACCCATTTGTTACTGCAGGACAAGGTGAGATGCGGGTGAAAAGGGGTGAGCGGAAGGCACATACGCCATTACCATCTAGCGGAAGACATTGTCAGCGACGGAACAATTTAATCGATGGAAAGGAACGCACAGACAAGGCAGCTACGAGGTAGAAAACGACAACGCCCGTCTGCAAACCCACAGAGAAATCAGTATTGTGAAAAAGGTCAACCGCAGTGGAAAAAAAGACATACAACAAGGCCTTTAGAGGCCGGTTTTGCAGCATTTTGAGGACTCATTGCAACAGCTGATTATGCCAAGAAGGTCGCCGAGAATATCACCAGAAGGGGAGGAAGATAAAGAACGCAAGAACTGGAAGGTGAGTGTAGGGAAACAAAATTAGCAGTGCATCGACAGAAAGTGATGGTACCGGAAAGAATTACGACAAGCTGCCTGCGGCGTAGCCCTGGTGGTGACCGTGGGAACTCCGGCAACCGGGAAAGTAGCCGGGCAACGCGACGCGTCCGAAATTGAAAATTGACTCCTGTGCCTCTCCTTTTCACTGCTCACCTGTGTTCTTGTCTTTGTGTTCAAGGGAAATCATGGACGACGAGTCGGTGAGGGGCTCTCCGAGGCCAGCCACGAGAATCCAGAATGAATGTTCGTGGCATCGTTGGTATTGCAGGGCGGTATTGACGATGTCTTTGACAGTCCCTGACGATACGATAAAGATTATGCTGGCTACCGACAATCACATTGGATATCTGGAGCGCGACCCAGTTCGTGGCCAAGACTCTATCAACACCTTCCGGGAGATCCTGCAGCTAGCGGTAAAACACGACGTACGTGGCTGTCTCGTTTCTCCGCTTTCATCAGTTAAATGTACACAGGTCGACTTCGTTTTGCTTGCAGGCGACCTTTTCCATGAAAATAAGCCTTCTCGCAGTTGTATCTATAACACCATGGCCCTGCTGCGCGAATACACTATGGGTGATAAACCGGTTCAAGTCGAACTGATGAGCGACCCAGACGACGGAAAGGCGGATGGTTTCTCGTACGTCGCCTTCCATGATCGTATTTCTGATCCCTTATAATAATATCCACTAGATTTCCTGCCATAAACTATGAAGATCCCAACTTCAATATCGGTATACCAGTGTTTTCGATCCACGGTAACCATGATGATCCTCAAGGCGCTGGTGCAGTGAGTCCGTATGCTCGAATATTGCATACATCTCAATCCCAAACAGGATGGTGCTTTATGTGCCTTGGACGTCCTCTCCGTCTCCGGTCTTTTGAATTATATGGGTAAAATTGATCTCCCAGTAGCAGATGCCGAAGCCCCGACGACAGGGATCGCTGTTCGCCCTGTCCTTCTGCGAAAAGGGAACACCCATCTCGGGTTGTACGGTATCGGTAATGTTAAAGACCAGAGAATGCACTTTGAGCTTCGTAGTAATCGCGTGCGGATGTTCATGCCAAAGAACAAGGAGGAATGGTTTAACATACTGCTCTTGCATCAGAATCGGTACGAGTGGCAGTTCCCTCGATGCACTTGTGCTAAGTGTTCTCAGTGTCAAACATGGCCCTCAAGAGTGCGTTCCAGAGGGTATGTTTGATGATAGCATAGATCTGGTTGTGTGGGGCCACGAGCACGACTGCCGTATTGTCCCAGAACCAGTTGGAGGCAAGGAGTATTATATTACTCAGCCTGGTTCCTCCGTTGCAACGTCCCTTGCCGACGGAGAGGCGCTGGAGAAGTAAGCCACTCAGATGCCCAGTCCCCTTCAACTCATAATCTCCCTCTAGACATGTTGCTCTTCTTAAAATCCAAGGCAAAGACTTCCAGTTGTCCCCAATTCCTCTACGCACAGTCCGTCCATTCGTGATTGAAGAAGTCATCCTCAGCGAAGTTGCAGAAGAGGAGGGCTTCGAGTTGGATGACCAAATGACCATTACCAAGTTCCTCAAAAGCAAGGTAAACACTCTGATCGATCAAGCCAACACGCTGTGGGACGAACGAAATGCTCGCGCAGTTGAAGAAGGAGACGAAGAGATTCCGCGTATGCTCCCCCTTGTCCGACTCAAAGTCGATACTACTGGCGTCAGCGAAATGTCCAATCCCATTCGTTTTGGACAGGAATTCCAAGGCCGGATAGCCAATCCACGAGACTTGATTGTTTTTCACCGAACGAAAAAAGCTAATCGGGCTTCAAAAGTGGCTATCGACCAGCTAGAACTGAGTATAGATGATCCCAATATGAGCGCATCAGAAAAACTGGAGAAGGTCAGGGTGGCGACATTAGTGAAGGAATACCTTGCGGCGCAGGAACCACAGTTACTCGGGGAGAATGGAATGTCAGACGCTATACAGATGTTCGTGGAAAAGGACGACACGCATGCTATTCAATCGTAGGGTCTCTGTCTCGTGTGACTCCTACTTGCTCATCCATGTCTTCCCAGACATGTCGGTAAAGTTCTCAGGTCTATGATGAAAGATGTCAAAGCAAATGGAGAGATCGACGAAGATGACTTTGACGACGTGGTACGTATATTTTACATTACGAGTTTCAGACATCAAACTAACTAGACCTAAAGATCACGAAAGTTCGAGAGCAACAAGAGAAGGCGTATGAAGAAAGCCAACAACCAACGAAATCCGCCAAAGCAAAGGTCTGTTCTGGATTCTTCGGGGACCTAAATCATGTTCAACAACCTTTGATTGCAGGGCAAAGCGAGAGCGCAAGAATCCGATGCACCTTCCGAAGATTCGATGATGATGGAGATAGACACAGGCAACTTCGGAGGCGGCTCTGACTTTGATGAGTCGGATGAGCCTGCGCCCAAGAGAAAGGCTCCCGCCAAGAAAGCCCCAGCAGCGAAGAAAGCACCGGCCAAAAAGGCACCTGCTAGAAAGGCCCCGGCCAAAGCCCCTGCCAAAAGTCGGGGAAAGAAACAAGTCGAAGTGTGTACAACCTACCGTTCATGAAAAACCACTTCTCTGGATTTAACCGTTTTTAGAGTGACTCGGATGAAGTCATTGACATACCCGATGATATCGACGACGACGAAGATGAAGATGAGCCGGCGCCAAAACCTACGAAGAGGACGAACAGAGCTGCCGTACTCAGGTGCGTGTTATCTCCCCAGGAAGATTTTGACGTTCGTAACATATGATTCCAGCCAACCTGCAGCAAAGAAAGCTCCAGCTAAGAGGAAAACTGCGACGACAACCGCGAAGCAGTCTCAGCTCAGCTTTGCTCCCGCTGCGGGTCGGTCCTCAAGAGCGGCTGCGACGAAGGCAAAAGCGACAATGGTGGTGAGTGTAGTGGAATATGCTGTATTAAAATTTTACTAAGGCACTGGGATAGGTCGATTCCGATAGCGAATGAAACATGACTGCTTCACATACGCTTTTGAGTCTACTTACGGTGGATAACTGAACAGTTGGTTGTGCTGTTGCGATATATACATGCTGTTATATGCTTTCTATTTCCCTTCCTTAAATACAAATCTGTGCCTTGCTCGTAGACGGCAATGCCGGTCCGGCATCATGCGCGTTCGTGGCGTGGGGATTTTCTTTTTTTTCAGTGTCATGATATTCCGTCTGCCCTTGCGACATGTAGGACTTGGCCTTCGTCACTTGCACAGTCTTCCTGATATTTCCTACGGCCTTCAACCTCCGAAAGATGAAGATAACGCGTTCTCACCCAGCCGTACCATCTCTATCCGAAATCTACCAAAGGAATACTGGGGCCCTCACGATGTCGCTAGCGTCCTTGCTCCACTCAAGCTGAACCCTGTAGAGACAATATCCCCGTCGCACTTCGGCCGGGGTATTCTCATCAATTGTCTCGACACAAAGCGTGCAGAACGGTGCATTGCAAGCTATCACGGCACGAGGTTGAGTCTACGACTTGTCCGAACATATAGATCCCTGGCTGTCTATGTTGTGGCTGCGATTGGGTATATAGGGCTCTCAAGGTCGTGTAAAATCGAGAACATACCTCAGGGTGTCCCCGAACAGCAGATCAAGTCGATTCTGTGTCCCCAACGCATTGGTAATCGACGGGATTTCGAATCCTGGCATTTCGACCCCAAAGCATCACGGCTTGACGTTCGTTTCATGTGCTTATCCCAGGCTATGGATGTGCGTCTTATTTTCTACTTCATGATCTGTGTCTAATGATTTTGTATACAGGCAAAAGAAAACATTTTCCGCTCCCCAATACTGAAACGCGCTAAAATGACATATTGTGACGCCGAAGAATCTGATTACGATTTTCCAGAATGGTACACTCCCGAAGAAGAGCACCAGGAGAAAGTCAAACGCGCTGTGGTCGTATCCAACCTGAATGGCCCGGAGAAATCTTTCCCATGCAGAGAATGGACCAATGACTGGCAACGCATCTCCCCGACATTGCTTTTCTGCGGGCTTTATCCTGCCAAAGATGCAAGTACGACAGCATGTCCTTCCTTTATAATCTCACGAACCAATGTAGTTGATGCACCTCGAATTCGCCACCTCAACTGCCGCACAGCAGTTCGTCAGACAGTTCCAGTCCAGGGCCGATGAATTGGGCGTAGGGATGGAGATACAAGAGACCCAATACACTGTTACACGTAGTCTTATCACAGCCATCAGCCTAGGCGCCTCCCGCACACTCGTCCTCACTATCGAAGGCACGAAGTCAATACCAGAAATCCGCCAAATATTCATGCAGCAGGGTAACATAACACAGCTGACCTGTCGACAAAGGTGCGTCTAGCATGTATTGGCGCGTTTTTTTGGCTGACTGTTTACAGGGAGAAGGATACTATGTTTTACATTACATTCGAGAACGTGAGCTTGGCTATGCGTGCAGTGATACGAATGGGAAGGATATTAAACAGGGGCTTCCCTGGGTTGACGGGAGCTATTGTCGGCTTCCTGAATGCTCCTCACTTGAAACCTGTCCCTATCAGAGCGAAGGCACGAGCAAAGTTTAATGACCGTGCGATAGCAAGGGATGTTTGAACACGCTCCAGCCTCAGTAGTTCAGTAGGTGGGAGAGGAACATCGAGTCGGCTACATCGGTACTAGACCACGATGGCCCTCGCGTGACGTCGAGGGCAGTGACACTGGGAACACCAAAGGGCACCAAGAAGGCAGTAGACTTGGAATAGAAATGGTCGATAAAAGTGTTGTGGTCGTATATACATACATACTCGACCATAGATTAGTACATGTATCGATAGTCGTGATTTAGGTCCCCTAGCATTTCCTTTCCCTCTGTGTTACCTCCGGTTGCGTGCTCCTCGTTCTGCCTCTATCGTCAGGTATGAGTGCAAGGAGATAAGCCGCGTTTGATACTATACCTAAGCATGTAAACACCATGCATATCGTCTATCCCTTTGTATCTCCCGTCAGGAACGAGGACGCGGCAATGATACCTGCAATGTTACCAAAGGAAACTTGCCACGCCGTGCCCACAGAGCGGCGTGTGTGGCCTGCCAAATTGGTGTTGAACCACTCGACCACTGATGTGGAAGAGAGGTGTATCACTTCGCAAAAATTAGCGATCCAAATATACGACGATTTGTTACTCTGTTTCGTGATGCTCTGACTTGAACAACATCCATTAACGGCGCCACGAAACCGGTTCTGGTAGAACACTTGCTAGCCTGTCTTATTTGCCGGCTCTCGCGATGTCCGAGTTCATCCTGCCTATGCGCCACAATTTGAATTTATCATAATTTTCACCACCACCTACCGTTGTCTCGCAAGCTCTGGGTTACTTGTCTATGCCCTCTACCATGTGTCTCAACCTGGCGACCCAAAGTACCATAGTATATGTTGATAACACTATTCTGCTTCTATCTTTTCGTATCGGCCGATTAACGACATATCCGATTATAACTCGGATCCAACTGTTATGAAGCTCACAATTTCCGTTATCATACGCATCATTCAACATGGCACACAAGCCAGCCACCTCGTTCGCCGACTGGGATCGCTCCGATAAATATCACAGTTCGTATCTGGTCCAGAAGGACGACAGCCTTGAAGCCAACATCAAGAATATGTCGCGAAAGGCTTGCCAGATATCGCTGTCAGTGCAGCACAGGGACAGTTCTTGAACCTTTTGGCGAAGACTATTGGCGCGAAGAGGATATTGGAAGTTGGGACCCTTGGAGGGTGCGTTTGACCCGTGGAGCAATGCTTCACTACGTGCCAACCAGAAGCGACAGGTACTCCACCACTTGGCTCGCGAAAGCTCTTCCTGAAGGAGGGGAGTTGGTGACTTTTGAACTGGAAGAGCTCCACGCTCAGGTACGTGATACTATTACGACGTGTTCCTGACCCTAATAATGTGTAGGTCGCGACAGAAAATCTCATCAAGTCCGGAGTAATCTCCAAGGTAAAGATCGTCGTCGGGCCTGCTTCAGAGTCGTTGGCCAAGGTTCCTTCGGATCCCAAGTTTGACCTTGCCTTTATCGACGCAGACAAAGCCTCGATACTGCAGTATTTTACTGAGGCCAAGCGTCTTGTTCGACCGGGCGGAATTATAGTACGTGATCCTTGATGACCGACATTAATATAGGTTGATCTCTTCTCCAGATTGTAGATAATGTCGTCCGTAATAGACTAGTTGCTGATCCATCTTACTCGGATGTGAGTGTGGATGGCGTACGGAAACTGCTTGCTGCTTTACCCGACGATAACGGGGTGGAGGCGATTACGATGGGAACTGTCGGGGAGAAGGGCTATGATGGGTTTTTGTACGCAATCAGGAAGTGAATTGGTGAGATCACGATGTATTTTGATTGTATCTATAAAGAAATTATTGTCAGAACCACGAGGCCAGACTCAAACGAAGCGCTATGGCCGACGCGACGCCGGGTACTAACGAAGAAACATGCTGATTTATACAATACGAAATCCCTTCGGAGGCGAATGAACACGCTACTCAATCCGTACCTGGATCTACTAAACGGTGACTGACGAGTAACTGTCAGTTACACGTAAAGTTTTGAATTTCACAATCTTTCCATTGTAGAGTAGTGGCACGAGTTCAACCAACGCAGCACTGATATGTACAGATGTGTTTCTTTGGTGGGTTATCTCGATTTAGAGCGGCCATTCAAGCCACGTTCAATAATAACGCACTGGTTCCACTGTCGTTTATCAGTCTACTCTGGTATACATCGTTTTCCGCGTTATTCGGGGTCATGGCAGGTTAAACGTAGGCCAGTCTTCCTTTAGGTTCCAGTAACGCTATGGCGAACTACCCTGCTATCACTTACACTGATTGGGCCCGCTCAGGCCAATACCATAGGTCTTTTCTTATGCCGGAGGACGACGTTCTCCACGCTGCTCTCCAGAACAGCGATGCTCATGGACTACGGACAGAGATATCGGTCGACGCTGCGCTCGGTAAATTTTTGAACTTACTTGCTAGGTCTATTGGTGCAAAGAGAATCCTTGAGATTGGGACGCTTGCAGGGTAACCATCGTACCCGTGTCACTGTTAACTGCCCTTTTAACGGCTAACTGTAGATACTCGACTATATCTCTGGCAAGAGCACTTCCCAAGGACGGAAAGGTCATCTCTCTCGAACTCCACGAACTCAACGCCAAGGTAATATCAGGCGGTGATTATCTTGCGTTCAAAGTCTTATTTCAGCCCAGGTCGCCTCGGAAAATATTGCGTTTGCTGGGTTGACCTCTCAAGTTGAGATTATCGTCGGACCTGCACTCGGAACCCTCGCAAAGTTTCCAACTGAGCATAAATTTGACTTGATATTCGTTGACGCGGATAAACCTCCAATGACTGAGTATTTCGCAGAGGCGAAACGATTGATAAAACAAGGAGGGGTTATTGTGAGTACATCGGCTTCTTGTGGGAAGTGTACCTAATACATGGTATGCATAGATCCTCGATAATGTTGTTCAGAATGGGGACGTCGCCAAGGAACATCTTCCAGATACACTCTCCGATTATGACAAAGAGAAAATTAAGGGAATTAGAAGGCTCCTTGCTTCAATTAAAGGAGACGAAGAAGTCGATGCTACGACTATTAGTACGGTTGACGAGAAGGGCTACGACGGCTTCATGTATGTTATTCGAAAGTAACTCGAATAATCGAACTTGTATTTTTGGTGTCAACAATTTACTTTGTCAATATTTCTTAGTGAGGACGAAACCAAACATCCGCCCTCGCGACGTATTTCAGGGTCGCACCTCCATCTCATCGGCGGCACACGATCTCTTACCACCAGTTAGTTTCTGCATTGGATTGCTAGTCACACATCTAGAGACACTGGAGCTGGAGTGCTTTCATGGAGTCCGACCTCGCTTCGTATTTTGACCGCAGTGCCAAGATTGTCCATGCGTACGCTGACCGGTGAGCTGCATGTCGTCGAAGGCGGAAATTTGCTGAGCTAACGAAACACGCAAGCATTGAGCATGGATATGCACGACCAGCACTGAAAACCGCACGGGACCTTTTGAATGAGCATCCCATCCCATTTGTGAGCCTCATTTGCCGTACTGTCAGGCTTTCGTTGACGCATTACTAGGTGTTCTTTCTGTTCTTTACTCTGCTCAGCATTTTCCCCGTCTTGCTCTTTCTGTTCGTTTTCGATTGTGTGATCGTCTTGCCTCAGCTTACATGGTCTCAACAGCGGCTGCTCCGTTTTGGTCACTTTGTCTTTCGTCCTGTTTGCTCTAAGCTCGGCTTTGTTGGCGTCCGGTGTCTTCATTTTCACGTTTGGTGGGTCCTTTACGATTTCATTTCCATTTTACCCCACCAATGACACATGTCTAGCATCTATTCTGATTGTCGTCCTCTTCATGAACGTCTGTATTGCTGCCCTCCCTACTATCGCCTTATTTTCGGCATACTCCATCATCCGATTCCTCTCCTTGACTCGTTCTGGCGGAAGGGCAGGTGCTGCGGAATGGGTCGATGAAACCAAAAACTTTTTCCTCAATTCGGGACCACAGAATCGCCCGGTGAAGGAAGATGATGAAAATAACGACGCTGCATCGAATGCGTCCGCCGGGTCCATGGTCGTAGTTGAAAACAAGGAACGTGAAAACAAGGTGACTAGCGCCAGTTCACAGGAACCCGCCAACGGTTCCACAGTTAAAGAGGAAGATTAAATCTGCTGCAAGCTCTTCATCGTATCGAAAAGGTTCGGACTGCTTTAAATTACAACCAACATGTATGGCTTAATAGGATTACAACGCGTGTAGTATTACCAACAATGACACCATCGAAATCGGGGCACCTACGCGGGACTCTTCGTATTGCTGACCAAGCTTACTTAGGTCGTACATATCGAACAGCACGTCACAGTGGTACTGCGGTAGTATCATCACAGAAGTCATCACCGTGGCTGACCTATACTCATTTGAATCGAGCGAAGGTATTTTAAGCATCGCATCTCGGACGAACCTCTCGCTGTCCCCTCAGGTAAACAACTGTACAGAATCCGAGAGCACCAACAATCATCCAGAGTATATCCAGGTTCGATAGTTGCTCAGGCAAAAAGCCTCTGCAATTAATCAACCTCAAGTTGATGCAGCATGTGCCCAACCCTGACCACCCCGAGGATGCACCGATCCAGATTGGGCGCGTCGTCTTTCCGAGAATAAGGCATTTGCTCGGAGACCCCGCCTTTTATAACTGTGGATTGGATGGCTGGATGTTGCTCACAACCATACGTCGCATCGATGACAAAAATTCTGTATCTTCCGCTCTTTTTCGTGACCTTGAGGGTTCTTGCACAGTCCACGGCCGCACAATACGGTCAGGTGACTCTTCCCTTTGCTCGGAGTCCACACCCAGTTCTGACCTTCTCCGCAGTGTGGGGGTATTGGGTGGAGTGGGGCCACCATATGTCCTTCAGGATGGAGTTGCAGCGTGCTGAACGAATACTACTCCCAATGTCTTCCTGGCGCGTCCACCATAGGTACGCCAACTACCTCCAACGCTGGTGAAGGGTCAACGTCCTCAACCATCGCCACGCCAACGACATCTGCTTCGGGAGGCTCAACCACTTTAGCACCGGGTTACTCGTTCATCCGCGCAGTCGTAGGGTCTCCTTTATTTCTTACTTTTCCCGTGACTCAAAGCGCAATCTTCAATAGGAAGACCCCAACTTCCACAAATATCTGCGATCCGAGATCATCAATACGGCATCGGATGCTGTCCTTGGAGAGCCCGCTGATGCTGCGCAGTTTGTTATTACGGATGGCCAACTGATTCAAAATGCCAATGGGACGCCGCTGTACGCCATCGTTGAAAACAGGGCTAATGATACGGTGGTCATGTTGAAGATGTCGTGGTCTGAGACCCCTGCGACTTCGGGGACGTTTGTATTCAGCGGTGATACGCTCGAATGGAGTATTCCCACAATCTCCAGACCCCAAACAAATGTGAGCTCATTATCATTCCTTGGCCGTAATACTGACGATACCCGTAGGCTTGGTACGTATGTGCGGATGATGAAGGCAATCTCGATGTATACGTGAACTTGGGGTTCTATTCGTACAACACTCCAGCGGGTTGTGCGGATGAGACTATACACGCCTATACGGGAGCTACGGCGACTGCGTAGAGAATTTCACTGTGGTTTTCCCACTCAAATAACTGTCAAAAGAGCACTCGAATCATTACATTCTCATGCTTTGTTAAGTGGTCCAGTGTAAGGGTACTTTTCGCGCCAATGGCGAGCAATCTCGTCTCGTCTCGCAACCCATACATCCGGCTTCTGAGAGATGTACGCCATAAATCTGTCAATATTGTAAGCGCCACTCTTCTAAAAGGCTCTTGGATTGCTTACTTCTGAAGGCAGCGAAATCTACCGGGCCTTCCAATGATGCGATTATGAAGACTTCGAAAATTTATATCAGAAGTTGCGCAAAATGAACAAGGTTAATGGAAGCTTTACCCAATTGTCATCATCTTAGGATGCCCTTCGAGGCCCTCTTCATAAAGGTAATCGAATGTCTCCTTCATATGCCAAAAGAAGTCATCAGAACTCGACCATCCAGATCCTTTACAAAGGAATCGGTGATCACTGCAGTCTAAGCTGTATGGTATCATGAGTAAACCTTCATCTTCAATACCCTCCGATGCCAGAGGACTTTCGACCCAATACTGAGTATTCTTTGCGGTTAGGAAGCGCTCAATCCCAGTAAAATGCAGACTAACCGGAAGGTCGTCTGCGTAGGTGTCGGAACTATAGAGTAAGGGTAAGCCTCGCTTGTAATGCTCCCGTGCAATGATTCTGGCGCTTTGATTGCTTCCACGGCCAAGGTACCATCCGCTAGGTACACTATTGTCACCAGTGAGACGCTGAAGACGATCTATGCCCTCCGCTACGTGTGCGGCTTCCTCCTCGGGAGAAGCAGTAAAGAACGAGCGCCACTTGTTTCCGTGACAAGCTATTTCGTGACCTAACTTTGGCAAGAGTTTTCCGTACTGAGGCGAAACCTCTATCGCTCTGGCCACTGCGTGGGTAGTGAACTTGTATCCGTACTGATCAAACAGGCGGAGAATTCGGGGCAACCCCTGGCGAATACCATATTCAAACTGTTCTAACTATTAGCTCGAGCGTCTGGGTGGATAGAATCACAGACCATTGTCTCCAGCTGTTGGTCCCTCTTTCCTTTCAGTGGCACTTTGTGGAAAGCTTCGTGGAGGTATGCCTCTGAGGACTCGTCTCCATTGGCAAGGGTACTCTCTCCACCCCTACAATATCGGGTTAAGACTTAGCCGAAATGAATAACGATGTCTGACACGTACTCTTCAAAGTTGATCACGAAACTAACCGCGATTTTGGCACCGTTGGGCCAGCAATCGTGAGGCGTATCCCAACCGTAGCCCACAAAATCGCGCTTAGGTAGGAAAGGTGGGCAATCTGTTGTAACTGAAGGCATGACTAAACTGGGGATCGTGCTGTAGGGACGCGGCGCTCATCGCCGTCATAAATAGACGACTTTTACAGTCTATTGACGGGCTATCAATTTGTAACGGCTAAGGAACCGGCAATAGGCAAGCTATCGTAATTGTGCAAAATCCAGCGGCAGGCAATATGAGGTACGTACAGAGTACACAGCCATGTATGGTCCTCTGACGCGGAGTAAGGACTTAAACTTACTTAAAATGCTCCTGCCATGGATTGGGCAAGGGCGGCACTCTAGCGATACGTTGCACTCTCCCTCCTAAAACGAAGATCAATATCTCATGTCCCTTCTGAACCGCTATGCTGAATACCTTCCCGAACGACCAATAATTGGTTATGGGATGGACCAACCCGATCCACAATGGCCAAACGGCGCGAAAATAGCTATTTCATTCGTGAGTTTCCTCCCTTTCCCTTGTGCCTGCTGAACCTTACGCGTCGAAGGTTATTAATTGGGAAGAAGGCGGTGAACGCAATATTCTTGACGGTGACGATGGTCCTGGTGGGCTATCATCCTTCCTTGTTTCGGAATAGATGCTCACCAGCCGGCAACAACGGAATTTACAGAAAGCTTTATCACCGAACTTTGTGCCACTCAAGTACTCGGTGGTAGAGACCCTGTGACTGAATCACAATTCGAGTATGGTCCCCGAGCCGGTCTGCCTCGTCTGATGCGCTTATTCAAGAAGTCAGTCAACTGAGACGAGTTACCGTGCACTTGATTAATTGAAATCTCTTAGATACAACATGCCTGCGACTATGTATACAGTTGCTGCCGCACTGGAGCGAGCGCCGTATCTGGGACCTATGCTCGTCGAGCAGGGTTTTGAGATAGCCTGCCATGGCAATCGCTGGATCAATTTCATGGATGTCCCTCCGGAAGAAGAGGAAAAGCATGTACATCAGGCCATTGACCGATTGCAAAAATACACCGGTGATCCCAGCGTACCCAGGGGGTGGATGATCGGACGAAGGAGCAATGCCAGCCAACGTTTGTACTGCCATGCGGCAAAAGAGAGAGGTCTCGAGTTCCTGTATAGTTCCGATAGCTACGGAGATGACTTGCCGGTATGACCTGTCGTTAATGAACGCTGTTTTCTTGACTGATAGGCCATCACTTTTTAGTATTGGCTTGAAAGTCCATTAGCGTCGGAAGGCCTACCTGACGAGGGGATGCTAATTTTGCCGTATACCCTGTACGTGCGGCAGTTCACTGTGATGGGATCCTCATTGAAATGACACAATATAGGGATTGTAATGACTTTCGCTTCGTGGTCGCGGGATCGGGTTGGTCATCCGGTGAGGACTTTTATAAGCATCTGGTTAGTGTCTATTACCGTTTGGCCCAAATATGGCTTGTTCATATGGTGATAGGTCGACACCTTTGATGTTCTTTATGAAGAAGGGCAGGTGGGGCAGGCCAAGATGATGTCCGTCGGGCTGCATAATCGTTGCGTAGGTCGGCCAGGACGGCTTGCCGCTGTGGAAAAGTTCATGCAGTATATCTCTGATAAGGAAGGTGTTTGGGTGGCGAGAAGGGACGAGATAGCCAGACACTGGAGGAAGAGGTTTCCTTATGATCCGTCCAAGGCACACGGCAAGGTAGTTGCCAACTGAATTGTATGTGCCGGAATCGCGAACTTTTTCTTTTTCAAAGCCTAAACATTGCCGTGTTTCAGTGTTTCATATGCATTAGCCAGTCCCACTTAGTTAGGATCAAGCTCTTAATATCGGTCGTATTATTCATTAGGTTTCCTTATCTCTTATTCTTTGGAGTAGCCTGTATTGGCAAAATACACAGGACCTCTTCTCAGGGACATCGACCAAAATAAATATCTTCCTCCTCATGTTTCGACCCATTCCCATGGCGGTTGAATGATGACACCAAGAAGCCAAGCCATGTTGTAGACATGCATTAGGAGTACATCTGTAACTAAAACCATCTAAACCAAGAGGATACGTCATTAATCGAGATAAACATCTGCATCCACTTTCTTGTCCGACTCCGGAGTCGAACCGCTTTCACTATCGAACGTCTTACTCGCGAGCCGCCTCTTCTCATCCTCATCTTGGGCGTCCGCCAAAGCCTCAAAGCTTTCCTCAGTCCGCCACTTCGCGTCGCGAGGGTATATCACATAGGATATATAGTACAACATGCTAGCGATGATGTAAGTCAATATAAACCTAAAGAGCGCTGTGAAGACCGCCAGAAGATGAAAGGATGATAGGAACGTACGAAAATGTATTGAGATCTTTAGCTACTTCGGAGATATGCACCGAATCGGAAATACTTGCTGCGAATCTAAACCGTGCTTACATCAGGCAACAATGTAACAGATAAAAAGAAAACATACCCAGGCATGCAAGGGATCAAAGATAAGATAGTCACGACTGGGGCGCGAATGTTCCATCCCTGTGTCACGAGCTGGATGGGCCCCAAAGAATACAACGTCGAAGACAATTGAACTTACACCGGTGTACCAGTAATGGCCGGTAGGCGTTCCATTGTACAGTTCCTTCGTTATGATGTTCCCACGTTGAATGACGCTTTGTGATAAGCCAAGATGAGTGACATCATTGGCCATGGAACACTGATCAGACTTACAAATAGTCTATGAAGAGGATGGCGGCAAGAGGCGCCAGCCAATATCCGTAGCCGCTACGAAATCATCAGATAGCTATCAGAGGAGCAGAGTTTCGGCCTACGATAAGAAAGCTAAAAATGTGGCTCCATCCTTCAGAATCTTCCATGGGACGATGGCTATACCCAACAGACAGGCAATAAACTGGCCTCGTCTAATAGTCATGTACTTGGGAAACAGGGCAGACACATCACTTCCAAATGGCAGGCACTGATGCAAGTAATTAGACGAGAGGTTGTTTTCGAAGAATCAGGTTTTTACGTTAGTAGCAAGATTGACGGCAATCAAAGCTAGTGCGACGCTTGCAGATGCAAGAAAAATACCGAAGCGAGCTGCTGGCTTGTGAGGGTATTGATCGAGCATGATCTGGCAGACATCCCAGAGATTCCAAGCTGCATCGCCGTATATCTCTTCGCTAGCTGATGCTACCAAAATTCCATAGAGGCCCGGAAGTGCAGATGCAATAGGGAACATAAGGATTTGGCCCCAAAACTGTCGTGGCGCGTTCAAAGGTGCTGCAAATACATATATCAGAACATACCTGATCATTCGGGCTTCTTGCGTAACGCGCTATATCAGCTTGATTGACCGTCAATGACGATAGCGTTCCAAATCCGCTGTTGAATGCTTGCATAAAATACCAGCCAGTTTCCGAGCTGGTTAGCTGGTTTGAAGCTTCGAGAGGGAAGCTCGCGCCTCCATTCTTCTTCATCCACCATATTAGAATGCTGTGCATAGCTATAAACTAAACATCAAATATGAATACACTGTTCGTGTCAAAGACGATTGGGTGCTTACTACAATGACGGACTTTACGGCATAGAATACTCTCAAGTCCCGAGGATGAAAAACAGTTAGACACTGGACTACATGATTTGATGAATTCAGTCGCGGAGAAGGAAAAACAGCGGTAGCACGAACAGAGAAACCATGCGATAATGACTGTGATGTCAATCAGTGGCGGACTAGACCCAAAGGAATAAGATCAGCGGCTTACAACTTGTTAGTTGGCGTGTAGTGATCCCGGACGACTCCGGTAATGTATTCTTTACATTTGCCCAAGATGGCCAAATGCATTGAAGACATACGTCCACCATACGACCGGCGTAAAATGTATTGACCCCGTTCCAGATGATCTGATGGACAATGAGTCAGCCTATTCTATTGAGCGGTGGAATGGGGAATGTTTACACAAACAATGGCTCTGACCAGTCATGCACATCAGCATTGAGGAGAAGATCATTCCGACGCTTGGGACAAACCTCATGGATACGGCCATGTAAGAGCCCCACATGCCCCAGGACGCCCTTATACACGCAGGGTATCCAATGTGATAACGAGCCGCCATCCTGCCATTTGCAACAATCATAAGCGTCTGGATAATGCTGCATGAGTTGTAGTAGAGCGTAGGATAGTCTCCGAACATACTCCGATAATGTGAGCAATGTTAAGAGCAAGCCATGCTTGCCACCACCTCAATCCGAGCCCCACAGCCTAGTGAACGAGGTCAAAACGTTTTGGTAGGCAGTAGGGGAAACGCACCGCGGAACCCGCAGTCCACGCAGACGCATTCATGGCATGGGCCATCCAAAATGCAGAGAAAACCCAGGCAGACCATTTACGCTCTTCTGGGGGAGTAGGGTCGAGGCTACAAGCCGTTCAGTGAGGTACATTTGGGATGGAAGAAAGATATTACTCGTGGTTGCTCCACTGATAGATGCACGTGGTAAGTAAGAAAAGAGCTGGTGACCGAGTAAAGCTACCTGATAGCCTTCGCCAAGTAGTCAGGACGATGGGCGAGACCCAAGTGCGCACGAAACGCACCTTCAGAGTGATACTGGTCCTCTGGAACTTGGAGAACGCGCCTAAAGTTCTCCCATGAAGAAAAGGTTTGTCGAACCTTTGAAACGCCCACCATGGTAAGGAATGAAGCGCAGAGTAGCGTTCATTCACCACGTAAACGTATTTATCGACGAGCACATATCATGAAAAGATATAAAAGGCATAATTTATAATTTTACTTGCCGGAGTTTTTTCGATCGTTTATCATCACCACTCTTGCCGGCGGCACCTGAGGCTGACCTCAGATACTTACTTACTGCACTATTTTAATCAATTCGCCACAATTTTAGAACTCGCGGAGCCCAGAAATTTTGTTTCGATTTATAGGGATTTTTGACGATGAGTTTTTTCAGTCTTGTGACCTGTGACTGACGAATTGATTGAGATTGTAATACTTGCTTCCAAAGCTTGAACGGGTAGTATCAATGATGAACCTGCAATAGAAGGTTATCTGAAAAAAGGTACAGTACTACATACTACCTGCCATAGCAGTTTTGACATTCTGAAGGTGATTCTGAGCTCTACATTATGCTCTCTGATAAGATCTGAAACGTCTCATGGCAGCAGTGACTGACCAGTCATTGCGACTCATTTTTAGAAAAGTTTTAGCTATTTTTGAAGCTATTTATCTTTCTTATCGATTATAAATCAGACTTGAGCCATTGATGGTTCTCGCCGAACAATTTGCCGCGCACTCTGCAGGACTCAAGGTCACCCGTTGCGACTCGGCACGATTCTCCCTCAGATCGACGAATCTTGCTTGAAGGGTGGCTATTAACAGTCTTATCTGAACATCATTGATGTCACTAGGTGAATAGGGTCGGGTTGGTCGGCAATGGGCTTCTACTAGTCAAATGGTGTTAACAAGGTTCTCTAATTTAGTTCTTTCACCATCCCAGAAATTACGTTGCACTGGCAGTAAGTTCGACAGCTGCAGAGGAAAATCATGACAGCACTCTCTGAACGTCGGTGATACAACATAGGGCCTTTTATTGGAGGATGCCGGTCTATAGTTTCTTGGTCACACTGGGCCTTGTCTTCATTGATAAATTCTAGTCGTACAAAGGAACCTCTCCTCCCTTTCTATGAGCATCCTTCCCGTCCATTGGGTACTTGTCCGGAAGGTCTTGCTGGAAACTTCGCGGTCAAGGACTGGCCGTTTAGTTCCCTCAGAAGCATCGCAAGAATACATGTCTGGGGAACTCTTTCTACTTGCGGACTATTCAAAAGATGCTTGTGACCTCAAGAGATTCTCTGGAGGCGCAATTGAATATTCTGAATAATCTCCGTTTTGCTGATATGTATAAACTCATCCCTAAAGGAGACTCTCAAGTCTTATGCGATGTTAACGCTGGGCATCGCCAGGACGTTCGAAGATGTTCCTTTAGAAATCTTCCGCCACTGTCGTACTGTGGCTTTGGTATTACTCAAGCTCATGCCAAGGACGGGTGCAACGTGGCCCCTTCATCTTCTATCTAACCGTTTGTGCTCTCTTCTTTTTCACTTAAATTCATTGAGCTGAAGCGCTCGTAACTCAAATTATTTTTAGGAGATCCGTTCCAGCCCGATGAGTGGTGGTTTTTAGCTACCCACTGTACTGTTGTAGCTGGTGATCAGTGGCCAGATGATTCCAAGGACATGATACTCTGTAACGTGTTCCTCAGGTGCAGTTCTGCCGGTGTTCCTCGGGTGCAATTTAGCTATCTCCTTTGCATTAACTGGTACTTCTTGTCCTTTCGTTTCCGGAGAGAACTTGTGACTGATAAATGTATACGTGCCATAGATGTCAAGCTCGTGTGCTGTATCAATTCAGTGAATCCATCACCCTCGGATTCATGATTTCTGCATTGGTTCTCCTGGCATGGACACAGCCTGGCTTGTCTTTCCCAGCCTCGTCCTTTCAGCGGCCGTCAACTTAATTGGCTATCGTAACTGGCCAGCACGGCGCTTTTAAAAAAGATCGAGCGGTCACTGCTGGAACACGAAAAGTGTCAGCATCATTGGAGCGGCCGTTGGGTTTATGTTTTTGTCTATCTCTTCAACTTTCATGAAATTCAACGCAATCCTAGCGCGAAAAAACCTTGCTATGATTTCAGCGTTTTTGTTGTCGAGGACTGTCCTCAGGAAGGTCCGCGGTCGACGACGATATCACCGATGTCGTGCTAAGCCCAGTCCGTGCTGCTGCGATCAAGGACATAAATGAATAAGTGTTGTACATACGTCAATCTTATTCACATAATTGACTGCTTAAGCAGCATCGCCAATCCTTTCTGTCGTATCCGACGTCATGACGATGATCACGCTGTTGACCGCTGACCTGATCAGTTTCCGGTGAGTTCCAGTTCTCCGCGAAGATTCTGACAAAGAGCACAGGCGGACAGACAAAAAGTGCGACGCAGTAAAAAAAGAAGGATCGAAGACTGGTACCGAATCGTTTGGGTACACCAACATGTCCGAAGAGCCCCAAGTGTATGCATTCAAAGTGGGCGTGTACACATTTTAAAGAATATATGCCTAGAACGAGGACATCCGCAGGTTTCTCTGCTCCTCTATCAACTCAAAAGCTCCTCTGACCGAGTCCTAACCCACTTTGTCCCAGTGTTGCTAACATAATATTCAAAATCCGTTATAGCTGTGACAGATGTTTACGAAATACCTCCAAACATATTCAGGTACGATAAATCAGGTGCGTGTCCTCAGTTCTGCGTACTCTTCGTCGCATTGAAAGACTAAGTTCGAGTTCATACTGTTACAACTTCTAAGAGCTCACTTGGGTGGCCTTGGATATATCTCTAGACTAGTTCGAATCCTCCGAGCTGGCCGATATCCGAGCCCACTCTGTGTGGAAGGTGGGGGCCGTCGGCACAGGTAGAATGTCGGTTCTCGAACTTCGACTGACAACTGGAAGTTCTTTTGATTTACGAATCGATCGATCATACATCGACAGTGGCTTTCGTAACGCGACGCGTCGACGCGTCGCGGGAGCGAGCTTATTCGGATGCCGCAAGATACTGCGATTGACGTTTTTGACAAGAATAGTGAGGGCCGAAAAACCTAAAAATTATTGAGAAGTTGACGGGAAGGCTGATAGCACTCATGTCAACAACAATATTACAAAAAATAAACCGTCTTATTTTTGGAGCCTGTAGGACGGATTGGAGCGTTCGACAGACCCTAAACTTATGAAAATATTGTAGGGTCAAGAGGATAAAGATATGCCGGCTTTCCCAAGATCTCCCCCCTCTACCCGTCATTTTTCATCATCCAGCAGGCTGACTACCGCCAGTGCATTGCCTTGTGCGCTAACAGCAATGGAGATGTCAAAGGCACTATCACTTTCCCGACAATCAAGCTGTTTCACCGTTTTCCATTCCATAATGTACGACCCTTTCATCAAGTCCTCGCGGCCTCGGAGTGTGCACCCTGAACCATACTGTTTACGGAGAAAAGGATCCCCCGTTTTGTCCGGGCCGTTCAAAGTGAATACGATTTTTCAGATGAGGAGCCTGACCTAGCCCTTTAAGGTATATTCGATACTTCACAGGAACAGGGATGTATAGGTTCGGAGAGATTGGGCAGGAGCGCAAGACATGCCTGAGCGCAATAATGACCTTCAGAAGGGGGGATACGGGACAGATTTTCAGCGAACTTGAATAACAAAGTTCAGAGTCAATAAGAACGTCACGTTTGCCGGCGGCAATTGCCTTTGCCCTCATACCACCACCTCCCCTGCGCCCTTTGGCTCCGTATCCTGTCCTACGGCGGCCCTCCTTGCACCAACATCGCTGAAGCAAAAGGCCGTCATTTTCATCCCTGTTTGAGTCGAAATTGCCGACAGGAAATTGCCGTGCCGGTTCCTGCCTGCCAGGTTCAAAGTTGTCACCTACCAACCGCCACGGGAGAATGCTAGAGCCAGATTCGACGACCGCATCTACTTCGCTCGGCGAAGAGATCCTCGTCCCACCTCCGAAGCAGAAGCGGTCGAGCGTCGCTTGCAGACGATGTCGTCGTCTTCGAGCAAAATGCGTCAAGGACGAAGAGAAAGGGCGATGTCGCGGTTGCATCGAAGCAGGCGTGCCTAATGAATGCCAGTTTTTGCCGCGAGGCATGAGTGCCATCGACAGAGCCGTCAGTTGCAACTGCCTGTATAAATGCCTGCGCTAACCTTCTTTTTCGTTCCTTTTATAGCCCCGACCTCCACAGAATCGAAAGCGGCAGACACGTCCCAAGGATCTTGATGGGTACGATTCTTCTCTTTTCTTCACGATGGGAGCGGATACTCACTCTGCTATAGAGGACATCGTGCCGATGGCTATGATGGCGCGAAGGCGGGACCGCTTACTCCTCAGTGAAAATTATCCTATCCTATTATCACCGCAGAGGCTTACAAATGCTTCAGGAGCCCTGTCGAACGGTTTTGTGAAAACTGTTCACAGTCGTTAACCTCGAAATCCTTTTCCCACCAGGATCTGTTCGTGCTGCGTATCTCCATACCTTCCCACTGATCTGATCTTCCTCAGGCTCCCTCCTCACGAAGAACTCGTCGAAGCGTGCGAATGGTTCTTTTCAACTTATTTTCAGCTAGGTACGACATCAATTCCCGCCTCATTCATCGCTCATGCCTAAGCAGGTTTCCTACATAAACCAACTTTTATGCACACTTTGCAGACTTCTCCACAATCTCTGAGCACCTTCCTCCTCCTTTCGATGCTCTCAGTCTCGGCGCGGTTCACTCCCACCCTGGTTCAGCGGTTTTCAACACCAGTCAATGCTGCTAATACCTTTGCAAAGCGTGCACAATCGTTGGTTGGCCAAGAAATGCTGGCCGCCGCTTCCCTTGACCGAGCTCAAGCGTTCTTCCTGTGCAGCATATGGAACTGGGGAAGTGGGTTTCGGGACCGCAGCTGGATATTTCTCGGCATCGCCGCACGGATGGCTTCCGTCCTCCGACTTTCACAGGAAGAATCTTTCGAGCTTGGCCCTGATGCCACCGTGGAGCAGATAATCAACGCCGAAGTGTCTCGACGGACTTGGTGGGTGATCTTCATGAGCGATAATCTTTTGAGCTCTGGATGTGGGCGGCCCATATCGTTCGACTTGGACAAGGTGACGATACCGCTACCCTGCGACGAGGATCATTTCACATTTGGATACAATGGACCAGCGACAGTGATGGAGGGCACCCACGCGCGACCACGACTAGCGCCACAGTCCCGTTTCCCCATTGACCCACAATTGAGCAGCGAGATTACAGACACTAGCTCGACGAACGCTAATGGAGGTGATCGGTCACTCTATGGTAACTTGGTCATAATCGCGGACATATGGGCTCGAGTAGCAAGGGGCGCGCTGCTGCGATCAAAAGCTGGACCTACGATAGCACCATGGAGAAGTGACAGTGACTACTTTAAGCTGGCCTCCGAGTTGCAGAATTGGGAAAGCAAGTTGACCAATAGACAGACGTGGTCGCTGTCGAATCTCCTAGCGTATCAGAGCAAGAGCTTGGACTTGGTATGCGTCTCTCATATAATACTGCTGTGCTTGTATTGAGCAATGTTCTAAGGGTTACCGATGCATTTTCTTGATTATGCACTTGTCGCACATTGTGTTGCGTCGATCATATCTACCAATGATGGCACGGGACGTCCATGCGTCAACGATTAATCCTCCCAATTATCGGTCTGAAGTGGCGCCTCCGAGGTTCTGGGAAAACGTTGTTCATGATATGTTCGCCCATGCTCTCAAGGTGATCGAACTAGTAAAAAGCTGGGTACCAACGATGCCTTTTACTAGAGGCTCAACGCCAATGATGGTACGATGTTTGCTGCACCAGGCGATGTTCACTCCTTTAACCGTGTCCTTTAGGGTTTCGCTATTTACATGTCGGGGTCTGTATTATCATACCTCAAGCGTTGGACGTGGCGTGAGTCCATTCTATATCAGTCTTCCATCATGTCCTTGCTGAAACTATCCAGTTTGCCCTCCATTAGCAGAGTACTCGGGACCTGCTATTCAAGAGGCGCTATCACTTCTATTAGAGTTGGCGGTAGTATGGCCCACAATGGCAGAGCGATGGCATTCCAGTCTAAAGGACGCATCTTTCGCCTTTCCGCCCCGCCATGAGAATCCGCATCGGCAGGTTGAAGGCTTCGGATCCGCTGCGGAAGAGGACCTGAGTACCGATGATAGGGAGGGTATGTATAGGCACAAATACCGAGGCAGCCTGGAGGAAGCTGGAGACCAGGAGGAAGTCGGCATGGATGAATCAGTGATGCAAGAGGATGCTAAACGTCCGCGTCCACGTCAGCCGATTCCTCTTCCCGACGGCGTGCCAAAGGAGGAGACCGGTCCGATTCCACACGGTGCGGACATGTTGTATTCCCTGGCGACGGCTGCGTCACATCTAACACCCCCGGCCCCGTCTGGAGGCGTACCGTTTACCTATGGTGCCCCAAACGGATCTGTCCCAGCGGCCTGGGTTAACGACCAGGAAGACCTTGTCACTTTATTCAACAAGGATGATCTTTCATCCCAACTGGAATACAGTGGCGATGGCTGGGCATTCTAAAGATTTTAATATGGATGATACCCTTCGGTTCACATGGTTGTACATAAAAGAATTTTTGTATTTGTAGTTTCGCTGGCTTAATTGTTATAATGGTCTACCGAAGCACTCAGCCCTTCTGCAGATTCCGTACGATAGATCTGTGCACAGTAGGGATATCCCGCGCTAGATGACTGAACGACAGTGAAGTTCCTTCCGGCAAATCTCATGATGAGGCGATGGGCAATTGAAACGCTCGAGATACAACGGAATATTACATAAATGCCCTGTGGATTGTTGTCGACAGAGCTTGACAGCATTCAGCCAACTTCATTGATTGTAGCATTTTAAGGTGAGTCTTGGGATATATGCATTAATGCCATAGGTCCTAGGAATTATGTTTTTGGTACCAAGTCCTCACTTTCAGCTAGAGGGGTAGGCACATGCCGCAAGCCTACTGTTGTATAATAAAGGATGGAGCCGAGTACTTTTTTCAGTGAACACTTCTGGCGACCCAGCTACCGAGTCCACGGCTTATTTTGACTCGTGGAATATCGCAGTCTCGAACGTCCAACGATACCTTACGTGCTGGATTACCCCAACCGACCCAAACGCTCTGATAGCTTAGAGCGTTTATGGTGTATTTACAATCCTATCATGAACAAAATACGAAAAACTACAGTTAACCACTAGTTGATTCCACAGAAAAGAGATCTAAGCACAGATGTGACAGCACAATATTAGGATGGTATAAAATTAGTGGTATACGCAGGCGGAAATGTTATCCAACTCTCCGAGCGCGCCTGCTTTGCACTCAGCCGTTTTTGAGGATCGACGCACACAATTGTGCGCAAGAAAGCACAGAAATGCTTCCTTTCGCTGTTTGCAGGCGATGGGAATTTCCATACGCCTTTAACGATCGCCTCCAAAGAAGTCATTTGGAGCGGGAAGGGACATCGGAAGGTTCCTGGAAGATACACATACTAAGTAAAGTGCGACTAGCCATTGGAGAAACGGCTCACCGTCTGCATCAAAGAACTCTGCACTCCGTCCCTTAGTTCCGGGATCCCTCATCCATTGCGGAACCTCAGCAACCTGCTCGATAATCTGCAACAGGTGTATCTGGGCGGGTGTCATAGCCTCATAGTCTGGCGTGGGTTGGAAGAATGGATCAAAAAGTGGTCCTCCTGTGGCGAACTCGTACACCAAGCAACCTAAATTCCAGATGTCGATCTTCTCGTCCCAATTCAAACCCAGAATAACTTCGGGTGCGCGAAGGGCATGTGGCTGAACGTTCGATGAAGGGTGGCGTTTGTGAGGAAGCTGGACGGCATGGCCTAGGTCTGCTAGGACGAATCTCCACTCTGATTGGTCGAGAGAGAGGGCATCGGGTAGGGACAGGAGGATATTTCGTGGCTGGACGTCGGTGTGAATGAGGTGTTGGGAATGAAGAAAGTCGAGTGCGGCCAAGACGTCGGTCGTGATACGTCTCACGATGGGTAACGGTAGCCAGCGAGTGCCAAGGTGCTGTCTGAGGTCGCTGAGAGTTGGGCCGTGAAGGGAAAGTACGAGACATGTCGACGGAAATGGGGCAGGTACGGGGCGAACAGGGAGCGCTGCAGGGAGAGAGACTCGCCTGTCCCGTTGTCGCTCACTGAAAGTGAAGTGGTCGAGCAGTCTGACGAGCTGGTCTGGTGGGTGATCCAGTCGCAGATGCTTCGACAGTTCGCGAGTCCGTTCACCCGCTGTCGTGAGGACCTTGATAGCGACCAGGTTCGATGCAGGCGGCGAGAGATATGTCAAGGCTGTATGGAAGGAGGCGCCGTCGTCGACATCGTCCTCCTTATCCGTCTGTGCCAACCAGACCGTCGAGAACCCCCCGTTCCCCAGGGGCCGTACCAACGTGTATTCTGACCCACGGCCCAGCACAGTCCCAGGCGATAATTCCGGTGCCTGTGTAGGCGAACGCGACTTGGGTGGGCATGTCCTTGAGGGCGATTTCTGCTTGGACGAGTGAGTGAAATTATTGAAACGAATGGCAAATTTGAACTTGAGGGCCGGCGTTGTGAAGAGAGGGAAGAGCTTAGGACGCTTTGTGTTCTTGGTGGTCATTGGTAAAGCAGCTGCGCATGTGGTCGCTGGGCATGATTCAGTTGGTGAGAATCCATGATAGAGCGGTCAACTGGATCAACTGTCGAGTTACGGCAATTGCCGATCATCGCCTCTCTTCGTCTTTCTCTTCTCTCGTAAGGGTCCTATCACCTTCTATCACTTGAATTCATTCTCTTTTTTTGCTGGTATGTCCTTGCCCATCCATATCTCACGCTGGTTTGTCAAATCTGAATCAATCAACAGATCGCCGTATCCTCGGACGGGGACTATATATAAAAACAATGATGAACTTGAACGGCCCGTACCTGGTATTTAGCGCCTTGGAACGACGTCGCCTACGGTGTTAAGCGTATCGCATAGAATCTCGCTAAGGTTCAAATTAGTTTCTCCTTGCCAGTCTACTCAGCCCAAGCTAAGAGATATCTTTCTAGATCTACCAGCTAGTGGTGCAGCTATTTCCTGCTTCTCTTCAAGTGCATGGCGTCGGTATATCGTAATCGAACAGACAATCAATGATGCGTGATCCCCGAGTCGAAGAATTTACCGTATGTCCGCGTCTTATGAGTAATCACCGATTCCTTTCGGACCGAGCTCTGCATACTCGACGATAAGTCCGTGTGCTCGACAATCATCTATACACAATCTAACGGCGAAAGGAAACGTCTAGGGATGTCGGAGCTCCTGAACCACCGAGGACTTACCGGGGATTGAAGCACTGAAGTCTTGAATGGAGGGCTACATTACTCGGGCATCGTGAGCTGGAGATATGCTATCTTGTTGGGGAATGAGAACGATTGTTGCAAACGGGCTTGATTTTATCAGAAAGCAGGTTGGAAGAGGTTCACAGGCGGCTCATTGCTTAAAAGGTGCTGAAATTTCTGTGTATTTTACTTCAAATAGATCTAAATACAATTTGCGTGTAATTGAAACCTCCCGAACCCTTCCGAGAGACCCTATAATGACCTCTGCCAGAACCCATACTCTGTAGTAAACCACAGCCCGGAGCGTCGACCGAGGAGTATGGGTTATTAAAGAGGCGACTGTACTTAGGTGCAACCAAAGTATTGCTGCGCTACCTTTCCTTAGCGATTATTGTAATTTGCGCGTGATTGTACACTTTAACTCTCTGGATAAAGTTTATTGTGTTCGAACATGTAAGCATGGCTAGACTACACTGGTGATACGGATGGAAGGAAGTATATTGAACGAGAGTCTCTTCCCCCGGTTGATGGGATTCGGACAATGGTAAGAATCATTGGAATATATGTTACCTGGTCAGTCCCTACATGGAAAAGGGACACTGGAGACAACATTGGTAAAGTCGATATGCTGATTTACGTCGGGCGGCACTGGGAACACCACGGCGGTAGTAGACTTGGAATACAACTCCTCAATGGAAGTATTGTGAGAACTTATACATACATACTCGACAATAACTTAGTACATGTATCTATAGTCGTGATTGAGGTCCCCCAGCTTCTCCCGCTCTTTCTCTGTAACCTCCGGCTGCGTGCTTCTCGCTCTGCTTTTATTGTCCAATATAAGCGCGAGGAGATAAGCTGCACTGGATGCCATGCTTAAGCACACAAATGCCATACATATCGCGTATCCCTTGATATACTTCGGGCCGTCCCCCGTCGGGAACGAGAACGCAGCAATGATACCTCCGATGTTACCAAAGGAAACTTGCCACGCCGTACCCACAGAACGTCGCGTATGGCCCGCCAAGTTGGTATTGAACCACCCAACGATGATGGGCATGGAAGTATAGGCACCTGACGCGGCGAGGAAGAGCGCCCCGTACTTGACACTGTGCCGCGAGGGATCTGATAACAGTATGGCGAAACCGATAAGACAGACGGCCCCAGAGATGAAAGCGAAGAACCATCGGTGGCGTAGACGGTCAGAGATGAAAGCTAGTGTCATTGCAAAACCGAACGCAGCTGCCCATGGTGGAACGGAATGCAGCTGAGATTGGATAGCTGGTGAAGGATTTGATTAGAAAAAGGTATGTCGGAAAGAGCATGAAAAACTTACTTCCATAACCTAGTTGATTGATGATAGTTGGCGCAAAATAAGCATATCCGTATGCCGGCACAATGAGTCCGAAATACATGAAACCTCCAATGATAATCTTGTCTGATTGTGGACGAGTAAGCAAGTTGCGAAGAAAAAACAACGCAAAAACACTGACAGTCTTTAAAAACGGCTAGAATGTCGCGCCACGTTGCCTTCTCTTGATGAGCGGAGGCACCAACATCGGCCTCCAGACGCTTCTTGACAAAGTCGCGTTCCTCCTGGCTGAGGAACCTCGCTTCTTCCGGAAAGTCGGGTAGCAAGAAGAACCATCCAAGGCCAAAAAGAGCCGTGGCAAGGCCCTCTGGACGAACATCTTACTCAGCTCTTACTATCACACCAAAATACGGTCAAAGACTCACCTAGAATGAACACCCATCTCCACCCACCATAGCCTCTTACTCCGTCCATCTTGCCTATGGCACTGGCTAACAACCCGCCAAATGCACCAGCCAAAGTCGTCGAGCAGAAAAAGAATGTATAGCGTTTCTGCGACTCTTCTCTGCGGTACCACATTGCCAAGAGGTAAAAGCACCCCGGAAACATGCCTGACCATTACAGTAAGTCCAACGAAACATGATGACGCGCATATACCCACCTGCCTCGAATACACCAAGAAACCAGCGCGTCGCCATGAGACCGCCAAAGTTCTGGACGAATCCTTGTAGCATAGTGACGAGGCCGAACATAGTCATGCATATAGACAGCCAGACGTGCGGTTTCAGCTTCTTGAGCAAGATATTCGAGGGTATCTCGCACAGGATGTACGGAACGAAGAAGATGACAAGGGCGGTACTATACTGGTTCCCGACGAGCTTCAGGTCGTCCTTGAGTCCGAACAAGACCGCATTCGAAATGTTCACGCTGGAAAAAGCCTGAGGTCAACTTTATCCCTACATCAGATATCAAACATACCGGTCCAGAAAGGCCAGGGTATACATCACACAGATGTACGGCAGCACATGCAGGTCGATTTTGAGCAGTAACTTGCGCTCGTCGATGTCGCTCCTTGCCAGCTCGTCGTGGACGGCTTCGCTGGAAAACTTTTCCAGGGAAGAGACCATGATGGGTGAAGGTGATGGAGAAACCGTTTTGCCATTTTACTCGGTTAAATAGTCACTACTGTAGTGGTTTGAGTCAAATGTTGGTCAAAAGCGGTTTGGCGCTGGATCGGGCTATCGGCCGAAGACACCTGACTTGAGTTTGGTGATTGAGCGACCCAAGGAAGGCAGGAACCATGTGGGGCATTCTAATCAAGGTACAGCTAGTTCTTTGCAAGGATAGCGTCTGCCGTGTAAAATCATTCAAGGCCAATGGGACTCTCGGTTTCACCAATCGGATACTGCGGGAAAGCGCTACTGATGTCTCGTACGAACGAACACCACAGACGCTGGACAAAATAAAGTATATATCAGTCGGGGCAGAAGAGCTCGCGAAAGTTCCGACAAGCTCCTAGGCTAGACTTTGCTCGTGCTTCCCCTCGATAGTAGCGAGCGCTTCCATATTGTTGTTAAAGCCACTGGAAGATATGGATAGCGGCCGCAGAATACTACAGGAGTCATGTATCCGCTCACCAACCGGGAAACTTTCCTGTCCTCGCTAGAATCTTCATGCTGGATAGGAGCGGAACAGCCTGAGAAGGTCGCCATTTGCAGCGTCGAACAACGATAAGCAAAACGCGCACGCCTGAGGGCCTGCGATATGCACATCTGACAGTAGCTTTGGTCGCGAAGGTTGATAGTACTCTGACGAACGTTTCTCTGAAGAAGCGGCCATGAAATCGACCGACCAGAGGCAATGGTACAGTAGCACTAATGAGTCACAGCAAGTTTGAGAAGCGAGTCTGGTTCCTTCAGCTCAGGCTTGGACTGCACCCAGGCAGATTGGTGCGCACCCCTCGAAAATCCGAAGAATACAAGTTCAAGAGTTACGAAGATCAACGAAAGAAGCGCAACGCGTCGGAAGAAAATCGGGACGCCGGTTCGGAAGATCGACGTGTTTACTGCTTTGTCTTACCCCTCACGACTGCACGTCGGTGCATGTGTTGCATCTGAGACGATAGAGAGTGGAGCAGAGACACCTCTTACCAAGTTGCCTCAAGAAACACGTTCATACACGTTCCTTGCGATATCAATCTCCCATCTCCGAACTAGTTTTCCACAAAGAGATGGGTCGTACGGTAAATGAAAGGACTACCAAAGCAGAATACTTCTATTTATTATTGTTATAAGAAATTCCCTCGGAGTCGATGGCATATAAGGTTGTTGAGAACCCTACCTAACACTTTAAACCTTTCCTAGAGCAGCCACCGCACTCGAGAATGCAGCCTGTAAAGAGGTTGCCGAAGCTTCCACAGCGAGCTGAGAGGCGTCATGAGCAGATGCAGAAGCTATCAACACAAATGAACTCCGGCAGAGATATAGCAAACAAACGGAACACATACGATACAAACTTGCAGCAATTGTATTGGTAGGGTTACTTCCACCACCGGTGTGCAATCCAGAGTCAGAGGTTGTTGTGTTACCCGTCGTAGATACCGCTATTCACCAATGAGAATATGCGCTCCAGAAGAAAGAATGTGACATACCAATGGTAATATATCCTAGTAATCCATCATCGTAGCTTTCCCCCAGCTGGACAATTTCGACGACGGGATCCCACGTGGTGGTATTGGATTGGGGATAAACTTGATCATGATCATTTGAGGGACGTTTAGCTTGAGAGTGGCCCGTATACGGAGACGTATTATGGATCGCATAAGTCAAATCCTCGTCAAAGAAGAGCTGTCCGACATGGACCTGCTCTCCCCCAACCAAGGTTCCGTTATCCGCGAGTGTTGCATCTATATGAGCAATCACATGTACGTGGACGGCTCTCGGGCTGTACCAGCCAGGGAAGATGGTAAGAAATTCCGCTAGAGAACCGAAGTGAGAAACAACAAGTAATAAGGGGGGAAGCAACAACCCACCAATTCCATTCTCGTCGGAGATCTGCCATCCTCGAAGGAAGGTCAGATCATCTGTAGTCCCATCATCCTTTGTCGGTAGCGTGTATTGCATAGTATCCGGATCGATACCAGTGTATGACGAGTAGTATCCCGTCGAGTTGCAGTGCCAGAATTCCAGGAACACTCCAGGGAGAGGTTCGCATGTGTCGATATCGATGATACCAATATCCATCCACAGCGGTACGCCAGGTTCTACGTCCGAGAGTCAGCAGAGGAATTTCTAAGACAAGAGATATTCACCTCCATCGCGGATGTCCCGACGATAAAGCTCCCCGTCGATATGATATGGGCCAGATGTGACTTCGGGGTCGATGACACATGTATTATTCGCCAACCTGTCAATCACCATAAGAAACCTCCTCAGTGAAAGACCATGAATACGTACTCTGTAAAAATCGCCCTCTGCTCCAGTGTAGAACGCTTCACTACACTCTCATCGCCATGGATGAGGTCCATGCGCCTAGACAGATCTGAAGAGCGTTTCGCCTTCGTCTGTTGCAAAGATCGCGCACAGTGGGATATGTCTCGAGTCGTCTGGCGCCTATGCTGGTGTGTACCATGAGCAGCAGCGAACACGGACAGGACAAGAACAGTGAGGGACTGCCACAGCATTTTGGCGGGAGGGGATTGGTAGCGCCGGTAGAGATTTCAAGCATCCAGACGTTCATTTATGTAGGCACCAAGGCAAAACCATGGAGGTGTCCCTAATTGCGTTTACGAAGCGCAGTAGTAGCAATGTGTTCTGTATTGCAGTGGGTTCTATTGGTCCTCGCCATACGGCAGCAGCGGTTCTGCCAGTACGTTCCATTGGATTGGCATCATATTGTGCCATAGCCATTTCGTAGCAACAAGGGAGCCATGACTGAAACAAAGCCAAGAATGATGAGCCGACAGGACGGTGATTTTCAAGGTGAAAATCAAAGGACCTAGCATGGCTCAATCCTAGTTCCTTCGAGCCGATCTTGAAAGAATAATCCGCGCAGTCGCAACGAGATCAACTGACCTTATGCATCATGTCGGACGATATAATGCGCAAGCCAATCACGCCCCTCGAATATCAAGAAGGGACAATGTCGGATTTATACGAGATCAAGCACAGCAGGCCCGCTCCACCAGATGAAGCGAAAATGCGAGAGTTCGGATACAGACTCTCTTGGGAGTTAATTGACCTTTGTTTTTCGGAGTTCCACGAAACTTCGCGGCGGTTGTGACGCAAGCATGTGTTGAATAATATTAGGCCTGAACGTTCATGTAGTCCTGACACTCGGAAAGTATGCTGGGAAAGGCGAGGCAGCGGTCATTTCAGTGTCGATTGGGAGAGATAAAGATTGTGGATGTTCTGTAGAGGTAATTTGAGGCATGGAGTCTATTTCAGACCAAGGATTCGATGAAAGCGAAGGTTCGCAGTCATCAATGGAATTGACCTTGGGTCTAGACTCTGGAGATTGAGACTGAAGAGCCTCGGCGAGTTAATATTACCGGAATCATCGTTAAGAAAACAGAAGCATTCGAGTCATAAGAGAAGCCGATGTGACACAGTGCATCACTGCCTTGTCACTGTCGAAACAAGAGTCGTATTTTGCCGCCGGCCCACTGGCAAGCGTGTGATCAGGCCCCAAAAATTTCAACCAGTACTGTTGCTTGCTCCTTCATCATATCATTCCAAAACAACTACCTTCGACAGAAATATGTATTATTGTGGAAAAGGAATGTATGGAAGGGAATCCCCCTCCAATAAGAACTGACCATGGCCACATTTAAAAATGAGGGACTCAAATGCTCATTTTACTATTCTACGATCCTTTGCCCCAGGAGGGTGGGCATATCATCCCCACCTGATGGAAGATCAGCAAGGTCTAGAAAAAGAACTTACCAATTATAATGAGTACTAGACTTTTGTAGTTTCCTTCTCTAAGCTTGTACTGCTTATGCATTGCACAGTATCTATTCAGTAAATGAGACCTAGGACATCAAAAAATATTGTTAGTGGTGCACTCTGTTGAAGATATCATGGGAAGCTGTGAGAAGATGGTCAAAGGTTCAAGTTGGCATAATGCTGGGTGTCCTTTGGACCAATAGTTACTTGATATGGACAACTTTAGTAGAACATTCTAGATAATTTTTGCAGTATAACTACAGGCTCTGTAAGAGCCAGAGAATATGTTCATTAGTCTGGCTTTACCAGCCACTACTAGTCTACCCACTGCAAACCCACCATTCTCAACACACTCCTCCAATCACTATACTAAAACAAATCCTCATTGTTCCACCTAGGCTGTTCAGAGACATCTCCAGAAATGTCCTCCCCCTCTGGTGGAACTTCAAGGTCATTATCAATTGTGACACTCTGTGTAACATTGCCCTGGGAGCTAATCTGTTCACTATCTTGCCCAAACCGAAGTGATGACATTACACTTCCCTCCCAAGAGTCATCTGGCCGTGCATGTCCTGCACTGACATGTCCAATGAGAAGTGTTGGGGCAACACCCTAGTACAGTGCAATGAGATGGCTGTCAATACTAAAAAAGTAACATACTCTTGCAAATGCTGCTATGACATCCATGTAGTCATCTGCCAAATTCTGGCAAGCCACCATAATCATATCTAGGAGCAGAAATATTGCATAGAGAGCTGAAGATTCAACCAAAATTTCTATAACATGGCGGTACACTTTGAATGGTCCCCCTGATCCAGTGCTGGCATGTCCAACACTAAAAATACGGAAAATGATCATCAAAGTGCACCAAAGGGTTGTTGCAAGGACAAAAGTGACATAGAGAATCACAAGAAGATTGTCCAATGCATCTGCCACTATGTCAATTGAAGCTTTGTATGTCAGTCGGACTTTGAAACCTAGATTGACCCAGCATAAGCAGGAAATAATAGATGACACAGATTGTCACACCAGTTCCAGATATGAGAAAAAGAATTGGAAGCACAACAACTGGCCAGCGCTTTCCCCAAACCATCCAGCAGCGCCAAATCTAAAATAGAGATGTCATTTAGTGTTGGCATGGAGATTCAACAGAGTTATAATACCATGGCAGAATCGGCACAGATAGTGGAGACTATGCCAGTAATATTCATGAGAATGCCTAATTTGCTGGGATACAAAAACTCCAAAGATTCATCCATGAAAGTTTGTCCATGCTTGACATATATGAGATATATCCGTGACCAATTGAGGGCAAAGTCAATAGTAGCCATGACATAAAGGATGACAATAACCATGATCATGGCTCTTCCAATAGGTTGCCATTTTTTAGTATCTGCATGACTGATTTCAGTATTGAAAAAATAGGAGAGCACATGTAAGAATATGTTTTAAGTTGAATCCTCACAGATGTTCCACAGTATAAAGGCTACAATTCCAGTATATACACCTACACATGTCTCTCAGGTCAGACCAAAAATTGAGGATACAAGAGTTCATACCATGTAGGTGACCTTCAAAAATGGTTGAATTCAAATTAGCATCAAGATACTTGAAAATTGATGCAATTTCATTGGCAGTAAGACCTGCTGAACTATTTGTTTGCATAGCCATGAGAGTTGGTGTTTAGACTCAGATTGGTGATGGGGAACAAAAGAGAGGATGATAAAGATAGACAAAGGTGCATTGCTCATATAAAGGATGGAATACTGTTTTAGAAGACACTCATAGAGAGATAGTTGTTGCATAGCCATTTTGATGAGAACAGAGATCTGTTCAATTTCTGATACAAGCAACAATATATTAATTTGTTGGAGCAAAAGGCTAATGCAATAGCAAGAAGAGATCAATCTGAATTCAGTAAGGTGCTGCTTCTCCTTGATAAAAAGATTGTGTTGCAAGTAGAAATATGACCATACACCTTAATTCTCCAAGAAGAGACAGCAGAATAGCTGGGATTCATTTTTAGAGCTTTGGGGCCAATCAGAGAATCAGTGAGAGTTTTTGTTGATGTGGTTGTACTGACAACCATGGTAATATCATCTCAGTATTACTATCACTCTCAATTGCTGCACTACACTTGGTTACCAGTACTGGTACTAGCCAAGTCTTTGGGAACAACCTGCACCATTTGCAATCATATCTATGATAAGACCTCTGGAAAAATGAGCAGCCTCTGTTCATTCCCTTCTCAAAGCTACAGCTGTGTTGTCATGATCATCATGGTGAAGCATATGTATCAATCAATGTAGAGGCACCTTTGTGACAAGCCCTCTTTCACAGCCTCTGTGTGACATAGCAAGAATAAAAAATCATTACTCAACAGTAGATTATCACATGATTATCAGGGAAGAGAGGTGGATCACTTTGTAATAATTAGTGATCCAGATATATGACAATATAGTCACATTGTTCAACATTGACAACTACATCATCTCTTGGAAATGCACACTGGATGTGAGCATGTCTCACTCTGTTTCATTATTAATAATCTTATCATCATTCAGACCTTTGCGATTTCCTTCTAAACTTGCACTACTGATGCAGTATCTACACATTGCCTTTCAAACTTCTCTTGGAGCCATCCCGAGCCCTCCCAGTTGCTTCCTAGCAAACTTAATTGTACCTTGCACTTGAGCTAACCGGACTGCTGAGATATTCAGTTCAATCCTCACGGACCCGACACCTTCATTGCGATCATTATTGATCATAATGATTTACTTCATCTAACAATACGTATTACCCGATGGGATCACCAAGCTAGAAGCGCGTATGAGCACGAGACCGCGACATTTGGGGAATAATCATCCGATCTACTAGCACCACTAGCGCAAGAATGCACTTCATACACTACAACACGTGTTATCAACGCCGGAAACATCGTATTTCACTAGTACAACTGCCAAAACACTGACAAAAGATAAACGAATACAAGTAAGGACCGTCACGTATCGACAATTAATAGCTGGTATGAGCAATAGCTGGGGGAATACAGGTATATGTAATCAAAAACCAGAAAACCGAGAGCGAAGGAAAACTTTTAGGATTATCTTAAGAATAAAATAATGACGAAACGGGAGGATACACGGGTCAGAAAACGAAGGTCGCGAGTGAAAGTTTGAGGTACACAGAGTATAAGGAGTGACGGGAGAGCGGGGTTAGGCGATAGATGCGATACAGCGATACAGAGAAAGCAGAAAAGGGATAATCTAGCGAGTGTGAACATCAGATAAACGAGGCGTAAAAGATCGCGCACATACCCGACAAATTAAATCTGAGAGCACAAACTAGACCGCGCGGTGTAATACGCAGAGGTCACGGATTCAACGTCGTCATCCTGACTCGGCGACGGGAACGATGACTGAACGGGTGTTTCGACACTTTCCTCCCGTGATGACTCAGAGTCCGAGTCCGTCATTTCGACCCAATCAGCCTCATGAGTCTCAAACTCAACTGACGTACGCTCTGGTGTCCCAGGAGGAGATACTGGAAGCCCATTCTCACCCAGCACCAACCGACAAGGATTGTGATCCAGCGTCAAACGCGTTTTGGGTTTGATAGGTCGAGTGTCGTGTAAGGTTAGGGTAAGAGGAAAGGGAGAACCGGTACGTCTATGTAGCCCGCGGCGTGGACTGAGAGGATTGAGGGGATTGTGAGCAGGTACTTTACTCCGTCGAGTGGTAGGTAGGTCAAGCGTCCAATCCTGCGCGTATGGGTGTCGTTTAAGAGGAGAAGGAGTCGCGGGAGGGCTAGGAAGAGGACAAGAAGGAGGAGCATAGCGGGGCGGAGCGAGAGAAAGCGGGGTAGGGCGGGAACGCTTTTTCTTGGGAGTGCGGTAGCCGGGATGGGCAGGGACATGGATGATTTGAACGGTGCCTTTGGCGAAAGGGTCGTCGATATCGCCTGTGCTGGACGACGATGGCTCGCTTCTTATGCTTCCCGGTTCGCTGTCCGTCCATACCGATTCGGTATCAGTCCGTGTAGACAACGAAGTAGGTGAGCTAGGTGGGGAGCTGAGGGGCCGTGGCGCGTTGCGAACTTCGAGCTCCCGTCGAGATGGAATGGGAAGGTAAGGAATAAAGTCGGAAGACTTTGATGCGACTAGAGATACGGTGGGAATGGGCAAGGCGGGAGCCTGTAGGAGTTCGGGTGTAGGAAGGCGCTGGCGAGGTGGCGAGACAAGCTGCTTGAATTTTGAAAAGACGGTGGCCGTCGATGTCGGCCTAGGCGGTGACGGCGAGTCGAACCAAGCAGTGGTAGGGACGCGAATTGAGACATCAGGCTCATGATCGAGGTCGAGGGCGTTCTCGACGAGCGAGGCGAACTCGTCGATGGAGAAGGGAGTAGAACGAGTGGATGCCATCGAGGACAGCGGCGAGAACGATGATGGTGGTGGTAATTGGGAGGAAAAAATGGGCCTGCCTCTCGCTGTCGTCGATTTTATCCATTCGCGTCAAACTGTCATATTTCCGAATTGGGAAAGTGATCCTCCTTCTCGAGGCGCTGATCTTTGGCCAGGGACCCGGCGTCGCCCACCTGCAGCGAGACCTTGACGACAGTCTTCTTTCATTTACCACCAAATGCACGTCGACAGCTCTAGCCAGTGTCGGCGCTCCACTTTCTCTGCCCTGCGGAACTCATCCGTACAAATACTCTCGTGGGTCGCCTCCGGTCTGCAGAATTCCGCGACATCCAGCCTCGAAAATAATCCAGATTTCGGAGCGGATGGCCTAGCGCAAGTTTGAGCATCTCGGACCGGAAAAGAACAGGATGCACCTGGACTACCTCGTGATAAGAGGTGCTGGGTAAGCTTCTATCGCAACACTCGACTTGTCCGCCACCGTAGAGACACTAGAAATAGCGCTGGAAAGAATCACACGACGCTCACAATGTCCGACAAGTTTTCATGGTGCCTCGTGATACGATTCCTAATTAGCATTGTCGTTAGTTGTCCTGGCGGACGTTCGCCTTCCGGAAGACGACGCCACCGATAGGAATCAACAGAGAACTCTGTCAATGGACCTAGTCAGCATGGCTTTTTTCCGACTTGACAAAAGAAATAGCTCTTACGCCCGCCCCCAAAGCCTCCGTATTCCCTGCTGTAAACTTTCGTCAGACATAGTGTTGCGCTAATTGTGGGCCTGACCTTGATCCACCGTGGCACGTCAAGTTAGACGTCCTTCTCGGCAGCCGGCTCCGTAAAATGAGAACATTTATGGACAACACCGTGCGATCCAAGCACTCGGCACCGAATTGCCTGTCCCAACATGTCCGCCCTTCAAAGGAGTGAGGTTATCTGACCATTTAATTGAGTCGGCGAATTCTTGAAAAATTCATAGAGTATCTCGTAAACAGTCACGACTCAGCGCATTGTTTTTGCAAGTGCGCGCCTCCGTTGTAGTTACAGTATGTACGCATGGCGCTGCTGCCATGAGCATACTTGAGCGAAAGATGAAAACGCCGGGACCGAAGATCCAGTTGGCCGGCGTCTTGCGAAAGCATGCACAGAAGAGTCCCCTTACGTCGGTAGTAATGAGCATCCATCTGTCGTCACGGTCCTTACTGTAATCCTCACAGTGGCCAAAACGCCGATGAAAAAAATCGGCGACTCAGGGCTAGTATATCGCTTGTTAGGATCACCAATAGCAGCTTTGCCGACTTGAAAGATACATAGCCAGGGCATATATCGGGTTGCGGCAGAGTGCGACGGAGATTTTAGCGGAGGTTACCATTGCAGAGTGACAGCTGAACGTCGACTCGGAAAAAACGCGTCGGCTGTGGCAGTGCTGGGCAGATGTCGCGTTGCTAGCGGCGTCCTTAAAAGAAAACAAGCACAACTACAAGACACAGCTATACGGCATTTTCAGGCCTCTCTCATAGCAATCACCATGCACAACCGGAGCATTTACCGCCGAACGACAGACTTCGTAGAACTAGCCAAGGCATATCCCGAACTTGAGAATCAGTATGCTCCTGCTTACGCCTACCATTCGCCTTGCTAACCGGCAAAGATATCCAGCTTGATACCTTCACCTTCGAGCAGCTCCCTGAAAACGATCGACTTCAAAAACGAGGAATCACAGAGGTCAAAAATCTCATATATCTACATCAGTCGCGGATTTGACGCGTTCTAATAGATGCCTAACAATGGCTTTATTATACCGGGATTTTGGCCTTGACGTCGTGTTGCCTGAGGATCGCCTATGTCCTCCAGTATGTAATGGCATATTGTGTCGTTCAGCTCTTTTTGAAGCATTTATTTATCCAGGTGCCAAATAGGTCCGTCGTCGTCGATCATTGTCTCGAAGCGTTGATGTGTGATGAGACGTAGATTAAACTATGTGCTCTGGATACAAGACATTATGCGGGAACACCCGTCCTCAAGTGTATGCGGAATCGATATGTATGTCCTTTTCTCCTTCGATTGGTGATATATTGATTTTCTCTCGCAAGAGGCACAGGCGCATCTGCGATCTACCCTCTGCTCGCGTGTAAACTTGAACCGGACTGGTCATTCGTGGCTACTGGTGAGTCAAGTCACAGGGCTGAAGATCTCAGTACAATACACTAATGAAAAAAACGCGCAGAGTTGGATGACGCGTCTTTTCAACTAGCCGAATCCAACATCTCAAGAAATCATCTTGGTAATCGGGTACGCGTACTCCAGGCACATCCCGGCCAGCCCATTCTTTCCCCCCTAAACGCATACCCCGATGAATCGTGAGTCTCTCGTAGCTGGTACCTGCTTTTTTGAACATACGTTTCCCAGGTTTTCCTTCACGATGTGTAATCCGCCCTTTTATGCATCCTTGGACGAAGTGACGCTGTCAGCGGAAGGGAAGGCAATGGATCCAAACGCTGTAATGAATAATCATCTATCTTGGCTGCTTCTCACGCAGACGAAAGGTTTGTACTGGTGCACCTGTTGAGATGGTAACTCCTGGTGGCGAGATGGCATTCGTGCGGCAGATAGTGAGGGAGAGTAAGCAGCTGGGCACACGTTGCAGGTTAATTCTGTCAATCAGAATCAAAACTAGACTGACGAGGCAAACAGATGGTATACCTCAATGCTGGGAAAGATGTCCTCCCTAAAAGAAGTTGTCGATTTGTTGAAGGAGCTTTCGGTGCGTTCATCCAGGGTCAATCTTCGTAACACGCATAAGGATGTTAACGCAGATCGATAACTATGCCATCACCGAGTTCGTCCAAGGACAAACGAGAAGATGGGCAATCGGATGGTCGTTTACTGATGAACGGCTGCCTGACGTTCGTGAGGCCTCACTACTTTTCGTGTCACTCGTCTGAGCTCTGAATAGTCAATATCTCGTATACCGAACCCCGCTTTACGCTCTCTTATGCCCCCGCACAATAACATCGTGCAGCCTGTTCCTGGAGACAAAGTAGTGGATATCCACCAAGCTCTCTTCGCCATTAGTGGCTTGAATACAGAGCTATGCGATGGGCATGTGCTTGTGAGAGCCAAAGAGGACAGTTGGTCTAGGAGCGCGAGACGGAAGAGAAAGCGTGACGTTCCTGATCTTTTGGTCTACAAGATGGTGTGTACCATCAAGGTTTCTAGAGGTGGCGTTGAGTATCAATGGGTAAGGGGAGCCGGGTCGGACAGAGGGTTGTTTGATAGTTTTTGTAGCCATGTTAGTCGAAAAATACTCGCAGAAAGTTAAGTTTAATCTGGGAGGACCGGACCGTCTGACATTTCTTGGTACGACCACAACGCATGGCTTGCAACTCCTTCAGTTCATGCTGGATCTGTTGTGCGGTAGCAATGGCAGTTTTTTCGATTTGATAGCATTGTTTTTCTGCTTCAACCAGCCGGTCGTAGTGGCCGTAGACGTATTCGTGATGTGGTGCATCGGAGAATATAGTAGTAGTTCAGTGGTGGTAGTAGGCCAGGCTAAAATTCAAGTCCTCTTTCGGATGTCTCAGACCGATCCAGTGAGCTGAGCAAAAATCAAAACCATGAAGGGCAGTACGATAATAAGACAGTATCTATCGACGCGAAGCGTGGACACCCGCAACCACACGTTCTTTCGCCATGCTTAGTACCGTATGAGCATGTCGTTGGTTCTCCAGGGGCGGAGTGAGTATCCTGCCAGAAAGGTCAGGATCGACAGTCTCATGTGAGGCATGGCAAGGACGCTGTGAAAGGCTAGTCATGTCGACCAGGTGATGTCGTGGTGGGTGAACCCACCGGCTCTTCGGGTATGCGCCTAGCTGGATCGGACATCCCCGGATCCTCACTACGCCTGGCGCGCTCTGCTGATGAGATCACCGATTGGTGAGGAGGTACGATATCGAGGGCGTGGGTTTAGGCCTGGTGTCGCCGGTCCTGTTGTAGATTCTGGATGAAATACAAGTAAGTTCAGTTTCTCCGATCGAGAGTCAAGAACAGATACTAACATATTATTTTTGAGAGTGTAAACTTGATTGCCTTGAGCGTAGCATCCACGGAGACAAATCGCTCAGAGAGGAAATCACCGCTTGGCTTTTGCAAATTCAAATGAGGCTACTCTTGCAACACCTATTATAGGCGATTCCTACACAAGCATGCAGGTCCAAGACACGACGATAATAATTTCAGACCGATATTCAAGGAGAAAGAATTCCGTGCAGGTTCGAAGCATTTCCTTGTCTTCACATGAGACTGTCAGAGATTGCGCCGGTGGCTGGTAGCTTGATGCCTGACCCAGCCGAGGTCCTTACCGCCCCATGCAGCTTCTTAATGACTCTGCCGACTACAGGCTTGTGCTAGGAGTACATGTCCGTGGTCAGTGGGGATTTTAAACGGGAAAGCCAGGTAGTAAGTTCGCATGAGTCCAAGCTGCGCGAGTCGAAGAGAAATGTGGTCAGAGCGTGATAGTGCCGGCCCGCTACCGCCGAATTCGGCACAACTCCTTTCGCCCCAATGGTCTCCTCAGTCCTGTTTCGTAGTCCTCTAACATCTGATGAAACAATGCTACCCTCGATTGCTATCATGTCGCCAAAACCATCAGGAAAAACTTTCGGAGTTACATAGCAGTACCGCGTGCTACATAGCCCAGATAGCCCCGTACTCAGGTCCGCCCTTATATAACGTCCCGTAGCACTTCGTCTGAGCTACATAGCACCACATAGCATACCATAACTTGCATGCCGGGGGTACAGTAGCACAACAGTAACATTACTATCAGATTACCATAGATACAAAAAGACTGCTATTCGAAGCATGGTTTTTTTCTGATTCAGATAGAAATAAATGCTGTTGTATTAATAGCACATCACATATTCTACTCTGCGCCTACATCAGCGGTACTAATAGAAGGTTCAATATGGTTATCATTGTCACTGTCCTCAGCCTTGCTGTCGGTCTCTCCTGTTCGGCCCTGAAGATCTGCATGCAGCCTCTCCTTCTCATTATCATCGATGAATCTGCTAGAATCTTGCTTCAGCTTGATATCTACATGTTGCCTAATACAAGACTTCTCAGAATGAAATTTAGATAGATAAGCAAGCGGCTCACCTTCCCTTTGCGACCCAGCGCTTTCTGATCTTGGTCGTGATATCTGGTTCTTCCTCGCACCAAGCTAAAATGTCTTTGGTGTGGCCTTTATAGCGAGGGGCCTGTATGTTGTCATCAAGCTTGTTCACCTTATGTATGCCGTCTGCCCATTCCTCGATACAGTGTTCTACCTGTAGTAAAATCAGTTAGAACGGTTCCTGCCCAGAGGTATGGCATGGCCATCACTACCACGTACAATAGTCACGATGAGAGCCAGTGTCTCGGGTTTGATGGGGTCAAAATCATCCTCCCAAAGAATCCCGGGAGCTTTGCAATGGCTAAAGAAATGCTCAATAATCGCCGTTGGAATGATTTTATTTTTGAATCGGTAGCGCTGTAGCTGAGGCTCCTATGGGGGAAAGAGGTTAGTAATACAAGAGTTACGATTCTTTCAAACGTACTTTACATGTGAATGCACCACGTGTCGCTAGTGTCACATATTTCTTCTTATTCTGCTGGACCTTCTTGTCAGAGGTAGCAAAGCCATATATAGCATTAACGAGAGGCTTGATGTGCGTCTTCAGGGCCCCTCGAACATGGGCAGTTCGTCGCTTGATCTGCAAGAGATTATGAAAGACTACGATTGGATGCCAAAGCTGAAACTCACCATGGTTTTCATCGGGGCAGTTAGCACATAGCTCTCGCCAGCCTCCTCACAGGCTTCCTCCCATAGCTCCTGCAACCATTGTCGCTTCACTTCCTCATCAGGATATCCATTGATAACATAGATCCTTCGCTCCCAGCATTGGCAAACCTTATGAAGTATATCACCGACTTTACCATGATAATCATGTTGGTTTACACCTTTGGCACCGGTGGCAACCTCTGCTGTCTGAGCCTTCTTTACGTCGGATGATTGCTCCATCATTGATGGGCAACGTGCTCGCTTATTTCCGGTCTTCTGGGCTTCAATTTCCTGCTCTTGGTCCTTGGACTGGCGGGGGGTGAGAGGCCTTGAAATTGGTTCGGATATGAGGGACTTGTCTTGATCATCTTCAAAAAGCTTGTCACCATTGGATGGAGTGTCGTGTTGGACTTCATGGCGGCTCGTCCTAGCTAATGTAAAATTGATGCAAGGAATAGATGTATCAAACTCAGGTACTGGAGGTGGTGAGGATGCCACCCGACGTGGAGCACTCTGTGGCCGAAGTCTTTGTGGTGGGCTGGAGATTATTCCTCTTGAGCGAATCTGTATTGACATAGGCTCACCAAAATGCATATCTGAATAGGTTTGTGCTCACCACAGATGAAAAGCTGACTGTTGCTGTGCTAGGAGCGTCATCTTCACTCTCAAGATCAGATAATTCTTTTCCATTATGTGTCCGACGATAGTCTTCGGCCATATCAGCTCGGAGTTCTCCTAGATATATATCAGATATGTTTGCCAAAACTCAGATAAAACATGTATGGTTAGTTTTATCAGCGAGGACTTGGTTCTGCTGAAGTTTGATCCTCTCTCGTTCAAGCTCTGCAACATGTGCTTGAAGCTTCTTGTTCTCTGCAGTGGTAGCATTCTGGTCTAATGTGAAGGGGTGGTATGACGGAGAGTGTAAGACAGGCCATGCTAGAATACATACTAATTTCGCTCTGTCTCTGGCTCAGTTTGTTTGTATGCTTGACTCGACCTGAAGCGGTTGCAGCTTGATTGTTGGGATTCAGATGGGCCATGAGAATGGACACTGAAAATAGTTTTGTTGGTAGATGATGGGGGTACAAGAGAGACGTCGAAGTGGCTTGAAAATAAACAAAAACAGTCAACAAATAAATAAAAAATAAACAAACAATGAAGGTAACGTGACAAACTAGAATCTGAGACAACCCTGCTTATCTCTCGCCACCAAACTTGAATGGTTCGTGCTATCTGGAACTGCAAGATATGTACCTTCCAAACTCGCTCCAAAGGTGGGCTTGGAAATCATTATGCACAGACGTCATGTGGCTCCCAACTCGACCAGAAACTGGTACACGCTACAAGGTCTGCGAAGCATAAACATGCTATCAGTCCTCCACCTTCTACTTGCCAAAGTCCGAATAACCCACCGTCAAGTAGTACACCATTATCCCACTCACCCGCTTCTGATGCCATTGATGGCCAGATCTTCTTGGAGGACAGCCTAGATACTATGGCACCACCATCCAAAAGGACTCGTGTTGAAGATGTTGAAGATGAGGAGGATATGTCGTCACCACCAGAGCACTATATTCAAGATTTTCCGTGGGGGGCAGGTGATCCGATCATTGAGCGAGGTGTATTACTGCTGTTCTTTGAGCAGCTTCGCTGTGAGAGATTTGACAAAAATGAGGAGATGTGGGCACCATTCAGCTCACGAGATGAATGGGAGCTCGCTTGGTGGCTGCTACGTTCAGGCATTAGTCAGAAAGAGATTGACACCTTCTTAAAGCTTGAAAGTGTACATACTATGTCCCATCTTGGAACCAATAACAATTAAAGCATGATTTCCTAGATTAAAAATAACGTCAATCCCAGCTTCGAGAACAAGAGAAAACTCTTTCAAACCATTGATAGACTACCCACCGGCCCTAGCTGGTCCTGCGAAGTGTTTGAAATCCGTGGGGACCTATTGGATGAGAAGGGGAATCCCCGCGTTGAGGAGGTGGAACTCTGGAAGTGAGATCCTGTGGAATGCGTTAAGGAGCTTATTGGGGATGCTCAGTTTCGTGAACATTTGTGGTATGCACCCAAACGTGTTTATACCGATGACACAGGGTCTTCCTGGGTGTATAGCGAGATGGCGACGGCGGACTGGTGGTGGAACTTACAGGTATATCTAATTGATTTATGGTCAAAAACAGTGCTGATTTTAAAATAGAAACTATTACCGAAAGGTGTTACCGTAGCTCCCATCATCCTTGCATCAGACAAGACTCAACTGTCTCGCTTTAGCAGCGACAAGTCAGCATGGCCCGTATATCTTACTATTGGAAATATCGACAAAGACATCAGACGCAAACCCTCCGAACATGCAATGGTGCTCATTGGGTACTTGCCAGTCAGCAAGCTCGAGTGCTTCTCCAAGAAACATCATGCGGTGGAATCCTATCAGCTGTTTCACACATGTATGCAGTCTTTGCTTGAGCTGCTAGTCGAGGCAGGAAAGGCAGGCATTGAAATGCTTTGTGCTGATGGACAGACAAGGCTCGTCTATCCGATATTGGCAGCATATGTGGCGGATTATCCAGAGCAATGCCTCGTTGCCTGCTGTATGGAAAATTGGTGTCCTATATGCAAGTCAAAATCCAAGGAACTAGGAGAGCCCCTCTGCTCACCACTGTGAGACCAGAAGGAAACAATGGATATCTTGAAACAGGCATCAGAAGGGTTAGATCCTCCCGAGTTTATGGACTGGGGTTTATGTCCGGTGAATCCTTTTTGGGTCAGCTTACCACATTGTAACATCTTCCAATGTTTCACTCCCGATATTCTCCACCAGCTCCACAAAGGTGTCTTCAAGGACCATGTTGTCAAGTGGGCTACAGCTGCTGTTGAGGTTGATGGGCCAGAGCAGTCACGAGATTCTCTCCAAAAAGCTGAAGTCGATCATCGTTTTCAGGCCATGACATGCCACCCAAGTCTTTGTCATTTCAAGAAAGGGATTTCATTGATATTGCAGTGGATGGGTAACGAGTACAAGAGTATGGAATGGGTGTTCTTGTCGGTAATCATGGGTGCAGCGGATGAATCGGTCACAAAGTCTGTCAGAGCCATACTTGACTTCATATATTTTTCTCACTATGAAGAACATACGACTGAGTCATTGAAGAAACTTGAAGACTCGTGGTTCACCTTTCATGAAGAGAAAGCTGTGTTTGTCGAACTCGGCATCCGTGGTCACTTTAACATCCCCAAAATCCATGCTATGTCTCACTATGTGTCGATGATTTGCAACTACGGTTCTGCTGGGGGATATAACACAGAAGCATCAGAGCGTTTGCATATCGATTATGTGAAAATTGCTTACAACGCATCCAACAAGAAGGATTACATTAGGCAGATGACCACATGGATGAGGCGAAGGGAGGCTGTTGAAAAGTTTCAGCGGTTCTTGCAGTATGCTGTTGATGAATATTGTGAGGCAGAGGAGCAAGCAGATGAAGAGGATGAAGAGGACAACGTGGATGTTGATGGGAACGTTGATGTTCACGGAAACAGTGACCGTGAGAGTATCATCAGCCATCATAATAACCACGATCCTAATCCTTCTGTCAACTGCATCGCAACCCTATCTCAGCTGCCAAATTCAAATCAATTCGAGTATGGAGAGTCAATGTACTCCATCCCCAAAGGACCAGTGTACACAAATGTATCCATCGACACTTTGACATCAAAATTTGGGGCAAGCGAGTTTCTGTATGCAATGGAGGCTTTCCTTCGCAATAACAAGCTACTACAGGCCGACTACTGGGATGCTGTACCGGCTACGTATTCTGTTTACAAACAGATTCACATCCTTATTCTGCCCACACCAGAAGTAACTCAATTCACAATTTTGGATCCTGTGCGTGCAACCCTTGCTGAACCTGCCTGTGGCCATAAGAAGGCGATGCCATCACGATTTGACACAGTATTGGCAAGGAAGAGTTTGCCAGAGAATAAGGGAGTGAGCTTAGGTTTACTGGGACCCAAAGGTGTGTACTTCAGACTATCCGTGTTACAACTGGTCTTCTGATCCTCTTGCAGGTCTTCATGTTGCGCGAGTTCATGTAATATTTGACCTTCCCCTTCAGCTTGGAACATTCCATCACCCTCTTGCATATGTGGAGTGGTTCACTCCACTTCGCAAGGTCGACGGCCAGTCTGGGATGTTTCAAATTCAATACTCTGCTTGGAACGGATGTCCTAATGCATCTATAATACCGGTAACATATCTCGCTTGTAGTTGCCATCTTACACCATGCTCAGGGCAAGTTCTGGATCCACACTATACCAGTGACAATATCCTTGACACTTGTAAGGCATTCAATCTGAACTCGTACCTTCACCATATTGATTTTGTATTGCTATGTGACAAATGCATCATTGATTGAACTGTTCTCCTGAGATCCACGAAACATGTGCTACCGGCTCATACGTACCACTAGGCAGTGCTACGGGATGCTACGGGATGCCACGTAGCACTCGCAATGGGTTACATAGCTGGCATAGCGTTATGTACCTTTGGCTTAGTGCTACGTAGCAAAATACTTTTTCCTGATGACCTCTTGCTCTGTCAGCTGTCTCAGCTGCTCAGCCCCTTCTCCATCTCGTTCATGTCCTCGTCTTTTCTCACTTGACTCCACAGAATACAACAATCACAACTCAGATGGAGATGCCCGACAGTGTTTTTGATCCAGACTTTCAAGATGATCTAAGCTTGATAGTAGCGTTTTGGAAGACCTATGGGGAACATATAAGTATTTATCATGTTTGGCTAGACTAAATGAATTGATTCACACAGGACTCGTCCGAGATCCAATCTTTTACGAGTATCGCCGCTGGAGGTGCGCAAAGTAATAGTACTACAGAGACAGATGTTACACAAGACGACGAGCCTGTTCATGTAAATTCTATGTTCTTAGTATTCTGCGATCCTCATGGGACCTCTTAATCTAGGATCCTGGCTCGAATCATGCCATACATTCAGATATACCTGATCCGAACAACCATATTTGTGCATTATTGGAATCGTTGATGGTAGGCTATGGGTGTTGACAAGCAAAAGTCATGGAAACATGAGTCTCTTCAGGTTGACTGATATTCTTCTTAGGGCATTGTGTTACGATTTATTCACTTTTTTACCTTCTCTTATCTTATCTTATCGATCTCGTGCCACTTTCCCATCATGAGATCCTCATTCGCAATCCTTACACCTTACGATGCATGGACCCCATCCTGATTCCATCTTCCTCATCTTTTCATACTATTATTAGACCCACTGATTAGTATATAAAAACAGCCAGTTCCACTATGTAACCTTAGCTTCAAGCTATAGTTTAATCAACTCTACCTTGCCGACTCACTCGCTGAAAGGCTATCTAATTGTACCTCCACTATATTCTGGACTTCCTCGGAGATCTCTAAGGTGACTGCCCGAATGCGAGACAGCCTTAGACCTACTCTTGTCCCCTGAATATTAGTCCGGGTCTAACAGTTAGCTTGAAGCTTCCCTACCTAAAGGTCCCCGTATCGCTAGACGAAGGAGACCTATGATTATCACCACCGACACCTCCCCACGAACCACTATTATAGTCTCCACCATATTAGGAACTATAATCCTTGCCTTAAGCGCGGTAGTATTCATACGACCCCGCCGCAGACAACAAACGAGACAACCCATTAGGACTTATCACCCAAATCTCCCCCGGTACTATGTCGGACCCTCCCGACCAGCCACCCCCGAAGAAGGGATTCATGCAGACCTTGAAGGACAAGGTTCTGCCGAAATCCACCGACGACACAGCATCCGTGAGGACAGTGAAGACCCGGTCATCCCGTCGATCCTATCGGGATCCCAAACCACCAGAACTGAGTCCTCTGACACTGCCATTAGAACCCCTCCAGCAGTATCCCATCACAACCTTGCCCACGTCTCTTACGAAGACGTTATCGAGGCCTACACAATGGGAAGCGACCTCGCAGGAGATGATGGAAATTCACTGGAGTCTAGCCCCACGAGGCCAGATGCCCACCCTACGGAGCCAGGAAGAATCCTATCGCCCAGACCCATTCTCCCGATACGACCCCCCGCAGCTCTCCTCGCGAGAGGAGACCGGGGGCGCACTAGAAGAATATACCCCGACCTCCCCTCCCAGGAGGTCATCACCATACGAACAGAAGAGTCCTCATCCCAAGCAGCAAGCCCAGAAGATGAGGAGGGAGAAGAGCAAAGGAGACGTCGACACGAGCTTGTTGATGCATACTACAGCACAGCAAATCGTGTTAGACTGGCAGGCGAAACACGAACAAGGTACTGGGACCAGCTCTGGAGAGCCGCATGGGCCCAGCAGGATGCCATCACAGAGCAGCTTCGAATCGACTACCAGCAGTGGGAACGAGACCGTTACCAGCGGAGGTTCCAGGAAAGCCCCTTCCACCTTGAGGGACCCGAGATGGAGTGGATGCTCCTCTCCGAGGGGGACAGACTGGCCCTCGGACCATGGGTCACTCTCGCGTGGGAGCTCCGAGTACGAGACTTCGTCACAAGGGGAGGATTACCGGTCTCCACGGACGACTATGTCCTGGGAACCAGCCCCAACTACAGAATGGTGGGAGGAACAAGGCGACCACTCACTCCGTGAACCATGGGAAGAAGAATCCATGAAAGCATACAAAGAGGCTCACAGGGCCTGTTAGACCCGGACCAATATTCAGGGGACAAAGGTAGGTCTAAGGCTGTCTCGCGTTCGGGCAGTCACCTTAGAGATCCTTGTTAGAGTCCAGAATACGGTGGAGGTTCAATTAGATTAGCCTTTCAGCGAGTGAGTTGGCAAGTAGAGTTATATCAACTATAGCTTGAAGCTGAGGTTACAGGGTAGACTCTACCGTCCTTATATACTAAACGTCGGGTCTAATAATAGTATGAAAAAGATGGAGAAGATGAGATCAAAAGGTAGGATAGTGGGTTGCGAGAGGATTGCACAAGTGCACTGGTCTCGTGATGGGAAAGTATGATGAGATAAGATAAGATAAGGGAAAAAGTGAATAAATCATAACATTACCCTCTCGTTAAGGCAGTCATCCCGACTGCCTCTACGTTTTCCTCATCGTCCTCTTCTTGATTGCAGAAGATGCAGTCACCTGGTTTGATTTCCTTTTCGATTTCTCGTGCCCAGTAGTCATCAATGAACGTCTTCCATCGCTCTCTGTCAGGTTCCTCTATCCAGAATTTTCTCCCGTCCAGGCGTTCTACTTGGTAGAACATGCTCCATCCGCCGGTAGCTTGGTTTTCACGATAGTCACGGTCAACGATTTGTTTGACTGCTTTTTGGGATCTATCGATCACCCTTCACATCGTTGTTGACGGTGTACGCTTGGCGAGCTCCCTTTGGTAGTCTTCAATTGCTTCCAGCGCGTTCCCCATGTCACTTTCCCATGTCCATGAATTGTGTTCGCGTGTCCACCCCTTCCATTTGATGAGATAGTCGGTTACGAGTCAGGATTTTTGTCCTTTCTTCCCTCGGACCCTCCTTGTGCATGAGTCCAGGACTTCTTCGACTTCATACTCCTCCTTGTCTTCGATCAGGTCTGGCAGAGGTGGTGGGGGTCGTTCTTGATTGGGGAATGTGGGTGGTACGTAGGGGGTTAGTAGTTTTTCGTTGAAGCGGGGGTGTATTTTCCAGTGGGGGGGGAGCTTCAGTTTGTATGCGGAGGTGCCGGATTTTTCTAGGATTAGGAAGGGGCCCACTCGTTTGTCATCAAGTTTCTTCTTGGGGCGGGGGAGGTGGAGATGGGTCGCATCGAGCCATACTCTGTCTCCCACGGAGTAGGCAATGGAAGTCCTCTTTCGTTTGTCGTATTGTGTTTTCATCCTATCGGCGGCTTCTTCAAGTGATTCTTTCGCTTGCCGATGGATTTCTTGCATGTGTTCCGCAAACGTTTTGGTGGCTGGGTTGGTGAATGGAGTTGTCTGGACCGTGTCAGGGAGGATACGGGGGTTAACCCTGTAGTTCGTAAAGAAGGGGGTCTGGCCAGTAGCTGAGTGAATTCGGTTATTGTGGGCGAAGGCGGCGAGAGCGAGCCACTTGTCCCAATCGGTCTGGCGGTAGTTAACAAAGATACATAGATATTTGTTAATTTCTTGATTCGCGCGTTTGGTTTGACCGTCTGTCTGTGGGTGGAACGCGGTAGAGGCATTCGGGGTTATGTCGAGGAGTTGTAGGAGGGCCATCATAAACTTTGAAACAAATTGGGGCCCTCGGTCAGAGATGACGGTTTTGGGCATGCCGTGATGGGCGTAGATGTGGTCACGGAGTATTTTGGCCCATCCTTCGGCTGTGAGTTTGGTATTGCATGCTATTGGGACGATTTCCTTCGAGAACCTGTCCACTACTACCAGGATGGCATCGTAGCCGTTGGAGTCTGGTAGTCCGGTTATCATATCAACCGATATGTGAGTCCATGGGGCGGACGGGATTTCATTGGGATGGAGTGGGTTTGCCCCGGGCCGTGTATTGGTCTTGGTTTGCTGGCATACTTCACAGGCCTTGGTGTACTTCTCGATCGTTTGTCTGAGCTTCGGCCACCAGAACTCTCTTTGGATGAGTTCTTGTGTTTTCGCAATTCCAGGATGTCCCGCCGTGATATGGTCATGGTGATTGGCGATGATATCGCCCCGTAGTTTGTCATCACGTGGGACGTAGATGCACCCATCATATCTTAACAGTCCTCCTTCCTCGGTGATTCCTCGCTCATGATTCAAGGAGGCGGCTATTCCTTGATCCCATCTTTCATGACTTCGGGTCGCGTCCTTGATCCGTTGGTGGATTTCGCCTGTAGTTGGCATGATCATAGCCCGAAAATGTTCGGGCTGGAGGACAATGATGTCGTTGTTATCCTTCCTTCCCTGGTCATGGTCATCCCTGCGACTAAGAAGGTCCGCCTTTCGGTTGGCGGTGCCTGGCTTGTGATGCAGAGTGAAGTGATATTCGGCTAGCTCAGTTACCCATCTGGCTTGTCAGCGATTGAGTTTCTGGGGTTGTCGGAAATATTGGAGGTTTTGGTGGTCTGTCCAAATTTCGAAGTCCTCTGCGGCCCCCATGAGATAATGCCTCCATTCTTTGAGGGCAAGCATTATTGCAAGGAGCTCTTTGTCGTAGATCTCGTAATTGCGTTCCATGGTGGTGAGAGCCTTCGATAAGAAGGCTACTGGTCTCCATTTCTCTTCGTGCTCCTGGCTAAGGACTGTGCCTACGGCTCCCTTGCTGGAGTCGGCTTCTACCCGGAACCTGCCTCTCTCTCGGGGTAGTGCGAGTACTACGTCCTCTGCCATCTGTCTCTTGAGTTTCTGGAATGCCTCGTTTTGAGCGGTTCCCCAGATCCAAGGGGCCTTCCTGGTTAATTGAGTCATGGGGCGGACAATTTTTGAATAGTCTTTTATGAACTTCCGATAGAAATTCGTAAAACCCAAAAAGGATTGTAGTTCCTTTTTCTTGGTCGGGGTTGGCCATTCGGTGATCCCTTTCACTTTAATGGGATCCATTCGGACTGAACCTTCACTGATGATTACCCCCAAGTACTCCGTCTCGAGGACTTCAAACTCGCATTTCTCAGCTTTTAGGAAGAGTTTGTGTTTTCGGAGGCATGCTAGGACCCTTTTTACCACCTGTCGGTGTTCCGATAAATCCTTGGAGAAGATTAGGATATCGTCTAGATAAATCATGACCTTCCCTTTGTGGATGAGGTCGGAGAATATGTCGTTCATCATCCATTGGAAGGTCGCAGGGGAATTTGTTAGCCCGAAGAACATTACTGTGGGCTCAAATAGTCCGCGATTCATTCTGAAAGCGGCCTTGTGCTCGTCTCCCTGCTTTATCCAGACGTTGTTGTACCCCCAGCACACGTCCAATTTGGTGAAGTACTTGGCACCACGTAGCTTGTCCATTAGGTCGGCTATCAAAGGGAGGGGATATCGGTTTTTAATGGTCATTTTGTTCAGCTTCTGGTAGTCTTGCACTGGTCGCAGAGAGCCGTCTTTCTTTTTGACGAAGAAAAAGGGGGAAGCGAAGGGGGATTTCAAGGGGCGGATTCTCCCGCTCTGTAAGTTCTCGTCGAGGAATCTATCCAACTCTCCCTGTTCGTTTCGGTTGAGTGGATAGATCTTGCAGTCAAGGGTTGCCTGGGCATTCAGGATTAGTTCGATGGCATGGTCCCATGGCTTTTGGTCGGGAAGATCGTCGAAGTTCTCTTTCGAGAACAAATCGAGATAGTCCCGATACTGGGGTGGTACCATTTCTTCGAGACTTCGCTTCGTTTTTCCCTCGTTTGCTTTCGCGGCTAGGTCATTGGCGTGATGAACTGCTCGAATTCGAATCTCCTCCTCAAGATTGACCATTAAAATGGTCTCTCCCTCTTCCAGTTCCTCATCCCAGGGATCTTCGGGGTCTGCGTCGGGGAGGGGGAAGGGATTTCGTTGGCATTGACATCTCGCAAATAAGACCTTCCCAGTAGTCCAGTTGATAACCGGATTGTGTCGCTTCAACCAGTCGTGCCCTAGGAAGACGTCCCCTTTGCCTAGGTTGGTTACTCCTAGGTTGATCCGCTCACTATGCCCTCTGATGTTGAGCCGAAGTTCCACGAAGTGAGTAATACTTCCCGCCTTATTTCGCGTACCGTCGGCATTATATACCAATATGGGGCTGGCAGCTTCTCGGGTGGTTAAGTTGTTCCTTTTTACATAATCTTCGCTGATGGTGCTGCCAGTGCAACCGCTGTCTACGAGCGCCTGCACCTTAAGGGTTTCCCAGTTGGTGAGAGTCTCAATCTGGGCGTCGAGGAACAGCTCGCGGATGCCCGAGGTCCTTACACGTCGTTGATACCGAATAGGGCTCCTCAATTCGTATATTCGGTCGATTGCGGATGAGGGGGAGTCCTCTCGAAGGAGGCGCAAAAGTTCAATGTCTATTTCGGGCTGTTTATCTTTATGTGCCCATAGATATAGGGAGGATAGGGCCTCTGCATCAGTTCGTGCTTCCTTGACCGCCCGAAGGGTCCAACCCGCACCAAATGGTGGGAGCCAGGTGAAGTTCGGGGGGTGGGAAACACTTACTGGGGAGGGAATGGTCTGCCTCTCCGCTCGCACTTCTTCGTCTTGCTTCTCTTGAGCCTTTAAATAGCGTTGATATGAAGCGTCGTCTTCTTTGTCAGGTACTTCTTCCATCATGACCCGTGGTGGCACCGTGCATCCGATGCCGCTTGATTCCATTGTGGGCATACTGGAGGGTATCGCTCTTCCGATACTTTCGGTTCCTCGTTCTGCTGATCCCGAGAGTCATCGGGATGTCGCTTCCCCAGGTGAGGTGTACGCCTTGGCTGGGGGGCGAACATCACTGCTTGCCTTGGCGGGGCTCGGTGTGTCTGGGGTTGGGTCTTGCATGACTTGTCTCAGGGGGCGAATGTCTGGGGGGAGCGTATGCACTTGATCGGGCATGCCGTTTTCTCCGCTGCTCCCGAGGGTCGATGGCACCCACGGCCCATAGCACTTACCCGTCCAGAAGGCAGGAGGTCCAGGAATTTCTTCCGAGGCGAGGGAGGAGGAGGTGGCTGGAACAGAAGGCATTAGCGATCGGAGGAGGGATGAGGTTTGGTGGTCGTTGAGGGGGTTTTTATCGTTTTTCGAAGGCGATTCAGGTTCAGATTGGGAAGTAGTAAAATCGGGTATATTCGAATGCGTGATATGAATATGTGACAAATTGTTACAAGAAGTGGAAGACCGCGCTGCAGGTTCCGACTTCGAATTCCCTATCTGAAAGTCCTGGGCCGAGCAAGTAGAATCGCTTACTTGTTGGCCTCGTCTTTTACCTCCTCGACTTTGGTGGTCTTTGCGACCTCCTCCTTTTTGCCTCCTTCTTCTTCAGCTATTTCAATCATGGCCCTCAGCTCCTCTCTGGTAAATCGTCCAGTACGGGTTTCGCAGGGTCGCTTCTTCTTCTCCTTTTTACAGTCCTTTGACATATGTCCCTTCTTGCTGCAGTTGAAGCACCGACCTTCTCGCTTGAGTCGGTCTATCTCCATCGGCTGTCCGCTTCCCCCGTATGTTGTTCCAGTTCCTGTCTTCTTTTCGGGAGTTGCCGTGTTGCTTCCTGCTCCTTGTGGTTTCGACCGATTGTCGGTCTTCTTCCCATCCCTTCTGTCTCCTCCGTGCGCTTGATTGAAGAGCGTCCGTCTTTGTCGTTCTTCGTACATGGTGGTAACCCGTTGCTTCCACTGCGGATAGGTTTTGGGGATGTTGAAGCCAGTGTCGGCGATGGTGCAGGAGTAGCTGTACAGGATTCCCCATCGTACCGCAGTGACGAGGGGGCCCTGGGCACTCTCATCGCGTCTTCGATTAGCCATCTGGGCTTCCGTCTCCAGCTTCTGGAAATACTGATAGGCGGTCATCCCCTCCATTCGGAGGTCCATCATCTTTTTCTCATGTACATCTTCGATGGCTGGGTCTGTGAATGGCTGGGCGAGTAACTCTGTGAACCGATCCCAGGAAGGATATCGGAACCTTCCTAGGTTGCCGCTAAAGTATTCGTCGATGAGGTTGACCCACCACTCCAGTGCTGGCCCTATAAGGGCGGAGGTGGCATAGGCTACTTGCTGGGATTCATAGTGATAGTACGTTTGATAAGTTTCGAAGTAGCTGGTACACTGGTATAGGAACCGTTTGAGTTCCGAGTGTGCTCCATCGAATGGGATCGGTTCCTTGATCAGTGAGGGTTTTATCCCTAGGAAGGGGGCGTTATCGGCGGCATTGCCGGAGGGCCATGGGGGAGGGGGTCCAGGGGGCATCCTGTCAGGTGGTGGTCTTGGAATCGACCACCGATCTGGGTTATCGTAGGGGTCGTTGTCTGGATCTCCCCCTGGTCCTCCTGACGGTCGCGCCGGACAGGTGTTCGGATAGTTCTTGTAGTGGTCTTCGAGTTCTTGGTCCATGCCTTCCTTCTGTTCTCGGAGCTCCTTGGCCTTTGCCAATTCCTTTTCTTGCTTAGCCCGTAGTTCGGCGGAGCTAAGTTTTACAACCTCCGGTTTTTTTCCGGATGGCCCTGCTTCGCCTGACCCGGTGAACAGCCTACTTGTACCGGGTCGGGGTGCTCAGTCCTGCCTGCAGAGTGGGGGTTCGGCACGGGGTCGGGGTGCTGGGTCCCGCCACCAGGGTGGGGGAGCGTCGGGGAGGGGACGTGGGTATTCTACGGGCCCTTCGCTCGGCCACTTGTCGGAACCGCTCCTGGTACTCCTGGGTCTGATCGGCCAGGGCGCGGTCTCTGCTAGCCTCCTCGGCCAGCTGTCGTACTCTCTCGGCCACTTCTCTGTTGGCGGCGAGGTTCTGGAAGGCCCGATCCAGGGTCCCCTCGATCTCCCTCTGCTTGGCGTCGGTTCTGGAATGGAGCGGCGGGCCCTCATAGGGATGGGGGATGGGGCCCTGTAACTCTCTTCGTAGGGCTTCATGGATTCTACTTCCCACGGTTCTTGGAGTGAGTGGTCGCCTTGTTCCTCCCACCATTCTGTAGTTGGGGCTGGTTCCGAGGACATAATCGTCCGTACTGATCGGTAATCCCCCTCTTGCGATGAAGTCTCATAATCGGACTTCCCATGCGAGGGTGATCCATGGTCCCAGGGCGAACCTGTCTTGGTCGGAGAGGACGGTCCACTCCATTTCTGGCCCCTCAAGGTTGAGGGGGCTTTCAGCGAACCTTCGCTGGTATCGGTCGCGCTCTCGCTGCTGGTAGTCGATTCTGAGCTGTGTTGCGACGGCGTCCTGCTGGGCCCAATTGGCCCGGCGAAGTCGGTCCCAGTATCTGGTGCGCGTCTCGCCTGCCAGTCTAACACGATTTGCTGAGCTGTAGTATGCGTCCACAAGCTCGTGTCGACGTCTCCTTCGCTCTTCTCCTTCCTCATCCTCAATGCTTGCTGCTTGGGATGGGGACTCTTCTGTTCGTATGGTGATGACCTCCAGGGTGGGGAGGTTGGGGTAAATTCTTCTAGCGCGCCCCCAGTCTCTTCTTGTCTCTGCGAGGAGAGCCGCGGGGGGTTGTATCGGGAGAACGGGTCTGGGCAATGAGATTCCTGTAGGGGGTGGTTCGGTAGAGAGGGGGTCTGGCCTTGTGGGGCTAGACTCCGAGCTATCTCTATCATCTCCTGCGAGGTTGCTTCCCATTGCGTAGGCCTCGATAACGTCCTCGTAGGAGACGTTCTCAGGCTCATGGCGGGATATTGCTGGAGGGGTTCTAATGGAAGTATCAGAGGACTCAGTTCGGGTGGTTTGGGATCCCGATAAGATTGACGGGATGACTGGGTCTTCGCTGTCCTCACAGATGCTGCGTCGTCGGTGGATTTCAGTAGAACCTTGTCCTTCAAGGTCTGCATGAATCCCTTCTTCGGGGGTGGTTGGTCGGGAGGGTCCGACATAGTATCAGGGAAGGTTTGGGTGATAGGTTCGGATGGGTTGTCTTTGTCTGGGGTGTCGTGGACGAATGAATGCTATGGCCGCTAGTGCGAGGACTACGGTCCCTAGCACTACAGATACTATGATGGTTGTTCTGGGGGAGGTGTTGGTAACAATGAGCATTTATCCTCCTTCGGCTAGCGATGGGGAGGTAAAGGTAGGGAAGCTTCAAGCTAACTGTTAGACCCAGACCAATATTCAGGGGACAAAGGTAGGTCTAAGGCTGTCTCGCGTTCGGGCAGTCACCTTAGAGATCCTTGTTAGAGTCCAGAATATGGTGGAGGTTCAATTAGATTAGCCTTTCAGCGAGTGAGTCGGCAAGTAGAGTTATATCAACTATAGCTTGAAGCTGAGGTTACAGGGTAGACTCTACCGTCCTTATATACTAAACGTCGGGTCTAATAATAGTACAAAAAAGATGGAGAAGATGAGATCAAAAGGTAGGATAGTGGGTTGCGAGAGGATTGCGCAAGTGCACTGGTCTCGTGATGGGAAAGTATGATGAGATAAGATAAGATAAGGGAAAAAGTGAATAAATCATAACAGGGCCCCATTCCCCATCCCTATGAGAGGCCGCCACTCCGTCCCAGAACCAACTCCGAGCAGAGGGAGATCGAAAGGACCCTGGATGGGGCCCTCCAGAATCTCGCTGCCAACCGAGAGGTGGCCGAGAGAGTACGACAGCTGGCCAAGGAGGCTAGCAGGGACCACGCCCTGGCCGACCAGTCCCAGGCCATCAATGAGCGGGTCCGACAAGTGGCCGAGCGAAGGGCCAGGAGAGTATCCACGTCCCCTCCCCGACGCTCCCCATCCCCGGAGGCGGGACCCAGTTCCCCGACCTCGCGCTGCCGAGCCCCCACTCTGCAGGCAGGACCGAGCACCCCGACCCGGCACAAGTAGGATGTTCGCCGGGGCCAGAGGGGCAGAAGCAGGACCCTTGGGGAAGAAGCCAGAACCAGTAAAGTTGAGCTCTGCCGAGCTACGAGCCAAGCATGAAAAAGAACTGGAGAAGGCCAAGGAGCTCCGAGAACAGAAGGAAGGAATGGACCAGGAGCTCGAAGAGCATTACAGGAAGTACCCAAATACTCGCCCAGTGCGACCGCCCAGAGGACCAGGGGGCGACCCAGATGACAACCCCTACGACAACCCAGATCGATGGTCAATTCCTAGACCACCACCAGACAGAATGCCTCCTGGGCCCCCCCCGCCATGGCCCTCAGGCAACGCCGCTGACAACGCCCCTTTCCTAGGAATAAAACCGACTCTTATCAAGGAACCTGCCCCGTTCGATGGGACCCATTCAGAACTTAAAATGTTTCTATACCAATGCACCACCTACTTCGAAACCTACCGCACCTACTACCACTACGACCCCCAGCAGGTAGCCTACGCCACCTCCGCCCTGATCGGGCTGGCTCTAGAGTGGTGGGTCAATCTCATGGACGAATACTTCAGCAGCAACCTCGGGAGATTCCGATATCCGTCCTGGGACAGGTTTGCAGAATTACTCACCCAGCGCTTTACAGACCCCGCGATTGAAGACGTCCATGAAAAGAAAATGATGGACCTCCACATGGAAGGAATGACCATGTATCAGTACTTCCAGAAGCTGGAAACAGAAGCCCAGATGGCTAATAGGAGACGTGATGAAACCGCCTGGGGTCCCCTCATCACCGCAGTTCGACGAGGCATCCCATACAGCTACTCGCACGCCATCGCCGATACCGGCTTCAACATTCCAGAAACCTACCCCCAGTGGAAGCAGCAGGTCACCACCATGTATGAGGAACGACAAAGGCAGACACTTTTCGATCAAGCACACGGCGGAGATAGGAAGGAAGGCAAGAGGACCGACAATCGGCAGAAGCCCCAAGGATCAGGGGGAGGCATGACAATTCCTGAGAAAAAGACCAGGACCAGAACGACGTACGGAGGAAGTGGACAGCCGATGGAAATAGACCAGCTCAGAAAAGAGGGACGGTGCTTTAACTGCGGCGAGAAGAGACACATGTCCAAGGACTGCAAGAAGGAGAAGAAGAAGCGACCCCGCGAAGCTCATACTGGATGATTTACCAGGGAAGAGCTGAGGGCCATGATTGAGATCGCCGAGGAAGAAGAGAGCAAGAAGGAAGAGGTCACCAAGACCACCAAAGTCGAGGAGGTAAAAGATGAGGCCGACAAGTAAGCGATTCTACTTGTTCAGCCCAGGACTTTCAGATAGGGAATTCGAAGTCGAAGCCTGCGGCGCGGTCTTCCACTTCTTGTAACAATTTGTCACGTATTCATCACACGCATTCAAATATACCCAGTTTGACTACTTCCCTATCTGAACCTGAATCACCTTTGAAAACCAATAAAAACCCCCTCGATAACCACGGAACCTCATCTCCCTCACAATCGCTAACGACTTCTGTTCCAGCCAACTCCCCTCCTACCGCCTCGGAAGCAATCCCTGGACCTCCCGCCTTCCGGTCAGGTAAGTGCTATGGGCCATGGGTGCCATCGACCCTTGGAAGCAACGGGGAAGACGGCACACCCGATCAAGCATGTACAATCCCCCAGGTCGCTCACCCCCCAAGACAAGTCACGAGAGACCCAACCCCGGACACACCGAGCCCCGCCAAGGCAAGTGGTGATGCTCACCCCCCAGCCAAGGCGTACACCTCACCTGGGGAAGCGACATCCCAGCGACTCTCGGGATCAGCGGAACGAGGAACCGAATGTGCTAGGAGAGTAGCACCCTCTAGTACGCCCCCAATGGAATCAAGCAGCATTGGATGTGCGGTGCCACCACGAGTCACAATGGAAGAAGTACCTGACGAAGAAGACGATGTCTCTTACCAACGCTATCTAAAGGCGCAAGAGAAGCGAGACGAAGAAGCGCGAGAGGAGAGGCAGTCCCCACCCTCCCCAGTAAGTGTTTCCCACCCCCCGAACTTCACCTGGCTCCCACCGTTTGGTGTGGACTGGACCCTTCGGGCGGTTAGGGAAGCACGAACTGATGCGGAGGCGTTATCCTCCCTATATCTTTGGGCACATAAGGATAAACAATCTGAAATAGATACCAGCCTTCTCCAACTCCTTCAAGAAGATCCCCCCTCGTCCGCAATTGATCAAATACATGAGTTGAGAACCCCCATTTGGTATCAACGACATGTAAGGACCTCGGGTATTCGCGAGCTATTTCTCGAAGCCCAGATCGAAACTCTCACCAACCGAGAGACGCTTAAAGTCCAGGCACTCGTGGACAGCGGCTGCACCGGCAGCACGATAAGCGAGGACTACGTCAGAAGGAACAATTTGACCACCCGGAGAGCTGCCAGTCCCATCTCAGTTTATAATGCCGATGGCACACAAAATAAGGCAGGAAGTATTACGGACTTCGTAGAACTTCAGCTCAACATCGGAGGGCATAGCGAGTGAATCGACCTAGGGGTAACCAACCTAGGCAAGGGGGACGTTTTCCTAGGGCACGACTGGTTGAAACAGCACAACCCTGTCATTAATTGGACCACCGGAAAAGTCCTGTTCGCGAGGTGTCAATGCCAGCGAAATCCCTTCCCCCTCCCCGATGCGGACCCTGAAGACCCCTGGGATGAAGAATTAGAGGAAGGAGAAACGATCCTGATGGTTGACCTGGAAGAAGAAATAAGGATCCGAGCGGTTCATCACACCAATGACCTAGCAGCAAAGGCGAACGAGGGAAAGGCAAGACGAAGTCTGGAAGAGATGGTGCCGCCCCAATATCGGGACTATCTCAACCTATTCTCGAAGGAGAACTTCGACGATCTCCCAGACCAAAAGCCATGGGACCATGCCATTGAATTAATCCCCAACGCCCAAGCCACCCTCGACTGCAAAATATATCCCCTCAATCGGAACGAGCAGGAAGAACTAGACAAGTTCCTCGACGAGAACCTGGATAGTGGAAGGATCCACCCCTCGAAATCCCCCTTCACATCTCCCTTCTTCTTCATTAAGAAGAAGGACGGCTCCCTCCGACCAGTACAAGACTACCGGAAACTAAATGAGATGACGATTAAAAACTAATATCCCCTTCCTCTCATCGCCGACTTAATGGACAAACTACGCGGAGCCAAGTATTTCACTAAGTTAGACGTTCGGTGGGGGTACAACAACGTCCGGATCAAGCAGGGAGACAAACACAAGGCCACCTTTAGAACGAATCGTGGGCTATTCGAACCCACAGTGATGTTCTTTGGACTCACGAACTCCCCTGCAACCTTCCAATGGATGATGAACGACATATTTACCAACCTCATCCACGAAGGAAAAGTCACCATTTACCTAGACGACATCTTGATCTTTTCCAAGGACTTGTCCGAGCACTGCCAGGTGGTAAAGAAGGTCCTAGCCCGCCTCCGAAAACACAAGCTCTTCGTGAAAGCCGAGAAATGTGAGTTCGAGGTCCTCGAAACGGAATACTTGGGAGTAATCATTAGCGAAGGATCAGTCCGGATGGATCCCATTAAAGTAAAGGGAATCACAGAGTGGCCAACCCCAACCAAGAAAAAGGAATTACAATCCTTTTTAGGTTTTACGAATTTCTATCGGAAATTCATAAAGGACTACTCAAAAATCGTTCATCCGATGACCCAACTGACCGGGAAGGCCCCTTGGATATGGGGGGCCGCCCAGAATGAGGCATTCCAAAAACTCAAAAGACAGATGGAGGAGGATGTAGTACTCACCCTACCACAAGAGAAGGGCAGGTTCCAGGTAGAGGCGGACTCTAGCGAGGGAGCCATAGGTGCGGTCCTTAGCCAAGAACACAAAGGAAAGTGGAGACCAGTCGCATTCCTATCAAAGGTGCTCACTACCACAGAATGCAATTACGAAATCTACGACAAGGAACTCCTCGCAATAATGCTCGCCCTTGAAGAGTGGAGACACTATCTCATGGGAGCCGCAGAAGACTTTGAGATTTGGACGGATCACCAAAACCTCCAATACTTTTGACAACCCCAGAAACTTAACCGCTGACAAGCTAGGTGGGTAACCGAATTAGCCGAGTATCACTTCACTCTACATCACAAGCTGGGTACCGCCAACCAAAAGGCGGATCTCCTTAGTCGCCGGGATGACCACGACCAAGGAAGGAAGGATAACGACGATGTCGTTGTCCTCCAACCCGAACATTTTCGAGCCATGATCATGCCGACCATGAGCGAAATCCATCAGCGGATAAAGGACACCACCCGAAGTCAGGAGAAGTGGGACCAGGGAATAGCCGCCTCCTTAAATCATGAATGAGGAATCTCCGAGGAGGGAGGACTTTTGCGATATGACGGACGAATCTACATCCCACGAGACGACAGATTGAGAGGGGAAATCATCGCCAATCACCACGACCACATCATGGCGGGACACCCCGGAATTGCGAAGACCCAAGAACTCATCCAGAGAGAGTTCTGGTGGCCAAAGCTCAGACAGACAATCGAAAAATATATCAAGGCCTATGAAATGTGCCAACGAACGAAAACCAATATGCAGCCCAGAGCTAACCCACTTCATCCCAACGAAATCCCGTCGACACCATGGACTCACATTTCAGTCGACATGATAACCGGATTGCCTGAATCCAATGGCTATGACGCCATTCTAGTGGTCGTAGACCGATTCTCGAAAGAAATCATCCTGATAGCATGCAATACGGAGCTTACAGCTGAAGGGTGGGCCAAAATACTCTGCGATTGCATCTACGCCCACCACGGTATGCCTAAAACCGTCATTTCTGATCGGGGACCTCAATTCGTCTCGAAATTCATGACAGCCCTCCTACAACTCCTCGACATAACCCCGAACATGTCCACTGCATTTCACCCACAGACCGATGGCCAAACTGAGTGCACAAACCAAGAAATTAATAAATACTTGCGCATCTTCGTCAACTACCGACAGACAGATTGGGACGAGTGGCTTGCCCTCGCTGCCTTCGCCCACAACAACCGAATTCATTCTGCTACCGGCCAAACCCCCTTCTTCTCAAACTATGGAGTCCATCCCCGTATACTCCCCGACTCAATCCAGACCACCCCATTCACTAATCCGGCCACCAAGTCGTTCATGGAACACATGCAGGAAATTCATCGACAAGCAAAAGAATCGCTCGAAGAAGCCGCCGGGAGGATGAAAACGCAGTACGACAAAAAGAAGAGGACCGCTATCAGCTATGCCATTGGAGACAGAGTATGGCTTGACACAACCCATCTCCACCTCCCCTGTCCCAAAAAGAAACTCGACGACAAACGAGTAGGCCCTTTTCTAATCCTGGAAAAGTCCGGCGCCTCCACATACAAGCTAAAGCTCCCCTTGCATTGGAAGATACACCCCCGCTTCAATGAGAAGCTGCTTACACCCTATGTACCACCCGCGTTCCCAAACCAGGAACAACCTCCACCCCCGCCACCAGACCTTATCGAAGACGAAGAAGAATACGAAGTCGAAAAAGTCCTAGACTCACGCACAAGGCGGGTCCGAGGAAAAAAGGGACAAAAGTCATGACTCGTAACTGACTACCTTGTCCAATGGAAGGGGTGGACATGCGAGCACAATTCATGGACACGGGAAAACGACATGTCTAACGCACTAGAAGCAATTGAAGACTATCAAAGGGAACTTGCCAAGTGCACACCATTGACAACAATGCGAAGGGTAATCGACAGGTCACAAAAAGCAGTCAAATGAATAGTCGACCACGATTATCGTGAAAACCAAGCGACTGGGGGATGGAGCATGTTCTACCAGGTAGAACGCGTAGATGGAAGAAAATTCTGGATCGAGGAACCCAATAGAGAGCGATGGAAAACATTCATCGATGACTATTGGGCCTGAGAAATCGAGAAAGAGATCAAACCAGGAGACTGCATTCTCTGCGACCAAGAAGAAGACGATGAGGAAGACATATAGGCAGTCGGGACGACTGCCTTAATGAGAGGGTAATGTTACGATTTATTCACTTTTTTACCTTCTCTTATCTTATCTTATCGATCTCGTGCCACTTTCCCATCACAAGATCCTCATTCGCAATCCTTACACCTTACGATGCACGGACCCCATCCTGATTCCATCTTCCTCATCTTTTTGTACTATTATTAGATCCACTGATTAGTATATAAAGACAGCCAGTTCCACTATGTAACCTTAGCTTCAAGCTATAGTTTAATCAACTCTACCTTGCCGACTCACTCGCTGAAAGGCTATCTAATTGTACCTCCACTATATTCTGGACTTCCTCGGAGATCTCTAAGGTGACTGCCCGAACGCGAGACAGCCTTAGACCTACTCTTGTCCCCTGAATATTAGTCCGGGTCTAACACATTGACGATGGCAAAAACATCATCGACATTGGTGGTATGTTGATTCGTGCCAAAGAATTAGTCCAGATTTTGCGGAAGAGGTGCAGTGAGATATTCTGTGATGTAGCACTCGTGCAGTGCATGTATCGCTCCCATTCCTCATCCTCACACCACCTCAATGACAAGTCAGCGAACTTACCATACTTGTTGACAAGATGGAGAGGGCGCAGATGCGATATAGAGGCTTCTGCACCTATTCCAAGCTCCTCACCTTCGAAATGGACATTCTTGAAGATGTTCATTGCATCCACCAGCGGTTCCTGGTGAGCAATTTCCATGAACATATTAAACATGCTACCATAGCTTTTCTAGACTCGCATCAGCCGGAATGAGCTTGCAAAGGATACTGAATCCCTTGCTACTACGGTCACTTTTGTTTCCCTCCCTGATACTATTGGAAGTGCAAGCACTTGCGCTACAAGTTTCGATGAGGTCTTCAATAACATTCATGAGGACTCTGACAACTCTAGGTCTGATTCTGGTGAAGAATTGAATTATGCCCCTTCATTGGAGCAGAATCGATTAGTTTTTGGGCCCATGGCCATGGTGCTGCATGAATTTCTCCACTCTAACAAGCCATGGAGAGATATTTGTAACATCGCAGATGATGATCCGACTCTAGCCATAAATTTCTTGCAACAGGTACATGTATAGGCACCACCCAGCAGATAGGCCCTCATACACTCATGTAGGAATGCGATGCTACGGTGCCTGACTCAGATGGTACCTACCGCTCGCGATGCCTGAAAAGTCTTTTGCTGCTTGCCAAGATGTATGGCATTCTCCTGATGTCTCTGTCCTGTCCAGCCATCCGACGGCATACAGGTGATCATGCAGTTTGGGGAGGTGGATTTGCGGTAAGGATCCGCTCTCAACTGAGATTCCACAAGGCTGATGCTTTCCAGGATATATGGAAAGGTCGGATGAATGGAGCTCCCATTTGCTTCAAGGTTCTAAGATTCTTTATGGACAATGGCTTCGAGAGGCGAAAAAAAATAATCAGAGTATATATTGTATTGCTGCATCTTGATTGCTGACCACTTGTTCGACTTTCAGAACTTCTGTAGCGAAGCTCTTTTGTGGAGGAACTTGAAGCACCCGAATATTCTTCCATTTCTAGGCATCCATAGGGACTTGTTTGCTCCAAGTTTCTGCTTGATTTCTCCCTGGATGAAGAACGGAAATATCATGTCTTTCCTTGAGTGTAATTCTCACCACAATCGACTGCAATCTGTATCTCATTCTCACCGATGGCTTGGCTTTCACTGACATAGACCCTTCAGATAATGGAGATCACAAGAGGCATGGCTTACCTCCACTCACTCAACCCTCCTATAGTTCATGGTGACATTCGTGGAGTCAGTATAATATCTTGTTCAGAGAACTTTAGGCTGTGACTAACATGCTCATTCAGGCCAACATACTTGTTACTGATGACTTCCATTGCTGCTTGTGTGATTTTGGTCTAGCACTGGCAGTTGAATCTCAAGCCCCAGGAAGCTCATCATTGTCTCATCTGGGTGGTTCCTTACGGTGGCTTCCTCCTGAGCTGATGGCAATTCGACTTTTTGATCAACAATATGTGACAGCAAGAGACATCTACTCATATGGGTGTACAGTCATTGAGGTGAGGGTCATTTTGGATACAATATTTATACTCAAAATCAACACTGTTGGAAGATATACAGTGGCAGGCCTTCCTTCTCTCACATTTGGGCAGAAGGGGCAATCATCAATGAAGTCTTGAATGGGTCAAGACCTGAAATGCCCTCTGACTTACCCAAGGCAATCTGGGTGTTGCTGAAGGACTGTTTCAAGATGGATGCAAGTCAAAGACCTTCAGCAGGGGCTTTGAGTTATAAACTGGACAAGTTGTACTGACATGAAATGTGTCTGGTCCTTGTAGCACCTATCTGCTGCAGAAGATGCTAACTATAGCTCATCATACTTCCTGGGTTATATTCTACAAAATTGACACAGTGAAAAGTAGGGTTTCACATGAAACCCCCAGTTTTGTGTTACGATTTATTGACTTTTTTCACTTTTCTAGTCTTATCTCATCTTATCAGTGTCATCATGCTTATGCACTATCACCCCATAACTGCCGATATCAGCTTCGATAAATCTTTCATGATGGACAACGCATGATATTGCATGCTTGTCGCCCGACCAGCATGCCTCTTAACTTCTGCAAAACTTTCATAGCTATTATTAGTACCGACTCTTTAGTATTTAAGTAGCTATGCTTCACTGTACAACCTCAGCTTCGAGCTAAGGTTTACCTACACATAAACTTTACTTGTCTGCTCGCTTGCCGAGAGCTTCTCTAGTAAGCGCCTCTTTCATCACCTTGAGGTCATCTGAGGCATTGCCAAAGTGATTGTCTGAACATGAGACAGCTTAGCAATCACCTGACTTCGAGTCATGTGAGAGTCAGCCCTAACAATTAGCTCGAAGCTTCCCTCACCCTTCCACAATGCCAGACGCAGGAAGGATTCCATATGCCATTACAACAAACCCCCGACATCTCCCAGACAGACACAAACCAAGTAGCTGTAGCACTCTTTACACTAGCAGCAATCATTGGAACCGCGACCGCAGCCACCGTCATCTACCATAGAAACAGAGAGTGGTTTGACCACCACGGAATCACCCTTCAAAGAGGGACATTACATTACCCACCCCCAACACTCCCCTGCTTCTATAACCTGCCCTACAATGTTCCGACGTACCCCATGCACTACCCCATCTATGGACAGGAGTCCTATGAGACGCCCCCAGAGTTGCCGACCCGGGACTTTCAGAGCCCCTTCGCTGACCTCGACAGAAGAAGAAGGACACCCAGCCCAGTGGCTGGCCCTTCCAGAACCTGGCACTCCTCTGAGGATGCCAGAAGTACTTCCTCTTATGAGGGAAGTATCGAGGAGCTCATTAGAGCCTATCACGAAATTGGAACGGAACCTCTGGAGGATGCCAGGAGAGAACTGGAGCGAAGCCTCCAACAGATACCTACGACCGAGATTGCCCAGCCCCAACCGGATAGTGAGACCCTCCCCCAGGCGACCTTATGAATCGTCAATCCTGACAAACCCTCCGAGGCTACTGACACCACCTCACTTGATTCATCAGAGAGAAGAAGAGCGGCTCCAGAATATGATTCGGAGGAGAGCCGAAGGAGGGCTCACCTACCAGGGGACCCTCGACTTCACTGCCCCTTCCAAACCCAGCAGGCAACCCTCGACACACCTGCATCGACAATTATACTCTCCTTCTCTGATCCCAATTCTCCCGCCCCCGAGTCCCCCAAACCTGATAGACCTCGAAGACAAAGAGGAGACACACCCTTCACCAGCCCTGCCAGGACCAGCCCACCCTCCACCCCGCCCTCGCTTGACTGCCATGACCCAGACTTCTATTCTGAGCTCAGGCGAAGATGCCTATGAATCCGCTATATCGGGCGACCTTCCTACCAGTGAGGAAGAAGAGCAGGAGAATCCCCACTCACATACAGCATTCGACAGCGCGAGGAGGACCCAGATGCGCCCTCTCGAGATCCCAGGAGCGAGCGACGCCTCGCTCTATGGGAGATCGAGAGCAGTCCCTTCCACCTGGGGACTCCAGATAGAGCCTGGCTGTCCCTCTCCCTATCCCAGTGAATGGCCCATGGGACCTACCAATCCCAGGCCTGGGCCCTCTGAAGGGCAGACTATCTACGAAGAGGAGGAGTGGATGAGACCCAGGAGGAGCACCAACATCGCTTCAGCCTCGTCCCCAATGAAGAGCTATGGTGGTACGAGCTCAACTACGGCCCCATACCAGGGGTATATGTCCCCAATCTACGAGCAAGAACAGAGCAGGAGGAACGAGTCCTCAACCGGCAACTGGCAACTATACTCACCACCTGGAGAAGAGATGAGGCCGACCGTGCCGAGCTATCCCAAGTACGGGTGGCCCAGGCCAATGCCCGACTCGCTGCTGACCGACTGGAGATGCCAGAACCAGGTTTGGAAGGGGACGAGTAGACTATTTGCAGGATCCGGAGAAGCAGAGCTGAGCGACATCCCCATCGACATTGACCCTGAAACCAAATGACGATGGAAAGAGAAAGAAGAGGCAGAGGCCAGAAGGCAAGAGCACCGCAACCAGCAAGCAGCCTTCCCGGATCTGGTCAATGACCTAGCCCAAAAACTGCTCTAGGCAAGGAGCTTTGTGCTCACCAATGGACTACCCCTGCTCCCCGAATTAGAAGACCCCAACCAACGTCAAGGACGACCCGCGGCCCCGGCCCCCAAAAGGTGGGGCAGCTCCACTCATTGAACCAACAGGTGGTCGGTCCCAAGGCCACCACCCAAGAACAACCCTCCCGATCCACCAGACTGGCCCTCAGGAGAAGCCGACGAACAAGCTCCCTGGTTGCAGGTGAAGCCCACCCTGATTCGACTCCCTGCAGACTTCGAGGGAAAAGGTGATGACATTCACCGATTCACCAGAGCCTGTGAAGAGTACTTCTCCATCTTCCGAGCCTACTACCCAACACATGCCAACAAAATACTATTCACAACATCTTTGTTTGGCAAAAGACCCCAAGGCTGGTGGTCCCAATACTGCCTTCAGTTCCGAAGTGACGTTGAAGGACGGTACTGGTACTGTTTGTGGGACGACTTCAAAGCCGCCCTCCAGATCGAGTATGGAGACCCCACCCTCCAAGAAGTAATGGAGAAGCGGATGAACGACCTCAGGATGACTGGCACAGCGGCCGAATACTTCTGCAAGTTGGAAGAACTGGCCCGCCAAGCTGACCAACTCCGTGATCTAGGACCCTGAGGTGCCCTAGTCCAAGCCGTCCGATGAGGGGTACCCGCCTCCTACACCGACTCTATCGCTGACTTGGGAGTCATGATCCCATCCACATATGCAGAATGGAAACAGCACATATGCAGCATTTACGACGAGAAGGCCCAAAAGCAGGCCTTCGACTGAATTGGCCACTATGATAAGATGACCAAACCTGCCGGTAATACCGGCACAACAAGTTCCTTGGCCGACAAACCAGTCAGCAAAGGATCATTGGGTTCAGGATGGACCACCTATGGAGGAGCCGGGGAGCCGATGGACATAGACCGCCTTAAGAAAGAGGGCAGATGCTTCAATTGTGGAGGGAAGGGGCACTTAGGAAAAGATTGCAAGAAGCCGAAGCGGCCTAGAGACCCGAAAACCGGGTGATACTCGATGGCCCAGCTTTGCGTGATGCTCACGGAGGCAGAAGAACACGATAAGGAGGAACATGGGCATAGTCATGAGGAGAAGGTCGAGGAGAAGACGCCCTCAACGACAAAGATCGAGGAGGTAAAAGGCAAGGCTGAGAAGTGAGTGATTCCACTTCCTCGGCCCAATCCTCCTCTCTGGGTGGTCAGTCATCAGGTCCCGCTGTGCGGACATTACCTGATTGTATACATATTTTACGTATGTCATCTGTTCCTAAGCATTCGAATATACCAGCTGCCGCATTCACAAGTTCACCCGAGACCACCTGAAAAGAATCACAAACCATTCAGGCTCTGCCTGAAAAAACATATATAATCCCCCAGAAGCAAGAGGAACCTTATCCCCCTCCCTCGCTAACACTCTCCATCCCAGAACTCCTCACCCTCCAGGACCTTCAGACACAATGGGGACCAGAGTTCATCCGAACAATGTTGGGGATCTCCCAGTCCTTAGGGATGAAGGAGGTACTCCCCGAACTGGTTGAGCCTGTTGTTGCTGAACGGAAGCATCAAAACAAAGGCTGAGACATAAGGCCGATGCCTGCTGACACCATCTGCAACAATTCACCATGCGCTCGAGGACCATCACAGAAACACGGCCCCCTCTCTCCCCGCCTGGAAGAAGAAGCGAGAGATTGTGCCCCTCCTCTGTCTCCTGAAGACGTCATACCAGTCGAGACGGCGCCTCTCTTGCCCCCAACCCTGGAAGAAGGTAGTCGCCCAAGAAAGGATAGGGACACGGGACAGGTGCCAAAGGACCCAGAAGGATCGTGGGAGTATGGTTCATGCGACAAGAACGCAATGTCCATGACCCCTTCCATCTCAGATGGACCTTCTGGTCAACCCCAGAGCGACCCGCTCCCCAAACCCCTGATTCCTGACGAAGCAGCCAGTAGCAGACGATCCTTGGGGAAGGAGCATGCCCCAACCAAGGAAACTCCTCGAAGGCCCCCGACCGTCGAAGGATCAAGCGGGACTCCAGCATCGGATGCGCGATGCTCACGGGTCCAGAAGACCACCCTCGTCGAAATCCCCGACGAGGAGGACGATACCACCTTCAAGATGGCACGAGAACGAGAACAAGTCAAATGGGAAAAGGAAGGGACCAAGGGGCTTCTCCCCTCATTCCAGGAGCAAGAGAAGCAGGAAGAAGAACTGGTCAAGGCGAGGCATTCCGAGTCAAGTCCAGTGAGTGTTTCCTCCCCGAAGTCCACCTGGTTCAAGCCATTTGGTGTGGACTGGACCCTTCAGGCTGTCAGGGAAGCACACACCGATTTGGAGGCCTTCGCCTCACTCCATCTCTGGGCACATAAGGAGAAGGTCAATGAGATCGATGACCAACTCCTTCTCGCGCTAAGACAAGAAGAAGACCGAGCTAGAGAATGGCTATACGAGCTAAGCCAACTCATCCACTACCAGCGACGAGTGTCCACCAAGGGTGTCAGGGAGTTATTCCTTGACGTTCAGCTCAAGACATTAGAAAATCGCCAAACGCTCAAGGCCCAAGCCCTAGTCGACAGCGGGTGTACCGGGAGTACCATTAATGAGGCCTACATCAAAAGGCATGGCCTCATCACCCAACCTGCCCCCACCCCTATTTCAGTCTACAACACTGATGGCACCCGAAATAAGGCCGGAGAGATAACCGAGTTCATTGAAGTAAGAATGACAGTAGGAGGCCACAGCGAGAGAATTGACTTTGCCGTCACCAACTTAGGCAAAGGAGATATCTTCCTCGGACACGACTGGCTCCTCCGACACAATCCAGTCATTAACTGGGCCACTGGCAAGATCATATTTGCCCGATGCCAGTGTCAGAGGAATCCCTTCCCCCTACCAGATGTGGACCTGGACGACCCATGGGACGAGGAGTTAGAAGAAGGCAAGACCATCTTAATGATTGATCTCCGGGAGGAGCTAGAGATTCACACCATACACCACGCAAATGATCTAGCTGCTAAGGCTGCCGAAGGAAAAAACAAGAAAACCTTCGAAGAAATGGTACCGTCCCAGTATTGTGAGTTCCAGGACCTATTCTCCAAGGAGAACTTCAACGAACTGCCAGCCAGAAAACCATGGGACCATGCAATCGAGCTGATTCCAAATGCCAAATCAACTCTTGATTGCAAGGTATATCCCCTTAATCAACATGAACAGGAGGAGCTCAACAAGTTCCTCGATGAGAACTTAGAGTTGGGTCAGATCTGCCCTTCCAAGTCTCCCTTCGCGTCTCCCTTCTTCTTTGTCAAAAAGAAGGATGGTTCCTTACAGCCGGTTCAAGATTACCGCAAGCTAAATGAAATGACCATCAAGAACCAGTACCCCCTGCCTCTTATTTCTGAACTCATGGACAAACTCCGTGGCGCAAAATACTTCACTAAGCTAGACATGTGCTGGGGCTATAACAACGTCCGGATCAAACAAGGGGATGAAGCCAAAGCAGCCTTCCGAACCAATCACGGACTTTTCGAGCCCACAGTCATGTTCTTTGGGCTAACCAATTCACCAGCAACTTTCCAGTGGATGATGAACGACATTTTCCATGACCTCATCCACGAAGGGAAGGTGACCATTTATCTGGACGACATCTTAATTTTCTCCAAGGATCTTCAGGAACACCGACGAATCGTCAAGCGAGTACTCCAATGCCTGAGGGAACACAAACTCTTCCTGAAGGCCAAGAAGTGCGAGTTCGAGGTGCTAGAGACCGAATACCTCGGAGTCATCATCAGTGAAGGATCAGTTCGTATGGACCCCATTAAGGTTGCAGGCATCGCGGAATGGCCCACGCCTACCAAGAAGAAGGAATTACAATCCTTCCTAGGCTTTACAAACTTCTATCGGAAGTTTATAAAGGACTATTCCAAGATTGTACGACCAATGACTCAACTCACTGGCAACGCCCCTTGGACCTGGGGAATGGCCCAGAATGAGGCCTTCCAATGACTAAAGAAGCAGATGGCTGAAGACGTGGTACTGGCGTTACCAAAGGAACAGGGGAGATTCCAAGTGGAAGCAGACTCCAGCGACGGAGCAATCGGCGCTGTCCTTAGCCAAGAACAGGATGGAAAATGGAGACTGGTCGTGTTCCTCTCGAAGGCACTGACCGTCACCGAACGCAATTACGAGATATATGACAAGGAACTCCTTGCAATTATGCTCGCACTGGAGGAGTGGAGACATTATCTAATGGGAGCGGCCGAAGACTTTGAGATCTGGATGGACCATCAGAACCTACAATACTTCCACCAACCCCAGAAGCTGAACAGATGACAAGCCCGGTGGGTCATGGAACTCGCAGAGTACCACTTTACACTACACCATAAGCCTGGGGCTTCCAATCGAAAGGCGGACTTACTCAGTCGACAAGATGATCATGACCAAGGGAAAGAGGATAATGATGATGTTATAGTCCTCCAACCCAAACACTTCCAGGCCATGATCATGCCCACCATCAGCGAAACTCACCAGCGCATAAAGGATGTCACTCGCAACCATGACAAGTGGGACCAGGGAATTCAGAACTCCCTCGACCATGAGCATGGCATATCCGAGAAGGAGGGACTCCTCTACTACGATGGACACATATATGTTCCCTGCAACGACAAGCTATGCAGGGAAATCATCACTGTGCACCATGACCATATCACAGCAGGCCATCCAGGGATCGAGAAGACGAAAGAACTCGTACAAAGAGAGTTCTGGTGGCCAAAGATCAAACAGATGGTAGAAAAGTATGTCAAGGCATGCGAAGCATGCCAGCGAATGAAGACAGACACTCACCCCAAGGCCGCACCCCTTCACCCAAACAAAATCCCATCTGAACCATGGACCCACATATCGGTCGACATGATCACTGGACTATCAGAATCCAATGGCTATGATGCCATACTAGTAGTTGTGGATCGATTCTCTAAAGAAGTCATCCCAATCGCTTGTAACGTTGAGCTGACATCCGAAGGATGGGCCAAGCTCCTACGCGATTATGTATATGCCCGCCATGGTATGCCTAAAACGGTAATCTCTGACAGAGGACCTCAATTTGTCTCCAAGTTCATGATGGAACTTCTCAGACTCCTCGATATCACACCCAATGCATCAACCGCTTTCCATCCCCAAACCGACGGTCAAACCGAACAAGCCAATCAAGAAATCAACAAGTACCTCCGACTCTTCATCAATCATCATCAGACCAATTGGAGCGAGTGGCTCACCCTAGCAGCGTTCGCTCACAATAACCGAGTCCATTCAGCGACAGGACAGACACTGTTCTTCACCAACTATGGGACGAATCCCCATGTCCTACTGGACTCCATTAAGACCACCGTGTTCACCAATCCATCAGCAAAGTCATTCACAGAAAATATGCAGGAAGTGCACCACCAAGCCAAGGAAGCACTAGAAGAGGCTGCCGGAAAGATGAAGGCCCAACATGACAAGAAGAGAAGAGATGCTGTCAAGTACACCATTGGAGATCGGGTATGGTTGGATGTGACAAACCTTCATCTTCCCTGCCCAAAAAAGAAGCTCGACGACAAATGTGTCAGCCCATTCCTGATACTGGAAAAGGCCAGCACTTCCGCCTATAAGTTGAAGCTTCCCCCGCATTGGAAAATCCACCTGTGCTTCAACGAAAAGTTACTTACTCCATACGTACCACCAGCATTCCCTAACCAGGAACAACCCCCTCCGCCTCTGCCGGATCTCATCAAAGACAAGGAGGAATACGAAGTCAAAGAAGTCCTGGACTCTTGTACACGTCGAGTCCGTGGCAAGAAAGGACAAAAATCTCGCCTAGTAACGGATTACTTCATCAAATGGAAGGGATGGACCCGAGAACACAATTCGTGGGTACGAGAAGACGACATGGAAAATGCCCGAGGAGCCATCAAAGGCTACGAGACCAAACTCACCAATCGCACACCAGTCATCACGGCATGAAGGGTAATCGACAGGTCCCAAAAGGCAGTCAAGCGAATAGTCGATTGTGACTATCACAAAAACCAAACCACAGGCGGATGGAGCATGTTCTACCAGATAGAACGGATCGATGGGAAAAAGTTTTGGATTGAAGAACCTGACTGAGAGGTCTGGAAGACATTCATTGACGACTACTGGGAAAGAGAGAGCGAGAAGGAAGTCACAAACTGCATACTCTGCGACCAAGAAGAGGAAGATGATGAACCCTAGGAAGAAGACATAAGGGCAGTCGTCCCGACTGCCTTAACGAGAGGGTAATGTTACGATTTATTGACTTTTTTCACTTTTCTAGTCTTATCTCATCTTATCGGCGTCATCATGTGTTGGGAATGGTAGGTTCACAGTGGGTAGACTAGTGGCTGGTAGAGCCAGACTAATAAACTTAGATTCTCTGGCTCCTACAGAGCCTGTATTTATACTACGAAAACTATCTAGAATGTTCTACTAAAGTCGTCCATATCAAGTAAGTATCGGTCCAAAGGTCACCCGGCATTATGCCGACTTGAACCTTCGACACTCTTCCTGCAGCTTCTCGCGATATCTCCAACATCATGCTTATGCACTATCACCCCATAACTGCCAATATCAGCTTCGATAAATCTTTCATGATGGACAACGCATGATATTGCATGCTTGTCACCTGACCAGCATGCCTCTTAACTTCTGCAAAACTTTTGTAGCTATTATTAGTACCAACTCTTTAGTATTTAAGTAGCTATGCTTCACTGTACAACCTCAGCTTCGAGCTAAGGTTTACCTACACATAAACTTTACTTGTCTGCTCACTTGCCGAGAGCTTCTCTAGTAAGCGCCTCTTTCATCACCTCGAGGTCATCCAAGGTGTTGCCAAAGTGATTGTCCGAATGCGAGACAGCTTAGCAATCACCCGACTTTGAGTCATGTGAGAGTCGGCCCTAACATTTTGATACACCCTGGTTTTGGACTGGTAAGTTACCAGTAAGAAACAGTAAGAAACTACAGGTCAGTGGAGCATATTTCATTGAGGTAACTTACTGACCACATGACAATATCACCACCACATTTTTTGTGATTTCACTTTGCAGAGCAGTCGCAGCTCAAAGCATGGTGCCTCTTCCTGACAACGAACTTGCAAATTCCTTAGAGCTAATGTTGGATTGGGGAGAAGGATTCTCAGACTTAGATGTGTATAAAGAAGTAAGAAGATGTATCCAGAGAATTCTGATGGCTATCAGGACAGAATTCATGAGTATTTGAGGTACGGCAATGCGGCAACGTAGCGTCACGGCGTGGTACAGAAGAATTTGGAAAAACGGCTCCGTGTCGGTCATGTGAGTGATCCCGTGACCGGTAAGAAACCCCCCAGGGAGGGTGGGTACAAAACGGTATCAAACCCAGACTCCTTCCCACTCTCCTTTGTGGGGGGTAAAAGCTGCTTCGCAGCTGTGGGTGATCTGAGCTGACATGATTATCTTATCTTATCTACTCACGTGACTTTCACAAATTTCTCAAACCTTATTTTATTTTACCCCCCACCAAGGAGACTGGCATCTTTTGCAGTGGCGCGTTGCCCATGTTTGGCTGGAGCTTTGCATCCCGCCAACCTCGCTGTTCCGGATATTGCCTCATTGGCAGCACATTTTAGTCTACATTTAATTAATTTTACCTTCCGAATAAATCCTTCGCTTGTCTCCACACCGTCCTCTCACAATGTTACGCTTCATGCAGCCCAAAAGTAATTTAAATTGGTTAAACCTGATCATGAACATTCTTGAACAGAACAATGTTACCCTATTTGATGTCTTGGTACAGGTCCTTCGCTTCGGGCACGTCGCGCAGAATCTACATGTGTATCGGACAAATCTCCGGGAAAGGGCGGAGGAGGTTGCCGACCTGCTATTGGAGCAAGACGAGGATGTCATCAGGAAGTGGGCTGCAGCAGTCACAGTTCATACGTAGCAACCTCAATCTGCCATAGACAGGGGCTGCATCCAAACACGGCGTTCACCCTTAACTGGACTTCTTCATCCTTTTCAGGCATCGTGTGAAGCACAGAAGCCATGAGGCAGATGGGGGTGGGGCGTTCGAAGAGAGGTAAGGGAGGATTCAGCCAAACATGCACAACGCGCCACCGCAAAAGATGCCAGTCTCTTAAATGGGGGGTAAAAAGAAATAAGGTTCAGGAATTTTGTAATGTCACATGATTATTTGAGATTAGATAAGATTATATAGTACAGGTTCTCATCTGCGAAGCAGTTTTACCCCCCATTGAAGAGAATGGGAAGGAGTCTGTATCAAACCCCCCCTGGAGGTTTCGTGCGCAGCCCTAGTGAAAAGTAAACCAGACAAGGTTGCAAAAGATATATTTCCGATCTGTGCGGATCGAACGCACGGCCTCGGGATAATTAATGCTAGGCACCCGTATCCAATTACAGTCCCACGCTCTTCCAACTGAGCTAAGATCGGACATAATGGTACGTTCAATGAGGTATCTATATTCCCACAAAAATATTTCACTTAGCAGGCAAGAATCATAACTGCACTTGTCATGTTCGGTGAGTCCCCATCTATGCTTTGCTACCTACTACATTACACCATGTCCCAGTCGTAGGGCTGACGGGAGGTATCGCGACCGGCAAGTCAACCGTCTCTGCACTGCTCCGTGACAAAGGCGTTCCTATCGTCGACGCCGATATCATAGCGAGAAAGGTCGTCGAACCTGGTACTACAGGACTCAAACAAATTGTCAAGTACTTTGGCCAGGAGGTGCTGTCTCCTGATGGATCTTTGGATCGCAAGAAGCTGGGCTCGGTCATCTTCAGCGACGAGTCGAAGCGGAAGAGGTTGAATGCAATTCTGCATCCTGCTATTCGGAGGATGATGGTCTGGGAGGTTGTGAAGCATTGGTTCTGTGGACGGAAGTATTGCGTGTTGGACGTGCCGCTGCTTATTGAAGGGCCTATATGGAAGTGGGTCGCCCAGGTTGCCGTGGTATACTGGTATGTCGCTGCTGATGTGTTTACTCCGTCTGCCAATCCCGTCTTCCTAGTCCCGAGGAGGTACAACTCGAGCGGCTGATGCAGCGTGATGGCTCAACGCGAGAAGACGCCTCTGCCAGATTATCGTCCCAACTGCCTATCAGCGACAAGGTGAAGTACGCGGACGTTGTGATCGACAACTCGAGTACCAGGGAGAACCTTGAGGGACAGGTCACCGCGTTTGTTCAAGAATTGGAGAAAGCTGTTGGGTGGACTTGGGTGCTGAGCTGGTTGGGTCCGCCCTGTGGTATCCTGTCAGCAGCGTGGATATTGACCAGGCGAGCAATTTCGAGGAAGACCAAGACCAATTAGAAGGCTTCATGGACGGCCCTGGTAGATCTTCTCTTACTAGTCCGCGGCCGCTGCAGACATTGTATAGGTGTGCAATAATGCACTTTCGCTTGATACTTCTTCATTGACAGTGCATAAGGCCGCTGAAGAATCACATTGTATAATAACGTTAGACTTGCCAGCATATTCTGCGTGACAAGCGGGACCTACGCTCGTTCGCTCTGGCGCCTTAAGCTTAACCGACTGAATACCATTATCATGATCAAATCATGCTAGGTCCGCATGTTGTCAGGTATCTATCAACGTCGCTTCTACATCTGACGTTTTCCCGAATGCGATACGGTGCTATTCTTTCAGCATCGTACCAGCCCTTTTTGCACCACAGTCGACTGACAAGACTGCTTTGAAGCTTATGGTTCGACGAGGGATATATGCATCTATCCTGTGGGAAGCGTAGGTGCAATGCTTATCATTTTTCCGTCGGCAGGTACTGATGGTAAAAATTTCCCGTTACACAGTATGTAACATTACTCAAAACTAGACGGGCTCTTTGATCACGGTGAAATGCAGTTTTTCACTGTTGATTGACATGAGAATATTGCGGCATTTTATTCTGCGGCGGCTACTATCCTTTTCTCCTTGTAGCGTTGCTATATTAGAGCGTTCAATGTTCTGGCCTTCAGGTTTCCCGCATTTCGTGTGTATTCCATCGACCTCGAGCGACTCACTGAGAAGACACCTTCAACAGTTCGCCCTCTATTACCGACAAGATGAATTACGTGCATTCGTGCCTATCTGCGGCGTAGATAACTACGAGTGAATCTTTGTGAAGACGAAAGACGGACCAGAATCAGCACTGAAATCACCGACTTTGATGGTTTCATATGGCACGAGACCCCCAAACGAAGAATTTTGCGGCCATGGTCGCCGTTGTGCAAGAATATTGTATATTAGAATGGGGTCTTGTTCAGTCCCATTCTGCCCGTCTATGAAATTGTGCCTGCATTTGCCCTGCAGTCCCTGTATCGTGATGTCAGTAAGGCGCGCTGTAGCAACGCAGTCCGGATAGCGGATAAGAATCGAAGAAGATCATTGTGAAACGAAAAAGTGACCGCAGCAAAAATAATAAACCTAACATGGCGCCAGTATTAGCCTCTCCTTCCTTCCACCACCATCATGTCCATCGCAGACGTCGTCCCGCCATTCGCAAAGCCTGAATTGCCGTCTGCAGAGGAGTATCGCAAGCGAAAGGTCGCTCTCATTTCCGGTATGTCTCTGCAGTCGGATCGCGCGCCTATTCATGGATGTGTTCAGGTATCACCGGCCAGGATGGCTCGTATCTGTGCGTACCACCACAGCTTCCCCGACTTTCTCTCATTTTTCTTGGGCAACAGAACGGAACTCCTGCTCTCCAAAGGCTACCAGGTGCACGGCATCATTCGCCGTTCGTCGAGCTTCAACACCGGTCGTCTGCACCATCTGTACGAAGATCAGCATGAACGTACGTCGCCCCTTCCTGCTCGCCCATACCCCCTTTGACGTCTCCCAGGGCCGAACAAGTTCAAGCTGCACTACGGCGATCTCAGCGACAGCACCAACCTCGTGTACATCATCGCCCAGGTCCAGCCCACGGAGGTCTACAACCTCGGAGCGCAATCGCACGTCAAGGTTTCCTTCGAAATGGCCGAGTACACTGGGGACGTCGACGGGCTGGGCACGCTGCGACTGCTCGACGCCATCCGGACCTGCGGGCTCCAGAACCATGTGCGGTTCTACCAGGCGTCGACGTCTGAGCTGTACGGCAAGGTCGTGGAGACCCCTCAAAGTGAGACAACCCCGTTCTACCCCCGGTCACCCTACGGGTGCGCCAAGCTCTACGCCTTTTGGATAGTCACCAATTACCGCGAGGCGTACGGGATGTATGCGTGCAATGGGATCCTGTTCAACCATGAGAGCCCAAGGAGAGGCCGGACGTTCGTTACAAGGAAGATCACAAGGGCGGCTGCTGATATCTCGCTGGGAAAGCAGTCGTGCTTGTACCTCGGGAATCTGGATGCTCAGCGTGATTGGGGACACGGTGGGTATTGTTCGACTTTTATATCTTGTCTTCTTCTTACGTCTTGGATAGCGCGCGATTACGTCGAAGGGATGTGGCTCATGTTGCAGCAGCCCGCTCCTGAGGATTTCGTCCTTGCTACTGGCGAGACTCACCCTGTTCGGGAGTTTGTCAACAAGTCTTTTGCGGCGCTTAATATTGAGCTAAAGTGCGCTGCGCCCCTCTTTAGTTTGCTTTTACTTATATTGGCATACAGATGGTCTGGCCAAGGAGTAGATGAAGAGGCAATTGATGTCAAGACGGGCAAGGCTGTCGTAAAAGTCGACCCACAGTACTTCCGTCCGGCAGAAGTCGAGTATGTACACCCTGATATCAACACACGACCTTTACTCATGGTTGTCATAGCCTCCTCCTTGGAAACCCTGCAAAGGCTGAGCGTCTTCTAGGATGGAAGCGCAAGGTTGACTTTGACTCTCTGGTAAAGGAGATGGTTGAGGCGGACCTCAAGGCTGTCAAAAGCTTGGTAGAGGATCAAAATTAGGTATTATTCTGTACAAATCCCAAGGAGGTAGCTTGCTGTATTAGACCACGGACTGGACATTCGTTGTTTTTTTTTTTTTTTTGCGTATACCCCCAGTGACGGGATGAATCTGGTTGATTTCCATTGTGCATCTAATGCGAAATTGTCCATTCTACGTATCTACTTCTTAAATCCTGTTCTGGCGGTATCATAGTTCGCCAAGAACCACAACACAGTTGCGTCGAGAGCTTTATATCACAGCGATGAGTAACCCGTTAACGATTCGCGTTTGATACTCACCTTCAGGGAAAGGAGTGAACTGGAAGCCTCCCATGAGGGAGATCACTTTCTTGTTGGAGGCAGGTTTACGGTATTGGCCGTCTGCGCGGGTGGTGTCGAACTGTACAAACGCGTCTCGCAGTACAAATAGTCAAAGACATATCACTTACGGTATAATCGCCTTTGAAGTCCAGTGCCTTTACAATGGCGTCTGTGACATCTTTGATAGTGACTTCCTCGTCTTCTCCAACTAGATAGGCCCCTCAGAATATAGAATCCCGCAAGAAACGGCGACACGGACCGGAAAAGATGACAGGCTCAACATCTTCATACTCCCGAAGCTGCCAGATAAACATTTTGGCTAAATCGTGAGAGTAGATAAACTGTCTCAGAGGCTTTCCAGTTCCACCGACGATGAAGGGTGTGTTGTTCTCTGCGAATGTAATACAATGGGTGAGGTAATTCGTTACGCGATTATGCGACATACTCTGTGCTAGCAGGCATTTGTGGATTAGAGCGGGGATAACGTGAGCATCTTCCAGATCACTGAGGACAATAATGAAGATGGGGAATCGATATGGCGTGAGAAGCCTACAAGTTATCGTGAGGCCCAAACACGTTCGTGGGGATGGCAGAGGTAAAGTTGCAGCCGTACTGCTCCTTGTAGGCACTGCAGTAGACGATCAGATTGTATATCGACATCAATGGATAACAGACGCGCCGGTTAATGATATCCACTGTCCGTTTTGAATGGGAGTAGCCAAAGTTGCTAGGGTGCGGTGGGCCAAGGTGGATTTTCGTCTCATCCAAGGGGTAGGTGACTTTGTCCGGGAAGACGCACGTCGAGAGACACGACACGACTTTCTGGACTTTGAAGAGGTAGGCCGTGTGCAGGACGTTGTCGTTGATGAGAAGGTTGTCCCTCAGGAAACTGGCCTGCAGTGGTGTCAATGTACAAGTAAGCCAGGATAGAGATAGGCACTGGCATTACTCCTCATGTTGGCAAATACACCGCCCACTGGATACGGAATCAGGACATCGTACGCTATCGATGCGCAGTCCACTCACCGACTGCTGCCAGATGAATAACATGGGTTGGCTTGTACTTTTCAAAGAGTTTTCGAGTCTGCTCTAGATCCCTGGAAAGAGCAATGGTTGCAGGTCGCGCCTAATAATTCTGTACGGTATGCCTTACCGCAGGTCCCCCTCCTTCGACGTCGCGAATATCCAAGTTTCGTTCGAATGCTTACCGAAACGAGACCCGGCTGGCTCAGTCTCGATTACGTGCTTGATACCCTGCCCAACGAGGCCGCTACCACCGGTAACAAGGATGACGTTCGACATGATGGGCGGAGGAGAAGAAGATTGCACGTGCTTCTTTCCTTCATGGACTTTGGACAGATTGCGGACGATGTGTATGCGCTCGCCGCGTCAGAAGACCCCCTCGCGCCGCTCGTCAAGGAAGCCCTGCAGGTCATCGACGAGGGCTTGGACATCCATGGGTGCGTCGCCTGCCTCTGATGCTCATCGCGCCTGACGGTCACCAAGCCAGGATCGGATATCCATCAGCTTCAACGGCGGCAAGGACTGTAAGTAACCCTTTGGCGTCGAATTGAATATCCACGATATCATTGCCAGGCACTGTGCTTCTGTACCTCTATGCCGGGGCGCTTGCTAGACGACTAGGGCCGTCGGAGACTATGAAACCGATACATGGAATATACATCGCCGTACCTTCACCCTTTCCTGTGCTCGAGAAATTCATCGACGATGCAGCCAAAGCCTATCACCTCGACCTGTTCCACTGCAAGCCACCGTCAGAGCCGGTCGAGACCAACGTTACACTGTCTGAACAGCTGGAACAGGTGCCGACCAAGCCCAGGGGAGGCGGTGGGATGCTGCAGGCTCTGGAGATCTACAAGGACAAGTTTCCTGAAATCAGTGCCATCCTTATCGGCACACGGCGGGCAGATCCTCATGGTGGTGCGTATTTGTGGCGTGTGGTACCTCAACGCGTTCACGTCCCCTAGCAAAGCTCTCGCACCGAAATATGACAGACGAAGGCTGGCCGTCTTTTGAGCGCATTAATCCAATTATCAACTGGTCCTACGGCGACGTGTGGAAGTTTTTGCGACAGTTAGAGGTGCCGTATTGCAGTCTTTATGATGAAGGGTAAGTCGTATTTATTAGGACATAACATAGTCCTTGATAACTCGCAGATACACATCCCTTGGGTCCACCTATAATACCTTTCCCAATCCCGCTTTGCTTATTCCGTCACCGCCCACGTCACCACAACCGGATGAGCCGCCAACCGTCCTGACGTCGACAGCACCATATTCGCGTTCAGACAGTATCGTATCAAGTCTGTCTTCTTCATTAGTATCTACACCACGTTACCGGCCGGCTTTCGAACTGCTAGAGGGAAGCTTGGAGCGCGCTGGAAGGGGTTCAGCTATTCAGATTGGTGGCGCATAGTATGGGGTTGCAACAGAAAACTGAAGAAATTTGTGTTATGTAGATGTAATCTTGGGCATAGACCCAGTTGGACTTTATTCGCATCGATAGGGCCGTGTCTCAGACGTCATGTCCAAAATGTCGCTGGAGACATGTTCCTCAGCAGCCATATCGCAGTAGCAGGCATAACCGTTGACCAACTGAAGAGTGTCGCACAAACTGCCCATGTCCCAGAAAACGAACGAATTTAGACAATGCTTTCCATAGACACAAGTAGTTCAGAAGCTATACGACGGAGGACTACAGCACCTAAAAAGCATGTCAGAGTTGACCAAAGAATTTGACGCGTTTGCAACGGAAAAAACGCGAGAAGAGATGGGTTCCCTAATGTAGCAGTGTCTGAGTCGAAGTTTGAACGATGGCTCGGCAAAGTCCGAACTCTTCTTACCCACTACCACCGACCTCGGAGCATTAACACGTCTATATCTGACTAGTGTGATCTCTGGAATAATATGATAAAGCTCGAATCCACTGGAACACATCACACTTGTGCGGTTCTAAGATACTTTGGACAGAACTCTTGCAGCCTTTCGCTTCAAGTTTCAAGCGAGATTTCAAGCTGCCTACGCTTGACATGTCCCTGCAGCCTGTGCTAGAGACGCTGATAACGGGATTACTGGATCACTCCACACCTCATTCTTGCAACGGCAGGCATTACGACCGGCACTTATTTACCGTCGACTCCGGTGATAACTACTCTCTTCATGGCGCCTACTCTAGAGGACCTCGCTTTGGTCGAACAGCGGCTGAACTTGATCATAAAACCCGAACAGCGTGATGACTACCTCGCGCTTATTACAGCCACTGACAATGCTGCGAAAGCCGTAATGGACATGCCTGGTTCGTTCTCAGCCCCCCGGGTGACATTTAATTTCAATAAACACTTTGAAGTAGATTTCGCCCCTCCTGTAGACTATGGACGTTTTCCGCGTACGGACATCTACATTCCAGCCAATGAAAACAACCCACGGAGGGGGTGGGCATGCAAAGTAACGGTAAGAGGCGCTCCAGAGGGTCTTCTCAAGGGGAAGACCATCTGCCTCAAGGACAATATCTGCCTAGCGGGCGTTCCATGCCAATTCGGCACAGACGTCGTAAAAGATTTCATCCGTACGTTCTCTGATCCCCGATCATGATCCAACCGCGAACTCACACCCCCCAGCGGAGGTGGACGCCACCATCGTGTCTAGGGTACTCGAAAACGGAGGTAGTATTCTCGGGAAGGCAACGTGTGAGGTATAACTAATCGCTAGACGTTCCCGGAGTGATCTATTCTCACTCGGCCGTACTAGAACATGTCCCACGGTGCAGCATCTTTCACCTCACCCAATGGGCCCGTACAGAATCCGTACGCCGACGGGTTCTCCGCGGGAGGTTCCTCTTCCGGGTGTGGAACCCTCATTGGTAAAGGGGAGGTAGACATGGGCCTGGGAGGCGATCAAGGAGGTAGTATACGAATCGTGAGTGCGTCTCCGAGCCGCATCCGAGCGGCGTCGAACTCAACCTTATTAGCCCGCCGCGTTTTGTGGGGTCGTCGGGTTGAAAACGACCTTTGGGCTGGTGCCCTACACAGGTGTTTTATCGTCGGAACGGTCCCTTGACCACGTTGGTACGTATAATTAGTGCTATAGGTGTGTCAGTCCTTTTCATAGGTCGGATAAGGTCCTATGGCTGCTACTGTCAAGGACGCTGCTCTTCTCCTCCAGGCTGTGGCAGGATATGACGGCCTGGACGACCGCCAGCTAGGCGCACCGTCATACGACAACCTACCCTTGTATATTCCTACTTCCCGCGACCTATCTGGTCTCAGGATTGGCGTCCTGAAAGAAGGTTTCACTAGCGTACACATGTTCCCCGAGGTAGAACAGGTCGTCTGGTCTGCGATAGCAAAGTTCAAGGATCTTGGTGCTGAAATCAAAGAAGTCTCTGTCCCTGCACACTCTCAAGGTGGGAGCTTGACGCATGTCATCAACAAAATGGGGAGCCACCAGACTAGGCAGGGTAGAGCAGTTGGTGCTCGAGGTCTGTACGTGAATGGATTTTCAGAAAAGTTGTTGCCTTGGGAGCAGAGTAAATGGGATGAGGTATTTAAGTATTTGGTTCTCCGCATGTGGCTCACACTCGCCAGGTCCATTCTTTCGTCCAAGGAACATCAGTTAGCGGGCATGTGTCGCGTATTCTCACTTACTCTACGTCATATTAACGAGTTCTCAGCGAATATGCGTTCCAGCACTATCCAACGGTTTATGGTCGCGCTATGAATATCATGCGCCGTGTCAAGGCCGATTATGATAAAGCCTTGTCCGAGGTAGACGTTCTTGCAATGCCCACAGTACCTTTCACTGCTCGTCGACATGTCGAGCCAGGCGCAGGGCCGCTTGCATGTGTTGAGAAATGCGGTAAAACATTGTTCCTTCCTTGTTATCCCTTACATATGATTTATACATTCGAGTCTAGCCGGCACCGTGGTAAACACGGCCACGTTCAACGCAACGGGTCACCCAGCTCTAGCTTTCCCCGTCGGATTTGGCTCGCCCGCCAAGGAGGACGTCTTGACTCCCGAGGACGAAGCTATCAGATTACCAATCTCGATGCAGATCGTAGGTAGGATGTGGGAAGATGCGATGTGTATCAAGGTCGCTGCTGCATGGGAAGATACTTGGAACTGGAAGACTGGACAGAGGAAGATTTAAGCACTAGAACACTAATCACTGCATCCTGTGTTTGATATTATATTCGGTCGTGTATCGAAAGGGCAATTACATGTAATTACTACAATTTCCAAGAGGTTTGATGTCAAAAATTCATTGATGACTACAGGATGACTATGATTCTACACAGTCAACGACTCAGCAGCATCTAGAGCACTTGCAGACGCTTCGGCGCCGGCACTTAGAGAGACGGTGGGGATAACACCGATAGGATTGGAGTTACTTGTGTCGAAGGTTTCGGAAACGTTCACACCGACTGTGATGTAACCGACGATACCATCAGCCAAGGTGGACCCAAGAAGCTGCGCGGAGATCACAGCACTATAGCCATCAGCGTTTGCGACGGAGTAGATACTGTCAGCCTGTAATGACCGTCAGTATCTAGATTTGGAGGGGTTGGGAATGTATTCACATCGTTGGTGACCCGATCCAAAGTGCTCAAGTGAGCGGTGTAGGGATCCATGGCGTACACTTCGTTGATGAGAGACTCGTTGAAGAAGAGTTGTCTGTTAGGGCAGGATGAGAGTTATGCTTCGGGCGGCTGACTCTATCCTGCTACTCACCCGACGTGCTGGATACTTGAGGTAGTCAGAGTATTAGTGCCGTCCTCGGATACAGAGCCGTTAACGCTGGGACAAGGCTTCAGATATGCCAGCTATCAGAGTATTGGGGAAAGTGGACGGACTGTACAGCAATATGGATGTGAGTCGTGCGACTCGCATAATAACCCGGGAAGGTGGAAAGGAACCTGTAGGCAGACTATTAAGCTGTGTTATGACCTTCAGAAGAAAATTATCTACTCTGCAATACCGTTCTCGTCGGTGGCAGTGAAACCTCGGAGAAACGTCTTGTCGTCGGTTGTTCCGTCACTTCGAACAGTTACACCTGACACGAGCGAACATATATAAACTCAGAGAGCAGAAAGGCGTAAAGAACAAACCTTCGTATGCCTCTACCGTGTCGGGATCTATTCCGGTATAACCGCTATATATTCATCTTTTAGTGAGGGAGGTTCGGAGTATCGAGAACGAATGACCGCACCTGTAGATACCGGAAGCATTGCAGTGCTAGATAATCGTAATATGTATTAGTGAAACTCTCGACTTAGGATTTGGACCTACCCAAAAATCGACGTAAGCTCCAGAAATCGGTTCGCAAGTATCTGCATTGACTAGACGAGAGGATATTAGGAAGACGATGAAACAACTATTGATGGCGAGACTTACTCAGACCAATATCCAAGTACATATCAATACCCTCCTGGCCCTCCCGGACGTCACGGCGATACAACTCCCCTATAAAATAAAGAGCTAGTAGGAAGGACCGGAGGACATCATAACAAAGACCGACCATCAACGAAATAAGGACCAAAGATAGTGTCCGGAGATAAAAGACATGTGTCATTCTGGATCTCGGCGTACTTGGCTCTCTCCTCGAGTCCCCGGGAGTTCCAATTACGAGCAGCGAGTTTAGTGTCCTCTATTTTGCGCAATTGGAGGTTTCTGCGACGTTCCTCGGCAATCCCGCCAGCGCGCTTGGCGATGGAATCCGCACAGTGGCTGAGTCCACGCGAAGTCGCGTGCGAGCGTTTGTGAAGCATAGCTGCAGTGTGTTGTTACGACCGGTTTGGTGTAGAAGCGAGGCTGCATACCTTCAGGCATCGACGTTTCCTTGTGGGGATGGGCGGAAGCCAAGGAGATGTAGGAGACGGCAATACCAGCGAGAGCAAGAGCAAAGCGCATATTGGACGAGATGTAGATTTAAAAGTGAGAGTAGTGCTTGAAGGGAGAGACGAATGTATAAGTAATTGAGCAGGATCATTTTTGCAGGATGCTTTTATAAGGTGGTAGACGCGTACTGCGGGATGCATTGACATTTACCTCCGAAGCTGCGCCCGTGCGGTTGAGTCCGGGAGGGCGCACCCAATACGGAGCCTTTCATTGGTTGTTGAGCTGCCTCAGGCAAAGGGGAGCAAAAAACATATCTATGAGAATGGAGTAATGAGCAACAGACACAGCCAAGGCTGCGGGGGGCTGCGGTCCATGATGGTCGTCGTTATTGAGCATTTATTCGGAAGATATTAACTGGGAGTGTTTACAACGACCATAGCAAAAAAGCCAGCAATTTGGGGAAACACTGCGCTGTATCGGATCGGCGCAAGGATTGTCATGATCGTATGGGAGGAAGAGAAAAGGCGGCCGATCGTCTGCCAGAGCGATGGGCCGGCACGCGGCTCCGAGTTACCGGTATCATGGACGTAGGACGATGTCACAAAGAATTTATCGAGAGGCACTATTGCGGAAGAGAATAAAACGATAACTTCCATTAATCAACAGATTGCTCTTGGTGTATGTTGGAGGCGTATCGAAAGTTATGACGCATAGTATTTGCCACTGTTGCGACGATTTTCTTGATTACATAATCTAACATGCCTCTTCCTTTCGACTTGTGCGCGCGCATGCAAAATGCGTTTCGTGCGCGCCACCAAAATATTTCCGTCGAACATACCACACAAAATCTCGGAATCCTCACCGTCCTGCTGCGTGCCGGATTCATATCCAATCTGACAAGAGGCACTATTGAAGCACCTTCGCCCACCCAATTTCATACCGTGCCCTCGCATCAGCGTCGAATATGGGCTGACCTCAAATATCGCGATGACCGTCCGGTGCTGAACCACATGGAACTCATTAGCAAACCCAGCAAAAAAATCGAGATGGATTTGTCGGAAATCCGGTTGATATGCTCTGGGAGGCGAGCCAAGACAGTGAAGCCTTTGGGAATGGGAGAGATTGCTGTGGTGAGGACCGAGAATCCAGAGCACAAATGGCTCGAAGCACGGGAAGCACTGGTCATGAAGTTGGCTGGCGAGGTCGTCTGTCGGGCAGGGTGACGGGTGAGCGGTCACGTCATTTTGTTGCCGCCTTTTGGCCAATATTTTACTCAGAAATAGACTCAATCTTCGTGTATCTAACTTGCTTTGTCTTGCACTACCCCAAACCTGGCATTATACTTTACCGTCGATTCTAATTTGTGGGAATTATCGCTACCAAATTACGGCTTGTACGACAAAAATCCGATTCTCGACCAGTATTGTAGCCATGAAAGCACGTCCTCCCTTTGAATTGGCTTGGCGTTCCGGAGATGTGTGGACGCTCGTTGCGCTTCCGTACAGTCAAGTGTCGGAATGCCGATGGGTTCCTTTCCTTCTTCCTCACTTCGGGTACCATTCCGGAAGAATTGCAACAACTTCAGGGCGGGTATGTCATCCGAAGAACTCTTGGGGGTTTCAGCGGCAACTTCTAATGCACAGAGCCAGTTCCGATAAGGCTGAAGTGGAGTGTCGAGGTACTCTGCCATGATCTCGAAAATCTCCCGAGTAGCGGTCGGTTTGGGGTGAACCAGATGGACTGTTAATGTTGGTGTTGATGCATTTCTTAAATCTGCGATGGTACCGGCTGCAATGTCGAGAGGAATCCACGTACTCACCTATGTGCAGATTCCATGAGAGCTCAACGTTCAGCTTGGAAAAAGATACTCACTCCTTTGAACGCCGGCAGGCACCCCAGAGCTCCGCTAGACTTGACAATGGCGGGTATCCAGTCAGAAGGATTCCAAGAACCATTGACACCACCCGCGATCTGACCGACACGTACAACCAAAGGACGCAGGGACGTCTCTTTGGCTGCACGATACAACATCTGCTCTCCTAGCCATTTTGATTCAGAGTATCCTTGTCCTATAACGTCAGTCGGGTCTTTGATAGGCTGCTCCAAAATACCCTTCGCGGCGCCGGGTATGTCTACGGAAGTCTAGTCAATTTTTTCGCAAATTCATTGATCTTTCTAAAAGACGGTTTACTTCCGAGGACTCCAACCGAGCTTGTAAATAGGAAACTGGGGGTCTTTGACTGCGGCGAAGACAAAGCAAGGTCAATCAATGCCCGCATGCCCTTCAAATGACCTTCGAACGAGGATAATGGCAAATTGAAGTCCACCCGCCAAGCTGTAATTTCCAACATAATTTTTCTTAGGGATGCATCCTCGTTAAAGCGAAACGCTTACCGATATGGATGATATGGGTCACGCTATCACGAATCTGCTAAAAGATTAGCTTCCGCAGAGGGCAAAATGAAAGTGTGGCGTACTTCTTTCTCTACTGACGCCTCAACTCCAAAGCCGAGCTCTGTCAGATCGGCTTCAATTAAAGCCACCTTAGACAATGATGCGATAGCCGGATCATATCCTCGTGATTCTAGTGCTTTCTCTTGTCTTTCCACCAAGTTGGAACCGTCTTTCGCAGATCTGTTTATGGCGAAGATCCTGTGTACAGATTCAGAATACGCGAGTTTCGCAAGGGTCGCGGCTCCGAGACCTCCAGTCGTTCCTGTAATGAGAATCACACCTCCGGGAGAAGGAAGGACAGATTCTAGGGACCTGAATGAGGAGTAGACAGCAAGTGTGAGAAGGCAACCCTGGGAAACTGGTAAAAACGTACGGCTGACGAGGGACGGCAGCGCGAGAAAACGACGACGCATAACGATCAAGCATCGCTTGGATATTCTCAAGCCTTGAAGATCGCATGTCACTTTTCTGGATATCAACGGAGTCGGAAACGAATTCGGCCAAAGCTGTGATTCGCGGATGGTCATAAATGAAGTTTGGGTTTATCAGCTTGACCTTCTCAGGTTGCGTAGTACGCAGTGCGTGAATGATCGTGTTACGCATCCGTGCTGCTCGAAGGCTGAAATTTTTAACCATGTATTATGGATGATTCGTTACTAGGGTTCCCGAGACATACCTATCACAACCATGCTCAAAAACATCATCATTATCCTTTATGGGATGGGTTAGGGTATTGTTCATGACCGCTCTGATGAAAGAAAGAGATGACGCGGGTGACCAGGACAGAGGAGGCTCGACGTCTATGTTGTCCTCTACGGTGTCGTAGAGCGCTTCGATTTCTGCTTGATATTCTTTGAGAACCACAGCTCGTCTAGGTAAGCCCTTGACATTGAAAGAGAACGGTTTGGCAGGGTCGGAGAAAATAATCATCTGAACTAGGTTAGTGACACATCAATCTCTGCACTAAGAATCGGCATACCTCTTTAAATAGCTGAGAGTGAGCCATGGCGAGCCTGTTCATTTTCTCAATAGTAGGCCTGCAAACTCACCTTCTTAACAATCGTATATCAAAGAATGAAGGTTGAAATGCTGACCAGATGAGTGATCTATATTTTATGACCGAAGCCTGATCACTCGGAGGGAAAACAAATTGCGGCTTTAGCTCGACAAGAAGACCGCTCTGAAATTTACCGTGGCCGAAATAAAGACCAGCCGTCACACGAGGATCTCGAGCAAGGATAGACTCTGCAATATGTTCAAAAAGTATATAGCTGGAAGGAACGAGCAAACCGACCCAAGAGACCTGGATTCGTCTGCTTGCACTGTAAACTAATTGCCAAACAAAGAGAGCGAAGGGAAGACGCACCTTCTCTCCGCTTGATAACACTATTTGATCATCCTTACGACCAACAAGTCTCCACAGACCCAGAAGGCTTGGATGAGGAAGGAAGAGGTCGTTGGTCGCGTACGCGTCTCTGCCTTGGTATTTCGTGTTTATAATAGAGAGCTCTGTATGGAAGTCGGCCTAGAAGAGATATAATTCAGATCTACGGTGGACAGAAAGCGATCACACTGCATACCACCGCTATGCCCTCGTAAGTCCCGTCACCTTCTGGGACTAGCTCCAGCGAGAAAATGGGGTTAATTCTTGTGTATTGCCAATCTTTTCCGAGAGCGGCTGGCGTGGCGGTAAAGTTAGACTCGAATACACTACGGACAGAAGTTATTAAATCGTACCGTTGAAGAATTTCGAGAGAACTCCAGCTTCAGTGCTTTTGGACTCGTTAGTAGAAATCAATATTCATGAGAGAGAAAGTAGCCTACATTCCATATATAAGGAGAAGCTTACACCCTTCATTTGTCAAATAGTTTCCTACTGATGGGTTGAGTGGTGCGCCGCCCCAAACCTATGAGATGCAATTTGTTTTCATGATGCCATTCACAAAACCAAAGGTCGGTTACTGACGATGCCTTTGAGAGTCTTCAGATGAGCAACTTTGAGTGGATCTCGACACCATTCCTAAGAAATGTGTTCAGAACATATGTGAGAACCACTTTACTAGCACTCACTTCCAAAAATATCGGCGGTACAAAGCCATATGCTGCATGCGTCGTCACAAAACCGTCGAAAACAGCGTCAAAGGTCGGGATCACGGCAGGAGAACTTGGGGGAAACACAGCCAAGATCATACCAGTTGTAGACTGCATGGAATGAATCATGATTGTGTACGAAATGACAATAATAGCCGCCTTTACTCACAAGCCAGTTGATAAAGTTTATACCGGCACTATGATACATAGCTAAACAGTGGCATGAGAATATCTCTCCGCACAAGTTATAGTCACCGAACCCTTCGTCAAGAAGTAAGGATTAAATAACACAATACCATTTTCATGACGTTCACTTACACGGTGCCATGGAAGCTTGCGAGCAGACCTTATCGTTCCAAACACTAGGTTTCGGGAAAGAAGTCGAGCCTACGAGAGGCCTAGGTCATCTACCAGCTACGCAAGTAGAAGGGAGAGGAAGGGCTTACCAGATGAGTGAGCGACAACTGTTCTGGCATTCATGTCACGTTCACGAGGTGGCAAATCGGATGAACGATTCATCCTTGTAGAGATCCTCATAGGACGGCATAGAAGCAATCACAGGAATATGACCACCTTCGAGAAGTTTGAAGGTATCCCTCGCAAGCTCCAGCAGAGAGGCATCCGCACTAGTGAACAGGTGCGTTGGTTTCGTTGTCCTGAAGAGATGGGCGAGCGCGGCCGGCGAATTGCGCGGCGACAAAGCCAAGAAAGGGATGCCAGCGCGGAACATACCAAGAAACGTCGTAAAAAATGTTACAGTATCTAGTAACAGTTTTAGAGTAGTTTAAAATGCAGGGATTATTCGAACTTACCGCTAGCGGCTAGCACGGCTACTAATGGCCGTGCGGCGCGATCCTGCTGCAGGTCGAAGTTTGCAGCGTTTGCTATCAGCCATCCGGCTCTGTGGACAGCTGGGATCACTTTAGAATATGGAACAAAGGTGATTCCATTGCCTTCTGGATTGCCGTATGCGAAGACTGCATGGTTTGGGTTGTTATCATAATGAAAATCATAGATCTCTGGAACAGTCAACGAGCCGTTGAGAGGGGGAACGGTCCAGCCATCGATACAGTGAAGGGTCTTGTTTGGAGGAGGGAGAAGGAAGGCCATGCCAAGCTCAAGACCAAAGACGCAGGTCTGCCGTTATATATGAATCCTCGACGCCCACCGTGATCATTTATAGTTCTAAATTTCATCATCTTGAACTCAAATGCCGGGAGCGAACGGTAAGTTGGAGTTAGAAGAGTGTGATGGGGATACTGCAAGTACCAAACCTTCGGTTACCAATCAGATAGCTGTGAATCAAATTTTGAGCCGGTCGTCGCGTTCATCGTACAGTAACACGATTCACTGCGGATTGTGTCAAATGGAGTGGATCAACTAGTTCAAGAAAAGTGTCTGCGGCCTATAACAGTACTAGCTGTTATGAGTAGGCACCGCTGGATGTCGATGGCGGAGAAGAACGTTTATTACGTAGTGTGGGTTCGACCTTGATATTGATATCCAGTATTGTGGTGGTCAGAACAGGTATCTGCTGGGAAGCCATAACAGGTTGTTGCACGCACTAGCGCCTCGAGCGCTCAATATCAATTACCACGGCGCTCAGTGCTCACATGCACAAGTAGTGATCCTCCCTCGAAAGACTTGATGAACGAAACAAGACAACAGATACTATACTCTGAATCAAATCGTACATTTGACTATACAGGATGAAGTTATATCTCACGTTTCCTGTATGTTGACAAAGCTTGCTATTAATTCACTTAGGCCAGCCGATATGGTTGCAGAAAAGAAAATGTGGGCATCCACCACGGCGTTAATAAACAAGTTCGTGTCCTTGAACACATCAGTAACTCGGTGGATAGGTTGGAAAGAGGTCAGACACACTGTCTCGGCTACCAATAGTCGGTCTGGTCCTATGTAATATGTTTGAAGTAGTGCATTCATTAATATCATGCAGGCAGCTCTATCGTTGGGGTCATAATTCTCGTCCCCGACAAAGATAGGCAGAGATATGGGAGGAAGATTGGGGGCGGCCCTGGGCGGCCGTAGTGGCAAGAATAGTTGTGTTGAGATCATTCAAGTTGCAAACAAAGGCAAGGAATAAAGTCTGTGGCGCGTGAGTCAGTATCAGAAACTCCGGTGAAACGTATATCGTTGTCGTACCAAGGGGACACGTTGATGCTGTGAGGATAGATGTCTTTGGCGATGGGTCTCAAATTTTGTTCGAACCATACAGAGGCCGAGAGGTAGAATCATTTTGCAAACAATGCCATGTTAGATTGGTCAATCAATGCGAAGTCAATGAAAGTGGAACCTTCGAACTTTTCGTTGTCGAATAGTAATGGCACCCTCCGAAACAGGGGTGATAATGAAACTGTCGATTTCCGAGTCAAACTAGATTTTTAATAGGCAGGGTAGAAATACATGGCTCACATTCGGTCAGAATTACTAGAGAGAATCTACCCGATCCCCACCTATGATTCTCTCTGTCTTAGCACCAACTATAAGGACCGTAGCAACAGCTATCCTCTTATCCTCAGCGAGAATGGCCAATATGTCGTTCTTGCGAAGACGCGGCCCCCATATGCTCTCGGAATAAACATCCACTAAGCGCACACTTTCAAGTGCACTTGAACCAAGCGAAAGATACGCCGCCACTGTGGCGGCCGGAAGGAAGGTGGCTTGGCCCAGGTAAAAAGACCTCAAAGAGGGAATGTCTGGAAAGACGAGAGGTTCAGAATAGAAAAAAGTGATGTTCGTTAATTTGAGGTAGAGCAGGTTGGTATACGTCGATAACGCTCTGAAGAGGTGTGATACAGCTTTAGGGACGATCTACATCCGTCACATGAGCCGTCAGAATATTACACACAGATAAACGTACGGCAGTAGAGAAATGATGGGGCGGATCAGGACCCGTCCAAACGAATTTCGTAGGGCTAGAAAATGAGTTCGTAAGTGGAGGCACAGCAAAAAGCAAAGAGCGTACTTTGCCTTGCTTAAAGCGACATATACCATGTGCAGATTCTCATCGCGCATGTGGGAGTGTAATATCAAATGCAGCCCATTGAGCATCACGCGCCCTTGGTTGTCCTTCCGACAAGCAGCATCAAGAGATATCTGCGTAAATACCGAATCCAGAGAAGGAAATACAGATTCCGACGCGCCGCCCGCGATGTCAAGAGTGAGAGTTAGAGGAGCACAAGCAAGCGGTGATATACGGAGACAGCTTGTAAATCGGTGCAGCTGGAGGGAGGAGCGAAAGCAGAGATCTTGATGAAGTATTTGGAGTCCAACATATCTGAAGAGCGAATGTGCGCACAGAATATCTACGGGATTGGGGTGAGCGGCAAGTGCGTAAATCAGGATTTCAGTGAGAACTTCAACGGGAAGAAGGATGATCATGATAATATGTGGCAAGTATCGGTGATTCGGCCCGTTAATCCGAAAGGGAAAAACAAGAACCCTTAGTCGTGCGACTAATGCTACACTATTGAACGAAGAGAATGGAAACAGATGACAGTGGGGCATTACAGGGGACTGCGATGAAGATAAAATATGCAATGAGGATAGAGCACTTATGAAAGATATGGAATATTAAAATTGGCGCATTTCGTGGCATGGTGCCGCAAGTTAGCCGCAAGTCTGATCAGAAAGTCTGGGGATTCAGAGGTCTGGACATAACGATCTAGACGGTAAAACGGCGAGGCATTCGCCAGGAAATCTGTTCATCAAGTTCGAAGGGGTGGATACTTCGTAGATGCCTGGTAGTCCTGGTGAACCTGGACACCTGTACATAAAGTCACATAAAGTCGGCGCTTTCTCTGGATGGAGATGCACAATTGAGTTGGCCGTGCAGGGATGGTAAACTCCTGATATAATTCGGACCGTACTACACCACGTCGTAACATTTCGGAAGCGAATCGCTACTTATGTACAGTGTAAGCATATAGTCAAGTTCGGTAGGTAATAAAGGACATACCGTGTCTCGTAAACGTCAGAGCGGTGGCATGCGCCTGACGACCTTACCTTCGTTCCGTGCATGCACCTTGAGCTTTTCCAGAATTGCAGAGTTAGCCCACCGCTCTGGTGGACTCCTGTTTTCTGTAGCCCAGTAATATATATCCCAGTCTGGTTCATCCAGAATCTGCAGACCAGTCAATCAAGGTCGCTAAGCCAACAATTAGAGCATACCTTGTCGTACTCTTTCAGCTCCACCTCTGTCATTGCAGCAAGGTGGTCTCTAGCAAAGGTACTCAACAAAAGGTCGCTTTCGAGGGTCCCTCGCTTGCGTGATTGATAGACCAGACGGGCGCGAAGAGTGTCAATAGATTCATTTAAGCGTGGCATGGGTGTCGGGGCAGGCTGGTCGGCAGGAGTGGTCGTCGATGCGAGATGCTCTGGAGTGTGAGGCAACGGCCACGGATCTGCTTGACGACGCGCTGTCATTGAGAAAAGGCGGGACGTCGCCACTCTGGAGGCAGGGTATCTGGCGAACATGATGGTAAAAGACTGAAGACCGTTCGCGTGATCCCGACCATCTCTTCTTCCAACCACCACCATCTCCACTCAACAGCCCCGGCTAGATATCGTCTTTCGTCTCCATTTTGCCCATATTTCTCTTTGGCAGATTACAGCGAAGGATCTTTTTGTGCGTTTCCTCGTTGATTTTGACAGCGACCTCGGCTCAAAGCCGACCGTCGTTCGCAGTGCCCACTCCATACTGAACTTGTAAAAACAACCTCACCTCTGGACTTATTTTCAACTCGTAGCCATGTCGCAAGCATCAAATGCTGTAGCAGCCTCGTGAGTGCCCATTTTTTTCAATCCCATGTTGGTGCAAAAAAAAAGGTGCTGACTGCTGTTCTTTTTTTCCCTTTCAGCTCATCCAACAACAATGAATCATGGAAAAGCGGTCTCCGCCCACCACCAAAAGACGTGCGCCCTCAAACTGAAGATGTCACCGCTACAAAGGGCCTCGAATTTGAAGACATGTTCCTTCGTCGAGAACTCCTCATGGGCATTTTTGAAACCGGTTTCGAGAAGCCCTCACCCATCCAAGAGGAAGCTATTCCCATCGCTCTCACCAAACGTGACGTCCTTGCTCGAGCAAAGAATGGCACGGGCAAAACGGCGGCCTTTGTTATTCCCTCACTACAACAAGTTGATATTTCCAAGCCCAAGATCCAAGCCCTACTTCTCGTCCCAACACGAGAGCTAGCGCTGCAGACTTCACAGGTGTGCAAACACCTGGGCAAACACATGGGTGTAAACGTCATGGTGACTACGGGAGGAACCACATTGAAGGACGATATCATGCGATTATCCGAGGCCGTGCACGTTCTCGTTGGTACCCCCGGCCGTATCTTGGATCTTGCGGGAAAGAACGTGGCGGACTTGAGCGAATGTCCTGTCTTTGTGATGGACGAAGCTGATAAGCTACTTTCGCCTGAGTTCTCGCCTGTTATGGAGCAGTTACTGTCGTATCTGCCTGAAGAACGCCAAGTCATGCTGTTTAGCGCAACTTTCCCAATGATTGTGAAGGATTTCAAGGTGTGTCTTGTCACTGTCGCCGGCTCTGTTTTTGTATCTGAATGCATTTTTCAGGACAAGCACATGCGAACCCCCTACGAGATTAATCTCATGGACGAACTCACTCTTCGCGGTGTCACGCAGTACTATGCCTATGTCGAGGAGCGACAGAAGGTTCATTGCTTGAACACCCTCTTCTCCAAGGTGTGTCGCAAATGGCTGATCGCCGTGATCTCAGCTGACACCCGTCTCAGCTTCAAATCAACCAGTCGATTATCTTTTGTAACTCCACTAACCGCGTCGAACTACTCGCAAAGAAGGTCACCGACCTAGGTTACTCCTGCTTCTACTCGCATGCCAAAATGCTCCAGTCACATCGTAACCGCGTCTTCCACGACTTCCGCAATGGAGTCTGCCGCAACCTAGTCTGTTCTGACCTCCTTACGCGTGGTATCGATATCCAAGCCGTCAACGTGGTCATCAACTTCGATTTCCCCAAAAACTCCGAGACGTACCTCCACCGTATCGGTCGTTCTGGGCGATTTGGACATTTGGGTCTGGCCATTAATTTGGTGACCTATGAGGATCGGTTCAACTTGTATAGGATTGAGCAGGAACTGGGCACTGAGATCCAGCCCATCCCGCAGACTATTGACAGAGGATTGTATGTTGCACCAGCTGCTGCTGAAGAGAACAACAAGCAGCAGACGAAGCAGAATGGTACAGCCGTTGCACAGACCCAGCAGCAGACGAGGCCAGTGTATCAGGGTGGGCGATGAGTGCGTTCGGAGGTGGAGGTGGAGGTTGTAGAGGGGAGAGATGTCCGACCACTCATTCAGCTCAAATACTGCATCATGTTCGCGGCCGCAAGTACGTTCGTTTGTGATATATTATCGACCCAACCGAGTCGGATTACCCATTCCCATTCATTATTGCCACATTCCGTCTTGCCTCTGCTTTCGGCTTCTGTACATTATCCCCTTACTGTGGCTCGCTCGTATACTCATCTCAGTTTCATTGGCCTCTCAATGATCTATACGTTACTACCCACGACAGCTATTATCTCGTACTCTTGTGGTCGCCGGTCTTGTTGCATGTTTAGTTGGATGATTTGGTTGGGTTGTAGGTGTTCGTAGGGGGAGGGGGAGATGATCCCTTTTTACTGTAGTTTCTAGGAACTTGCGCGATGTTCAATACGAAACTGGCGTCATCTCAAACATCGGCTGAATTGAGGGCATATACAGTATTGTACAACTTCTCGAGGTATCTGTTTCAATGCTCCATGATGTCGGAGGGTTCACCACTGGCCTCCCATGGTTTCCGACGGGTTGATGGCGCAGATTGACTGGGAGGAGAACTCTGAAAGTTTAAGTCAGTATTTCTGTCGGATTGGGAGGTAAATGCGCACGTTCAGCTCCCCGGAGATGGTCTTGTTATTGGGTATCTCGTCCAGTTTCCCGGCCTCTATAAGTTCTTGGAGCTGTGTAAATGTCAAGACCTTGGGCTCTTCCGATTCGATCGCAGCGGGATTCGAAGATGGCACCGACTCGGATACCGAGGTGGACTGTTGACGATACGCCAGGACATCGGCTACAGTAATAGAACTGCCTGTTAACCTTAATTCATATCAGGCTTTTGTTACGGACTATGGGTAGTAAATATGCCATACCGGTTGAAGTAGAATACTCGGGTATTCAGCAAGACGGCGTTAGAAGGATTGGTGGCGAGAATGCCAGCTAAGCCTTGCTTGTGAATGGTTAGTCGCGAGTTGAACAGACACCACTGGCGCACCTGGTAGTTCTCGTCGCTATCGAAGGGATATTCAAGGAACTGCTGCAGATTTGCAGGATCCATGGTGGTAGGAAACTAAAGCAGATTATTATTTACTTATTTATTTTAAGTGGCGGACCGGGATCACCGGGACCTGATTTGTCTCTGTTTCGGGCCCTGGCCTGGCTTCATCCTTGTACTTCTCCTTCTTGGCGATTCTCTGCTATTGTGATGACTTCGAGAATTGCTAGCGAACGCAGCCAGAAGCTCGTTGAGAAACTGGCGCTGCTTCCTGGAAATGGTGAGCTCCGTTCTACAGGAGACCGCATTCAGGGCCGCTGACAGCCATTCGAAATCGTAACAGACATTTGTGCTGACTGCAAGACTCGCAATCCTCGATGGGCATCACACAACCTAGGCATCTTCCTCTGGTACGTCGTATTGCGGCTTCTTGTGGAGGTTGCGCTCACGACCGGCGTCCAGCGTGAATTGCGCGAGCATTCACCGGAAGATCGGCACTCACATTACGAAAGTGTATGTTGAGTGGCATTTAGAATGATTTGACCTGTAATTGACGATGCGACAGTAAGAGCTTGACGATGGACTCGTGGACGAAAGAGCAGGTTGAGGTCCGTTGCCTTACTTTTTCGAATGTCCAGAAATTTACTATGGTCTCAGAATATGAAAAACATGGGCAACGTCAAGTCGAATGCGATCTTCAATCCTAATGAGATACGCCACCCGCCTCCTCCTAGTCTGATGGACGCGGAGAGAGACAGCGACCTTGAGCAATACATCCGATGTACGCGTGTCTTCGGGTCTCCAAATAAATGCATGACTAACCTCCGTTTCAGCAAAGTACGAATATAAACGATTTTTGGACAAGTCTGCTCTTGTCGCGTCCAAGCTCGGCCCGTCACGTTCTGCACGCTCAATTTCGCCGCGCCCACAGACGACGCCGTTGGAGAAGCCGACACCAACGCCGACGACTGTTAGCCGGCCGTCCACCGCTGCCCTTCCCCAGCAACCCCGGTCTGCTTCTCAGCCTATGATCTCCGCTACACCGGCAGCGCGACCTGTTGCTCAGCCACAACAACAGCAGCAGCAACTTCAGAGCGGTGTATGGGCAGACCTCGTTTCGCTACAGACACCCTCTGTGAGCTCATCGTTACCACTCCAATATCAAGCTCCACCACAACAGATACCATCATTCGCGACATCCGCTTCTCTACCCACTCTCAATACTAGTTTTCCCACGAATGGGTTCCAACTCACGACAGGAACCGGCATGAGTTTCACAGGCATGGGGATGGGATTGAATCCCTTCCAGCAACAACAACAGTACACTAACCCATTTTCTCAACAATCCTTTACCCAACAACCGTCGACTAACAACCCTTTCCCTCAACAAGCCTTCACCCCGCAGCAGCAACAATACTTCACGAGCCAACCCCCGATGCAATCGCCTACTATACAAGTGTACGCGCCCACCCCCCAAATGCAGGGCCAGTTCTCACCGTCGTCTCCCATGGTTATGTCGACTACACCTCAATTTATGTCTACGACGCCTCAACTCATGTCGTCGACACCCCAGATTATGTCGACCACGCCACAATTGACACCTTCCCCGGGTATCTCGTTCATGCCTCAACAACAACAGCAGACGTATGTTACTGCAGGACCGCCTCCGATGGGTGGTGGAGCGTGGGCGCAACCCAATTATGCGAATAATGCCTACACTATGCAGGGGCAATGGGGCTCGATGTGAACCCTTACCAGGCTACGACCTCCTTCCTTTCTTAAAGTAATAGTGGTTTTAATTTGGTTTTTCCTTTCGCGTTTCCTTCTTTGGGTTTCGCGGAGACATTTGTGGAATTTGTGGATATTTTTGTTTCATGCAGTTACTTATTTATCATTTGTAAGTACGTCTTGGAAGAACAATAATGCTATGCAGAACATTGATGCAGGTTTGTTTTGTAGCTTTGTTGCGTGAGCCGGCGTATTGTAATTATACTCGAATTGGCGTTCTCTTTTGTATTCTTCCCCCGAATATTGAGACGCGTGCGCGCGCGTGTGAATGTTGAACAAGCACGTGACCATATAAAGAGGCGCGCCTCTTCCAAGTTCTACTGGAACTTTTCTTTGTTCTTTCACGACAACCCTCAAGACCCCACGAGAACGGCAGGAACCATATCATGTCTATGGAGCGAATGTATGGACCTACTCTTTGCTCTTCAATTCGTTCTGATGACAGTATAGGCGAGAGCAAGTCATGCAATTTGACACCCTGGTGCCCTTAGGACGGAATAACAAACCGCCAGTACCGAGGCCTGCAACCGACATCAGTAGGATAGTGAGCACCTTAGTCATCTTTCTCATGTAGAATCTAAATAGACTCTAGTTCGACGAACCGACGCCTCCGCGGAATCTGGATAAATATCGCGGTACGATCGTAATCTCTTCGGATGAAGAAGGCGATAGTGGTAATGACGATGATAATGACGATGAAAGGCCTCCAATCCGACCTCAGCAAGGTCCTTCACGATTAGTCACGGAACACACCAACGTCGAGAGGACGCCACAGCCGTCCCAGACACCGTTTGTGCCACCATCGAGGATATATTCTTACAATCCAGTACATCAGCATTCTTTGAACGCGGCACCTGTCTACCAACGGCTTCCTTCAAACCCTGGATCTCTTCCACCCGGCGCGTTCCCACAGAGGCAGTTCCCAAACGCTGTATCGAGAGGCAACCCGATTCCCATACCTTCGGATAAGTGGACCGCATCTGGTCCATCACAAAGACCTTACCAACACGTGCCAGGACTTAATTATACTCGAAGTGACAACCTCCCATTCGACAATGGTGGGTACATGAATAACGCCGAAACGGAGAAAGCCCTTCGCGACCTCATGGGTGGGGCTATGAACGACAATGAGGTGGAAATCAACATGGAGGATGCTGTTGTTGACGGATTCAAAGAGGGTATCACACTACTTCCCCACCAGGTCTTGGCCCGAGCTTGGATGCGAGATCGTGAAGATGTCAAGAAGAAGCAACATGGAGGTCTTCTTGCGGATGATATGGGGTCTGTTTATCCCTGCCTTACGAGAAATCATAGGCATTTTATTGACGTTTCCTAGTCTAGGGAAGACGGTGCAAACCCTTGCTCGTATTGTTGAGGGAAGACCAACCAAGAAGGACCGTGAGGATGGGTGGGCTGCGGGAACGCTGTTCGTCTCTCCTTCTCTTCAATTGACTTTTCGACCGATTGTTATTCCAGCGTTGTTGTCCCGCTTGCTGTTCTACCTCAATGGGTGGAGGAAGCCCAAAAGATGACAAGTTTGAAGGTCAAAGCCCATCACGGCGGCAGTCGTACTTCTGGTCGAACTTGTTTTACGTCCTCGGGTTCATCAACTTTCTGACACGCATGTGCTCCTAGATCCTGCTGACCTTCGAAAATATCAAATCATTGTAACAACTTATGATGTGGTTAAATCTGAGTTTGCCGCTCACAGACCCCCAGCCAAGGACGAGTCGAAGCAGTCAAAGCTGAAATCCGGCAAGGACAATTCGGGAAGCTCCGATGAAGCGGAACATTTTGGAAGAACTCTCAAAGCCAAGGAGAAACCGAAACGTGTGGTGAAGGTCAAAGATGCCCTGTTCCATGTCAAATGGTGGCGCATTATTCTTGGTATCAATCAATGTCCTTTCTTCAATAATGGCCTTCTTTCTAACATATCATCTATAGATGAAGCTCACACCATCAAAAACAGATCCACCAAAGCTGCAGAAGCTTGCTTTGAACTCCAGGGCAGGTTACGCTGGTGCTTGACAGGAACTCCAATGTTCGTAACTCTTTGTTCTCTGTTCCGTCCCTGTTGACATTGAACTGGTTCAGGCAAAATGATGTCGCGGAGCTGTTCTCTCTGATCAAGTTTTTGCGTATCAAACCATTCTCAGTCTGGGAGACCTTCAACGAGCAGATCGCCAAGCCGGTCAAGAACGGCAGGGGGGCTCAACACGCGATGAAAAAACTTCAGGTTACTTGACTCCTTTCGTGTTTCTGGAACTGTGTTTGACGATGTTCACGCACTCTAGGTCGTTCTGAAGTCGGTGATGCTTCGGCGTCGCAAAGACCAGATCATCAACGGAAAAGTTTTGATTGAGTTGCCCCCACGGGAGCTCAATATTATTTCATGCCCATTCACCCCCACTGAGCAGACATTCTATGATGAGCTCGCCGTCAAAATGGATTCAACACTGCAAACACTGATGGACAAGCCGTCGAATTATATCAGTGTTCTTCTGTTGTTGTTACGCTTGAGACAAGGTGAGAAACAGCGCGCGCGTCCCAAGGTCCCTGATTGCTAAATATAGACTGTAGCATGCAACCATCCAGTCCTCGTTTCCAAGGACTACAAAAATGACGCAGACGCAATCGACCCTAAACAAGCCAAAGGCACCGAAAGTCAGAGTCAGGACAGTGTTGATGGTGACGATCTCGCTGCGGCCTTCGGCCAACTGAATGTCGTTCGCAAGTGCCGTGTTTGCACCAACGAGTAGGCACCTCCCTTTTAGTACCGCCGATCTTGTCTGTTTAACCGGTTGTGATGCAGGCTGACTCCAACAAATACGGCTTCCGGTAGCTGGGATGCTTATTGCGCTGATTGCGCACGCCTGACACAGAAACAGCAAACCAGCGGGGACTCGGCGAAGATTCGTATGGTACTTTCATTGTTGGAAGATATCGACGAAAGGAGTAATGGCGAAGACAAAACAATTGTCTTCTCGCAATTCACCAGCATGCTTGATCTAGTAGAGCCTTTCTTATCGCAGAAGGGCATCAGATATACGAGATGTAGGTCCTTCGCTTCTATCCCAGGATGAAGTTCTGACGCCTCTCTTAGATGACGGGAAGATGGTCAGCGGGGAGAGAGAGGTGGCCTTGAATAAGATCAAGACCGACCCAAAGATCAAAGTCATCTTGATTTCGTTCAAGGCTGGGAGTACGGGTCTCAACTTGACATGCTGTAACAATGTCATTCTGGTAGACCTGTGGTGGAATCCTGCGTTGGAGGTACGCCTAGTGCTCTTGGGTATACTCGTCGTGTAGACTGATGGGCTGTCCTAGGACCAGGCGTTCGACCGTGCGCATCGGTTCGGGCAAAAGAAGAAAGTTAATATCTACAAGCTCAAGATCGATGGCACTGTGGAGGATAGAATTTTGGAGGTATGCTTTGTATCAGTGGGAATAATATTCGTAGTTTGGTCTAATATGTAATCTTCAGCTCCAGGAGAAGAAACGCGAGTTGACGCGCGCGGCTTTGAGTGGTGACAAGCTCAAGAACATGCGGCTTGGTATGGATGAACTTTTGGCACTATTTAGGCACGCGGGCAATGAGGACGAGGATTAGAGTCATCTTTAGTGTATATATTCAGTGAGATTTCTTGGAGGATGTACCATATCTTGACTATGTTATACCATGCTATTAATTAATATGGTCTTATCCACCGTCTCAGGGCTGGATGGTTGGAATAATAAGTTCAGGTCAACAAAGAGATTACGAATAGGATTACGTGGGGTACGATATTACAAGATACAATTATGGCTACACTTGATGAACGGAAAGAAGATAATCTACGAGAAGAGAATTGAAAATAAGCACATAATTAAGAGCACAGATGAGAGCATTAGTTGGAAGGTAAGATAAGATAGCGAGGGCGTGCATGGAGTAATTTAGATGACGAAACGCAACAAAACGAAAGATATTTGGCATGCTCATCCGCGTGCCCTCAATTTCCTTGCTTCGGAGGTAACCCCTACCGCCGTCCGCACCAGCTCGGCAATTTTGGTATCCTTGATACCTAAACCCAGTATGTTCCTCCAGAGACCCATATTGAATTGTACCCGTCTGTCAAATTCTTCGTCACCAGAAAGGCTCATGACTTGTGCCATGGCTGCGGCGTTCGGGAACTCATCCACGACCGAAGCTGGGAGCATACGGTACGCCAGATCGTTCTGGCACGTTTCTAGGCCCATGCCAAAGAGGAGTAGGAGTGCGAGAGATGCGGGGTGGGGCACTATGGTGAGAGGTGGAGTAAGCGGTAGCGCTATGCGCAGTTCATTGGATGCAGACCGGTATGGTGCTGCGCGTGTAGATGACGGCGATACGAGTTCGGCGCGGAAGCCGTGAGTATAACGGTCGGCGTCTATTGGGATAAGCACGGGTGGGCGCCTGGGAGGGAATAATACGATAACGTGTGTAGGGAGATTGTTCTCGCTCAGAGCCTTCATATCGATGGTAGTGGGAAGATTAGTTGGATTTAAGGGCGGCGGCGAAATCATCTGGACGTTCAGATGATGGTGGAGAAGGCTAGATATAAGCAAGGACAGTTAGTAAAGAAATCTGCCTAGAGAATGAAACTTTGACCAACCGAAGGGGGTCTTCTCCTCGAGAGAGAAGGGAGTTCCGTATCATCGATAACGGGTTATATATTATGAATTACAATTTACGCGTCAACTTGAGTAGAAGACGCGTCGCAGCGAATCGATGGTCAACTAGGACACAAAGAAAATAATCTGGAGAGTCCGTATCAGCGGATGTACCAAGGAGATGCAGAAGAGGATAAGAGAGACGGACCACCATCCGGCGGCAAACATGAAACGTGAAACGTGAAATTTCCGAGACGTGCTACTCGCCGCCGTTGGCAGAATGAGAGCTAGATTTAGCGGACGCACAGCTCAGATAAATAATCGATGGAATCCGGTCAACGAATGAAGCTAAAACGAAGGCGCGCGAACGAGAACAACGGGAAGGAAGGAATGAGGAACATAAACGCTTTGAAGGCGTTCATTGAAAAGAGCGCCGGAAATAGATCTAGACACGACACGTGGGATTGAGCGTGGCCGATCATTTACGGTATTGGTATTGGTTTTCGTTGATGGGCCTGAAGATACCTCCTCAATTTAAACATATGGGTACATTTCCTGTTTCCTCGCAACCTGTAGTTCTGCCTCCGAGAGATCTCTACCAGATGCATGCCTTCTCGTCATGAGAATTAGCATCTGGCCGGGTAAAAGCTTGATACTAGAACTACTGTGGATACCTCGAGGCCACCCGACATCATTGTCTTTGAATGTCCTGACAAACTAGCCTTGATGAAAAATTTTCCTCTCCACCGTCGTATTCAGCCGTTCCCCTCAACTAGTCGCGAATTGGTATCTTCGAGCCTGCAGTGTGGATTCCCGGGATAAAAAAGCTGGCCCGTAACTTGGTAACCATTGACTACATTTTGGACTTCCAGACTAGACGGAAATTGTATGGCTTCGGCGGTTAGGAGGCAAAAAAAAGTCAGGGATCACAGTACTGTACATATGCTTGCGGAGCAAGTAGACCAAACCGTACCTACTCTGCTCCCCAACAACACTTGAACAACTTCCTGCGCAAGCTTCCGAATCCTTGGACTTGACAGCGGGCCTGATGACCTAAACTAGCTATACACCTGATGTGCGAACTCAATGAAGAGAAACTTTCGAGTTGACCGCCCATGAGTTCGGGTAAAGGAGCGATCGTCCCTGCTCCGGCGTTCCTCGTACTGTGCAATGATGCCCGGTGAAATCCAACGGCACCGAGCCAATTGAATAGTCTGTGGCAATTTCGTGGTCTCGGTAGCGCAGTGCGCGTGTGTAATTTGTGATAATTGGCGCGATGATTGTGATGCGCACGCCCACGGCGATATCCCCACGCAAGGGAAAATAGAAATCGAAGCAGGCCCCATCATTTGCTAGATAATCAAATACTTCGGCAATGGCACCTGAAAATCTGGATATTTTCGGGTAATCCGCGCCGTACGCTCCCTTGACTGCAATGTGCATACCGTGTAATCGACTATGTACATCGCCTGCTTTCTCTCTTTCTGAATATAAAAATGTTACACGCTACCCCGTGAATGAATGTCAACATTTAGTAGCCCAGAAATATTTGCATGTATCTCTAAAAAGATTTTCAGGACATCGGGGATTAGTAGGCTTATGGAGAATAGATCAATATCCACCCTAGCTAAGTCAATGTTGAGATATTAGCCAATTCAAAATATCGTGTGTGAAGGGCGAAAGTCGTGGCCAAAGTCATGCAAGAGCGGAAAATAAAGCTACAATAGCAGTATTGACGTCCGTGAGATAAACGTACTGAGTCCTTATCTTTTTATGCCTACGCGTCCAGGTCTTAGGACCAATGATAATAACACTTTGTTTGTGGTACAGATGAAACGGCCGATACTGTCAAAGCCCTCGGAACCCATTACCGGGTCCCTCTCAAAGTGGCAGAGATCGCCTTAATACCGTTCTGAAGCTTTCGCCTTAGTCTCTGCAGAAGTCATTCAGACCACACGGTCAAAGATGCCCACGATGAAGCTTCACCTGGAAAGCCACCGCAAGCCGGGTCCTGTGTACTCTTCTTGTATACCGTCGCCGCCCATGTGGCGGGTGCACATTAGGTGCAGCTTGAGGCTCGTAATTTTGCAGTTCTTGCAAAAGATCTTCCTCAGTGTTCATGGGCTACCAGCAACGCGTTAGCACATTGGTGACGTCTACTAGACTACCGAAACACGTACGGGAAGCTCGCTAATGAATTCGTCATCATCCCGTGTATAGTACGTGGAATGTCGGAAAGGATAGTTTGACATAGTCATGTGGTGAGAGGTAAGATTCAGCGTTGGGGCACCATGAATAAGTAATGATGGGGAAAGGAGGCACACTGCGTATTCGGTTTGTCAAACCCATCCAGCGACACTTTGATAATTCATTATAAGCTTCTGACTGAGTTTGCACACGGATCCGGCCAACACGTTATCGCATCCGGGGTATGGATACCCAGGAGCGGAGGAAATAAGATAGAAACGTGGTTCGAGGAGACAATCATGATTTTCTTCTCACCGTTCAAAATGAAGATTATCATTTGAACGGAAGTGGGATATCACCGAAGATCACAGTGGCGTAGCAACAGAGTTCGGCTTCCACTGCAAATCAAGGGGGTCCTTTATACGCGGTGAGTCGAACAGGATTACAGTCAAAAGATCGTATGATATTGAAGAACATATGACCATGTTATCCTCTAATCAAGAAACGCAGAAGGAGCCTAGTCTTTCCGTGAGGCAACTAGACTATTGTTCGGGAAGTCCAATGCTGAAATCGCAGTACGAGGACGATTTACCCATGCAGAATCAGGTGGTGAAGGCCTAATCCTTGAGATTCTCAGCCAAGCGACAGTCGTAGATGAAGAGTTTGGGCACCCGAGTCTAGAGGCTGTTATAATCGCGACGATCATGATTGTGAAAGTGAAACCCGCTTTGATTAGGAGAGTTGTCGAAATCTCTTGATGTGGACCTGAAATGATCTACCTCGGTGGACCTATAAATCTTTTATCACGCTTAGAGTACAAGGGAACCCCCTTAAATGGAGGGGGAGGCACGGCAACCAGAGTTACGGCCTCGAGACCTAAGATACATCGTGTCAAAGATCTTGACGATTCTTTCCATGGTTACGTACAAATTTAGCGTCCAAGTGTTATTTTTCAGGTGGGAGTGAGTGAGAGGTCGACAACTGTTCTTACTGGAAGCGTATGGACATGTTTTATCAAGCCGATGCCGTATTCCCGCAGGTCACAACTAGATGGACACATGTAATAAGTCAGAGGGCAAACGCAAGCGATGTTAGGAGAGTATCATGACCCACCTTAAAGTCCAAATTGTTGCAGCGGTTGTTAGCGTCTCGTATGCAGGACAATAACGAAATGCCGTATTACACATGCACGGGGAACTGGTTAGGATGGCACCCATCGTTGTCAGAACCAGAAGCATTTTATTTCCAAGTACTAAGCAGGCACGCATGGTACTCAGGTTCCAGAGCTGCCCGCTCATTGCTATCAGTGAATCCACAACATGAGGACAAAGTTGCAAACACTGGAAAACGTGATCGTGGTTCTGGTTGAACGTCCATAGCACAGCCACAAAGCTCGTTTTAACTTCGACGTCATACCTCGCGGTCCGACCTCAACTAGTTTTCTATCTAGGTAAGTATATATCTCTAACAATCTCATTATTTAGCCGGCAAGTGCAACTGCATCTGAGGTACTAAGGCACTCACTGCTAGTCACCGTTTTATTTTCAGAGTCGGCTTTACCCGACCGAAAGGCAATGCTTGATAGCCTCGAACTCAGAGCAGCGTGCTTTTGATCGAGAGGTCTCTGCAGATTCTTGCCTTCGTCCCATCAGTTTAGGAATCGACGATACCTATCGGTAGCAAACAAATACTTCTTGTTCTCATGGCCGGTGCAGAGGTGCTGCTGGTCAGAAAGCGCGCTACCGGGATACTTTAAACGTCGGACGTGTATAGGTTCTGCTCAGGAATTGTAACAGGAGCATGAAGGCGCAAGGTGCCTCTGTTTCGCGTTGCCGCGCGGATGGTATCCGATTCCTTCCATGATAGTACTTTTGTTATCCTGCTCTGGCTCCATAGTTTTTGAAGCGAATAGCTTTAAGGACCCTCTTTGTGAAGGGCAAGTCACGCCTGGAAAGGAACGATCTTCCCTCCCCTAATCGCGATCACCTTAGTGTTACGAGCAGATTATATGAACACGGTATATATACCTTGTCCTGTACCTTTGGGACGCATCTCCCATGGATTCAGAATGCACAAAACTTGCCTTACACAGCACGTATGTTTTATTAGTGACTTTGTTCTCGCTATGGCTCACGGAACCCCACTTCATTACGTTGTGGGGAGGTAAGATGTCCTGTTGTTGTTTCCAACGCGCTCATCAGCTACTTGTAGTGTCTTGCGTTCAAACATAGTATTACTTTGATAACTGTCGCCGTGGTGGCTTGGGGCCATACGTCCTTCTCCTAGTCCCTGCTCTCTTCTCAAATCTTGGTCTACGTAGGTTTGTGCTTGTTGGCTCAGTCACACCATTCATCGATGCTCGATCACCCATGTCTGTTAGTGTATTGATTGTATTTGATCTCCAGCTAAACTGACAGACAGTCTTCTTACGGTGTGTTCCTATACCATAAGCCATTTCGGAGATGCTGATTACCTTGAAAAAATTGCCCGGTAATACCTTTGCTTCTACGAGGTGCCCAATACTACCCTTATTTTCCTTATCTTTCAGGAGCCTCTATATACGTTCCCACAAATGCCCTCTCTTGCATACTGTTTGAACGCGCATATACCGATAGGCTGAAGTCATCTTCAATGGTCTTACCGGATTCCTTGTGCAGAGTTTCTTCACTTACGGGGTATGGACATGTACATCGCTCTCATTGATCTAACAATTTTTGATGACATCGATTTCTACGTAGTCCATCGAAATATTCCCATTGTCTTTGAAATTGTAACCCACCCTTTGCCTACTCTCTTCACGCCTGCAACGATCTTAAACCCCAGCCATTACTGGTCCTTGCGGAAATGGGTTAATGCCTCTGGTCAATGATATAGTCATGAATTGATGTCACTCACATCATACCTAGGAACATCCGTAGGTGAGCTTAATCATGGCTGTAATCTTCATCCGTTCAATACACTTCGTCTAGCGTACGTGATCCAAGGAGGCCACCGACCGACCTTCGTAGAACTGAAGGAACTCAAACCGTTGTCGATGACAATCAATGTTCTCGCTGCTGCTGGAGATGTTGCTATTTCAGTTGCTTTTTGTACCTTCTTGGAACAGCGCGAAATCTGGATTCGTGTGAAGTAATCACATCATCAATCGGCTGGTGGATGGCCTCCCCAGATTAGAATTCCAACCCTAACTCTCGGCAGATGCTGTTCTCTATTAATACGCGGCTGCTGACTTCCATCTGTGCTTGTTGCTCCCTCATCTTCGCAAGTTATGCTCCCCCCAACTTAACCAACTGATGACAGAGTTGCAGATTCTTTCACTGCCGAACACTTTGGTGTATTATGTCTTCTACTTTACAAGTAAGTCTCCTGATGTTCGAACCTGCACAAATTGTCAAGTTACCTCCTTTTCACAATCGGACGATGCATGTTCAAATTTCTTCTGTCAGTCGGATCCTAGATATGATACTCTCGCAGTTTATACCAACTCCCTTTTGGCGATGCTCAACGCTCGAAAGGGAATGCGCTCGTCCTCCGACGAGCCAGAATCGCATTCCTTACAGGACCGAACATGGGATACCTCACATTTCGGAAGAGCGCTCGCTCTGCTCTCAACCCATGATAATGGAAATATTCTGTCGTTTATACTGATCAATCGCAGATTACGCTCTTGAAGCTTTATCTGCCGATACTTGAGTTATGAGTTGACATAAACCAAACGAAGTAGGACATCATATAGATCCTAGAAAGTTAGAAACACAACTGCAGACATGTTACATGCAATAACAGTATCCGTGTCTATTGGTTAGTAGCCTCGACCAATTTTCGGGTTGTGAAGAACACACAGATAACATCTCTCGTTTGTTAGCCTCAGGAGATTCTGTGGAACTAACATCGCACCAGCCTTACACTCTGCGACCGCAAAGACTTGTATCCGAATATACACGACACGACACGACATGGCAACTCAAAACCACCAAGCGCATAGACCCGAGGAGTTCATAGCCCCTTGTCATTCATTCAAAGATTTAAAAAAAAATCATACTTAGAAACAGAAGAGTAACATGGTGGTACACCGGCAGTATAACATACTGACTGACGAAAAAAGCGACGCAAAACAGAGTGTGCATATCTACCATCGAGCACGGTCCTGGACGAAGCCAACGTCAGGGAACTGACGGCCGTCATAAAGCGCCGACCATCCTGCCCCGGGCCATTGGGTTTGGGTTTGCTATTGGCGTCGGAACTGACCATTCTTGCAGCGAAACTCTTCTACTTTGAAAGGGAAAATGCGAACCGTCATCATAACAATCTCATCCCGCTGGTCCCCAGACTGAAGGAGTCATGTACGCCTGCCGAGGGTCTAAAGACATAGGCCGCGAGTGTATTGGGTGGGTAGGGCTCGCTGGGTAGTACATAGCAGCGACATCAGCACCCATCGTCGCAGTAGGAGAATATAACTCGTGAGTCCCGACAAACGATGACTGCTCGATCGGCTGAGTGTACCCGCCGGCGTAATGCTGAGCCATATTAGGACTCAGGCTGGGAGCACGCATAGAGCCGACGTGGGCCGATAAATTCCGCTGGTGGGGGTTCATAGAAAAGGATTGCGACTGTGAAGCGAAAGAAGCCGATGGAATGGATCCAGGGATGTATACTGGGGGACTCTGCGTAGAAGATGACAATGGCGGGGGCCAAGTCGCTTGCGGAGCGGACGGTGGCGTTTCATATAGCTGAGACTGAGAAATGAGAGGACTTTGGCTTTTATGGCCTGGGGGCTGGAGGGATGGTTCATCCTGAACGGCCGACCAGATGGATCGCAGTGGATTGGGTTCTGGATTGAATAGAAGGGACGGCCTTGATTCAGAGATGCTGCGAGATGCAGTGCGAGGCGCACCCATGGCATTGATGAGCAGGTCATGCGCCGTTATATGCGGGAGAGCTGCCTTGGGCGTGACGAGGGGCGATCTATTCTTCAGAGGCGAGGCGGCCGGCGGCGCAATAGGGCTCAATGGCTTGATAGGTGTGATGGGAGCAGGGCGCGAGACTGGAGATATAGCGGGTGGTGTCGGCCTGTGAACCGATTAGGTAGCGGAATACAAAAAGGGGAATATAAGTACCTGGGATAAAGCACCATTTCTTCATCCTCATCCTCGTCCTCCTCGTCTTGTTCCTGAGCGTTCAGGTGCTCAAACGCTTCACGAACGATATCATCATTTGTGTCGCTGGTGGCCTCAGTCATGACCTCATCCTCCTTGCCCTCACAGAGATAAGGTGGTACAGGAGCAGGAATGGAAGTCTTCAAATTCAAGACGTCTGCAGTGTGCAGGGGTGAGCCCTAACAACAGTGTCAGTCTAACGGTCAAATCTTACACAAAAGTACTCGCCTCTTCATCTGCGAGGAACTGTGCATCCATGAGAAGGTCACTAATTCTCATCAACTGCTCGACATTTGGATGCGCTTGCTCTTCCACCTCCATGTGGCGCTCAACAACAGCCATCTTCAGAGGCAAGAATCCCTGCAATTCAATGTCTTCTTCCAACCCAGACGTCAACGCCGGTAAGCGATCCATAGGGAACGCTCGCGAGAGCGCGCCAATGAATTTGGTAAAGACCGACCAGAACTCAGCGATCTCGCTGGTATCATCGCAAAATTCTTTGCCTTTCTCGATAACGTAGGTGTAGTTACCGCGTAGCCATTTGCTTGCCATTCTCAGCGCTGGAAGGGTACGACGGAAACTCGCGGTTATTCGCTGGGCGAGATCGGTTTGCTCAACATCGTCCGGTAGGGGGTCCTTCAACTCTTCTATGCCAACCTCAAGCAAAGCCCGGTGGAGCAGTAGAACGTGACAGAGGATCCTAACTTCAATGGCTGCGGGAGACAATGTCGATGGTAGCGGTGAGTCTGCTGGCCTACGAGTTGCTACCGAAGCGGGCGAATCGCGGAACATTCGATGCTTCCACAGAGCGCCATGGGCGGTCACAAATAGTTTACGAATGAGCTCTTCAGGTAAGTGTCGTCCAGCAACGAGTTCGGTTACCTCAGTGTAGATCTCCTTGGACTGTTTCTTAGTCAAAGAGTCCATCCTATAAACAAGAATCAGACGCGACTTTCTGAACGAGACACTTCGGAAATGTTTACTTTTGTAAACCAAGACGCCATAGAGCGTGCAGAATTACGACCTTCTCCTTGAGTGCTGTCACAACTATAATCTTGGGAACTTGGGACGGATCGACGGGAGGACCGGTGTCTTTCTCCTTTTTCGAGCGGACTTTCCATTGTTCCAACGCTTTAGTCAACACGGTGCCCATATTCTCAGCTGCTGTGTCGTAAGGCTGGCGGACGCAGAGGGCGCGATAATAATGAGCTAAAGACTCGAAAGAGTCCTTCTGATACGAGGCGAGGATGGCTAGCTGGTGCGATGGATTGCCGTCGTGAGGCACCAACAGACGCGCCTGCTCATAGCAATGTCGCGCTTTCGCATAATTCCTGGGCCTAGGAAGAGTCTCTCCACCCGAGGCGCCCCCTCTCCTGTTCCGTCCCCGTCTAGGGAACTCGTCATGGCCGATTTTACCTCTCCCCCCACCCTCGTTGTATTGCTCACGGTATCTGGCGATATCGCCCAAGCAGACAAGCGCTTTGCTGAGGATAGATAGCCGGCTTTCGCGCTGCTCAGGCGTCGTAGGTGCGACATCCTCGACGGAATCAGCCCGAGGGAACTGGAAATGATTGCGGCCGTTTGGAGGAGTAGCATCGTTATCGACGGACCCAGTAGCAGGGATGATTTCCAAAGCGAGAAGCGCCGGCCGGGCTTCGTCGAGTGCAAAGGATCGCTGATATCTCGTAACTACCTGTGCCCAAAACTTGTCTTCCTCGGCGAGGAACTGGCGGAAGCGCTGGACAAGTTTTCGGTATTCTACGGGCCCGTGACCGTGTTGGTGATGCTGCTGGGGCTGGGTCTGCAAGATGCGATCTAGGGCGGCGATGCGCTGCTTGTAGACGGATATGATGGCATATGAAGTCTGCATCCAGAGGTGGTTCTCTACGTCCTGGGATTCCGGCGCATAGGGATGGAGGAGGAGAAGATTGAGATAACAGCGTCGCAGGCTGTCCTGGATATTCAATAACTGTCCAGGCCAGAGCAACAAGCAGCTCACTTCTTCCGTTGGAAATCCGTTTCCTTATCAAATGGATCCTTCTTTTTCAGCAACTCCTTCAAGCTCTGGTGTATACCCTTCGCCTCTCTGCAACGCAAGTAAGTAGCAGAAGTCAAGCCTGAGAATTTGGACAAACTTGAGTGTAGATTGTGGATCCGTCATAGTAACTTTTGTAAATCCCGAGTTACTGAATACGCATCGTTGTAAGAACAGTCTCCGAATGAGTCAGACTAACTTGAACGCGAATTATAAGCGCCACAGATGGACGTTGCGGTCAACGGAGGGAAGTGTATACCTTTGTTTGGCTGCAGCTTGGTCGACCCGAACTTTCTCTCTTACGAAGTCGATATTACTTACATTACCGAACCAGGCGTACATTGAGAGGAATAGGTGCGTAGTATGCTACTTGCGTTGTTTCCCATGACGTCTTACATCCCTTCAGGACTTCATAATAAATGCTAGGCCCCCCCGACCTTATTGTACACAGCCAAGCGCGATTTATCAGCCATCCTCTTCTCCGCGCAGTAACTCTAAGTATAGGCCAAAGAACGGTCACCCTCCATCCTACATCCGACAAATTTGAACATCCAAACATCTCTACCCTTTTCCTTTCCCTTGAATCCCTCGCATCCCACTTATCCTACTAAAACTGCAGTTCAAAGAAGGGGTGCCACTTTCACAGAACACACAGAACAGAGTCTACGCCTCAATAGGACTGTCCTAGGGCCACTTGATTTTATGGTCATATGAGGCTTCCTCCTGTCGACCTTGGCACTATACTAAAGAACCTAATCAATCTTCTCCATCCCTCGATCCTAATAGATGGGGTATCTATATACCAGATCTCAATTGCCCCATGGGCCATATCGACCTAGCAAATCGCGAATGGTTAGATGCAATTGAAATCTCGAGTTAGTAGTATTCGGTACTCCTGTCATGTCCGATTTCCCTTGATATTTCCGAGCTCAGATGTTTATCTTGCGTCACGGTTGGAAGACTATTGTAATTCTCCTGACAAGATATCGGGCCAGTACTACATAGGTCGGTTCTTTCTGCAAAGTGCGGTGATTGGGGCTTGACACGACGAATTTACAGATACATATTGCTGTTTTTTCTCACTACTCCGGTGCCCCAACCATCAACGGTATTACAAAACATACTCGCCACGAGATCATCGCCTAGGAGGACCCCCAAAAAAATGGGCTTACCCGAAATTCAACCAGTTCACCAATTGTTGTCCAGATGATTGAGGCGACTTGCCCGTATTCTAGGGGAGTTAGCTAGTCGAAAGCCTCGACTCGGCCAAGATCTCGAAAGCACTTCACGTACCAAGTTGCGTTCGGACTTGTGCGCTGACATCCGGACAGAAAAATCCCAACTTCTACCCGATTTTTTTTTCTCGATTTCATCCTGCAGATTTCGTCCAGATGGCGTCCATGTCAGTGTCGGTCTCGGGATTAATGGGAATTTCTAAGACGGAAGATGCCGCGGCCGCGTATCGAACTCAATCTCATTTCCGAGTCACTGTACCTGTAACATGCACATCGGCATAATGTTACAGGACATTAGAATTCGAATACATACTCATGAGATCGGGAGATAGAATTGGTTCCACCGAGGACCACATTGTTTTCTTTCGCCTTAATCCCCATGAGGTTTGCATATCCGAGCAGTGTCAAGCTGGTATTATGGGGTAAGCCGTGGACATGGAATGGGCGTATCGAGCTCACCCTTAGCAACACATTCCAGACCACATGAAAAGCTCGGTAGTAGACTTGATTTTTCTGTTGGTTTCTCATTTCACTGTACCTGTAACATGCAAGGGTCCAACGACCTCAGACTTCGAATACAACATGCTCATGAGATCGGGAGATACAATCGGTCCCACCAAGGTCCACATTGATTTTATTTCGCCAATACGTATAACTTACGATCTATCTTGCTCTCATTTTATCCCCATCAAGTTGCATATCCGAGTGTCAAGCTGGTATTACGGAGTAAGCCGTGGACATGGAATGGGCTTACCGAGCTCATCCTTAGCAACACATCCCAAACCACATGAAAAGCTCGGTAGTTATGTAAACTGTAAGGTGTCCATATCCACCGAGGACCACATTGTTTTCTTTCGCCTTTATCCCCAGGAGGTTTGCATATCGGAGCAGTGTCAAGCTGGTATTACGGGGACATGGAATGTAGAGCCTTAGCAACACATCCCAGACCACATGAAAAGCTCGGTAGTAGACTTGGTTTTTTGCTAGTTTTATGTAAAGTGTAAGGTATCCATATGCACCCCCATAACACATAATCACGAAACTCCACCGTCCACAGACTACCCATCATCCGTCCTTCGCCTCGCGCCAGTGAATCCCTTCTCCGCAGACCCACCTCTCGGATTCCGGAGGACCGTCGACGCCCCGGTCGCCTGCTCCCGTTCACCCCCAAAGATACGCTCCCTCGCCGCCTGGTACCGCGCCTCTCTCTCCCTGAACGACCCCTCCTCCCCCGCACTCGGCGCTGCCGCCGCGTTCGCCACGGTGCCGGTGCCGGGCCGCTTCAAGATGCGCATGGCGGGCTGGAAGGCCGCGGGCGGGGGCGTCGGCGTCGAGCTCGACACGACCGTCGGCATGGGCGCCGCGGGTTTGGTGTTCCTGAGCGTGGAAAGGTTGGTCAGTGCGTATCAAGTAGGACGGGGGCAGCGCACGCATCGTTCCATAGTCTCTGGTTCGCTTCCTCAGTGGGGGCCTCAGCCTGCGCCTCGTCTTCGTCCTCGTCGTCCTCCCAGTCGTCCCTTACGGGCGCCGCAGCTCGCGTCTGGTAATGAGTACGGCGAGCTCACGGCCAGGAAATGCAGGAGCCTACCGTGACCGGAGTCGAAGCTGAAGGGGCATCCCAGTCGTCCGCTATGGTGGTGGAAGTCATCAAGGACAAACCCTGTCAATCAAAGATCTAGTGATCAAGCCTCGGACGACAGGTGGATATTCCGATATATTACATTATTATATACAGTTCATAAAGATACATCTAGCAAGACATAGCAAAAAGTTATATCGGACCCCTACACTGTGGACAGATCAAAGCTGGAATGACATTGCGATCTTTGAATTTTACGATAGCCTTCGAGCAGTCTATACTCTCTCTCCAGTCGTCCGGGATCCCCAAGTCACAGAGAGCATCGTACACCAACCGCCTGGCCCTACTCACCCACGTAATATTCCCCACAATCCCACCCTGCGGGTACTTTGCGCCTTTCACCATAGGCTGCTTTGCCACTCTGACCAACTCATCTGGAAGTCCCTCCAGGAGTTTCTCGATCGTCCGCACGGCGTGGGCCTTCTTCGAGCGAGAAAAGCGCCTAACCGGGAGAACGAATGGTTCATCGCTATCTGGTGGAGACAAGAGAAGCTGCAACGGGCGATCCCGAGTGAGTGGTTCCTTGAACTTTCCCTTGACGAGACAGGATTGGTGATACGCTTTCCGGCAGCTTAAGCGGGGGCAAAAGTGCATGGCTACGGTATCGTCGTCTGGGTCGTATGGTTGCTGACAGAAACATGTCTCGTTCGGCTTTGGCTATCGATGGAGTTGGTGATAATCTAGAGACAGAGGAGGAAACACGTACATCAAGCGTTCGGGCTTCCCTCTCAAAGTCGTACCGACACCAATAAGCGTCTTTGCCTATGGCACCCTGCTCCACATCCTCGTCACTGTACCGCTGTATAGTAGCAATACCTAACCTAGTTAGAACCGTCGCCGGACCGCCGTGGAGGCAAGTCGCCTACCGTCTATGGTCGTCGAGTGGATCAAGTCGTAGTGGTCGGAGAATATGCGTTCGTGCTCTCCACATGCTTCGGGGTCGCTGTAGCTCCATCATGAAGGGCAAAGCGGCGCAACCAAAGGGGCACTCACAAAGACTTGATGACATCGGCCACGTCGCGTGGTGAGTAGTACCATTGGGCCCGAACCCAGACCTGTGTCCATCAGAAGGTGCGAAAGGCTAATGTAAAGGAAGACGTACATCGCTGGGATTTTCCGCTGATGAGCGTATATCGCGCACTCTGGCCAGCCAGTACTCGTCCATCCCTAGCGTCTCGTCGACTGCTCGTCCATGTGGCCAGACGAGGACGCTGAGCGCCCGTTAGAATGGAACATTGAGATGAAAGTGTAATAGACATACTCGTCGTTCATTCTGACTTGATGGTCCACGTCTTCTGCATCCGGCACTAGAGACGAGAACGATAAACCAACGAATGAGGAAAGAATAGAAGTTCCTCACTAACAAACCGTGCAAACTTTTTCCAGGACATGAACTGGGCCTGGGACGGCGCATCCGGGTCTCCTCCTACTTGTCTTTTGACTGCCCTTGTTGATTTGCGCCGAGTGAACAGCAGACGACGACGACGAGCCATAACAAGTTGGGTGGACGCACGTGACCGAACTCTGCCTTATTACGTCAGACCCTTACTGGGCATGAGGCAAGACCTACAGCCTTTTCCTCTACCGCCTCGTCCTAGACATGCTCTTTTACCTCACATCGCGAATTATCTGGTGCGTCTGTCGTCGAGATCTTGCCATCGATGAACGTGCTCATGTGCCGTGTATGCCAGCTCCGTTTCTGCGTTTCTCTACCCTGGATACGCGTCTTACAAGACACTCAGCCAGCGACCGGCATCGGAAGAGGAGCTAGAACGATGGCTTATGTACTGGTCCGTGCTTGGATGCATCGTCGCCGTTGAATACGTCGCCGAGTGGCTGATCTCATGGTGAGCTCCTTTATGTTTACGTTCCACAGCGACAGCATTTATCCTTCATTTCAGGATCCCGTTCTATTACCTCACAAAGACGCTCTTCTTGCTCTATCTGTCCCTTCCCCAGACGCAGGGATCCACATATCTCTATATCAACCATCTAGAGCCGTTCTTCACCACGCACGAAGCCCAGATCGACGCCACCACAGCATCCCTGCGCGCCAAACTGTACTCTTTCGTGCAGGCGCGCGCCAGGGCCCTCTGGGACCAGATCTCGGCTAGCGTGGGACAGCAATCCTCCGCGGATCCCGTAGCTGGCGGGGGGACAGAAGGCCCGCCTCCCTCACTCAACAACCCCGTATCGGGCCCCGCTCAGCTCGTCACGTCCTTCTGGCGGTCGTACGGCCCCAGCATCGTCGCCTCCGGTGCTGCGCTTCTCAAACAGGCGACCCCGGCTCCGACCCCTGCATCCTCACGGATGTCAGGGCCGACTACCAGGTCCATCCTGGAGAGGCGACGCCAGCTGGAGGCTGAACTCGCCGCCCTGCCCAAGGTCGGCGAATCTGGATCACCCCTATTGAGTCCCCCGGGGGTGTCCTCAGACCAGGACGTGTACCTGCGGGAGCGTGCGACGTCCGTGACGGGCCGGTATGAGGAGATAGAAGTCCCGAGCGACGTCGAAGGGTACGATGTGGGGCCTAGTGGCCCGGGAGGAGACGAAGTCGGGTACTCGTACGATCCGCGTCCTGCTGCGCAGAAGCGGGGAAGCAGCTGGTTTGGCTGGGGCGGTGCTTCCGGCACGGCTGAGTATGAGAGGGTCAAGAGTGATTGATCATATAATATCTGGACTATCACAGGCATCTGTATCTGTCGGTGTAATTGTATACAATGGATTGACGCACACGGGATCGACAGCCACGATCAATGTGGACGTAGTCTATCATTATTTAGCTGCAGTGGGTGGCTGCGACGGTGCATGCTGTTGTAGGAAACAGTGGGCTAACGCCACCATTTCACGGCTCCTATTTCCCTGAAGATCTCGCAGGCGGGAGATTTATGGATGAGGATCTATGAGGATGCGAAAGAAAACTCGGATTTTGGCGAAATGGATCAGACATATTAGTGCGTTGTCGTGGCGTGGCGCTTCTCACTGCCTCGTCACAAGGAGAACAGCGGGCGTAGTGCGAAGATTTCACTCCCTCGAGAGCAATTTCATTTTCAACGTTCCAGGAAAATGGAAATCGACAGAGATCCAAGCACCACTAGTGGATCTCCGAGATAACCATTGACGTGATTCCATCACTTTCGACGTACCCCAAAGAAGACCTGCCCGTAGTAAGCTTCTGCTGCGTATGATTTCTTTTCTGCCTTCCATGCATATTGTATTTCCTCCGGGACGACTAGTCACGCCGAGAGCACACGCGACGATAACGCCGAAGGCCCTGTATGTAAACCACGCCGTCGTCGAATCCAACGGCTCTGAGTCATGATTTAGTGGAGGAGCCTAGCTGCAACGTCGGCCGGCCCCGCTCTCGCGTCAGCCATCATCCAATATTCAGGGCCCTCCTCCCTCGACCCGGAAGTAAAAAAAAAATTGAGAGCGATCTTGGCCTAAGTTTTGATCGATCTACTACGTCGTGTTGATGGCCTTCCTCCGATTCGGGGTCAAAAAAGCTTACGCCCAAATAAAGAGTAAGAATACCTGGATAAGGATATATTAGGGGTATTTTGAAACGAAATTCCGGGAGCGGTGCCTGGCCGGTTCTCTCTGACCTTTGCCATCATGCTTAGTCGTAGGATTGCAACTTGACTTGGTACCACCACCTTGTGTGTCTGGGGCTTTGTGTGTTTTTTTCCGTATTCCTTATTCCTTACTTGCTTGCTGTTCTTCACTGGTACTTCTCTCGGCCACCGACTGGAGTGATAGTGCATCTAATCGACGTTGCTCTTCAGAGCGAGCCTGTGCGACTTTCCCTGTTATTCTCCCCGTGTATCGTCTCGAATTCTGTTGCGCGGTGGTGTACTCGAGTTGATATATTTGTCACCATCCTGCGTCTCTTGGGTTAGCTTTCATGGCCCCGCAGCCGCGAAAGGACAATTCTGGGCAGCGCGTACAAGACAAGGAGTCAAAACGTTCCCAAGGTCGTCTGTCATGCGCAGAGTGCCGGTATGTATTCCATTTATTCTTGGTGGTTTACGTTACTGAACTTTCTCCTTGTGTCACAGACGGTAAGTCGGCGCGTTATTTACCTCTGAAATGTACTCTCATCATACCTCCTCTCACCAAGACTGAAGCTCAAGTGTGACAAGACAGTACCCTGTTCCAGGTAAGACCTATCGTTCAAGGGACCCTTCACGCTGTGCTCACCCGTTCCCAGCTGCAAACGAAGAGGTTGCTCTGCAATTTGTCCCAATGGCAGTCTTATCACGGGTCAAGGAACCAGGTACACCCGTCCCTCAATAAGTTTGTGCGTCGATGTCATGCCAACATGTAACTCTGCAGGTTCGTACTCGCAGACACCGAAAAACTCCATCAGAAAATCGCGCATATGAGTGACCGGATTCGTCAACTTGAGGATGCTCTTATGATCCTGCAGTCGACCATAACAACCGAACCCCATCCGCTCCTTGATCGTGATTTGCTCAAGATCAAGTCCAGTATCGAGCTTCATGCGGCTATCCAAGAGTCGGAGAACAATGCGGCGCAGGCCGAGGAAGCTGACGATTCTCAGTATATCGACGCTTTTGGCACCCTGGCCATTCGCGATGATGGTGCTGCTACTTTCTACGGACGGTCTGCTGGCCAAGAGGTGAGTACTCGGAGGCTTTCATGTAAACGTTGCAGCCTCATGACCCTTGTGATCCAGAGTCTCCTTATTGTATGTTTGCTATGCTGTAATTCTCCCTCTAGATGCGATTACTTAGCCCAGTCTCCCTCTAGGGTGAGGTAAATGAAGCCAAGGAATCCTCCGCCAGTCCAGAAACGCATCATTCGACCACAGCCTGGATTTCAGATCTCGCGCCGCCCGTCACCCAACTATCAACCAGTTTCCCATTCTCCACCGTACCCGCGGGGATCAGCCTTGATTATCTCGTCGAAAACCACATTCCGGAATGGAACGAAGGATATCGTCTGTGCAGTTTGTATCTCGAGACCGCTCCGTGGTTCTTTGGTGCCGTACATCAGCGTCAGCTGTTCGAGGAACTTATTCCCTTGTGGTACCAGGACGGCACGAGAAGGCCAACCAACTCGTCACCTCCGTCCGCTACTTCCGCCCCAGTAACCAAGGGCGGAGCCCATGACCTGGCGTTGCTGTTCATTATTTTCTGTTTCGGAGCCCTAACCGATATGAACCTCCCACCTGCGCCGGACAATCCGGTGTGCGAGCAATACTACGATTTGACGAAAGCGGCTTTGTCTATCGAGCCCCTCCTGGAGAGACCTCCTTCCGTCGCTACAGTCCAAACGCTCTCCTTGATGGCCATCTACGAGGGTCTCAAGAGCGGTGAAAACAGCATCGAGTCCACGTGGACGCTTATGGGTATTTCCACAAAGTTGGCCCAGAGTGTACGTTGAACTGCTCCCGGCGAGGGTCATGAGATGAACTGACCACCATCCCTGCAGATTGGTCTACGTAAGTCAATTGACGGGATACAGACACGAGATGGGGCTAAACGAGGAGCAAATCAGATCGGGACTGTGCGCGCTGGAAGCTCCCTCCGGCTGAGGTGCAGAAACGACGCGCCCTCTTCTGGGAGCTGTTCATTACCGATGGTTGGCAGGTAATGTATTTTAGTTTCCTATGCCGGTATCTCTTACTCAATACGTATGCGATAGAGCCTCGCCACTGGGCGATTGGCAACGTTCTCCCTCCCTTTTGTCGACTGCGAACTTCCGAGCGATCCCGATCAAACTATGGCTGCAGACGGCACCATCCAACCGAGTTGTGAGTCCCGTGATCGTATCTCGTAGGAGACGGTTGCCAACGACACTGATTTCGCAGTTCCATTTTGGAAAGCACGGTTTGGAGCCGAGTGTGTCGCTGCCGTCGTTCAGGGTACTCTGACTTCTCGCGCGCCTAAGTACTCGATCATATTGGATTTGGACCGGAAGGTGAGGGATATGGAGCTTCCCAAGTATGCGCAGGGACCACCTCCGGAGGGACTTGGTTTGAGCGAGACGATGAGTCATTTCATGCCGACTAATTATCGCGAACTCAGTTGGGTGGTTTTTTTGATGCCTCGGCTCAGTGTGCGCTAATGTTGTTGCTTCTAGCGCTCCTCTATATTCATCGTTGCTTCTTCGTGCATGCTATTAACAGCAACCCGAACGATCCAATCAAGAGCCAATATGCGCCCTCGTTCTTGGCTGGTTACCGGAGCGCGTGCGATTTACTTACATCAGTGAAAGAGCAGTTTACGCGGTTCCCGGCCCAGATTGCGCGTTTCTGGGTCTTGTGGACGCATGCGTTCTCGTCGACGGTGAGAATACTTGCATATGGATGGTACATGTGTATCTAAAGTTTACAGGTGATGATTTCTTCGGTCGTTATACACGGGCCTACGTGCAAAGTGGCGCCAGCCGCGTTGTTGGAGCTCAAGGCCGCCTGTGACCTCTTTGATACTGCGGCGAGATATGGTGGGAGGGCCGTGAAGTTCCTGGTTAGTCGATCCTGTAACTTTGACATCACCAGATTTATTGACCCGTTGCTTTTCAGCCTATTGTCAAGCGTCTGCAAGGCAAGGCGCAGAAGATTTATTTCGACATGCGAAACGGTATAGCACCTACGATCGGAAAGGATATCTTCCGCCCTTCGACGGAGAACGACGATGACGACGAGATGCATATATTCAGTGGGAAGACGCGAACGCTCACTACGAAATACCCCTCACGACCGACCCCGCCAGCTCGCACTGCACAATCAGACTCGAGGGCTCCGTCCGATTCGCCGCCTCAGACTAATAATCCGTCCTTCTCGGGTGTGCATCCAAGCTTGGTCCATGAACTTAATGGGTTCGACGGGCATATCCGTGCCCAGATTGAGAGTGCGTATCAACAGGGTAACGAGGTCTTCGCGCAGGCTCTGTTGGGCGAGACTCAGCCGTACCAGGCAGAGCAGCAGAGGTATCTTGCTGAAGAGGCGCAGCTTCGTCAAGCGCAACTACACCAGCAACAGCAACAGCAACAGCAACAGCGGCCGTCCCCGCCTCAGCAGCACCCTCCGGCCATGCAGCAACCACCTCCAGCGGTGCAACAGCCAGCCCTCGCTATGCAGCAGCCGCCCCCGGCCGTGCAGCATCAGCCTCTGCCGCAACAGCAAACCTATTACCAACCGCCTCCCGTACCGCCGCCGTCTCAGCAACAGTATGCTCAACCAACGTCTTCGGAGCAGTATCAGCAGCACTCGCTTCGTCGTTCCCGGTCTATGCATTACGAGCACCCCCGCGAGGTCGAGACTGTTGTGCATCAACCGGATCCTATGGCTGCTCAGTCTCAGGTGCACCAATATGCTACTGCTGAGGCCCACCAGACATACCAGACGGCCACCGACTATGCCCAGCAACATACGGCTCCGGCTCCGGCTCCGGTCCAGCCACGACATACTTTAACGCACTCCCAATCTCACTCCAATCTCAATGCATTGAGACACTCTCAATCTCACTCTAGTCTCCATCAGTTATCATATCAAGAATACCAACAACTGGCTCCCCCTGCGCCTCGCGTATACCAGCCACCACAGGAACCGCCGCCGCCACCGCCACCACAACAGCACCGGCAAGACGTGTACGAATACTCGAACAAACCTATGTACCACCACCACCACCACCAACAACAACAACAACAACCACAACCCGTGGCGCCCGAGTCGATCTCGCCGTCTACGAGCTACTCCCAACAACAATATCCTTCTCCCGAGACTGCTTCTACGTCCGCCGCCCAACATCAATACTGGACCGATCAAGCTATGGACACGACGGCGGATTACAACCAGCAGCAGTCACATTACGGCATGCACCAATATCACCCACAGCAACATTATACGCCTGAGGGGGCCATGAGGGGCATTGCAGCTGATGATCAGAGTCTCCAACAAACGTGGCAGTCGTATATGTACAATGTAAGCTTCGAATTTTGGTTTTCTCCGGATGAGCTTTTACTTATTGCTTGCTGAATGCGCCAGGTTGGTTCTCCTCGGCACCTCCTGGAAGACTAGGGACAAGAAAAATTTCGCGGGCATTTTCTTTTTTTTCTTTTCTCATTTGTATTAATACATACTAAGGCATTATGGCCCCCTCCCATCTCTTTTCTTCCATGCTCTGCCAGTGCTATCTCAATTGCATCTATTCGTTGGGTTTCACAGGTCCCGGTCATGTTTTAGCTATCATCATTTATGTTGTCATCTTGCTATGCTAATATCTCGTTTCAATAATAATACCAAGTACCCGGAGTTTTATACGAGCAGTGAAGTTCGGCCAGAAGTGATGTATGCCCGTCGAGCGGCTGATAGGTTCCTGAAGGATGCAAGCACCGAGTGTGTGGTTGTGATTTGGGGGACCTTCCTTGTTATTGAGATAGAAGCATCTATATTGAAGTTAGTTGAATGTAAGGAACGACATGATAACGGCGGCGTCTGGATTAGCAAGTGTCATAAGAGATAGCTGTGATTACTGCGGGTCCTTTGGCTGTAAACTTGGTTGACCGTGGTCGAAACAAGTGCCTTCCGACTGGATGAAGCTACGGGCTACGATTCCGATGGGTTGTAGACCACCTACGCTCAATAAACGCTGTCTTAATTGGCCTTCTTCTTCAGACTTTTGCTTCGGGATCCCTTTCATCGATGGGTTTCCTCCTTGTTGGTCTCAATGTCAATCCCGCGTCTTCTATGTGAACTAGCACGACCATTCGCGCATGAACTTGAAAGGATGATAGCGATGGCCGTTGAACGTATACACAATTTGAAAGAACGTATAATATTCATGTTGATGGCTACTGTTAACTAGGAAAATAGGAACTTTAGGGACACGCGTGATGTTATCTCTAGAAACCTGCAATTACATGGGAAATTGATGTCATAACGTAGAAGTGGGATCTGTGATATTACAGCAACGAGGCGCTGGTGCTCAATACCTAGTACGATGTTAGATGAGATTCAACAGCATGAGGAGCATACTATTACTATTGGGATGGTTTGGGGTGTACGCTGGCCCTCGGTACCTATGATACCAATTGTTGGGCATTGTCTATACCCTACTTTCATCTCGAGGCGTTACTAATACGTAGATCGGCTATATGGTCGGATACGTCTGGAGTATCTCGGATATGATACCGACACCTTTCTCGGAGCCTCCATGAACCGAGGCGATTGACAGTTGGAGAATATAAAGATCGGCATTGATGGGTAAATGAAAATGCTGGTTTTGCGCGGTGGCGATGTTCGGTCCAAAGAACGAAGAGTCAAATAGCGGATTGTTCGAGCGCCTCGGTATATTGTGGTTGTTGAGATTATAGATAACTTCTGAGGTTTCATCGCAAAACACGACTTCACGTCGCCAGACGGGTAGGAAACTGCGAGGCGCAGAGTCTTGGAAAACATTTTTGACGCCAGAGGTGTACGTGAGCTTCTGTACAGGGGCGAGGTAGACTAACAAGGGAAGGGAGTGCATATAAGCTCATCCTGGGGAGGGATCTTCCAATGTTCGTTGTCTATCAAGGCGAGTACGGGAAATGTGATCGATTTCCTGAACGCCGTCCGTCGAGAACTTGAGCAAAGATAACATCCTGAGACTCCTGCAGACATCGGCTGAGCACGTAGAAGAGGAACGTACTCTTCCTAGTTCCCGAGTGCCCATCCAGGACGATGCCCCGAGCATAACACCTAGGTGTCTGACAAAAGTGTTGTAGCCGCTTGAAGATACAGAGATACTTATTCCTTGCGGACCAAATACCGAGAGCCAGAAAAGCAAAGATATGGAGGCCTGAGAAGACTGAAAGGTGTATAACTGGTTGACACCGAGAAAGTTGTTGTTTCCCCACCAGTATTCGTGGAAATGCTGCAAAGTGCTCATGGTAATGAGTGTCATGAGGGGAAGAGATACGTCTGTAGCTAATCGATCGTCTTGATTCTTGAATGACTAAATTCTGAGTTCAAAACTGGTTGATACATTTTCGTATCATTTCGGGTGCGCTCGGTCTCACTTTTCCACCTTTTCAACCAAGGTAACACTTGTGGCATTCTTACCAGGATGTTTTTGCCCTTACATATATGCTTGAGTTATATTTCGTAGCTTTCGGTCATAAAGGCGCGAGCCACTTATTTCAGCAGCCCGAGCATAAAATCACGTCGGCGTCTTAGCTGAACACAACCGTTCCGATTCTATACTAAACTTCCGACGATATATTATACGTATTACAGACCCTGACACAGCAGTTTACCTCTTCTAATTTGGGCCCTGCATAACCTAACCTCTGTAGGAACGGCAACGAGCGAAGCCAACAGAATCCCAGACGAGTCTGCAAACCCGATGGAACCAATCTTGAACTCGCGTTCTTGGCGCGTCCGTTCAACGTCGTTGGCTGCATTTGGGTCTGGGTGCTCTTGGTTGACGCGGTAAAAGACGTTGACGCTGAAAAAAAGAAGGGGTCAGCGCGGTGTCGTATTTGCAAAGCGGGTACGTACTAAGCCAGGCCGCCGCATATGCCTTCGAGGCTCACCAGGAGGAATACGGTGATTATGCTCAGTCCTTCTGAATCATCAGAGTAGAAACCTACGGCAGACTCGTATGCCAGCGACAGGAGGATCAAACACTGCACTATGGAAGGCAAAGAGAGTAGCCGAGCCGGTAGCGGAGGAAGCCCCATCGATATCGAAGAGCGGGAGAAGAACACGGTTGTTTGGTAAACAAGCTGTTTGAATTAGATAAAAAGGGGGTGGCGGCGGCAGCGAATAGTACAGTACCTGCCAAAGAGGATAGTAGTCGCGAACTGAGTGTATGAACTTGCTCAGAAAGGAATACTTGTCAGGAGAAGGAACCGGATACAGAAGAGTAGGAGCTATGCCCTGTACGCCTTAGCTTCAGCCTAGAGCGATTGGGAAGATGGTAGAAATGGCGTTTGCGCACCTGATTAATGGTATACTCAAACTATGATGATGATGTCAATACAGCACACTAAATGACAATGAACACCGCGTACCAAGTATACACAGACTACGGGTATAGTGCATTAGCTTCATCCAGAGGTATAAGTGCAGCACTCACATAGTGGTAACATATATTTCATCAAGAGAGGCTTGACAAGCTGTAGTTTATCATTTGGAGATAAGGATACTCTTTTCGGACCTGCAGGTACACTGCCTTCCTCTTCAGCGATATCATCTTCAGTAGGCAATGGTGTGTATGGAAGCGTGGACGTAATTGGACAGGCCGAATCGTCATCGTCATAGGACGACGATGGCAAGAAGGCAGAATTAGGAGGAAGCAGGAAGTAAAAAGCGAGCGGTATGACGAATGGAAGGACCTAGGAACGCGATAAGCGACGGTATCGCAGTTAGGTGGAGTAGACGTACTGAAGAAAGTCCGACGCCGACGCGTACGCCCAAGCTGCGAAGCTCCCACCACAAGAAGGCTCCGACCAGACCGGCGGCCCCAGTACCCGAAGCAAAGTACCTAGACATTAGATCAGAAAACTGCTACGGCGACACAGGAAGACACACACCCTACGCTGTGTCCAGCGATGGATGGAGGAGCGTAGGTGGTGGAAAGCTGGAGAAAGGTTAACTCCCCCAAGCCTAAAGGACGGGTTAGTCGGAGTTAGGCTACAGGCGAAATGAATACCTGATGAGAACGACGCGAGACTAATACCCAAAAGTCTCATCGATAAAGCATCAGAAAAGGCCACGACCTACCTCTAGTGAGCATAGAACGCGGGAAAGGGGACAGTCTAGACGCACAATCATTCCAAGCACGCTAAGAAGACAGCAGCCAATGACACGCTTGGCGTAGCGAATACGACCCTTGAGGACGTACGGCCAGCCAACCTTGACGACGAGTGCAGGTGCGATGTTACAGAATGCGATTATTCCCTTTGGAGTAGAAGGGGGCACCAGGTCGAGGGCCGCCGACAGAATGATGACATATAGCACTAGCACTCGAGTGAGACTAGAAACGCAGACGACGACGAGAACGCGCTAACCGTTGTTAATGAGGCCGAAAAGGAAGAACGAAAAGGCTAGCCTGACTAGCGCTCTGCGGTCGCTGGTCGAGCCTACGTATGCACAGAGCAATCAGGACGACGATCAACAGTGAAAAGGGAATGCTCACCTTTGGGCTCCTCGTCCTCGATATCTGCAGCGACGTCGAGCCGTGTATCGATGCCGGCAGCAGAGGAGGTGGTAGGTCGCATTTCCCAAGTTTCGGATGATGACAGTGGCCTTATGGGATCAGACATGCGCCCATCGCCCGGGTCGGATCCAAGTGGAACGTGCGCGGTCTCTTTCAGAAAATAAATAAGAGCAAGTCGAGCTGATAACGAGCACTGTCGAATAACGACTATCAGTATTAGTCTGTCTCAGAGAAAACAGCACAGAGCACCGACCCTAACCTTCGTGCTCGGCCCGAACTTCCGGTACTTTTTTTCATACCTCCATGACATCTCAACCCAAAGCTGGTCCTTCTCGACCTACCAAGGCAAAGAAGGGCGCCAAAAATGCAATTCGTCCTGCGAAAGCCAGGCAGATGACAGAAAACCAGAAAATAGACACCTTGGAGCATGATGCCTTGAATTTTGTGAGTCGCACAAGGATGCACTGGAAATGTTGGATGCTCACCAGTACAGAACAGGTTCCTCCAGAAGACTTGAAGGCGTTTGCTGATCTGCAAATATCTGACTATACCAAGAGAGGTATATACTAGCTTTTTGTTCCGCGGTACGCAGGCTGATCATCACCAGGATTAAAAAAGGCCTTCTTCGTAAACATGACAGATATTCAGGCAAAGAGTATACCTGTGTCACTCAAGGGAAAGGACGTCCTAGGCGCTGCTCGTACCGGAAGTGGCAAGACACTCGCGTTTCTCATCCCTGTGCTCGAAATCCTTTACCGTCACAAATGGGGTCCCTCGGATGGATTGGGTGCCCTAATAATATCACCGACGCGCGAGCTGGTATGTTATTGAACGCCTATCTCAACTTTATGTCTTGACTCACGCTGTCAGGCTGTTCAAATTTTCGACGTTCTACGGTCCATCGGTGGCTACCATTCGTTTTCCGCCGGCCTCGTCATTGGAGGAAAGAATCTCAAGGACGAACGAGATCGCTTGTCCCGAATGAACATACTTGTTGCCACTCCGGGACGGTTGCTTCAGCACATGGACCAAACGTTCGGATTCGAATCGGACAACTTGCAGGTCCTTGGTCAGTTATTCTCCATGATACTTTGTTCTCCATTCTCATTTATCTCTAGTCTTGGACGAGGCTGATCGAATTCTGGACATGGGATTTTCCCGTACTTTGTCCGCACTCCTTGCCCATCTTCCCAAGTCCAGACAGACATTGCTCTTCTCCGCTACACAGACCCAGTCAGTGAGTGACTTGGCCCGACTGAGCTTGAAGGATCCTGTCCACGTTGGCATACACGATGCCCAAGACGCCTCTAGTTCGATAGCAACACCCGAAAATCTATCGCAGCACTACCTTGTCTGCACGTTGGACCAAAAGCTCTCATTGCTTTGGAGTTTCATCAAGTCTCATCTACAATCCAAAGTTCTTGTCTTCCTGTCTAGCTGTAAACAGGTTCGCTTCGTTTACGAAACCTTCTGCAAGATGCATCCCGGTATCTCCCTCCTTCACCTTCACGGCAAGCAAAAACAGACTGCGCGGCTCAACATGTATAATAAATTCACTACATCTAAGCATTCAGTGCTGTTTGCGACCGATATTGCTGCACGCGGACTGGATTTCCCGTCGGTGGATTGGGTCTTGCAGGTCGACGCTCCGGAAGACGCGGAGACCTATATTCACCGGGTCGGCAGAACCGCACGATATGAGAGCAAGGGAAAAGGCCTCATCTTTTTGATGCCAAGCGAAGAAGAAGGTATGCTGGCCGCTCTGAAAACCAAGTCGATCACCGTCGACAAGCTCAAGGTCCGAGGGAGCAAAACACAGAACATCGACAATCAACTCCAAAACCTTGCATTCCAAGATCCAGAGATCAAATACCTCGGTCAGAGGGTGAGTTGCATCCCGAAAAGACGTCTTTCCCCATGCCTGATCTCGCTCGAATGCAGGCTTTCGTATCCTACCTACGATCTGTCCATCTCCACAAAGACAAGTCCATATTCAAAGTATCGGAACTGCCTATCGATCAGTTCGCGGAATCTTTGGGCCTTCCAGGCACGCCGAAGATCAAGTTCCTCAGCAAGGAGATGGCGAAAAAGAAGAAGAACGCTGATCGGACGGCTGCTAAAGCAACATCCGAAGCCTTGAAGGAAAACAGCGGGTCCGAGGTGGAAGAGGATTCATCGAGCGGAGAAGAAGAAGAAAATGTTTTAGAACAGGCGACAACCAAGGTATACCACCGACTCTTTTCCCTTCCCAAGGACTTCATAACTGATCACCGTCCACTAGGCTGATACCGTACGAACGAAATACGATCGGATGTTCGAACGAAAAAACCAAGGTGTCCTATCGGAGCACTACAACAAACTTGTCTCCCGCGAGCCAGGGGACGACGATGACGACTTTATGACCCTCAAACGAGCAGACCACGACCTCGAAGAGGACCCGTCCGCCGAGCCTCTCAGCCTCGTCAAACTCGACAACCTGTCCAACCGGAAGCTCAAGCTCGGCCGGGCGAAGCGGACGTTGATCTTGAACGCGCCGTCGTCGAAGAAGATAGTGTTCAACGACGCGGGTGAGGCGAAGGAGGCGTACGGTGTGGCTGATGCGGAGGAGTGGGTACAGGAAAAGGGCGGGATGGAGGGCGTGATGAAGGAGGGAGAGAAGTACGCGGAGGGAGAGAGGGGCAAAATGAGAATTGCGGATGTTGTGGATAAGGAGGAGGCGAGGGAGAAGAAACGCGAGAAGACGAGGAAGAGGAAGGAGAGGGAGAGGGAGGTGGCGATGGTATGTGAACCCACCCAGTCGTTTTCTTTTCGTGTTGACCTGACTTCTTTTAGATGGATGATGGACCTATCGTGGAGCCGTTATCTGAGGATGACGGTTATGTCTCTCCGACGTTCGACTTGAGCTCCGATGACGAGGACGATGCTGTAGACCCTCCCCCGAAGCGCCAGAAGAACGCTCACAACCGGAAGTCTGGAGGTATTGAGGAGGATGAAGAGCTTGCATTGCAGTTACTTGGGAATCGTCGGTAGCTACATACTTCTCTGTATGGGAAATCATTTAAAGATTTGCACGCTCTGTTGGGGAGTTGATTATCAGTGAATTCAAGACCCAGCGGAGTAATCATTTCGTTCAGACTGTCTATTATGGCTATTCTAGTTATGAGTGCATCTACCATGGATTTATGAGGTTGCCACGAGTCACTATGGAAGTATGAGAGTTTGGAATGACTCTTGACGATAATGTTACTGTTAGTGGAAGCAGTGTCACTTTGAGGCGTAGTAATCCGACACTATTCGGAGAAAAGGAGTATAACTGAGTTCAACTATAGACACGATCATGTGACATATGGGTAACTGTCAGTCCGGCATTTGGAAGCTGAAAGTACAGTTTGCAGCACATTCAAACGTGCCATGCATGATAAACTATATAATGCAGGGTGTATGGGCAGGAAGACCGGTGATGCTTCCGGTGGGTAATGTCTAATTACGCCACATTCACTCTCAAAACTTGGCACCTGTTTCTAAGGTGCTTTGCTTAGGCACAGTATGTTTTCTGATTTCAAGAAGATGGCAACAATCTTTCCCACTCCCCAGCAAGATAGTATATCTCCAGCTCACGATGCCCGAGTTATGTAGCCCTCCATTCTAGACTTCAGCTTCCATCCTCCGCAAGTCCCCGGTGGTTTAGGAGCTCCGACGTCCCTGGACGTTTCCTTTCGCCTCCTAATTTGTATACAGATGATTGTCGAGCACACGGACTTTTGTTTGAGTATACAGAGCTCGGTCCGAAAGGAGTCGGCGATTACTTATAAGACGCGGACATACGGTAAATTCTTCGACTCGGGGATCACGCATCATTGATTGTCTATCTGTTCGATTACGATATACCGACACCATGTAAAGAGAAGCAGGAAATAGCTGCGCCACTGACTGGTAGATCTAGAAAGATATCTCTTAGCTTGGGCTGAGTAGATTGGCAAGGAGAAACCAACTTGAACCTTAGCGAAATTCTAGGCTATGCGCTTAACACCGTAGGCGACGTCGTTCCAAGGCGCTAAATACCAGGTACTACGGGCCGTTCATCATTGGTTTTTATATATAGTCCCCGTCCGAGGATACGGCGATCTGTTTGGGTGATTCAGGTTTAGCAAACCAACGTGAGATATGGATGGGCAAGGACATACCAGCAAAAAAAAGAGAATGAGTTCAAGTGATAGAAGGTGATAGGACCCTTATGAGAGAAGAGAAAGACGAAGAGAGGCGATGATCGGCAATTGCCGTAACTCGACAGTTGATCCAGTTGACCGCTCTATCATGAATTCTCACCAACTGAATCATGCCCAGCGACCACATGTGCAGCTGCTTCACCAATGACCACCAAGAACACAAAGCGTCCTAAGCTCTTCCCTTTCTTCACAACGCCGGCCCTCAAGTTCAAATTTGCCATTCGTTTCAATAATTTCACTCACTCGTCCAAGCAGAAATCGCCCTCAAGGACATGTCCACCCAAGTCGCCTTCGCCTACACAGGCACCGGAATTATCGCCTGGGACTGTGCTGGGCCGTGGGTCAGAGTACACGTTGGTACGGCCCCTGGGGAACGGGGGGTTCTCGACGGTCTGGTTGGCACAGACGGATAAGGAGGACGATGTCGACGACGGCGCCTCCTTCCATACAGCCTTGACATATCTCTCGCCGCCTGCATCGAACCTGGTCGCCATCAAGGTCCTCACGACAGCGGGTGAACGGACTCGCGAACTGTCGAAGCATCTGCGACTGGATCACCCACCAGACCAGCTCGTCAAACTGCTCGACCATTTCACTTTCGGTGAGCGACAACGGGACAGGCGAGTCTCTCTCCCTGCAGCGCTCCCTGTTCGCCCCGTACCCGCCCCATTTCCGTCGACATGTCTCGTACTTTCCCTTCACGGCCCAACTCTCAGCGACCTCAGACAGCACCTTGGCACTCGCTGGCTACCGTTACCCATCGTGAGACGCATCACGACCGACGTCTTGGCCGCACTCGACTTTCTTCATTCCCAACACCTCATTCACACCGACGTCCAGCCACGAAATATCCTCCTGTCCCTACCCGATGCCCTCTCTCTCGACCAATCAGAGTGGAGATTCGTCCTAGCAGACCTAGGCCACGCCGTCCAGCTTCCTCACAAACGCCACCCTTCATCGAACGTTCAGCCACATGCCCTTCGCGCACCCGAAGTTATTCTGGGTTTGAATTGGGACGAGAAGATCGACATCTGGAATTTAGGTTGCTTGGTGTACGAGTTCGCCACAGGAGGACCGCTTTTTGATCCATTCTTCCAACCCACGCCAGACTATGAGGCTATGACACCCGCCCAGATACACCTGTTGCAGATTATCGAGCAGGTTGCTGAGGTTCCGCAATGGATGAGGGATCCCGGAACTAAGGGACGGAGTGCAGAGTTCTTTGATGCAGACGGTGAGCCGTTTCTCCAATGGCTAATCGCACTTGGCTTAGTATGTGTATCTTCCAGGAACCTTCCGATGTCCCTTCCCGCTCCAAATGACTTCTTTGGAGGCGATCGTTAAAGGCGTATGGAAATTCCCATCGCCTGCAAGCAGTGAACGGGAGCATTTCTGTGCTTTCTTGCGCACAATTGTGTGCGTCGATCCTCAAAAAAGGCTGAGTGCAAAGCAGGCGCGCTCGGAGAGTTGGATAACATTTCCGCCTGCGTATACCACTAAGTTTATACCGTCCTAATATTGTGCTGTCACATCTGTGCTTAGATCTCTTTGCTGTGGAATCATCTAGTGGTTAACTGTAGTTTTTTGTATTTTGTTCATGGTAGAGTTGTAAGTACACCATAGACGCTCTAAGCTATCAGAACGTTTGGAGCGGTTGGGATAATCCCGCACGTAAGGTATCGTTGGACGTTCGAGACTGCGATATTCCAAGTGTCAGAAAGTCACGTACTCGGTAGCTGAGTCGCAGGAAGAGTTCACTGAAAAAAGTACTCGGTTCCATCTTTCATTATACAACAGCTTGTGGCATGCGCACTAACTTGCGGTCCCTCTTAGGTGAGGCTTTAGTACCAAAGGTTCCTGTCTTACATCGTACGGTTTCCTAGAGGGTATATCTATAATTTTAATACTCTATCAAAGCCTAAAGGCCAGCCCGGGGCCCGGGGCCGCCTCTGGGGACTCCCCGGGAGATATTGACTTTTGACTAGGGTTGCGCACGAAACCCCCAGTTTTGATACACCCCGGTTTCGGACCGGTAAGTTACCAGTAAGAAACTACAGGTCAATGGAGCATATTTCATTGAGGTAACTTACTGACCATGTGACAATATTACCACCAATTTTTTTGTGATTTCACTTTGCAGAGCAGTCGCAGCTCAAAGCATGGCGCCTCTTCCTGACAACGAGCTTGCAAATTTCTTAGAGCTAATGTTGGATTGGGGAGAAGGATCCTCAGACTTAGATGTGTATAAAGAAGTAAGAAGACGTATCCAGAGAATTCTGATGGCTATCGGGACAGAATTCATGAGTATTTGAGGTACGACAATGGGGCAGCGTAGCGTTACGGCGTGGTACAGAAGAATTTGGAAAAACGGCTCCGCGTCGGTCACGTGAGTGATACCGTGACCGGTAAGAAACGGTAAATTACCGTACCGGTAAGAAACCCCCCGGGGAGGGTGGGTACAAAACGGTATCAAACGCCCCCTGGAGTTTTCGTGCGCAGCCCTACTTTTGACTCTTGAATCTTGAGCAAGTTGAGTACGAAAACATTTTTTTTTCAAGACTTGATGCATTAAGAGGGAATCGAACCCCCGGCGGGTCGATATTGATTCCAGCTGAAAGACTGGCAACGACCCAGGTTACCACTACCCCATTAATGCTACAATACGTAATTTGATCTTCTCACTTAAGAACAGCAATCTGCCCATACTAATCAAACACTTTCATGATCTTACAGGCACTTGTCGACTGCTTTCTCCATACTGTCTCTAAGCGTCCGTGAAATCTACTGCTGATTCGAGGCAAGCGAAGACCCTGAAGGCATCACCCCCAGACGAGTGCTGGATCGTATACGGTCGGACGGCGATACCAGAATGTCCAATGGACGAGGAAGTCTGACACTGGCATATTCAACAGGACCTAGACAAAAATGTCAAGTACATTCTCTTCTTGTGCATCGTCGTGGTGATCATTCCCTCACAACTATGGCGAGCCAGTAGCATACCACTTAGCCTCACCAGCCAGATCAGCATCGTCTGCACTGTAACGTTACGCCGCTCAGTATCCGCTACCTCTTGCTTATAAGTGCAGAGAACTTCATCGTGGCATCCATCGCCCGAACACACGCTTCCTGCTCCCCTCTTGCTGCCGTGTCTTCCTCTTTTTCGGCCGTGGCTTGCCCACCACAACATGGAAATACTTGACGGTGCCCATGAAAGAAATGATCGCTCGCAAATCTTGAAGCTGGGCATGTGAATCCTCGGAGCCTCTGATCTTCCTGTGATTTCATTCACCTCGGTAGGCATCGCGTTCGGTAGCATTTGTGGATCTCACCCATGTCCGGAACATAGGTCACGGTTTGTTAAAAGTTCAAAATGCTTCCTATTGATCGCGGGTAAGTATCTAAAGAGACACCGGATAGATGCTTACTCCTCGATAGATTCCCTGCTAATATCCTTTGTAGGTCTCGTGGAACTGCCTTACCAGCGTTTTGCTCTCTGTATGCGAGTCCACCAAGGGCAACAGTGCACCGATTCTTCCGCTATGGGAAACCAGACCCTGGCAGAACTTGCGATGGACAGGAAATGTCGAAGATGTCATTTGAAAGTTTCCCTGAGAATTCATATGCTTTGTCGTTTTGTCCGCATTCGATGATGTGGCACGCAATTTTTGGTAGGCATTCCGTGAGGGGGCAGTAAACTATATCATTTGGATATGATCGTTCAATATGAGTAGCCTACTATAAGATCATGACTTCAATCACGATACCCACGCCGAAGGTTCGTTTCTTTGGTCCCAAATTTCCGTACTTATTGTGCGTTTTAGACAGTTTTAGTGTGTCCAGCAGACCCCAAGGGCCCCAATAACAGCCATTTCAGCACCCTCTCCACGCGTAAACCCTCATGCAAGGCAACCTCTTGATGATGCCCGATACGATCTATGCCTGCCTGTATACACCCCGATGCCCGTGCCCCCTCCCCTGCCCACCGCGACCGATCCCGTATTCCCCTCATGCACATCGGCCCCAATGGGCCCAATCATCGTTAGGCAAATGATCCCAAATGCTCCGTAGTATTCGCAGAACCGAACCCAGTACTAAATCCATAAGCAATATCCTTTGCTCCAGACCAGCGTTAGGATGATATTATGTAGGAGACCTCCAATTCAATTCATCGAAGGTTCTCAATCCTTGGCATCGTCCGCTGAGTCAAGTGAGCTTTTCTCCACAGCCGATCGAAGGGTCGGTAGTCCCCATCCCATCCACCTTATCCTTAAACTGGTGGATGAGAATAAGGCTGCTTCCATCCTGTTACGAGTTCGACGGCGGTTTTCATGTCGACGCAAATGCCTTGTGCGCCTCCAAGATCGATATCGGAACATCCCGAGAAATGCCAGACTGGCGCAGCAAGAAGATGAGCTTGAACGTGGTGCTAGGGCAAACTTGACGCGGAAGCAAGACCCTATAGTAAGGACGAAAGGAAGGAGGGACCCAGAGGAGGAACCGATGTCGTCTGGTCAATGGCCTTTTCCCACGCAGATTCTTTTAATTCATTCACAGACCGACACACGCAGCAGTAGTTGACGAGCCCAATTCGAAAATACAAGTGCTAGCCGAATCACTTTCGAATGACATACATGAAGCCGTCGTAACCCTTCTCATCAGCAGTACAGATAGTCGTAGCCTCTACTTCCTTGTCCCCTTTAATTGTATTAAGCAGTCTCTTAATGCCCTTAACTTTCCCTTTGTCATAATCAGAAAGCGTCTCTGGAAGCTGTTCTTTGGCGACATCGCCATTCAGAACAACATTATCGAGGATCTACGCCAATCATATGTCAGGTACATTGGATAACTTATCAATATTACTCACAATAACCCCTCCTTGTTTTATCAATCGTTTCGCCTCCGCGAAATACTCAGTCATTGGAGGTTTATCCGCATCGACGAATATCAGGTCAAATTTGTGTTCGGTTGGAAACTTTGCGAGGGTTTCGAGCGCAGGACCTATGACAATCTCAACCCGAGAGGTCAACCCAGCGAGCGCAATATTTTCCGAGGCGACCTGGGCTGAAATAAGACTTTGAACGTAAGATAATGACCCCTGATATTACCTTGGCGTTGAGTTCGTTGAGTTCGAGAGAGATAACCTTTCCATCCTTGGGAAGTGCTCTTGCCAGAGATATAGTCGAGTATCTACAATCAGCCGTTACAAAGGCAGGTTAACAGTGGCGCAAGTACGTTAATGCTTACCCAGCAAGTGTCCCTATCTCAAGGATTTTCTTTGCACCAATAGACCTAGCAAGTAAGTTCAGAAATTTGCCGAGCGCAGCGCTGACGGAGATCTCTGTTCGTAGTCCATGAGCATCGCTGTTCTGGAGAGCAGCATGGAGAACGTCATCCTTTGGCATAAGGAAAGACCTATGATATTGGTCTGCGCGAGCCCAATCAGTGTAAGTGGTGGTGGGGAAGTTCGCCATCGCTTTGCTGGAACTCAAAGGAAGATTTCTTGACTTTTTAGCCACCATGAGTCCAACCAAAGCCGCGGAAAACGATGCATACCAGATAGTGAATAAAACCCCCGGGTTCAAGAAGTGAACATTGAGTGAACCCGTACCGTAGATTGCGCACGAAACCCTAGTGCTGCTACACCGGGGTTTCGGACCGTTAAGTTACCGGGAAATCACCTCCCATCGCGGGAGGGATTATATGTCCGTGAATGATGATAATCCAACAGTACCGCCTATATGTTATCTACAAAGTCCAATCACATATACGCAGCATTTTCAGGTGAACTGAAGTCCGCGAGATCAAAAAAATGTGAAGACAAGGATGCACTTCTGAGATATGGATTAACTTGAAATTGTTTGCTTTCGTTATTGTATCATGAGAGGTCAGTACAAACCGTAACTTACCTGCCCTGGGGTTTCATCCAACCTACAGTACCCCGGGTACCCCACGCCTGGGTGGCGACTATTTTTGGCACGTAAAAATAGAATCAAAATCGGAGGCTCTCTAATAAGGAGGCAAAATCGGGCATCTGGGACTTTGGTTTTATTTGACTCGCCTAAAACAGTTGTCGCAGATGCGCCCGCCTGTGTTTTCGCCCGGATCAGCGGGTAAAGTGCTCGGCCATGCCTATATATTAGGTAGCCGGACTGCCGGGAGAACTAATCGAAACCTTTCAAAGTCAGAGATATTATTAATTAAAATGTTGAAATCTGGCTATGTCATCGTCGATCATCACCGGTTCTAAGTCCTTACACTCATCGGGGAAGGATCGATGATGCATTGGTCAACCAGCGATTAAAACTTGAATGAGTGACGCTAAAAAACAGCGGATATAGCCACCACAGCACTTCGGAAAAAGCAAGTGTATATGCAATGCGACGGGTCAGCCGGGTTTCCACATACTGACCCGCACCCGACCCGGCAATCTGGCAAAACCCAGGGCACCCCGGTGACGGTAACTGTACTCTCCACTGGTTGCAGATGAAGTTCTCTTTGGTTCTCTTGGGAAATATGCTGTCTACTGTCTCCGCCACGGAATTACCCATGTTCTTCTGAGGTAGTGCGCTAGCATTGTAGCATCTTTCTTAGTCAACTGACCTTAACGTTCACGACACTCTCTTGTGTTGCCTCTCATGCCAAGTTCTTTCTGTAGGCTATCAGGATCTCCATTGGGTAATAACAAAGCCGTCGACCCGTGTTCGAGGAAGCTATAATCATCTCCGTAATCGTTTATAATCGCATAACCTCCTCCGGAGGAGGTTATGCGATGACGATTACTCCCATCATCATAGACTCGTTAATCGGTGTATAATCGTCATAATTCCTCACATAATCCCTAAAGTTGACCCCCCTCCATCTTGGAAACCGGGCCTTCCAGTGGATCGCGGTGTGTATTTCTGTATGTGCCGAAATCGTACTATATACTCTATAGAGGTTCAAGTGGGGGAGCTCAGGCTACTCTTGCCTATAACGGCACGCGATGATGCAGCGAACCGTGAAGGAGATCTTGTTGAACCGTGTTGGATGCTCTTTATGCGTCTCCGTTTGATCAAACATGAATTGAAACCCGGACTGCACCATTGTCTTTGTTCAAAGCCAGCAGACTTACGCCTATCGCTTCCGATGACAGTTTCTGCATAGTCGCTTTAGCATACAGTACCAATACCGTTTGTTATATAAGTATTGAAGTATCATACTATGACTCTACAAAGCCCAATGTCCAGGGTTGTATTGAACCTGCAGTCGTCCTACATAAGTACAATCCTTATGAGAACAACACACACATATCCAATTATGAATTGAAATGAAGGCCAAGTTTTACTTCTCCACGGTTTTGCAGCTACACAGATATAATGTCTCCGAGGTCTCCGAGGGCTCGGAGGCGGAGGCGGAGGCGGAGGCGGAGGGAATAAGTCCCTCAGTTTCATATTCCTCGACATCAAACTCGGCGATCTGAGTGCTGAGCTCTAGACTTGTGTAGGACCTGAAGATTGAAAGAATCAGGACTCGAAACGACCATGATAGATATGCGAGGAGAAACTACGTACATGTTGAGACCAACAGTGATAGTTCCGATAAGACCGTCTGTGAGATCGTCACCAACCCAGGTAATATCCATCTTCGGTATCATATCAGTGAGTGTTATACATCAACTTGGTGAACGACGTACGTCAGCATTGTAGCCTGTAGCGGACTCTGTCAAAGAATACGAATTTTTTAGGTTCGATCAAAGGCATCAGAGAAGAGAAACCTTACGGTAAGGGTACCATTGGTCGTCTGAGAAGGATGTCGTGCGTAAGAGAGGGCTTGTTTTGTAATGATGTGCTCGTACCTTCGTTGCTGACAGAGTCAGACCACGGTATAGCATTAGCGGCATAGATGGGGTTGACAGCAACCGCCTGCAATGTGTCATTGTCAAAGAAAAACTGGCCTGTACTAATCCAGAAATCAGTCCGTCTTACTTGTCTGCCTTGTCTATAAAGCAACGTACTGTACAGCACTTCCGCCAGCAATGAACGTTCCGTTTTCCGCGATCTCTCCTTCAGGGTAGGCCTTGATATGGAAATGTTGCGCTCGTCCAGAATCTATTGGCATATTCAATTTTACCTCAAGACGAAGGGAAAATCACATACACCACCCAGGTACGATCGAATACATGGTCAAATGCCCATCTTCGCTGGGGGACTGTCAGTTTTACAATGGATCGACGATTGATGAAATCTTACTCTGTTTGCCAAACGCCTCGAAGGAAAGTACTGTTGTCATCCACGGCTGTATTGAGCATACTGGTAGCACTTGTTGCATCAGCGCCGCTGTAAGCACCGTAGCTGGTGGTAGCCGATGTCGTGTCAGCGGTTTGGGTGGGCCCCCCCGAACCACCAAAGCTACCACTAACAAAGCCGGACATAAATTCTCCATCTCCGCCGCCTTCACCAGAATCTCCACCAGCAAGGTAGGACTTATGAAAACATACTCAGCGGCTAGGATGTAGCTTTAATACAACGACTTACGCCTGTCTCTGCGATATAGCCGGCATAGAAACCCGTAGCATTCGCATGCCAAGCGTCTACCCAGACTTGTACGGGTTCGCAGGTGTTAATGTCAATGAAATCAGCCTGCATTAATCATATCAGAACGAACACATCCCACTGGATGTAGGTGAAGACGCACAGAAATTTCCAAAGGGATTCCAGCTTGTCCCTCAGTTATATTCTGCCTCACAATTTCACCTCTAAACAATAATTTTCAACTTTCACGAACCGTGATTGGGATGCGACTTACAAGATGTGGTAGGGACCTTGGGTAACCTCTGGAGTTACGGAACAGGTGCTATCGTTACTCATAGTTGTCCTACGAGTCTATTATTAGTCGGACACCGAACCTGGGAGTAACTAGAAAATACCTAGGCTTGTAGGAACTTCCGCGCTTCCAAAGACTTTCAGATACGTGCAAAGCTCGTTTCCGCCGGCGCGCGGCTAAGACGTCGCCGCATCGTTTCTGAAGAGACTGTCGTGCTTCAAGATTGTCGCGCTTCCAGTGTACTGGAGCAGGAGACGCATGCGCGGCGACAGATACGACCGCCGATGCAACCAGAAGGAGGGTGGACAACGTAGAAACCATCTCGAGACAAGAAAGACGCGAGTATAACGATAGCGATATCCCGAAAGCTTTTATACAGGCATTTCCGCAGTCAATGAAATGACGCGGAGAACGTAGAGAATCATGGCCATTTCACATAATTGCTGCGCCAGCTTGACCGACCAATAAAACATATTCAATATTTAATGCGGCGAAATGTCTTGTTATGCGAATTACATGCCCGATGTATCGCGTCGTCGCTGTACTTATGATTAACGGTGCCCGTTATTGATCAGTGTATCCCTCAAACAACGGAGGTTGGTTTAAGAGGCCGTAGAGGGGAGAAACCACGAACGAAGCCTATAAAAGAACTGAAGCTTAATTATGGATCGAATACGAACACTTACCGGATGAAAGACAGCTATCGTTGCGGCTGCCCACGACAAGCGTTACGTTATCGTGCAGTGACTACGCGCGACATTTCTGCGCCTCGACAATAAAACGCGGAGTTGCATTGCTGCCGCGAAGACCAGTAGCGGTCCTATCAGGTCTTGTGCATATGGAGCATTGGCGCGATGCGTCGGAGAATGCTTCACGAGGCCCTATAGATGCCAAGCTGAAAACACAAGCGATTCACCATATCCAGTTGCGAGAGATCGGAGGGAGCCAGAGTAACCCAAAGTCTTTGCTGCGAGAAATACTGAAGAGATACCGCCCTGGCGATCCAAGTCCGATCCAATGAGATATTTGCTTGTGATTTTTTGTGTGGCGTCTTCTTGTAGTTACTACGCTGCCTGATATACCAGAATCAAGAAGGCAAAGGTGTATTCTTAGCGGCATAGTACACATAACACCTAGAAGGATAGATACGTCCACTTCGGAAGGCATCCACGAAAGAGATCAATTACCATGGTATACCAACACACTAGTACTGACCGAAGGCTGGTGTACTGTATTCAGTAGGAGTTGAGGAAAATGCACGGAAGAAGACGCCCCCTAGCTTCTCAATCTTTACGTAGATTTAGCCATGTCAGGAACACAGCTAGCTGACTTGTTCCCTGGAGACGCTTGGATCTACCATGGCAGACTCGGAGAATCGGAGGCCATGGTGACGAATTGAATTAACCTCGAGAATCTGATCTGGATTCCACCGTCTCAACATACCATCACTGATGGTGCCGGGACCGGGACCGGGATCTAAGTGACCGACATTTCAGATTCCCCTAACAGTGTTCGCTGAAAATAACGAGAAAGCATCCACACCGGAATCATTATCCACATTCAAATCCTCGCGACTACAAAGCTAAAATGCTTCTTAGTGGCATACACCGTTGAACTGAGACGGAAACTTCTCCGGTGGAAGTATTGGCTCGCATATCGTCAGTCAAAACGCACGACAGTCATCTTGAAACGCTGGAGGTTACATTAAAAGTCGTGTCTATTCAGAAGTTCGTGTCAAGTAAATTAGGGAAAGAAGGCGTATACCATAGATCAATACTCTTGTTCTAACAGGGCATAACCGGCGGCATCATACATACTCTGGACATACTTCATGGTCTTCAAAGCGTCATTATCGTCCTGACCGCCAGCTCGGAACGGGCGGGCTTCGAGAAGAAGAGAAATATCCGCATCCATCTGAAAAGGTTCGTCAGCAGTTGTCAGAAGAGATTTATGAGAGACTGTCTAACCGTGTCCCACACGTGACAAGCCTTAGCAATGATACCAACGTAGGTGTTCATGTCATGTTCGTGCATTCGCATCATAGCGTCTAATTTCGAGAAGGATCTCGCTTGGGAACACAGCTGCTCCAAACGACGTCGTTCTTCTTCCACGGTCAAAAAAACTCCTGCGGGGAACATGAGAACATAACGACAGTTGTGACTTTGTATGAGTCTTACGGTCACGATCCTTGCATCTCGTGTACACCATATCAGCAACTCCGCCACCATCGTGATGGGGAATAGATCTCTGCGAAGAGGGTAGGGAGATATAAGAAAGCCGTACGACTAGTTGCAGATAACACGGACTCACCAAAGCAGTAAACCAGGCCGATGGACAGATGGTATGCATCAAGTCAAAGATACCGGCGCGGGCCATCGGAACGCCACATAACTGTATCATCGAAGCAATCTAGAGAACCAGGTCATTAGGTTTGTAGCACGAGAATAAGCACAGTAATCCTGCCTCGCGGTCAACTCTGTAAAACACCACTGTTAGCTGAATATTGTTAGATTTATAAGCATATACGAACTCATGAAGTCGATCCTCTGCGTCCCAAGTAATAGCAGTATATTCAAAATTTTTGCTGCTACTGCATGCTTCCTTCCACTCTTCCGTCACCTTCCTCACGGAATCCGCCAGGGTTTTAAAGCGCTCTACGAGCCGCCCAGCCTCGGGAATATGAAGTCTGTCGATGTCCTATATATCAGAACCGATGAGTTGGTAACTATAAGATAGAAGTACAAGAGGAAGATATTACATACAGACTTGAACCTTCTCATTTCCTGCTGAGGCCAATACTCCCGTTTCTCGAACTCTCCAAGGAACTCCATTGAGAACATCCACGACGCAAGGGAAGCAAGTCGAATGATTAGCTGGGAGTCCAAGCGAGCTCTTTTGAAGTCCTGAACAGATAGACAAACATTTCAGTACCTGTTGGCTTTCAATCAGAGAATCTGATCCACCTTGGTAATATTCTGCCACGAGATAAAGAGATCTCGAATTTGCTGGTCGTGGTCTTGTAGAAAGTCCAAGTTATCATGATCCGCAGAGAGATTCTGAAGGCAGCCAGTAATATTGTCGAACGAGGTTTCGAGCCTACGTCCAAGGTCGACTCGCATACGGGAATCTTCCACCATCTTCAGCTGTTGGGTAGCGAGATTGGTGGAAATATCGTCGCGTAGAATACGTCCAAAAGAGTTGGTAGAAAGAGCCATGGCGATGAAATTTGTTTGTCCTAGAATCGGCGAGTCCTATACTTATACCCATTACGCCGGCGAATCAATGGATGTTTGGGTTAATATTTATCTAAGGGATTGTTTATCTCCGGGCGGGGGTACATTTCGGACGTCAACGGGTAGGCGGGTGAATCATACAGCATCGTATAATGACTCCGGTGCGTGCAGATCCTATCCAAACCTGGAAGATGATGGATGACTCAAATGAATTACAAGTTACTGTGGAGGTAGCGTAGCAACTTGCAGGATTAGATAGGTAGTAAAGTCAGGAGAAGACGATTGTTGCTCACCGGTGATAAAAAACTCCTATGTGAACGACAGATTGGACACTAATAGGAGCGGACAGACGAGGGGTCTTTCGTGGCCTCTGTACCACCGAGACTGATTCGCGAAATACATCCTCTGCTCCTTGGGTTCAGGGTGACTTTGTAAATGTACGCACCACGGCGAATGTTATCCTTCTATCCCACTTGAATCGCCAAAAGAAAAATGACGATACACAGCTTCACCTACGAAAGCGTCATGCGTGCATAGCATACTTCGGCCCCTTCAACACCGCATACTAATCCGAAGTGCCCGGCGATGTACATGCATCGTCACCCTATTTCAGAGTTTGGTCTGCAACAGTACATCAACAGGATCGAAATGACTGGCGACAATAGGTAGCGTCGGAGAGTGACGTAAAATGCTTTTTGTTTGACGCGCCATCAAGCTCAAGGGCGGTGGTACTAAATCAAGATCCGTTGGCTCCTGCACACCACCTAGAGGCAGAATGATGAAACGGCCCGAGGCTATTCATACACGGTTTGAGATTGGGTGGTAGGTGGGGAGCACTGATCGGATGACGTCTGGTAGCGCATCTACCACGAAAGGAAGGTCAAGTGGACGCAGTAAGTGCTTAAGAAGCATGCATGCCTACGCGTCAGTTCCGGCGAAACAACGAATCCGACTGACGAAGGTGGATGTCACAAGGATATACTGAGGTCCCGGCTTTGGAAGGAGTAGATGGAGGTAGCAAGTAAGTGGTCCTGGACGCGTGACGCGCCACCATGCGTACTTGGGTGCCTCATTGACCAAAATATCCACTGGACCAAAAACAAGCATGGTGCTAATCCCGTCCTACCCCGTCTCATAGTAACTTCATTATCACATCCACAGGTCTAGCACCGCCTGGGAAGAAAGCGCTGCCAATGAGCCCTGCTCTCGCCCACGCATCAATAAGAAGGTTGGCCCATCCGACAACCCAAGCAATAGTCCATGCCCAACCCAAAGCGCCTCCGACCTGGCGCCCAGATACCTTCTTCCAAACCCCTTCCAACACAACACCTACGCCTTGAATGACGAAATACCCCCCGACAGCCCAGTATTCTGCCTCGTGACCCAGACCCCAGTTCCCAAGGACATGTAGGGTCCCAGAGGCTGTGAAAACACCAAACACTGCACCAACACGGCCAAAACCCAGTGCATACAGCGGTCTACCACCCACAACGATGAATTCGTGTCGAAAAACTTGATGCCATCCTTTAGCCCAGAAATGGTTCAAGGATGTTGATCGCCATGGATGGTCAAAGAGCGGAGCCCATTGTGTGGGGTTCTGCTGGAACAGGATGATACCGAAGATTGTGAAACTATCGTACGTGGATTGTATGGCGCAGTAGATGACAATACCGCTGAGGAAGGATATATATGTGGAACGTAAATCAGGGATGCCTATGACAGTGAAAATGGTGCCCCCTTTTGGGGAGCCGAACGTGTTGGGTGAAAGAGATTGAAGATGATACTGGAGGACGTCAAGGATGATAACATGAATGATCGCAGAAGCTAACGTTTCCAGAACGAACAGAGTTCTTGAATTCGTTGAACGCCACTCCGATGGTACGTGGAGCCCAGAAGACCAGTTCCACCCCTGATATCGTCCTGTGAAGCAAAGCTGAGCAGCGCTTGGCTTTCCAGAGTCGATCCTTCTAGGTGGACTAGCCGTGAAAGTCCAAGCGATAGCACGCATGCTAAAGAAGGTCATGCCCAGCTGCCATGTAATGCTCTTGTAAGAAAGACGCTTTGAGAGGCTTATCCACCTACCAACAGAGCCTCATTCCAATAGTTCAACCATTCGTTCCGTACAGACCCGTTCAAGCGCGATAAATCAAGCGAGACGGAGCATCTGTACAGCATGCACAGTGTCACTGGTAGAACAAACAGGCGAACGAGGAAGGGATAGGGTCGAATGGTGAGAACGGCGCTCACATAGTAGCACGCTAAAGATGGTAGGAGAATTGTGGCGAAGGACGACCAGTTAAGTGAGACCCTGCTGTCAGGTTCTATAGGTGGTGGAAAAGGCATTTTAATTTTTCCCTAGGAAAACGAGGATGAGAGTCAGATGAGAATCAGCGAATTTCGATATGGAAACTGACAAGATCTAGGCTAAAAGTTCGACGCAAGAGATATGCCTGACTAGACAGTGAATGACCGCCGCTTGTTCTATTTGTGGTGGTCGATGGCTAATGTGCCGGCGACTCCGGATGAGTCTGACAAGCAGGAAAATCTGAAAGTTGTAATTGAAATACATCACGTGACGTTAACGCGATCACGACACCTAATATTTAGTAAGTATTTTCACTTTTATTTTATTTTTCACTACTACTTATTTCAAGCTACTATACAGATTCCAGACACGGCAGTGGCAGGATATGAAGAAGGTATGACTACGCCTCCGCTCACGTAAAACCTTCAATTCTGAAGATGAAGGCCAGCCGCCACAAGATTAATGAAGTCATAGAACACGCAATTGAAAAGGATTGATAGGTGGAGTTATGAAGTCACCAATACCTCGCTGTTGACGCAAGGTCACGTCTATTATGGAGAGCAATTCATTTGTTGGGATACCTCATTGCAACTTCCTCATCATATCCACGGGCCTCATCCCATTTGGGAAGAAGACGCTACCCATGAGCCCTGCCCTTGCCCATGCGTCCATCATAATATTACACCACCCTACCACCCAAGCAGCGGTCCATATCCAGCCTAGAACGCCTTCAACCCGACGCCCAGTTAACTTCTTCCATATGCCTTCCAAGACGACACCGACACCTTGAATGATAAAGTACCCTCCGATAGTCCACCACTCGGAACCGCGGCCCAGACCCCAGTGGCTCAAAAGATGAAGTATGCTGGAGGCTGTAAATACGCCGAGCACTGTGCCGGTACGTCCCAAACCCAGCGCGTACAATGGTCTGCCTCCCAAGGATATGAACTCGTGCCGAAAGATCTGGTGCCATCCCTTAGCCCAAAATCTATTCAAAGACGTCGAGTGCCACGGTTGATCGAAGAATGGGGGCCACTGTGCGGGATCCTGCTGGAAGAAGAGGACACAGATGACTGTACAGGCGTCGTGCGCAGATTGGATGGCACTGTAGAGGACCGAACAACTGAGGAAGGTTATGTACGTGGAACGGAGGTTTGGAATACCACTGGCAGGAAAAATGGTGCCTCCGCTAGGGGAACCGAACGTGTTCGGTGAAAAGGACTGAATATGAAAATGTAAAAAATCAAAAATGACGGTGTGGAGGACCTGGGAGGCTAGTGTTGTGAGAACAAACATAGCTCTAGACTTCGTTGGACGCCATTCGACTGGTAGGTGGAGTCCTGAAGACCAGTTCCATTCGTGGTATCGGCCCGCGAAGCAAAGCTGTACAGCGCTGGGTTTTCTGGAGTCTAATCGTTTGGGTGCAGTCACAGAAAAAATCCAAGCTATAACACGCATTCCCATGAATGTCAAGACCGCCTTGGATCGATTGAGAAAGTATATTCGGAGAGTGAACGACGGTGACATACCAGCAAAGTCTCATTCCTATAATTGAAACAATCATTCGGGCCTCCATCTGTGTACGACATATTAAGAGATACAGCGCATCGGTACAGCATGCCTAAGGTTATTGGTAGAAAAGCCATGCGGACGAAGAAAGGGTAGAATCGAATTGTGAGGATGGCGCACACATAATAGCATGCTAGTGAAGGTAATACAATCGTGATGACAGATGACCAGCTGAGCTGTTCTCTGTTATCAGGCTGTGGAAGAGACCACATATGGATAAATAACCCACAGCAAAGGTCGACCAGTAAAAATGAACGCGGAACGTACCATGAGGCTTAATTACAAGCACGGTACGTAAATGGTGCCTGGTCACTTACGCACATCTTCGTCCATGACAGAAAAATTCAGTACACCAGCAAGTAATAGTAATGCATACGACTACGTAGCCGTGGCACTAAATACATACATAATATTAGTTCTCGTACCAGCGCAGATATATAGATACTTAGATACATATGTATACAACATGTCCAAATCTTACACAATATGAGCAAGAATATCCCCACACCTCTCGAGGTCTACGCCGGCATCGCCATACTAGGCTTCTTCCCCGGGATACTTTTCCTAGCACCACCCTTCCCCAACTGCATACTGCCTCGCTTACCAGGCATACTCTTCCTAGGCGCACCGTTAACACCAAGCACATTCGCCTTCCCACTAGCCCCAAAACTCGAGCGGACCCTCCCCCCTCCATCTCCTCCAACCAAACTCCTCCTCGACCCAGCAGTAGAGAGCGCAGTCGTCGGACCAGCCCTCCTAGCCGCCAACCTCGCAACCACAGTCGTACGCGATATCCTCGGCCTCCGCCCCGACAGACTTCGGTTCAGCGTACCCTTCGAAGACTCGGATGGCACCGTCAAGGGCTGGCTGAATATTTTCTTGGGAACCATGCCTTGCTCTTCATCCTGCAAGTCCGGCTCAGCTCTCTCTGGAACTCCTCGCAGTGGGACGTTCTCTTTTTCTCTGCGCGCCAACGTGGACTTCGTCTGCCTCGACACACCCACAGCAGACGGTCGCAAGGGACGCGTCGAGGTTACGGAAGGCCGACCGATAGAACCGCGGGCCGCAGAAGTAAGCGAAGAATTGCGCGCAGACGCCGGAGCGAGAGCAGCAGTCGAACTGAGTGATCCCCTGGCCGTGGAGCTCCGAGTATTGGCAGCTACGGAAGAGAAGCGAGTACCAGAAGGTATGGAAGATGCTCGCGTTGTGGAGTTGATAGACGACGTTCGTACTGCGGAAGTCTTTGCTGTCGAAGACAGCGACGAATTTCTCGCCGCCACAGGACCTCGAGCGGTTGTACTTGAAATGGAACCTCTTGTAGTAGACGATAAACTGCCTCTGGTCGTCACACTTGACGCCGTGGCAGTTGGGGGTCGCAGCCCACTCGAAGGTCCGACTTTGGACGTAGAACTCATGGATACTTTTCTCGAGCTCGTGGTAGGAGGACCCATCGCCCTGGTAGATGAAATGGAAGTAGTCGGAGCAGAGACCTTTCTGTTGTTGGGGACCAAGGAGCTCTGTGAGTTCGTAGGCGCAGAGACTTTACGCGAGGGCGCAGCCATCGCCGTACTTTGAGTTGTAGCCGTAGTCGGCGCAACCTTGCCCAACCCCAACCCCGTCAAACCTGGTTTCTTTCCCTTTTCCAGTCCCTTCTTAACAGCGACACCAGCAGTAGGAGCGGCAGGTTTTGCATTGGTTTCCAGTTCATCGTTTTTCTTCCCAAAGAACAAGCCCTTCAAACCTGAAAACCCAAAGTTGAACCCCTTCCTCGACGGAGGGGGAGGAGGAGGCGGCCTGATACTGATTCTTCGCCCACCAACCGCACTTGTTCTAGGGCGAACACTGCTTCTCCTTCCCCCATGTACACCACTAGTCCTTCTCACGCCATTCGCGCCAACAACGCTCGGTCTGCCAGCACAAGCTTTCGGCGCAAGCTTAGTGCTTACTCTGCGGTCATTGATACTAGGTTCCGCTTCCATCTTCCGCTTCATTGTCCCGCGAGCCTCGTTGATTCCAGTCATCTTTTTGAACGCGGCTTCATGAGCTTTGTCAAATCGTGCCGAGACTGTAGAAACTGGAGACTTGACGGGGAGTGGAGGTGGTGGGCCGGATACACGTAGAGACTTTCGGGGAAGAGGTCGAATGGGTCTATTCGAGTCTGCCGGGGTGGCAGGTCCATCGACGACGACGAAGGTATTATCACCTGCTGATTCTGACTCGCCTGTGGCCCTCCGCATCATTTCTTCAAACACACTTGCCTTGACATTAGAACTTAACCGAGGGCGGAAGACGTGTGGGGCAGGCGAGCCAAACGTGAAAGCTGGGGTGGGCGTAGGGAGCTTGGTTCGAGAAGGTGTCTGAGGAGCTAAAATTTCTTCGTTCGGTTCCGCGACGCTCTCCTCATTGTCAACTTTCTTCAGATTCCCGACCAGTCCATTCTCCAGTTCTGCGGTCTTGTCAAGGTTCTCTTTCTTCTCTTCTCCGTCTCTTTCAGCGGCCATCGGGCGCCTGGCTACCTTTGCAGAAGTATCTCCGAAATTCGCGGGGGTGCCCAGCACCAGATCGAAGGTCGTCTTGAAAGCCGGTAAGCTGGGTGTGCCACCCACACTCGGACGGGGAGCAGCGACCAGACGGACTGTATCGACGTTAGGAGGAGGCGTGAAAGGGGTGATCAGCGGAGGTGGTGGAGATGGTGGCAGTGGAACGCTAACTGCGTGGGAATCTTGGGATGACATTGTAGAAGGCAAAGAGGTGGCGGTGGTGGATATTGACGTGGGCGGAGTAGAGGTGGTTTTTCGGGAAGTGAAGCCGAAGGAAGACACAATAGATTTTAATGATAGTGATGCTATACTTCGGATGAGAAGAAGCCAAAGAAGAAGATTTGACAAACAAACATTTGACGCTCCCAAAGTCGCTTCCTGTTTTAGTGGTACCAGTGCTGGTAACGGTGTCTTCGTTAATTGTAACGAGCTGGGGTTGTGGCGCCTGCTGTGTAGCTTGTCGCGGGATGCTCGCCAGACGTTCAGCAATGTCAACATTTTTCCCTGAGGCTTTTACACCATGAATCTTGCAGAGACGGATCAGTTGGTCGCGCTTGAGGGAGTGTAGCGCGGCAGAATTGTGCAAAATGTCTTCTGTAGCCGTTAAGTCCATTCTATAGATGCCTTTCTCCCGCTCTGGCGCGCGAATCGAATCGTCGTCGGTGGTTGAGTGTGAGTTGGATAGTAGCACGTGATGGTGTTTGTTGTATTGGCTCCGAAAGACTGGAGATCGGACCGATGTGTCATACGCTCGGTGGCGGTGGCAGCGCGTTTAGCGTGCCTATCACCTTCTACCGTCAAGGGCTGGCACAACAGCGACTGTCTCTCTGGTCTTTGGAATTCGAGGGCACACCATACAACATCAAGCTACTAGGAAAATCGTATCTCGTGAACGGACCTTGGCTGTTTGTTATCAACCCCCATCACCTGGGATTTGACCGCTGACAACCTGAAGCCACTCTGGAACAGCATTGACATCTTCGGCATATCGTTAATCATTCCGGCCCATCGAAACTCCCTAATGGGCGCCCTTTAATTGATGGTAACTTTCAAAATGAATGCTACGCTCTCGTTATCCGTCGCTACACACCTAAGGCTGTCTTGCCCACTATATTTGAAACGCGGATGTTGGGACGTGCCGCTGGAAGGAAGGAGGAAGGAAGCTACATTACCTGACGGATCTCCTCACCAGAAGCGTGCCAGCGTTCGTACGACTGTCCCCCCTATATACATCTACACTAGCTACTGTATGCTGTGTGTCTACTATACCTACTGAGGAATGTGACTATGGTACCAACTACTCATACGCTCTGGAACTCTACGTTATCCATGATCACTTGACAATGACATAACAATTACATGATGATTTCTTATCGTCTTCGTCTTCGTCTTGAAGAGCAAGCAAACTTCTTCCGCTTAGGTGTTCATGATCATTCTGCACGCAGGAGGAGACAGATTGCACTATGATCCTCGGACTGGTACAGATTTTCTCTCAACATTACAATGTGTTGGCATTAAATGTTCGAATGGTGTCAGGCTATGGCTCGAGAATCTTTGTCAAACTGAAATACCACCGCATCTCTGCGACTTCAATCCTTTTCTGGGCTTCCACCTGATGGCATTCCTAAATGGAAACATCTAACAACATGGCAACTTCAATCCTTTGTAGTAAACGTCACTGCACAGTCGTGACGGACGTATCGTACGGACGGTATGCCATCGACGGATTGGAGCTGACGGCCGTATACCATATGTACACGCCAAAACATCGAAACCTTGAGAGTCGTGCTAGATTCTAAATTAATCGCGTGCATTTGCCCTCAGGCTGAAGTTGTGCTTAACCTCGAATTCCTGGGTCTGATTCGACCTCTGCAAAAATATTTTCAGCGGTGCGCTTCTGCCAATGCTAACAACCATACAACCAAAAAGGAATCCTCATAATTCTCCCTCTATTGCGAGACACCCTCAAGGTGATCCTCCCTTTCTCGCAGAACTTCTAGATCAATGTCAACATTGACACTTTCTGTAGCACTGTCCTGGGAACCCATCTGTTCGCTATCTCGCCCAAATCGAAGTGATGACATCACGCTTCCCTGCCAAGAGTCATCCGGCCGTGCTTGTCCTGCAGCGACACGCCCAATGAGAAGTGTTGGAGCTACTCCCTAGTGCATTGCAGTGAGATGTTGTCAATGCTAAGAAAGTAACAATTCTTATCGCACTCTTGTAAATCCTGCCACAGCTTCCATATAGCAGTATGCCATATTCTGGCAAGCTACCAAAACCATGTATAGCAACAGAAATATTGCATAGAGAGCTGAGGATTCAACCAAAACTTCTATAACATGGCGGTACACCTTGAATGGTCTCTCTGATCCAGTGCTGGCATGTCCAACACTAAAGATACGGAAAATGATCATCAAGGTGCACCAAAGGGTTGTTGCAAGGATAAAAGTTGTATAGAGAATCACAAGAAGATTATTGAATGCATCTGCCACAGGGGCAATGGACTCTTCATATGTCAGTATGGCTCTGAAAACTGGATTGACCCTGGCAGCATGAGTAGGAAATAATAAAGGGCATAGATCATCGCACCAATTCCAGATATGAGAAAAAGGATTGGAAGCACAACAACTGGCCAGCGATTTCCCCAAACCATCCAGCAGCGCCAAATCTAGAATAAAGATGCCATTTAGCATCAGCACATGGGTTCAAAAGTGTTATAATACCATTGCAGAATCTGCACAGATAGTGGAGATGATGCTTGCAATATCCATAAGCATGTTTAAGTGGCTGGGAGTAGCATATGCCAGATATTCATCCATGAAGGTTTGCCCATGCTTGACATATATGAGGTGTATATATGACCATTGGAGGGCAAGTTCAATGGTACCCATGACATGAAGGATCACAATAACCACAATCATGGCTCTTCTGATAGGTTGCCATTTTTTGGTATCTGTGTGACTGATTTCAGTATTGAAGAAATAGGAGAGTATGTGTAAGGACATGTTTTCTTGAATACTCACAGATGCTCCACAGTGTGAAGGCCACAATTCCAGTATATATGCCTACACATGTCTCTCAGGTTAGATCAAAAATTGAGGGGTATGAGAATTCATACCATGCAATTGACCTTGAAGAATGGCTGAATTTAAATCACCATCAAGAATCTTGAAAAAAATTGCAATATCATCAGCAGTAGGACCTGCTGAACTATCTGCTTTGGCAGCCATGAGGGTTGGTGGTTAGACTCAGATGGGTGATGGTGAACAAGAGAGAGGATGATTCAGATGGACTAAGGTGTATCATTTATAAAGGATGGATTTCAGAAGACACTCATAGAGAAAAGTTTATAGTTATGGCATAGCCATTTTGATGAGAACAAAGGCCTTTCCAATTTCTGATACAAGCCGCAAGATATTAATTTGTTGGAGCAAAGACCAATCCAATAGCGAGAAGAGATCAATCTGAATCCCGCAAGGTGCTACTTCTCCTTGATGAAAAGATCATGTTACAGGGTAGAAATACAATGACACAGCTTGATTCTCCAAACTTCCTTCCTTTCAAGGAGGGACACTGAATAGCTGAGACTTATTTTTAGAGCTTTGGGGCTGATCAGAGGAACTAAGAGGAATTTCATAGATGTGGTCGTACTGACGACTATGATTGGGTCGTCTCAGGACAGCATTACTATCACAGCCAGTTGCAGAAAAATCCGTAGCTGATCTCCGGGAAGAACAGGCTCTGAATTCCCTTTCTTTTTCTTCGAACATCGACGAGGCCTCAGATAGGTAAACAAATCAGTTGCTAACTTCGTTTCCTTCCTATATCCTCAATTCCTAAAACAAGCCCCGCAATGATATCCGTGGTGCAAGAGGGACCATGGTAACTGCTGTACCGTCACAATCGTGTATCAGTCAGTCGATGTATATGCACGTTCGCGAGCGGCATTCCCTTGATGTCGCCACGGACATGTCGAGGGTTGTGCCAGATTTCAAACCGATGCGCGCGCTCAAGTTCGCTCTAAAGCTGTAGTACTTAAGACTTTCGAAACCCTGGATCTGATTCCGGCGAAGCATGAATCATATAAGACGAACGAAGAGTCGCTTTGAATCCCTGTACTCATTCCTTAATTAAATCGTGAAGGACTTCGCGATGCAGTTATATCGAGACATGAAATAATACAGTGTCACCCAGGGGACGAACGTGTGGAGAGTGACGATCAATGGCCCTACTTGTGTATCAGATTGATTGAGTCGAAGAGAGCAGAAAAGGTTTACCACTGAGATGGTAAGTACTATGAACCTTCTTTATTCACAGCTTCCGTTGGACTTGTGATGGTCATCTTCTCGGCAGGCTGCATTTGCTCCGGCTTAGGTGCATTAGGATCACGAGTCGCCTCCATATCCCTCCTCACTTGCTCATCGAACGAGTCCTCGTTGAAAGACTTGTCACAGCACGATCCACAACATCCACTAGTAGATGTACCCGAGCCGCTGCCATAGCTATCTGTGAAGACATGAGCTCGAGTTTGTGTGTGGCCTTTGTCAATAGTACGCACTGAGCATACACCAGTTACTCAAGGCCGAAGACCCAGCTACGCCTGTATGCGACTAGTTTTAGCGTATGTGAATCCCTGCAAGGAAACGGAAATCGTACAGCAGGCACCACAACATATCGAGGCGCAGATATCACCACCGTCCATACTTCGAATGTGGGGTTGGATGGGAAAATAATGTGATGGTGATGAGCTTGTGAGAACTCGAGTTTCATGCGAAAAGCTCCCTTTCCTTGATCTTATAGCTGGTGAGACTCCGACGACGGTGGGAGGCGGTGCGTCCTCGACGCTGACCGTCCAGTCTCAAAAGCCGATCATCATCGACATCACGCAGTCTTGTAGACCCGGTGGCTGTGCTTCGAGACTCCACCATGAATCTGAATCTCCGTCTACAGGCAATTATCTCGAGCCTGTGTGACCAACAAATATCAATCACCTTGATGGTCGTTACGCTTGACTCATATATTGGTATCGAGAAGCTTGCAAACGAGATGATACAATTCTTTTCTGCGATAGTTGTATCTAAAAGTCGCGAGCAGAAGCGACAAACACATACCAGGAAATAAAAAGATAACATCAAGGATGTTAGTGCGCAGCAACTCAACGACGAGACAGTGTAATAATCAGCGCCGAAGATGTGAGCTCTAATACCTGATACTGCCGTCAGATACTTACAGTATCCACCACAGAAACGATACACAGTTCCATCCAAGCTTGCGCACCAGCAGGGTACAAGGCAATATCACAGGTCTTTCGCGTGAACCCATTCGATGCAAAGAAACCGGGACAAGTTATGCTAACAAGGAAATGTCGAAGTACATTGCTGATCATGGTCGCGGTCTGCGTATTGATATATTGATATTGCACATAGTTCCAGGGGACAAAAATGAAACCGTGTTTCGAATGCATCTAACATGAAAGATGAGCGCTTCATAACAAGACAGCATTGAATGCAGCATTACTTACCTCTACTAGCAAGATGGACAACACTCAGCAAACCTCATAACAGGATGAGCGACTCTTGTATTTAAAGAATGGGTTAGTGCGGACACAAAATTAGCCAACACTAACCTCATTTCTTAAACAATTCATTCAGTACGCGCAAAATTTGGTCGAGAAATATCATTTCTGTTGCAAATAGCGAATACAGTGAAACGACCCAAAACAATAGCTACAGCTTGTAGTTGTCCAAAGCTCCAGCTACGCGCACCCCAAAGGATCACGTTGAGGCGCGGCGATACATTGTACCACAACGGCGCCGAGAGACTAAGCCCTTCCCCCGTTTGCGATACGACAGCACATGCTAAGTCGTTTTTTACTCTGCAAGATAGAGATCATTAGCAATGATGTAGGCGCGACGGAAGAAAATATATACGCACTGGAACGGGCTCTCATCTTTCTGCGCTTGCGCCTGAGTCTGCGGGACCTCTTTTTCTTCCACTTCTCTCTCATTCTGTGTAGTCGACGTTAGAAGCGGCAATGGAAAAATAAGAATTAGCAATGCGTACTTGGCTGTTGTGAGTGGAGATGTGAGCTGTTGGAGAAGCGAGATGCGGGGTATACGTTCCAGCTGATGTAAGCGCCTGTACAGTTGTTATATAAGATTCTCCCACGATGGCTCTCAGGGCATTGCCGATCAAGATGACCAACGCTGATAGCGTAATTCTTCCCTGAACTTATCCCGGTGCGTCTTTAGTCATTTCATTTTGCCGCATCACTAACTGACTTGCTACTCAGAATAGGATATTCTTCAATTGCTTGATGATGAAAGGTAGACGCAACGAAAAGCAAATTCCTGTAGCACTACACAGTGAACTGACCGAGTACTCGTCACTGTTGCGAGCATTGCGAACCGAGAGGACACTGGACGTCAGCAGCCAGATCTCGAAACACTTTCAGTCTATCCCCGCCGTCGTGGAGACTGATGAACATGACTCGGAAGATGAGGATGAAGAAAAGTCACGTCTGGCGTCGCCTGTAGCAGGTCCCAATTTACAATCTCACGCTCAATTTGCGACTCTCAAACGCAAAAGCGATGAGATTAGTGCATCATCTTCAACGCCTTCACCAAAGAGGAAAAAGAAGCAGAAGCAAGCTGATATATGGACGAAGTGGCCACTCCTACTGGAAGACCTACCTCAACTGCAGTGGGGGTTGGAGGATGAGATTTCGGTCATAGTATCGCAGCTTGAGAAGATGCACCAGCAGGGGAACGACGACGACGACGACGAAGACAAGGAATTCCTGCCACATCTGCATCTTTCCACATCCAATTGTCTTGAAGCGATCCTTGGGACCGTTGCTGCTCATACTCCTCTGCGGCCCGACAGCTTGCAGAACAGGCTAAATCCCATCGATTGGCGTTTTGTTTTGAATGTGTTGGTCGACCAGAAGATTGTTCATCCCAAGTGCGTTTACTGTTCTCTGCTCTATATCCTCATTAATTGTTCTACCAACCAGGGTCATCGAGCGAGCGGAAGCGCGCCTACGGGCTATGTACGACCCCAATGGTACTCTACCATGTAGGTCCATGTCAACCGGCCCGTTTCCATTATTGTTGACAATTGGCTAGTGCACGCAAGTTATCGCACTCAACAGACAATTAACTCGCGCGACAAGTTGGCTGATCTTCTCGGTTCATATGACCCCGGCCTCTTCACTCTACCCGAGCGTCCTTCGACGCCTGAACTCGAGCCCGAACCTCAAATTATAAATGCAAAGGAAAGGAAAGGAAAGCGCGTAGCGAGAGTGCCGCGTCGCAGGAAGACAAGTCAGTCGACTTTTCTATTATATTGACCCTTCAACTCAACCTGGGCCAGCTCGAAAACATTTGGAACCAACGTAAACGTAAGTACTCTCCGGAACCAGTGACAGCGGTTCTCTGGCGGCGATGCCAGTGTGAATAAAGACAATAGCTTGGTTAGCATTTCACAATTGCTTGTATTTTACATAGTCTGATTAAGTCCGCTGGATACAGGGTACTTTGGGTGGCGGCAATGGACATATTCATATTCGGTACGAGCGTGAAGACCGACGCCGAAGGCGGGTTTTCAAAACGACTTTCCCTTGGATACCGTGTATTATCTTGAGGACACATCGAAAAGAGATTGTTGGTCCTCTTCCTTGCGACTTTAAGATGTACTCTTTAACATTACAGTACAGGAAACAAATTCAATTTCCTCTTTCTCTGTCGGCAGACCGGGCCGGAACAACGAGAGGGAAAACTTGACGCATCTACTGTCTACCCCCACAAAGAGCTCTAGAGTCCTGAAATAATGACTCGACCCTGCAAAACGAAGCGTCGCTTTGATACGATGACGAATAGCGACCAACGGAGCGAACAATGGAAGACAAGGAATGGTATTTGTGCGCATTTGCTCACCAAAGAATCTCTTTTGTTCCCAAAACGGCAATCCTTTTGTGCGCTGGGCCATTGAGGAAACAATGCCTTCGCGTATCAATGGGTATACGTGAATAGGCCGAATAGATTATAAACATCGATCCTCTTCCTGAGATGGGTCGTTGTTAATCTCTTTTCCCTTCCACGCCTGGGAACAGACTCCCTTCCCCTTGACAGCGCTTGACCTATCATTATGAACTCGAGCATGAAATCTGCATCACGTACGTCCTTTCATCCTTATTTTGCAGAAGCACAATGCTGATAAGGTTTCAGACGACGAACCAATGCTGAAAAGACAAGCACGCATACGCCCGCGCCGAGACCTCCAGGCATCGACATCGGCTGCACCATTGTCTATGATCCTGGAGGAGGAGGATGCTGCTAATTTGAGCAGCTCCAGCTCTTCGAGCGCTACCAAAGACCTGAAGTCGCGGAGACGACGAGCAAATATTATCTCAGATCCCCTCCATCTTACCTTCACCCAAGTGACCTATCCATTCCCCCATCCCCCAGTTCCTACTCCCAGCTCGATGCCCACTTCCATATGCCCACCATCGCCGGGTTCATCTTCGTCTTCGACGAGCGCTGCCCCTTCTCCCTATTCAAGTCCCCGATCTCATTCCACCAGTCTCCCCACGTCGCCAGAACCATCTTCTTCGGAAGAAGATGACGACGACATTTTTTCATATCCTCCCACCAAGCCCCTCGTCATCAACAAAATCCACCGCCGAGTCCACAAGAAAATCAGCTGTGAGGATCTGAGTGGCACCTTGGACGAGGACTACGAGTACTATACGCAAGAATTCAACAAAATCATTTCTCTCTCGTCATTGTACGCGCCTGCCCAGTCTCAAAGCCCCGCATCACGACCTGAATCTGGTTGTGCACTTCCTAGTCCCCAGAAAACGCGTCCCAAGTCTCTCACTATTGTTCGCCCGCCTCCGCGTACCTCCCTACCTGTGCCTGCAGAGGCAGACGAGGACGGTGCCGACGTGCTACTCTACTACCTTGAAGGCGCCTCGCTCAGCTCTGGTAGCCACTACTCCGAGTCGGCGTCAAGTGCTCGTTCCCCGGCACAGGAAGACGACATCTCCTCCAACGTCTCGCTCATCGACTTCGCCTTCGACCTAGATTCTTCCGCCAACCTCCGTTTCCCCCTTTCCCTGCCCTGCTCGCCTATTGATTTAGAAGCAGACTTCCAAGGTGGACTTGAAGAGCTTCGCGCGCAGGCTGAGGAGGCCTCTCCTCAGCCTTCATCCTCTACTGAAGAGCAACCGCAGTGCTATCTAGCTGAGCTCGAAAATGGGCGTGTGCTCCGGAGCAGGTTCAGCACATCCACTTTGGGCTCCGTGAAGGAGGAGCGTTCGTCGAATCTGGCGAAGCGTGTGTTGCCGTATTTCAAGGGAGGAAAGGACAAATCCAAGCGGAGTCCTAGTGGGAAGAAGCGGGGGTTCCCATTCCGGAATAGCGTCGACTCTCCGACCACCTCGACGTTCTCGCCTGCTATCTCTTGGTTCTCGCAGAGCGATGCTCCGTCGTTGAAGCGTCGGACGAGTACGAGCACCACTGGTAGCGGAGCTAGTGCTGAGAGCATGAGTAGCTCGGGTTTGAAGAGGAAGCCGATTCCCATCGAGATGTTTTTGAGGGCTTGATACCCTGTTCTTGCGATTGACGGCTGATTATGATATTTTATGCGCTCTGCTAATTATTTGCTTGCCCATGTGCATTCCTTTGTAGCCTTAGTATTCATTCGATTTCCTCATACATACGCCAATAGCTTCGAACCACGCTGTATATCTAACATTGCCATATCTAATGCCAGCATTTAATGGCCATTGCAATCCTCCCCGGCTTCGGTGCTTCCTCTTTGCAGACTCCAGACTCTTTCGGAACGCCATTAGAGGAAGGAGTTGCAGCGGAGTTTTAAGGCGTTGTGCAAGACACAAAGCCCCCATTCCTTTCGGCTCCGGTGTGAGTTATGACACTAGAAAACAGAAAGAGAACAATGTACTCATGAGACCTATGCGACTGATGAGTACGAATACGTACGCGCAATAGTTACCCCTGCTATCAAAAACGACCCGATCAGCATAAGGATTACCACCATTGTAAATGCCGCCGGTTAGGATTGGAAACTAAAGAACATCAACATTATTGTCCAATTTGAAGGCCAACACTAAATTACCAAGTAGTTGTCGTAAGGTTTCTTTGGACATGACCCAATGTCCAGGTCTTCGTGGTTCCCGAACTCATGTGGGTAGTAGGTTGTCTTACTTTTAGTAACCCATTCCAATCGAGTTCCAATGTGTTTATGTCCATGATCAATAGCCTGTTTGATAACAGAGGGATAGTAAACGGCTTTGGGACCGCAACTGATCGGTTTGCCGTCTGTTGTGGTACGGGCTAGTAGTGGACTGGCTGAGGACAGTTCGACAGAAGGTGCCGCCGACCTTCCCTTCATGGGCGTCCCGAAGACGGAAGTGAAGAAGAGGGCCGCCAGAACAATGGATTGCGTGGCGAATTTCATGGCAGGATATTGTAGATGTTTTATACTGGAACCTGTATTCCTGTTAACATCACATTCAGAGACGCCAAAGATGGTCTTACCAGCCGGTATAGTAACTGAGTCGAGAAGTATTGGAGCGACCGAATGCACTGAGCCTCATCGTTCTCTCGTCTATCGTTTTATACTCTTGCAGAGGCGATCGGCTGTATGGGCATTCGCATAATGATAGTACGCTAACAATGCCCCTGCCCTGCCGTGCAACTGAGGTGCGAGGCCATTGATAGATGATGAGGAGTGAGGCAACGTCCTAAGGCGACGGCGTACTGGAACCCGGTGAATACGTGCGGGAGGCTTTTGATAGTTGATGAAGAGTAAGGCAACGTCCTAGGACGACAGACTACCGTGTCATCCAGACCACAGCGAAAGCATTTTATCCCTCTCCAGTTGGGGGTAACCGGGAGATACAAGAATGCCGACCGACAAAGGGTTCGGATGCCATCAGGTAATGCCATCGATATGCAGAGTCCATGGTAATCCGATAGTGGTGCAAGACATCCCTTTGACTGTAAGTCGGTGCTTCTATGAGTGGGAGAAAAGTATTCAAAACTCTTGACGTATGGAGGCTGCGAGTTCGTTAGATTCAGGGTCGTGTAACCTGATAAAAAGTTGTCGCAACGCCACCGAGTGCCTTCTTGTTTTTTACCAAGTGCGGTCGGTACTCTGCACTATGATACGCCGCATATGCTTCTGGATCTTTAGCACAGAGCGTAAGTCCCGGAGTCCGTCTTCAATGCCGTGGCTGAGTCAGGCTGACCGCGCTTATCGTCATCAGATTCCTCTGTTTCAAACTTCGGCCCGAGAACTACCGAAGATACTGGATCTAAGTTTTGAAGCTCGGCCTCTGGGCTGAATAGACGACTGCTCATGGCATGCTCACGTTTCACAAGCTATTATAGGTCCGGTATACACACCTCATTATTGGTCCTTCAGCGAAGATGAACAGAAGGACTACCCAACCGAGCCCGAAAATGGGCGTGTGCTCCGGAGCAGGTTCAGCACATCCATTCTGGGCTCCGTGAAGGAAGAGTGTTCATCGACACTGGCGAAGCGCGTGCTCCCGTATTTCAAGGGAGGAAAGGATAAAGCTAAACGGAGTCCCAGTAGGAGGGAACAAGGGTTTTCATTTCGGAGTAGCGTCGACTCTTCGACCAACTCAATATTCTTGCCTGCTGCCTCTTGGTCCTCGCAGGACGATGTTCCTCCATAGAAGCCGAGTACAAGCACTACCGGAATTAGTGCTCAAGCGCGAATAGTTCAGGTTTGAAGAGGGACATGATTCCCATCGAGATGTTTTGAGGGCTTGATGCCCCCCATTCTTGCGATTGACAATTTTACGTGCTCTGCAAATTATCTGTTTGCCGATCCATTTCCTGATATGTACATACACACTCACACCGGGAAGACGACAATTTTGGACAAACCTGAATTTTGAGCCCAGATGTAAAAGTTTGGGAGGGTAATTTGGGGGTCAAAAAATGATGCGTTTTGGAGGATCTAAAACCCATGCCGCCCGCTAGAGATGAATTTCGGGTGCATCTAAATTTTATGTAAAATCTCTGCCAAATTTGACTGCCCAAAACGTCACCTTATTGTGCGAATTCTGGTGGCCCCAAAATTCTCATTAATCCGGTGTGACTCTCATACATTTTGTACTATCTAACATCGTCATATCTAATGCCGGCCCTTTGTATCTTCTTTCTGTCTCCACCATCTACCGACCATCGCACTCCTCGCCAGCTGGGGTGCTTGTAGGTTTTATATCCATAGGGAAGCAATTTGTATTACCCTGTACCGTGACACAGATATTCGTACCGTCGAACGCTTCGACGGAGACACTCGTGCTAGTGTGGCCTGTGGGAAGAGTTCCGCTTTTGTTCCTCTTCAGAATCAAGGCAATGGCGGCTTTACACATTGCCTCGACTTCGGCTTCAGTGTATTGATGGCCTGGCTCTCCGTTATTGTTCCATAGAGTTTTAGGATTTTTGTTAGTTTTGGATTGCAGAGCTTAGCTGTATTGGATGCAAAGTCCAAGGACGAGGGTGCACACCTTCTTAACTCTGCTCAAACCCGTAGCTTCGTTGGACTCAAAGTCAGCCTTAGGGTCCTTTGCTTTCCATGCTTTGGTTAGATGTGTTCTAGCGGTCCCCTTCTGGCCTCCCCCGAAAACGTGTGTTTTCATACCATTCCATGCTGTGTCCGCTGCTTTCGTGTCCGGTTGTTGAGTATTTTGCTACGGGATCTCAGCCACGAAGAATAAACAAAGTAACAAGGTAGAACACCTCAGAGTTGATAGCTTTACATTCGGCTTCAGTTTGGGCCAGCTTGGACGACTCTAAATGAGCCTGAGAAAGTTCAACACATCCAAGTTGGTGCGACTAAAGCCACATAGATATCCGCTCGCTCCCTTGACCTTAACTATTGAAATAAGATATCCCTTTGCGAGCACATTCGGAGTATTCCCAGAGGTCGAAATTGAAAAGGAGGAAGACGGATGAAAGCAAACACCACAGACACGGCGCACAGAGCAGCAGATGAAGACGCAGGTGCATATCTATCCCGATACCTCACCGACTCAGCGGATTGAAGGGAGATGGACGCGAGATAACTCGCAAGAAGCAAATCTTTGCTCGTTAGTTATGATACTTATACACTTAGAATACAAAAACAGTAGTATACGCGACAGGACGATCCGACCATATGCTAGCGTGTAGGATATACGTACGAAATCGTACAAACACGGAAACAAAAAAAAAAGAAGTAAGATATATCACGATCTATGATTAGTGTACACAGTATAGCCAATTTCAGTACTCACTGCATAGGTGACAAATCTTCTTCGTTGAACACCCGTTGTCCCGCCTCGTCAAAGACGGCGTAGTCGACAATCCAGAAGAGGACATCTGTCTTCCTTTCATAGGTGTCGCGACGACGAAGGTGAAGACGATAGCTGTTAGAATAGTAAACTGTGCAGCGAATTTCATGATAGGCTTTTTGTGAATGGTTAGACCGGAACCTGTATTTTTGTGAGGACTATGTTTGGATATGGAAAATGCGATCCTACCAGCCGGTATAGTAAATGTGTCTAGGAGTATTGGAGCGACCGAATGCACTGAGGTTCATGGTTCTCCCGTCCACCTTTTTATACGCTGCAGGTAAGAGGTAGTTAGTCGACTGGAAAAGCAGGATATGTCATATTGACGTAGCCATGCAGCAACCCCCGACCCGGTTGTTTAACTGAGATGAGATGACTGATAAAGTCATGAGGCCGGAGGCCCTCTGTAGTACAATGCAGCTTGATGGAACGGTCATGGAGCGACGACTCAACGACGACCATGTTGCCCAAGCACTCACCGGCTATTTCATGCAGCTATAGCTGAAGGAAACGCGGGTAACACTACCAGACGCACACAATGAGCAGTCTGTTTAGCACAGCCCAAGTCCCGATATGCGAGCCGTTCCGAATGCAAAATGTCACTTGGACTTGCCGTCGCGGGAGAAAAAATTCAAAGCTCTTACTTACTGCGACAGTAGAAAATTCGTATGGTCGTTGCGTAATATCCTAGAACAATCTTCACGACGTCACTCCCTCCCGCCTAGACACCTAAGTGAGATAAGATAGCTGACAAGGCCATGAGGCGGGAGGCACGTAGCAGGGCAAAGCAACTTGATGGAATCATGGAACAGCGGCCCATTGCATTGCCCGAGCGCCCGGCGCCTATTCCATGGCGCTACAGCCGGAGGAATCTTGGGGTTACTACCAGACACAGACGATAAGCAGCATCCTTGGCGCAGCCCGCGTCCTGATATGCAAACTATTCTGCAATGCACGACATCAGTTGGACTTGACCGTGGCCTCCACGAGCGGGAAAAAAAAACTCCAGAACTCTTACTGCCTCGGCAGAGAATTCATATGATTATCGTGTAATATCATGGAGCAATCGTCGCGATGTCCACTAGTCATTTGCGATCAAGATTTCAAGTGCGGTCGGAACTCTTTCCGATGGCCGACTGAAAAGAAAAGATTTAGCTCGCGCAAGAACCGAAACCAAAGAATAAAATTTAAACTCGAGAGTCGAGACAGGGATGGACGAAACATTACCCTCCGAGTCTCTTGGTTTGACATCAATGGACATTACGCTCAGTCGTTAACTTGTGTGTTGCATTCACCGACGGTTGCCGAGCCTCATTATTACATCTTGGCAGCAGTCTGTTGAATGTCCATAAGTGAATTGACGACTATCGTATAACAGGCGATACTTTTGTTGATATGTGGAGGATCCATCGACCGACCATTGGTGTCGGGCTACTTAATCGATGGTACGGATGTCAGCCCAGTCATCCTTGACATCGGTTTCGAACCAGTGTATTAATGCAACGCAGAAGATGGAAAGCCAGGCAGTGCATTTTCACTGCGAACGAGATACGGCAAGAAGAGCCGCAGCGTCTGCTGATTACAACTTCAGTTTAAGCGCTAGAATAGATGGTGTAAACGTACCTACTTTCTCAACGTCAACTTTGTTGCATAGTGTACGCTCCGCAGGTTCCTCAGCGGCTTCAAGGGATCCCTGGAAACAATCGTCGGCTTCGCGTACTTCTGAGTCAGCGAGAACATGTCAAGGGATACACCAAACCCAAGCTCCCGAAACGATATTAGTAGAGGTCCAGCAGTGAGAAACATCGATGAGGATTGGTCTTCTCTGGCAGACACCGTAGGATTACAACAAGAAAGGAACGGTGCGTTTGATTGTACGGAGGGCATTTGTCAACCAGTGAAAAAAACGAGTCGAGACTTGTCAAGATAATAGAAGAAGATTACAGAATTTCTGCAACGTATGAACTCTCTAGTTGTTCGTGTTCGATGAACATCCAGCGTAAGCAAATATGCGGTTATTGATAATTGACTATTTCCTGCTGATCATTGTCATGGAATAGACGAAGTAAAATGACGGATAATTACGACTCCAAAAAATGACGTCGATGATATCGATGAGATGTGTACGAAGTCCATTGGTACAGTGTTAGGGGAGCTGGCAGTCATAAAGTGATTGTCAGTGATGGTGGTAGACCATATCCAGAACTTTCGGCTGCAGCCGCTATCCCCTTTCTGCTACCACATCGACCGTCGGCATCCCGACCCAATGGGCTCACTTCTTGGCATATTACACGACGTTGGAGAAGAGCGTATTTTGTAGTGGAGGTGGACAGTAGGTGAGATGGTGTGTCGATACCGAATTTTTTCTTGAGCTGTTCCTCAATCCAGCAGCAAAATAGCTTGCATATCGGGCCACCCCTTAGCTACGACATTCCTCCCGTAAAACAAGGACCTAGCTTGGCCGAATTCCAGCATAAAATGTACCCCAACAGATCTGCCCCCAGCGACGTGTCCGTGATAGTATTTTATTCTCTGGCTGCAGAACTCGCGATTGTCTATGGACGATTCCTTAGCAAGAGGATACTCAACGAAGGATCGTGCATGCTGTTAATCAATCTTTCATGATTGAACCCATTATGCCGAACCTTTCGCAGGCGCAACTGGAATATGAAGAATCTCGCCTTATCCCATCCAATTTCTCGTGAATGGTGATGTTGCCATTGAGTAGTGTTACCCTTCAGCTCGCTTTGCGGTCAGGTTCTCTCCTTGGCACCACAGAGGGTTCTGAATTCGAGATGTTCAAAACAGACTTAGTCTCTGATAAACATTTGCGACTGCATCTGTGGTCGAAGTCTGTACATTCCACTCGTATCTCACGATCTCCTCCAAACTAAAACAGCACCCCGCTCTCGCTACACGTGGAGATGTCCATCCTTGGTGCGCGCGATTGACAAAAGACGCAGACGCCAGATTAGCTGTCTATTGCAAGAACTCGAAGTTCGTGACCTGTGTTGTCAAGACCGATGCTTGCGGAACAAAACTC